>CM063188.1:51082500-52547500 GCA_031835075.1 Saguinus oedipus | reverse complement strand
AAAAGTGGCCCACTAGTTACTTGCATTCCATGTCTGGCTCCACACCAGCGAGCGGGGCTTCTTACCCATTTAAAGTTTGGAACAGGTTGAGATCGTTTTGGCATGAACACCTCTCTAACCATTCACTTTACTGGGTAAAACTGTGCAAAGGCCCAAGCGGAACCAATGCTCACACCATCCTGATGAGGGCAGCATGACAGGATGGTGGGGCTTGCTACAGAGAGGGGGTGCTTTGCAAGGCAACAACCACAGGAAGTGAGAGCAAGAAAAGCATGCCATGTCAAAGGACCCCGCCACCCCAGCTAGGTGGAGGACAGAAAAGCACGGCAAGGTCAAGCTGAATTCCAAACACCTACACCTCCTGACACCAACCCCATGGGCGGGGTGGAGGAAAGGCCAAACCCCCCATGGGTGGAATAAGAAGAGCGGTTCCATTTACTACGAATGTCCATCCCTTACCCACTGCAGACCGTTCACGGCCCGGAAGAGCGTGAACGTCACCATATCAATCAGAAAAAAGACCCTGAAAGGGGAAAATGGGTCAACTTCCACAAAGACATGGAACCAACGGGCCCACGGTCTGCTGGCTCTGCTCTGGGGAAGGGCCAGTAGACAACCCCATAAAAAAGAATGTTTGGCACACATGGCACAGAGAAAACAAGGTGGGATTTTTGCATCCACCCCGGGTGCTCGCAGCAAAGGCACACAGGCAGGCAGAGAGGAACCTACCCGTACCGGCCTCTACTCACCACACAAGGGTGGCTCATAGGAGACCTGGGCCCAGGGCAGCACCAGGGAGTTGGAACAGCCAGGCGGAAGCATGGAATATAAGGCACACGGACCCCAGCTGCTGGCTCAAACAAGAGCAGGGCCAGCTAGCCAGGTCACCGATAGATCAGAGGCCACCTCATGCATCTAAAGGCCTGACTTCTCCATGGACTGTTTGCCAGAAGACAGCATGTAAGCGATTACCCAGTGGCCCAAAATGACAACTCAGAGTGAAAGATATACCCAACCAGGTGGCAGGAGGTCTAGTCACCAGCCACAGGCCAACTTGGAAATGCATTGGACAAAAATATCTCCCCAAAATACCCCATTGGTTGCAGGTAGGGCCTCGAAAGCTACAGCATGCTGCTCAACCAGCCCAGGCAGCACTGACACCTTGCTCAAGCCTGGAAACTGGGCCACAGCCTGCCCACATACAACCCTGCAGGCCAGAGCTCTGTCTCACAAGTGACTCTCCAGAGCTCTGGCACCAAAGGGACAGCCCTGCTTTAGGGCTTTGAAAATTTCAGAGCAAGACCCTGCTGCTATCTGCAGATAACCCCCCTTCATTCAAGGGACAGGGCTCTCTCAGGTAGCCTCTGGCTGTTAGGGTGGGAACCAAAGGCCCAACCATGGGGCCACCAAGTTACCATGTTAGCCGAGCTGCTCATAATGCACCGAGTGTAATCCCAGCACTTTGGGAGGCTGAGATGATGGGTGGATCACTTGAAGTCAGGGGTTCAAGACTAGCCGGGTGACTAGGGCTAAATCCCATCTACTAAGTACACAAAAATTAGCCGGGTGTGGTGGCACATGCCTGTAATCCCAGCTACTCACTTGGGAGGCTGATGCAGAAGAATCATGTTGACTCGGGAGGTGGAGGTTGCAGAGAGCCAAGATCGCACCACTGCAATCCTGCCTGGGTGACAGAGGATATCTTTCACTCTGAGTTGTCATTTTGGGCCACCGGGTTATTGTTTACATGCTGTCTTCTGGTGAACAGTCCATGGAGAAGTCGGGCCTTTAGATGCATGAGGTGGTCTCTGATCTATCGGTGACCTGGCTAGCCAGCCCTGCTCTTGTCAGAGCCAGCGGCTGGGGCCCATGTGCCTTATATTCCATGCATCTGCCTGGCTGTTCCCACTCCCTGGTGCTGCCCTGGGCCCGGGTATCCTATGAGCCACCCTTGTGTGGTGTGTAGGACTTCGTCTCAAATAATACCAAGAAGTACAATCATAATAATGTTAAATTAAATGTAGAAAAACAAGAAATCACACATAGTTTGTAGTGTTATTGCTGCCTTGAAAGGCGAGAAACAGGTTTGTGTCACCATAGGTTTTCTTTGTTTTCCTTTGTTCTCGAAAAATCACTCATTCATTCATTCGTTCAATTTTGTGGTGTTCTATTCTATTCTATTCTACTGTAGTGTGTATGTGTGTGTGTGTGTGTGTGTGTGTGTGTGTGGCTTTCTCTTTATTCTAAAGATGAGGTTTTTCCATGATGGCCAGGCTGGTCTTGAACTCCAGACCTCAGGTGATTCACCCTCCTCAGCCTCCCAAAGTGCTAGGATGACAGGCATGAGCCACCATGCCCAGTTGTGTGTGTGTATATATATATATATATATATATGTTTTTTAAGTGCAAAAATTAGCCAGACATGGTCATGCATGTTTTCAGTCTGAGCTACTTGGGAGGCTGAGGCAGAAGAATTGCTTGAACTTTGGAGGTGGAGGTTGTAATGAGCTAAAATTGTGCCACTGCACTCCAGCCTGGGAAACAAAGACACTCCATCTCCAAAAATAAAAAGAAAAAATACAAAGAATTATCTCTATTGTCCAGGTTTTTGTGATAGGTTATTTATCTTTAAAGAGCCTGTTAACAATTTGTATAAATACACTTGAATTTAAAGTTACTAATAAGAATGAAAACTGTATGCATGTTTCAATGATGAAAAAACAGTCATAGTATCAGTTTTCTATTGCTACTACAATAAATGACTATAAAGGGTAGGAGAATAGTAACAGAAAATTAATGCAAATGTAGAATACCTGTAAATGTTGAGACGTATCTAAGACACTCCCTTGCACTAGGCTTCAAGGCTCATTGCAATGAACCTCCTACTCATCGCATCATGCCTTAGCATCCACGGGGACATGGTGGGGCAGGGCAGACACCGCAAACGCCTCTGCCCACACCACCTCATTTACTCTCGACTGCCGTCAATGGCCAGGTATAGGCCCGATGCTTCAGCGCCATCCATTTTCAGGCCTAGTTGATTCGGCAGGTGAGTTGTTACACACACCTTAGCAGATTCCGACTTCCACGGCCACCGTCCTGCTGCCTATATCAACCGACACCTGTTCTGTGGTCTGATGAGCATCAGAATTGGGCACTTTAACCTGGCATTTGGTTCAACCCACAGCACCAGTTCTACTTATGAAAAGTGACCCCCTAGGCACTCGCATTCCATGCCCGACTTCACGCCAGTGAGCGGGGCTTCTTATCCATTTAAAGATTGGAACAGGTTGAGATTGTTTCAGCACCAAAATCTATTGCTTTACTGGATAAAATAGTGCAAAGGCCCAAGCGGAGCCAATGCTCACACCATCACAACGAGGGCAGCATGACAGAATGGTGAGGCTTGCCCAACAGAGGGGGCACTTCCACAAGGCAACAACCACAAGAGGTGAGAGCAAGAAAGGCCTGCCACATCACAGGACCCCACCACCCCAGCCAGGTAAAGGACAGGGGAGCACGGCAAGGTCAGGCAGGATTCTGTACCCCTACACCTTCTGACACAAACCCATGGGTGGGGTGGAGGAGAGGCAAAGGGCCCCCGTGGCTGAAATGAGAAGAGCGGTCCCATTCATGACGAATGTCAATCCCTCACCCACCATCATTTTGTCATGGCCTGAAAGAGTGTGAATGACACCACATTGTTCGGAAAAAAAGACCCTGATAAAGGAAAATGGGTCAACTTCCACAAAGACATGGAACCAACGGGTCCATGGTCTGCTGGCTCTGCTCTGGGAAATGGTCAGCTGACGACTGCATAAGAGAGAAGAATGCTTGACACACATGGCACACAGGGAATGGGGTGGGATAGTCATGACCATCCTGGGTGCATGCAGCAGAGGTGCACAGGCAAGCAGAGGGAAACCCACATGCACTGGCCTCTCCTGACCACACACTGGTGGCTCATAGAAGACCCTGGACAATGGCAGAACCAGGGAGCCGGGACACCCAGGTGGAAGCACAAGAGATAAGGCATACGGAATTCAGCCACTTGCTCAAATGACTGTGGGGCCCACTAGCCAGGTCACCAATAGATAAGAGAACACCACACACATCTAGAGGCCGGACCTCTCCATCAACTGGTCACCAGAAAACAGCATGTTCTCAGTAATCCGGTGGCCCAAAATGACAGCTCAGCGTGAAAAATATACCCGTCCAGGTGTCAGGGGGTCTAGTCACCGGCCACAGACTGCCTCGGAAATGCATTAGATAGACATCTCTTTCTGAAATACCCACCATCACAGCTAGACATAAAGCATGAAGGCCATCTGGTCAACCAAGAAGTAGAGAGAAAGAGAAAGAGAGAGAGAGAGAGAGAGAGAGAGAGAGAGAGAAAGACAGAAACACATACACACACACAGACACACACACACAATTTCCCCCCACATGAGCACACACACACACAAAACACACACAAATAAACACAGAGACACAAACAGACACACAGAGGCACACACACAGACACAAACACTGACACACAAAAACACACATATAAACACACACAAACACACATACACACACACAAAAACACACACAGACACACCGACAAAGACACACACACAGAAGCAGCAGCAGGGCCGGGGAAACACTCCTGGCCACCGGTGCCACCCAGGGGCGGCCCATACGTATGCTCAGAGCGAGACTCTTTTGGCTGTCTCTTCACATGTGAGGGACAGAGGACACCATGGACTGAAGGCGCTCCAACCACGAATGTGGACTCAGGAGAAAAGCATCACAGCGGAGGGACCGTGGCAGGGCATGGCACCCCAAGAGGATGATGCAGGATGCCCACTGACTACCCACAGATATTCAAAAAAGAAATTTTATGGGTGCCTCTGGTGGCCAGGGCCCCACAGGCCAAAGACAGGGCCAGAGAAGGATGTCCCCGGACACCGGTGCCATGCACAGAGGGTCGCTGTGGGTCGCTGGTAGATCCCCGGGAGCTACAGCATGCTGGTTGAGCAGCTCAGGCAGCCCCAACACCTTTCAGGCCTGGAAACTGGGCAACAACCTGCCCCCAAACAGCCCTGGATGCCAGAGCTCTGTCTCACAAGTGACTCTCCAGAGCTCTGCTGCTACAGGGACAGCCTCGTTTGAGACTTTGAGGATTTCAGAGCAATAACCTGCTGCTCTCTGCAGATAACCCTTCTTCTTTCGAGGGACAGGGCTCTTTCAGGTAGACTCTGGCTGTTAGGGTGGGAACCAAAGGCCCAACCATGGGGCCACCAAGTTACCATGTTAGCCAAGCCACTCATAATGCACCGAGTGTAATCCCAGCACTTTGGGAGGCTGAGATGATGGGTGGATCACTTGAAGTCTTGGGTTCGAGACTAGCCGGGCAACCAGAGCAAAACTGCATCTACTAAATACACAAATATTAGCCGGGTGCAGTGGCGCATGCCTGTAGTCTCAGCTACTCACTCGGGAGGCCGAGGCGGAAGAATCGCTTTGACTCGGGAGGTGAAGGTTGCAGAGAGCCGAGATCACACCACTGCACTCCAGCCTGGGCGACAGAGGAAGACTCTGTCTCGAATAAGAAGAACAAGAAGTATAATCATAATAACGTTAAATTAAATGTAGAAAAGCATGAAATCACATGAAGTTTGTAGCATCATTGCTGCCTCGAAAGGCAAGAAACATAGATGTGGGTCACCATAGGTTTTCTTTGTTTTCCTTTGTTCTCGAGAAATCGCTCATTAATTTATTCGTTATTTCAATTCTGTTTTATTCTGTTGTGTTCTATTCTATTCTATTCTTGCATGAGAGAGAGAGAGAGAGAGAGAGAGAGAGAGAGAGAGAGAGAGAGTGTGTGTGTGTGTGTGTGTGGCTTTCCCTTTATCCTAATGATGGGGTTTCTCCATGATGGCCAGGCTGGTCTTGAACTCCTGACCTCAGGTGATCCACCCGCCTCAGCCTCCCAAAGTGCTAGAATGACAGGCGTGAGCCACCATGCCTGGTTTTATTCTCATATATGTATATACATATATATTTAAGTACAACATTTAGCCAGGAATGGTGATACATGTCTTTAGTCCCAGCTACTTAGGAGGCTGAGGCAGGAGAATTGCTTGAACTTTGGAGGTGGAAGCTGTAATGAGCTGAGATTGTGCCACTGCACTCCAGCCTGGGAAACAAAGACACTCCATCTCCAAAAATAGAAAAAAAACAATACAAAGAATTATCACTCTTGTCCAGGTCTTTGTGATGGGTTATTATCTTAGAGAGCCTGTTAACAATTAGTAGAAATACACTTGATTTTAAAGTTACTAATAAGAATGAAAACTGTACTCGTGTTTCAATGACCAGAGAGAACAGTTATTGTATCAATTTCCTAATGCTACTATAATGAAGGAATATAAGGGGCAGGAGAATAGTGACAGAAAATAACTGCAAATGTAGAATACCTGTAAATGTTGAGACGTATGTAAGACACTCCCTCCCTTTCCACGATTCTGTTCCAATTTCCTTAGTGACTTAGAAAAGAAATTTATTATCTTGCAGTTCTGAAGGTTAGAAAAACAGAAAATCAAACACCGCATATTATCACTCATAAGCAGGTGTTTCTTTCGTTATTCTTTGATTCTATGTTATATTCTATCTACAGTGTCACCCACTATATCAGGTTCTCGTTCACAAACTCTTAGAACTTTTAGTCTCGAAAGAGGTCATTTTTTTGTTGTTGTTCAGCAGTAATTTATTAAGCACCTTTTTTTAAGGAGAGAAGTAAAGGAGAAAACAGCAGTGTGGGAGAGGAGGATAGAAAGAAAAAAAGGGAGAGAGAACGGAAGTGTTGCTTTATCCTAAAAAATGGGTATTAATAATGGCCGATCAATACTTCATTTAAACCTATGAGTAGGTGTGATGTGGTATTGACGAGAATGTATATTTTGTATATTTAAAGTGGAGATCTGTATAAATATTTATTAAGTTTACTTGTTCCAGATCTGAGTTCGAGTCCTGCATATCCTTATTAATTTTCTGTCTTATTGTATTTTAATGTTTTTGAGGATCAGTCTTTCTCTGTTGCCCAGGCTCAGTGCAACTTTTGCCCGCTGTGGGTTTAAGCAATTCTCCTACCTCAGCCTCCCGAGTGAGCGAGCAGCTGGGACTGCCCTACAGGCACGTGCCAACAAGGCCCACTAACTTTGTTGTATTTCCAGTAGAGGCAGGGGTTTCACTATGTTGAGCAGGCTGGTCTCGAACTCCTGATCTCTGACCCACCCACCACAACATCCCAGGCAGGCTTAAGCCACCACACCTGGCCTACCTATTTTTTTCTTTAACTTCCCAAAAGTCTAGTGGCTTAAGCTTTCTAATCCTTTTATTAACATTACTAATACCCTGATAATATTCCTAAAACAGCAATAGTTATATAATTGTATAGAACGTTCCTTTCATGCTAAAGCACTTTTATTTCACATCAAGACAACAGTTACTTTAGATAATATTTCCACACTAAACATCTGAAATTATACCTAGCACTATCTCTCTGACAAGAAATTCTGAAATGCATACTGAACGGAAGAGTTTTATCAAAATGATTTCCGATTCTTACAATTACCCTTTCATCATTACTGGGTATTGTTGATGCTATTTTAGGCATTAAAAACTGGAAAACACAACAAATGACAAAAATGACATGAATTTGAGGTGAGGCTAGGTCTCTCGGGTCCATTTTCTTTAGTACTTCCAGTAACATACAAAGTGTTATAAGGCTCGTCCCATGGATTTTTCAACTGCATACTATAACTTGAAGAATTAGAAAAAAGTCAGAGAAAGGGTCCTTTGAAATAAAAATTAATTTTTTATCTATTTCATTTGGCCTTTAATATTTTTATTATTTTTTAATTTTTATTGCATTTTAGGTTTTGGGGTACATGTGCAGAAGCTGCAACATATTTGCATAGGTACACACATGACAGTGTGTTTTGCTGCCTTCCTCCCCTTCACCCACATTTTTCATTTATCCCCAGGCTATCCCTCCCCAGCCCCCCCACTGTCCCTCCCCCATTCCCCCAATAGACCCCAGTGTGTAGTAGACCCCTCTTTGTGTCCATGTGTTCTCATTTTTCTCACCCACCTATGAGTGAGTATATGTGGTGTTTCTTTTCCTGTTCTTGTGTCATTTTGCTGAGAATGTTGTTCTCCAGATTCATCCATGTCCTTACAGAGGACATAAACTCGTCATTTTTTATTGCTGCATAGTATTTCATGGTGTATATATGCCACAATTTCCCAGTCCACTCTATCATCGATGGGCATTTGAGTTGGTTCCAGTTCCTTGCTATTGTAAACAGTGCTGCCTTGAACATTCGTGTGCATGTGTCCTTATACCAGAACGATTCATATTCCTTTGGATATATATCCAGTAATGGGATTGCTTAGTCAAATGGAATTTCTATTTCTAGGTCCTTGAGGAATCGCCACACTGTCTTCCACAATGGTTGAACTAGTTTGCACTCCCACCAACAGTGTAAGAGTGTTCCTATTTCTCCACATCCTCTCCAGCATCTGTTGTCTTCAGATTTTTTAATGACCGCCATTCTAACTGGCATGAAATGGTATCTCAATGTGGTTTTGATTTGCATCGCTCTAATGACCAGTGATGATGAGCATTTTTTCATGTGTTTGTTGGCCTCATGTATGTCTTGTTTTGTTAAGTGTCTGTTCATGTCCTTTGCCCATTTTTGAATGGGCTTGTTTGTTTTTTTCCTGTAAACCTGTTTGAGTTCTTTGTAAATTCTGGATATCGGCCCTTTGTCACTTCGGTAAACTGCAAAGATTTTTTCCCAATCTGTTGGTTGCCGATTCACTCTAGTGACTGTTTCTTTTGCAGTGCAGAAGCTGTGGAGTTTGATTAGGTCTTATTTGTCTATTTTGGCTTTTGTTGCCAATGCTTTTGGTGTTTTGGTCATGAAGTCCTTGCCTACTCCTATGTCCTGAATGGTTTTGCCTAGATTTTCTTCTAGGGTTTTTATGGTTCCAGGTCTTATGTTTAAGTCTTTAATCCATCTGGAGTTAATTTTAGTGTGCAGTGTCAGGAAGGGGTTCAGTTTCTGCTTTCTGCATATTGCTAACCAGTTTTCCCAACACTATTTATTTAACAGGGAATCCTTTCTCCATTGCTTGTTTTTGTCTGGTTTATCAAAGATTATATGGTTGTAGATATGTTGATTTTCCTCCGATGCCTCTGTTCTGTTCCATTGGTCTATATCTCTGTTTTGGTACCGGTACCATGCTGTTGTGATTACTGTAGCCTTGTAGTAGAGTTTGAAGTCTGGTAGTGTGATGCCTCCCACTGTGTTCTTTTTGCTTAGAATTGACTTGGCTATGTGGGCTCTCTTCTAGTTCCATATGAAGTCATGATTGTTTTTTCCAGTTCTGTGAAGAAATTCAATGGTAGCTTGATGGGGATAGCATTGATTGTGTAAATTACTTTGGGCAGTATAGCCATTTTCACAATATTGATTCTTTCTAACCATGAACATGAAATGTTTCTCCATCTGTTTGTATCCTCTCTTATTTCATTGAACAGTGGTTTGTAGTTTTCCTTAAAGAGGTCCCTTACATTTTTTGTGAGTTGTATTCCTAGGTATTTTATTTTCTTTATAGCAATTATGAATGGCAGTTCGTTCTTGATTGGTTCTCTTTTTTAGACCAGTTTTTTTTTTTTCTGAGAGAAAGAGAGGATATAGAGGGTCATTTTTTTGAAAGGAAAAGAGAGGAAGAAAAAGAGGGAGAGAGAACAGAAATATTGCTTTATTCTATAAATGGCTATTAATAATGGCTGATCATTATTTTATGTATTTAAAATGGAGAATGTATATTTTATTTATCTAAAGTGGAGAGTTTGCTTATTAAGTTTACTTGTTACTAATCTGAGTTCAGATTCTGGATATCCTTATTAATTTTCTGTTTCGTTGAGTCTGAATATCTTTATGGGTCTTATGTATCTGGGGGTTAGAATGCATTGATCCTTATACCACTCTATCTTTTTTGGTTTGAAATCTGTTTTATCAAATGCATGAATTACAACTCCTTTTTGTTTATTTATTTGTTTTTTTCTCTATTTGATAGGTAAATCTTTCTCCAACCCTTTGTTTTTAGTCTATGTATATCTTTTGATATAAAATAGGTCTGGATATAGTATACCATTAGATTTTGGCTGTATCTTTTAATTAGAAAATTTAGTCGATTTCCATTTAAGATTACTGCCATTTGATGTTAACTGGCTATTTTATCCATTTGTTGATTTAAATTCTTCTTTCTGTTGATGTTCTTTACTTTTTGGTATATTTTAAGAAAGGCTAATTCTGGTTGTTCCTTTCTGTGTGTAATGCTTCTTTCAAAAGTTTTTGTGAAGCAGGCCTGGTGGTAATAAAATCTCTGAGTACTTGCTTGTTCATAAAAGATTTTATTTTTCCTTCAATTGTGAAGCTTAGTTTGGCAGGATATGAAATTCTGGGCTGAAATTTCTGTTCTTTGAGGATGTTAAATATCAGCCCCCACTCTCTTCTGGCTTGTAGGGTTTCTACTGAGAGATCTGCTGTAAGTCTAATAGGCTTCCCTTTTTGGGTAACCTGACCTTTCTCTCTGGCTGCCCTTAGTATTTTCTCCTTTGTTTCAATCCTGGTGAATCTAATGATTATGTGTCTTGGGGTTGCTCTTCTTAAGGAATATCTTTGTGGTGTTCTCTGTATTACCTGAGGTTGAATGGTATCCTGCTTTGCTAGATTGGGAAAATTCTCCTGGATAATATCCTGAAGAATATTTTCCAGCTGGGATTCATTCTCTCCATCACATTCAGGTACACCTATTAAACGTAGATTAGGTCTTTTCACATAGTCCCATAATTCTTGGAGACTTTGCTCATTCCTTTTTATCCTTTTTTCTCTATTCTTGTCTTCTCATTCCATTTCATTAAGTCGGTCTTCGACCTCTGATATCCTTTCTTCTGCTTGATCAATTTGGCTATTCAAACTTGTGCATATTTCACTAAGTTCTCGTGTTGTATTTTTCAACTCCATTAGTTCATTTATATTCCTCTCTATATTGTCCATTCTTTTTAACATTTCATCCAACCTTTTTTCAAAGTTCTTAGTTTCTTTACATTGGTTTAGAACAATTTGTTTCAATTCCCAGAGGTTTTTTACCATCCACCTTCTAAAACCTCCTTCAGATACTGGAACACAGTCCTCTTCCATTAGGGCTTGCTCCGTTGCTGATGAGGAATTGCTATCCCCTGCAGAAGGTGAGGGGTTCTGACTTTCAGTTTTCTCAGCCTTTTTAGGCTGTTTTTTCCCTTTATTGTGATTTTATCCATCTGATATCATTACAATTAGCACCTTCCTGATTAAGTTCCTGAGAGGATGTCCAATTTATTGATTCCCAGTGCTGGAATCCGAGCAACCCACTGCGCCAGCCAAAATAGCAGCAATAAGACTGATGGTGCTCTTCTGCCTGGGAATCTCCAGTCGGGCTTCCCTCCTGAGTCCGCAACCAGCGGCTCTGCCTTCCCGGAGCTTCAAACACCAGTCAGTAGGGGAACCAGTCCCGCTCACTGTGCACGAAGAGCTGCCACGCCGAGGCAATGGCAAAACCGCTGCGCCAGCCACAGAAGTCGCGCTGGCGACCCGCGGAGCTCCTCCACTGGAAATCTTCTGGTCTGTGGGCGATGAAAAGTTCTCTGAAAATGTGGCGTCCTCATGTTTTCCAAACTTTCACTGGGAGCTACAATCCTGAGCTGTTAGCGATCAGCCATCTTGGATCTCTCTCCCGATTGGTTCTCTTTAAGTCTGTTATTGGTGTATAGGAATGCTTGTTATTTTTGCACATTGATTTTATATCCTGAGACTTTGCTGAAATTGCTTATCAGTTTTAGGAGTTTTTGGGCTGAGGTGATGGGGTCTTCTAGGTATACTATCATGTCGTTTGTGAATAGGGACAATTTGGCTTCCTCCTTTCCTATTCAAATACCCTTTATTTCTTTTACTTGCCTGATTGCTCTGGCTAGAACTTTCAGTACTATGTTGAATAGGAGTGGTGAGAGAGGGCATCCTTGTCTCATGCCAGATTTCAAAAGGAATGCTTCCAGTTTTTTCCATTAATTATGATATTGGCTGTTGGTTTGTCATAAATAGCTTTTATTACTTTGACATATGTTCCATCAGTACCGAGTTTATTGAGAGTTTTTAGCATGAAGGGCTGTTGAATTTTGTCAAATGCCTTCTCTGCGTCAATTGAGATAATCATGTGGTTTTTGTTTTGGTTCTGTTAATGTGGTGAATGACATTTATAGACTTGCATATGTTGAACCAGCCTTGCATGACTGGGATCAATTTTACGTGATCATGATGAATACGTTTTTTAATGTGCTGTTGCAATCAGTTTTCCAGTATTTTATTGAAGATTTTTGCATCTATGTTTATCATGAATATTGGCCTGAAGTTTTCTTTTCCTGTTGAGTCGCTGCCTGGTTTTGGTATCAAGATGATGTTGGTCTCATAAAATGATTTGGGAAGGATTCCCTCTTTTTGAATTATTTGGAATAGTTTCAGAAGAAATGGTACCAGCTCCTCTTTGTGTGTCTGGTAGAATTCAGCCATGAACCCTTTTGGACCAGAGCTTTTGTTGTGTGGTAGGCTCTTAATTGCTCTTTTGACTTCAGACCTTGTTATTGGTCTATTCATAGTTTCGGCTTCCTTGTGGTTAAGCTTGGGAGGACACAGGTGTCCAGGAATTTATCCATTTCTTCCTGGTTTACTAGCTTATGTGCATAGAGTTGTTTGTAGTATTCTCTGATGATGGTTTCAATTTCTGTGGAATCTGTGGTGATTTCCCCTTTTTCATTTTTTATTGCATCTATTTGGTTGTTCTCTGTCTTCTTTTTTATCAATGTGGCTGGTGGTCTGTCTATTTTGTTGATCTTTTCGAAAAACCACCTCTTGGATTTATTGATTTTTTGAAGGGTTTTTCGTGTCTCTATCTCCTTCAGTTCTGCTCTGATCTTAGTTATTTATTGTCTTCTGCTAGATTTTGAGTTTTTTTGATCTTGCTCCTCTAGCTCTTTCAATTTGGCTGATAGGGTGTCCATTTTGGATCTCTCCACTCTTCTCATGTGGGCACTTATTGCTATATATTTTCCTCTACAGACTGCTTTAAATGTGTCCCAGAGATTCTGGTATGTTGTGTCTTCATTCTTGTTGGTTTGGAAGAACTTCTTTATTTCTGCCTTCATTTCATTGTTTATCCAATCGACATTCAAGAGCCAGTTGTTCAGTTTCCATGAAGCTGTGCGGTTCTGAGTTAGTTTCTGAATTCTGAGTTCTAACTTGGTTGCACTATGGTCTAAGATACTGTTTGTTATGATTTCAGTTGTTTTGCATTTGCTGAGGAGTGCTTTACTTCCAATTATGTGGTCAATTTTGGAGTAGGTGTGATGTGATGCTGAGAAGTATGTATATTCTGTGTATTTGTGATGGAGAATTCTGTAAATGTCTATCCGGTTTGCTTGTTCCAGGTCTGAGTTCAAGCCCTTGATGTCCTTGTTAATTTTCTGTCTGGTTGATCTGTCTGATATTGACAGTGGAGTGTTAAAGTCTCCCACTATTATTGTGTGGGAGTCTAAGTCTCTTTGTAAGTCATTAAGAACTTGCCTTATATATCTGGATGCTCCTGTATTGGGTCCATATATATTTAGAATCGTTAGCTCTTCTTGTTGTATCGATCCTTTTGCCATCATGTAATGACCTTCTTTGTCTCTTTTGATCTTTGTTGCTTTAAAATCTATTTTATCAGAGATGAGAGTTGCAACTACTCCTTTTTTTTTGCTCTCCATTTTCTTGGTATATCTTCCTCCATCCATTTATTTTGAGCCTCTGTGTATCTTTGCATGTGAGATGGGTTTCCTGCATACAGCACACCAATGGGTTTTGGTGTTTTATTCAATTTGCCAGTCTATGTCTTTGATTGGTGCATTTAGCCCATTTACATTTAGGATTAATATTGTTATGTGTGAGTTTGATACTGCCATTTTGATACTATCTGGCTGTTTTGTCCCTTGGTTGATACAGATTCTTCATTTTGTTGATGCTCTTTAGCATTTGTTGTGCTTTTAGATTGGCTGGTACTGGTTGTTCCTTTCTATGTGTAGTGCCTCTTTCAGGAGCTCTTGTAAAGCAGGCCTGGTGGGGACAAAATCTCTGAGTTCTTGCTTGTTGGCAAAAGATTTTATTCTTCCTTCATTTATGAAGCTCAGTTTGGCTGAATATGAAATTCTGGGTTGAAAGTTTATTCCTTAGGGATGTTTAATATTGGCCCCCACTCTCTTCTGACTTGTAGAGTTTCTGCTGAGAGATATGCTGTGAGTCTGATGGGCTTCCTTTGGGGGTGACACGACCCTTCTCTCTGGCTGCCCTTAGTATTTTCTTCTTCATTTCAACCCTGGGGAATCTGAAGATTATGTGCCTTGGGGTTGCTCTTCTTGCAGAATATCTTTGTGGTGTTCTCTGTATTTCCTGTAGTTGAGTATTGGCCTGCCTTGCTAGGTTAAGAAAATTTTCGTGGATAATATCCTGAAGAGTGTTTTCCAGCTTGGATTCATTCTCTTCATCACATTCTGGTATGTCTATGAAATGTAGGTTAGGTCTCTTCACATAGTCCCACATTTCTTGGAGATTTTGTTCATTCCTCTTTGCGCTTTTTTCTCTAATCTTGGTTTCTCTTTTTATTTCATTGAGTTGATTTTTGACTTCTAATATTCTTTCTTCTGCCTGGTCAATTCGGCTGTTGAAACTTGTGCATGCTTTGTGAATTTCTCGTGTTGTGTTTTTCAGCTCCTTCAATTCATTCATATTCCTGTTTATGTTGTCCATTCTTGTTATCATTTCCTCGAATTGTTTTTCAAATCTTTTTTCAAGGTTCTTACTTCCTTTGCATTGATTTAGAACATGTTCTTTTAGCTCACTGAAGTTTCTCATTATCCACCTTCTGAAGTCTGATTCTGTCATTTTGTCACTCTCATTCTTTGTCCAGCTTTGTTCCCTTGCTGGTGAGGAGTTTTGGTCCTTTGTAGTAGGTGAGGTCTTTTGGTTTCGGGTTTTTTCCTTCTTTTTGCACTGGTTTCTTCCCATCTTTGTGGATTTATCCACCTGTCGTCTTAGTAGTTGCTGAATTTTCCATTGGGTCTCTGAGTGGATGCCCAGATTTTTTTATGATGAAGTATTTCTTTTATTTAGTTTTCCACCTAATGGTTTAGCCCCTCTATTGTATGAGTGCTGAGGTCCACTCCAGGCCCTGCTTGTCTGGGGTACACCTGTAGCAGCTGTGAAACAGTGAGGGATGCTACCAGTTTCTTCTTCTGCTGTCTTTGTCCCAGAATGATGCCTGCCAAACATCATTCTGATTAGTTCTTTATTGAGGTGGCTCTTTGGATATACAGGGGTCAGGGAGCTGCTTGATGAGATGGTCTGTACTTTATAGGAGCTCCACTGCTGAGCTGTGAGCTCCATTGTTCATTCAGGGTTGCTGGGTGAATGTGTCTGCTGAAGCAAAACTTACAAAAGCTCCCCCTTTTTTCCCTCAGATGCTCTGTCTCAAGGAGTTGGGGCTTTCTTTATGAATATCTGTTGCACTGTCCTGCCCAGCTAGGAGGCAGTCTATTTACTATTTGCCTGCTGGGGCTCCGCCTTGCTAGCGCGGGTCCACCCTGGTGCCGCAGGGCTCTGTTCTACTGTGGTGCACTCCGCCCTGTTGGCAGCATCTCTCTGTTATGGCTGATTGCCTCAGCAATGGCAGGCTGTGTCAGCAGTGAGCGGTACCTCATTAGGTGCGGATTGCATCCGTAGTGACTGACGCCCCTCCCCCACCGAGCTGCACCATTTGGATTCATCTGACCCCGCAGCAATACTCTCAACCCTGAGTGCCTTGAATCGCTGCACTGCTTGTCCCCGTGAGGGTGGGACCCGCTGAATCCGATCACCTGGCTCCCTGCCTCAGAGTCCCTCCTCTCTCTCTCTCTTTTTCTTTCCAAATTGAATGGTTGACTCTCTCACAGGTGCCCCAGTCACCTGTTGATTGCCCACTGGGATCTGTGCTATCTTCCCTGTGGTGGCCCACTGCCCCAGCACAAATCACTCTTCCCAGGAATCTCCTGGTCTGGCTCACCATCCAAGACCCATTCAATAAAATGGACATGTCACTCTGCCCTCCCAAAACTCAGGTTGCTGGTTTAACAGGGCACCCAGACCAGTGATCTTTGTGTGGGCTGCAGCTGCACCGTGGGGCGGCGCCGGCCAAAATGGCCACACAAGCGGACGGTGCTGCTCTTTTTGTCTCTTCTACACCTGGGAATTTGCCAGTTCTGTGGGCTACAGAAATCCGTCTCAAAATGCGGCTAGGACTCACCCTCTGCGCCTTCACTGAGAGCTGCAATCCTGAGTTGTTTCTATGGCGCCATCTTGGATCCCCATATCAATAAAAATTAATTTTAAAAAACAACCCACACAATCATATAATCAGACTATTCATGTTGTTTTCTATTGCAAAAATAGCCAACATGGTCAAGAATCCTTATTAGTCAAATTGCAAAAGTAAAAATTTTAGAAAACTCTATTAAGGAAAAATGACAGAATGAAATCTAATTTCTCACTTTTTAAAAAGTGATGAAAACTAAACTGGCTTCACCAAAGGCAGTCAATCTACATAGTGCACTGTAACTCTCAGATTATGTAGAGAAAGAAAAAATTTAATCTCTAGCAAAATAAAGTTTAGCCTTTCTGTTCATTTAGGAGGATATTCTTTTAATCTGATCAAAGAACAATGAGACCCCATGGTCAGAATGGTGATTCCCTAGGCAACAAGGGAGGGAGGAATGTGGAGATTAGGATGGGGGTAGCAGACAAGACACAGTTGCCCTGATCTGTGCGCAGGCATCCTGAGTGTTCTTCCTCCATGACGCCTCGGTTTTCAGAGTAACAGTGGCCCCTAGAGGATGCCCGAAGAAGTCTTTCTGACAACAGAGACTGTCATCATAGAATGAACTGGAATCACCAGGAACAGGATCAGGGGAGGAGAAAAATGGAGCCCTCCCCCTACCACAGGACAGTGGGGTCACCGTGCTTTCCAAGGCATTTTCCACAAGCAATCAACCAGGGCCCCAGGGAGACACAAACTAAGTCCACACCCGTCGGATTATCTGAAACTTCCTTCCAGACAGGAGAGACCGACTGGAAATTCTCTTCATCGAAACCTAAAAGGATCACTGGCACACCCACCAGGCCTAAGATAATTTTTAAAAGAGTTGTTTCAAAACAGAAGAGCTGTTTCTGTGTTTGGAGTACATCCGTGTATTTCTGTATAACAAAACTAGATTTTTGTATTTTGAGACACTGTTTCACCATTGTTACCCAGACTGGAGTGCAATGGCATAATCTCGGCTCATGGCAAACTCTGCCTTCTGAGTTCAAGCAATTCTCTTGCCTCACCCTCCTGAGTAGCTGGGACTACAGGCATGCCCAACCACGCCCAGCTAATTTTTGTGTTTTTGGTAGAGACGGAGTTTCACCTCGTTTACCACGATGGTCTCGATCTCTTGACTTCATGATCCACCCAGCTCGGCCTTCCAAAGTGCTGGGATTTTCCTCGTGAGACACCGCACCCGGCCGAAAATTAGTTTTTTAAACATGATAATTTAAACTGTTTTTTTTTCTTTTAACTCCTTACCTGTACAGTCCTGTGATAGGCAGACCATGGGACTCGTCAGCTCAGTCCATAAGGCCAGAAGCTGACATACTGCATATCTATTTAGAATGAATGAATGAATAAAAAAATAAATTTTTTTATTATTTTAAAACACAGTCTCACTCTGTCGCCTAGGGTGCAGGGCAATGGCAACATCTAGGCTCTCTTCAACCTTTTTGTCCCAGTTTCAAGGGATTCTTTCTGCCTCAGCCTCCTGAGTAGCTGAAAATACAGGCATGTGCCACCACTCCTGGATGATTTTTGTATTTTGAGTAGAGACGGGGTTTCAGTGTGTTAGATAGAATTGTCTCCATCTCCTGACCTCGTGATCCACCCACCTCCCAAAGTGCTGGAATTGATTACAAGCGTGAGCCACCATGCCCGATTGGGCCCATAGTCCTAGCTACTTGGGAGGCTGAGGCAGGAGAATTGCTTGAACCTAGGAGGCAGAGGTTGTGGTGAGCCAAGATCACGCCATTGCTCTCCAGCCTGGGTAACAAGAGTGAAACCTAGTCTCAGAAAAAAGAAAAATTAAATGCTGAATTCTGTTAGCTTTGCTTTCTACCCTGAGAAGGACAGAATATAGCTGTTGCCTGTCTGTCCATCCATCTGTCTGTTTGTGACAGGGTCTCACTCCATCAGTCACCAAGGATGAAATGCCTCCAAGTAACCGAGACTACAGGCACAGACCCCGGGGTATGGCCATGCAGCCCCAGGTTGGTGCTCAAGAGATTTTACCACCTCTGCCTCCCAAAGTGTTGGAGTTACCGGCATGAGCCACCACCCCCAACCTGACTTAATACCAGAAAGGACCAGGATGTGCCAAGGCCTGTGTTCCAGGGTTTAAATGGTGGATCCCATGGTCAAGGGATCCATTGGTCCACACTGATTTTTGAACAACCCCAGGAACCACCGTGCAAACCAAATCAGAAGTAACAGAGTCCCTCATCCTACACACCGCATCAATCCACTTAACTTGGGAGTGGATCCGTTCTCCAAACATGAGGTGGCTCTCAGTTTGAAACAGATCACAATGGGCCTGGCTTTCTGGAGTCAGCAAGATAAAGAAATCTTTCTGAGACATAGAACAAGGTGTGGCTCGAATCTAGATTCTTCAGTTAAAACCAATGAAGATGGCAAAAAGTGGTGGCTCGTGCCTGTCATCCCAGCACTTAGAGAGGCCAGGCCAAGGCAAAAGTATCAGGGGGTCAGGAGTTTGAGACCAGCCTGGCCAAGACAGTGAAACCCTCACCTCCACTGAAAACACAGCAAAGGTAGCTGGGCATGGTGGCCCATGCCTGTAATTCTAGCTACTCAGGCTGAGTTAGGAGACTTACTTAAACCAGGGAGACAGAGGGTGCAGTGAGCTGAGATCGTACTACTGCACTCCAGCCAGAGGGACACAGCAAGACTCGATCTCAGAACACCCACACACAGATGCACACAAACCACCAATGAAAACCAATGAGGGCATTTAACTCAATGTGTCCCACTCAATCGAGAGAGACAGAGACAGTGATGAAAGAAAGAGACCCAGAGAGTAACAGAGAGAGACAGAGAGAGAGAGAGAGATTATATCTGAGCGAGTTAAGGAATGCACCACACTCTGAAGTTGAATTATGAGTTCTTTATTTTATCCAGTGACTGAGAAGTGGCTAATGCCCAAAATTCTCTCAACACCAAAGAAAGAAAACGTTAGGGGTTTTGTTATACCCCAGTTTGAAAAGGGAGAAGGGAAACCTATCTTAAGCAAATTTTTCACAGAAGCAGGGTAAGGAAGAAGTTTAAAGATAAACTAGTACAGGCAGGGTGTGGTGGCTCACACCTATAATCCCAGCACATTGGTAGGCCGAAACAGGTAGATCACGAGGTCAAGAGATCAAGACCATCCTCATCAACACGCTGAAACCCCATCTCTACTTTCATAAAAATTCAGCTGGGCATGGTAGCACCTGCCTGTAATCCCAACTACTCTGAAGGCTGAGGCAGGAGAATTGCTTGAACCCAGGAGGCGGAGGTTTTGGTGGGCCGAGATCACACCATTGCACTCCTACCTGGTGCCTGGTGACAAAGTGAGACTCTATCTCAAAAAAAAAAAAAAATAGAAGCCATAAGATACAACCAAGAGGGTGTGAACAAAATTAATAAAATAAAATATGTATACACACATAGATGTTGAAAAATTTTTTATTTTATTTCATACATAATATATGATTATTTGCATACATAACACTGCATGTAATTTATAATTTATGAATGTATTCCTATATACAAACACCAGCGTGCAGAAGATAAGATTGAAGGAAAGAATGGGTGACAGAGAGAGACCACGCCTTCCTCTAAATCAATCCATCCATACATCCATTAAACAAGAAAACCAAGAAAGAATCAATGTAACACATAGAAGTGAAAAGAAATGGTAAGAAAAAACCAGAGAGCGGGAAGAAAGGTGAAAGATAACCAAGGTCAATATGAACTGTTTTCTTCTGCCCCTCTTCCACTTCTCACGAGTACACCATTGACAGACATACACAAACACACGCATGCACACACATTGGCTGGAAGCACAAGTGTGCGATCTACCTCCCGGGCTCATGAGAACACTGTAGTCTCAGCTACTTGGAGGCGGAGATCACCTGAGTCCACGGAGGGGTGGTCGACCCTGCTGTAAGCTGAGATCCTGACGTCAGGGCAGATGGAGAGGTTGGGACTTTGAGAACGGCCTGGTAAACATGGTGAAAAAGAGGCAGACCCTGTCTCAGAAAAGAGGAAGAGAACTAAAAACACCCAATTAAAACAAAAACAAAAACAAAAACAAAACCAGCACAAACGTGTACATGCCCCCACCCCCAACTCACAACCCACCCTCCGAGCCTTGCAACCCCCACCCCTTATTCTCCATGGCACTGGCACAAGCTTCACATGGAAAAAATAAATGGGAAAAACCAGACACAGCGATGATTTATCTGCCTCTCAGGCCCGCCGACGCAAACAAAGTGGGGTTGAAGAGCAACTAGGAGAAGAAGTTGGGCACGGGCAGTCCCTGCTACATTGCCAAAAATGAGTGGTTGGGCCGGTGGGAAAGAGGCAACCCCGCTATGCTGCCACAGTTGGATCATCCCTGGCAGCCTGCTGGTCAACCTCATAGCCAGAGACAAAGTCTGGCAGCCATCACCGACATCTGGTCGACCCAGAAAAAAGTGGAAGTGCAACCACGGGGCCGGACCCACCCACCCACCACGGCCACGTGAGCAGGACAGGGAAAGGGAGAGGGCCAGAACCCAAGGAGCTACTCCCCCTGCCACCCCTCGGCCTCCCATCCCGAGGAATGAATGGTGTGCCCCCACACATGCCGAGAAAGCCTTGTGTCGAGGGCTGACTTTCAATAGAAGGCAGCGAGGGAGCTGCTCTTCCTGTGAAACCCCGACCCAGAAGCAGGTCGTCTATGAATGGTTTAGCGCCAGGTTCTCCATGAATGTGCGTCACGTGATGGGCGAGCGTACAGCTGCCTTTCTGGCTGCACCACGTTTCCCAGGGAGAGGGGGCCCCACACCAGATCCTGGTCCTGGTGCACAGACAGAGATGCTCCACCAGCGGGGACAGCAAAGTACCGGCTATCCGAGGCCATCTGAGGCTCCAGGCTGCTGTATCATTTTGCCTGGGCGGGATTCTGACTTAGAGGCGTTCAGTCAGATTCCCACAGATGGTAGCTTCGCCCCATTGGCTCCCACAGCCAAGCACATACACCAAATGTCTGAACCTGCTGTTCCTCTCGTACTGAGCAGGATTACCATGGCAACAACACATCATCAGTAGGATAAAACTAACCTGTCTCACGACGGTCTACCCAGCTCACGTTCACGTGCTTGGTGACTTCTGCTTCCCAATGATAGGAAGAGCTGACATTGAAAGATTCAAAAGCGACATCCCTATGAATGCTTGGATGCCACAAGACAGCTAGCCCTATGGTATCTTTTTTGACACCTCCTGCTTGAAACCCAAAAGGTCAGAAGGATCGTGAGGCCCAGTTTTCACAGTCTGTATTGGTACTCGTACTTGAAAATCAAGATCAAGCAAGCTTTTGCTCTTCTGCTCCACGGGAGGGTTCTGTCCTCCCTGCGCTCCCCTTAGGACACCTTCATTACCGTCTGACAGGTGTACCATCCCAGTCAAACTCCACACCTGGCACTGTCCACGGAGTGGGTCATGCCAGGCCAGTCTCATGCATCCAGGCGTCTGGCTCCAGAAGCCAGAGCCTCTCAGAGCTAACTCCCTGGCCTCACCAGGTGAGTGAGAAAAGGATCAGAGTAGTGAAATTTCAGAGGTGGCCTGCAAGGCCAGTGGGGATGTGCAGGAAAGTGCTGGATGCCTCCCACTTATTCTACACCTCTCATGTCTCTTCACCATGCCAGACTAGAGTCAAGCCCAGCAGGGTCTTTTAGACCTGCTGATTCTGCCAAGCCTGTTGCCTCAGCTCTGCTTTTGTTTGATAGTGGGAATCTCGTTCATCCATTCATGCACATCACTACCTAGACGTCGAGTTATTTGACTACCTTAAAAGAGGCATAGTTACTCCCGCCATTTACCCACGCTTCATTGAATTTCTTCACTTTGACATTCAGAGGACTGGGCAGAAATCACATCTCCTCAACACCCACCGCGGGCCTTTGTGAGGCTTTGTTTTAATTAACCAGTTGAATTTCCCTTGAACACACCATATCAAGTCAGCTGCTAGCTACCGGTTGAGGTGAGGCACTGCGTGGAACCACAGACCCAGGGGTGGATCCGACTCATAAGAGAATTCTCCACGGGGCTTTCATTGGCTTCTCCAGGATCAGTCACATGACCTCACTGGACACCTCACGGAGGACGTCTCCACCACTCCGTATTGGGGGATACGAACCCGACTTCTCTTCTATCGGCCGAGGACAACAGAGGCCATTGCCTGTCCCTTTGGAATGGTGCTCACCCATCTCTCAGGACCGACTGACCCATGTTCAACTGCTGTTCACATGGAAGCCTTCTGCACTTTGGCCTTCAATGTTCTTTGAATATTTGCTACGACCACCAAGATCTTCTCCTGCTGCTGGGCATGGTGGCGTGGGCCTGTAATAACAACTAGTCTGGAGGCTGAGGCAGGAGAATTGCTTGAACCAAGAGGCAGAGGTTGCGGTGAGCCATGATCACACCATTGCACTCCAGCCTTGTGCCTGGTGACAAAGTGAGACTCTTTCTTAAATAAAAAAAAAAAGCCATAAGAAACAACCAAGAGCATGCAAATTTAATGAAATAAAATATATAAACACACACATAGATGTAGAACAATTATTCATTTTATTTCATACGTAATATATGATTATTTGCATATATTATACTGCATGTTATTTGTAATTTATGAATGTGTTCCTATATACAAACCCCACCGTGCAGAAAATATGGTTGAAGAAAGGAATGGGCGACAGAGAGAGACCCTGCCTACCTCTAAATCAATCCATCCATTTGTCTGTTAAACAATAAACCAAGAAAGAATCAATGTAACACCTAGAAGTGAAAAGAAACGGTAAGAACAAACCAGAGGGAGGGAAGAAAGGTGAAAGATAATCAAGGTCAATATGAACTGTTTTCTCTGCCCCTCCTCCAAACCCGGCGAGTATGCCATGGGCAGACACACACACACACACACACACACACACACACACACACACACCCCTAGACAAAACAAGGCAGAGAAAGGCAATTTTAGGTAAGGAAAGGCAAAACAATTCCAGGGAAGGAAACCCCAGAAAATGCAAGGCAGGTTCTTTTCAGGTAAGGCAATTGCCAGAAAGGCAATTCCAGGAAAATTAAAACAAGAGTAGGCAAGCAAGGCAATCCCAGGCAAGGCAACTCCAGAGAAGGCAAAGCAAGGCAATTTCAGAGAAAGCAGTTCCAGACAAGGAAATGCAAGGCAACTCCAGGCAAAACAATTTGAGGAAAGGCAAGGAAGGAAAATTCCAAACAAGGCAATATGAGGCAAGGCAAGGCAAAAAATGGCAAATCCAGGCAAGGCGACTTTAGGCAAAGCAGGAATATCAATTCCAGGCAAGGCAAGGCAAGACAAGGCAAGGCAAGTCCAGACAGAAAAATTTCAGGCAAGGAAATAAACGCCAACTCTAGGCAAGGCAAGGTACGGCAAGGCAATGCAGTTCTAGGAAAGGCAATTCCAGGCAAGGCTCTTTCAAGGAAGACAAGGCAACCAAATACAATTAACGAAAGTTAATTTTAGGCACAGAAAGGCAAGACAAGGAAAGGAGACGCAATTCCAGGCAAGGAAATTTCAGGCAGGGCAAGGTGAGGCAATGCCAGGCTAGGCAATTTCAGGCAATGCAGGACAAAGCCAGGCAAGGCAAGGCAATGGCAGGAAAGGCAATTCCAGGAAGGACTAGGTAAGACGAGGCAGAGAAAGGCAATTTTAGGTAACAAAAGACAAGGCAATTTCAGGAAAGGCAACCCCAGGAAATGCAAGGCAGGTTCATTTTAGGTAAGGCAATTGCCAGAAGGGCAATTCCAGGAAAATTAAAACAAGAGAAGGCAGGCAAGGAAATTTCAGGCAACGCAATTCCAGAGACAGCAAAGCAAGGCAATTACAGGGAAGGCAATTTCAGACAAGCAAAGGCAAGGCAACTCGAGGCAAAACAATTCGAGGTAAGGGAAGAAAGGGAAATTCCAAGAAAGGCAATTTGAGGCAAGGCAAGGCTAAAAATGGGAATTCCAGGATAGGCAACATCAGGCAAGGCAGAAAAAACAATTCTAGGAAAGGAAAGACAAGATAAGGCAAGGCAAGTCCAGACAAGAAAATTTAAGGCAAGAAAAAGAAAGTCAAGTCTAGGCAAGGCAAGGCAAGGCAATGCAGTTCTAGGAAAGACAGTTGCAGACAAGGCAAGGCAATTTCAGGCAAAAAAGTTCCTGGCAATTTAAGGTAAGGCAATTTTAGGCAAGGTAATTGCCTGAAAGGCAATTCTAGGCCTAACAAGACACGCCAAGGCAAGGCAATGCAAGAAAATTTTCAGCAAGGCATGAAAATTCTAAGCAAGGCCGTTTTAGTAAAGGCTGGGTAAGGCAATTTTAGGCGAGGCAAAACCAGGCAAGGCAGGGCAATTCTAGGCAAGTCAATTAAAGGCAAGGCAAGGCATGGCAAGTCCAGGCAAGGCAATTCCTGGCAAGGCAAAACACGGCAGGACAAGGCAATTCCATGCAATGCAATTCCACTTAAGGCAAGGAAGGGCAATTCCAAGAAAGGCAAATTCAGGCAAGGCAAGGCAAGTCAATTTCAGGAAAGGCAAGACAAGACAAGGCAAGGGAAGTCCAGACAAAGAAATTCCAGGCAAGGCAAGAAAAGGCATCTGCAGGCAAGCCATGGTGAGCAAGGCAATGTAATTCTAGGCAAGGTAATTCCAGAAAATGCAAGGCAAGGAAAATTTTGGCAAGGCAATTCCTGGCAATGCAAGGCAAGGCAATTTTCAGAAATGCAATTCCAGGAAAGGCAAGGCAAGGCAATAGCAAACAGGGCCATTCCAGTCTAGACCAGGCAAGGCAATGCAAGAAAATTTCCAACAAGTCATGTAAATTCTAAGCTAGGCAATTTCAGGCAAGATTAGGCTAGGCAATTACAGGCAAGGTAAAGCCAGGCAAGACCGGGCAATTTTGGCAAGGTGATTCCAGCAAGGCTCTTTCAAGGAAGACAAGACAATTCAAGGCAATTTATGGAAAGCCAATTTTAGGCACAGCAAGGCAAGACAAGAAAAGGTGATGCAATGACAGGCAAGGCAATTCCAGGCAGGGCAAGGCGACGCAATTCCAGGATAAGCAATTTCAGGCAATGCAGGGCAAAGCAAGGAAAGACAAGGCAATTCCAGGGAAGGCAATCCCATACAAGGAAAGGCAAGGCAAATCCAGGCAAGGCCATTCGAGGCAAGGCAAAAAAAATTCCAAGAAAGGCAATTCTAGGCAAGGCAAGGCAAAAAATGGCAATTCCAGGAAAGGCGACTTCAGGCAAGGCAGAAAAAACAATTCTAGGCAAGGCAAGACAAGACCAGGCAAGGCAAGTCCAACCAAGAAAATTCCAGGCTAAGAATGGCAAGTACACTCCAGGCAAGGCAAGGTAAGGAAAGGCAATGCAGTTCTAGGCAAGGCAATTCCAGGCAAGGCTCTTTCAAGAAAGGCATAGCAACACAAGACAATTTAATGAAAGTCAATTTTAGGCACGTCAAGTCAAGACAAGAAAAGGAGATGCAATTCCATGCAAGGCAATTCCAGGCAGGGCAAGGTGAGGCAATTCCAGGTTAGGCAATTCCAGGCAATGCAGGGCAAAGCCAGTCAAGGCAAGGCAATGGCAGGAAAGGTAATTCCAGGCAGAACTAGGCAAGACAAGACAGAAAAAGGCAATTTTAGGCAAGGCAATTTTAGGTAAGGAAAGGCAAGGCAATTCAAGAAAAGTCAACCCAAGGAAATGTAAGGCAGATTCATTTCAGGTAAGACAATTGCCAAAGGCAATTTCAGAAAAATTAAAACAAGAGAAGGTAGGCAAGGCAATCCCAGGCAAGGCAATTTCAGAGAAGACGAAGCAAGGCAATTTCAGAGAAGGAAATTTCAGACAAAATAAGGCAAGAAAACTCCAGGCAAAACAACTCGAGGCAAGGCAAGAAAGGGAAATTCCAAGAAAGGCATTCAAGGCAAGGCAAGGCAGGGCAAAAAACAACAATTCCAGGCAAGGCGACTTCAGGCAAGGCAGGAAAAACAATTCCAGGCAAGGCAAAACAAGACAAGGCAAGACAAGTCTAGATAAGAAAATTCCAGGCAAGGAAAGGAAAGTCAACTCTAGGCAAGGCAAAGTAAGGCAAGGCAATGCAGTTCTAGGCAAGGCAATTCCAGGCAAAGCTCTTTCAAGGAAGGCAAGGCAATGGAAGACAATTTAATGAAAGTCAATTTTAGGCATGGCAAGGCAAGACAAGGAAAGGAGATACAATTCCAGGCAAAGCAATTCCAGGCAGGGTAAGGTGAGGCAATTCAAGGCTAGGCAATTCCAGGCAATGCAGGGCAAAGCCAGGCAAGGCAAGGCAATGGCAGGATAGGCAATTCCAGGCAGGACTAGGCAAGACAAGGTAAAGAAAGGCAATTTTAGGCAAGGCAATTTTAGGTAAAGAAAGACAAGTCAATTTCAGGGAAGGCAACCCCAGGAAATGCAAGGCAGGTTCATTTCATGTAAGGCAATTGCTGGAAAGGCAATTCCAAGAAAATTAAAGCAAGAGAAGGCAGGGAAGGCAATCCCAGGCAAGGCAATTTCAGAGAAGGCAAAGCAAGACAATTTCAAATAAGGGAATTTCAGACAAGAAAAAACAAGGCAACTCCAGGCAACACAATTCGAGGCAAAGAAAGAAAGGGAAATTCCAAGCAAGGCAATTCGAGGCAAGGCAAGCCAAAAAATGGCAACTCCAGGCAAGGCAACTTCAGGCAATGCAGGCAAAACAATTACAGGCAAGGCAAGAAAAGACAAGGCAAGGCAAGAAAAGACAAGGCAAGGCAAGTCCAGACAAGAAAATTCCAGGCAACGAAATGAAAGTCAGCCCTAGGCAAAGCAAGGTAAGGCAAGGCAATGAAGTTCTAGGCAAAGCAATTCCAGACAAGGTAAGGCAATGCAAGGCAAGGCAATTTCAGGCAAGAAAATTCCTGGCAATTCAAGGTAAGGCAATTCCAGGCAAGACAAGAGAAGTCAAGGCAAGGCTATATCAGGCAGGGCAATTCCAGAATAGGCAAGAGCAAGAAAATTTTCAGCAAGGCATGAAAATTCTAAGCAAGGCGATTTTAGGAAAGGCAAGGCAAGGCCATTTCAGGCGAGGCAACATCAGGCATGACAGGGCAATTCTAGGCAATGCAACTAAAGGCAAGGTAAGGCATAGCAAGTCCAGGCAAGGCAATTCCTGAAAAAAGCAAAACAAGGCAGGACAAGGCAATTCCAGGCAATGGAATTCCAGTTAAGGAAAGGAAGAGCAATTCCAAGAAAGGCAAATTCAGGCAAGGCAAGGCAAGGCAAGGCAAGGCAAGGCAAGGCAGGGCAGGGCAGGGCAGGGCAGGGCAGGGCAGGGCAGGGCAGGGCAGGGCAGGGCAGGGCAGGGCAGGGCAGGGCAGGGCAGGGCAGGGCAGGGCAGGGCAGGGCAGGGCAGGGCAGGGCAGGGCAGGGCAAGGCAAGGCAAGGCAAGGCAAGGCAAGGCAAGGCAAGGCAAGGCAAGGCAAGGCAAGGCAAGGCAAGACAAGGCAATTCCAGGCATGGCAAGACAAGACAAGGCAAGGCAAGTCCAGAAATGGAAATTCCAGGCAAGGCAAGGTAAGGCAAGGCAATGTAATTCTAGGCAAGGTAATTCCAGAAAAAGCAAGGCAATGCAAGGCAAGGCAATATTGGGCAAGGCAATTTCTGGCAATGCAAGGCAAGGCAATTGCCAGAAAGGCAATTTCAGGAAAGGCAAGACAAGACAAAACAAGACAATAGCAGACAGGGAAATTCCTGGCTAGGCCAGGCAAGGCAATGCAAGAAATTTTCCAACAAGTCATGAAAATTCTAAGCAACACAATTTCAGGCAAGACCAGGCTATGGAATTTCAGGCAAGGTAAATCCAGACAAGACTGGGCAATTTTGGCAAGGAAATTTCAGGCAAGGCTCTTTCAAGGAAGACAAGAAAATGCAAGGCAATTTATGGAAAGTCAATTTTAGGCACGGCAAGGCAAGGCAAGAAAAGGAGAGGCAATTCCAGATAAGGCAATTCCAGGAAAGGCAAGGCAAGACAATTCCAGGCTAGGCAATTCCAGGCAATGCAGTGAAAAGAAAGACAAGGCAAGGCAATTCCAGGGAAGGCAATTCCAGACAAAAAAAAGGCAAGGTAACACCAGGCCAGGCAATTCGAGGCAAGGCAAGGAAGGGAAATTCCAAGCAAGGCAATTTGAGGCAAGGCAATTTTAGGTAAGGAAAGGCAAGGAAATTCCATGGAAGGCAGCCCCAGGAAATGCAAGGCAGGTTCATTTCAGGTAAGGCAATTGCCAGAAAGGCAATTCCAGAAAAATTAAAACAAAAGAAGGCAGGCAAAGCAATTTCAGAGAAAGCAAAACAAGGCAATTTCAGAGAAGGCAATTCCAGACAAGAAAAGGCAAGGGAACTCCAGGCAAAACAATTCGAGGCAAGGCAATAAAGGGAAATTCCAAGCAAGGCAATTCCAAGCAAGGCAACTCGAAGCAAGGCAAAGGAAGGCAAGGCAAGGCAAAAAATGGCAATTACAGGCAAGGTGACTTCAGGCAAGGCAGGAAAAACAATTTCAGGCAAGGCAAGACAAGACAAGACAAGGCAAGTACACACAAGAAAATTCCAGGCAAAAAAAGGAAAGTCAACTCTAGGCAAGGCAAAGCAATGAAGTTCTAGGCAAGGCAACTCCAGGCAAGGGTCTTTCAAGGAAGGCAAGGCAATGCAAAACAATTTAATGAAAGTCAATTTTAGGCAGGCAAGGCAAGACAAAAAAATGAGATGCAATTCTAGGCAAGGCAATTCCAGGCAGAACAAGGTGAGTCAACTCCAGGCTAGGCCATTCCAAGCAATGAAGGGCAAAGCCAGGCAAGGCAAGGAAATGGAAAGAAAGAAAATTCAAGGCAGGTCTAGGCAAGACAAGGCAGAAAAGGCAATTTTAGGCAAGGCAACATTAGGTAAGAAAAGGCAAGGCAATTCCAGGGAAGGCAACCCCAGGAAATGCAAGGCAGGTTCATTTCAGGTAAGGCAATTGCCAGAAAGTCAATTCCAGAAAAATTAAAACAAGAGAAGGTAGGTAAGGCAATCCCAGGCAAGGAAATTCCAGAGAAGGCAAAGCAAGGCAACTTCAGAGAAGGCAATTCCAGACAAGGAAAAGCAAGAGAACTCCAGGCAAAACAATTCGAGGCAAGGTAATAAAGGAAAATTTCAAGCAAGGCAATTCGAGACAAGGCAAGGCAAGGCAAGGCAAAAAACAGAAATTCCAGGCAAGATGACTTCAGGCAAGGCAGGAAAAACAATTCCAGGAAAGAGAAGACAAGACAAGGCAAGGCAAGTCCAGACAAGAAAATTTCAGGCAAGAAAAGGAAAGTCAACTCTAGGCAATGCAAGGTAAGGCAAGGCAATGAAGTTCTAGGCAAGGCAATTCCAGACAAGGCAAGGCAATTTCAGGCAAGAAAATTCCTGGCAATTCAAGGTAAGGCAATTCCAGGCAAGGTAATTGCTGAAAAGGCAATTCCAGGCAAGACAAGACTAGCCAAGGCATGGCAATGCAAGAAAATTTTCAGCAAGGCATGAAAATTGTAAGCAAGGCCATTTCAGGAAAGGCAAGGCAATTTTAGGTGAGGCAAAACCAGGCAAGGCAGGGCAATTCTAGGCAAGGCAATTACAGGCAAGGCAAGGCATGGCAAGTCCAAGCAAAGCAATTCATGGCAAGGCAAAACAAGGCGGGACAAGGCAATTCCGTGCAATGCAATTCCACTTAAAAAAAGGAAAGGCAATTCCAAGAAAGGCAAATTCATGCAAGGCAAGGAAAGTCAATTTCAGGCAAGGCAAGACAAGACAAGGCAAGGCAAGTCCAGAAAAGATCATTTCAGGCAAGGCAAGGAAAGGCAACTCCAGGCAAGTCATGGTAAGGCAAGGCAATGTAATTCTAGGCAAGGTAATTCAAGAAAAAGCAAGACAATTTAGGCAAGGCAAATTCTGGCAATGCAAGGCAAGGCAATTGCCAGAAATGCAATTCCAGGAAAGGCAAGACAAGGCAAGGCAATAGCAGACAAGACAATCCCAGGCTAGGCCAGGCAAGGCAATGCAAGAAATTTTCCAACAAGTCATGAAAATTCTAAGCAAGGAAATTTCAGGAAAGACCATGCCAGACAATTCCAGGCAAAATAAAGCCAGGCAAGACCGGGCAATTTTGGCAAGGAAATTCTAGGCACGGCTCTTTCAAGGAAGGCAAGGCAATGCAAGGCAATTTATGGAAAGTCAATTTTAGGCACGGCAAGGCAAGACAAGAAAAGCAGACGCAATGCCAGACTAGGCAATTTCAGGCAGAACAAGGCGAGGCAATTCCAGGATAAGCAATTTCAGGCAATGCAGGGCAAAGCAAGGCAAGACAAGGCAATTCCAGGGAAGGCAATCCAAGACAAGGAAACGCAAGGCAACTCCACTCAAGGCAATTTGAGGCAAGGCAGGGAAGGAAAATTCCAAGCAAGGCAATTCTAGGCAAGGCAAGGCAAGGCAAAAATGGCAATTCCAGGCAAGGTGCCTTCAGGCAAGGCAGGAAAAACAATTTTAGGCAAGGCAAGGCAAGTCCAGACAAGAAAATTCCAGGCAAGGAAAGGAAAGTCAACTCCAGGCAAGGCAAGATAAGGCAAGTCAATGCAGTCCTAGGCAAGGCAATTCCAGGCAAAACTCTTTCAAGGAAGGCAAGACAACACAAGACAATTGAATGTAAGTCAATTTTAGGCATGGCAAGGCAAGACAAGGAAATGAGATGCAATTCCAAGCAAGGTAATTCCAGGCAGAAAAAGGTGAGGCAATTCCAGGCTAGGCAATTCCAGGCAATGAAGGGCAAATCCAGGCAAGGCAAGGCAATGGCAGGAAAGGCAATTCCAGGCAGGACTAGGCAAGACAAGGCAGAGAAAGGCGATTTTAGGCAAGGCAATTTTAGGTAAGCAAAGGAAAGGCCATTTCAGAAAAGGCAACCCCAGGAAATGCAAGGCAGGTTCATTTCAGGTAAAGCAATTGCTGGAAAAACAATTCCAGAAAAATTAAAACAAGAGAAGGAAGGTAAGGCAATCCCAGGCAAGGCAATTCCAGAGAAGGCAAAGCAAGGCAATTTCAGAGAAGGCATTTCCAGACAAGGGAATGCAAGCAACTCCAGACAAAACAATTCGAGGCAAGGCAAGGAAGGGAAATTCCAAGCAAGACAATTCGAGGCAAGGAAAGGAAAGAAAAGGCAATAAATGGCAATTCCAGGCAAGGTGACTTCAGGCAACGCAGGAAAAACAATTCCAGGCAAGTGTAGACAAGACAAGGCAAGGCAAGTCTAGACCAAAAAAAAATCCATGCAAGGAAAAAAAAGTCAATTCTAGACAAGGCAAGGTAAGGCAAGGCAATGCAGTTCTAGTCAAGGCAATTCCAGACAAGGCAAGACAATGCAAGGCAAGGCAATTTCAGGCAAGGAAATTTTTGGCAATTCAAGGTAAGACAATTTCAGGCAAGTAATTGCTGGAAAGGCAAATCCAGTCAAGACAAGACAAGCCAAGAGAAGGCAATGCAAGAAAATTTTCAGCAAGGCATGAAAATTCTAAGTAAGGCCATATCAGGAAAGGCAAGGCAAGGCAATTCTAGGCAGAGCAATTACAGGCAAGGTAAGGCATGGCAAGTCCAGGAAAGGCAATTCCTGGCATGGCAAACAAGGCAAGACAAGGCAATTCCAGGTAACGCAATCCCACTTAAGGCAAGAAAGGGCAACTCCTAGAAAAGAAAATTCAGGCAAGGCAAGGCAAGTCAATTCCAGGCAAGTCAAGAAACGACAAGGCAAGACATGCCAAGGCAAAGCAATTTCTGACAGGGCAATTCCAGGCTAGGCAAGGCAAGGCAAGGCAAGGCAAGGCAAGGCAAGGCAAGGCAAGAGAATTTTCAGCAAGGCATAAAAATTCTAATCAAGGCCATTTCAGGAAAGGCAAGGCAAGGCAATTTCAGACGAGGCAAAACCAGGCAAGGCAGGACAATTCTAGGGAAGGCAATTACAGGAAAGGCAAAGAATGGGAAGTCCAGGCAAGGCAATTCCTGGCAAAGCAAAACAAGGCAGGACAAGGCAATTCCAGGCAATGCAATTCCACATAAGGCAAAAAAGGGCAAATCCAAAAAAGGCAAATTCAGGCAAGCAAGACAAGACAAGGCAAGGCAAGTCCAGACAAGAAAATTCCAGATAAGACAAGGAAAGGCAACTCTGGGCAAGGCAAGTTAAGTCAAGGCAATGTAATTCTAGGCAAGGTAATTCCAGAAAAGCAAGACAATGCAAGGCAAGGCATTTTTAGGCAAGGCAATTCCTGGCAATGCAAGGCAAGACAATTTCCAGAAAGGCATTTCCAGAAAAGGCAAGGCAAGGCAAGGCAAGGCAAGGCAATAACAGACAGGACATATTCAGTCTGGGCCAGGCAAGACAATGCAAGAAATTTTCCAACAAGTCATGAAAATTCTAAGCAAGGCAATTTCAGGCAAGACCAGGCTAGGCAATTCCAGGCAAGGTAAACAAGGCAAGACTGGGCAATTTTGGCAAGGCAATTTCAGGCAATGCTCCTTCAAGGAAGGCAAGACAATGCAAGGCAATTTATGGAAAGTCAATTTTAGGCACGGCAAGGCAAGGCAAGAAAAGGAGAGGCAATTCCAGGCAAGGCAATTTCAGGCAGGGCAAGGCGAGGCAATTCCAGGACAAGCAATTCCAGGCAATGCAGGGCAAATTAAGGCAAGGCAAGACAATTCCAGGGAAGGCAATCCCAGACAAGGAAAGCAAGGCAACTCCAGGCAAGGCAATTCGAGGCAAGGCAAGGAAGGGAAATTCCAAGCAAGGCAATTTGAGGCAAGGCAAGGGAAGGAAAAAATTGCAATTCCGGGCAAAGCAACTTCAGGCAAGGCAGGAAAAACAATTCCAGGCAAGGCAAGACAAGACAAGGAAAGGCAAGTCCAGATAAGAAAATTTCAGGAAAGAAAAGGAAAGTCAACTCTAGGCAAGGCAAGGCAAGGTAAGGCAAGGCAAGGCTAGGCAAAGCAACGCAGTTCTAGGCAAGGCAATTCCAGGCAAGGATCTTTCAAGGAAGGCAAGGCAACGCAAGACAATTTAATGAAAGTCAATTTTAGGCACAGCAATGCAAGACAAGGAAAATAGATGTAATTCTGGCCAGGCAATTCCAGGAAGGCAAATCGAGGATAGACAAATTCAAAGCCAGGCAAGGCAAGACAATGGCAGAAAAGGCAGTTTCAGACAGGACTAGGCAAGACAAAACAGAGAAAATCAATTTTAGGCAAGTTAATTTTAGGTAAGGAAAGGAAAGGCAATTCCAGGGAAGGCAACCCCAGAAAATGCAAGTCAGGTTCATTTCAGGTAAGGCAATCTCTGGAAAGGCAATTTCAAAAAAATTAAAACAAGAGAAGGCAGGCAAGGCAATCCCAGGCAAAACAATTCCAGAGAAAGCAAAGCAAGGCAATTTCAGAGAGGGCAATTCCAGACAAATAAAGGCAAGGTAACTTCCGGCAAAACAATCCGAGACAAGGCAAAAAGGCAAATTCCAAGCAAGGCAATTCGAGGCAAGGCAAGGCAACAAATGGCAATTCCAGGCAAGGCGACTTCAGGCAAGGCAGGAAGAACAACTCCAGGCAAGGCAAGACAAAACAAGGCAAGGCACGTCCAGACAAGAAAATTCCAGGAAAGGAAAGGAAAGTCAACTGTAGGCAAGGCAAGGTAAGGCAAGGCAATGCAGTTCTAGGCAAGGCAATTCCAGACAAGGCAAGGCAATTTCAGGTAAGAAAATTCCTAGAAATTCAAGGTAAGGCAATTCCAAGAGAGGCAATTGCTGGAAAGGCAATTCCAGTCAAGACCAGACAAGCCAAGGCAAGGCAATCTCAGACAGAAAAATTCCAAATTAGGCAAGGCAAGGCAATGCAAGAAAATTTTCAACAAGGCATGAAAATTCTAAGCAAGGCCATTTCAAGAAAGGCAAGGCAAGGAAATTTCAGGCGTTGCAAAACCAGTCAAGGCAGAGCAATTCTAGTCAAGAAAATGACAGGCAAGGCAAGGCATGGCAAGGTAACCCAAGGCAGTTCCTGGCAAGGCAAAACAAGGCAGGACAAGGCAATTCCTGGCAACAAAATTCCACTTAAGGCAAGGAAGGGAAATTCAAAGAAAGGTAAATTCAAGCAAGGCAAGGCAAGTCAATTCCAGGCAAGCAAGACAAGACAAGGCAAGACAAGTCCAGGAAAGGAAATTCAAGGCAAGGCAAGGAAAGGCAACTCCAGGCGAGGCAAGGTGAAGCAAGGCAATGTAATTCTGGGCAAGGTAATTCCAGAAAAAGCAAGGCAATTTTAGGCAAGGCAATTCCTGGCAATGCAAGGCAAGGCAATTGCAAGAAAGGCAATTCCAGGAAAGGCAAAGCAAGGCAAGACAAGGCAATGGCAAACAGGCAATTCCAGGCTAGGCCAGGCAAGTCAATGCAAGAAAGTTTCCAACAAGTCATGAAAATTCTAAGCAAGGCAATTTCAGGCAAGACCAGGCTAGGCAATTCCAGGCAAGGTAAAGCCAGACAAGACTGGACAATTTGGGCAAGGCAATTCTAGGCAAGGATCTTTCACGAAAGGCTAGGCAACGCAAGGCAATTTATGGAAAGTCAATTTCAGGCATGTCAAAACAAGGCAAGGAAAGGAGAGGCAATTCCAGGCAAGGCAATTCCAGGCAAGGCAAGGCGTGGCAATTCCAGGCTAGGCAATTCCAGGCAATTCAGGGAAAAGCAAGGCAAGGTAAGGCAATTCCAAGGAAGGCAATCCCAGAAAAGGAAATGCCAGGCAACTCCAGGCAAGGCAATTCGAGGCAAGGCAAGGAAGGGAAATTCCAAGCAAGGCAATTTAAGGCAAGGCAAGAAATGGCAATTCCAGGCAACGCGACTTCAGGCAAGGCAGGAAAAACAATTCCAGGCAAGGCAAGACAAGACAATGCAATGCATATCCAGACAAGAAAATTCCAGGCAAGGCAAGGAAAGTCAACTCCACGCAAGGCAAGGTAAGGCAAGGCAATGCAGTTCTAGGCAAGGCAATTCCAGGCAAGGCTCTTTCAAGGAAGCAAGGCAACGCAAGACAATTTAATGAAAGTCAATTTTAGGCACGGCAAAGCACGACAAGGAAAAAAGATGCAATTCCAGGCAAGGCAATTCCAGACAAAGCAAGGTGAGGCAATTCCAGGCTAGGCAATTCCAGAAAATGCAGGACAAAGCCACGCAAGGCAAGGCAATGGCAGGAAAGCAAATTCCAGGCAGGACTAGGCAAGACAAGGCAAAGAAAGGCAATTTTAGGCAAGGCAATTTTAGGTAAGGAAATTCAAGGCAATTTCAGAAAAAACAACACCAGGAAATGCAAAACAGGTTCATTTCAGGTAAGGCAATTGCCAGAAAGGCAATTCCAGGAAAATAGAAACAAGAGATGGCAGTCAAGGCAATTCTAGGCAAGGCAATTTCAGAGAAGGCAAAGCAAGGCAATTTCAGAGAAGGCAAATCCAGACAAGGAAAGGCAAGGGAACTTCAGGCAAAACAATTCGAGGCAAGGCAATAAAGGGAAATTCCAAGCAAGGCAATTCGAGGCAAGGCAAGGCAAGGCAAGGCCAGGCCAAAAAGGCAATTCCAGACAAAGCAACTTCAGGCAAGGCAGGAAAAACAATTCCAGGAAAGGCAAGACAAGGCAAGGCAAGGCAAGTCCAGACAAGAAAATTACAGGCAAGAAAAGGAAAGTCAACTCTAGGCAAGGCAAGGTAAGGCAAGGCAATGCAGTTCTAGGCAAGGCAATTCCAAGCAAGGCTCTTTCAAGGAAGGCAAGGCAACGCAAGACAATTTAATGAAAGTCAATTTTAGGCACGGAATACAAGACAAGGAGAGGAGATGCAATTCCAGGCAAGGCAATTCCAGGCAAGGCAAGGTGAGGCAATTCCAGGTTAGGCAATTTCAGACAATGCAGGTCAAACCAGGCAAGGCTAGACAATGGCAGAAAAGGCAATTCCAGTCAGGACTAGGCAAGACAAGGCAGAGAAATGCAATTTTAGGCAAAACAATTTTAGGTAAGAAAAGGCAAGGCAATTCCACGAAAGGCTACCCCAGGAAATGCAAGGCAGGTTCATTTCAGGTAAGGCAACTGCAAGAAAGACAATTCCAGGAAAATTAAAACAAGAGAAGGCAGGCAAGGCAATCCCAGGAAAGGCAATTCCAGAGAAGGCAAAGGAAGGCAATTTCAGAGAAGGCAATTCCAGACAAGGAAAGGCAAGGCAACTTTAGGCAAAACATTTCAAGGCAAGGCAAGAAAGGGAAATTCCAAGCAAGGCAATTCGAGGCAAGGCAAGGCAAAATCAGCAATTCCAGGCAAGGCAATGTCAGGCAAGGCAGGAAAAACAATTCAAGGCAAGGCAAGACAAGACAAGGCAAGGCAAGTCCAGACAAGAAAATTTCAGGCAAGGAAAGAAAAGTCAACTCTAGGCAAGGCAAAGTATGGCAATCCAATGCAGTTCTAGGCAAGGCAATTCCAGGCAAGGTTCTTTCAAGGAAGGCAAGGCAATGCAAGACAATTTAATGAAAGTGTATTTTAGGCATGGCAAGGCAAGACAAATTATTGAGACGCAATTCCAGGCAAGGCAATTCCAGACACGGCAAGGCAATGCAAGGCAAGGCAATTTCAGGCAAGCCAATTCCTGGCAATTCAATTTAAGGCAATTCCAGGCAAGGCAAGACAAGCCAAAGCAAGGCAATCTCAGACAAGGCAATTTCAAGCTAGGCAAGGCAAGGCAATACAAGAAAATTTTCAGCAAGGCATAAAAATTCTAAGCAAGGCCATTGTAGAAAAGGCAAGGCAAAACAGTTTAGGTGAGGCAAAATCAGGCAGGCAGGGCAATTCCAGGCAAAACAATTACAGGCAGGGCAAGGCATGGCAAGTCCACGCAAGGCAATTCCTGGCAAGGCAAAACAAGGCAGGACAAGGCAATTCCAGGCAATGCAATTCCACTTAAGGCAAAGAAGGGCAATTCGAAGAAAGGCAAATTTAGGCAAGTCACGTCAAGTCAATTCCAGGCAAGGCAAGACAAGACAAGGCAAGGCAAGTCCAGACAAGGAAGTTCCAGGCAAGTCAAGAAAGGCAACTCCAGGTAAGGCAAGGTAAGGCAAGTAAATGTAATTCTAGGCAAGGTAATTCCAGAAAAAGCAAGGCAATGCAAGTCAACGCAATTTTAGGCAAATATATTCCTGGAAATGCAAGGCAAGGCAATTGCCAGAAAGGAAATTCCAGGAAAGGGAAGGCAAGGCAAAGAAAGGCAATAGCAGACAGGGCAATTTCAGGCTAGGCTAGGCCAGGCAAGGCAATGCAAGGGAGTTTTCAACAAGTCATAAAAATTCTAAGCAAGGCAATTTCAGGCAATTCCAGGCAAGGTAAATCCAGGCAAGACCGGGCAATTTTGGCAAAACAATTTCAGGCAAGGCTCTTTCAAGAAAGGCAAGGCAATGCAAGGCAATTTATGGACAGTCTATTTTAGGCACAGCAAGGCAAGGCAAGAAAAGGAGAGGCAATTCTAGGCAAGGCAATTTCAGGCAGGGCAAAACGAGGCAATTCCAGGCTAGGCAATTCCATGCAATGCAGAGCAAAGCAAGGCAAGGCAAGGCAATTCCAGGGAAGGCAATCCCAGACAAGGAAAGGCAAGAAAACTCCAGGCAAGGCAATTCAAAGAAAAACAAGGAAGGGAAATTCCAAGCAAGGCAATTCGAGGCAAGTCAAGTCAAGGCAAAAAATGGCAATTCCAGGCAAGGCGACTTCAGGCAAGGCAGAAAAAAACAATTCCAGGCAAGGCAAGACAAGACAAGGCAAGGCAAGTCCAGACAAGAGAATTTCAGGCAAGAAAAAAAGTCAACTCCAGGCAAGGCAAGGTAAGGCAAGGCAATGCAGTTCTAGGCAAGGGAATTCCAGACAAGGCTCCTTCAAGGAAGGCAAGGCAATGCAAGACAATTTAAGGAAAGTCAATTTTAGGTGCTGGAAGGCAAGACAAACAAAGATAAAATTCCAAGCGAGGCAATTTCAGGCAGGGCAAAGTGAGGCAATCCCAGGCTAGGCAATTCCAGGAAATGCAGGGCAAAGCCAGGAAAGGCAAGGCAATTTCAGGGAATGAAACCCCAGGAAATGCAAGGCAGGTTCATTTTAGATAAAGCAATTGCTGGGAAAGGCAATTCCAGGAAAATTAAAACAAGAGAAGGCAGGCAAGGCAATCCCAGGCAAGGCAATTCCAGAGAAGGCAAAGCAAGGCAATTTCAGAGAGGACAATTAAAGACAAGGAAAGGCAAGGCAGCTTCAGGTGAAACAATTGGAGGAAAGTGAAGGAAGGGAAATTCCATGCAAGGCAATTCAAGGCAAGGCAAGGCGAGGCAAGTCAAGTCAAGTCAAGTCAAGGCAAGGCAAAAAATGGCAATTCCAGGCAAGGCAACTTCAGGCAAGGCAGGAAAAAAAATTCCAGGCAAGGCAAGAAAAGACAAGGTAAGGCAAGTCAAGACAAGAAATTTCCAGGCAAGGAAAGCAAAGTCAACTCTAGGCAAGGCAAGGTAAGGGAATGCAATGCAGTTCTAGGCAAGGCAATTACAGACAGGGCAAGGCAATTTCAGGCAAGGCAATTTCAGACAAGGTAATTGCTGGCGATTCAATGTAAGGCAATTGCCATAAAGGTAATTCAAGGCAAGACAAGACAAGCTGAGGCAAGGCAATTTGAGACAGGGCAATTCCAGGTTAGGCAAGGCAAGGCAATGCAAAAAAAATTTTCAGCAAGGCACAAAAATTCTAAGCAAGGCCATTTCAGGAAAGTCAAGGCAAAGCAATTTTAGGTGAGGCAGGACAAGGCAAGGCAGGGCAATTCTAGCAAGGCAATTACAGGCAAGGCAAGGCATGGCAAGTCCAGGCTAGGCAATTTTTGGCAAGGCAAAACAAGGCAGGACAAGGCAATTTCAGGCAACGCAATTCCACTTAAGGCAAGAAAGAACAATTCCAAAAAAGGCAAATTCAGGCAAGGCAAGTCAATTCCATGCAAGGCAAGACAAGACAAGGCAAGGCAAGTCCAGACAAGAAAATTCTAGGCAGAACAAGGAAAGGTAACTCCAGGCAAGGCAAGGTAAGGCAAGGCAATGTAATTCTAGGCAAGGTATTCCAGAGAAATCAAGGCAATGCAAGGCAAGGCAATTCCTGGCAATCCAAGACAAGGCAAGGCAATTGCCAGAAATGCGATTCCAGGAAAGGCAAGGCAAGACAAGGCAAGGCAATAGCATACAGGGCAATTCCAGGCTAGGCCAGGCAAGGCAATGCAAAAAATTCTTCAACAAGTCATGAAAATTTTAAGCAAGGCAACTTCAGGCAACACCAGGCTAGGCAATTCCAGGCAAGGTAAAGCCAGGCAAGACCAGGCAATTTTGGCAAGGCAATTCCAGGCAAGGCTCTTTTAAGGAAGGAAAGGCAAAACAAGGCAATTTATGGAGTCTATTTTAGGCACGGCAAGGCAAGGCGAGAAAAGGAGAGGCAATTGCAAGCAATTCAATTCCAGGCAGAACAAGGCGAGGCAATTCCAGGCAATGCAGGGCAAAGCAAGGCAAGGCAAGGCAATTCCAGGGAATGCAATCCCAGAAAATGAAAAGCAAGGCAACTCCAGGCAAGGCAATTAAAGGCAAGGCAAGAACAGAAAATTCCAAGGAAGGCAATTCAAAGAAAGGCAAGGCATGGAAGATAACGGCAATTCTGGGCAAGGTAACTTCAGGCAAGGCAGGGAAAACAATTCCAGGCAAGACAAGACAAGGCAATTCTAGACAAGAATATTCCAGGCAAGAAAAGGAACGTCAACTCCAGGCAAGGCAATGCAGTTCTATACAAGGCAATTCCAGGCAAGGCTTTTTCAAGAAAGGCAAAGCAATGCAAGACAATTTAATGAAAGTCAACTTTAGAGACAGCAAGGCAGGAAAAAGAAAGGAGATGCCATTCCAGGCAAAGCAATTCCAGGCAGGGCAACACAAGGCAATTCCAGGCAATGCATGACAAAGCCAGGCAATGCAAGGCAATGGCAGGAAAGGCAATTCCAGGCAGGACTAGGGAAGACAAGGCAGAGAAAGGCAATTTTAGGCAAGGCAATTTTAGGTAAAAAAAGGCAAGGCAATTCCAGGGAAGGCAACCCCAGAAAATGCAAGGCAGGTTCATTTCAGGTAAGGCAATTGCTGGAAAGGCAATTCCAGGAAAATTAAAACAAGAGAAGGCAGGCAAGGCAATCCCATGCAAGGCAATTCCAGAGAAGGCAAAACAAGGCAATTTCAGAGAAGGAAATTTCAGACAAAGAAAGGCAAGGCAACTCCAGGCAAAAGAATTCGAGGCAAGGCAAGAAAGGAAAATTTTAAGCAAGGCAATTCGAGACAAGGCAAGGCAAGGCAAGGCAAGGCAAAAAACAGCAATTCCAGGAAAGCGACTTCAGGCAAGTCAGAAAAAATATATTGCAGGCAAGGCAAGACAAGACAAAGTAAGGCAAGTCCAGACAAGAAAATTCCAGTCAAGGAAAGGAAAGTCAACTCTAGGCAAGGCAAGGTAAGGCAAGGCAATGCATTTCTAGGCTAGGCAATTCCAGACAAGGCAAGGCAATTTCAGGCAAGAAAAATTCAGGCAAGGAAATTCCTGGAAATTCAGGGTAAGGCAATTCCAGGAAAGGCAATCGCCAGAAAGGCAATTTTAGGCAAGATGAGACAAGCCAAGGCAAGGCAATTTCAGACAGGACTATTCCAGGCTAGGCAAGGCAAGGCAAAGCAAGAAAATTTTCAGCAAGGCATGAAAATTTAAAGCAAGTCCATTTCATGAAAGGCAAGGAAAGGCAATTTCAGGTGAGGCAAAACCAGGCAAGACAGGGCAATTCTAGGCAAGGGAATTGCAGGAAAGGCAAGGCATGGCAAGTCCAGGCAAGGCAATTCCTGGCAAGGCAAAACAAGGCAAGACAAGGCAATTCCAGGCAACACAATTCCACTTAAGGCAAGGAAGGGCATTTTCAAGAAAGGCAAATTCAGGCAAGGCAAGGCAAGACAAGACAAGGCAAGGCAAGTCCAGACAAGAAAATTCCAGGCAAGGCAACAAAAGACAACTCCAGGCAAGGCAAGGTAAGGCAAGGCTGTGTAATTCTAGACAAGATAATTCCAGAAAAAGCAAGGCAATGCAAGGCTAGGCAATTTTAGGCAAGGATATTCCTGTCAATGCAAGGCAAGGCAATTGCCAGAAAAGCAATTCCAGGAAAAACAAAACAAGACAAGGCAAGGCAATAGCAGACAGGGCAATTCCAGGCTAGGCCAGGCAAGGCAATGCAAAAAATTTTCCAACAAGTCATGAAAATTCTAAGCAAGGCAATTTCAGGCAAGACCAGGCTAGGCAATTACAGGCAAGGTAAAGCCAGGCAAGACCAGGCAATTTTGGCAAGGCAATACCAGGCAAGGCTCTTTCAAGAAAGGCAAGGAAAAGCAAGGCAATATATGGAAAGTCAATTTTAGCCACGGCAAGGCCAGGCGAAAGAAAAATAGGCAATTCGAGGCAAGGCGACTTCAGGCAAGGCAGGAAAATCAATTCCAGGCAAGGCAAGTACAGACAAGAAAATTCCAGGCAAGGAAAGGAAAGTCAACTCCAGGCAAGGCAAGGTAAGGCAAGGCAATGCAGTTCTATGCAAGGCAATTCCAGGCAAGGCTCTTTCAAGGAAGGCAAGGTAATGCAAGACAATTTAATAAAAGTCAATTTTAAGCACGGCAAGGCAAGAAAAATAAAGAAGATGGAATTCCAGGCAAGACAATTCCAGGCAGGGCAAAGTGAGGCAATTCCATGCTTGGCAATTCCAGGCAATGCAGGGCAAGTCCAGGCAAGGAAAGGCAATGGCAGGAAAGAAATTCCAGGCAGAACTAGGCAAGACAATGCAGAGAAGGGCAATTTTAGGCAACGCAATTATAGGTAAGAAAAGGGAAGGCAATTCCAGAAAAGGCAACCCCAGGAAATGCAAGGCAGGTTCATTTCAGATAAGACAATTGCCGGAAAGCCAATTCCAAGAAAACTAAAACAAGAGAAGGAAGGCACAGCAATCCCAGGCAAGACAATTCCAGAGAAGGCAAAGCAAGGCAATTTCAGAGAAGGCAATTCCAGACAAGAAAAGGCAAGGCAACTCCAGGCAAAACAATTTACGGCAAGGGAAGAATGGGAAATTCCAAGCAAGGCAATTCGAGGCAAGGCAAGGCAAGGCAAAAGAACGGCAATTCTAGCAAGGCAACTTCAGGCAAGTCAGGAAAAAATATTTCAGGCAAGGCAAGACAAGACAAAGCAAGGCAAGTACAGACAAGAAAATTCCAGGCAAGGAAAGGAAAGTCAACTCTAGGTAAGGCAAGTAAAGGCAAGGCAATGCAGTTCTAGGCAAGGCAATTTCAAAAAAGGCAAGGCAATGCCAGACAAAACAAGGCAATTCCAGGCAAGGCAATTCCAGGCAAGGCAATTGCCGAAAAAAAATTGCAGGAAAGACAAGACAAGCCAAAGCAAGGTAATTTTAGCCAGGGAAATTCCATGCTAGGTGAGTCAAGGCAATGCAAGAAAATTTTCAACAAGGCATAAAAATTCTAAGCAAGGCTATTTCAGTATAGGCAAGGCAAGGCAATTTCCGGTGAGGCAAGACCAGGCAAGGCAGGGCAATTGTAGGCAAGGCAATTACAGGCAAGGCAAGGCATGGCAAGTCCAGGCAAGACAATTCCTGGCAAGACAAGCAGGACAAGGCAATTCCAGGCAACGCAATTCCACTTAAGGCAAAAAAGGGCAATTCCAAGAAAGACAAATTCAGGCAAGGCAAGGCAAGTCAATTCCAGGCAAGACAACACAAGACAAGGCAAGGCAAGTCCAGACAAGGAAATTCCAGGAAAGGCAACTCCAGGTAAGGCAAGGTAAGACAAGGCAATGTAATTCTAGGCAAGGTAATTCCAGAAAAAGCAAAGCAATGCAAGGCAGGGCAAGGCGAGTCAATCCCAGGCTATGTAATTCCAGGTAATGCAGGACAAAGCAAGGCAAGGCAAGGAAATTCCACGGAAGGCTATTTCAGACAAGAAAAGGCAAGACAACTTGAGGCAAGGCAAATCGAGGCCAGGCAAGAAAAAAAAATTCCAAGCAAGGCAATTCGAGGCAAGGCAAGGCAAGGCAATAAACGACAATTCCAGGCAAGACGACTTCAGGCAAGGCAGGAAAATCAATTCCAGGCAAGGCAAGACAAGACAAGGCAAGGCAAGTCCAGACAAGAAAATTCCAGGCAAGGAAAGAAAAGTCAACTCCAGGAAAGGCAAGGTAAGGCAAGGCAATGCAGTTCTAGGCAAGGCAATTCCAGGCAAGGCTCTTTCAAGGAAGGTAAGGCAGTGAAAGACAATTTAATAAAAGTCAATTTTAGGCATGGCAAGGCAAGACAAAAAAAAACATGCAATTCCAGGCAAGGCAATTGCATGCAGAACTAGGTGAGGCTATTCCAGGCTAGGCAATTCCAGGCAATGCAGTGCTCCAGGCAAGGCAATTGCATGCAGAACTAGGTGAGGCTATTCCAGGCTAGGCAATTCCAGGCAATGCAGTGCAAATCCAGGCAAGAAAAGGCAATGGCAGGAAAGGCAATTCCTGGCGGGACTAGGCAAGACAAGGCAGAGAAAAGCAACTTTAGGCAAGGCAATTTTAGTTAATGAAAGGCAAGGCAATTCCAGGGAAAGAAACCCCAGGATATGCAAGGCAATTTCATTTCAGGTAAGGCAATTGTCAGAAAGGCAATTCCAGGAAAATTAAAACAAGAGAAGGCAGGCAAGGCAATCCCAGGCAAGGCAATTTCAGAGAAGGCAAAGCAAGGCAATTTCAGAGAAGGCAATTTCAGACAAAGAAACGCAAGGCCACTCCAGGCAAAACAATTCGAGGAAAGGCAATGCCAGAAATTTTCAAACAAGTCATGAAAATTCTAAGTAAGGCAATTTCAGGCAAGACCAGGCTAGGCAATTCCAGGCAAGGTAAATCCAGGCAAGACCAGGCAATTTTGGCAAAGCAATTCCAGGCAAGTATTTTTCAAGGAAAGCAAGGCAAAGCAAGGCAATTTACGAAAAGTCAATTTTAGGCACAGCAAGGCAAGGCAAGCAGAGGCAATTCCAGGCAAGGCAATTCAATGCAAGTCAAGGAGAGGCAATTCCAGGCAAGGCAATTTAAGGCAAAGCAATGCGAGGTAATTCCAGGCTAGGCAATTCCAGGCAATGCAGGGCAAAGCAAGGCAAGGCAAGGCAATTGCAGGAAAGGCAATTCTATGCAGGACTAGGCAAGACAAGGCAAAAAGAGAAATGCAATTTTAGGCAAAGCAATTTTAGTTAAGAAAATAAGACAATTCCAGGGAAGTCAACGCCAGGAAATGTAAGGAAGGGCCATTTAAGGTAAGGTAATTGCTGTAAAAACAATTCCAGGAAAATTAAAGCAAAATAAGGCAGGCAAGGCATTCCCAGGCAATGCAATTCTAGAGAAGGCAAAGCACGACAATTCCAGGGAAAGCAGCAGAGACAAAAACAAAAGGCAAGGTAACTCCATGCAAGGCAATTTGAGGTAAGGCAAGGATGAAAAATTCCAAGCAAGCCAATTTGAGGCAAGGCAAGGCAAGGCTAAAAATGGCAAGTCTAGGCAAGGTGACTTCAGGGAGGCAGGCAAAACAATTCCAGGCAAGGCAAGACACAACAAGGCAAGGCAAGTCCACACAAGAAAATTTCAGGCAAGAAAAGGAATGTGTCCTTCAGGCAAGGCAAGTTAAGACAAGGCAATGCAGTTCTAAGCAAGGCAATTCCAGACAAGGCAAGGCAATGCAAGGCAAGGCAATTCCAGCCAAATAAATTCCAGGCAAGGCAAAGCCAGGCAAGGCAGGGCAATTCTAGGAAAGGCAATTTCATGCAAGGTAAGGCATGGCAATTCCATGCAAGGTAAGGAATGGCAATTCCAAACAAGTCAATCTCAGACAAGCCAAAATAAAGCCATGCAGGCCAATTCTGGGCAAGTTAATTCGAGGTAAGAAAAAGCAAGGCAAACAGGGCAATTCCAGGCAAAGCCATTAGAGGCAAGGCAAGGCAGAAAAATTCCGAGCAAGGCAAGGAAAGGCAAAAAAGGGCAATTTCAGGCAAGGCGACTTCAGGCAAGGCAAGTCAAGGCAATTAAAGGCAAGACAACCCAGACAAGGTAATTCCAGGCAAGGCAAGGAAAGGCCATTCCAGGCAAGGCAAGGAAACGTAATGCAAGGCAATTCCTGTCAATGTAAGGCAGGGAAATTCCAGCTAAGGCAAGGCAACGCAATTCCAGGCAAGGCAAGGCAATGTAAAGCAAGGCAATTCCAGGCAAGGCAATTTCTGGCAATGCAAGGCAGGGAAATTGTAGGCAAGGTAAGGAAACACAAGGCAGGGAAAGGCAATTTCAGACAAGACAATTCCAGCTAAGGCAAAACAAGGCAACGCAAGGCAAGGCAATTCTAGCAAAGACAATTGCAGGCTAGGCAAGGCAATGTAACACAATTTGAAACAAGGCAACTCCAGTCGAGGAAAGGCAACACAAGGCAATTCCAGGCAAGTCTATTCCATGCAAGGCAAAACAGGGCAATTCCAGGCAAGGAAAAGCAGGGAAAAACAAGGCAATGCAATGTAAGGCAATTCCAAGAAAGGAGATTCAAGGCAAAGCAAGGCAAGGCAATTTCAGGCAAGGCAATTGTAGGTTAGGCGAGGAAAGGCATAGGAAGGTAGCGCATTTCTAGGTAAGGCAATTCCAGGCAAGGAAGGGCAAGGTAATGTAGGGCAAATCTAGGCCAGGGTCTTCTAGGTAAGGCAAGGCAATGCAAGGCAATTTCAGGAGAGTCAATTTTAGGCATGGCAATGCAAGGCAAGGCAATTTTAGGCAAGGCAATTTCTGGCAATGCAAGGCAATGCAATTGCCAGAAAGGCAAGGCAAGGCAAGGCAAGGCAATAGCAGACAGGGCAATTCCAGGCTAGGCCAGGCAAGGCAATGCAAGAAATTTTCCAACAAGTCATGAAAATTCTAAGCAAGGAAATTTCAGGCAAGACCAGGCTAGGCAATGCCCAGCAAGGTAAAGCCAGGAAAGACTGGAAAATTTTGGCAAGGCAATACCAGGCAAGACTCTTTCAAGGAAGGCAAGGCAATTCAACGCAATTTATGGAATGTCAATTTTAGGCAGGGCAAGACAAAGCAAGAAAAGGAGAGGCAATTCCAGGCAAGGCAATTCCAGGCAGGGCAAGGCGAGGCAATTCGAGTCTAGGTAATACCAGGCAGTAGTAAATTCCAAGCAAGGCAATTTGAGGCAAGGCAAGGCAAATAATGGCAATTCCAGCAAGGCAACATCAGGCAAGGCAGGAAAAACAATTTCAGGCAAGGCAAGACATGGCAAGGCAAGGCAAGTCCAGACAGGAAAACTCCCAGCAAAGAAAAATAGTCAACTCAAGGCAAGGCAAGGTAATGCAAGGCAATGCAGTTCTAGGCAAGGCAATTCCAGTCAAGGCTCTTTCAGCGAAGGCTAGGCAATGCAAGAAAATAAAATGAAAGTCAATTTCATGGCAAGGCAAAACAAAGAAAGGAGATGCAATTCCAGGCCAGGCAATTCCAGGCAGGGCAAGGTGAGGCAATTCCAGGCCAGGCAATTTTAGGCAATGCTGGGCAAAGCCAGGCAAGGCAAGGCAATGGCAGGAAAGGCAATTCCCGGAAGGACTAGTCAAGACAAAATAGAGAAAGGCAATTTTAGGCAAGGCAATTTCAGGTAACGAAAGGCAAGGCAATTCCAGGGAAGGCAACCCCAAGAAATGCAAGGTAGGTTCATTTCAGGTAAGGCAATTGCTGGAAAGGTAATTTCAGAAAAATTAAAACAAGAGAAGGCAGGCAAGGCAATCCCAGGCAAGGCAATTCCAGAGAAGACAAAGCAAGGCAACTTCTGAGAAGACAATTCCAGACAAGGAAAGACAAGGCAACTCCAGGCAAAACAATTCAAGAGAAGGCAGGAAGAAAAATACCAAGCAAGGCAATTTGAGGCAAGGCAAGGCAAGGCAGAAAACAGCAATTACAGGCAATGCTACTTCAGGCAAGGCAGGAAAAACAATTCCAGGCAAGGCAAAGACAAGGCAAGGCAAGGCAAGTCCAGACAAGAAAATTCCAGGCAAGGAAAAGAAAGTCAACTCCAGGCAAGGCAAGGCAAGGTAAGGTAAGGCAATGCAGTTCTAGTCAAGGAAATTCCAGGCAAGGTTCTTTCAAGGAAGGCAAGACAACACAAGACAATTTAATGAAAGTCAATGTTAGACACGGCAAGGCAAGACAAGGAAAGAAGATGCAATTCCAGTCAAGGATATTCCAGGCAGGGCAAGATGAAGCAATTCCATGCTAGGCAATTCCAGGCAATGCAGGGCAAATCCAGGCAGTGCAAGGCAATGGCAGGAATAGCAATTACAGGCAGGACTAGGCAAGACTAGGCAGAGAATGGCAATTTTAGGCAAGGTAATTATGGGTAAGAAAAGGAAAGGCAATTCCAGGAAAGGCAACACCATGAAATGCTTGGCAGGTTCATTTTAGGTAAGGCAATTGATGGAAAGGGAATTCCAGAAAAATTAAAAGAAGAGAAGGCAGGCAAGGCAATCCCAGGCAAGGCAATTACAGAGAAGGCAAAGCAAGGCAATTTTTTAGAAGGCAATTCCACACAAGAAAAGGCAAGGCAACTCCAGGGAAAACAATTTGAGGCAAGGCAAGGAAAAGAAATTCTAAGCAAGGCAATTCGAGGCAAGGCAAGGCAAGGCAAAATACAGCAATTCCAGGCAAGGTGACTTCAAGCAAGGCAGGAAAAACAATTCCAGGCAAGTCAAGACAAGACAAGGCAAGGAAAGTCCAAACAAGATAATTTCAGGCAAGTAAAGAAAAGTCAACTCCAGGCAAGGCGAAATAAGACAAGACAATGCATTTCTAGGCAAGGCAACTCCAGAAAAGGCAAGGCAAGGCAATTTCAGCCAAGGAAATTCCTGGCTCTGCAAGGCAAGGCAATTCCAGACAAGGCAATTGCCATAAAGGCAATTTCAGGCAAGGCAAGGAAAGCCAATGCAAGGCGATTTCAGACAGGGCAATTCCAGGCTAGGCAAGGCAAGGCAATGCAAAAAAAATTTCAGCAAGGCATAAAAATTCTAAGCAAGGCCATTTCAGGAAATGCAAAGCAAGGCAATTTCAGGCAAGGAAATTACAGGCAAGGCAAGGCATGGCAAGTACAGGCAATGCAATTCCTGGAAAGGCAAAACAAGGTAGGACAAGGCAATTTCAGGCAATGCAATTCCACTTAAAACAAAAAAGGGCAATTTCAAGAAAGGCAAATTCAGGCAAGGCAAGGCAAGTCAATTTCAGGCAAGGCAAGAGAAGACAAGGCAAGGCAAGTCCAGACAAGAAAATTCCAGACAATGTAAGGAAAGGCAACTCCAGGCCAGGCAAGGTAATGCAAGACAATGTAATTCTAGGCAAAGTGATTCCAGAAAATGCAAAGAAATGCAAGGCAAGACAATTTTAGGAAAGGCAATTTCTGGCAATGCAAGGCAAGGCAATTGCCAGAAAGGCAATTCCAGGAAAGGCAAGGCAAGACAAGGCAAGGTAATAGCAGACAGGGCAATTCCAGGCTAGATTAGGCAAGGCAATGCAAGACAATTTCCAACAAGTCATGTAAATTCTAAGCAAGGCAATTTCAGGCGAGACAAGGCCAGGCAATTCCCAGCAAGGTAAAGCCAGGCAAGACTGGGCAATTTTGGCAAAGCAATTCCAGGCAAGGCTCTTTCAAGGAAAGCAAGGCAAAGTAAAGCAATTTATGAAAAGTCAATTGTAAGCACGGCAAGGCAAGGCAAAAAGAAGGAATTCCAGGCAAGGCAATTCAAGGCAAGGCAAAAAGAGGCAATTCCAGGCAAAGCAATACAAGGCAAAACAAGGCAAGGCAATTCCAGGCTAGGCAATTCCAGGCAATGCAGGGCAAAGCAAGGCAAGGGAAGGCAATTGCAGGAAAGGACTAGGCAAGTCAAGACAGAGAGAGGCAATTTTAGGCAATGCAATTTTTGTTAAAAAAGGCAAGGCAATTCCAGGGAAGTCAATGCCAGGAAATGCAAGGCAGGGCCATTTCAGGTAATGCAATTGTCAGAAAGGCAATTTCAGGAAAATTAAAACAAGAGAAGGCAGGCAAGGCAATACCAGGCAAGGCAATTCCAGAAAAGGCAAAGCACGGCAATTCCAGGGAAAGCAGCCCAGACAAAAAAAGGCAAGGCAACTTCAGGCAAGGCAATTCGAGGCGAGGCAAGGATGAAAAATTTCAAGCAAGTCAATTCGAGGCAAGGCAAGGCAGAAAACGGCAATTCCAGGCAAGGTGACTTAAGGGAGCTAGGCAAAACAATTCCAGGCAAGGCAAGACAAGGCAAGGCAAGGCAAGTTTAGACAAGAAAATTTCAGGCAAGTAAAGGAAAGTCCACTTCAGACAAGACAAGTTGAGGCAAGGCAATGCAGTTCTAGGCAAGACAATTCCAGACAAGGCAAGGCAATTTCAGGCAAGGCAATTTCAGGCAAGAAAATTTCTGTCAATGCAAGGCAAGGCAATTCCAGGCAAGACAAGGCAAGCCAAGAAAAGGCAATTCCAGACAGGGCAATTCCAGGCTAGGCAAGGCAAGGCAATGCAAGAAAATTTTCAGCAAGTCATGAAAATTCTAAGCAGGGCCATTTCAGGAAAGGCAAGGCAAGCAATTTCAGGTGAGGCAAAACCAGGCAAGCCAGGGCAATTCTAGGCAAGACAATTACAGGCAAGGCAAGGCATGGTACATCCAGGCAAGGCAATTTCTGGCAAGGCAAAACAAGGCAGGACAAGGCAATTCCAGTCAATGCAATTCCACGTAATGCAAGAAATGGCAATTCCAAAAACAGCAAATGCAGGCAAGGCAAGGTAAAGCAATTCCAGAATAGGCAAGACAAGAAAAGGCAAGGCAAGTTCAGACATGGAAATTTCAGGCAAGGGAAAGGAAGGCAACTTCAGGCAAGGCAATGTAATTCTACACAAGGTAATTCCAGGAAAGGCAAGGCAAGGCAATTTTAGCAAGGCAATTTCAAGTAAGGCAAGGCCAAACAATTCCAGGCAAGGCAAGTCAAGACAATGCAAGGCAAGGCTATTCCAGGCAAGAGAATTCCTGGCTGAAGAAGTCAATGCAAGGCAATTTCAGGCAAGTAAATTCCAGGGAAGGATAGATAAGAAAATTGGAGGCAAGGCAAATTCAGGCAAGGCAAGGCAATGCATGGCAATTCCAGGCTAGTCAAGGCAAGGCAGGGCAATTGAAAACAGAGCAATTTCAGGCCAGGCTGGGCAAGTCAAGGCAATTCCAGGCAGGGCAATTCCAGAAAATGCAATGCAAGGCAAGACAGTACTAGGCAGGGCAATTCGAAGCAAGGCAAGGCAAAGCAAGCCAAAGCAAGGCAATTCCAGACACGGCAATTCCAAGGTAGGCAAGAAAAGGCGAGGCAAAAACATTCCCAGCAAGGAAAAATATTTCAGGCAAGGGAATGTAAGGCATGGGAAAACAAGGCAAGGCAGGCCAATTCCAGGCAAGGCACATTGAGGTAAAGAAATGCAAGGCATAGCAGGGCAACTCCAGGCAAGGGAATTTGAGGCAAGGCAAGGAAGGGAAATTCCAAGCAAGGCAATTCAAGGCAAGGCAAGGCAAAACAATTTCAGGCAAGGCCAGTCCAGACAAGAAAATTCCAGGCAAGAAAAGGAAAGTCAACTCCAGGCAAGGCAAGGTAAGGCAAGTCAATGCAGTTCTAGGCAACGCAATTCCAGACAATGAAAGGCATGTCAAGTTCAGGCAAGGCAATTTCTGGCAAGGCAGAATAAGGCAAGGCAGGTCAGTTTCAGGCAAGATAATTCACGGTAAGGAAAGGCAATGAAAAGCAGGACAACTCCAGGCAAAGCAATTCAAGGCAAGGCAAGGCAAGGCAAGGCAGGAAAATTTCAAGCAAAACAAAAAGAGGCAAGGCTAGAAAATGCAAAAAAAAAAAGGCCATTCCTGGCAAGGCGATTTCAGGCAAGGCAATTAAAGGCAGGAAAACTCTAAACAAGGTAATTCCAGGCAAGGAAAAAATGGCAATTCCAGATAAAGCAATATAAGGTAAGGCAATGCAATTCTAGGCAAGGCAATTCCTGGCAAGCTAAGGCAAGGCAAGCCAAGCCAATTTCAGGAAAGGCAAGGCAAGGCAGAGAAATTCCAGACAAGGCAATTTCAGGTAAGGCAAATCAAAGCAGGGCAATTCTAGGCAACGGAATTTCAGACAAGAAAAAGGAAGGCAATTTTAGTCAAGGCAAGGCAAGCCAAAACAAGGCAATTCCAGACAGGGTAATTCCAGGCTAGGCAAAACAAAGCAATGCAAAAACACTTCTGGAAAGGCAAGAAAATTTTAGGCACGGCAATTTCAAGAAAGGCAAGGCATGGCAATCCTAGGCAAGGGCATTCTGGGAAAGGCAAAACAAGGCAAGGCAGGCAAATTCGAAGGAAGGCAATTCGAGGTAAAGAAAGGCAAGGCAAAGCAGGGCAACTCCAGACAAGGCTATTTGAGGCAAGGCAAGGCAGGGAAATGTCAAACAAGGCAAATCAACACAAGGCAAGGCCCGGCAAGAAAGGGCAATTTTAAGAAAGGCGATTTCAGGCAAGGCAAAGCAATGAAATTTCAGGTACGGCAAGGCAAGGTAACTCCAGACAAGGTAATTCCAGGCAAGGCAAAAAAAGGCAATTTTAGGGAAAGAAAATCCAGGCAAGGCAAGGCAAGTCAAGGCAACTCCAGGCTAGGCAAAACGAGGCAAGAAAAAGCAAGGCAAGGAAATTTTAGAAAAGGCAATTCCAGGCAAGGCAAGGCAAGGCAATTTCAGGCAAGAAAATTCCTGGCAAGGAAAGTCAATGCATGGCAATTCCAGGCAAGCCTAGGGTAAAAAACTGCAGACAAGAAAAATGCAGTAGGACAAAGCAAGGCAAGGCAAGGAAATTCCAGGCCATTCTTGGCAATTCAGGGCTATTGCAGACACAGCGAGTTTAGGCAAGGCAAGGCAGGGCAATTCCAGACAAAGCAAGGCAAGGCAAGAAAATTCGAGGAAAGACAATTCCAGGTCAGAAAAGGCAAGCTAAAGCAAGGCAATTCCAGGCTAGGCAAGGAAAGGCAATGCAAAAATTTTCCAACATGGCAGAAAAATTTCAGGGAAGAGAATTCAAAACAAGGCAAAACAAAGAAAGGCAGGCCAATTCCAGGAAAGGCAATTCAAGGTAAGAAAAGGCAAGGCAAAGCAGGGCAATTCCAGGCAAGGCAATTCGAGGCACGGCAAAGAAGGAAAATTCCAAGCAAGGCAATTCATGGCGAGGCGAGGCAAGGCAAGGCAAAAAAAAGTACTTCCAGGAAAGTCGATTTCAGGCAAGGCAAGGCAAGGCAATTCCAGCCGAGGCAAGATAAGACAAGGCAAGACAATTTCAGGCAAGGCAAGGCAAGGCAATTTCAGGCAAGGCAAGGAAAGACAATTCCAGGCAAGGCAAGGCAAGGCAAGGTAATGCAATTCTAGGTAAGGCAATTTCAGGCAAGTCAATGCAATGCAAGGCAAGGCAATTTCAGGCAAGGCAATTACCAGAAAGGCAATTCCAGGCATGGCAATGCAAGACAAGGCAGAGAAAGGTATTTACACGTAAGGCAATTCGAGGTAAGGCAAAGCAAGACAATTTTAGGCAAGACAATTCCAGTCAAGGCACGGTAATGCAATGCAAGGCAAGGCAATTCTAGGCAAGGCAATTCCAGGTAAGAAAAGGCAAGTCAAGGCAACTTGAAGCAAGGCAATTGCACTCAAATCAAGGCAAGACAATGCAATTGCATGCAAGGCTATTCCAGGGAAGGCAATGCAGGGCAATTTCAGGCAAAACAATTCCATGTAAGACAAGGCAAGACAATTCCAAAAAAGCAATTCCTGGCAAGGCAATTCTAGGCAAGGCAAGTCAAGTCAAGACAAGCCAAGACAAGGCAATGCCAGGCAAGGCAATTTCATGCAGGGCAATGGAAAGGAACGCAAGGCAAGGCAATCCAATTCTATGCAAGGCAATTGCTTGAAAGGCAATTTCATGCAAGGTTAGGCAAGACAAGGCAAATAAAGACAATTCCAGGCAAGGCAATTTTAGATAAGGCAATTCAAGGCAATTCCAGGGAAGGCAACTCCAGGAAATGCAAGGCTGGGCCATTCCAGGCAAGGCAATTGCTGGAAAGGCAATTCTGGGAATATTAAAAAAAGAGAAGGCAAAGAAAGGCAATCCCAGGCAAGGCAATTCCAGGTAAGGCAAGGCAAATCCAGGGAAGACTTCATACAAGGCAAGGCAAGGCAGTTCTAGGCAAGGAAATACCAGGTAAGGCAAGAAAAAACAATTCCAGGCAAGGCAATTATAGGCAAGGCAAGGCAAGGCAAGGCAAGGCAAGACAATGCAAGGCAAGGCAATTTCAGGCAAGAAAATTTCTGGGAAGACAAGTCAATGCAAGGCAATTCCAGGCAAGTAAATTTCAGGCAAGTCTAGGCAAGAATGTTGCAGGCAAGTCAAGGTAGACAAAGCAAGGCAATTCCAGGCAAGGCAAGGCAAGGCAAGGCAGGGCAATTTTAGGCAAAGAAAGACAAGACAAGGCAGGGCAATTCCAGACAACACAAGGAAAGGAAAGGCAATTCCAGGCAAGGCAAGCCAAAGCAAGCCAAAGCAAGGCAATTCCAGACAAGGCAAATCCAGACTAGGCAAAGAAAGGAAATGCAAGAGAATTTCCAGCAAGGCAAAAAGTCGCAGGCAAAAGAAATCAAGGAAAGGCAAAAATAGGCAAGGCTGGCCACATCCAGGCAAGGCAATATGAGGTAAGAAAAGAAAAGGTAAAGCAGGGCAATTCCAGCCAAGGCAATTCAAGACAAGCCAAGGCAGGGAAATTTCAAGCAAGGCAAATAGAGGCAAGGCAAGGCAAGGCAAAAAAAAGCAATTCCAGGAAAGGCAAGAGAAGATAAGGCAAGGCAAGTCCAGACAAGGAAATACCAGGCAAGGCATAAAAAGAAAAATTTAGGCAAGGCAAGGTAAGGCAACGCAAGGCAAGGCAATTCAATTCCAGGAAAGGCAATTCCAGCAAATGCAAGGCAATGCAAAGAAAGGAAATTTTAGGCAAGGCAATTCCAGGGAAGGCAATTGCAAGAAAGGCAATCCAAGGCAAGGCAATTCCAAACAGGGCAATTCCAGGCTAGGCAAGGCAAGGCAATTCAAGAAAATTTCCAGCAAGGGATGAAAATTCTAAGGAAGGCAATTTCAAGCAAGGTAAGGCAAGGCAAGTCAAGGCAATTGCAGTCAAATAAATTCCAGGCAAGGCAAAGCCAGGCAAGGCAGGGCAATTCTAGGAAAGGCAATTCCAGACAAGCTAAGGCATGGCAATTCCAAGCAAGGCAATCCCAGACAAGCCAAAATAAGGCCAGGCAGGCCAATTCCAGGCAAGTTAATTCGAGGTAAGAAAAGACAAGGCAAACAGGACAATTTCAAGCAAAGCAATTCGAGGCAAGGCAAGGCAGGGAAATTCCAAGCAAGGCAAGGAAATTCCTAAAAGGGCAATTCCAGGCAAGGCAAGTCAAGGCAATTAAAGGCAAGACAACTCAGACAAGGTAATTCCAGGCAAGGCAAGGCAAGGCCATTCCAGGCAAGGCAAGGAAAAGTAAGGCAAGGCAATTCCTGTCAATTCAAGGAAGGGAAATTCCAGCTGAGGCAAGGCAACACAATTCCAGGCATGGCAAGACAATGTAAAGCAAGGCAATTTCAGGCAAGGCAATTGCTGGAAATGCAAGGAAGGGCAATTGCAGGCAAGGTAAGGGAACACAAGGAAGGGAAAGGCAATTTCAGACAAGGCAATTCCAGCTAAGGCAAGGCAAGGCAAAAAGAGGCAATTTCAGGCAAAGCAAGGCCAAGCAAGGCAAAGCAGGGCAATTTTAGGCAAGGCAAAGCAAGTCAGGGCAATCCAGAAAAAGCAATTTCAGACAAGGAAAGGTAAGGCAATTCTAGGCAAGGCAATTCCAGGCAAGACAAGGCAAAATAAGGCAAGGCAATTCGAGACAGGGCAATTCCAGACTAGGCAAGGCAAGGCAATGCAAGAAAACTCCCAGAAAGTCAAAAAAATTTCAGGCATGGCAATTTCAGCTAAGGCACAGCAAGGCAATTCCAGGCAAGGCAGTTCCAGATAAGACAAGGCAAGCAATTCTGTTTAAGGCAAATCAAGGCAAGGCAACACAAGGCAAGGCAATTCCAGGCGTGAAAAGGCAAGGCCAGGCAATTCAAAACAAGGCAATTCCAGTCAAGGTAAGGCAAGTCAAGGCAATTCCAAACAAGGCTATTCCAGGGAAGGCAAAGCAGGGCAATTCCAGGCAAGGTAAAAAAAGGCAAGGCAAGGCAATGCCATGCAAGGCAATTCCAAGCAAGAAAATTTCAGGCTAGGCAATGCAAAACAATTGCAGACAAGGTAAAAAAAAGGCAAGGCAAGGCAACGCAATGCAAGGCAATTCCAAGCAAGAAAATTTCAGGCTAGAAAATGCAAAACAATTCCAGGCATGGCAATTGTAGGCAAGGCAATGCAAAGCAAGAGAAGGCAGCGCAATGCTAGGCAAGGCAATTCCAGGCACAGCAGGGCAAGGAAATGTAGGGCAATTCCAGGCAAGGCTCTTTAAGACAAGGCAAGAAAATGCAAGGCAATTTTAGGAAAGTAAATGTTAGAAATCGCAAGGCAAGGTAAGACAAATAGAAACAATTCCAGGCAAGGTAATTTTAGGCAAAACAAGGCAAGGCCATTCCAGGCTAAATAAATCCAGGCAAGGAAAGGCAAGGCAAAGCAAGGTCATTCCAGGAGAGACAACTCCAGGCAAGGCAATCCATGCAAGGGAAAGCAAGGCAATGCAAGGCAATTCTGGAAAAGTTAAATTCAGGCAGGGAAAGGCTATGAAATTCCAGGCAAGGGAAGGCAGTGCAATTCCAGGCAAGAAAATCTAAGGCAAGGTAATGCAATGCAGGTCAGTTATGGGCAAGACAGGACAAGACAAGGCAAGACTATCATAGTTAAGGCAATTACAGGCAAAGGAAGGCAAGACAAAGCAAAACAATTCCAGGCAGGCAGTTCCAGGCAAGGCAAAGCAAGGCAACGCAAGAAAATTTCAGGCAGGAAAGGCAATTCCAGGCAAGGTGAGGAAAGGCAAGGCAAAGAAAGTCAAGGCAAAAATGAAAAAGCAATACCAGCAAGGCAATTCCAGGCAAGAAAATTCTAGGCAAGGCAAGGCAAAAAAAAAGCAAGGCAAGGCAAGGCGAATCTAGGCAAGGCAGTTCCAGGCAAGGCAAGGCAAGATAAGGCAATTCCAGGCTAGGCAATTGCAGGAAAGGAAATTCAAGGAAAGGCAAGGCAAGACAAGGGAATTCCAGGCAAAGCAATTCCACGTAAGGCAATCAAGGGCAATTCAAGGAAAGGCAATTCCAGGCAAGGATAGCCAAGGCAAGGCAATTCCAGGAAAGATAATTCCAGGCAAGGCCAGAAAAGTCAAGGCAATTAAAGCAAAGCAAGACAAGGCAATTCTGGGAAAAATGTTTCCTAGCAAGGCAAGTCAATGCAAGGCAATACCAGGCAACTATATTCTAGGCAAGGTTAGGCAAAAAAACCGCAGGCAAGAAAAATTCAAGCAAGGCAAGGCAAGGAAAAGCAATTCCAGGCAATGTAAGATAAGGGAGGGTAATTTCAGGCAGGGCAATTTCAGGCAAGACAAGGCAAAGCAGAGCAATTCCAGACAGGGCAATTCCGGACAACGCAGGGCAAGGCAAGACAATTTTAGGCAAGGCAATTCCAGGCAAGGCAAGGCAAGCCAAAGCAAGGCAATTCCAGACAGGGCAATTCCAGGCTAGGCACGGAAAGGCAATGCAAGAAAATTTCCAGCAAGGCAGAAAAATTCAAGGCAAGAAAATTCAAGACAAGGCAAACCAAGGCAAGGCAGGCCAATTCCAGGCAATGCAATTCAAGGTAAGAAAAGGCAAGGAAAAGCAGGGCAATTCCAGGCAAAGCAATTCGAGGCAAGGCAAGGCAGGAAAATTCCAAGCAAGGTAATTGGAGGCAAGGCAAGGCAAGACAGAAAAATGCAATTCCAGGCAAAGCTATTTTAGGCAAGCCAAGGCAAAAAGGCAATTCCAGGCAAGGCAAAACAAGACAAGGCAACGCAATTTCAGACAAGAAAATTTCAGGCAAGGCAAGGCAATGCAATTCTCATCAAGGCAATTTCAGGAAAGGCAAAACAATGCAAGGCGAGGCAATTTCAGGCAAGACAATTCCCGGCAATGTAAGGCAAGGCAATGGCCAGAAAGGCAATTTCAGGCAATGCAAGGCAAGACAAGGCAGAAAAAGTTATTTCCAGACAAGGGAATTCCAGCTAAGGCAAGGCAAGACAATTCCAGGCAAGGCAATTTCAGTCAAGGAAAAGTAAAGCAATGCAAGGCAAGGCAATTCTAGACAAGGCAATTCCAGGCGAAAAAAGGCAAGGCAATTTGAAGCAAAGCAATTCCAGTCAAGTCAAAGCAAGACAAGGCAATTCCAAGCAAGGCTATTTCAGGAAAGGCAAGACAGGGCAATTTCAGGCAAGGAAAGGCAAGGCAATTTCAGGTAAGTCAAGACAAGTCAATTCCAGGCAAGTGAATTCCAGGCAAGGTGAAGCAAGAAATGGCAAGGCAAGGCAATGCCATTCTAGGCAAGGCAATTGCAGGAAAGGTAATTCCAGGCAAGGCAAGGTAGAGAAAGGCAATTTCAGGCAAGGAAATGTTAGGTAAGGCAAGGCAAATCAATTTCAGGGAAGGCAACTTCAGGCAATGCAAGGAAGGGCAATTTCAGGCCAGACAATTGCCAGAAAGCCAATACCAGGAAAACTAAGGCAAGAGAAGTAAGGAAAGTTAATCCCAGGCAAGGCAATTCCAGGTAAGGCAATGCAAGGCAATTATAGGGAAGGCAACTCCAGATAAAGCAAGGCTAGGCAATTCCAGGCAAGGCAAGACAATGCAGAACAAGGCAATTTCAATCAAGGCAAAACAAGGCAAGGCTATTCCAGGCAAGGCAATTGCAGGCAACACAAGGCAAGGCAAAGCAGACATTCCAGGTAAGGCAATTTCTGGCAAGTCAAGGCAATGCAATGCAAGGCAATTCCAAGCAAGGAAATTTCAGGCAAGGCAAGGCAAGGCAGGGCAATTCTAAGAAAGGTAATTCTAGGCAAGGCAGGGCAAGGTTATGTGGGGCATTTTTAGGCATGGCAGGGCAAAAATAGGTGGGGCAATTTCAGGGAAGGCTCTTTTAGTTAAGGCAAGGCAATGCAAGGCAATTTCAAGAAAGTCAATTTTAGGCATGGCAAGGCAAGACAAGGCAATTCCAGGAAAGGCAAGGCAAGGCAAAGCAACCCCAGGCAGGGCAATTTCAGGCAAGGCAAAGTAAGGCAGGGCCGTTCTTGGCATGGCAATTTCAGAAAAGGCAAGGCAAGGCAATTCTAGGCAAGGCAATTCCAGGGAAGTCAAGGCAAGCCAAGCAAGGCAATTCCAGACAGTGCAATTCCAGGCTAGGCAATGCAAGATAATTTCCAACAAGATATGGAACTTAGAAGCAAGACAATTTCAGGCAAAGCAAGGAAAGGCAAGGCAATGGCAGACAAAGAATTTCCAGGCAAAGCAACAAAAGGTAATTCAAGGCAAGGCAATTCCAGTCAAGGCAAAGCAAGACAAGGCAATTTTAAGCAAGGCAATTCTAGGCGAGGAAAGGCAAGGCAATGCAATTTGAAACAAGTAAACTACAGTTATGGAAAAGCAAGGCAAGGCAATTCCAGGCAAGGCTATTCCAGGGAAGACAAGACAGGGCAATTCCAGTCAAAGAAAAGCATGGCAATGCAATGCAATGCAAAGCAATTTCAAGGAAGAAAATTCCAGGCAAGGCAAGGCAATTTCAGCAAGGCATGTCTAGGTTAGGCAAGGCAAGGAAAGGCAGGGAGAGGCAATGTAGGGCAATTCAAGGCAAGTCTCTTTTAGGGAATGTAAGGCAAGGGGAGGAAATAAAATTTCAGGAAAGTCAATTTTAGGCATGGCAAGGCAAGGGAAGGCAAGGCAAGGCAATAGGAGGCATTTCCAGGAAAGGCAATTTCAAGCAAGGCAATGCAAGTCAATTTCAGGCTAGGCAATTTTAGAAAAGACAAGGAAAGGCAGAGGAACTCCAGGCAAGGCAAGGCAATTTCAGAAAAGATAATTCCAGGTAAGGGAATCCAATGCAAGAAAAGACAAGGCAATGTAAGGCAATTGTGAGAAAGGCAATGTAAGGCAATTGTGAGAAAGTCAATTGCAGGCAAAGAATGGCAAGGCAAATCCAAGCAAGGTGATTTCAGGAAAGGCAAGGGAAGGCAATTTCAGGCAAGACAATGGAAGACAAGGCAAGGCAATTCCAGACAAGGTAATTCCTGGCAAGGCAAGAAAAGGCAATTCGAGACATGGCAATTCCAGGGAAGGCAAGGTAAGGCAAGGTTAGGCAAGGCAATGCAATTCTAGGCAAGGCCATTTCAGGCATGCAAGGTAATTTAAGGGAAGGCAATTTCAGTCAAGGCAATTTAAGGCAACGCAAGGCAAGGCAATACTAGGCAAGGCACTTCCAGGCAAGGCAAGGCAAGGCAAGGCAATTTGAAACAAGGCAACTTTGGTCAAGGCAAGGCAAGACAAGGAAATTCCACGCCAGGCTATTCCAGAAAAAGCAAGGAAGGGCAATTCCAGGCAAGGAAAAGCAAGGCAATGCAAGGTAATTCCAGGAAAGCAATTCCAGGTAAGGCAAGGCAATTCCACGCAAGGAAATACAAGGATGGCAAGGTTATTCCAGTCAAGGCAATTCAAGGCAAGGCAAGGTAAGGCAGTTCTAGGTAATTCCAGGCAAGGCAAGGCAAAGCAAAGCAAGGCAAGGGGAAGAAATACAATGCAAGTCAAGGCTATTCTAAAAAAGGCAATTCCAGGGAAGGCAATTCCAGGCAAGGCAAGGCAGAAAAAGTCAATTTCAAGCAAGGCAATTACAGCTAAGGGAAGCCGAGAAAAGGCATGGCAATTCCAGGCAAGGCAAACAAGGTAATTCCAGGCGAGGAAATTTTAGGCAAGGCAAGCCAAGGGATAAAGAGGCAATGCTACACAATTGAATTCTATGCAAGGCAATTCCAGGAAATGCAATTCCAGGCAAGGTAAGGAAAGACAAGGCCAGAAAAGCAATTCCAGGCAAGGAAATTCCAGGTAGGGCAAGGCAAGGCAAGGCAATTCCATGTAAGGCAATTTTACATAAGTCAAGGCAAGGCAATTCCATGCAACACAATTCCAGGTAAGGCAAGGCAAGAAAAGGCCAGGCAAGGCAATTTCAGTCAAGGGAATTTGAGGCAAGGCAAGGTAAGAAAATTCAAGGCAAGGCAATTTCAGACAAGGCAATTCCAGGCAAGGCAATGCAATTACATAAAAAAGGCAAGGAAAGGCAAGAATGTAATACTCCAGGCAAGGCAATTCCAGGCAAACGAAGGCAAGGCAAAGCAGGGCAATTCCAGGCACGACTGGGCAATTCCAGGCAACGCAATTTGAGGCAATGTAGGGCAAGGAAACGCAGAAGAATTCCTGGAAAGGCAATCCCAGGAAAGGCAAGAGCAAAGAAGAAAGAAAAATTCAAGGCAAGACCATTTCATGCAAGGCAATTCCAGGTAAAGCAAGGCAAGGCAATTCCATGTAAGGCAACTCCAGGCAAAGCAAAACAAAAAAGACAATGTAAGACATTTCTAGGCAAGGCATTTTCAGGAAAGGCAAGGTAATTCTAGGAAAGGTAAGGTAAAGCAAGGCAATTCCAAGTAATGCAAGGAAAAGCAAGGTAAGGCAATTCCAGCAAGGCAATTCCAGGCAAGGCTAGGCAAGGCAATTAAAAATAAGGCAATTCAAGACAAGGAAAGGCAATGCAAGGCAAGGCCATTCCTTTCAAGGCAATGCAAGGTACTTCCAAGCAAAACAAGGCAAGGCAAAGGAATTTCAGGCAAGGAAAGGCAATGCAAGGCAAGCCAATTCCAGGCAAGGCAAGACAAGGCCTTTTCAGGAAACGGAATTCAAAGCAAGCCAAGGTAATTTCTACAAGGAAATTCCAGGCAATGCAATGCAAGACAAGGCAAGTCAATTCCTGGCAACTCAATTCCATGCAAAGCAAGGCAATGCAAGGGAAGACAATTACAGGCAAGTCAATTTTAGGCAAGGCAAGACATGGCAAGCCAAGGCAATTCCAGGCAAGGTAATTCCAGGCAATGAATGGTAAATAAATGCAAGGCAATTTTCGGCAGGCAATTTCATGCAAGGCAAGACAATGCAATGGAAACTAATTTCAGGCAAGGCAATTCCAGGAAAGGAAAGACAAGTCAAGGCAAGGTAACTCCAGGCAAGGCAATTTCTGGTAACGCAAGGAAAAACAAGGCAAGGGAACTGCAGGCAAGGAAACTCCAGGCAAGACAATTTCAAGCAATGCAAGGCAAGACAACTCCAGGCAAGGCAAAGCAAGGCAAGTCAAGACAATTCCAGGCAAGGCAAGGCAAGGGAGGGCAGGGCAAGGTAATTCCAGGCAAGAAAATTTCAGAAACAGTGATTCCAGTCAAGGCAAGACAAGACAAGGCAGAAAAAGGCAATCACAATCAAGGCATAAAAAGGCAAGAAAATTTGAGGCAAGGCAATTTTAGGCAAGACAAGGGAAAACAAGGCAAAACAAGGTAAGGCAATTCCAGGCAAGGCAGTTCCAGGCAAAGCGAGGGAAAGCAAGGCAAGGCAATACGAAGAAAGGCAATTTCAGGCAAGGCAAGTTGAGGCAAGCCAGGTCAATTCCAATCAAGAAAATTCCAGGCAAGGCAAGGCAACGCCAGGGAAGGCAAGGAAATTGCAAGCAAGACCAGAACAGCCAAGGCAAGGCAGGGCAATGTCAGGCAAGGCAATTCCAGGCAAGGCAAGTCAAATCTGGGCAACTCGACACAAGACAATTTCAGGCAATACAAGGCAATGTAGTTCAAGGCAATTTCAGGTGAGGCAATTTCAGGCAAGACAGTTCCAGGCAATGCAAGGCAATTTCAGCCAAGGCAAGACATGGAAGGCAAAACAATTTCAGTCAATGCAATTCTAAACAAGGCAAGTAAAGTCAAGTCAGGGAAAGGCAATTCCAGGTAAAGCAAGGCAAGGCAAGGCAAGGCAAGGCAATTCAATGCAAGGCGTTTCTAGGCAAGGCAACACAAGGAAGATAAGGCATTTTCAGGCAAGAAAATTTCAGGCAAGGCAAGGCAATTCTAAGCAAGGCAAAGCAATGCAGATCAAAGCAATTTCAGGTGAGAAAATTTTAATCAAGGCAACTCCAGGCAATGCAAGACAATTTCATGTAAGGCAAGACAGGGAAGGCAAAACATTTCCAGTCGAGGCAATTCCAGGCAAGGCAAGGCAAGAAAAAAAGAGGCAATGCAAGGCAAGGCAATTTCGGGAAAGGCTATTCCAGGCAAGTCAAATCAAAACAACGCAGGGAAAGACAATTCCAGGCAAGGCAAGGCAAGGCAAGGCAACTCCAAAAAAGGCAATTCCAGGCAAGGCAATTTCATACAAGGTAATTCCAGTTGAGGCAATTCCAGGCATGGCAAAACAAGGTAATTTCAGGCAAAGCAATTCCAGGAAAGGCAAGGCAAGGCTTTTCCAGGCAAGGCAAGACAAGACAGGGTAATTTGAGGGAAGACAATACTAGGAAAGGCAAGGCAAAAGAAGGGAATGGAATGAGAGGCAATGCAAGGCATGGCAATTCCAGGCAATGCAAGTCAAGGCAATGCAAAGTAATTCCAGGCAAGGAAATTCCATGCAAGGCAAGGCAAGGCAAGGCTGGCCAAGGCAATTCCAGCCAAGGGAATTCCAGTCAATGCAATGCAAGGCAAGACAAGGCAATTCCAGGCAAGGTAAGGCTAGGCACGGCAAGGCCAGACAAGGCAATTTCAGGCAAGGCAATGCAAAGAAAGGCAGGCCAATTTGAGAAAAGAAAAGGCAAAGCAAGGCAAGTAAGTTCAAGGCAATTCCAAAAAAAGGTAATTTCAGGTATTGAAGGGAAGTTAAGAAAAGGAAACCCCAGGCAAGGCAATTTCAAGCAAGGCAAAACAAGGCAATTTCAGGCAAGGCAAGGCAAAGCAATTCTAGGCAAGGCAATGAAAGGCAAGAAAATTCCAGGCAAGGCAAGGCAAAAGAAGAAGAGGCAATGCAAGGCAAGGCGATTCTAGGCAGGGCAATTTCAAAAAAGGTAATACCACACAAGGCAAATCAAGACAAGGCAGATAAAGGCAATTACAAGCAAGGTAAGGCAAGGCAATTCCATGCATGGTGATTACAGGCAAGACAAGACAGGGAAGGTAAGGCAATTACAGGCAAGGAAATTTCAGGAAAGGCAAGGTAAGGCAATTCAAGGCAAGGAAATTCAAGGCAAGGCAAAGCAATGCGGGTCAAGGTGATTTCATGTGAGGCAATTTCAGTCAATGCAAGGCAATTCCATGCGAGACAATTTCAGGCAAAGTAAGACAGAAAAGAAAAAACAAATCCAGTCAAGGCAATTCCAGGCAAGACAAGGCAAGGCAAGGAAAGAAGAGGCAATGCAAGGCAAGGCTATTCTAGTCAAGGCAATTCCAGGAAAGGCAACTCAAGACAAGGCAGGAAAAGGCAATTTTAGGCAAGGCAATTCCAGGTAAGGCAATGCAAGGTAATTACATGCAAGGCTATTCCAATCAAAACAAGACAAGGAAGATAAGTCAATTCCACACAAGGCAATTCCAGGCAAGCGAAGGCAAGGCAATTCCAGGCAAGGCAAGCCAATGCAAAACAAGAAAACATCAGGCAAGACAATTCCAGGCATGGCAAGGCAAGGCAAGGTAAGGCAAGGCAAGGCAAGGCAAGGCAATGCAAGGCAAGGCAGGTTAATTCCAGGCAAGGCAAGTCAATTCCAGGATAAATAATTCCAGGCAAGATAAGGCAATAAAAAGCAACGCAATTCAAAGCAAGACAATTTCACATAAGGCAAGGCAACGCAATACCAAAGCAATTACAGGCACAAAAATTCCAGTCAAGGAAAGGCAAGAAAAGTCAAGACAAGGCAATTCCAGGAAATGCAATGCAAGGCAAGGCAAGTTAATTTCCGTAAAGGCAATTAAATGTAAGGCAAGACAATTTCAAGCAAGGCAATTCTAGGCAAGGCCATGCAAACCGTAGCAATGCAATTCCAGGAAAGGCAAGACAAGGAAATTCAAGGTAAGGCAAGGAAATTTCAGGAAAGGCAAGGAAAGACATGGCAAAGAATTAAAAGGCAAGGCAATTCCAGATAAGACAATTCCGTGCAAAACAAAAAAAAAAAGGCTATGCAAGTCGACTCCAGGCAAGGGACCTCAAGGCAATTCCAGGGAAAGCAATTCTATGCAAGGAAAGGTAAGGCCAGGCAAGAAAAGGCAATTTCAGGCTAGGCAATTCTAGGCAAGGAAAGGCAAGCTAAGGCAATACCAGGCAAGGCAATTTCAGGCAATGCATGGCAAGGCAAGGCAAGGCAAGGCAACACAAGGCAATTCCCATCAAGGCAATTCTATGCAAGACAAGGCAATGCAAGGCAAGGCAATACAAGACAAGGCAAGACAATTCCAGGAAAGGCAAGGTAAGGCAAGAAAAGGCAATTCCAGGAAAGGCAATTTCTGGAAATGCAAGGAAAGTCAAGGAAAGAAAACTCCAGGAAAGGCAATTCCAAGCAAGGCAAGGCAAGACCATTTCAGACAAAACAAGACAATTCCAGGGAAGGCAATTCCATGCAAGGTAGGGCAATTCCAGGCAAGGCAAAGCAAGAGAAGGCAAGGCAAGGCAAGGCAATTCCACACAAAACAATTCCAGACAAGGCAAGGAAAGGCTAGGCAAGATGATTCCAGGCAAGTGACATCAAGGCAATTCCATGCTAGGCAATTTTAGTCAAGGAAAATTAAGCCCAGGCAAGACAAAACAATTTCAGGTTAGGCAAATTTAGGCAAAAAAAGGCAAATCAAGGCAAGGAAATTGCAGAAAAGGCAATTCCAGGCAAAATAAGGCAAGGCTAGGCAAGGCGATTCCAGGCAAGGCAAGTCAAGGCCAGGCAAAGCAAGCCAAGGCAAGTCAAGGCAATTATAGGCAAGGCTATTGCAGGAAAGGCAAGGCAGGAAAATTCCAATCAAGGCAATTCGAGGCAATGCAATGCAAGACAAGGCAGGGAAATTCCAAGCAAGGCAATTCCAGGCAAGGCAAGGATGGGCAGGGCAAATTCAGTCAAGGCAATTCCAAGCAGGGCAAGGGAGAATAAACAAGGCAATTGCAAAAGAGTCCAGGCCAGGCAAAGTAAAGGCAGGACAATTTCAAGCAAGCCAAGGCAAGGCAGGAAAATTCCATGCAAGGCAATTCCAGGCAAGACAAGGCAAGGCAAGCCAAGGAAAGACTATTCTAGGCAAAACAATTTCAGGCAAGGCAAGGCAAGACAATTTTAGCAAAGGCAATTCGGCAAGGCAACTCAAGGCAAGGCAATTCCAGGCAAGGCAATTCCAGGCAAAGCAAGGCAAGGACATTCCAGGCAAGGCAAGGGAAGGGAAGGAGAGGCAATGCAAGGCAAGGCCATTATAGGCAAGGCAATTCCAGGAAATTCAATTCCAGGCAATGAAAGGCAAAAAAATTGAGGGAAAGTCAATTACAGGCAAGGCAATTCCAAGTAAGGGAAGGCAAGGCAAGGCAAGGCAATGCAAGGCAAGGCAATTCCATGAAGGGCAGTTTTAGGCGAAGCAAGACAATTAAGATAAGCCAATTCCAGACAATATAATTCCAGGCAATTCCAGGCAAGGCAATTCCAGGCAAGGCAGCACCAGTCAAGGTAAGGCAACACAAGGCAGGGCAATTCCAGTTAAACTAATCCCAGGCAAGCGAAGGCAAGAAATGACAAAAAAATTGCAAGCAAGGCCAGGCCAGGTAAGACAAGGATGGGCAATTTTACTCAAGGCAATTCCAGGCAAGGCAAGGCAACGCAGGCCAATTATAGAAAAGGCAACCCAAAAAAGGCAAGGCAATGCAGGTCAAGGCAATTTCAGGCAAGGCAAGACAAGGCAATTCCAAACAAGCCAATTTCAGGCAAGGCATGGCAATGCAGGTCAAGGCAATTTCAGGTGAAATTGCAATTTCAGGCAAGGCAATTCCCGGCAATGCAAGCAAATTCATGCAAGGCAATTACAGGCAAGGCAAGGCAAGGCAAGGCAATGAAAGGCAAGGCAATAAAAGGCAAGAAAATTCCAGGTAAGGGAAGGCAAGGGAAGGCAAGTGATTGCAAGCAAGGCCAGGCCAGACCAGGCAAGGCAGGGCAATTTTACACAAGGCAATTTTAGGCAAGGCAAGGAAAGGCAGGGCAATTCGAGGCAAGCAATCTCAGGCAAGGCAAGGCAATGCAGCTCAAGGCAATTTCACTCGAGGCAATTTCAGGCAAGGTAATTCCAGGCATGGCAAGGAAAGGGAATGAAAGGCAATGCAAGGCAAAACAGGGCAATTACAGGAAAGAAAATGCAATTTTATACAAGGCAATTCCAGGCAAGACAAGACAGGGAAGGCAAGACAATTTCAGTCAAGGCGATTCCAGACAAGGCAAGACAAGGCAATTCCAGGCAAGGCAATGAAAAGCAAGGTAATTCCAGGCAAGGCAAGGGAAGAAGAGGCAATCCAAGGCAAGGAAATTCTAGGCAAGGCAATTCCAGGCAAGGCAAGTCAAGACAAGGCAGCAGAAGGCAATTCCAGGCAAGGCAAGGCATGGCAAGGCCAGGCGAGGCAAGGCAAGGCAAGGCAGGACAATTCATGTCAGGGCAATTGGCAAGGCAAGACAGGGGAATTCCAGTCAAGGCAATTCCAGGCAATTCAAGGCAAGACAAAACAAGGCAATTGCAAGCAAAGCCAGGCCAGGCAAAGAAAGGCAGGACAATTTTATAAAAGGAATTCCAGGCAAGCCACAGCAAGGGAAGGCAATTCCTTGCAGAACAAATTCAGTCAAGGCAAGGCAAGCCAAAGTAAGACTATTCAAGGTAAAACAATTCCATGCAAGGCAAGGCAATTCCAGGCAAAGCAATTCCAGGCAAGGAAATTCAAGCTAAGTCAAGGCAATTCCAGGCAAGGCAATTCCAAGCAAGCCAATTTCAGGCAAGGCAATTCTATGCAATGCAATTCCACTCAAGAAAAGACAAGAAAGGCAAGGCAATTTCAGTTAAGGCAATTCCAGGCAAGGCAAGGCAACACAATGCAAGGCAAATCCTGGGAAGGCAAGGCACGACAGGGTAATTCAAGGCAAGGAAATAGCAGGCAGGGCAATTCCAGACAATGGAAGGCAATTCCAGCCAGAAACATCAAGGCAAGGCAAAAAAGGCAATTTAAGGAAAGGCAATTTGAGGCAAGAAAAGGCAATGCAAGGCAAGAAAATTCCAGGCAAGGCAAGGCAAAGCAATCCCAGGCAAGGCAAGGCAAGACAAGACAATCCCTGTTGAGGCAATTCCAGGCGAGGCAATTCCAGGCAAGGCAATTTCAGGCATGGCAATGCAAAGCAAGGCAAGGCAATTCCAGGAAAGCGAAGGCAAAGCAAGACAAGGCAAGGCATGACAAGGCAAGGCAATTCATCAAGACAAGGCAGAGCAATTCCAGTCAAGGCAATCCCAGACAAGTCAAGGAAAGGCTAGGGAAGGCGATTCCAGGCAAGAGACGTCAAGGCAATTCCAGGCTTGAAAAGGTAAGGCCAGGAAAGACAAGGCAATTTCAAGCTAGGCAATACCAGGCAAGAAAAGGCAAGGTAAAACAAGGAAATTTCAGATAAAGCAATTCCAGGCAAGACAAGGCAAGGCAAGACAATGCAAGGCAAGTCAAGGCAATTTCAGGCAAGGCAATTCCAGGCAAGGCAAGGCAGGGTAATTCCAGTCAAGGCAATTGGAGGCAATGCAATGCAAGGCGAGGCAGGGCTATTTCAGGCATGGCAATTTCAGGCAAGGCAAGGCAATTCCACAAAGGTCAAATTCAGGCAAGGCCAGGCAATTATAGGAAAGGCAAGGCAAGCCAAGGCAAGACTACTCCAGGCAAAATAATTCCAGGCAAGTCAAGGCAATTCCAGGCAAAGAAATTCCAAGCAAGGCAATTAAATCTAAGTCAATGCAATTTCAGGCAAGAAAATTTCAAGCAAGGTAATTCCAGTCAAGGCAATTTCATGCAATGCAATTCCACTCAAGGCAAGACAAGAAAAGCAAGGCAATTTCAGTTAAGGCAATTGTAAGCAAGGCAAGGCAAAATAAATACAGGCAAAGCAATTCCAGTCAAGGCAAGGCAAGGCAATGCAAGGCAATTCCAGGCAAGGCAAGGAAAGACAGGGTAATTCAAGGGAAGGCAATACCAAGAAAGGCAAGGCAAGGCAAGGCAAGGAGACGCAATGCAAGGCAAAACAATGCTAGGCAAGACAATTTTAGGAAAGGCAATTCAAGGCAAGGCAAGGGAAGACAAGGCAGAAAAAGGCAATTCTAGGCTAGGCAAGGCAAGGCAATTCCAGCCAAGGTAAGAAAAGGAAAGCAAAGCAATTCTTGGCAAGGCATTTTCAGGAAAGGCAAGACAATGCAAGGCAAGGCAATTCTAGGCACGGCAAGGCAAGGCAAAGGAATTCCAAGCAAGGCATTTACAGGCAAGTGAAAAAGACGCAATGCAAGGCACAGAAATTCCATGCAAGGCAATGCAAGGCAAGGCAAGAAAATTTCAGGAAAAGAAAGGTAAGGCACGTCAAGTCAAGACAATTTCAGACAAGGCAATTTCAGGTAATGCAAGGCAAGTCAAGGCAAGCAAACTCCAGACAAGGCAAAGACACTCAAGGCAAGGCAAGTCAAGGCAAAACAATTTCAGGCAATGCAAAGCAAGGCAAGGTAAGGCAATTCCAGGAAAGCCAAGGCAAGGCAAGACAAGGCATGGCATGGCAAGGCAAGGCATTTCCAGGCAAGGCAAGGCAGAGCAATTCCAGTCAGGGCAATTCCAGGTGAGGCAAGGAAAGGCTAGGGAAGGTAATTCCAGGCAAGGAACATCAACGAAATTTCAGGCAAGGCATTTCTAGGCAAGGAAACGTAAGGTCAGAAAAGACAATGCAATTTCAGGATAGGCAATATCAGGCAAGTAAAGGCAAGACAATGCAAGGCAATTTCCGACAAAGCAATTCCAGGCAAGGCAAGGCTAGGCAAGGCGATTCCAGGCAAGGCAATGCAAGCAAGTCAAGGCAAGGCAATTCCAGGCAAGGCAAGGCAAGGCAATTCATGTCAAGGCAAGTTGAGGCAATGTAATGCAAGGCAAGGCATGGCAATTCCAGGAAAGGCAATTTCAGGCAAGGCATGACAGGGCAATTCCAGTCAAGGCAAGGCAAGACAAAAACAAGAAAATAGCAAGAAAAGCCAGGCCAAATAAAGGCAAGGCAGGAAAATTTCATGCAAGACAGTTCTAGGCAAGCCAATGCAAGGCAGGGCAATTTCAGGCAGGGCAATTTCAAACAAGGCAAGGCAATTCTAGACAAGGCAATTCTAGGCAAGCCAAGGCAAGCCAAGGCAAGGCTATTCCATGAAAAACAATTTCAGGCAAAACAAGGCAATTCCAGGCAAAGCAGTTCCAGCAAAGTCAAGGCAATGTAAGGCAAGGCAATTCAAGGCAAAGCAATTCCAGGCAAGGCAATTCCATGCAAGACAAGGTAAGAAGAGGCAAGACAAATCCATGTAAGGCAACTCCACTCAAGGCATGACAAGAAAGGCAAGACAATTCCAGGTAAGGCTATTCCAGGCAAGGCAAGGCAAGGTAATTTCAGGCAAAGCAATTCCAGGCAAGGCAAGGCATGGCAATTTCAGACAATGCAAGGCAACGCAATTTCTGGCAAGGCAATTGCATGCAAGGCAAGGCAATTGCAGGCAAGACAATTTCAGACAAGGCAAGAAAAGGCAAGGCAAGGCAATTCCAGGCAAGTTAATTAAAGGCAATGCAAGGCAAGGCACTGCAAGGCCATTTCCAGCAAGGCAATTTCATGCTAATCAACGCAATGCAAGGCAACACAATTCCAGGCAAGGCAATTTCAAGTAACACAAGGAAAGTAAAGGCAAGGAAACTCCAGGCAAGGCAATTTCAAGCAAGGCAAAACAAGGCAATTCCAGGCAAGGTAAGACAATTTTAGGCAAGGCTATCCCAGGCACGGCAGGGCAAGGTAATTCTAAGCAAGAAAACTCCAGGAACAACGATTCCAGTGAAGGCAAGACAAGACAATGCAGGGAAAGGCAATTACAGTGAAGGCAAGGAAAGGCAAGGCAAGACACAGCAATGCAATTCCAGGCAAGGCAAGGCAAGAAGAGACAAGACAATTCCAGGCATGGCAATTTCAGCCATGGCAAGGCAAGGCAAGGCAAAGCAGGGCAATTCCAGTCAAAGAAATTCCAGTCAAAGTAAGTCAAAGAAAGGCAAGGGAATTGCAAGCAAGGCCCACCCAGACAAGGCAAGGCAAGGTAATTCCAGGTAAGGAAAGCAATGCAAGCCAAGGTAATGCCAGGTAAGGCAAGACAAGGCAATTCCAGGCAAGGCAATCCAGGCAAGACAAGGAAAGACAAGGCAAGGCAATTCCAGACAGGACAATTCCAGGCTAGGCAAGGCCAGGAAAGACAAGGCAATTCCAGGCTAGGGGATTCCAGGAAAGAGAAGTCAAGGCAATTTCAGGCAAAACAATTCTAGGCAAGGGAACGTAAGGCCAGGCAAGACAAGGCAATTTTAGGCTAGGCGATTTTAGGCAAGGCAAAACAAGGCAAGGCTAGGAAAGGTGATTCCAGGGAGGCAAGGCAAGGCAGGGCAAAACAGGGCAATTCCAGTCAAGACCATTTGAGGCAATGCAAGGTAAGTCAAGGCAAGGCAATTCCAGGCAAGGCAATTAAAGGCAAGACAAGGAGGATTGCAGAGAAGATGGTGCTGTAGAACCAACTTAGGACTGCACTCCCAGTCAAAACACAGAAGGTGAGTGGACGCTGCATTTTCAGATGGATCTTTAGTTCCCACAGACCAGGAGATTCCCAGGTGTAGAAGCCACATGGGCCACCAGTGTGGCTTTTTGGGATGGTGTGACTGTTTGGACAGGCACTGCAGTGCAGCAGCACTCTGTACAAAATACACTGGTTTGGTTGCCCTGTTAAACAGGCAATTGGAGACTTTGGAAGGCAGATTGGCACATTCATCTGAATAAACGGGACTTAAACAGAAAGCCAGGCGAGGAGATCCCCTGGCAGCAACATTGTTCCAGCCAGTGCAATGGTTCGCTGCATAAAAAATCACACAGATCCTGGTGCCCTTTCAGCAGACGACTCGAACACCTGGGAGAGAGTCAACTGTTCAACATAAAAAAAGGGCTCTGAGGCAGGGAGCAAGGTGATCAGGCTCACCGGGTCCCACCCCCACAGAAACAAACAAAACAGCAATTGGAAATGCTCGGAGTTGCGAGTTTCACGGCAAGCACAGCTGAACCCAGGACAGTGCAGCTCAGTGGGGGAGGGGCATCTACCGTTACCGAAGCACTCGACCCCTACAGTTACTCGGCCATCGCTGATGCAGCCTGCCATTGCTGAGGCAACCCACCATTGCCAAAGCAACCCGCTATAACAGAGAGTCTGCCACTACAGAGGCAGGCCACCATCACCACACTCATATAAACAGGACTAAAGAGAATTACAAATGGCAGCAGGGCAGAGCCCATGAGAGCAGGGCGGAGCCCATGGCAACAGGGCAGAGCAATGACAACTGGGTGGAGCCCATGGCAGCAAAGGGGAGCCCATGGCAACAGGGTGGAGCCCACAGCAACAGGGCAAAGCCCACGGCAACTCAGCATAGCCACTACAGGCAGGCAGTTATTAGACTGCCCTCTTGCTGGGCAAGACAGTGCAACAGATACTTATTAATAAAGACCTAACTCTCCGGTACAGAGCACCTGAGAAAAAAGGGTGCTTTATGAGTTCTGCTGCAGCAGACTTAAAGGTATCTGTCTAGCAGCACTGAATAAAAAACGGAGCTCACAGCTCAGAACGCTAGCTCCTATAAAGTACAGACTGTCTCCTCAAGTATAAAGTACAGACAGTCTCCTCAAGAAGCTCCTGACCCCATATATCCAAAGAGTCACCTAACAAAGGATGGATCACACTGACATATGGCAGGCATCATTCAAAGACAAAGATAGCAGAAGAAGAAATTGGAAGCAACCCTCATGTATCTGCAGCTGCTACAGGTGTACCCCAGGCAAGGAGGGCCTGGAATTAACCTCAGCAGACCTACAGCAGAGGGGCCAGACTGTTAGAAAAAAAACTAAAAAACAGAAATACTTCATCAACAATGTGGACATCCACTCAGAGACCCAATCGGAAAATCACCAACTACTCAGACAACAAGTGGATAAATCCACAAAGATGGGAAGAAACCACTGCAAAAAGGAGAAGAACACCCGAAACCAGTACACCCCCCCTCCTACAAGAAACCACAGCTCTTCACCAGCAAGGGAACAAAGCTGGATGGAGAATGAGTGTGATTAAATGACATAATCAGACTTCAGAAGGTGGGTAATGAGAAACTTCTGTGAGCTAAAAGAACATGTTCTAAATCAATGCAAAGAAACTAAAAAACTTAAAAAAAGATTTTAGGAAATGATAACAAGAACGGACAACTTAGAGGGGAATATGAGTGAATTGAAGGAGCTGAAAAACACAACACAAGAATTTTGTGAAGCATGCGCAAGTTTCAACTGCCGAATTGACGAAGCAGAAGAAAGGATATCAGAAGTTGAGGATCAACTCAATGAAATAAAACTAGAAGCCAAGGTTAGAGAAAAAAACACAAAAAGGAATGAACAAATTCTCCAAGAAATGTGGGACTATATACAGAGAACTAATCTACGTTTGATAGGTGTACCTGAATGTAATGAAGATAATGAATCCAAGCTGGAAAATACTCTTCAGGATATTTAATAGGAAAATTTTCCCAACCTAGCAAGGCAGGCCAATATTCAAGTCCAGGAAATACAGAGAACACCACAGATATTCCACAAGAAGAGCAAACCCAAGGCAAATAATCATCAGATTCACAAGGGTTGAAATGAACGAGAAAATGCAAAGGGCAGCCAGAGAGAAAGGTCGGGTCACCCACAAAGGGAAGCCCAACAGAATCACAGCAGATCTCTTGGCAGAAACCCTGCAAGCCAGAAGAGAGTGGGGGCCAATATTCAATATCCTTAAAGAAAAGAACTTTCAACCAAGAATTTCATATCCAGCCAAACTGAGTTTCATAAGTGAAGGAAAAATAAAATCCTTTGCAAACAAACAAGTACTCAGAGATTTTGTCATCATCAGGTCTGCTTTACAAGAGCTCCTGAAAGAGGCACCACACATAGAAAGGGACAACCAGTACCAGCCATTCCAAAAACATACAAAGTGTTAAGAGCATCAACAAAACAAAGAATCTACATCAACTACCCGACAAAACAGCCAGCTAGCATCAAAATGGCAGTATCAAATTCACAAATAATATTAACTCTAAATGTAAATGGGCTAAATGCACCAATCAAATGCCACAGACTGGCAAATTGGATAAAAAGCCATAACCCATTGGTGCTGTAACCAGGAAACACATCTCACAAGCAAGGATACACAAAGGCTCAAAATAAAGGGATGGAGGAAGATTTACCAAGCAAATGGAGAGCAAGAAAAAGCAGGAGTTGCAATTCTCGTCTCTGATAAAATAGGCTTTAAAGCAACCAAGATCAAAAGGGACAAAGAAGGTCATTACATAATGGTAAAAGGATCGATACAACAAGAAGAGCTAACAATTCTAAATATATATGGACTCAATGCAGGAGCACCCAGATATATAAGGCAAGTTCTTAATGACTTGCAAATAGACTTAGACTTCCACACAATAATAGTTGAAAACATAAACATTCCACTGTCAATATTAGACAGCTTAACCAGACAGAAAATTAACTAGAATATCCAGGGCTTGAACTCACACCTGGAACAAGCAAATCTGATAGACATTTACAGAACTCTCCACCCCAAATCCACAGAACATACATTCCTCTCAGCACCACATCACACCTACTCTAAAATTGACCACATAATTGGAAGTAAATCACTCCTCAGCAAATGCAAAACAACTGAAATTAAAACAAAAAATCTCTCAGACCATAGAGCAATTAGGTTAGAACTCATAATTCAGAAGCTCACTCAGAACTGCACAGCTTCATGGAAACTGAACAACTGGCTCTTGAATGTTGACTGGATAAACAATAAAATGAAGGCAGAAATAAAGAAGTTCTTTGAAACCAATGAGAACGAAGACACAACATATGAGAATCTCTGGGACACATTTAAAGCAGTCTCTAGAGAAAAATATATAGCAATAAGTGCCCATATGAGAAGAGTGGAGAGATCTAAAATTGACACCCTATCATCAAAATTGAAAGAGCTGGAGGAGCAAGATCAAAAAATCACAAAACCTAGCAGAAGACAAAAAATAACTAAGATTAGAGAACTGAATGAGATAGAGACACGAAAAACCCTTCAAAAATCAATAAATCCAAGAGTTGGTTTTATGAGATCAACAAAATAGACAGACCACTAGCCTAATTGATAAAAAAGAAAAGAGAGTATAACCAAATAGATGCAATAAAAACGATAAAGGGGAAATCACCACAGATGCCACAGAAATTCAAACATCATCAGAGAATATTACAAACTACTTTATGCACGTAAACTAGTAACCTGGAAGAAATGAATAAATTTCTGGACACTTGTGTCCTCAAAAGCCTAAACCAGGAGGAAGTCAAAACTGCGAATAGACAAATAACAAGGTCTGAAGATGAGACGGTAATTAAGAGCCTATCACATAAGAAAAACCCAGGTCCAGTTGGATTCACAGCCGAATTTTACCAGACACACAAAAAGGAGTTGGGACCATTCCTTTTGAAACTATTCCAAATAATCCAAAAAGAGGGAATCCTTTCCAAATCATGTTATGAGACTAATATCATCCTGATACCAAAACCCGGCAGAGACTCAACAAGAAAAGAAAACTTCAGGCCAACATCCATCATGAGCATAGACACAACAGTCTTCAATAAAATACTGGCAAGCCAATTGCAACAGCACATCAAGGAACTTATCCACCATGATAAAGTAGGATTACTCCCGGAGATGCAAGTCAGGTTCAACATACATAAGTCTAGAAACATAATTCAACACATAAACAGAATCAAAAACAAAAACCACATGATTATCTCAATTGATGCAGAGAAGGCCTTTGACAACATTCAACAGCGCTTTATGCTAAAAACCCTCAGAAAATTGGAATTGATGGAACGTATCTCAAAATAGTAAAAGCCATTTATGACAAACCAACAGCCAATATCATACTGAATGGGCAAAAACTGGAAGCATTCCCTTTGAAATCTGGCACTAGACAAAGATGCCCTCTCTCACCAGTCCTATTCAATATAGTACAGGAATTTCTAGCCAGAGCAATCAGGTAAGAAAAATAAATAAAGGGTATTCAAATAGGAAAAAAGAAAGGCAAATTGTCTCTATTTGCAGACGACATGATAGTATATTTAGAAGACGCCATCATCTCAGCCCCAAAAACCCGGAAACTTATAAGCAACTTCAGCAAAGTCTAAGAATACAAAATCAATCTGCAAAAATCACAACCATTCCTATACACCAGTAACAGACTTGAAAAGAGCCAAATCAAGAAGAAACTGCCATTCACAATTGCTATAAAGATAATAAAATACCTAGGAATACAACTAACTGGGAATTTAAGGGACCTCTTCAAGGAGAACTACAAACCGCTGCTCAACGAAATAAGAGAGAACACAAACAGATGAAGGAACATTCAATGTTGATGTTTAGGAAGAATTAATATCGTGTAAATGGCCATACTGCCTAAAGTAATCTACAGACTCAACGCCATCCCAATGAAGCTACCATTGGTTTTCTTCACAGAACTGAAAAACAGCACCTTGACCTTTATATGGAACCAAAAGAGAGCCCGCATAGGCAAGTCACTTCTAAGCAAAAAGAATACAGCTGGAGGCATCACACTACTGGACTTCAAACTATACTACAAAACTACAGTAATCAAAACAGCATGGTACTGGTACCAAAACAGAGATATAGACCAATGGAACAGAACAGAGGCATCAGAGGCAACACAGTATATCTACAACCATACAATCTTTGATAAACCTGACAAAAACAAACAATGGGGAAAGAATTCCCTGTTTAATAAATGGTGTTGGGAAAACTGGCTAGCCATGTGCAGAAAGCAGAAACTGGACCCCTTCCTGACACCTTACACTAAAATTAACTCCAGATGGATTAAAGACTTAAAGACAAGACCTGGCACCATAAGAACCCTAGAAGAAAATCTAAGCAAAACCATTCAGGACATAAAAGTCGGCAAAAACTTCATGACCAAAAAACCAAAAGCATTGGCAGAAAAAGCCAAAATAGACAAATGGGACCTAATCAAACTCCACAGCTTCTGCACAGCAAAAGAAACGGTCACTAGAGTGAATCGGCAACCACCAGAATGTGAACAAATTTTTGCAGTTTACAAAGGGCTGATATCCAGGATTTACAAAGAACTAAAACAGATTTACAAGAAAAAAACAAACAAGCCCATTCAAAAATGGGCAAAAGATATGAACAGACACTTTACAAAAGAAGACATACATGAGGCCAACAAACATATGAAAAAATGCTCATCATCACTGGTCGTCAGAGAAATGCAAATCAAAACTACATTGTGATAACATCTCACACCAGTTAGAATGGCGATCATTAAAAAATCTGGAGACAGCAGATATTGGAGAGAATGTGGAGAAGTAGGAACACTTTTACACTGCTGATGGGAATTTAAATTAGATCAACCATTGTGGAAGACAGTGTGGCGATTCCTTAAGGACTTAGAAATAAAAATTCCATTTGACCCAGCAATCCCATTACTGGGTATATATCCAAAGGACTATAAATCGTTCTACTATAAGGACACATGCACACGAATATTCATTGCAGCACTGTATACAATAGCGAAGACCTGGAACCAACCCAAATGTCCATCGATGATAGATTTCCGTGGACAGGGAAAATGTGGCACATATACACCATGAAATATTATGCAGCAGGGGGGACTCGCAAGATGGCGTCGTAGAAGTGACTCAGGATTGCAGCTCTCAGTGAAGGCGCAGAGGGTGAGTCATAGCCGCATTCTTAGATGGACCTTTTTTGCCCACAGAGCTTTGAATGTCCCAGGTGTGGGAAAGACACGGGACACTAGTACAGCCGGCGAGCGCAGCTGGCTTGTGCGGCCACTTCAGCTGGCACCACAGTGGGACCCGGCATGGAACTCACTGGCCTGGGTGCCCTGTTAAACCGGCAATCTGAGATTTGGAAGGGCAGGTTGGCATGTCCATCTGATTGAACGGGACTTGGATAATGAGACAGACCAGGAGTTCCTGGGAAGCGTGATCTGAGCCAGTGCAGTGGGCAGTGGCACAAGAGACTGCACGGATCCCAGTGCCCTATCAGCAGGCTACTGGGGTGCCAGTGAGAGAGTCGACCTTTCAGCTTGGGGAGAGGAAGAGAGAGAGAGGACGAACTCTGAGGCAGGGAGTTGGGTGATCAGGCTCGGTGGGTCCCACCTTCACAAAGACAAGCAGGGCGGTGATTGGAGGCGCTCAGGGTGAGAGTTTTGCTGCTGGCATCTAGGATGGTGCAGCCCAGTGAGGGAGGGGCGTCCACCACTACTGACACAATCTGCCCCTATTGAAGTACTGCCCAGGGCTGATGCAGCCTGCCGTTGCCAAGGAAACCTGCCATAACAGAGAGAATCTGCCAGAAGGGGGGAGCGCTCCACAGCAGAATGGAGCCCAGCAGTAACAGGGCAGACCCGAGCTAGCAGGGCAGAGCCCCAGCAGGCAAATAGTGAATAGACTGCCTCCTAGTGGGGCAGGACAGTGCAACAGATACTCATAAAGAAAGCCCCAACTCCCTGAGACAGAGCATCTAAGAGGGAAAACAAAGGGTGGTGTTATATGAGTTCTGTTGCAGCAGATATAAACAACCTCCCAACAACCCTGAATGAATAACGGAGCTCACAGCTCAGCACTGGAGCTCCTATAAAGCATAGACCGTCTCCTCAAGCAGCTCCCTGACCCCTGTATATCCAAAGAGTCACCCCAAAGAAGGACTAATCAGACTGACATTTTGCGGGCATCATTCTGGAACAAAGAGAGCAGAAGAAGATACTGGTATCATCCCTCACTGTTCCGCAGCTGCTAAAGGAATACCCCAGAAAAGCAGGGCCTGGAGTGGACCTCAGCATTCATACAGCAGAGGGGCTAGACCATTAGAAGAAAAACTAAGTAACAGAAATACTTCATCATCAACAATCTCAGCATCCACACAGAGACCCAATTGAAAAATCAGCAAATACTAAAATGACAGGCGGATAAATCCATAAAGATGGGAAGAAACCAGCACTAAAAGGAAGAAAACACCCAAAACCAAAACACCTCACCTCCTACAAAGGATCAAAACTCCTCACCAGCAAGGGAACAAAGCTGGACGGAGAATGAGTGTGATGAAATGACAGAATCTGACTTCAGAAAGTGGATAATGAGAAACTTCAGTGAGCTAAAAGAACATGTTCTAAATCAGTGCAACGAAACTAAGAACCTTGAAAAAAGATTTGAAAAATGATTCAAGGAATTGATAACAGGAATGGACAACTTAGAGAGGAATATGAATGAATTGAAGGAGCTGAAAAACACAACACAAGAACTTCGTGAAGCATGCACAAGTTTCAACAGCCGAATTGACCAAGCAGAAGAAAGAATATCAGAAGTTGAAATTCAACTCAATGAAATAAAATGAGAAACCAAGATTTTTAAAAAAAAAAGCACAAAAAGGAATGAACAAAATCTCTAAGAAATGTGGGACTATGTGAAGAGACCCAACCTACGTTTGATAGGTGTACCAGAATGTGATGAAGAGAATAAATCCAAGCTGGAAAACACTCTTCAGAATACTATCCACGAAAATTTCCCCAACCTAGCAAGACAGGTCAATACTCAACTCCAGGAAATACAGAGAACACCACAAAGATACTCCACAAGAAGAGCAACCCCAAGGCACATAATCATCAGATTCACCAGGGTTGAAATGAAAAAGAAATACTAAGGGCAGCCAGAGAGAAAGGTTGGGTCACCCACAAAGGGAAGCCCATCAGACTCACAGCAGATCTCTCAGCAGAGACTCTACAAGCCAGAAGAGTAGTGGCCAATATTCAACATCCTTAAAGAAAAGAAATTTCAACCCAGAATTTCATATCCAGCCAAACTGAGCTTCATAAGTGAAGAAAAAATAAAATCCTTCATGAACAAGAAAGTACTCAGAGATTTTGTCACCACTAGGCCTGCATCACAAGAGCTCCTGAAAGAGGCACTACACATAGAAAGAAACAACCAGTACCAGCCATCCTAAAAGCATACGAAATGCTAAAGAGCATCAACAAAATGAAGAATGTACATGAACCAACGGGCAAAACAGCCAGCTAGCATCAAAATGGCAGTATCAAATTCACACATAACAATATTAACCCTAAATGTAAATGGGCTAAATGCACCAATCAAAAGACACAGACTGGCAAATTGGATAAAAAACCAAAACCCATTGGTGTGCTGTATCCAGGAAACCCACCTCACATGCAAAGATACACAAAGGCTCAAAACAAAGGGATGGAGAAGGATTTACCAAGCAAATGGAGAGCAAAAAAAAAGCAGAAGTTGCAATTCTTGTCTCTGATAAAATAGACTTTAAAGCAACAAAGATCAAAAGGGACAAAGAAGGTCATTACACAATGGTAAAAGGATCGATACAACAAGAAGAGCTAACGATTCTAAATATATATGGACTCAATGCAGGAGCACCCAGATATATAAGGCAAGTTCTTAATGACTTACAAAGAGACTGAGACTCCCACACAATAATAGTGGGAGACTTTAACACTCCACTGTCAATATCAGACAGATCAACCAGACAGAAAATTAACAAGGATATCCAGGACTTTAACTCAGACCTGGAACAAGCAAACCTGATAGACATTTACAGAACTCTCCACCCCAAATCCACAGAATATACATTTTTCTCAGCACCACATCACACCTACTCCAAAATTGCCCACATAATTGGAAGTAAAGCACTCCTCAGCAAATGCAAAACAACTGAAGTCATAACAAACAGTCTCTCAGACCATAGTGCAATCAAGTTGGAACTCAGAATTCAGAAAATAACTCAGAACCACACAGCTTCATGGAAACTGAACAACTGGCTCTTGAATGTTGATTGGATAAACAAAGAAATGAAGTCGGAAATAAAGAAGTTCTTTGAAACCAACGAGAATAAAAACACAACGTACCAGAATCTCTGGGACACATTTAAAGCAGTCTGTAGAGGAAAATATATAGCAATAAGTGCCCACATGAGAAGAGTGGAGAGATCCAAAATGGACACCTTATCGTTAAAAGTGAAAGAGCTACAGGAGCAAGATCAAAAAAGCTCAAAACCTAGCCAAAGACAAGAAATAACTAAGATCAGAGCAGAACTGAAGGAGATAGAGACAAGAAAACCCTTCAAAAACTCAATAAATCCAAGAGCTGGTTTTTCGAAAAGATCAACAAAATAGACCACTAGCCAGACTGATAAAAAAGAAAAGAGATTACAACCAAATAGATGCAATAAAAAATGATAATGGGGAAATCACCACAGATTCCACAGAAACTCAGACCATCATCAGAGAATACTACAAACAACTCTATGCACATAAACTAGTAAACCAGAAAGAAGTGGATAAATTTTTGGACACCTGTGTCCTCCCAAGCCTAAACCAGGAGAAAGCCAAAATGATGAATAGACCAATAACAAGGTCTGAATTTGAGGCTGCAATTAAGAGCCTACCACACAAAAAAAGCCCAGGTCCAGATGGGTGCACAGCTGAATTCTACCAGACACACAAAGACGATCTGGGACCATTCCTTCTGAAACTATTCCAAATAATCCAAAAAGAGGGAACCCATTCCAAATCATTTTATGAGACCAACATCATCCTGATACCAAAACCTGACAGAGACTCAACAAGAAAAGAAAACTTCAGGCCAATATCCATAATGAACATAGATGCAAATATCTTCAATAAAATACTGGCAAACCGATTGCAACAGCACATTAAAAAACTTATCCATCATGACCAAGTAGAATTCATCCCGGGGATGCAAGGCTGGTTCAACATATGCAAGTTTATAAATGTAATTCACCACATAAACAGAAGCAAAAACAAAAATCACATGAGTATCTCAATTGATGCAGAGAAGGCATTTGACAAAATTCAACAGCCCTTTATGCTAAAAACCCTCAATAAACTTGGTATTGATGGAACATATCTCAAAGTAATAAAAGCTATTTACGACAAACCAAGAGCCAATATCATACTAAATGGGCAAAAACCGAAAGCATTCCCTTTGAAATCTGGCACTAGACAAGGATGCCCTCTCTCACCACTCCTATTCAACATAGTACTGGAAGTTCTAGCCAGAGCAATCAGGCAAGAAAAAGAAATAAAGGATATTCAAATAGGAAAGGTGGAAGCCAAATTGTCTCTATTTGCAGACGACATGATAGTATACCTAGAAGACCCCATCACCTAAGCCCAAAAGCTCCTGAAACTGATAAGCAACTTCAGCAAAGTCTCAGGATATAAAATCAATGTGCAAAAATCACAAGCACTCCTATATACCAATAAGAGACTTAAAGAGAACCAAATCAAGAACGAACTGCCATTCACAATTGCTACAAAGAAAATAAAATACCTAGGAATAAAACTCACAAGGAACGTAAGGGACCTCTTTAAGGAAAACTACAAACCACTGCACAACGAAAGAAGAGAGGACACAAACAGATGGAGAAACATTCCATGTTCATGGTTAGAAAGAATCAATATCGTGAAAATGGCTATACTGCCCAAAGAAATTTACACAATCAATGCTATCCCCATCAAATTACCATTGAATTTCTTCACAGAACTGGAAAAAAACACCATGAATTTCATATGGAACCAAAAAAGAGCCCGCATAGCCAAGTCAATTCTAAGCAAAAAGAACACAGTGGGAGGCATCACACTACCAGACTTCAAACTATACTACAAGGCTACAGTAATCAAAACAGCATGGTACTGGTACCAAAACAGAGATATAGACCAATGGAACAGAACAGAAGCATCGGAGGCAACACAACACATCTACAACCATATTATCTTTGATAAACCAGACAAAAACAAGCAATGGGGAAAGTATTCCCTATTTAATAATTGGTGGGAAAACTGGCTAGCCATGTGCAGAAAGCAGAAACTGGACCCCTTCCTGACACCTTACACTAAAATTAACTCCAGATGGATTAAAGACCTAAACATAAGACCTGACACCATAAAAACCCTAGAAGAAAATCCAGGCAAAACCGTTCAGGACATAGGAGTAAGCAAGGACTTCATGACCAAAACACCAAAAGCATTGGCAGAAAAAGCCAAAATAGACAAATGGGACCTAATCAAACTCCACAGCTTCTGCACGGCAAAAGAAACAGTCACTAGAGTGAATCGGCAACCATCAGAATGGGAAAAAATCTTTGCAGTTTACACATCTGACAATGGGCTGATATCCAGAATTTACAAAGAACTCAAACAGATTTAGAGGAAAAAAAACAAGCCCATTCAAAAATGGGCAAAGGATATGAACAGACACTTTACAAAAGAAGACATACATGAGGCCAACAAATATGTGAAAAAATGCTCATCATCACTGGTCATTAGAGAGATGCAAATCAAAACCACATTGAGATACCCTCTCACGCCAGTTAGAATGGCGATCATTAAAAAATCGGGAGACAGCAGATGCTGGATAGGATGTGGAGAAATAGGAACACTCTTACACTGTTGGTGGGAGTTTAAATTAGTTCAACCTTTGTGGAAGACAGTGTGGCGATTTCTCAAGGACCTAGGAATAGAAATTCCATTTGACCCAGCAATCTCATTACTGGGTATCTATTTAAAGGAGTATAAATCGTTCTCCTATAAGGACACATGCACACGAATGTTCATTGCAGCACTGTTTACAATAGCAAAGACCTGGAACCAACCCAAATGCCCAACGATGATAGACTGTACTGGGAAAATGTGGCACATATACACCATGGAATATTATGCAGCAATCAAAAATGATGAGTTTGTGTCCTTTGTAAGGACATGGATGAATCTGCAGAACATCATTCTCAGCAAACTGACACAAGAACAGAAAAAGAAATACCGCATATACTCACTCATAGGTGGGTGAGAAAAATGAGAACACATGGACACAGAGAGGGGGTCTACTACACACTGGGGTCTATTGGGGGAATGGGGGAGGGACAGTGGGGGGGCTGGGGAATGATAGCCTGGGGATAAATGCCAAGTGTGGGTGAAGGGGAGGAAGGCAGCAAAACACACCGCCATGTATGTACCTACGCAACTATCTTACACGTTCTGCCCATGTACCCCAAAACCTGTAATGCAATAAAAATTTTTTAAAAGAAGAAATATTATGCAGCAATGAAAAACGATTCGTTTGTTTCCTTCGTATGGACATGAATGAATCTGGAGAACATCATTCTCAGAAAACTGACACATGAACAGAAAATGAAATACCGCATATTCTCACTCATAGGCAGGTGTTCCACAGTGAGAACATATGGACACAGGGAGGTGAGAACTACATACTGGGGTCTATTGGGAGGAATGGGGAGGGATAGCGTGGGAGGGAGCTGGGGAGAAATAGCATGGGGAAAAATGCCAAATATGGGTGAAGGGGAGGAAGACAGCAAATCACAATGCCACGTGTGTACCTATGCAATTATCTTGCATGTTCTGCACATGTACCCTAAAATCTAAAATGCAATAAAAAAATAAAAATTATTAAGAAATGGCAAGGCAATACAGGAAAATTCCAATAAAGCAATTCCAGGCAAGGCAAGGCAAGAAAAGACAAGAAAATTGAAAGCACTGCCAGGACAGGCAAGGCAAGGCAGGGGAATTTTATGCAAGGCGATTCCAGGCAAGCCAAGGCAAGGCTGATCAATTCCAAACAGGGCAATTTCAGACAAGGCAAGGCGATTCAAGGCAAGGTGATTCAAGGCAAGGCAATTCTAGGAAAAACAAGGCAAGACAAGACAAGACTATTTTAGGCAAAACAATTCCAGGGAAGGCAAGGAAATTTCATGCACAGCAATTCCTGGGAAGGCAATTCCAGCCAAGTCAAGGCAATTTCAGGCAAGGCAATTCCAAGCAAGGAACTTCAAGGCGTAGCAATTCTAAGCAAGGCAAGAAAATTTTACGCAATGCATGGCAGGGTAAGAAAGTACAATTTCAGGCAAGCGAATTCCACAAAAGGCAAGGAAGAAAAACACAAGGAAAGGCAAACCCATCTAAGGCAATTCCAGGCAAGGCAAGGTAAGGCAAGGCAATTTCAGGCAAGGCAAGAATAGGCAAGGAGAAAAAAGTCAAGGCAAAACATGCAGGACAATTCGAGGCAGGGCAATTCCAGGCAAGGGAAAGCAATTCCAGGCAAGGCAATTTCAGAAATGGTAATTCCAGGTAAAGAAAGAAGAGGCAATGCAAGGCACGGCAATTCCAGGCAAGACAATTTCAGGCAAAGCAATGCAAGGCAATTCCACGCAAGAAAAGGCAGGGCACAGCAATTCCACGAATGGCAAGCCAATTCCAGGCAAGTAAGGGCAAGGCGAGGCGAGGGAATGTTAGGCAAGGCAATTTCAGGCAAGGCAAGACAAGACAAGGCAAGGCAATTTTAGACAAGACAATTCCAGTCAAGGCTAGGCCAGGCAAGACAAGGCGATTCAAAGAGAGGCGCTTCTAGGCAAGGGAATTCAAGGCAATGGCAGGAAAAACAATTCTAGGCAAGGGAAGGGAAGGCCAGGCAAGAGGAGGCAATTTCAGGCCAGGCAATTTCATGTAAGACAAGGGAAGGAAAGGCAATTTTAGGCAAGACAATTCCAGGCAATGCAAGGCAAGGAAAGAAAAGGCAATTTGAGCAATGCAAGGCAAGGTAAGGTCGGGCAAGGCAAGGCAATTCAAGGAAAGGCAATTCCAGGCAAGGAAAGGCAATGCAAGGCAAGGCAATTTCATGCAAGGCAATGCAAGGAAATTCCAGGAAGGCAAGGCAAGGCAATTCCAGGCAAGGCAATTCCCGACAATGAAAGGCAAGGCAAGGCAAGGCAATTCCCATCAAGGCAATTTCATGCATGGTAAGGCAATGCAAGGCAACGCAATTCCAGGCAAGGTAATTGCAGGCAAGGCAATGCAAGGCAAGGCAAGGCAATTTCAGGAAAGAAAAGGCATGGAAAGGCAAGGCTAGCCAAGGCAAGGCAAATCCAGGCAAGGCAAATCCAGGCAAGACAAGGGAAAACAAGGGAAGGCAGGGAAATTGCAAGCAAGGCCAGGCCAGGCAAGGCAAGGCAGAGCAATTTTATGCAAGGCAATTCCAGGCAAGGCAAGGCAAGGCAGGGCAATTTGAGGCAAGGCAATTCTAGGAACAGCAAGGCAATGCAGTTGAAGGCAAATTCAGACGAGGCAATTGTGGGCAAGTCAATTCCAGGCTAGGCAAGTCAAAAAAGATAAGGCAATTCCAGGCAAAGCAATTCCAGGCAAGGCAAACCAATGCAAAACAAGGTAACTTCAGGCAAGGAAATTCCAGGCTTGGCAAGGCAAGGCAAGGGAAGGAGAGGCAATGCAAGGCAAGGCAAGGCAATTCTAGGCAAGGGAAGGTAATTCCAGGAAAGGTAATTACAGGCAAGGTAAGGCAAGGCAAGAAAACGCAATTCAATGCAAGGCAATTCCACATAAGGCAAGGCAAGGCAATACCAGGCAATGCAATTCCAGGCAATGCAAAACAAGACACGTCAAAACAAGGCAATGCCAGGCAAGGCAAGAAAACTCTACGCAAGGCAAGGCAAGGCAAGGCAGAAAAGTGCAATTTCTGGCAAGGTAATTTCACAAAACACAAGAAAAAAAGGCAAAAAAGGCAAATCCACGTAAGGCAACTCCAGTCAAGGCCAGGTAAGGCAAGGCAATTTCAGGCAAAACAAGAATAGGCAAGGCAAGTCAGGACAATTAAAGGAAGGGCAATTCCAGGCAATGCAAGAAAATTCAAAGAGAGGCAATTTCACAAACAGGAATTCTAGTCAAGCCAAGTCAAGGCAAGGCAGGGAAAGGCAATTCCAGGCAAGGTAAGACAACTCTGGACAAATTAATTCCAGGCAAGGCGAGGCAAGGCAAGGCAAGGTAATTCTAGATAAGAAATTCCAGGCAAGAAAAGGCGATTCCAGTAGAGGAGATTACAGGCAAGAAAAGTCAAAGCAATTTCAGCGAAAAAAATTCTAGGCAATAGAAGTTAATGCCAGGCAAGACAAGGCAATTTCAGGCTAGGCAATTTTAAGCAAGACAAGGCAAGGAAAGGCAATTCTAGGCAAGGCAATTCCAGGCAAGGAAATTCCAGACAAAGCAATTAAAGGCAAGGCAAAAAAATTCTATGCAAGGGAAGGCAAGGCAAAAAAGTGTAATTCCAGGCAAGGCAATTTCAAAAAACGCAAGGAAAGAAAAGGCAAAAAAAGGCAAATTCACATAAGGCAATTGCAGGCAAAGCAAGGCCAGGAAAGACAAGGCGATTCCAGGTGAGGCAATTCCAGGCGAGGGAAGACAAGGCAATTTCAGGTAAAACAATTCTCGGCAAGGGAATGTAAGGCCAGGCAAGACAGAGCAATTTCAGCCTAGGCAATTTCAGGCAAGACAAGGCAAGGCTAGGCAAGGCGATTACATGCAATGCAAGGCAAGGCAAAGCAGGGCAATCCAAGTCAAGGCAATTTGAGGCAATGCAAGGTAAAGAAAGACAGGGCAATTCCAGGCAAGGCAAGACAGGTCAATTTCAGTCAAGGCAATTCCAGGCAAAACAAGGCAAGAAAGAACAAGGCAATTGCAAGCAAGGTCAGGCCAGGCAAGGCAAGGCAAGGCAGAGCAATTTCATGCAAGGCAATTCCAGGCAACGCAACTCCAGGCGAGAAAATTCCATGCAAGGCAATTCCATTCAAGGCAAAACAAAGAAGGCAAGACAATTTTAGTTAAGGTAATTGCAGGCAAGGCAAGGCAAGTTAATTGCCGGGAAAGCAATTCACGCAAGGAAAGAAAAAGCAAGGCAATGAAAGACAATTCCAGGAAAGAAAAGGCAAGACACAGTAATTCAAAACATGGCAAGAAAAGGGAAAAAATGAAAGGCAATGCAAGGAATGAAAATTCCAGGCAATGCAAGGCAAGAAACATGAGGCAATTCCCAGCAAGAATTACCATGCAAGGCAGGGAAATGCAAGACAAGGCAATTCCAGGCAAGACAATTCCATGCAAGGCAAGGAAAGGAAAGGTAGGGCAATTCCAGGCAAGGCAATTCCAGGCAAGGCAAGGCAAGGCAAGGTAGGGCATTTCCAGGCAAGGAAATTCCAGGCAAGGGTAGCCAAAACAAGGCAGGGCAGTTCCAGTCAAGGCAAGGCAAGGGAAGCAAAGCAATAGCAGACCAGACAAGGCCAGGCCATTGCAGGCCAGGGCCGGGCAGTCCACACCATTCCATGCCAAATTAGGCCAAGCCAAGCCATTCCATTCCAGGCGAGACCAGGATAGGCCAGGAAATTTCAGCTCAGGTCTGATAAGGCCAGGCAATTCTAGGCCAGGCCATGCATTGCAAGACCAGGCCTGTCCAGGCCAGGCATTGGAAGGCAAGATAAGGGAAGGCAAAGCAATTCCAGACAAGGCAAGGGAAGGCAAAGTAAGGCAAGGCAAGACAATATCAGGCAAGGAAAGGCAATACCAGGCAAGGCAATTCTAGAGAAGGGAAGGCAAGGCAATTCAAGGCAAGGCAATTTCTGTCCAGGCAAGACAAGGCAGAGCAATTCCAGGCAAGGCAATTCCAGGCAAGTCTAGGCAAGGCAAGGCAATTCCAGGCAAGTCTAGGCAAGGCAAGGCAATTCCAGGCAAGGCAATTCTAGGTAAGAAAAGGTAAGTCCAGGCAACACAGTACAATTCCAAGCTAGGCAATTCCAGGTAAGACAAGGTAAAACAAAGAAAGGCGATTCCAGGAAAGGCAATTTCAGGGAAGGAAAGGCAAAGGATAAAGGAAATTCCAGGCAAGGAAAGGCAAAACAAGGCAAGGCAATTCCAGGAAAGGCAATTTCAGGCAAGGCAAGGCAAAGAAAAAAGGACAATTCCACACAAGGAAAGGCAAAACAAGGCAAGGCAATTCCAGGAAGGCAAATCCAGGCAAGGCAAGGCAAATAAAGGCAGGGCAATTTGAGGCAAGGCAATTTGAGGCAATACAAGGCAAGGCAAGGCAAGGCAAGCAATTCCAGGGAAGGCAATTCCAGGCACGGTAGGAAAATTTCAGGCAAGACAATTCCAGGCAAGACAAGGCAGGGCAATTTCAGTCAAGGCAATTCCAGGCAAGGTAAGGGAAGGAAAGGAAAGGCAATTTCAAGCAAGTCCCAGACAGGCAGGGCAATTTCAGGCAAGGAAAGGCAAGGCATGGCAATTCCAAGCAAGGCAAATAGAGGCACTGTAAGGCAAGACAAGGCAGAAAAATTTCAGGCAAGGCAATTTCAGGCAAGGCAAAGCAAAGCAAGACAAAGTAGGGCAATCCCAGGCAAGGCAATTCCAGGAAAAACTATTTAAGGCAAGTTAGGGCAATTTCAGTCAAGGCAATTCCAGGCAAGGCAAGGCAAAGAAAGGCAAGGCAATTGCAGGCAAGCCAGGCCAGTCAACTTTACTTCAGAAAAGGCAAGACAAGGGTAGGCTCTTGCAGGCAAGACTAGGCTAGGCCAGGTCTTTGCAGATCAGGACAAGCCTGGCAAGGCCATTTCAGGCCAGACCAGGCCACTCCAAGTCATTTCATGCCATGCCAGGCCAGTCCAGGCCAGCCATACTATTCCAGACCTGGCCAGGCCAGGCCAGGCCAGGTTATGCCAGGCCAGAAAATTCCAGCCCAGGTCAGGCAAGGCCAGACAATTCTAGGACAGGACAGGGAAAACAGTGCAAGGCAAGGCAATTACATGCAAGGCAATTCCAGGCAATGCAAGGTTATTCCAGTCAAGACAATTCCATGCACAGCAAGGCAAAGCAAGTTAGGGCAATTTTAAGAAAGGCAATGACAGGCAAGATTAGGCAAGGCAGGGCAGTTCCAGTCAAGCAAATTCCAGGAAAGACAAGGCAAGGGAAGGCAAAGCAATTGCAGGCCAGGGAAGGCCAGTACAAGCCATTCCAGGCCAAGTCAGGCCAGAAAATTTTAAACCAGGAGAGGTAAAGCCAGGCAAGTCCAGGCAATTCTAGGCCAGGCCAGACCAGGCATTGCAAAGCAAGGCAAGGGAAGTCAAGGCAATTCCAGATAAAGCAAGGAATAGCAAGGCAAGTCAATTCCAAGCAAGGCAATTTCAGAAATGGAAAGGAAAGACAAGGCAGGGCAATTCCAGGTAAGAAAATTCTAGGCAAGGGAAGGCAAGGCAATTTCAGGCATGGCAATTCTCGAAAATCAAAGGCAAGACAAGTCAAGGCAAGGCAATTCCAGGAAAGGCAATTCTAGGCAAGGCAAGGCAAATCCTGGCAAGGCAAAGCAAGGCAGGGCAATTTCAGGCAAGGCAACGCAGGGTACTTACAGGTAAGGAAATTACAGGCAAGGATAGGGAAGGGAAGTCAATTGCAGGCAAGGCCATTATTGGCCAGGCCATTGCAGACCAGGACAGACAAATCCAGGAAAAACCATTGAGGTCAGCCCAGGCCAGACCAGACAATGACAGGCCAGACCAGGCCAGGCCAACCAAGGCTAGTGCAGGCCAGTCAAGGTTATTCCAGGCCATGCCAGGCCAATACAGGACATTTCAAGTCAGGTTAGGCAAGGCCAGGCAATGCCAGCCCAGGCCAGACAAAACCAGAAAAGTCCAGGCCAGGCAATTCCAGGCCAGGCCAAACCAGGCCATGCAAGGTAATGCAAGAAAAGGCAATGAAAGGCAAGGCAAGGCAATTCCAGGCAACACATGGCAAGACAATCTAAGGAAAGAAAAGGCAATGCAACTCCCAGCAAGAAAATTCGAAGCAATGAAAGGCAAGGCAAGACAGGGCAGTTCCAGGCAAGGCAATGTAAAACACAGCAACTCCAAGATAATTATAGGTGAGGCAAAACAAAGCCGGGCAAGGCAATTCCCAGCAAGGCAATGCAAGGCAAGGCAAGGAAATTCCAGGAAAGGCAAGTCAAGGCAAGAAAATTTCAGACAAGGCAATTTCAGGTAATGCAAGTCAAGTCAAGTCAAGGAAATCACAGGCAAGGCAATTCCACACAAGGCAAGGCAAGGCTATTCCAGGCAAGGCAAGGCAGGGCAATTACAGGCAAGGCAATTTCAGGCATGGCAAAGCAAGGTAAAATAGGGCAATACCAGGCAAGGCAATTCAAGGCAAGGCAAAGCAAGGCAGAGCAACTCCAGGCAAGGCAATTTCAGGAAAGGCAAGAAAAAGCAATTCCAGGCAAGGTAAATCCAGGCAAGGCAATTCCATGCAAGACAATTCTAGGCAAGGCAATAAAACAAAGGAAAGGCAGTTCCAGGCAAGGCAAGGCAATTCCAGGCAAGGAAACCCAAGGGAGGGCAATTCCAGGCAAGGCAATTTCAGGCAAGACAAGACAACACCAGGCAGGGAAAGGCAATTCTTGGCAAGGCAATTCCAGGTAAGGCAAGACAAGGCCAAGCAAGGTAAGTCTAGGTAAGGTAATTCCAGAAAAAGCAAGGCAAGGCAATTCCAGGCAAGGCAATTCCAGGAAAGGAAGATAAGGCAGGGAAATTCCAGGCAATGCAAGGCCAAACTAGGCAAGGCGATTCCAGGAAAGGAAAATCCAGGCAAGACAAGGCAAAGGAAGGCAGTACAATTTTAGGCGATTTGAGGCAATACAAGGCAAGGCAAGGCAGGGCAATTCCAGGCAAGGCAATTCCAGGCAACGTAGAGAAATTCCAGGCAAGACAATTCCAGGCAAGGCAAGGCAAGGCATCTCCAGGCAAGGCAATTCCAGGCAAGGAAAGGCAATTCCAGGCAAGGCAAGGCCGGGAGAGGCATTTTCAGAAACAGCGATTCCAATCAATGTAAGGCAAGACAAGGAAGGAAAAGGCAATTCCAGGCAAGGCAATTAAAGGTAGTGCAAGGCAAGGCAATTCCAGAAAAGGCAAGGCAAGGAAAGGAAAGGAAAGGCAATTCTATGCAATGTAATTCCAGGCAAGGCAAGACACAGAAGATAAGGCAATTCCAGACAAGAAAATTTCAGGCAATTCAAGGCAAGGCAATTCCAGGCAAGGCAAAAAAATGCATAACAAAATAACTCCAGATAAGTCAATTCCAGACATGGCAAGGGAAGGAGAGGCAATGCAAGGAAAGGCAGGGAAATTCTGGGCAGGGCAAGGCAATTCCAGTAAAGGCATTTCCAGGCAAGGTAAGGCAAGAAAAGGCAACGCGATTCAATGCAAGGCAATTTGATGTAATGCAAGGCAAGGCAATACCAGGCAAGGCAATTCCAGGCAAGGCAATTCCAGTCAAAACAATTAAAGACAAGGCAAGAAAAATCTATGCAAGGCAAGGCAAGGCAAGGCAAAAACGTGTAATTACAGGGAAGGCAATTTCAAAAAAGGCAAGGAAAGAAAAGTCAAAGAAAGGCAAATCCACATAAGCCAATTCCAGACAAGGCAAGGTTAGGCAAGGCAATTTCAGGCAAGGAAAGAATAGGCAAGGCAAAACAAGGCAAGGCAAGGCAGACCAACTCGAGGCAGGACAATTCCATGCAAGGCAAGGCAATTCTAGGAAAGGGAATTTCAGAAATGACAATTCCAGGCAAGGCAAGGAAAGGCAATTCCAGGTAAGGCAAGGCAAAACAAGGCAAGGCAAGGCAAGGCAACGAAATGAAAGGCAATTACAGGCAAGGCAATTACAGGCAAGACAAAGCAAGCCTAGGCAAGGTGATTACATGCAAGGCAAGGCAAGGCAAAGCAGGGCAATCCAGTCAAGGCAATTTGAGGCCCAATGCAAGGTAAAGAAAAACATGGCAATTCCAGGCAAGGCAAGACAAGGCAAGGAAACTCCAGACAAGACAATTCAAGGCAAGGCAAGGCCAGGAAATACAAGGCGATTCCAGGAGAGACAATTACAGGCAAAAAAAAAGTCAAGGCAATTACAGGTAAAACAATTCTAGGCAAGGTAAGGTAAGGCCAGGCAAGAAAGGGCAATTTCAGGCTAGGCAATTTCAGGCAAGACAAGGCAAGACTAGGCAAGGCGATTACATGCAATGCAAGGCAAGGCAAAGCAGGGCAATCCCAGTCAAGGCAATTTGAGGCAATGCAAGGTAAAGAAAGACAGGGCAATTCCAGGCAAGGCAAGACAGGTCAATTTCAGTCAAGGCAATTCCAGGCAAAACAAGGCAAGAAAGAACAAGGAAATTGCAAGCAAGGTCAGGCCAGGCAAGGCAAGGCAGGACAATTTCATGTAAGGCAATTCCAGGCAAGGCTACTCCAGGCGAGGCAATTCCATGCAAGGCAATTCCATTCAAGGCAAGACAAGGAAGGCAAGGAAATTTTAGTTAAGGTAATTCCAGGCAAGGCAAGGCAATGAAATACAATTCCAGGCAAGACAAGGCAAGACAAGGTAATTCAAAGCAAGGCAAGTGAAGAAAAAGAAATGAGAGGCAATGCAAAAAAAATGGGAATTATAGGCAATGCAAGGCAAGAAAGACAAGGCAATTCCTGGCAAGAAAATGCCATGCAAGGCAGGGAAATGCAAGACAAGGCAATTCCAGGCAAGGCAAGGCAAGGCCAGGTAGGGCAATTCCAGACAAAGAAATTTCAGAAAAGTCAAGGCAAGGAGAGGTAGGGCAATACAAGGCAAGGCAAACCCAGGCAAGTGTAGGCAAGGCAAGGCAGAAAATTTCTAGTCATGGCAAGGCAAGGGAAGCAAAGCAATTGCAGGCCAGAGAAGGCCAGGACATTGAAGGCCAGGGAAGGCAAGTCCAAGCCATTCCAGACCAGATTAGGCCAGGCAATGCCATTTCAGGCCAGGCAATTTCAGCCCAGGACTGATAAGGCCAGGCAATTCTAGGCCAGGCCAGGCATTACAAGACCAGGCCTGTCAAAGCCAGGCATTGCAAGGCAAAATAAGGGAAGAGAAGGGATTTCCAGGCAAGGCAAGGCAAAGCAAGGTAAGGTAAGGCAAGACAATTCCAGGGAAGGCAAGGCAAAATAACGCAAGGTGATTTCAGGCAAGGCAAATCCAGGCAAGGCAAGGATTAGGAAGACACATCAATTCTAGGCAAGACACTTTGAGGCAATATAAGGCAAGGCAAGGCAAGGTAGAGCAACTCCAGGCAAGGCAATTCCAGGCAAGGGTAGTCAAGGCAAGGCAGAGGAGTTCCAGTCAAGGCAAGAAAAGGGAAGAAAAGCAATTGCAGGCAAGACAAGGCCAGGCCACTGCAGGCCAGGGAAGGCCAGTGCAAGCAATTTCAGGCCAGATTCGGCCAAGCCAAGGCATTCAAGGCCTGGTGAGACCAGGCGAGGCCAGGCAATCCCAGCCCAGGACTGGTAAGGCCAGGCAATTCTAGGCCAGGCCAGGCATTGCAAGACCAGGCCTGTCCAGGCCAGGTATTGGAAGGGAAGGGAAGGAAAGGCAAGGGAATTTCAGGCAAGGCAATTTCAGGCAAGTCAAGGCAAGGCAAGGTAGGGCAATTCCAGGCAAGGCAATTCCAGGCAAGGGTAGGCAAGGCAAGGCAGGGCAGTTCCAGTCAAGGCAAGGCAAGGGAAGCAAAGCAATTGCAGGCCAGGGAAGACCAGGCCATTGCAGGCCAGGGAAGGACAGTCTAAGCCACTCGAGGCCAGGCAATTGCAGTTCAAGCCTGATAAGGCCAGGCAATTTTAGAACAGACAAGCCCAGGCCAAGCATTGCAAGACCAGGCTGGTCAAGGCCAGGCATTGGAAGGCAAGGTAAGGGAAAGCAAGGGAATTCCAGGCAAGGCAAGGTAAAACAAGGCAAGGCGATTACAGAAAAGACAAATCCAGGCAAGGCAATGCAAAAGAAGGCAGGACAATTACAGGCAAGGCAATTTAAGGAAACACAATGCAAGGCAAGGCAAGGAAATTCCAGGCAAGGTTATTTCAGGCAAGCCAAGGCAAGACATGGTAGAGCGATTCCAGGCAAGGCAATTCAAGGTAGAAGTAGGCAAGGCAAGGCAGAACAGTCCCAGTCAAGGCAAGGGAAGGGAAGCAAAGCAATTGCAGGCCAGACAAAGCCGGGACATTGCAGGCCAAGTCAGGCCAGTCCAAGCCATTACAGGCCAGATTAGGCCAAGCCAAGACATTCCAGGGCAGGTGAGACAAGGTGAGCCCAGGCAATTCCAGCCCAGGACGGGTAAGGCCAGGCAATTCTAGGCCAGGCCAGGCATTGCAAGACCAGGTCTGTCCTGGACAGGTATTGGAAGGCAAGGTGAGGGAAGGCAAGGGAATTTCAGTAAAAACAAAAAAGGCAAGGGAAGGCAAGGCAAGACAATACCAGGAAAGGAAAGGCAAGGCAATACCAGGCAAGGCAATTCTAGGCAAGGCAAGGCAAGGCAATTTAATAAAGACAAGTCAGAGCAATTCTAGGCAAGGCAATTTCAGGGAAGTCTAGGCAAGGCAAGGCAAGGCAATTCTGGGTAAAGAAAAGTAAGTCCAGGCAAGAGAGTGCAATTCCAGGCTAGGCAGTTCCAGGCAAGGCAGAGCAATTCCAGGTAAGGCAAGGCAAAACAAAGAAAGGAGATTCTAGGAAAGGCAATTTCAGGAAAGGCAAGGCAAAGAAAGGCAGGGAAATTCCACGAAAGGCAATTCCAAGACAGGCAAGGCAAAACAAGTCAAGGCAATTCCAGGAAAAACGAATCCAGGCAAGGCAAGGCAAAGGAAGGCAAGACAATTCCAGACAATGCAATTTGAGGCAATACAAGGCAAGACAAGGCAGGGCAATTCCAGGCAAGTCAAGACAAGGCAAGGTAGGGCAATTCCAGGCAAGGCAATTCCAGGCAAGGGTAGGCAAAACAAGAAAGGGCAGTTCCAGTCAAGGCAAAGAAAGGAAAGCAAAGCAATTGCAGGACAGACAAGACCAGGCCATTGCAGGCCAGGGAAGGCCAGTCCAAGCCATTTCAAGCCACATTAGGCCAAGCCAAGCCATTTCAGGCCAGGCGACACCAGGCGAGGTTAGGCAATTTCAGCCCAGGACTGATAAGGCCAGGCAATTGTAGGCCAGACCAGGCCAAGCCAGATATTGCAAGACCAGGCCTCTCCAGGCCAGGCATTGGAAGGCAAGGGAAGGGAAGGCAAGGAAATTACAGGCAAGGCAAGGCAATTCCAGGTAAGACAATGCAAAACAAAGGTGATTCTAGGAAAGGCAATTTCAGGCAAGCCAAGGCAAAGAAAGGCAGGACAATTCCAGGCAAGACAAGGCAAAACAAGACAAGGCTATTTCAGGAAAGGCAAATCCAGGCAAGAAAAGACAAAGAAAGTAAGGACAATTCCAGGCAAGGCAATTTGAGGCAATACAAGGCAAAGAAAGGCAGGCGAGTTCCAGTCAAGGTAATTCCAGGCAAGGCAAGGCAAGGGAAAGCAAGGCAATTGCAAACAATTTTCAGCCAGGCATGGCATTTTCAGGCAAGGCAAGAAGAGGCAAGGCAATTCCAAGCAAGGCAATTCTAGGCAATGAAAGGCAAGGCAGAAAAATTGCAAGCAAGGCAATTCCGTGCAAGGTAAAGCAAAGCAAGACAATGTAGGGCAATTCCAGGCATGGCAATTCCAGGCAAGGCAGTAGCAGGCAAGCCAGGCCAGAGAAGTTTATTTCAGGAAAAGACAGGCCAGGCTAGGCTCTTGGAGGCAAGGCTAGGCTAGACCAGGTTCTTGCAGGCCAGGACAAGCCTGACAAAACCATTCCAGCCCAGAACAGGCCACTCCAAGTCATTTTAGGCCATGCCATGTCATGCCAGGCCAGGCCAAACTATTGCAAACCAGGCCAGGCCAGGCAAGGCAAGGCTATGCCAGACCAAAGAATTCCAGCTGTGGCCAGGCAAGGCCAGGCAATTCTAGAAAATGACAGGACAAACAGTGCAAGGCAAGGCAAGGCAATTTCAGGCAAGACAATTCCATGCATGGCTAGGCAAAGCAAGTTAGGGCAATTCCAAGTAAGGCAATGACAGGCAAGGTTAGGCAAGGCAAGGCAGGGTAGTTTCAGTCAAGAAAATTCCAGGAAAGACAAGGCAAAGAAGTCAAAGCAATTGCAGGCCAGGGAAGTCCAGTACAAGACATTCCAGGCCAAGTTAGGCCAGAAAATTTCAGCCCCGGAGAGGTAAGGCCAGGCAATTCTATGCCAGACCAGATCAGGCATTGAAAGGCAAGGAAAGGGAAGGCAAGACAATTCAAGGCAAGGCAAGGCATGGCAAGGCAGGTCAATTCCAGAAATGGAAAGGGAAGACAAGTCAAGGCAAGGCAATTCCAGGCAAGAAAATTCTAGGCAAGGTAAGAAAGACAATTTCAGGCAAGGCAATTCCAGAAAAAGAAAGGCAATAGAAGTCAAGGTGAGGCAATTCCAGGAAAGACAATTCTAGGCAAGGCAAGGCAATTCCTGGCAAGGCAAGGCAGGGCAATTTCAGGCATGGCAAGGCAGGGTACTTACAGCTAAGGCAATTACAGGCAAGGCTAGAGAAGACAAGACAATTGCAGGCAAGGCCATTATTGGCCAGACCATTTCATGCCAGGACAGACAAAGCCAGGAAAGACCATTGAGGTCAGCCCAGGCCAGGCCAGGCTAGGCCATTCCAGTCTAGTGCAGCCCAGTCCAGGTTATTCCAGGCCATGCCAGACCAATCCAGGCCATTTCAAACCAGGTTAGACCAGGCCAGGCAGTGCCAGCCCAGGCAGGCAAGGCCAAACAATTGGCGGCCAGGAAAGGCAAAGCATGGTCAGGCAATGCCAGCCCAGGCAGGCAAGGCCAGACAATTCCAGGCCAGGCAAGGCAAGGTAAGGCCAGGCAATTCCAGGCAAGGACAAACTGGGCCGGGCAATGTAATGCAAGAAAAGTCAAGACAAGGCAATTCCAGGAAAGGCAAGGCAAGGCAAAGCAAGATAATCTAAGGAAAGGAAAGGCAATGCAACTCCCAGCAAGGCAATTTGGAGCAATGAATGGCAAGGCAAGACAGGGCAATTCCAGGCAAGGCAAGGCAAAGCAAGACAGGGTAATTTCAGGCTAGGCAAGGCAAGGAAAGGCAAGGCAGGGCAACTTCAAGCAAGACAATTACAGGTGAGGCAAAACAAAGCTGGGCAAGGCAATTCCTGGCAAGGCAATGCAAGGCAAGGCAAGGAAATTCCAGAAAAGGCAAATCAAGGCAAGGAAATTCCAGGCAAGGCAAACTCAAGTAATGAAAGTCAAGTCAAGTCAAGGCAGGGCAAGTACAGGCAAGGCAATTTCAGACATAGCAAAGCAAGGTAAAATAGGGCAATTCCAGGCAAGAAAATTCAAGGCAAGGCAAGGCAGAGCAATTCCAGGCAAGGCAATTTCAGAAAAGGCAAGACAAGGCAATTCCAGCCGAGGAAAATTCAGGCAAGGTGATTCCATGCAAGACATTTCTAGGCAAAGCAAGAAAAGAAAGGCAAGGCAATTTCTGGCAAGGCAAGGCAATTCCATGAAAGGCAATTCCAGGCAAGGAAACTCAAGGCAAGGCAATTCCAGGAAAGGCAATTTTAGAAAAGGGAAGAAAACACAAGGCAAAGAAAGGCAATTCTTGGCAAGACAATTCCCGGTAAGGCAAGGAAATGCAAAGCAAGGCAATTCCAGGTTAGGTAATTCCAGAAAAAGCAAGGCAAGAAAATTCCATGCAAAGAAATTCTAGGCAAGGCAAGACAAAAAAGGCAAGGCAATTTTAGAAGAGGCAATTGCAGGAAAAGCAAGGCAAGGTAATTTCAGGCAATGCAATGCAAGGGAAAGACATGCAATTCCAGGAAAGAGAAGGCAAAATAAAGCAGTTCCAGAAATTGTAATTTTAGGTAACACACACAAAAAAACTCAAGGCAGACCCAGCAAGATGGCGTCGTAGAAGCGACTCAGGATTGCAGCTCTCAGTGACGGCGCAGAGGGTGAGTCCTAGCCGCATTCTCGGATGGACTTTTCTAGCCCACAGAGCGTTGAAAGTCCCACAGAACGCTAGTAAAGTAAAACCGGCTAACGCAGCCCTTTGGCGCGGCCGCTTCGGCCGGCGCCGCTTCGGCCGGCGCCGCAGCAGGACCCGGCACGGAACTCACTGGTCTGGGCGCCCTGTTAAACCAGCAATCTGAGAGTTTGAAGGGCAGATTGGCGCGTCCATCTGATTGAACGGGACTTGGACAGTGAGCCAGACCAGGAGTTTCCTGGGAGTTTCCTGGGAAGCGTGATATGAGCCGGTGAAGTGGGCAGCGGCACGGGAGATCGCACGGATCCCAGTGCCCTATCGGCAGGCTCCTGGGGCGCCAGTGAGAGAGTCGAACTTTAAGCTCGCGGAGAGGGAGGGAGAGAGAGAGAGGACGGACTCTGAGGCAGGGAGCTGGGTAATCGGGCTCAGCGAGTCCCACCCTCACAGGGACAAGCAGGGCAATGACTGGAGATGCTTGGCGCTGAGAGTTTTGCTGCCAGCATCTAGGACGGTGCAGCCCGGTGAGGGAGGGGCGTCCACCACCGCTGACACAATCCGCCCCTATTGAAGCACCGCCCAGGGCCGAAGCAGCCTGCCGTTGCCGAGGCAACCTGCCATAACAGAGAGACTCCCAGGAGACGGGAGCTCTCCACAGCAGAAGGGAGCCCAGCAGCAACAGGGCAGAACCGCGCTAGTGGGTCAGAGCCCCGGCAGGCAAATAGTGAATAGACTGCCACCTAGTGGGGCAGGACAGTGCAACAGATACTCATAAAGAAAGCCCCAACTCCCTGAAACAGTGCGTATAAGGGGGGGAAATAAAAGGGTGGTGTTTTATGAGTTCTATTACAGCAGACATAAACAACCTCCCAACAACACTGAATGAACAACGGAGCCCACAGCTCAGCACTGGAGCTACTATAAAGCACAAACCGTCTCCTTAAGCAGCTCCCTGACCCCTGTATATCCAAAGAGTCACCGCAAAAAAAAGGACTAATCAGACTGACATTTGGCGGGCATCATTCTGGAACAAAGACAGCAGAAGAAGAAACTGGTATCATCCCTCACTCTTCCACAGCTGCTACAGGTATACTCCAGACAAACAGGGCCTGGAGTGGACCTCAGAACTCATACAGCAGAGGGGCTAGACCACTAGAAGGAAAACTAAGTAACAAAAATACTTCATCATCAACAATCTCAGCATCCACACAGAGACCCAATTGAAAAATCAGCAACTACAAAGACGTCAGGCGGATAAATCAATAAAGATGGGAAGAAACCAGCGCAAAAAGGAGGAAAACACCCGAAACCAAAACACCTCACCTCCTACAGAGGACCAAAACTCCTCACCAGCAAGGGAACAAAGCTGGACGGAGAATGAGTGTGACGAAATGACGGAATCAGACTTCAGAAAGTGGATAATGAGAAACTTCATTGAGCTAAAAGAACATGTTCTAAATCAGTGCAAAGAAACTAAGAACCTTGAAAAAAGATTTGAAAAAAAATTCGAGGAATTGATAACAAGAATGGAAAACTTAGAGAGGAATATGAATGAATTGAAGGAGCTGAAAAACACAACACGAGAACTTCGTGAAGCATGCACAAGTTTCAACAGCCGAATTGACCAAGCAGAAGAAAGAATATCAGAAATTGAAGATCAACTCAATGAAATAAAACGTGAAACCAAGATTAAAGAAAAAAGCACAAAAAGGAATGAACAAAATCTCCAAGAAATGTGGGACTATGTGAAGAGACCCAACCTACGTTTGATAGGTGTACCAGAATGTGATCAAGAGAATGAATCTAAGCTGGAAAACACTCTTCAGGATATTATCCAGGAAAATTTCCCCAACCTAGCAAGACAGGTCAATACTGAACTCCAGGAAATACAGAGAACACCACAAAGATACTCCGCAAGAAGAGCAACCCCAAGGCACATAATCGTCAGATTCAGCAGGGTTGAAACGAAGGAGAAAATACTTAGGGCAGCCAGAGAGAAAGGTCAGGTCACCCACAAAGGGAAGCCCATCAGACTCACAGCAGATCTCTCGGCAGAGACTCTACAAGCCAGAAGAGAGTGGGGGCCAATATTCAACATCCTTAAAGAAAAGAGCTTTCAACCCAGAATTTCATATCCAGCCAAACTGAGCTTCATAAGTGAAGGAAAAATAAAATCCTTCACGAACAAGCAAGTACTCAGAGATTTTGTCACCACTAGGCCTGCTTTACAAGAGCTCCTGAAAGAGGCACTACACATAGAAAGAAACAACCAGTTCCAGCCATCCTAAAAGCATACCAAATGCTAAAGACCATCAACAAAATGAAGAATGTACATGAACCAATGGGCAAAACAGCCAGATAGCATCAAAATGGCAGTATCAAATTCACACATAACAATATTAACCCTGAATGTAAATGGGCTAAATGCACCAATCAAAAGACACAGACTGGCAAATTGGATAAAAAACCAAAACCCATCAGTGTGCTGTATTCAGGAAACCCACCTCACACACAAAGATACACAAAGGCTCAAAATAAAAGGATGGAGGAAGATTTACCAAGCAAATGGAGAGCAAAAAAAAGCAGGAGTTGCAATTCTCATCTCTGATAAAATAGACTTTAAAGCAACAAAGATCAAAAGGGACAAAGAAGGTCACTACATAATGGTAAAAGGATCAATACAACAAGAAGAGCTAACGATTCTAAATATATATGGACCCAATGTAGGAGCACCCAGATATATAAGGCAAGTTCTTAATGACTTACAAAGAGACTTAGACTCCCACACAATAATAGTGGGAGACTTTAACACTCCACTGTCAATAGCAGACAGATCAACCAGACAGAAAATTAACAAGGATATCCAGGACTTGAACTCAGACCTGGAACAAGCAAACCTGATAGACATTTACAGAACTCTCCACCCCAAATCCACAGAATATACATTCTTCTCAGCACCACATCACACCTACTCCAAAATTGACCACATAATTGGAAGTAAAGCACTCCTCAGCAAATGCAAAACAACGGAAATCATAACAAACAGTCTCTCAGACCATAGTGCAATCAAGTTGGAACTCAGAATTCAGAAAATAACTCAGAACCGCACAGCTTCATGGAAACTGAACAACTGGCTCTTGAATGTTGATTGGATAAACAATGAAATGAAGGCAGAAATAAAGAAGTTCTTTGAAACCAACGAGAACGAAGACAAAACGTACCAGAATCTCTGGGACACATTTAAAGCAGTCTGTAGAGGAAAATATATAGCAATAAGTGCCCACATGAGAAAAGTGGAGAGATCCAAAATTGACACTCTATCGTCAAAATTGAAAGAGCTAGAGGAGCAAGATCAAAAAAGCTCAAAACCTAGCCGAAGACAAGAAATAACTAAGATCAGAGCAGAACTGAAGGAGATAGAGACAAGAAAAACCCTTCAAAAAATCAACAAATCTAAGAGCTGGTTTTTTGAAAAGATCAACAAAATAGACAGACCACTAGCCAGACTGATAAAAAAGAAAAGAGAGAACAACCAAATAGATGCAATAAAAAACGATAAAGGGGAAATCACCACAGATTCCACAGAAATTCAAACCATCATCAGAGAATACTACAAACAACTCTATGCACACAAACTAGTAAATCAGGAAGAAATGGATAAATTCCTGGATGCCTGTGTCCTCCCAAGCCTAAACCAGGAGGAAGCTGAAACTATGAATAGACCAATAACAAGGTCAGAAGTTGAGGCAGCAATTAAGAGCCTACCACACAAAAAAAGCCCAGGTCCAGATGGGTTCACAGCTGAATTCTACCAGACACACAAAGAGGATCTGGTACCATTCCTTCTGAAACTATTCCAAATAATCCAAAAAGAGGGAACCCTTCCCAAATCATTTTATGAGACCAACATCATCCTGATACCAAAACCTGGCAGAGACTCAACAAGAAAAGAAAACTTCAGGCCAATATCCATGATGAACATAGATGCAAAAATCTTCAATAAAATACTGGCAAATCGATTGCAACAGCACATTAAAAAACTTATCCATCATGATCAAGTAGGATTCATCCCGGGCATGCAAGGCTGGTTCAACATACGCAAGTCTATAAATGTAATTCACCACATAAACAGAAGCAAAAACAAAAACCACATGATTATCTCAATTGACGCAGAGAAGGCATTTGACAAAATTCAACAGCCCTTTATGCTAAAAACCCTCAATAAACTTGGTATTGATGGAACATATCTCAAAGTAATAAAAGCTATTTACGACAAACCAACAGCCAATATCATACTTAATGGGCAAAAACTGGAAGCATTCCCTTTGAAATCCGGCACTAGACAAGGATGCCCTCTCTCACCACTTCTATTCAACATAGTACTGGAAGTTCTAGCCAGAGCAATAAGGCAAGAAAAAGAAATAAAGGGTATTCAAATAGGAAAGGTGGAAGCCAAATTGTCTCTATTTGCAGACGACATGATAGTATACCTAGAAGACCCCATCACCTCAGCCCAAAAGCTCCTGCAACTGGTAAGCAACTTCAGCAAAGTCTCAGGATATAAAATCAATGTGCAAAAATCACAAGCATTCCTATACACCAATAACAGACTTAAAGAGAACCAAATTAAGAACGAACTGCCATTCACAATCGCTACAAAGAAAATAAAATACCTAGGAATACAACTCACTAGGAATGTAAGGGACCTCTTTAAGGAAAACTACAAACACCAGCTCAACGAAATAAGAGAGGACACAAACAGATGGAGAAACGTTCCATGTTCGTGGTTAGGAAGAATCAATATTGTGAAAATGGCTATACTACCCAAAGTAATTTACACATTCAATGCTATCCCCATCAAACTACCATTGAATTTCTTCATAGAACTGGAAAAAACCACCATGAATTTCATATGGAACCAAAAAAGAGCCCGCATAGCCAAGTCAATTCTAAGCAAAAAAAACACAGCGGGAGGCATCACGCTACCAGACTTCAAACTATACTACAAGGCTACAGTAATCAAAACAGCATGGTACTGGTACCAAAACAGAGATATAGACCAATGGAACAGAACAGAAACATCGGAGGCAACACAACATATCTACAACCATATCATCTTTGATAAACCAGACAAAAACAGGCAATGGGGAAAGGATTCCCTATTTAATAAATGGTGTTGGGAAAACTGGCTAGCCATGTGCAGAAAGCAGAAACTGGACCCCTTCCTGACACCTTACACTAAAATTAACTCCAGATGGATTAAAGACTTAAATGTAAGACCTGACACCATAAAAACCCTAGAAGAAAATCTAGGCAAAACCGTTCAGGACATAGGAGTAGGCAAGGACTTCATGAACAAAACACCAAACGCATTGGCAACAAAAGCCAAAATAGACAAATGGGACCTAATCAAACTCCACAGCTTCTGCACGGCAAAAGAAACAGTCACTAGAGTGAATCGACAACCATCAGAATGGGAAAAAATCTTTGCAGTTTACGCATCTGACAAAGGGCTGATATCCAGAATTTACAAAGAACTCAAACAGATTTACAGAAAAAAAACAAACAAGCCCATTCAAAAATGGGCAAAGGATATGAACAGACACTTTACAAAAGAAGACATACATGAGGCCAACAAACATATGAAAAAGTGCTCATCATCATTGGTCATTAGAGAGATGCAAATCAAAACCACATTGAGATATCATCTCACACCAGTTAGAATGGCGATCATTAAAAAATCTGGAGATAGCAGATGCTGGAGAGGATGTGGAGAAATAGGAACACTCTTACACTGTTGGTGGGAGTGTAAATTAGTTCAACCATTGTGGAAGACAGTGTGGCGATTCCTCAGGGACCTAGAAATAGAAATTCCATTTGACCCAGCAATCCCATTACTGGGTATCTATCCAAAAGACTGTGAATCGTTCTACTATAAGGACACATGCACACGAATGTTCATTGCAGCACTGTTTACAATAGCAAAGACCTGGAACCAACCCAAATGCCCATCGATGATAGACTGGACTGGGAAAATGTGGCACATATACACCATGGAATATTATGCAGCAATCAGAAATGATGAGTTTGTGTCCTTTGTAGGGACATGGATGAATCTGGAGAACATCATTCTCAGCAAACTGACACAAGAACAGAAAAAGAAATACCGCATATACTCACTCATAGGCGGGTGAGAAAAATGAGAACACATGGACACAGAGAGGCGGTCTACTATACACTGGGGACTGTTGGGGGAAATGGGGGAGGGACAGCGGGGGGGGGCTGGGGGGGATAGCCTGGGGATGAATACCAAGTGTGGGTGAGGGGGAGGAAGGCAGCAAAACACACTGCCATGTGTGTACCTATGCAACTATCTTGCACGTTCTGCACATGTACCCCAAAACCTATAATGCAATAAAAATTTAAAAAAAAAAAAAAAAAAAAAAAAGAAAAAAAAAAAAAAAAAAAAAAAAAAAAACTCAAGGCAAGGAAACACCAGACCAGGCAATTTGAAGCAAGGCAAAACAAGAAAATTCCAGGAAAGACAAGGCAAGGTGTCTCCAGGGAAGGCAATTCCAGGCAAGGCAAGACAATTCCAGGGAAGGCAAGGCAATCCCAGGCAAGATAAGGCAGGGCAAGGTAATTTCAGGAACAGCTATTCAAGTCAAAGCAAGGTAAGACAAGCAGGGAAAGGCAATTCCAGGCAAGGCAATTCCAAGTAATGCAAGAAAATTTTAGGCGAGGTAAGGCAAGGCAATTTCAGGCAAGGCAATTCCATAAAAGGAAAGGCAAGACAAGTCAAGGCGAGGCAATTCCAGGAAAGGCAATTCTAGGCAAGGCAAGGCAATTCCTGGCAAGGCAAGGCAAGGCAAGGCAGGGTACTTACAGGTAAGGCAATTACAGGCAAAACTAGGGACATCCAGGCCATTGCAGGCCAAGACAGACAAAGCCAGGAAAGGCCTTTGAGGCCAGCCCAGGTCAGACCAGGCAATGACAGGCCAGGCCAGGCCATTCCAGGCTAGTGCAGACCAGTCCAGGTTATTTCAGGGCATGGCAGGCTAATCCAGAAAATTTCAAGCCAGGTTAGGCAAGGTCAGGCAATGTCAGCCCAGGCCAGGCAAGGCCAGACAATTCCAGGCCAGGCAAAGCAAGGCAAGGCCAAGCAATTCCAGGCCAGGCCAAACCAGGACAGGCAATGTAATGCAAGAAAAGGCAAGGAAAAACAAGGCAAGGCAATTCCAGGCAAGCAAGGCAAGACAATCTAAGGAAAGGAAAGGCAATGCAACTTCCAGCAAGGAAATTTGAAGCAATGAAAGGCAAGGCAAGACAGGGCTATTCCAGGCAAAACAAGGCAAGGCTATGCAAGGCAAAGCAAGGGAGGTCAATTCCACACAAGACAATTACAGTTGAGGAAAAACAAAGCCGGGCAAAACAATCCCAGGCAAGGCAATGCAAGGCAAGAAAATTTCAGGAATGTCAAGTCAAGGCAAGAAAATTCCAGGCAAGAAAATTTCAGGTAATGCAAGTCAAGTCAAGTCAAGGAAATTACAGGCCAGGCAATTCCACGCAAGGCAAGGCAAGGCTATTTCAGGCAAGATGAGGCAAGGCAAGTGCAGGCAAGGCAACGCAAGGCAAGGCAAGACAAGGCAATTACAGGCAAGGCAATTTCAGGCATGGCAAAGCAAGGTAAAACAGGGCAATTCCAGGCAAGGCAATTCAAGACAGGGCAAGGCAAGGCAGAGAAACTCCAGGAAGGTCAATTTCAGGAAAGGCAAGACAAGGCAATTCCAGCCAAGGTAAATCCAGGCAAGGCAATTCCATGCAAGACAATTCTAGAAAAGGCAATAAAAGGAAGAAAAGACAAATCCAGGCAAGGCAATTTCAGGCTAGGCAAGGCAATTCCATGAAAGGAAATTCCAGGCAAGGAAATCCAAGGCAGGGCAATTCCAGGCAAGGCAATTTTAGGAAAGGCAAGACAACCCAAGGCAGAAAAAGGCAATTCTTGGCAAGGCAATTCCAAGTAAGGCAAGGCAAGGCAAAGCAAGGCAATTTTAGGTAAGGTAATTCCAGTAAGGGCAAGGCAAGGCAATTCCATGCAAGGAAATTCCAGGCAAGCCAAGACAAAAAAGGCAAGACAATTCCAGGAAAGGCAAGATAAGGCAGGAAAATTTCAGGCAAGGCAAGGCAAAAGAAGGAGAGGCAATTCCAGGAAGTGAAAGACAAGGCAATTCCAGGCAAGTCAATTCCAGGAAACGCAATGCAAGAGAAAGACAAGCAATTCCATGAAAGAGAAGGCAAAATAGGGCAATTCTAGAAAAGGTAATTTCAGGTAACACAAGGAAAGTCAAGGCAAGAAAACTCCAGGCAAGGCAATTCAAAGCAAGGGGAAAAAAAGCAATTCCAGGAAAGACAAGGCAAGGCAAGGCAATTCCAGGCAAGGCAATTTCAGGTAACGCAAGAAAAGTCAAGGCAAGAAAACCCCAGGCAAGGCAATTCCAAGCAAAATAAGGCAAGGAAAAGCAATTTCAGGAAATGCAAGACAGGGAAGGCAAAACAATTCCAGTCAAAGCAATTCCAGGCAAGGCAAGGAAAGGCAAAGCAAGGCATTCCAAACAAGGCAATTTTAGGAAAGAAAAGAAAATTAAAGGCAGGGTAAGGCAAGGCAATTTCAGAAAAGGCAACTCCAAGTAAGGCAAGGCAAGGCTGGGAAAGGCATTTCCAGGCAAGGCAATACAAGGCAAGGCAAGGCAAGGCAATTCCAGGAAAATAAAGAAAAGGGAAAACAAGTCAAGGCAAAGCAATTCCCAGCGAGGCATTCCATGCAAGGCAAGGCAAGGCAATGCAAGGCAAGGCAATATCAGACAGGCAAGGTAAGACAGGGCAAGGCAATTCCAAGAAAGGCAAGGTAATTTCAGAAAGAAAAGGCGAGACCTAAAAAGGCAATTCCATGCAAGGGAAGGCAATGCAAGGCAAGGCATTTCCAGGCAAGCCAAGGCAATGCCAGGTGAGGCAATTCCAGGATAGGAAAGGCAAGGTCAAACAAGGCAATTCCTGGCAAGGCAATTTCATGTAAGGCAATTCAATGCAAGGCAAGGCATTTTCAGGCAAGGCAAGGCAAGGCCGAGCAAGGCAATTCCAGGCAAGGCAATGCAAATTCAGGCAAGGCAAGGCAAGGCAAGGCAAGGCAATTTCAAGACAGGCAAGGCACGGCAATTTCAGGCAAGGCAATTTCAGGTAATGCAAGAAAAGTCAAGGCAAGAAAACCCCAGGCAAGGTCATTCCAAGCAAGAAAAGGCAAGGAAATTTCAGGCAAAACAAGGCAAGGCAAGGCAACACAGGGCAAGGTAATTCCAGGAACAGCGATTCCAGTTGAAGCAAGGCAAGACAAGGCAGGGAAAGGCAATTTCAGGTAAGGCAACTCCAGGTAAGGCAAGGCAAGGTAAGCCAAGGCAATTCCAGAAACAGCAAGGCAAGGCAAGGCAATTCGATGCAACGTGATTTCAGGCAAGGCAAGACAAGGAAGATAATGCCATTGCAGGCAAGACAATTTCAGACAATTCAAGGCAAGGCACTTCCAGGATAGGCAATTCCAGGCAAGGCAAGGAAATTCCAGGCAAGGCAAGGCAATTTCAGAAAAGAAATAAAAAAGCAAAGCAAGTAAAGGCAAGTCAATTCCATGCAAGTCAAGACAAGGCAGGGCAAAACAATTTCTGGCATAGCAAGGCAAGGCAATTCCAGGAAGCAAGTTCAAGTAATGCAAGAAAAGTCAAGGAAAGGATACTCCAGGCAAGGCAATTCCAAACAACAAAAGGCAAGGCAATTCCAGGCAGGGCAATTCCAGGAAAATCAAGGCAAGGAAAGATAGGGCAATTCGAGGCAAGGCAATTCCAGGCAGGGGTAGGCAAGGCAAGGCAGGGCAGTTCCAGTAAAGGCAAGGCAATAAAACAAAGCAATTGCAGGCCTGACAAGGGACGACCATTGCAGGCCAAAGCAGGCCAGTCCAAGCAATTCCAGGCCACATTAGGCCAAGCCAAACTATTCCAGGCCAGGCGAGACCAGGCGAGGCCAGGCAATTCCAGCCCAGTACTGGTAAGGCCAGGCAATTCTAGGCCAGGCCAGGCCAGGCCAGGCCAGGCATTCTAAGACCAGGCTTGTCGAGGCTAGGCATTGGAAGGCAAGGTAAGGGAAGGCAAGGGAATTCCAGGCAAGGCAAGGCAAGACAAGGTAAGGAAGGCAAGACAAGTCAAGGCAAGGCAATACCAGGCAAGGCAATTCTAGGCAAGGCAAGGCAAGGCAAGGCAATTCAAGGCAAGGCAATTTTTGGCAAGAAAAGAAAAGGCAGAGCAATTCCAGGCAAGACAATTCCAGGCACGTCTAGGCAAAACAAGGCAAGGCAATTCCAGGCAAGGCAATTCTAGGTAAGGGGAGTTAAGTCCAGGCAAGACTATGCAATTTCAGGCTAGGCAATTCCAGGCAAGGCAAGGCAATTCCAGGTCAGGCAAGGGAAAACAAAGAAAGGTGATTCAAGGAAAGGCAATTCCAGGCAAGGCAAGGCAAGGCATATCTAGGCAAGGCAAAACAAGGCAACACAAGACAATGCAAGGCAATTCCAACCAAGGCAATTCCATGCAAGGCAAAGCACGGCAAGACAAGGCAAGAAACCTCCAGACAAGACAATTCCAGGCAAGGCAAAGCCAGAAAGCACAAGGTGATTCCAGGCGAGGCAATTCCAGGCAAAAGTCAAGGCAATTCCAGGCAAAACAATTCTAGGCAAAAGAAAATAAGGCCAGGCAAGACAGGGCAATTTCAGACTAGGTAATTCTAGGCAAGAGAAGGCAAGGCGATTACATGCAATGCAAGACAAGGCAAAGCAGGGCAATCCCAGTCAAGGCAATTAGAGGCAATGCAAAGTGAAGAAAAACAAGAAAATTCCAAGCAAGGCAATTCTAGTCAGGGCAAGACAGGGAAATTTTAGTCAAGGCAATTCCAGGCAAGGCAAGGCAAGAAAAAACAAGGCAACTGCAAGCAAGGCAAGACCAGGCAAGGCAAGGCAGGGCAATTTTATGCAAGAAAATTCCAGGCAGGGCAACTCCAGGCGAGGCAATTCCATGCAAGGCAATTGCATTCAAGGCAAGACAAGGAAGGCAGGGAAATTTTAGTTAAGGTAATTTCAGGAAAGGCAAGGAAAGATAATTTCAGGCAAAGCAATTCCACCCAAGACAAGGCAAGGCACGGCAATAAAAGACAATTCCAGGCAATAGAAGGCAAGGAAGGCAAGGCAATTCCTGGCAAGACAATTCCATGAAAGGCAGTGAAATGCAAGGCAAGGCGATTCCAGGCAAGGCAATTCCAGCAAGGCAAGGCAAGGCAACATAGGGCAATTCCAGGCAAGGCAAGGCAAGGCAAGGCCGGGCAGTTCCAGTCAAGGCAAGGAAAGGGAAACAAAGCAATTGCAGGCCAGACAAAACCAGACCATTGCAGGCCAGGGCAGGCCAGTCCAAACCATTTCAGGCCACATTAGGCCAAGACAAGCCCTTCCAGGCCAGGTGAGACCAGGCGATGCCAGGCAATTTTAGCCCAGGACTGGTAAGGCCAGGCAATTCTAGGCCAGGCCAGATTAGACCAGGCATCGCAAGACCAGGCCTGTTGAGGCCAGGCACTGGAAGTCAAGGTAAGGGAAGGCAAGGGAATTCCAGGCAAGGCAAGGCAAGGCAAGGCAAGGTAAGGCAAGGCAAGACAATTACAGGCAAAGAAAGGCAAGACAAGTCAAGGCAAGACAATACCAGGCAAGGCAATTCTAGGCAAAGCAAGGCAAGGCAATTCAAGGCAAAACAAGACAAGGCAGAACAATTCCAGGCAAGGCAATTCCAGGCAAGTCTAGGAAAGGCAAGGCAAGGAAATTGCAAGCAAATCCCAGCCAGGCACAGCAACTTCAGGCAAGGCAAGGCAGGGCAATTTCAAGCAAAGCAATTCGAGGCAATGCAAAGCATGGGGCTGAAAAGTTGCAGGCAAGGCAATTCCAGGCAAGGCAAAGCAAAGCAAGGCAAAGTAGGGCAATTCCAGGCAAGTTAATTCCAGAAAAGGCTATGAAAGTCAAGTTAGGGCAATTTCAGTCAAGGCAATTCAGGCAAGGCAAGGGAATGGAAGGCAAGGCAATTGCAGGCAAGCCAGACAAGGCAAGTTTATTTCAAAAAAGTCCAGGCAAGACTAGGATAGGCAAGGTCTTTGCAGGCCAGGACAAGCCTGGCAAGGCCATTACAAGCCAGACCAGGTTACTCCAAGTCATTTCAGGCCATGCCAGGACAGGACAGGTTAGGCCAACTATTCCAGACCAGGACAGGCCAGGCCAGGCTAGGTTATGCCAGGTCAGGCAATTTCAGCCCAGGCCAGGCAAGGCCAGACAACTCTAGGACAGGATCAAACAGTGCAAGGCAAGGAAAGACAAGGCAATTCCATGCAAGGCAATTCCAGGCAATGCAAGCCTATTCCAGGCAAGACAATTCCATGCACGGCAAGGCAAAGCAAGTTAGGGCAATTCCAAAAAAGTCAATGACAGGCAAGGTTAAGCAAGGCAAGGCATGGCAGTTCCAGTCAAGGAAATTCCAGGAAAAACAAGGCAAAGGAAGGCAAAGCAATTGCAAGCCAGGAAAGGCCAGTGCAAGCCATTCCAGGTCAAGTCAGACCAGAAAATTCTAGCCCAAAAGAGGTACGGCCAGGCAAGGCCAGACAATTCTAGGCCATACCAGACCAGACATTGCAAGGCAAGGCAAGGGAAGGCAAGGCAATTCCAGGCAAGGCATGGCAAAGCAAGTCAATACCAAGCAAGGAAATTTCAGGAATGAAAAGGGAAGACAAGTCAAGGCAAGGCAAACCCAGAAAAGAAAATTCTAGGCAAGGTAAGGCAAGGCAATTACAGTCAAGGCAATTTCAGGCATGTAAAAGCAAGGTAAAATAGGGCAATTTTATGCAAGGCCGTTCAAGTCAAGGCAAAACAAGGCAAGGCCGAGAAACTCCAGGCAAGGCAATTTCAGAAAAGGCAAGACAAGGCAATTCCAGCCAAGGTAAATCCAGCAAGGCAATTCCATGCAAGACAATTTTAGGCAAGGCAAGAAAAGAAAGAAAAGACAATTTCAGGCTAGACAATTTCAGGCAAGGCAAGGAAATTCTATGAAAGGCAATTCCAGGCAAGAAAACCCAAGGCAGGGCAATTCCAGACAAGGCAATTTCAGGCAAGGTAAGACAACACAAGGCAGAGAAAGGCAATTCTTGGCAAGGCAATTCCAGATAAGGCAAGGCAAGGCAAAGCAAGGCAATTCCAGAAAAGGCAAGATAAGGCAGAGAAATTCCAGGCAAGGCAAAGCAAAGAAAGGAGTGGTAATTCCAGGATAGGCAAGGCAAGGCAATGCAAGAAAAAAAACAAGCAATTCCAGGAAAGAAAGCAAAATAAGGCAATTTCAGGCAAGGCAATTCCAAGCAAAGCAATCAAAGGCAAGGCAAAAAAATTCTATGCAAGGCAAAACAAGGCAATTCCAGGAAAGGCAATTTCAGGTAATGCAAGAAACGTCAAGGCAGGAAAACTCCAAATAAGGAAATTCCAAACAAAGAAAAACAAGGAAATTTCAGGCAAGGCAAGGCAAGGCATCTCCAGGCAAGGCAATTCCAGGCAACGCAAGGTAATCCCAGGCAAGACAAGGCAGGGCAAGGTAATTTCAGAAACAGTGATTCCAGTCAAGGCAAAGAAAGACAAGGCAGGCAAAGGCAATTCCAGGCAAGGAAATTCCATAAAAGGCAAGGCAAGGCAATTTCAGACAAGACAATTCTAGGTAAGAAAATGTAAGTCTAGGCAAGACAGTACAAGTGCAGGCTAGAAAATTACAGGCGAGGCAAGGCAAGAAAATACAAGGGAATTGCAAGCAAGGCTAAACCACATAAGGCAAGGTAGGGCAATTTCATGCAAGGCAATTTTAGGTAAGGCAACATTATGCGAGGCAATTTCATGCAAGACAATTCCATTCAAGGCAAGACAAGGAAGGCAAGAAAATTTTAGTTAAGGTAGTTCCAGGCAAGAAAAGGCAAGTTAAATCCAGGAAAACAATTCCACGCAAGACAAGGCAAGGCAAAGAAAGACAATTCCAGGCAAAGCAAGGCAAGACAAGGTAATTCAAAACAAGGAAAGAGAAGGGAAAGAAATAAGAGGCAATGCAAGAAATAGAAATTCCAGGCAATTCATTGCAAGGAAGGCAAGGCAATTCCCGGCAAGAACATTCCATGCAAGGCAGGAAAATGCAAAGCAAGGAAATTCCAGACAAGGCAATTCCAGGCACGTCAAGGCAAGTCAAAGGAAGCAAAGCAATTGCAGGCCAGACAAGGCCAGGCCATTGCAGGCCAGGTCAGGCCAGTCCAAGCAATTCCAGGCCAGATTAGGACATGTCAAGCCATTCCAAAAGAGGCGAGACAAGGCGAGGAAAGGCAATTCCAGCCCAGGACTGGTAAGATCAGGAAATTCTAGGCCAGGCCTGTCCAGGGCAGGCATTGGAAGGCAAGATAAGGGAAGGCAACGGAATTCCAGGCAAGGCAAGGCAAGGCAAGGTAAGGCAAGGCAAGACAATTCCAGGCTAGAAAAGGCAAGTCAAGTCAAGGCAAGGCAAAAACAGTCAAGGCAATTCTAGGCAAGGCAATTTAAGGCAAGGCAATTTCTGGCAAGGCAAGACAAAACAGAGCAATTTCAGGCAAGGTAATTCCAGGGATGTCTAAGAAAGGCAAGGCAAGGCAATTCCAGGCAAGGCAATTCTAGGTAAGGAAAGTTAAGTCCAGACAAGACAGAACAATTTCAAGCTATGCAATTTCGTGAAAGGCAAGGCCACTCCAGGTAAGGCAAGGCAAAACAAAAAAGGTGATTCTAGAAGAGGCAATTTCAGGCAAGGGAAGGCAAAGAAAGTTAAGGCGATACCAGGAAAGGCAAATCCAGGAAAGGCAAGGCAAGGTGAAACAGGATAATTCTAGGCAAAAGAATTTGAGGCAATACAAGGCAAGTCAAGGCAGGGCAATTCCAGACAAGGCAAGGTAAGGCAATTCCAGGCAAGGTAATTCTAGGCAAAAGTAGGCAAGGCAAGGCAGGGCAGTTCCAGAAAAGGCAAGGCAAGGGAAACAAAGCAATTGCAGGCCAGACAAGGCCAGGCCATTGCAGGCCAGAACAGGCCAGTCCAAACCATTCCAGGCCACATTAGACCAAGCCAAGCCATTCTAGGCTGGGCGAGACAAAGCGAGGCCAGACAATTCCAGCACAGGACTGGTAATGCCAGAAAATTCTAGGCCAGGCCAGGCCAGGATAGGCCATGCTTCACAAGACCAGGCATGTCCAGGCCAGGCATTGGAAGGCAAGGTAAGGGAAGGCAAGAGAATTTCATGCAAGGCAATTCCAGGGAAGGCAACTCAAGGCGAGGAAATTTCATGCAAGGCAATTACACTCAAGGCAAATAAAGGAAGGCAAGAAAATTATACTTAAAAAATTCCAGGCAAGGCAAGGCATATTAATTCCAGGCAAAGCAATTTCACGAAAGGTAAGGCAATAAAAGACAATTCTAGGCAAAGCAAAGCAATACAAGATAATTCAAAACAAAGCAAGAAAAGAGAAAGAAATGAGAGGCGCTGTAAAAAAATAAAAATTCCAGGCAATGCAAGGCAAAGAGGACAACGCAATTTCTGGTAAGAAAACTCCATGCAAGGCAGGGAAATGCAAGGCAAGGCAATTACAGACAAGGCAATTCCAGGCAAGGAAATTACAGGCAAGTAAAGGCAAGGCAAGGTAGGGCAATTCCACACAAGGAAATTTTAGGCAAAGGTAGGCAAGGCAAGGCAGGGCAATTCCAGTCAAGGCAAGGCAAGGGAAGCAAAGCAATTGCAGGCCAGACATGGCCAAGCCATTGCAGGCCAGGTCAAGACAGTCTAAGCCATTCCAGGCCAGATTAGGCCAAGACAAGCCATTCCAGGCCAGGTGAGATCAGGCGAGGCCTGACAATTCCAGCCCAGGACTGGTAAGGCCAGGAAATTCTACGCCTGGTCAGGCCAGGAAAGGCATTGCAAGACCAGACCTGTCCAGGCCAGGCATTGAAAGGAAAAGTAAGAAAAGGCAAGGGAATACCAGGCAAGACAAGGCAAGGCAAGGTAAGGCAAGGCAAAGACAATTCAAGGCAAGGAAATGCAAGACAAGTCAAGGCAAGGCAATACCAGGCAAGGCAATTCAAGGAAAGGCAAGGCAAGGCAATTAAAGGCAAGGCAATTTCTCGCAGGGCAGGACAAGGCAGAGCAAGTCCAAGCAAGGCAATTTCAGGAAAGTCTAGGCAAGGCAAATCTAGGTAAGGAAAGGTAGGTCCATGCAAGAGAGAACAATTTCAAGCTAGGCAAAGAAAGTCAACTTCAGGTAAGGCAAGGCAAAACATAAAAAGGCGATTCTAGAAAAGGCAATTTCAGGCAAGGCAAGGAAAAAAAACGCACAGCAATTCCAGACAAGGCAATTCCAGGCAAGACAATGCAAAACAAGGCAAGGCGATACCAGGAAAGGCAAATCCAGGCAAGGCAAAGTAAAACAGGACAATTCTAGGCAAAAGAATTTGAGGCAATACAAGGCAAAACAAAGCAGGACAATTCCAGGCAAGGCAATTCCAGGCAAGGCAAAACAAGGCAATTCTAGGTAAGGAAAGGTAAGTTCAGGCAAGACAGTACAATTCCAGGCTAGGCAATTCCAGGAAAGGCAAGGCAATTTCAGGTAAGTCAAGGAAAAACAAAGAAAGGCGATTCTAGGAAAGGCAATTTTAGGTAGGGAAGGCAAGGCAAAGATAGGCAGGGCAATTCAAGAAAAGGCAATTCCAGGCAAGGCAAAACAAAGGAAGGCAGAACAGTTACAGGTAATGCAATTTGAGGCAATACAAGGCAAGGCAAGGCAGGGCAACTTCAGGCAAGTCAAAACAAGGCAAAGTAGGGCAATTCCAGGCAAGGCAATTCCAGGCAAGTGTAGGCAAGGCAAGTCAAAGCAGTTCCAGTCAAGGCAAGGCAAGGGAAGCAAAGCAATTGCAGGCGAGGCCAGGGCAGTCCAAGCCACTTCAGGCCAGATTAGGCCAAGCCGGGCCATTCCAGGCCAGGCGAGACCAGGCGAGGCCTGGCAATTCCAGCCCAGGACTGGTAAGGCCAGGCAATTCTAGGCCAGGCCAGGCCAGACCAGACATTGCAGGACCAGACCTGTACAGGCCAGGAATTAAAAGGCAAGGTAAGGGAAGGCAAGATAATTTCAGGCAAGGCAATTCCAGGCAAGTCAAGGCAATTCAAGGTAGGGCAATTCCAAGCAAGGCAATTCCAGGCAATGGTAGGAAAAGCAAGGCAGGGCAGTTTCACTCAAGGCAAGATAAGAAAAGGAAAGCAATCGCAGGCTAGACAAGGCCAGGCCATTGCAGGCCAGGGCAGAGCAGTCCAAGACATTCCAGGCCACATTAGGCCAAGCCAAGCAATTCAAGGCCAGTCGAGACCAGGCGAGGACAGGCAATCCCAGCCCAAGATGGTTAAGACCAAGCAATCCTAGGCTAGGCCAGGCATTTCAAGACCAGGCCTGTACAGGTCACCATTGAAAGGCAAGGTAAGAGAAAACAACGGAAATTAAGGCAAGGCAACTCCAGACAAGTCAAGGACAGGCAAGGTAGGACAATTACAGGCAAGGAAATTCCAGGCAAGGGTAGGAAAGGCAAGGCAGGGCAGTTCCAGTCAAGGCAAGGCAAGAAAAGCAAAGCAATTGCAGGCCAGAAAAGGCCAGGCAATTGCAGGCCAAGGCAGGGCAGTCCAAGACATTCCAGCCCACATTAAGCCAAGCAAAGCCATTACAGGCCAGGCAAAACCAGGCAAGGCCAGGCAATTCCAGCGCAGGACTGGTAAGGCGGGGCAATTTTAGACCAGGCCAGGCCAGACCAGAAATTGCAATACCAGGCATGTACACTCCAGGAATTGAAAGGAAAGAAAATTTCAGGAAAGGCAATTTTGGGGAAATCAAGGCAAGGCAAGGTAGGGCAATTCCACGCAAAGCAATTCCAGGCAAGCGTATGCAACGCAAGGCAAGTCAAGGCAAGGCAATACCAGGCAAGGCAATTCTAGCCAAGGAAAGGCAAAGCAATTTAAGGCAAGTAATTTCTGGCAAGGCAAGAAAAGGCAGAGCAATTCCAGGCAAGACAATTCAAGGCAACTCTAGGCAAGGCAAGGCAATTCCAGGCGAGGCAATTCTAGGTAAGAAAAGGTAAGTCCAGGCAAGACAGTACAATTCCAGTCTAGGCAAATCCAGGCAAGGCAAGGCAATTCCAGGCAAGGCAAGGCAAAACAAAGAAAGGTGATTCTAGAAAAGCAATTTCAGGCAATGCAAGGCAAGAAAAGGCAGGGCAATTTCAGGCAAGGCAATTCCAGACCAGGCAAGGCAAAACAAGGCAAGGCGATTCCAGAAAAGGCAAATCCAGGCAAGGCAAGGCAAAGGAAGGCAGGAAAATTCCAGTCAATACAATTTAAGGCAATACAAGGCAAGGCAAGGCAAGGCAGGGCAATTCCAGGCAAGGCAATTCCAGGCAAGGGTAGGCAAGGCAAGGCATAGGAGTTTCATTCAAGGCAAAACAAAGAAGCAAAGCAATCGCAGGCCAGAAAAAACTAGGCCATTGCAGGCCAGGGCAGGACAGCCCAAACCATTCCAGGTCACATTAGGCCAAGCCAAACAATTTTAGGGCAGGCGAGACCAGGCGAGGCCAGGCAATTTCAGCCCAGGACTGGTAAGGCCAGGCAATTCTGGCCCAGGCCAGGCCAGTCAAGGCATTGCAAGACCAGGACAGTAAAGGCCAGGCATTGAAAGGCAAGGGAATTTCAGGCAAGGCAATTCCAGGCAAGTCAAGGCAAGGCAAGGCAGGGCAATTCAAGGTAAGGCAATTCCAGCAAGGGTAGGCAAGGCAAGGCAGGGCAGTTTCAGTCAAGGCAAGGCTAGGGAAGCAAAGCAATTGCAGGCCATTGCAGGCCAGGGCAGCGCAGGGCAGTCCAAGCCATTCCAGGCTACATTAGGCAAATCCAAGCAATTCAAAACCAGTCGAGACCAGGTGAGGCCAGGCAATTCCAGCCTAGGACTGGTAAGGCCAGGCAAGGCCAAGCCTGACCAGTCCTAGGTCAGGCAAGGCCAAGCCTTACAAGTCCTAGGTCAGGCCAGGCCAAGGCCAGGCATTTCACGACCAGGCTTGTAGAGGTCCTGCATTGAAAGGGAAGGCAAGGGAATTTTAGGCAAGAAAATTTCAGGCAAGGGTAGGCAAGGCAAGGCAGGACATTTCCAGTCAAGTCAAGGCTAGAAAAGCAAAGCATTTGCAGGCCAGACAAGGCCCGGCCATTGCAGGACAGGACAGGACAGGCCACTCGAAGCCATTCCAGGCCACATTAGGCCAAGCCAAACCATTCCAGGCCAGGCGAGACCAGGCGAGGCCAGGCAATTCCAGCCCAAGACTGGTAAGGCCAGGCAATTTAGGCCAAGCCAGGCCAGGCCAGGCATTGCAAGACCAGACCTTTTCAGGCCAGGCATTGTAAGACAAGTTACGGAAGGCAAGGGAATTCCAGGCAAGGCAAGACAAGGCAAGATAAGGCAAGGCAAGGCAAGGCAAGACAATTCCAGACAAGAAAAGGCAAGACAAGTCAAGGCGAGGCAATACCAGGCAAGACATTCCTAGCCAAGCCAAGGCCAGGCAATTCAAAGCAAGAAAGTTCTGGCAAGGCAAGAAAAGGCAGAGCAATTCCTGGCAAGGCAATTCAAAGCAACCCTGGGCAAGGCAAGGCAAGACAATTCCAGACAAGGCAATTCTAGGTAAAGGAAGGTAAGTCCAGGCAAGACAGTACAATTCCAGGCTAGGCAATTCCAGGCAAGGCAAGGCAATTCCAGGTAAGGCAAGGCAAAACAAAGAAAGGTGATTCAAGAAAAGGCAATGTCAGGCAACAGAGGGCAAGGAAAGTTAGGGAAATTTCAGGCAAGGCAAGGCAAAAAAAAGGCAAGGGAATTCCAGGCAAGGCAAGACAGGGCAAGGTAAGGCAAGGCAAGACACTTCCAGATGAGAAAAGGCAAGACAAGTCAAGGCAAGGCAATACCAGGCAAGGCAATTCTAGCCAAGACAAGGCAAGGCAATTCAAGGCAAGAAATTTCTGGCAAGGCAAGACAAGGCAGAGCAATTCCAGGCAAGGCAATTCAAGGTAACCCTAGGCAAGGCAATTCTAGGTAAGAGAAGGTAAGTGCAGGCAATAAATTAAAATACAGGCTGGGGAATTCCAGGCAAGGCAAGGCAAGGCAATCCCACGTAAGGCAGGGCAAAACAAAGAAAGGCAGTTCAAGGAAATGCAATTTAAGGCAACGCAAGGCAAGGAAAAGCAGGGCAATATTAGGTAAGGCAATTCAAGGCAAGACAAGGCAAAACAAGGCAAGGCGATTCCAGAATAGGCAAACCCAGGCAAGGCAAGGCAAAGGAAGGCAGGAAAATTTTAGTCAATGCAATTCAAGGCAATACAAAGCAAGGCAAGGCAGGGCAATTCCAGGCAAGGCAGTTCCAGGCAAAGGTAGGCAGGGCAAGGCAGAGGAGTTCCATTTAAGGCAAGGCAAAAGAAGCAGAGCAATTGCAGGCCAGGAAAGGCCACGCCATTGCAGGCCAGGCAAGGCCACGCCATTGCAGGCCAGGGCAGGGCAGTCCAAGCCATTTCAGGCCAGATTAGGCCAGGTCAGGCCATTCCAGGCCAGGACTGATAAGGCAAGGCAATTCTAGGCCAGGACTGATAAGGCAAGGCAATTCTAGGCCAGGCCAGGCCAGACCAGGCATTGCAAGACCAGACCTGTACAGGCCAGGCATTGAAGGGCAAGGGAAGGGAAGGGAAGATAATTTCAGGCAAGGCAAGTCAAGGCAATGCAAGGTAGGGCAATTCCAGGCAAGGCAATTCCAGGCAATGGTAGGAAAAGCAAGGCAGGGCAGTTTCACTCAAGGCAAGACAAGAAAAGCAAAGCAATCGCAGGCTAGACAAGGCCAGGACATTGCAGGCCAGGGCAGAGCAGTCCAAGCCATTCCAGGCCACATTAGGCCAAGCCAAGCAATTCAAGGCCAGTCGAGACCAGGCAAGGACCAGGCAATTCCAGCCCAGGACTGGTAAGTCCAGGCAATCCTAGGCCAGCAGGGCAAAGCCAGGCTTTTCAAGACCAGGCCCATACAGGTCACGCATTGAAAGGCAAGGTAAGAAAAATCAAGGACATTTTAGGCAAGACAATTCCAGGCAAGTCAAATCAAGGCAAGGAAGAGCAATTCCAGGAAAGGCACTTGCAGGCAAGGGTAGGCAAGGCAAGGCAGGGCAGTTCCAGTTAAGGCAAGGCAAGAAAACTGAAGCAATTGCAGGCCAGAAAGGGACAGGCAATTGCAGGCCAGGGCAGGGCAGTCCAAGTCATTCCAGGCCAAATTAGGCCAAGCCAAGCCATTCCAGACCAGGTGAGATCAGGCGAGGCCTGACAATTCCAGCCCAGGACTGGTAAGGCCAGGAAATTCTACGCCTGGTCAGGCCAGGCAAGGCATTGCAACACCAGACCTGTCCAGGCCAGGCTTTGAAAGAAAAAGTAAGAAAAGGCAAGGGAATACCAGGCAAGACAAGGCAAGGCAAGGTAAGGCAAGGCAAAGACAATTCAAGGCAAGGAAATGCAAGACGAGTCAAGGCAAGGCAATACCAGGCAAGGCAATTCTAGGAAAGGCAAGGCAAGGCAATTAAAGGCAAGGCAATTTCTCGCAGGGCAGGACAAGGCAGAGCAAGTCCAAGCAAGGCAATTTCAGGAAAGTCTAGGTAAGGCAAATCTAGGTAAGGAAAGGTAGGTCCATGCAAGAGAGAACAATTTCAAGCTAGGCAAAGAAAGTCAACTTCAGGTAAGGCAAGGCAAAACATAAAAAGGCGATTCTAGAAAAGGCAATTTCAGGCAAGGCAAGGAAAAAAAACGCACAGCAATTCCAGACAAGGCAATTCCAGGCAAGACAATGCAAAACAAGGCAAGGCAATACCAGGAAAGGCAATTCCAGGCAAGGCAAAGTAAAACAGGACAATTCTAGGCAAAAGAATTTGAGGCAATACAAGGCAAAACAAAGCAGGACAATTCCAGGCAAGACAATTCCAGGCAAGGCAAAACAAGGCAATTCTAGGTAAGGAAAGGTAAGTTCAGGCAAGACAGTACAATTCCAGGCTAGGCAATTCCAGGAAAGGCAAGGCAATTTCAGGTAAGTCAAGGAAAAACAAGGAAAGGCGATTCTAGGAAAGGCAATTTTAGGCAAGGGAAGGCAAGGCAAAGATAGGCAGGGCAATTCAAGAAAAGGCAATTCCAGGCAAGGCAAAACAAAGGAAGGCAGAACAGTTTCAGGTAATGGAATTTGAGGCAATACAAGGCTAGGCAAGGCAGGGCAACTTCAGGCAAGTCAAAACAAGGCAAAGTAGGGCAATTCCAGGCAAGGCAATTCCAGGCAATTGTAGGCAAGGCAAGTCAAAGCAGTTCCAGTCAAGGCAAGGCAAGGGAAGCAAAGCAATTGCAGGCCAGGCCAGGGCAGTCCAAGCCATTTCAGGCCAGATTAGGCCAAGCCGGGCCATTCCAGGCCAGGCGAGACCAGGCGAGGCCTGGCAATTGCAGCCCAGGACTGGTAAGGCCAGGCAATTCTAGGCCAGGCCAGGCCAGACCAGACATTGCAGGACCAGACCTGTACAGGCCAGGAATTAAAAGGCAAGGTAAGGGAAGGCAAGATAATTTCAGGCAAGGCAATTCCAGGCAAGTCAAGGCAATTCAAGGTAGGGCAATTCCAAGCAAGGCAATTCCAGGCAATGGTAGGAAAAGCAAGGCAGGGCAGTTTCACTCAAGGCAAGATAAGAAAAGGAAAGCAATCGCAGGCTAGACAAGGCCAGGCCATTACAGGCCAGGGCAGAGCAGTCCAAGCCATTCCAGGCCACATTAGGCCAAGCCAAGCAATTCAAGGCCAGTCGAGACCAGGCGAGGACAGGCAATCCCAGCCCAAGATGGTTAAGACCAAGCAATCCTAGGCTAGGCCAGGCATTTCAAGACCAGGCCTGTACAGGTCACCATTGAAAGGCAAGGTAAGAGAAAACAACGGAAATTAAGGCAAGGCAACTCCAGACAAGTCAAGGCTAGGCAAGTTAGGACAATTACAGGCAAGGAAATTCCAGGCAAGGGTAGGAAAGGCAAGGCAGGGCAGTTCCAGTCAAGGCAAGGCAAGAAAAGCAAAGCAATTGCAGGCCAGAAAAGGCCAGGCAATTGCAGGCCAAGTCAGGGCAGTCCAAGACATTCCAGCCCACATTAGGCCAAGCAAAGCCATTACAGGCCAGGCGAGACCAGGCAAGGCCAGTCAATTCCAGCTCAAGACAGGAAAGGCCAGGTAAATCTAGGCCAGTCCAGGCCAGACCAGGAATTGCAAGACCAGGCATGTCCACTCCAGGCATTGAAAGGCAAGGTAAAGGAAGGCAAGGGAATTTCAGGCAAGGCAATTCCAGGGAAATAAAAGCAAGGCAAAGTAGGGCAATTCCATGCAAGGCAATTCCAGGCAAGGGTAGGCCAGGCAAGGCAGGGCAGTTTTAGTCAAGGCAAGGCTAGGGAAGCAAATCAATTGCATGCCAGACAAGGCCTGGCCATTGCAGGACAGGTCAGGACACTCCAAGCCATTCCAGACCACATTAGGCCAAGCCAAACCATTCCAGGCCAGGCGAGACCAGGTGAGGCCAGGCGATTCCAGCCCAGGACTGGTAAGGCCAGACAATTTTAGGCCAGGACAGGTCAGGCCAGGCATTGGAAGGCAAGGTAAGGGTAGGCAAGGGAATTCAAGGCAAGGCAAGGCAAGGTAAGGCAAGGTAAGGCAACACAGTACAATTCCAGGCAAGGAAAGGCAAGACAAGTCAAGGCAAGGCAAGGCAATTCTAGGCAAAACAAGGCAAGGCAATTTCTGGCAAGGCAAGAAAAGGCAGAGCAATTCCAGGCAAGGTAATTCCAGGCAAGTCTAGGCAAGACAAGGCAAGGCAATTCAAGGCAAGGCAATACTAGGTAAGGGAAGGTAAGTTCAGGCAAGACACAACAATTCCAAGCTAGGCAATTACAGGCAAGGAAAGGCAACTCCAGGTAAGGAAAGGCAAAACAAAAAAAGGCGATTCCAGAAAAGGCAATTTCACGCAATGCAAAGCAAAGAAACGCAGTGCAATTCCAGGCAAGGCAATTCCATGCAAGGCAAGGCAAAAAAAAAAAAAAAAGCAATGCAATACCAGGAAAGGCAAATCCAGGCAAAGTGAGGCAAGGTAAAACAGGACAAATTCTTCACAAAAGAATTTGAGGCAATACAAGAAAAAACAAAACAGGGCAATTCCAGGCAAGACAATTCCAGGCAAGGCAAGTTAGGGCAATTTCAGTCAAGGTAATTCCAGGCAAAAGTAGGCAAGGCAAGGCAGGGCAGTTCCAGTTAAGGCAAGGCAAGAAAAGCAAAGCAATTGCAGGCCAGAAAGGGCCAGGCAATTGCAGGCAGGGGAAGGGCAGTCCAAGCCATTCCAGGCCACATTAGGCCAAGCAAATCCATTACAGGCCGGGCAAAACCAGGCAAGGCCAGGCAATTCCAGCGCAGGACTGGTAAGGCGGGGCAATTCTAGACCAGGCCAGGCCAGACCAGAAATTGCAATACCAGGCATGTACACTCCAGGAATTGAAAGGAAAGAAAATTTCAGGAAAGGCAATTTTGGGGAAATCAATGCAAGGCAAGGTAGGGCAATTCCACGCAAAGCAATTCCAGGCAAGCGTAGGCAACGCAAGGCAAGTCAAGGCAAGGCAATACCAGGCAAGGAAATTCTAGCCAAGGAAAGGCAAGGCAATTTAAGGCAAGTAATTTCTGGCAAGGCAAGAAAAGGCAGAGCAATTCCAGGCAAGACAATTCAAGGCAACTCTAGGCAAGGCAAGGCAATTCCAGGCGAGGCAATTCTAGGTAAGAAAAGGTAAGTCCAGGCAAGACAGTACAATTCCAGTCTAGGCAAATCCAGGCAAGGCAAGGCAATTCCAGGCAAGGCAAGGCAAAACAAAGAAAGGTGATTCTAGAAAAGCAATTTCAGGCAATGCAAGGCAAGAAAAGGCAGGGCAATTTCAGGCAAGGCAATTCCAGGCCAGGCAAGGCAAAACAAGGCAAGGCGATTCAAGAAAAGGCAAATCCAGGCAAGACAAGGCAAAGGAAGGCAGGAAAATTCCAGTCAATACAATTTAAGGCAATACAAGGCAAGGCAAGGCAAGGCAGGGAAATTCCAGGCAAGGCAATTCCAGGCAAGGGTAGGCAAGGCAAGGCATAGGAGTTTCATTCAAGGCAAAACAAAGAAGCAAAGCAATCGCAGGCCAGAAAAAACTAGGCCATTGCAGGCCAGGGCAGGACAGTCCAAGCCATTCCAGGTCACATTAGGCCAAGCCAAACAATTTTAGGCCAGGCGAGACGAGGCGAGGCCAGGCAATTTCAGCCCAGGACTGGTAAGGCCAGGCAATTCTAGCCCAGGCCAGGCCAGTCAAGGCATTGCAAGACCAGGACAGTAAAGGCCAGGCATTGAAAGGCAAGGGAATTTCAGGCAAGGCAATTCCAGGCAAGTCAAGGCAAGGCAAGGCAGGGCAATTCAAGGCAAGGCAATTTCAGCAAGGGTAGGCAAGGCAAGGCAGGGCAGTTTCAGTCAAGGCAAGGCTAGGGAAGCAAAGCAATTGCAGGCCATTGCAGGCCAGGCCATTGCAGGCCAGGGCAGGGCAGTCCAAGCCATTCCAGGCTACATTAGGCAAAACCAAGCAATTCAAAACCAGTCGAGACCAGGTGAGGCCAGGCAATTCCAGCCTAGGACTGCTAAGGCCAGGCAAGGCCAAGCCTTACCAGTCCTAGGTCAGGCAAGGTCAAGCCTTACCAGTCCTAGGTCAGGCCAGGCCAAGGCCAGGCATTTCAAGACCAGGCTTGTAGAGGTCATGCATTGAAAGGGAAGGCAAGGGAATTTTAGGCAAGAAAATTTCAGGCAAGGGTAGGCAAGGCAAGGCAGGACATTTCCAGTCAAGTCAAGGCTAGAAAAGCAAAGCATTTGCAGGCCAGACAAGGCCCGGCCATTGCAGGACAGGACAGGCCACTCCAAGCCATTCCAGGCCACATTAGGCCAAGCCAAACCATTCCAGGCCAGGCGAGACCAGGCGAGGCCAGGCAATTCCAGCCCAAGACTGGTAAGGCCAGGAACTTTAGGCCAAGCCAGGCCAGGCCAGGCATTGCAAGACCAGACCTTTTCAGGCCGGGCATTGTAAGACAAGTTAAGGGAAGGCAAGGGAATTCCAGGCAAGGCAAGACAAGGCAAGGTAAGGCAAGGCAAGACAATTCCAGACAAGAAAAGGCAAGACAAGTCAAGGCGAGGCAATACCAGGCAAGACAATCCTAGCCGAGACAAGGCGAGGCAATTCAAAGCAAGAATCTTCTGGCAAGACAAGAAAAGGCAGAGCAATTCCTGGCAAGGCAATTCAAAGCAACCCTGGGCAAGGCAAGGCAAGACAATTCCAGACAAGGCAATTCTAGGTAAAGGAAGGTAAATCCAGGCAAGACAGTACAATTCCAGGCTAGGCAATTCCAGGCAAGGCAAGGCAATTCCAGGTAAGGCAAGGCAAAACAAAGAAAGGTGATTCAAGAAAAGGCAATGTCAGGCAACAGAGGGCAAGGAAAGTTAGGGAAATTTCAGGCAAGGCAAGGCAAGGCAAAAAAAAGGCAAGGGAATTCCAGGCAAGGCAAGACAGGGCAAGGTAAGGCAAGGCAAGACACTTCCAGATGAGAAAAGGCAAGACAAGTCAAGGCAAGGCAATACCAGGCAAGGCAATTCTAGCCAAGACAAGGCAAGGCAATTCAAGGCAAGAAATTTCTGGCAAGGCAAGACACGGCAGAGCAATTCCAGGCAAGGCAATTCAAGGTAACCCTAGGCAAGGCAATTCTAGGTAAGAGAAGGTAAGTGCAGGCAATAAATTAAAATACAGGCTAGGGAATTCCAGGCCAGGCAAGGCAAGGCAATCCCAGGTAAGGCAGGGCAAAACAAAGAAAGGCAGTTCAAGGAAATGCAATTTAAGGCAACGCAAGGCAAGGAAAAGCAGGGCAATATTAAGTAAGGCAATTCAAGGCAAGACAAGGCAAAACAAGGCAAGGCGATTCCAGAATAGGCAAACCCAGGCAAGGCAAGGCAAAGGAAGGCAGGAAAATTTTAGTCAAGGCAATACAAAGCAAGGCAAGGCAGGGCAATTCCAGGCAAGGCACTTCCAGGCAAAGGTAGGCAGGGCAAGGCAGAGGAGTTCCATTTAAGGCAAGGCAAAAGAAGCAGAGCAATTGCAGGCCAGGCAAGGCCACGCCATTGCAGGCCAGGTCAGGTCAGTCCAAGCCATTTCAGGCCAGATTAGGCCAGGCCAGGCCATTCCAGGCCAGGCGAGACCAGGCGAGGCCTGGCAATTCCAGCCCAGGACTGATAAGGCAAGGCAATTCTAGGCCAGGCCAGGCCAGACCAGGCATTGCAAGACCAGACCTGTACAGGCCAGGCATTGAAAGGCAAGGGAAGGGAAGGGAAGATAATTTCAGGCAAGGCAAGTCAAGGCAATGCAAGGTAGGGCAATTCCAGGCAAGGCAATCCCAGGCAATGGTAGGAAAAGCAAGGCAGGGCAGTTTCACTCAAGGCAAGACAAGAAAAGCAAAGCAATCGCAGGCTAGACAAGGCCAGGCCATTGCAGGCCAGGGCAGAGCAGTCCAAGCCATTCCAGGCCACGTTAGGCCAAGCCAAGCAATTCAAGGCCAGTCGAGACCAGGCGAGGACCAGGCAATTCCAGCCCAGGACTGGTAAGTCCAGGCAATCCTAGGCCAGCAGGGCAAAGTCAGGCTTTTCAAGACCAGGCCCATACAGGTCACGCATTGAAAGGCAAGGTAAGAAAAATCAAGGACATTTTAGGCAAGACAATTCCAGGCAAGTCAAATCAAGGCAAGGAAGAGCAATTCCAGGAAAGGCAATTCCAGGCAAGGGTAGGCAAGGCAAGGCAGGGCAGTTCCAGTTAAGGCAAGGCAAGAAAAGTGAAGCAATTGCAGGCCAGAAAGGGACAGGCAATTGCAGGCCAGGGCAGGGCAGTCCAAGTCATTCCAGGCCAAATTAGGACAAGCCAAGCCATTCCAGGCCAGGCGAGACCAGGCGAGGCCTGGCAATTCCAGCCCAGGACTGGTAAGGCCAGGCAATTCTAGGCCAGGCCAGGCCAGACCAGATATTGCAGGACCAGACCTGTACAGGCCAGGAATTAAAAGGCAAGGTAAGGGAAGGCAAGATAATTTCAGGCAAGGCAATTCCAGGCAAGTCAAGGCAATTCAAGGTAGGGCAATTCCAAGCAAGGCAATTCCAGGCAATGGTAGGAAAAGCAAGGCAGGGCAGCTTCACTCAAGGCAAGATAAGAAAAGAAAAGCAATCGCAGGCTAGACAAGGCCAGGCCATTGCAGGCCAGGGCAGAGCAGTCCAAGCCATTCCAGGCCACATTAGGCCAAACCAAGCAATTCAAGGCCAGTCGAGACCAAGCGAGGACCAGGCAATTCCAGCCCAGGACTGGTAAGTCCAGGCAATCCTAGGCCAGCAGGGCAAAGCCAGGCTTTTCAAGACCAGGCCCATACAGGTCACGCATTGAAAGGCAAGGTAAGAAAAATCAAGGACATTTTAGGCAAGACAATTCCAGGCAAGTCAAATCAAGGCAAGGAAGAGCAATTCCAGGAAAGGCAATTCCAGGCAAGGGTAAGCAAGGCAAGGCAGGGCAGTTCCAGTTAAGGCAAGGCAAGAAAAGTGAAGCAATTGCAGGCCAGAAAGGGACAGGCAATTGCAGGCCAGGGCAGGGCAGTCCAAGCCATTTCAGGCCAGATTAGGTCAAGCCGGGCCATTCCAGGCCAGGCGAGACCAGGCGAGGCCTGGCAATTCCAGCCCAGGACTGGTAAGGCCAGGCAATTCTAGGCCAGGCCAGGCCAGACCAGACATTGCAGGACCAGACCTGTACAGGCCAGGAATTAAAAGGCAAGGTAAGGGAAGGTAAGATACTTTCAGGCAAGGCAATTCCAGGCAAGTCAAGGCAATTCAAGGTAGGGCAATTCCAAGCAAGGCAATTCCAGGCAATGGTAGGAAAAGCAAGGCAGGGCAGTTTCACTCAAGGCAAGATAAGAAAAGAAAAGCAATCGCAGGCTAGACAAGGCCAGGCCATTGTAGGCCAGGGCAGAGCAGTCCAAACCATTCCAGGCCACATTAGGCCAAACCAAGCAATTCAAGGCCAGTCGAGACCAGGCGAGGACAGGCAATCCTAGCCCAAATTGGTTAAGACCAAGCAATCCTAGGCTAGGCCAGGCATTTCAAGACCAGGCCTGTACAGGTCACCATTGAAAGGCAAGGTAAGAGAAAACAACGGAAATTAAGGCAAGGCAACTCCAGACAAGTCAAGGCTAGGCTAGGTAGGACAATTCCAGGCAAGGAAATTCCAGGCAAGGGTAGGAAAGGCAAGGCAGGGCAGTTCTAGTCAAGGCAGGGCAAGAAAAGCAAAGCAATTGCAGGCCAGAAAAGGCCAGGCAATTGCAGGCCAAGTCAGGGCAGTCCAAGACATTCCAGCCCACATTAGGCCAAGCAAAGCCATTACAGGCCAGGCGAGACCAGGCAAGGCCAGTCAATTCCAGCTCAAGACAGGTAAGGCCAGGTAATTCTAGGCCAGGCCAGGCCAGACCAGGAATTGCAAGACCAGGCATGTCCACTCCAGGCATTGAAAGGCAAGGTAAAGGAAGGCAAGGGAATTTCAGGCAAGGCAATTCCAGGGAAATAAAAGCAAGGCAAAGTAGGGCAATTCCATGCAAGGCAATTCCAGGCAAGTGTAGGCAAGGCAAGGCAGGGCAGTTTTAGTCAAGGCAAGGCTAGGGAAGCAAATCAATTGCATGCCAGACAAGGCCAGGCCATTGCAGGTCAGGGCAGGCCACTCCAATCCATTCCAGGCCAAATTAGGCCAAGCCAAGCCATTCCAGGCCAGGCGAGACCGGTCCAGGCGAGGAAGTTTTAGCCCAGGACTGGTTAAACCTGGCAATTTTAGGCCAGGCCAGCCCAGGCCAGGCATTGCAAGACCAGGCCTGTACAGGCCAGGCATTGAAAGGCAAGATAAGGTAAGGCAAGGGAATTTTTGGCATGGCAATTCCAGGCAAGTCAAGGTAAGGCAAGGTAGAGCAGTTTCAGGCAAGGCAATTTTAGGCAAGGGTAGGCAAGGCAACGCAGGGCGGTTTCACTCAAGGCAAGACTAGGGAAGCCAAGCAATTGCAGGCCAGACCAGTCCCAGCCATTGCAGGACAGGTCAGGCCACTCCAAGCCATTCCAGGCCACATTAGGCCAAGCAAAACCATTCCAGTCCAGGCTAGACCAGGCGAGGCCAGGCAATTACACTCCAGGACTGGGAAGGCCAGGCAATTTTAGGCCATGCCTGGACAGCCCAGGTATTGCAAGACCAGGCCTGTTCAGGCCAGGCATTCGTAGGCAAGGTAAGGGAAGGCAAGGGAATTTCAGGCAAGGCAAGACAATTCCAGGCAAGGAAAGGCAAGACAATTCAAGGCAAGAAAATACCAGGCAATGCAATTCTAGGCAAAACAAGGCAAGGCATTTCAAGGCAAGGCAATTTCTGCCAAGACAAGAAAAGGCAGAGCAATTCCAGGCAAGGTAATTCCTGGCGAGTCTAGGCAAGGCAAGGCAAGGCAATTCCAGGCAAGGCAATTCTAGGTAAGGGAAGATAAGTCCTGGCAATACAGAACAATTCCCAGCTAGGTAATTCCAGGCAAGGCAAGGCAACTCCAGGTAAGGCAAGGCAAAACAAAAAGAGGTGATTTTAGAAAAAGCAATTTCAAGCAAAGCAAAGCAAAGAAACGCAGGGCAATTCCAGGCAAGGCAATTTCATGCAAGGCAAGCAAAACAAGGCAAGGCAATACCAAGAAAGGCAAATCCAGACAAGACAAGGCAAAGTAAGGCAGGACAATTCTAGGCAAAAGAACTTGAGGCATTACAAGGCAAAACAAAATGGTAACTCCAGGCAAGGCAATTCCAGGCAAGGCAAGGCAACTCCAGGTAAGGCAAGGCGAAACAAAAAAAAAGGCGATTCTTGAAAAGGCAATTTCAGGCAAGGCAAGGCAATTCCAGGCAAGGCAATTTCATGCAAGGCAAGGCAAAACAAGGCAAGGCGATATTAGGAAAGGCAAATCCAGGCAAGGCAAGGTAGGGCAATTCCAGTCAAGGTAATTCCAGGCGAAACTATGCAAGGCAAGGCAGGTCAGTTCCAGACAAGGCAAAAGAAGAAAAGCAAAGCAATTGCGGGCCAGACAAGGTCAGGCCATTGCAGACAAGGTCAGGCCAGCCCAAGCCATTCCAGGCCACATTAGGCCAAGCCAAGCCATTTCAGGCCAGGCGAGACCAGGCGAGGCAAGGCAATTCCAGCCCAGGAATGGTAAGGCCATGCAATTCTATGCCTGGCCAGGTCAGGAAAGGCATTGCAAAAGAAGACCTGTCCAGGCCAGACATTGGAAGGCAAGGTAAGGGCAGGCAAGGGAACTCCAGGCAAGAGAAGGCAAGGCAAGGTAAGGCAAGGCAATACAATTCCAGACAAGGAAAGGAAAGACAAGTCAAGGCAAGGCAATACCAGGCAAGGCAATTCTAGGCAAGGCAAGGCAATTCAAGGCAAGGCAATTTCTGTCAAAGCAAGACAAGTCAGAGCAATTCAAGGCAAGGCAATTCCAGGCAAGTCTAGGCAAGGCAAGGTAATTCCAGGCGAGTCTAGCAAAGATGAGGCAAGGCAATTCCAGGCAAGGCAATTCTAGGTAAGGGAAGGTAAGTCCAGGCAAGACAGAACAATTTCCAGCTAAGCAATTCCAGGCAAGGCAAGGAAACCCCAGGTAAGGCAAGGCAAAACAAAAAAAAGTTGATTCTAGAAAAAGCAATTTCAGGCAAGGTAAGGCAAGGCAAAGAAACACAGGGCAATTCCAGGCAATGCAATTTCATGCAAAGCAAGCAAAACAAGGCAAGGCAAGGCTATACCAAGAAAGGCAAATCCAGGCAAGACAAGGCAAAGTAAGGCAGGACAATTCTAGGCAAAAGAATTTGAGGCACTACAAGGCAAAACGAAACAGGGTAATTCCAGGCAAGGCAATTCCAGGCAAGGCAAGGCAACTCCAGGTAAGGCAAGGCAAAACAAAAAAAGGCGATTCTTGAAAAGGCAATTTCAGGCAAGGCAAGGCAATTCCAGGCAAGGCAATTCCATGCAAGGCAAGGCAAAACAAGGCAAGGTGATACCAGGAAAGGCAAATTCAGGCAAGGCAAGGCAAAGTAAGGCAGGACAACTCTAGGCAAAGGAATTTGAGGCACTACAAGGCAAAACAAAACAGCGTAATTCCAGGCAAGGCAAGGCAAGGCAAGCTAGGGCAATTCCAGTAAAGGTAATTCCAGGCAAGGGTAGGCAAGGCAAGGCAGGTCGATTCCAGTCAGGGCAAGGGAAGAAAAGCAAAGCAATTGCAGGCCATAAAAGGCCAGGACATTGCAGGCCAGGTCAGGCCATTCCAAGCCATTCCAGGCCACATTAGGCCAAGCCAAGCCATTACAGGCCAGGCGAGACCAGGCGAGGCCAGGCAATTCCAGCCCAGGACTGGTAAGGCCAGGAAATTCTATGCCTGGCCAGGCCAAGCAAGGCATTGCAAGACAAGCCCTGTCCAGGCCATGCATTGGAAGGCAAAATAATAGAGGCAAGGGAATTCCAGACAAGACAAGGCAAGGCAAAGTAAGGCAAGGCAAGACAATTCCAGGCAAGGAAAGGAGAGACAAGTCAAGGCAAGGCAATACAAGGCAAGGCAATTCTAGGCTAAACAAGGCAAGGCAATTTCTGGCAAAACAAGACAAGGCAGAGAAATTCCAGGCAAGGCAATTCCAGGCAAGTCTAGGCAAGTCAAGTCAAGGCAAGGCAATTTCTGCCAAGGCAAGAAAAGGCAGAGCAATTCCAGGCAAGGTAATTCCAGGCAAGTCTAGACAAGACAAGGCAAGGCAATTCCAGGCAAGGCAATTCTAGTTCAGGGAAGTCCAGGCAAGACAGAACAATTCCAAGCTAGGAAATTCCAGGCAAGGCAAGGCAAGACAAAACAATAAAGGTGATTCTAGAAAAGGCAATTTCAGGCATGGCAAGGCAAAGAAACGCAGGGCAATACCAGGCAAGGAAATTTTATGCAAGGCAAGGCAAAACAAGGCAAGGCAATACCAGGAAAGGCAAATCCAGGCAAGACAAGGAAAAGTAAGGCAGGATAATTCTAGGCAGAAAATTTGAGGCAATACAAGGCAAAACAAAACAGGGTAATTTCAGTCAAGGCAATTTCAGGCAAGGCAAGGCAAGGCAAGGCAAGACAGGGCAATTCCAGTCAAGGTAATTCCAGGAAAGGGTAGGCCAGACTAGGCTGGTCTGTTCCAGTCAAGGCAAAGAAAGAAAAGCAAAGCAATTGCAGGCCATACAAGGCCAGGCCATTGAAGGCCAGGTTAGGTCAGTCCAAGCCATTCTGGGCCACATTAGGCCAAGCCAAGCCATTCCAGGCCAGGCGAGACCAGGTGAGGCCAGGCAATTCCAGCCCAGGACTGGTAAGGCCAGGCAATTCTAGTCAAGGACAGGCCAGGCCAGGCATTGCAAGAGCAGGCCTGTCCAGTCCAGGCATTGGAAGGCAAGGTAAGGGAAGGCCAGGGTATTCAAGGCAAGGCAAGGCAAGGCAAGGTAAAGCAAGGCAAGGCAATACCAGGCAAGGCAATTCTAGCCAAGGCAAGGCGAGGCAATTCAAGGCAAGGCAATTTCTGGCAAGGCAAGGAAAGGCAGAGCAATTCCAGGCAAGGCAATTCCAGTCAAGTCTAGGCAAGGCAAGGCAATTCCAGACAAGGCAATTCTAGGTAAGAGAAGGTAAATGCAGGCAAGACAGTACAATTCCAGGCTACACAATTCCAGGCAAGCCAAGGCAATTCCAGGTAAGGCAAATCAAAATAAAGAAAGGCGATTTTAGGAAAGGCAATTTCAGGCAAGGCAAGGCAAGGAAAGGCAGGGCAATTCCAGGCAAGGCAATTCCAGGCAAGGCAAAGCAATACACCACAAAGCGATTCCAGGAAATGCAAATCTAGGCAAGGCAAGGCAAAAGAAGGCAGGACAATTTCAGATAACGCAATTTGAGGCAATACAAGGCAAGGCAATGCAGGGCAATTCCAGGCAAGGCAATTCCAGGCCATTCAAAACAAGGCAAGTTAGGGCAATTCCAGGCAAGAGAATTCTAGCCATGGTAGCAAGGCAAGGAAGGGAAGTTCCAGTCAAGGAAAGGAAAGGGAAGAAAAGCCAAGCAATTGCAGGCTCGATAAGGCCAGGTTATTGCAGGCCAGGGAAGGCCAGTCCAAGCCATTCAGGTCACATTAGGCCCAGTCAAGCCATTTCAGGCCAGGCAAGGCCAGGCAATTTCAGCCCCCAACTGGTAAGGCCAGGCAATTCTAGGCCAGGCCAGATCAGTCCAGACATTGCAAGTCAAGGCCTGTCTAGGCCCCACATTGAAAGGCAAGGTAAGGGAAGGCAGGAAAATTTCAAGCAAGACAATTCCAGACAAGTCAAGGCAAGGCAAGGTAGGGCAATTCCAGGCAACGAAATTCCAGGCAAGGTAGGCAAAACAGAGAAGAGCAGTTCCAGTCAAGGCAAGGCAAGAGAAGCGAGCAATTGCAGTCCAGACAAGGCCAGGCCATTGCAGGCCAGGGAAGGCCAGTCCAAGCCATTCCAGGCCACATTAGGCCAAGCCAAGCCATTCCAAGCCAGGCGAGACCAGGTGAGGCCAGGCAATTCCAGCCAGACTGGAAAACTAGGCAATTATAGGCCAGGCCAGGCCAGGCCAGGCCAGGCATTGCAAAACAGGGACTGTTGAGGCCAGGTATTGGAAGGCAAGGTAAGAAAAGGCAAGGAAATTCCAGGCAAGAAAAGGCAAGTCAAGGCAAGGTAAGGCAAGGCAAGACAATTCCAGGGAAGAAAATGCAAGACACGTCAAGTCTAGGCAATACTAGGCAAGGCAATTCTAGGGAAGTCAAGGCAAGGCAATTCAAGGCAAGGCAATTTCTGGCAAGGCAAGACAAGGCAGAACAATTCCAGGCAACTGTAGGCAAGGCAAGGCAAGGCAATTCCATGCAAGGCAAATCTAGGTAAGGGAAGGTAAGTCAAGACAAAACAGTACAATTCCAGGCTAGGCAATTTCAGGCAAGACAAGGGAATTCCAGGTAAGGCAAGGCAAAACAAAGAAAGGCAATGCTAGGAAAGGCAATTTTAGGCAAGCCAAGGCAAAGAAAGGCAGGGCAGTTCCAGGCAAGGCAATTTCAAGCAAGGCAAAGTAAAACAAGGCAAGGAGACTCCAGGAAAGGCAAATCCAGGCAAGGCAAAGTAAAGGAAGGCAGGACAATTTCAGGCAAGGGAATTCCAGGCAAGGTAAGAAAATTCCAGAAAAGCCAATTCCAGGCAAGTCAATTCCAGGTAAGGCAAGGGAAGGCAAGACAATTGCAAGCAAGTCCCAGCCAGGCATGGCAATTTCAGGCAAGGCAAGTCAGGACAGGGCAATTCCAAGCAAGGCAATTCAAGGCAATGCAAAACAAGACAAGGCAGAAAAATTTCAGGCAAGACAATTCCACGCAAGGCAAAGAAAAGCAAGGCAAAGTAGGGCAATTCCAGGAAAGGCTATTCCAGGAAAGGCTATGGAAGGCAAGTTAGGGCAATTTCAGTCAAGGCAATTTCAGGCAAGGCAAAGCAAGGCAAGGCAAGGCAAGGCAATTGCAGGAAAGCCAGGCCAGGCAAGATTATTCCAGAAAAATCAAGGCAAGGCTAAGCTCTTGCAGGCAAGGCTAGGCAAGGCCAGCTCCTTGCAGGCCAGGACAAGCCTAACAAGGCCATTGCAGGCCAGACCAGGCAACTCCAAGTTATTTCAGGCAATGCCAGGCCAGGCCAGGTCAGGCCAAACTATTTAAGACAAGAGCAAGCCCTGCCAGGTCAGCCCAGGCTATGCCAGGTCAGGAAATTTTAGCCCAGTCCAGTCAAGACCAGGCAATTCTAGGAAAGGACAGGACGAGACAAACAGTGCAAGGCAAGACAAGGCAAGGCAAGACAATTACATGCAAGGCAATTCCAGGCAATGCAAGGCTATTCCAGGCAAGACAATTCCATGCATGGCAAGGCAAAGCAAGTTAGGGCAATTCCAAGCAAGGCAATGACAGGCAAGTTTAGAAAAGAAAAGGCAGGGCAGTTTCAGTCAAGGAAATTCCAGGAAAGACAAGGCAAGGGAAGGCAAAGCAATTGCAGGCCAGGGAAGGCCAGTACAAACCATTCCAAGCCAAGCCAGGCCAGATAATTCCAGTCCAGGAGAGGTAAGGCCAGGCAAGGCCAGGCAATTCTAGGCTGGACCAGACCAGGCATTGCAAGGCAAGGCAAGGGAAGGGAAGGGAAGGCAATTACAGGCAAGGCAAGGCACGGCAAGGCAAGTCAATTCCAATCAAGGCAATTCCAGGAATGGAAAGGGAAGACAAGTCAAGACAAGGCAATTACAGGCAAGAAAATTTTAGGCAAGGTAAGGCAAGAAAATTTTAGGCAAGGCAATTCCAGGAAAAAAAAGGCAAGACAAGTCAAGGCGATGAAATTCCAGGAAAGGCAATTTTAGACTAGGCAAACCAATTCCTGGCAAAACAAGGCAAGACAGAGCAATTACAGGCAAGGCAAGGCAGTGTACTTACAGGTAAGGCAATTACAGGCAAGGCTAGGGAAGGCAAAGAAATTGCAGGCAAGGCCATTATTGGCCAGACCATTTAAGGCCAGGACTGACAAAGCCAGGAAAGACCATTGAGGCCAGCCTAGGTAAGACAAGGCAAGGACAGACAAGGACAGGCCATTCCAGGCTAGTGCAGGTCTGTCCAGGTTATTCTAGGCCATGCCAGGCCAATCCAGGCCATTTCAAGACAGGTTAGGCAAGGCCAGGCAATTTTCACCAAGACCAGGCAAGGCCAGACAATTTCATGCCAGACCAAACCAGGTCCGGCAAGGTAATGCAAGAGAAGGCAAGGCAAGGCAAGGCAAGGCAAGAAAATTTCGGGCAAGGCAAGGCAAGACAATTTAAGGAAAGGAAAGGCAATGCAATGCCCATCAAGGCAATTCGAAGCAATGAAAGACAAGGCAAGACAGAGCAATTTCAGGCATGGCAAGGGAAGGCAAGGCAAGGCAAGGCAAGGCAAGGCAAGGCAGGGCATCTCCAAGCAATACAATTACAGGTGAGGCAAAACAAAGCCGAGAAAGGCAAGTCCGGGCAGGGCAATGAAAGACAAGGCAAAAAATTTTCAGAAAAGGCAAGGCAAGGCAAAGAAATTTCAGGCAAGAAAATTTCAGGTAATGCAAGTCAAGTCAAGTCAAGGAAATTACAGGCAAGGCAATTCCATGCAAGGCAAGGCAAGGAGGGGCAAAGCAAGACAATTCCAGACAAGGCAATTCCAGGAAAAAAAAGGCAATTAAAGGGAAGGCAAGGCAAGGCAATTCCAGAAAAGGCAACTCCATGTAAAACAAGACAAGGCTGGGCAAGGCAACTCCAGGCAAGGCAAGGCAAGGCAAGGCAAGAAAATTCCAGGAAACAAAGGCAAAACAGGTCAAGACAAAGTCATTGCCAGCGAGGCAATTCCATGCAAGGCAAGACAATTCCAGGCAGGTAAAATAAAGCAGGGCAAGGCAATTCCAGAAAAGGGAAGGCAAATCCAGGAAAGGAAAGGCAAGGCCAAACAAGGCAATTACTGGCAAGGCAATTCCATGAAAGACAAGGCAAGACAATGCAAGACAAGGAATTTCCAGGCAAGGCAAGGCTGGGCAAGGCAATTCTGAGAAAGAAAAGACAAGGCCAAACAAGGCAATTCCTGTCAAGGCAATTTCATGCAAGGCTAGGCAATGCAAGACAAGGCATTTTTAGGCAAGGCAAGGCAAGGCCAGGCAAGGCAATTTCAGGCAAGGCAATGCAACTTCAGGCAAGGCAAGGAAAGGAAAGGTAAATTCAGGAAAGGCAAGGCATGGCAATTTCAGGAAATGCAAGAAAAGTCAAGGCAAGGAAACCCCAGGCAAAACAATTCCAAGCAAAGAAAGGCAAGGAAATTTTAGGCAAGGCAAGGCAAGGCAAGGGAGGGAAAAATAATTGCAGAAACAGTGATTCCAGTCGAAGCAAGGCAAGACAAGGCAGCGAAAGGCAATTCCAGGCAAGGCAACTCCAGGTAAGGCAAGGCAAGGTAAGGCAAGACAAATCTTGAAACAGCAGGACAAAGCAAGGCAATTTGATGCAATGTGATTCCAGGCAAGGCAAGACAAAAAAGATAAGGCCATTGCAGGCCAGAAAATTTCAGGCAATTCAAGGCAAGACATTTACAGGCAAGGCAATTCCAGGCAAGGCAAGGCAATTCCAAGCAAGGCATGCAAGGCAAGGCAAGGCAAGGCAATTTCAGGAAAGGAAAGGAAAGGCAAGTAAAGGCAAGACAATTCCATGCAAGTCAAGACAAGGCCGGACAAGGCAATTTCAGGTAACAAAAGAAAAGTCCAGGCAAGAAAACCCCAGGCAAGGCAATTTCAAGCAAACAAAAAAAAAAGGCAAGACAATTTCAGGCAAGGCAAAACATTTCCAGGCAAGGAAATGCATCTCCAGGAAATGCAATTCAAGTTAAGGCAAGGCAATTCCAGGCAAGGCAAGGCAGGGCAAGGTAATTTTAGGAACAGTGATTTCAGTCAAGGCAAGGCAAGACAAGTCAGAAAAAGGCAATTCCAGGCAAGGCAATTCCAGGTAACACAAGGCAAGGCAATTCCAGGAAAGGCAAGGCAAGGCAAGGCAAGGCAATTCTATGCAACGTGATTCCAGGCAAAGCAAGACAAGGAAGATAAGCCAATTTCAGGCAATAAAATTCCAGGCAATTCAAGGCAAGGCAATTACAGGCAAGGCAAAGAAATGCATAACAATAAAACTCCAGACAAGGCAATTCCAGGCATGGCAAGGGAAAGAGAGGCAATGCAAGTCAAGGCAAGGCAATTCCAGGCAAAACAATTCTAGGGAAAGCAATTCCAGGCAAAGCAATTAAAGGCAAGTCAAGAAAATTCTATGCCAGGCAAGGCAAGGCAAGGCAAAAAAAGTGTAATTCCAGGCAAGGCAATTTTACAAAAGGCAAGGAAAGAAAAGGAAAGGAAAGGCAAATCCACATAAGGCAATTCCAGGCAAGTCAAGGTAAGGCAAGGCAATTTCAGGCAAGGCAAGGATAGGTAAGGCAAAACAAGGCAAGGCAAGGCAAAACAACTAGAGGCAGGGCAATTCCAGGCCAGGCAAGGCAATTTCAGGAAAAAGAATTCCAGAAACATCAATTCCAGGCAAGACAAGGCAAGACAATTCCAGGCAAGGCAAGGCAAGGCAAGGCAATGTATGGCAATTCCAGGCAAGGCAATTCCAGGCAAGGCAATTCCAGGCAAGGCAAGACAAGACAAGGCAAGGAAACTCCAGACAAGACAATTCCAGGCAAAGCAAGGCCAGGAAAGACAAGGTGATTCCAGCTGAGACAATTTCAGGCAAGGGAAGTCAAGGCAATTTCAGGCAAAACAATTTTAGGCAAGAGAAAGTAAGACCAGGCAAGATAGGGCAATGTCAAGCAAGTCAATTTAGGCAAGACATGGCAAGGTTAGGCAAGGCGATTACATGCAATGCAAGGCAAGGAAAAGCAGGGCAATCACAGTCACGGCAATTTGAGGCAATGCAAGGTAAAGTAAAACAGGACAATACCAGGAAAGACAATTCCAGGCAAGGAAAGACAGGGCAATTTCAACAAGGCAAGGCAAGAAAAAGCAAGGCAAATGAAAGCAAGGCCAGGGCAGGCAAGGTAAGGCAGGGCAATTCCATGCAAGGCAATAAAAGGCAAGGCAACTCCGGACGAGGCAATTCCATGCAAGGCAATTCCATTCAAGACAAGACAAGGAAGGTAAGGAAATTCTAGTTAAGGTAATTTCAGGCAAGGCAAGGCAAGTTAATTCCAGGCAAAGCCATTCCACACAAGGCAAGGCAAGGCAAGGCAAGGCAAGGCAATGAAAGACAATTCCAGGCAAGGCAAGGCAAGAAAGGGTAATTCAAAACAAGGCAAGGGAAGAAAAAGAAATGAGAGGCAATGAAAGAAATGGGAATTCCAGGCAATGCAAGGCAAGGAAGGCAAGGCAATTTTCGGAAAGACAATTCCATGCAAGACTAAAAAAATGCAAAACAAGGCAATTCCATGCAAGGAAATTCCAGGCAAGGCAAGGCAAGGCAAGGTAGGGCAATTCCATGCAAGGCAAATTCAGAAAATCAAGGCAAGGCAATGTTGGGCAAATCCAGGCAAGGCAAGTTCAGACAAGGTTAGGCAAGGCAAGGCAGGGCAGTTCCAGTCAAGGCAATTGTAGGTAAGAGAAGGTAAGTCCAGGCAAGGCAGTACAATTCCAGGCTAGGCAATTCCAGGCAAGACAAGAAAATTCCAGGTAAGGCAAGCCAAAACAAAGAAAGGCTATTCTATGAAAGGCAATTTCAGGCAAGGAAAGGAAAGGAAAGGCAGGGCAATTCCAGGCAAAACAATTCCAGGCAAGGCAAGGCAAAACAAGGCAAGGCGATTCCAGGAAAAACAAATTCAGGTGAGGTGAGGCAAAAGAAGGCAGGAAAATTCCAGGCAATGCAATTTGAGGCAATACAAGGCACGGCAAGGCAGGGCAATTTTAGGCAAGGCAATTCCAGGCAAGTCAAAACAAAGCAAGATAGGGCCATGCCAGGCAAGACAATTTCAGGCAAGGGTAGGCAAGGCAAGGCAGGGCAGTTCCAGTCAAGGCAAGGTGAGGGAAGCAAAGCAATTGAAGGCCAAATAAAACCAGGCCATTGCAGGCCAGTCCAAGTCATTCCGGGTCACATTAGGCCAAACAAAGCCATTCCAGGCTAGGCGAGACCAGGCGAGGCCAGGCAATTTCAGCCCAGGACTGGTAAGGACAAGAAATCAAACCCCAGGACAGGCCAGGACAGGCAAGGCATGGCAAGATCAGGCCTGTCCAGACCAGACATTGAAAGTCAAGGTAAGGGAAGGCAAGGAAATTTTAGGCAAGGCAATTGCAGGCAAGTAAAGGCAAGGCAAGGTAGGGCAATACAAGGCAAGGCAATTCCACGCAAGGGTAGGCAAGGTAAGGCAAGGCAAGGCAGTTTCAGTCAAGGCAAGGCAAGAAAAGCAAAGCAGTTGCAAGCCAGACAAGGCCAGGACATTGCAGGCCAGGGAAGGCCAGTCCAAGCCATTCCAGGCCAGATTAGGCCAAGCCAAGTCATTCCAGGACAGTCAAGACAAGGTGAAGCCAGGTAATTCCAGCCCAGTACTAATAAAACCAGGCATTTCTAGACCAGGCCAGGCCAGGCAAGACATTGCAAGACCAGAACTGTCCAGGCCAGGCAACGGAAGACAAGGTAAGGAAAGGCAAGGGAATTCCAGGCAAGGCAAGGCAAGACAATTCTAGGCAAAGAAATGCAAGACAAGTCAAGGCAAGGCAATACCAGGCAAGGAAATTCTAGGAAAGGCAAGACAAGGCAATTTCTGGCAAAGCAAGACAAGGCAGAGCAATTTCAAGCAAGGCAATTCCAGGCAAGTCTAGGCAAGACAAGGAAAGGCAATTCCAGGCAAGGCAATTCTAGGTAAAAGAAGGTAAGTCCAGGAAGGACAGTACAATTCCAGGCTAGGCAATTTCAGGCAAGGCAAGGCAATTGAAGATAAGGCAAGGCAAAACAAAGAAAGGCGATTCTTGGAAAAACCATTTCAGGCAAGGCAAGGGAAAGAAAGGCAGAGCAATTCCAGGCAAGGCAATTCCAAGAAAGGCAAGGCAAAACAAGGCAATGTGATTTCAGAAAAGGCAAATCCAGGCAAGGCAAGACAAAGAAAGGCAGGACAATTCCAGGCAAGGCAATTTGAGGCAAAACAAGGCAAGACAAGGCAGGGAAATTCCACACAAGACAATTGAAGGCAAGGTAGGGCAACTCCAGGCAAGGCAACTTCAGGCAAGGGTAGGCATGGCAAGGCAGGGCAGTTCAAGTCAAGGCAAGGCAAGGTAAGCAAAGCCATTGAAGGCAAAAGCCAGGCCATTGCAGGCCAGGGCAGGCCAGTCCAAGCCATTTCAGGACACATTAGGCCAAGCCAAGCCATTCCAGGCCAGGCAAAACCAGGCATGGCCATGAAATTCCAGCCCAGGACTGGTAAGGCCAGAAAATTCTAGGCCAGGCCAGGTCAGGCCAGGCATTGCAAGACCAGGTCTGTCAAGGCCAGGCATTGAAAGGCAAGGTAAAAGAAGGCAAGGGAATTTCAGGCAATTAAAAAAAAAGCAAGGTAGAACAATTTCAGGCAAGGAGATTTCAGGCATGGGTAGGCAAAGCAAGGCAGGGCAGTTCCAGTCAAGGCATGGCAAGATAAGCAAAGCAATTGCAGGTCAGAAAAGGCCAGGCCATTGCAGGACAGGGCATGCCAGTCCAAGCCATTCTAGGCAAGATTAGGCCAAGCCAAGCCATTTCAGGCCAGGCAAGACCAGGTGAGGCCAGGCAATTCCAGCCCAGGACTGGTAAAGCCAGGCAATTCTAGACCAGGTCAGGCCAGGAAGGCATTGCGAGACCAGGCCTGTACAGGCCAGGCATTGGAACACAAGGTAAGCAAAGGCAAGGGAATTCCAGGCAAGGCAAGGAAAATCAAGGCAAGGTGATTCAATGTAAAAAAAGGCAAGACAAGTCAAGGCAAGGCAATACCATGCAGGGCAATATTAGAAAAGGCAAGGCAAGGCAATTTAAGGCAAGGCAATTTCTGGGAAGGTAAGACAAGGCAGAGAAATTTCAGGCAAGGCAATTCCAGGCAAATATAGGCAAGGCAAGGCAAGGCAACTCCAGGCAAGGCAATTTTAGGTAAGGGAAGGTAAGTCCAGGCAGGACAGTACAATTCCAGGCTAGGCAATTCCAGGCAAGGCAAGGCAATTCCAGGCAAGCCAAGGCAATTCCAGGTAAGACAAGGCAAAACAAAAAAAGGCGATTCTTGTAAAAACAATTTGTAAGGCAAGGCAAAGAAAGACAGGGCAATTTCAGGCAAGGCAATTGTAAGCAAGGCAAAGCAAAAAAAGGCAATGTGATTCCAGGAAAAACAAATCCAGGCAAGGCAATACAAAAGAAGGAAGGACAATTCCAGGCAAGGTAATTTGAGGCAAAACAAGCCAAGGCAAAGCAGAAAAATTCCAGACAAGGCAATTGAAGGCAAGGTAAAAAAATTCCAGGCAAGACAATTTCAGGCCAGGCAAGGCAAGGGAGGGCAAGGCAATTGCAAGCAAGTCCCAGACAGACATGGCAATTTCAGGCAAGGCAAGGCAGGGCAATTCCAAGCAAGGCAATTCAAGGAAATTGAGGGCAAGGCAAGGCAGAAAACTTGCAGGCAAGGCAAAGCAAAGCAAGGCAAAGTAGGGCAATTTCAGGCAAGGCAATTTCAGGAAAGGCTATGATAGGCAAGTTAGGTCAATTTCAGTCAAGGCAATTTTAGGCAAGGGAAGGCAAGGCAACTGCAGGAAAGCCAGATCAGGCAAGTTTATTTCAAAAAAGGCCAGGGAAGGCTAGGCTTTTGCAGGCAAGGCTAAGCCAGGTTCTTGCAGGACAGGACAAGCCTGGCAAGACCATGTCAGGCCAGACCAGGTCACTCCAAATCATTTCAGGCCACGCCAGGCCTGGACAGCCCAGGCCAAACTATTCCAGACCAGGCCAGGCAAGGCTATTCCAAGCCAAAAAATTCCAACCCAGGTTAGGCAAGGCCAGGCAATTATAGGACAGGACAAACAGTGCAAGGCAAGGCCAGGCAAGGCAATTCCATGCAAGGCAATTCCAGGCATTGCAAGGCTACTCCAGGCAAGACAATGCAAGTTAGGACAATTCCAAGCAAGGCAATGACAGGCAAGATTAGGCTAGTCAAGGCAAAACATTTCCAGTCAAGGAAATTTTAGGAAATACAAGGCAAGGAAAGGCAAAGCAATTTCAGGCCAGGGAAGGCCAGTACAAGCCATTACAGGCCAAGTCAGACCAGAAAATTCCATCCCAAAAGAGGTAAGGCCAGGCAATGCCAGGCAATTCTAGGCCAGGCCAGCCCAGGCATTGAAACGCAAGGCAAAGGAAGGCAAGGAAATTCCAGGAAAGGCAAGGCATGGCACAGCAAGTCAATTTCAAGCAAGGCAACTCCAGGAATGGAAAGGGAAGACAAGTAAAGGCAAGGCAATTTTAGGCAAGGCAAGGCATCATTTCTCATCAGACGTGTTTAGTTTAGAGTTTAGTTTTGTTTCTAAGACAGAACATGGCAGACAGAGAGGAGGCCAGTTGTGGGGCAGAGGTTTGAAGGCCTGTCCCTGGCATTCAGCCCAGCTGAAGAAGAGCTGCACATGGCAGGTGGAGCTCAGGAGGAATCCTAACTTCAAGGCTCACAGGACTCCACAGAGAAGACCTTTGCCACCTGCACAAAGGCAGTTATTTTCTAACAGAAGAAACTAAATGTCCTCCCTAAAAGAAAATCATGAATAAATCGAGACCTGGCCAGTGCAGAGGAGGCAGGAGGGCCCCAGTTCCCCAGGACACAGGCTCAGATTCAGAGGCAGGAGGGCCCCAGCTCCCAGGACACAGGGACAGACTCAGAGGCAGGAGGGCCCCAGTTCCCCAGGACACAGGCACAGACTCAGAGGCAGGAGGGCCCCAGTTCCCCAGGACACAGGCACAGACTCACAGGCAAGAAAGCACCAGTTTCCCAGGACATGGAGCACAGACTCAGAGGTAGGAGGGCTCCATGCCCCCAGGAAGCACAGCAGAGACCAACTTCCCATCAGAAATTCACCTGATGTCATGGCTGGCATCGGAAATGTCTTTCAGACCCATCTCTTGCTCTGCTTTTGAATGTCTAAAATTTGTTTTTGTTCAATTCTTTGTTTCTTTGAGACAGAACCTCACTTTGTCACCCAGGCTCGAGGGCAGTGGCACGATCTCGGGTCACTGCAGCCTACCCTCGCTTCCCAGGGTCAAGTGATTCTCCTGCCTCAGCCTCTCCAGCAGCTGAGATTGCAGGTTCCTGCCACCATGCCCGGCTAATATATATATATAGTTTTTGTGTTTTTAGTAGAGATGGGTTTTCACCATCTTGGCCAGGATGGTCTCAATCTTGACGGTTTTGTGACAGGAAAGGGTTCCTGGATCTCATGCAAGAAGGAGTTTTTGAGCAGTCACCACAGTGCAAAGAAAAAGCAAGTTTATTAAGATAGTATGGTGGGCCGGGGGCAGTGGCTCTCTTCTGTCTTTTCAGCACTTTGAGAGGCTGAGGTGGATGGATCATGAGGTCAGGAGTCTGAGACCAGCCTGGCCAACATGGTGAAACCCCATGTCTACTAAAAATACAAAAATCACGTTAGGCACAATGGCTCACGCCTGTAATCCCAGCAGTCTGAAAGGCTGAGGAGGGCAGATCACGAGGAAGGAGTTCCAGACCAGCCTGGCCTACATGGTGAAACCCTGTCTCTACTAAAAATACAAAAATCAGGCCAGGTGCAGTGGCTTATGCCTGTAATCCCAGCACTTTGGCAGGCTGAGGCAGGCAGATCACAAGGTCAGGAGTTCAAAAACAGCCTGGCCAACATGGTGAAACCCCGTCTTTAATAAGAACACAAAATTCAGGCTAGGTGCTATGGCTGATGCCTGTAATCCCAGCACTTTAGGAGGCTGAGGTGGGCGGATCAAGAGGTCAGGATTTCAAGACCAGACTGACCAAAATGGTGAAACCCTGTCTTCATTATAAATACAAAAATTAGCTTGGTATCGTGGCCCATCCCTGTAATCCCAGCTACCTGGAAGGCTGAGGCAGGAGAATAGCTTGAACCTGGGAGGAGGAGACTGCAGTGAGCAGAGATCGCACCACTGCACTACAGCCTGGGCGACAGAGCCAGACACTGTCTCAAAAAAAAATATATATATATATATATATATATATATATATATATATATATATATGCATGATGGCATGCAACTGTAATCCCAGCTACTCGGGAGGCTGAGGCAGGAGGATCGCTGGAACCCGGGAGGTGGAGGTTGCAGTGAGACCAGATCGTGCCACTGAACTACTCCAGCCTGGGCGACAAGAGAAAATGCATTCTGAAAAAATAAAAAAAAGGAATGCAGGAAGCTGTAGGTATCTGCTGCCACCAAGTGGCGGGTTGAGAAACAACGCCTCTACTTTGTGAAATAAAACATGAAGTTAAAAGTAATCTCAGCACTTTGGGAGACCAAGGTGGGCGGATCGCCTGAGGTTAGGAGTTCGAGACCAGGCTGGCCAAGATGGTGAAACCCCCGTCTCTACTAAAAATACAAAAACTAACCTGGTGTGGTGGCAGGTGCCTGTAGTCCCAGCTACTGTGGAGGCTGAGGCAGGAGAGTGGCTTTAACGCACGAAGCGGAGGTTGCTGTGAGCTGAGATTACGCCTCCGCACTCCAGCCTGGGTGACAGAGAGAAACTTGGATTGAGAAATAAATGAATAAATAAAGCCATCATTCAAATTGAGAGTCCTCAAGTCGCATTCATAATTCTACTGACTCACCTCACTTTAAAAACTATCGTTCAAATTTCTGCCCCACCTCCCCATTTTCCTCGTCTCGGAGGAGGCGTTTCTGCTGAACTGCTGATTGTCGAACAGAGCTCTGAGAATGAAGGCCATTCCCTCTTAGGATGCAGAATTTTGGCGTTTCTTATTTATTATTATTATTTATTTTATTTTGAGACAGAGTTTCGCTTTTGTTACCCAGGCTAGAGTTCAATGGCGCACTCTCCACTCACCGCAACCAGTGCTTCCTGGGTTCAGGCAATTCTCCTTCCTCAGCCTCCCGAGTAGCTGGGACTACAGGCGCGCACCACCATGCCCAGCTAATTTTTTGTATTTTTAATAGAGACGGGGTTTCACCATGTTGACCAGGATGGTCTCGGTCTCTTGACCTCGTGATTTACCCACCTCAGCCTCCCAAAGTGCTGGGATTACAGGTGTGAGCCACCGCACCAGGCCCTATTTATATATTTTTAATTGTACTTTAGGTTCTGGGGTACATGTGTAGATGATGCAAAATTGCTACATAGGAACACACATGACAAGGTGGTTTGCTGCCTCCATCCCCCGTCACCTGTATCTGGCATTTCTCCCCATGTTATCCCTCCCCAACCATCCCATCCCCCGCTGTCCCTCGGCTTAGGAAGGCTGCTTACAAATTTCCGGATAAAGCTGCTGTAATTGGGACTTTTCACTTTTGCAGTTTGGCAGAGTCAGAGGGGTGTCTGTTCTGTTTGAAGAAACCCTTATTTAAAACAAAATGGGGGAACCCAGCCATTCCACTGCTGGCTGTATCTTGGTGTGAAACAAAAACTGAGGCAGGAGAATTGCCTGAACCCAGGAAGCACAGGTTGCGGTGAGTGGAGAGTGCGCCATTGCACTCTAGCCTGGGTAACAAAAGCGAAACTCCTTCTCAAAAAAAAAAAAAATAATAATAATAATAAATAAGAAACCCCAAAACTCTGCATCCTAAGAAGAAATGACCTTCATTCTCTGAGCTCTGTCTGACAATCAGCACTTCAGCAGAAACGCCTCCTCCGAGACGAGGAAAATGGGGAGGTGGGGGCAGAAACTTGAACGATAGTTTTTAAAGTGAGGTGAGTCAGTAAAATCATGAATGCGACTTAAGGACCCTCAATTTGAATTATGGTTTTATTTATTCATTTATTTCTCAATCCAAGTTTCTCTCTGTCGCCCAGGCTGGAGTGCGGCGGCGTAATCTCAGCTCACAGCAACCTCCGCTTCGTGCGTTAAAGCCATTCTCCTGCCTCAGCCTCCACAGTAGCTGGGACTACAGGCACCTGCCACCACGCCAGGTTAGTTTTTGTATTTTTAGTAGAGACGGGGGTTTCACCATCTTGGCCAGCCTGGTCTCGAACTCCTAACCTCAGGCGATCCGCCCATCTCGGTCTCCCAAAGTGCTGAGATTACTTTTAACTTCATGTTTTATTTCACAAAGTAGAGGCGTTGTTTCTCAACCCGCCACTTGGTGGCAGCAGATACCTACAGCTTCCTGCATTCCTTTTTTTTTTAAATTTTTTCAGAATGCATTTTCTCTTGTCGCCCAGGCTGGAGTAGTTCAGTGGCACGATCTGGTCTCACTGCAACCTCCACCACCCGGGTTCCAGCGATCCTCCTGCCTCAGCCTCCCGAGTAGCTGGGATTACAGTTGCATGCCATATGCATGTGTATATATATATAATTTTTTTTTTGAGACAGTGTCTGGCTCTGTCGCCCAGGCTGTAGTGCAGTGGTGCGATCTCTGCTCACTGCAGTCTCCGCCTCCCAGGTTCAAGCTATTCTCCTGCCTCAGCCTCCCAGGTAGCTGGGATTACAGGGATGGGCCACGACGCCAGGCTAATTTTTGTATGTTTAGTGGAGACAGGGTTTCACCATGTTGATCAGTCTGGTCTCGAAATCCTGACCTCGTGATCCGCCCACCTCAGCCTCTCAAAGTGTTGGGATTATAGGCATGAGCCATGGCATCTGGCCTGATTTTTGTGTTCTTATTAGAGATGGGGTTTCACCATGTTGGCCAGGCTGGTCTTGAACTCCTGACCTTGTGGTCCGCCTGCCTCAGCCTTTCAAAGTGCTGGGATTACAGGCATAAGCCACTGCTCCTGGCCTGATTTTTGTATTTTTAGTAGAGACAGGGTTTCACCATGTTGGCCAGGCTGGTCTAGAACTCCTGCCTCGTGATCTGCCCCTCCCAAACTGCTGGGATTACTGGCGTGAGCCATTGCACCTAAACTGATTTTTGTATTTTAGTAGACACGGGGTTTCACCATGTTGGCCAGGCTGGTTTCGAACTTCCAATCTCAGGTGATCCACCCACCTCAACCTCCCAAAGTTCTGGGATTCCAGGCATGAGCCATAGCATCTGGCCTGACTTTTGTGTTCTTAGTAGAGATGGGTTTCACCACGTTGACCAGGCTGGTCTTGAACTCTTGACCTCGTGATCCACCCACCTCAGCCTCCCAAAGTGCTTGGATTTCAGGCATGAGCCATAGCATCTGGCCTGATATTTTTATTTTTAGTAGAGATGGGATTTCACCATGTTGGCGAGGCTGGTCTTGAACTCCTGACCTCAGGTGATCCGCCCTCAGTCTCCCAGAGTTCCGGAACTATAGACATCAGCCACCTGACCCAGGCTATTAAGGGAGGTTTGATTTTGCAGCTGGTGGCCACAACAGCCAAAGGGATGGACAAGCAGTGTTTCATTGCTTTCAGAGATTGAAATGACCACACTTTGGTCTGCTTAGGAGGAGAATTTTGGAGCCAGGAAATTGCACACACACCGCGTGACACTTAGGAGTATTTTTCACGCTGGAGCAAAACCAGAATTGACCACCATGATTATACCCACTCCACAGAGGTGCGGGAGAAGCCAAAGGCAGTAAAAGGACTGTGCTCTTTCCCTCTGCCTGTGCCCTTTAGAGCTTTGGATAATCGCAGCACATAGCACTTGAGAGAAATTATTCAGGAGAGAGAAACTTTGCTATAAGATTAAGCCTCATACAAATATTATTACCAATTGTGTCAGATTAAATGCCCCCTTTTCTTCAGACTTAAATAATTCAGAGTCTCCTCTTTTTTGAAAACAGACACACACAGACACACACTCACAGCACAATTATGTTACAGGTTAAGCAAATATTAAAGTGTGAATTTCAGGGCTCTGTGGTTTGGAGTCTGCTGTGATGGACCTAATGCAGGTGAAACTCATGGATGGTCAAACTCTATAGCTGGGATTTATAATCATACAGTTTCTTAACACCCCGACTCTTTCCAGTTAGAATGTGGCAGATTTCTTCCTAGTCTTTTTGGGGACCCTTCTTGATGGCTTAAAAGTGATATGGCTGGGCACAATGGCTTACACCCTGTCTTCCAGTTCAGAGGTCAATGCAGGTGGATCACCCAAGGGCAGGAGTTTGAAACCAGCCTGGCCAACGTGGTGAAACGCTGTCTCTACCAAAAACAGAAAAAAAAAATAGCTGGGTGTGGTGCAGGTGCCTGTAATTCCAGCTACTCGGGAGGCTGAGGCAGAAGGATCACTTGAACCCAGGAGGTGGAGGCTGCAGTGAGCTGAGATCATGCCAGTGCACTCCAGCCTGGGCGACAGAGAAAGACTCCATTTCAAAAACCAAAAAACAAAAAAGGGAAGTGATTGCATTTATGACATCTAGAAATTTCTCAAAGCTTTTCTCTTCCAATCCATTGGTTTCTGAAGGTATCCTAAAAAATCAGCCAGGCTTGGTGGCTGGAGCCCATCATTCCAGCTACTTGGGGGGAGGCTGGGGCAGAAGAATCGCTTGAAGGCAGGAGGCAGAGGCTGCAGTGCGCTGAGATCCTGCCTAGGCACTGCATCCTGGACACAGAGCGAGACTGGGTCTCAAAGAGATGAGAAGAAAATAGAGAAGAGAAGGGAAGAAAACAGAATAAAAGGAAACAGAGGAGAGGGGAGGTGAGGGAGGGGAGGAGAGGGGAGCAGAATGGAGGAAACGGGAAGGGAGGGAATGTCAGGAGAGGGCAAAGAAAGGTGAGGGGAGGGGAATGGAGGGAAGTGAGGGGAAGGGAAGGGGATAGGAGGGGAAGGGAGGAAAGTGTAGGAGAGGACAAGGGAGGGAAGGGGAGGTAAATGGAGGGGAATGGGAGGAGAGGGGATGGGAGGGGAAAGGAAGGGAGGGAAGGTCAGGAGAGGGCAAGGGAGGGAAGGGGAGAAGAGGGAAGTTGTGGGGAAAGGAAGGGAGGGGAGGTCAGGGGAGGGCAAGGGAGGGAAGGGGAGGAGAGGGCAGGGGAGGGGAGGGCAAGGGAGGTGAGGGGAGGGCAAGGGAGGTGAGGGGAGGGCAAGGGAGGTGAGGGGAGATGATGGAAAGAGAAGGGAGAAGAAGGGAAGGAGAGGGAGGGGAGGGGAAGGGAGGAAAGTGGAAGGAAGGAAAAGGAGAAGGGAAGGAAGAAGGGAAGTGAGGGAAAGAGAAGAAAACAGAATCAGTGTCTAAGCCCCGAGTGCTGTGACAGGAGCAGGCCTGAGGCCTCAGCAGGAAACCCAGGTGCTGTCTCCGGCCAGGATGACCCCAGACCCAAACTTGCCAGGATTTCTCTGCAGACACGACGGGTCTGTGGAGACCCCAGAGCAGAATCAGCCACAGGCCTCCGGGGTGGGTCCCGACATCGGGGTTTTCAACAGGAACATTTCCTGCCTCGGAGGCTCCAGCCCGGACCCCACACAGGGCCAAACTCCCAAAGCTGGTTGATCTCATTCTAAGTAAGATTTTATGACGTCCTCAGGGCGGCTGGATTCAGAGGAGGCGGATTTTATAGCAACGAAGATGACAATGAAAGTCAGTAAAAAATGAAAGAACCCACTGAACTTTTGCCTATAATGTTTTCTTTTTTACTGTACTTTAAGTTCTGGGGCAAATGTGCAGAGTGTGCAGGTTTGTTACACGAGTACACATGTGCCATCCACCCCACCAATCATCTACATTAGATATGTCTTCTCATGCTCTCCCACCTCCTAACCCCCACTCCTGCTATCCCTCCCCAATTCCCCCACCCTCTGCTATCCCTCCCCTAAGCCTCACCCCTGCTATCTCCCCAATCCCCCCAACCCCTGCTATTCCTCCCTAATCCCCCCACCCCCTGCTATCCCTCCCCAATCCCCCCACACCCTGTTATTCCTCCCCTGCCCCCACCCCTGCTATCCCTCCCCTAGCATCCCACCTCCTACTGTCCCTCCACTATCCCTCAGCCCCTGCTCTCCCTCCCCAATCCTCCCACCCCCTGCTATCCCTCTCCAATTTCCCCACCCCCTGCTATCCCTCCCCAATCCCCCCACACCCTGTTATTCCTCCCCTGCCCCCACCCCTGCTATCCCTCCCCTAGCATCCCACCTCCTACTGTCCCTCCACTATCCCTCAGCCCCTGCTCTCCCTCCCCAATCCTCCCACCCCCTGCTATCCCTCTCCAATTTCCCCACCCCCTGCTATCCCTCACCTAGCCCCCACTTCTTGCTCTCCCTCCACAATCCCTCCATCCCCTCCTATTCCTTTCCAATCCCCCCACCCCATGCTATCCCTTCCCAATCCCCCCAACAGCTGCTATTCCTCCCCTAGTCCCCCACCCCCTGCTATCCCCCCAGCCCCAACACCCTGCTATCCCTCCCCTAGTCCCCCTACCCCTGCTATCCCTCACCATCCCCCCACACTCTGCCATCCTTCCCCATTCCCCCAAACCCTGCTATCCCTCTTGTAGCCCCCCAACCCCCTGCTATTCCTCCCCTAGCCCCCCAACCCTTGCTATTCCTCCCCTAGTCCCCCACCCCACAACAGGCTCTGGTGTGTGATGTTCCCCTCTTTGTGTCCCTGTGTTCTCATCGATCAATTCCCGCTTATGAGTGAAAAAATGCAGTGTTTGGTTTTCTGTTCTTGTGTCAGTTTGCTGAGAATGATGATTTCCAGCTTCATCCATGTCCCTGCAAAGGACATGAACTTATTCTTTTTCATGGCTATATAGTATTCCATGGTGTGTATGTGCCATATTTTCTTTATCCAGTCTATCATAGATGGGTGTTTGGGTTGGTTCCAAGTCTTTTCTATTGTGAACAGGGCCACAGTGAGCATACATGTGCATGTGTGTTTGTAATAGAATAATTTACAATCTTTTGGGTATATGTTTTTTCTAAAAAATTGTGGTAACAGATCCATCACACAAACTTTACCACGTTAGCCACTTTGAAGTGTGTAGTTTGTGGCGTTAAAGGATTTCTCATTGTTTTACATCCGTCAGCACCTTTCAACTCCCAAAGGTTTTCATTACCTTAAATGGAAACTCTTTAACTGTTTTAAGAAAATAATAATTCTAAGAAAATTCATCCAGATGGGACAATGTTGGTGGAATTGTACACCCTTGGTACCTGCGAAATGCAGTCATGATTCCGGGAGGGATTCATCTGTCTTGTTTCCTTGGTTGCATTTTGAGAAAGCATGTCACTCTGTGCCCCAGGATGGAGCCATCTCAGCTCACTGCAACCTCTGCCTCCCAGGTTCAAGTGATTCTCCTGCCTCAGCCTCCCAAGAAGCTGGGGTTACAGGTGCCCACCACCATGCCTGGCTAATTTTCATATTTTTAGCACAGATGGGGTTTTGCCATGATGTCGAGGCTGGTCTTGAACTCCTGACCTCAGGTGACCCATCTGCCTTGACCTTCCAGAGTGCTGGGATTACAGGCGTGAGCCACCGTGCCAGCCATTATTATATTTTTAGAGGAACTGTTGCTCTGTTCCTCAGGCTGGAGTGCAGTGGTGCGGTCTCAGCTCACTGCAACCTCCACCTCCCAGGTTTAAGTGATTCTCCTGCCTCAGCCTCCCCAGTATCTGAGACTACAGGTGCTCACCACATTATGAAGCTAATGTTTGTATTTTTAGAGGGAGTCTCCCTCTGTTGCCCAGGCTGGAGTGCAGTGGTGAGATCTCAGCTCACCGTGATGTCCGCTTACTGGGTTCAAGTGATTCTCCTGCCTCAGCCTCCTGAGTAGCTGGAACTACAGGTGCTCACCACCATCTCAGGCTAATTCTTGCATTTCTAGTAGAGATGGGGTTTCACAATGTTGGTCAGGCTGGTCTCGAACTCCTGACCTCAGGTGATCCTCCCACCTTGGCCTCCCAAAGTGCTGGGATCACAGGCATGAGGCACTGCACCTGGCCTGGAGGAATCCCTTTATCCAGGCTGCACAGAGATCCAGATAAGAGACATTGAAGACACACCAGGCAAAAAAGTCAGTGTGGGCCGGGCAGAGTGGGCTGCCATCCCATCACTTTGGGAGGCCAAGGCTGGAGGCTCGGGAGATCGGGAGTTCAAGACCAGCCTGGCCAACATGGAGAAACCCTGTCTCTACTAAAATAACAAAACTTAGCCAGCCGTGGTGGCAGAAGCTTGTAATCCCAGATACTCAGGACACTGAGGCGGGAGAATCACTTGAACCCACGAGGCAGAGGCTGCAGTGAGCTGAGATTGAACCAGTGCACTTTAGCCTGGGAGACAGAGGGAGACTCTGTGTCAGTAAATCAATCAATCAATCAAGAAAGTGAGAGAGAGAAAAAAGAGAGTCAATGTGACATTAGAGAGTGAGGCAGAGATTGCTGTTCATAGAGGAATCTGATCTCTCTGTCCTCTCTCTGTGTCTCTCTGTCTCTGTCTCTCTGTCCTCTCTCTCTCTCCTCTCTCTGTCTCTCTGTCTCTGTCTCTCTGTGTGTTCTCTCTCTGTCTCTCTCTCTGTCTCACTCTCTCTGTCTCTTTCTCTGTCTCTATCTCTCTCTGTCTCTCTCCCTGTCTCTCCTGTCTGTCTCTGTCTCTGTATCTCCTGTCTCTCCTATCTCTGTCCTCTCTCTCTCTCGCTCTCTCTCCTCCTCTTCCATGGAGCCTGGATTGGGCAGCTGCGATGGTGAACAGGAACCCCTCACCCTCTGCAGACAGACGGGTTCCCAGCAGCCCATACCAGCTGCCCAGACCCCCACACCCCACATTCTGTATCCATGAGAAGTCACGGCATCTCCTTGAGCCCCAAAGGCCATGGCCACTGATGGCTTGAAACCCAGCAGAGTCCCTCTCTCTCCATGTCCCAGAGTGGGCATTTTAGGAAACCACCCCCCACTTCATGGGACACCCTGATAAGGACCCACTGTGGCTGCCAGGTGCACCGAGGCCAGGCAGCTATGAAAGGCCTTTCCCAGGGTCCAGGGCTCATAATTAATTACCTGATCAATGGTCATGAGGCCGAACAGCTCTGCATGCACCCCTGAAATGGCTGCTTGTGTCGGGGTCACAGAATTAATCAAAGAGCAGTTCGGGTGTTTGATGCTCACTCCCCCAACCATGGTTATTTATTATTTATTTATATATTTTTTGAAGCCATGTGGGAAGATGCTGGGAAAGGGAAGCTTTCTTCTAGGATGTCAGGGTTGGGCTCTCCTGCAGAAACCCGGCTGGAGGGGGACTTGGCGTTTCTGGAGGCTTTGCCCCAGGTGGACAACGGGCCACGTGGAGGAGAAAATCATAATTTCACACACAGCGTCTGGGATCCAAGGACAAATGTGGTGGGGGTGTCTGTCCCCTGGGTCCCCGTCTCTCTTCTCTCTCTTTCCTCTCTCTTCTCTGTCTCTCTGTCTCTCCTGTCCATCCCTCTCTATCCCTGTCTCTCTCTCCTGTTTGTCTCTTTCTATCTCTGTCTCTCTGTCTCTTCTTCTCTGTCTCTTTATGTCTCTCTCCTATCTCTGTCTTTGTCTCTCCTTTCTGTCTCTCTCCCTATCTCTTCTGTCTGTCTCTGTCTCTCTCTCTGTGTCTCTCTCCTCTTTGTCTCTTTCTCCTATCTGTGTCCTTCTATCTCTCCTGTCTCTGTCTTTCTCTCTGTCTCTCTCACTGTCTCTCATGTCTGTCTCTGTCTCTGTGTGTCTCTCTCCTATCTCTCTCTGTCTCTTCTGCCTCTGTGTCTCTCCTATCTCTCTATGTCTCTCCTCTGTCTCTCTTTCTGTCTCTCCTATCTCTGTCTCTCTCTCCCCTGTCTCTGTCTCTCTCTGTCTGTGTCTCTCTCCTCTTTGTCTCTTTCTTCTATCTGTGTCCTTCTGTCTCTTCTGTCTCTGTGTGTCTCTCCTGTCTTTCTGTCTCTGTCTCTCTCTCTCTGGGTCTCTCTCCCTCTTTCTCTGGGTCTCTTTCCTTTCTCTCTCTGTCTCTTTATTGTCTCTCTCCTTGTCTCTCCTGTCTGTCTCTATCTCTCATATCTCTGTCTCTCCTGTCTCTGTCTTTCTCTGTCTCTCTCCCTGTCTCTCCTGGGTGTGTCTGTCTCTCTTCATCTCTGTCTCTCCTGTCTCTCTCTCTCTCTGTCTCTTTCTCTGGTCTCTCTTTCTCATTCCCCTGTCTCTGTCTCTGCATGTCTCTCTCCTATCTCTCTCTATCTCTCTCTTTTCTCTCCTGTCTGTCTCTGTCTCTCTCCCCATCTTTCTCTCTCCCCTGTCTCTGTCTCTCTCTGTCTGTGTCTCTCTCCTTTTTGTCTCTTTCTCCTATCTGTGTCCTTCTGTCTCTCTCTCTGTCTTTCTGTCTCTCCTGTCTCTGTCTCTCTTCATCACTCTTGTCTTTGTCTCTCTCCCTGTCTGTCTCTGTCTCTGTCTGTCTGTATCTCTGTCTCTCTCTCTTTCTGTCTTCCTTCTGTCTCTGTCCTCTGTCTTTCTCTGTCTCTGTCTTCTCACTCCCTACCCACTCTCTGACCTGAGGTCAGGAGTTCAAGACCAGCCTGGCAAACATGGTGAAATTCCTTCTGTACTAAAAACACAAAAATTAGCCAGGCATAGTGGCTGGCGCCTGTAACCCCAGCTACTCGGGAGGCTGAGGCAGTAGAATCGCTTTAACCTGGGAGGCAGAGGCTGCACTGAGCAGGTCATGCCGTTGCACTTTAGCCTGGAAGACACAGCAAGACTCCTTTAATATATTTATTTATTTATTTTAAAAAAGATAAATCAGCTGGTCATAAACACAGCAGCTGCCGCCGACATGAGAAACTGAAAAATCTGAAAAGGCTGTTTCTGTGGCACAAGGGAAGACAAACCTCTGGTTTTCTGACTTCCGTAGCAGAAAGTCAACAGGGCTTTGGAAAGGGGAAGGAGAGATTCTGGGGGCCGTGTGCAAAGCCTTAACGTTAAAATTCAAGAAGGCATTTTAGACAAAGAAGCTGGGTAAGGCCAGGGCTGACATTCCTGAGCCCCAAAAATCAAAATGCTTTAGACTCCATGCGGGAATAAAAACCAGGCCCACGATTTTCTGCTAAAGCTTCAGATGAAAGCGGAGACTCCCCAGCCCCAGAGAACTGGTGAACAGCATCATTCAGAGGTGACACCTCTACTGAAATCTCTCCTGAAAACAGCAGCTGCATTGATGAGAAAGAAATGGGGGAGTAGGGGCTGGGACACCCTGTGGTCTTGGGAGGGTAGCAGGGTTTGCATCAGCCAGGCTCAAAGGGAAGTGAACAGAGAGGAGGATGGAATCAAACCTGGGACAGAGGGAAAGGTGGGGGTGTGGGAATACATAATATAACTCTAATGATGTCCACATCCTAATCCCCATGTGGGAGACAGAATAATGGCCTCAAAGATGTCCCCGTTCTAATCCCATGTGGGAGACAGGATAATGGCCCCAAAGATGTCCACATCCTGACCCGCATGTGGGAGACAGAATAATGGCCCCAAAGATGTCCACATCCTAATCTCCATGTGGGAGACAGAATAATGGCCCCAAAGATGTACACATCCTAATCTCCATGTGGGAGACAGAATAATGGCCCCAAAGATGGCCACATCCTGATCCCCATGTGGGAGACAGAATAATGGCCCCAAAGATGTCCACATCCTAATCCCCATGTGGGAGACAGAATAATGGCCCCAAAGACGTCCACCTCCTAATCCCATGTGGGACACAGAATAACAGCCCAAAGACGTCCACATCTTAATCCCCATGTGGGAGACAGAATAATGGCCTTGAAGATGTCCAGATCTGATGTTAGCAAGGTGTGGTGTCTCAGGTGTGTGGTTCAAGCTCTTTGGAAGCTGAGATGGGAGCATCGCTTGACCCTACGCATCTGAGGCTGCAGTGAGCCATGATTTCACAAGTGATCTCCAGACTGGGGGACAGAGCCAGACCCTGTCTCAACACCAAAAGCCATCTAATTTTGTATTTTTAGTAGAGAAGGAATTTCTCTATGTTGATCAGGCTGGTCTCGAACTCCTGACCTCAGGTGATCTGCCCACCTCAGCTTCCCAAAGTTCTGGGATTACAGGCTTGAGCCTCCATGCCTGGACTAAGAAAGGAATTTTTAACAAGACCCATTTAGGTTTTAACAAGTCTTATTGGGGAGTGTAAACCAACTCCCAAAACTTAATGATTTCACAGAAGACAAGATAAGATACTGCCTGTAATCCCAGTGATTTAAGAGGCTGAAATGGGGTAATCATTTGAGGTCAGGAGTTCGAGACCAGCCTGGTCAACATGGTGAAACCCTGTCTCTTCTAAAAATACAAATGTTAGCCAGGTGTGGTTGGGGGGGGCTTGTAATCCCAGCTCCTCTGAGGCAGGAGAATCACTTGAACCCAGGAGGTGGAGGTTGCACTGAGCCGAGATGGAGCCACTGCACTCCAGCCTGGGTGACAGAGTGAGACTCTGTCTCAAAATTTAAAAAAAGGAAGAAAAACCCCATGTAAAACTACAAACAGGTCAGATAAGTCCATGGAAGATGTATGTTTTGCCCAGAAGCAGAGGCCTCGGAAAGGAAAATATCTGAGACCCCAAAATCATGAAGCTAAAAGGAAGATTCATGCTGGGAGCTGCTCAGGGGCACCTGCCTCCCATTCTATTCAAGGTCTCCCCTCTGCTCACTGAAATAGATGCATATTCTAATTGCCTCCTTTGGAAAGGCTCATCAGAAATGCAAAAGTCCCCGTCTTTTTTCTTCTCCTAGTTTTGTTGTTGTTGTTGTTGTTGTTGTTGTTGTTGATATAGAGTCTCACTCTGTCTCTCAGGCTGGAATGCAGTGGTGTGATCTCAGCTCATTGCAACCTCCACTTCCCAGATTCAAGTGATTCTCCTGCCTTAGCCTCCCAAGTAGCTAAAGATTACAGGCGTGTATCAGCACATTTACCTAATTCTGTATTTTTAGTAGAGTCTGGGTTTCTCCATGTTGGCTGGGCTGGTCTCAAACTCCTGACCTCCTGTGATCCACCCACTTTGGCCTTCCAAAGGGCTGAGATTACAGGTGTGAGCCACCTAGCCTGGCTATTAGTTTTATTAGTTTTTAAATTTTTTATTTTTTTGAGATTGAGTCTTGCTGTGTTGCCCAGGTTGGAGTGCAGTGGTGCAATCTCGGCTCACTGCAACCTCCACCTCCCAGGTTCAAGCAATTCCCCTGCCTCAGCCTCCCAAGCAGCTGGGATTACAGTTGTGCACCACCACACCTGGTTAATTTTCTATTATTTTTTATTTTTACACTTGCTAACTTTCATTTAACAATTTTTGTATTTTTTAGTAGAGACGGGGTTTCACCATGTTGGTCAGGGTGGTCTTGAACTCCTGACCTGGTCATTCACCCTCCTCGGCCTCCCAAAGTGCTGGGATTACAGGCATGAGCCACTGTGCCTGGCCCAAGCTGACTTTTGTGACTCTGCAGAGAGCTAAGGAACAGCCAGAGAAACAGTAGGATGTGTAGGTTTCTGATCCAGAGTCTTTGTCACAGGATTGTCTGAGACTCACCGAACACATAAAACACCATCTCGAGGACGTCTTCCCTTAGGACTCACTTGCCTTATATGGGAACAAAACCTTCCACACTTATAACTAAATGTCATTGCTCCATACATTCTGAAAGCCAATTCTGGGAGGAATTTTTTTTATTCAAATTCAGACTGAAGGAATCATAGCTGATACCTGCTCTGCTCATAAAATCAGCTCTGCTAGAAACCATATTTCACATATTTGATTAGTGGAAGAGGAGGAGGCATGAAAGGTAGAATGGAGAATAAGAAATAAATCAGGACCAGGCACAGTGGCTCACACCTGTCACGCTAGCACTTTGGGAGGCTGAGGCAGGTGGATCACATGAGGTCAGGAGTTTGAGAGCAGCCAACATCATTAATTAATAATTTGTTTTAATTTGGGATGGAGTCTGGTTCTTGTTACCCAGATTGAAGTGCTGTGGCATGATCTCACCTCACCGCAACCTCTGCCTCCAAGGTTCAAGCAATTCTCCTGCCTCAGCCTCCTGTGTATCTGGGACTACAGGCATGTGCCACCACACCCTGCAAATTTTTGTACTTTTTTTTTGAGACAGAGTTTTGCTCTTGTTACCCAGGCTGGAGTGCAGTGGCATGATCTCGGCTCACCGCAACCTCTGCCTCCTGGGTTCAGGCAATTCTCCTGCCTCAGCCTCCTGAGTAGCTAAGACTACAGGCACAAACCACCATGCCCAGCTAATTTTTGTACTTTTAGTAGAGATGTGGTTTCAACATGTTGACCAGGATGGTCTCGTGATCCACCCGCCTCAGCTTCCCAAAGTGCTGGGATTATAGGCGTGAGCCACCATGCTTGGCCCTAATTTTTGTACTTTTAGTAGCGACAGGATTTTACCATCTTGGCCAGGCTGGTCTTGAACTCCTGACCTCCTGATCTGCCCACATGGGCCTCTCAAAGTGCTGGGATGACAAGCATGAGCCCCCACACCCGGCTGTAAAAATGAATATTCTATCATGAAAGCAACATGACAATAATTAACAGATATGAGACTTAGTACCTGGTTGATGAAGCAGACCATACAGTGAGTCCCCATGACACAAGTTTACCTATATGAGAAACCTGCACGTATACCCATAATCTGACCCCAAAAAAGACAGAAGGTTGAAATAAATAACATAAGGTACAGAAACTTCATCACGTGTTTAGGGCAGAGTGCATGTAGCGGCCACAAGGACACATGATGTTACTCTGGCCACATTCAGTGGCTCACATCTGTTACCCCAGCACTTCTGGAGGTGGAGGCAGGATGATGGCTTGAGCTCAGGAGTTCAAGACCAGCCTGGGTAACATAGCGAGACCCCTTCTCTAGAGAAAATAAAAAATTAGCCAGGCACAGTGATGGATGCCTGTCATCCAAAGTACCAAGGATACCGAGGTGGGAGGATCACTTGAGCCTCAGAAGTAGAGGCTGCAGTGAGCCAAGATGGCACAGCTGAGCTCCAACTTGGCCAGAGGATCTCCCTAGCAATCATTTCCTTCCCCTCAATAGAAATCCTCCTCTCCCAATCCAGGGTAGAAGATTCAAACCCTAAGAACATCAAATATGCAGGAGAATCTCTCTTCTCCCTCTGCAAATGCCTGTTTTTGTGGGACGTATGCACCACGCTTTCTGTAACCACAGGATGGTGCAGAACCCTGGGTCTGCCTCTGTGGCTTGGTCTTCATTCTGAAGCCTTCTGTGCTTACAGGTTGCATGAATTTGCACACTTCGGTGGGGTGCCATGGCTCACACCTGTCATCCCAGGACTTGTAATCCCAGCGTTTTGGGAGGCCAAGACAGCCACATCACCTGAGGTTGGGAGTTTGAGACTATTCTGACCATCATGGACAAATTCCCATCTCTACTAAAAAACAAAACTAGCCGGGTGCAGTTTGTGGGGGTGGGGGCCTGTAATCCCACCTGCTTTGGAGACTGAGGCAGGAGAATCACTTGAGCCCAGGAGGCGGAGGTTGCAGTGAGCTGAAGTCGCGCCACTGCACTCCAGCCTGGGCCACAAGAGCGAAACTTTCTCTGAAAAATAAATAAATAAATAAATAAAGTGCATGCCTTGTCTCTTAGGAATCCACCTGGGTCTTTGCTAGAAATTTTTCAGCCAACTGTTAGCGGGGAAGGACTCATGGCCACCACGTGCACTGCTGCCTTCAATGCCTCCTGGCCTCCCTCTGCGTCTGGGGAGTGGGAGGCTCCTTTTGTGTTCACACAGGAAGGCAGAATTAGGGAAGCTGGGGCCAGGCGCAGTGGCTCACACCTGTAATTTCAGCTGTTTGGGAGGCCAAGGCAGGTAGATCACGGGGCCAAGAGATCAAGACCATCCTGGTCAACATTGTGAAACCCCGTCTCCACTAAAAATACAAAAAATTAGCTGGGCGTGGTGGTGTGTGCCTGTAGTCCCAGCTACTCGGGAGGCTGAGGCAGGAGAATTGCCTGAACCCAGGAGGTGGAGGTGGCGGTGAGCTGAGATCATGCCATTGCACTCCAGCCTGGGTAACAAGAGTGAAACTCTGTCTCAAAAAAAAAAAAGAATTAGGGAAGCTGGTGAGCACCGCATTACTCAACAGGAGGAGAGAGGCAGGCGCAGACGGAGGACGTGGCCATGCTGCTGATGTCACTCATGAGGCCACGGTGATGGAACCCCCGCATTCCTGCCAGTGTGGATCGGCAGGGGCTGAACATGGATCGCTGTGGCCCTTCTCCAGCCAAGCCCATTTCCAGGAGGCTCCTTCCTTCTGTCCCTTGTTAGATGCTGAACACCGAAGACACAGCCTTCCCCAAATGGAGTCCGGTGCCTTGGCTCTCGGCTGGAGGGCAGTGACCTCTCAGGTCCTGGAATGGCCCCTGAGACTGTCTTTGCAGGCTTCATGATCTAACAGTGTGGTTTAAGGTAGGGGCCTTGGACCAAGTGCAATCAGTTCCGACTTTCAGGAGGGAGCCTGACAAATAGCAGATAGATCCGATCTATCTATCTATCTATCTATCTATCTATCTATCTATCTATCTATCTATCTATCATCTGTCTGTCTATCTATCTATGTGTCTATCATCTATCTATTATCTATCTATCTATGTATGCATCTGTGTATGTATCTATCATCTATCTATCATCTATTTATGTATCTATGTATGTTTCTATCATCTATCTCTCTATCATCTATCTATCTATCATCTATCTGTCTATGTATCTATCTATCATCTACCTATCTATCTATAATCTATCTATCTGTCTATGTATGTATCTATCATGTATCTATCTCTTTATCATCTACCTGTCTATCATCTATCTATCTATCTATCTATCTATCTATCTATCTATCTATCATCTATCTCTCTATCATCTATCTATCATCTATATATCTACCTATCATCTATCATCTATCTATCATCTAGCTATCTATCTATCATCTGTCTATCATGTATCTATATATCTATCATCTATCATTTATCTATCTATCATCTATCTATTATCTATCTATCATCTGTCATTGGCTATCTATCATCTATCTATTATCTATCATCTATCTATTGTCTCTCTATCTATCATCTGTCTATCATCTATCTGTCATCTATCTATCTATCTATCTATCTATCATCTGTCTATTGTCTATCTATCTATCATCTGTCTATCTATCATCTATCCATCATCTATCTATCATCTGTCTACCTATTATCTATCTATCACCTATCTGTTTCTACATGTCTATCTAGCTATCTGTTTGTTCATTCATCCACCCATCCATCCATTCATCCAATCTATTTATCTATCCATCCATCTATCATCCATTTACCTATAATCTGTCTATCATCTATCTATGTATCTATTTCTACCTATGTATCTATGTATGATTCTACCTATGTATCTATTTATCTATCATCTGTCTATCATGTATCTATCATCTATCTACCTATCATCTATCTATCATCTGTCTGATTCTCCCTATCTATCCATCTATCATCTAGCTAGCTAGCTAGCTAACTAGTGATCTGTCTGTTTATCCATCCATCCATCCATCCATCCATCCATCCATCCATCCATCCATCCATTCATTCATTCATCCTATCTATCTATCTATCTATCTATCTATCTATCTATCTATCTATCTATCTCCATCTGTCCATTCATACCTATTATCTATCTGATTCTACTTATCTATTTATCTATCTACCATCTATCTGTCTATCATGTATCTATCATCTATCTACTTATCATCCATCTATTTAATCTGTCATCTATCTGATTCTACCTGTCTATCCATCCATCCATCTATTATCTATCTATCTATCTATCTATCTATCTATCTATCTATCTATCTATCTATCGATCTATCGATCTATCTACATATTTCTCTATCTATCTATCTGTCCATCTACCTATCTATCTAACTATCTATCTATCTGTCCATATGTATCATGTAAATAAAATTCACCCATCAAGGCCTGGGGAGGTGGCTCACCCCTGCAATTCCACCACTTTGGGAGCCTGAGGTGGGCAGAACACTTGAGGTCAGGAGTTCGAGACCAGCCTGGCCAACATGGTGAAACCCCATCCTACCAAAAATATTAAGAACTGGCTGCTGTGATGGTGGGCACCTGTAATCCCAGCTGACCTGGAGTCTGAGGCAGGAGAATTGCTTGAACCTGGGAGGCAGAAGTTGCAGTGAGTTGAGATCATACCACTGCACCCCAGCCTGGGCAACAGAATGAGACTCCATCTCATAAAACAAAACCAAAATAAAATACTAAAATAAAATGAAGTTCATCCATCATGTATTTATCAAATATGTATCAGTCATGCATCTAGCTACCATCTATCACCCATATATCTATCATCTGTTCATCTATCATATATATGTTTTATCTGTCATCTACCAATTATCACCTATCAATCATCCATCAGTCATCTATCAAATAGTCAATCATCTATTACATAACCGTCACTTATTAATTGACAATTTTTTCATCTGTCATCCACCAATTAGCACCTATCAATCCTCCATCAGTAATCTATCAAATAGTCAATCATCTATTACATATCTGTCACTTATTAATTGATCATTTTTTCATCTGTCATCCACCAATTAGCACCTATCAATCCTCCATCAGTAATCTATCAAATAGCCAATCATCTATTACATATCTGTCACTTATTAATTGATCATTTTTTCATCTGTCATCCACCAATTAGCACCTATCAATCCTCCATCAGTCATCTATCAAATATGTATCAGTCAATCATCTATTACCTATCCATCTGTCACTTCTTCATTTATCATTTTTTTTCAACTGTAATCTACCAATTATTACCTATCAATCATCTATCTGTCATCTACATATATCATCTCTTTTTTTTTTAAGACAGAGTTCCTCCATGTTGGTTAGGCTGGTCTTGAACTCCCAACCTCAGGTGATCAGCCTGCCTTGGCCTTCCAAAGTGCCTGGATGACAGGCGTGAGCCCCCGCACCTTGCCCCAAATATCATGTATTTAAATAAAAATATATGCTGGGCATAGTGGTTCATGCCTGCAATCCCAGTACTTTGGGAGGCCGAGGTGGGCATAGCACAAGGTCAGGAGTTTGAGACCAGCCTGGTCAACATGGTGAAATCCCATCTCTACTAAAAATACAAAAAATTAGCTGGGTGTGCTTGTGGGTGCCTGTAATCCCAGCTACTCAGGAGGCTGAGATGGGATAATGGCTTGCACCTGGGAGGCCGAGTTGAAGTGAGCTGAGATTGCCCCACTGCACTCCAGCCTGGGACACAGAGAAAGACTCTGTGGCAGAAACAATACCAAACAAAACCATAGAAAATGATGTGAAGGTTGACAGCATCATGAACAAAAATACAGTTGCTGAATGTTTCGGGGGCAGAGATGTGCCTGCAGTTCCTACACCCTCTGAATCTCATGTAACTTCTTTCACCATCAAGATCTCTTCATAGTAGACTTTCCCATTCTCTGCAGCAAATTTCTCCCAGATTATCTGAAAAAAAGAAGGAGAATTACTGCAGCGTCCACCTCCTGGGTTCAAGCAATTCTCCTGCCTCAGCCTCCCAAGTAGCTGGGATGACAGACGCCTGCCACTGTGCCCAGTAATCTTTGTATTTTTAGTAGAGATGGGGTTTCACTCTGTTGGCCAGGCTAGCCTCAGACTCCTGGCCTCAAGGTGATCCCCCTGCCTTGGCATCCCAAAGTGCTGGTATGACAGGCATGAGCCACTGCACCTGGGTGGGGGGTGGCATTATTTCTGGGGTGAAGATCTGAGACAGATCCACCCATGTGATCTCATGGTTGGTTATAAAGAGAGGTCTTGGGAAGAGCTTCCGAGTCTGAAGTCAGGGCAGGGTACGGGAGGTGCCAGAAGGAGAAGGAGAGGTTAGAGCCTGTAGCCATGGTCCTGGCAACTCAAGGTGGGAGACCCCTGGGGGGTCAGTGGAAAGTGGGGGCTGGGGAGGATGCTAGCATGGGGGTGGAATGTAACAGAATGACAGATGGCCGGGGATGCAGGTGGGCCTCATCTAATCAGTTGAAGGTACAAAGTGGAGGAGGGTGGGTCTCATTTAATCAGTCCAAGATCTAAAGGGGAAAGTTGAGCCTCATCTAGTCAGTCAAAGGGCCAAAAGGGGGAATAGTGAGCCTCATCTAAATAGTCAAAGATCTAAGGGGAAGGGTGGGCTGCATCTAATTAGTCTAAGGCCTAAAGTTGGAGGGCGGGCCTCATCTAATCAGCCCAAGAGCTAAAGAGGAAGATTGGGTTTCATCTAATCAGTTAAAGAGCCAAAGGGGAGGGTGGGCCTCATCTAATCAGTCAAAGGGCTAAATGGTAAAAGCTGAGGTTTTCTGGAAAAGAGATTGTTTTGTTTTTGTTGTGACACAGAGTCTCACTCTGTCGTGGAGGCTGGAGGGCAGTGACATGATCTTGGCTCACTGTAACCTCTGCTTCCCAGGTTCAAATGATACTCCTGCCTCAGCCTCCCGAGTAGCTGGGATTACAGGCACCTGCCACCATGCCTGGCTAATTTTGTATATTTAGTAAAGACGGTGTTTCACCATGTTTGTCAGGCTGGTCTCAAATCGCCGACCTCAGGTCTCCCAAAGTGCAGGGATGACAGGCATGAGCCACTGCACCTGGCCCAGTCTGCCTCCCCCACTCACCTCAATTTCTCCTAATGCAGCTCACAGAGAAAATGCTGACCATGACCTGACTACACCCTGACCCAAACCCAGGTGGAAGGGCCAGGAGCTGGGTACAGATTCCAGCCACACCCCATGGTGATGCTGAGGTTTAAGCTGGTAGAGAAGCAGGATGGCTGACACTCAGAACCCATGTCCCCATTCCCCGTTCCCCAGTTTTCCACCTCAGCTGTCTGCTCCACCCACCCCTACCTACCTGGTCCTCCACCTGATTCTCATCGTTGAGTTTGTCTTTGATTTTGGAACTGTCGCTGCATCTGTACACACCTGAGGGACAGAGAGAAAGTGTGAAGGAAGCCCCAGGCCACCAGACTTCCTTCCTCAGGATGCTGAGTTCAAGGTATCTGAGATCAACTACCCAAAACAACTTCACTAAGAATCACCAAGTGATGAAAATCTTGGCCAGGCACGGTGGCTCATGCCTGTCATCCCAGCACTTTGGGAGGCTGAGGCGGGAGGACTAGCTGAGGTCGGGAGTTCGAGACCAGCCTGGCCAACATGGTGAAACCCCGCCTCTACAAAAAATTAGCATAGTGTGATGGTAGGTGAATGTCAACCCAGCCACTCTGGAGGCTGAGGCTGGAGGATCGCTTCAATCTGGGAGGTGGAGGTAGCATTGAGTTGAGATCATGCCATTGCACTCCAGCCTGGGTGACAGGAGCAAGACTCCATCTCAGGAAAAAAAAGAAAAGAAAAAAGGTTATTGCAAATGTAATTAGTTGAGGATGTCAAGATAACATGATCCTGGATTGGAGGGAGTCCTAAATCCAATGACAGGAATCCTTCTGAGAGACAGAAGCAGAGGAGGAGGCCACGTGGAGACAGTGGCTGAGACTGCAGTAATGGGGCCACAAGCCCAGGACACCTGGCACCCCCTAGGAGCTGTGCAAGGCAGGAATCATCCTCCCCTGGAGGCTTCAGAGGGAAGATGATACAATTGTTTTGAATTGAACTATCATCCCCCTAAAACCTCTCTCTACAGCCTAATTTTTGGAATTTGTGAATGGGGCCTTATTAGAGATACGATCTCTGCAAATGTCACTAAGTCAAGGATTTTGACATAAGAAGAGAGAGAGAGACACAGAGAGAGACAGAAAGAGAGAGAGGACAAAGAGAGAGAGGACAGAGAGAGAGACAGAAACACAGAGAGAGAGAGAGCATAGAGAGAGAGGATAGAGAGAGAGACAGAGACAGAGAGAAGAGAGGACAGAGAGGAGAGAGGGAAAACAGAGAGAGAGTACAGATAGAGGGAGACAGAGACAGAGAGAGAGATGGAGACAGAGAGAGAGGACAGAGAGAGACAGAGAGAGGACAAAGAGAGAGGACAGAGAGAGAGATAGAGAGAGGATAGAGACACAGAGAGAGGACAGAAAGAGGAAGTACAGAGAGAAAAAAGACAGAGAGAGACAGAGAGAGAACAGAGAGAGAGAAATGACAGAGAGATGGCAGAGCAAGAGAGATAGAGAGAGAAAGAGCACAGAGAGAGAGGATGGGGGAGAGTGAGATAGAGAGAGACAGAGAAGGACAGAGATAGATAGAGAGAAAACAGAGAAAGAGAGAGAGAGGAAAGAGAGGAGCCGGGTGCATCACCTGAGGCCGGGAGTTTGAGACCAGCTTGACCAACATGGTGAAACCACTTTTCTACCAAAAATACAAAAATTAGCCCGGTGTGGTGGCACAAGCATGTCATCCTAGCCCCTCAGGAGGCTGAGGCAGGAGCTGAGAGAGCCAGGAACCATTCTCCCATAGAGCAGAAGCCACATGGGGCATGAAGACAGCACCTCTGTGCCCACAGCTCAGCTCTGTGGGGGGCAGGGGGACCTCACATCTGGCAAAAACCTGGCATCCCAAGTAAGTTCTCTGTATTACTGGATGGCTGATGGGACCAGCAGCTACCTTTGCAGGCCATCTATGTTTTCTCTTTTTTTAATTGCATTTTAGGTTTTGGGGTACATGTGAAGAACATGCAGGATTGTTGCATAGGTACACATGTGGCAGTGTGATTTGCTGCCTTCCTCCCCTTCACCTATATCTGGCACTTCTCCCCATGCTATCTCTCCCCAACTCCCACCCCTTGCTGTCCCTCCCCTATTCCCCCCAATAGACCCCAGCGTGTAGTGCTCCCCTCCCTGTGTCCATGTGTTCTCATTGCTCAACACCCACCTATGAGTGAGAACATATGGTATTTCATTTTCTGTTTTTGTGTCAGTTTGCTGAGAATGATGGTCTCCAAGTTCATCCATGTTCCTACAAAGAACACGAACTCATCATTTCTGATGGCTGCATAATATTCCATGGTGTATATGTGCCACATTTTCTCTGTCCAGTCTATCATCAATGGGCATTTGGATTGGTTCCAGGTCTTTGCTATTGTAAACAGTGCTGCAATGAACATTCGTGTGCCTATGTCCTTATAGTAGAAGGATTTATAATCATCTGGATATATACCCAGTAATGGGATTGCTGGGTCAAATGAAATTTCTATTTCTAGGTCCTTGAGGAATCACCACACTGTCTTCCACAATGGTTGAACTAATTTACACTCCCACCAATAGTGTACAAGTGTTCCTATTTTTCGACATCCTCTCCAGCATCTGTCATCTCCAGACTTTTTAATGATTGCCATTCTAACTGGCATGAGATGGTATCTCAATGTGGTTTTGATTTGCATTTCTCTAATGACCAGTGATGATGAGCATTTTTTTATATGTTTGTTGGCCTCATGTATGTCTTCTTTTGTAAAGTGTCTGTTCATATTTTTTGCCCACTTTTGGATGGGCTTGTTTGTTTTTGTCTTGTAAATCTGTTTGAGATTTGATATCTTTATAAATTCTGGATATCAGCCCTTTGTCAGATGGGTAAACTGTAATATTTTTTCCCATTCTGTTGGTTGCCAATTCACTTTAATGACTGTTTCTTCTGCTGTGGAGAAGCTGTGGAGTTTGATTAGGTCCCATTTGTCTATTTTGGCTTTTGCTGCCAATGCTTTTGGTGTTTTGGTCATGAAGTCCTTGCCTACTCCTATGTCCTGAATGGTTTTGCCTAGGTTTTCTTCTAGGGTTTTTATGGTGTTAGGTCTTATGTTTAAGTCTTTAATCCATCTGGAGTTAATTTTAGTGTAAGGTGTCAGGAAGGGGTCCAGTTTCTGCTTTCTGCACACGGCTAGCCAGTTTTCTCAACACCATTCATTAAACAGGGAATCCTTTCCCCATTGCTTGTTTTTGTCAGGTTTGTCAAAGATCAGATTGTTGTAGATATGTTGTGTTGCCAAAACTGAGGTTTTTTCTAAGATGGAGTTAGTTATAGTTGGCTCATGAGAGCTCTATACAGATTTTTTAATGTGTTTTAGGGACAGAGTCTCCCTAAGTTGCCCAGACTGGCCTTTAACTCCTGGGCTCAAGTGATCCTCCTGTCTCAGCCTCCTGAGTAGCTGGGACTATAGCCATGAGACATTGCCCCTGGCTATCTAGGTCTATTTTTGATCTGAACTTCTACTCTTCTAACAATGTGAGATTCTTTTGCCAAAACTACATGGGAGAGAGAGAGAAGTCAGAGCCTGGGGCTTCTGGAGAGAGGCCCTCCTCTCTGATGGCACATCTGCCCACACCATCTTCTGCACACAAATGTTTATGGTCACCAGAAACCACAGCACTTCCACCTGTTCCAGACAGTGTGGCCAGCTGATCCCATCTGACCTCTTGCTTTGTTGATTAGGAAAAAAAAGCAAAAGCCCCACCACCACCAAAAAACCCTACCACCAGTGTTTCACATGTGCTGAACTCTTAGCCTCAGAGGGAGGGCAGCCTGTGGTGAGGAGAACCCCAGTGGCCAGAGAAGGGCTGGGCCACCTTCTGACCTCAGCAGGAGCACTGAATGGGGGCCCTGTACCCAAGCACTGTCCTTTTCATCCCAGTGCCTGTTTCTCCTTCTACCAAGAACTCCACAGTGTAAAATGACCTTTCTTGTCAGCTGCATTTATGAAATAATGCTGCTAAAAATGCCAGTTATAAATGTGAAAAGAAAGCTTACCCAGTGTAAGCGATTGACTTTGATTCTGATTTCTGTCATCTTCTGCCCCACTTCCTAGAAAAGGACTGTTGATCCCCACCAGCTGTGAGATGTGTTGTGCCTCTCAGGGGAGTGTGTCTTTTCTGCCCCGCTGTCAGGCCTGGCCACATGAGTGAGTGTGGCTGGTGAAATGTGGTGTAGGTGACCTAGGCCAGCTCCAAGCAGGGGCTCTAGCATGAAAACCAAAAAGTATCCAGGACAGGTCTTCATTATTGGAGAAGCTTATTTGACCAATGTTAAGGACATACCAGAGAGTCAGGTCAGTGCCTTTCTGCAAAGATGATTTTGAAGGCATCAATATTTAAAGGGGAAAGCAGGCTAGAGGGAGAGAGAGAGTGCACAGTAATTCACATGTTGCAAGAGAAAAGGAGCCAGAAGGGAGATAGTCAATTACGTGTTCATCTGGCACTCAGTAATCAGGACTTTATATAAGAGAAAGTGAACACAGTAGCTACCTGTGGAGATTTCTAACCTTTCATCTGTAGTTACCCACTTAGAAACAAAAGGAAAGGCACCACATCACATGCTGCAGCTTTCAGTTTAATCTGTCTCCTTTCAGCACAGTGAACTGGGGTCTGGAGTTTCTATTTTCCTTTCACGTGTCATTTCAGCCTTTCTGCAGCTGTTCTGCTCTCTTCCTCAGGGGCACCTAGTTCCAGATAGAGGCTCCTTCTTCACTTTGAGTCCTGGAATGAGAGGTCACAGGGTCAGAACTGCAGCCACTAACACATAATATGAGAATGAGCAACAAGCCATTGTTGTTAACAGCCATGAGGTTTGGGAGTTTTCTGTTACCTCGTCGAGACTGTAGCACTGACTCCTGCAGCTTTCCAGCCTGCAGACTCGCCCTAAACATTTCAGACCTGACAGCCCATGCCTTACAGTAAATCTCCCTCTCTCCCTCCAACCGCTGACCTGCAGAACCAATCCAGGTGTTATTGTGTTCCTGGGTCAAACCATCATCGCAATCTGTGAGGCCCCAGGTTGCTGCAGCCTCTGCTGCAGGGAGCAATGCAGAAGAGAGGTGGGAACTCTGAGAAGCTGTGTACCATCAGCTGGTGCTTGAAAGCCTTACACCACTGAGGTGGATGTCACCCCTCTGCTCCTGGACCTCTTCTTCCTGAGCCCCATCCTCTCCCCTCTTATACAACCCCCAGTAGGCCTGTGATCCTTTGCTGATTTCTTTTCCCCTTTAAGACCTTTGAGTATAATTTATCCCAACTGTATCAGTGTAAAAACAAGCATAGTGATCAAAGCCTTGTCAGCAGCCTTTCTCCTTCCAGGAGCTACCTATCTTTTGTCTTTTCTTTCTTTCTTGCCCTTTCCCTTTTCTCCTTCCCTCCCTCTCTCTTCCTTCTTTCTTTCCTTCCTTCTTCCCTTCCCCACTCCTCCCTCCTCATCTTGTCTCTCATTTCCACAATTGTGTGAACAGTGAACACAGTAGAAAAGAGAAAGGGCCTGCTCTGTGAAGTATTCCAAGGCTCAAAGACAGAAATCAAGACAACTGCATGATGCAGAAGAGCAGGAACAGGTGCAGGCACAGCATCCCAATCAAAGGCCCAGGGGAAGAAGTAACCAGGGCCCAGTAGTGTTACAGAGGCTGCTTGGGAGGTAAAGCCCTTCACTGACACAGGATGTGGGAAGAGTTGATGAGGGAATGAGAAGAAAGTGATTTGGGTTTGAGATGTTAAATTGAAGATATCTGTGGAATGCCCATGTGGACAGGCTGAGAAGGCAGAAGAAAGTTATGGTCTATATAGCTCAGGACAGCAGTGCAGAAAGGCACTGTGGTTTGGGTGGGCCTCAAAATCCCAGAGAGAGGTGAAGCTGCAGGAATGGAAGAGAAGTGATGACTGACAGAAGTTCTGGCTCCATGTTGGAAAAATCTCAACATTCAAAGGACAGGCAGATAAAGAGGTGCTAAAAAAGAGGAAAAGGGGAGTCTGGAGGGGCTGTCCATTTCCAAATTCCAGAGAAAGAGAAGAAAGAAAGAGACAGAGTGGGCCAGGCATGGTGGCTTACTTTTGCAGGCTCAGGTGCAAGCTGCCAGTGGGTCTACCATTCTGGAGTCTGGAGGGCAGAGACCACATTCCCACTGCTCCACTAGGTAATGCCCAGGTGGGGGCTCTGTGTGGTGACTCCAACCCGACATAGTGCCTTGGAACTACCCTAGAAATGGCTCACCATTGTGGGGGGCTCCCTCTGCAGCAGACTTCTGCCTGGGCACCCAGGCTTTCTGATATATCCTCTGAAATAGAGTTGGAAACTGCCAAACCTCCACCACTCTTGCATTCTGCATGCTTGCAGACTTGATGCCATGTAGGAACTACCAGGGTGAGTAGTTTGCATGCTGTGAAGTGGTCGTCTGACCTCCTATTTAAGGCCCTTGGAGGGGAGACTGGACTTGAGATGGCTAGGATAAGGGAAGAAGCACCCCAAGGCAGCACTGAGTAGCAGTGCCCCTGGCCTAGCCCCGGAAACCAGTCTGTCCTCTTAGGCCTCTGGGCTTGCGATGGGAGGAGCAGCCTGGAAGATTTCTGAAGGGTCTTTGAGGCTTTTTTCCCATTTTCTGGGCTATTAGCACCCACTTCCCTTTCAGTCATGCTAATCTCTCTAGCAAGTGGTTGCTGCTCATGACTCTTGAACTCTTAACATTTGGGTTCCTCTCCTGAAAATGTTCTTTTCTTCTCCACCATGGGCAAGGCTGCAGATTTTCCAAATTTTTACTTTCCTTCCTTTGAATTATAAGTCCCAACTTTAAGTTCTTCCTTTGCTCCCTATCTGACCACAGGTGGTAGAAGCAGCCTTGCCACATCTTGAATGCTTTGCTGCATAGAAATTATGCTTCCTCCAGATACCCCAAGTCATCACTCTGAAGTTCAGTCTTCAACAAACCTAGGACATTGGCACAATGTAGCCAAGTTCTTTGCTAAGGTGTAACAAGGATGACCTTTGCTCCAGCTCCAAGGAAGTTCCTCATTTAGTCTGAGACCTCATCAGAAATAGAGCTTTCACTGCCCATATTTCTATCAGCATTTTGGTCATATCATTTAAAAAATAAAAATAAAACCCTAAGCCCTTCCCCCCACCCAGACTACTGAATGGACCCCCTATTGGCCAAGGGGACCCCAAAGAAACCTTAAAGCTGAGTCCCAGCCCTGATGCAATGGGAGGTCAGACATGCCTCATTAGAGGCCCTCCCTTGGTAACCACCACTAAGCTTTCTTCTCTAAGGGCTAAATGGAAACTAGCCCTTTTAAAAATTTTTTTAATTTTACTGTAAGTTCTGGGATACATGTGTTGAGCATGCAGGTTCATTACATAGGTATACATGTGCCATGGTGGTTTGTTGCTCCTATCAATCCATCATCTAGGTTTTGAAATACTTATCCTAATGCTCTCCCTCCCCTTTCCCCTCCTCACCCACCAATAGGCCCCAGTGTGTGATGCTCCCCTCCCTGTGTCCATGTGTTCTCATTGTTAAACTCCTACTTAAGAGTGAGAACATGTGGTGTTTGGATTTCTGTTCCTATGTTGGTTTGCTGAGAATGATGGTTTCCAGCTTTATCCATGTCCCTGCAAAGGACATGAACTCATTCTTTTTTATGGCTGCATAGTATTTAATGGTATATATGTGCCACATTTTCTTTATTCAGTCTATCACTGATAGGCATTTGGGTTGGAACCAGCCCTTTCAAAAGACTCACCTCAGCACTGATTTTAAACAACCACCTTATGCTGGCCTTCCCTTTTGCAGTTTCAACAAACCAACCAACCAGTATTTCTTCCTGATAAGAGACCACCATCCACTGAGAGCTTCTGGTCATTCTAGGGAGAATGCACACTGACTGAGGGTTTTCGTGTCTTCTTCTTCATCTTCTGATGAAGAGGCCCAAAACCTTTCCCCTCACAGCTTGCTAACACTATCATTTTTTTAACATGGGACCCCATGGAGGGGCTTGGACATCAACTGCACATGAGCATGTTTCTTCTTTCATAAATATTCGTGGCCCCTCCTGTAGCTTGCTGAATATATATTTGGCCACCTCATTCAGTATAAATCTTTGTTTTATTATTCTGACACACCAAGTGCCTGTTTCTGGCTTCTGGCCAGAGGCTATGCTTCCCAGTCGTTCAGAATGGCCAGCCTACAGGCTGAAACCATTTATGATAAATATAGCTCTCCCTTCCACTGTCAACCTCATCATCCTTTGGTTGACAGTTCCAAATTTTCCCTCATCTTCCTGTCTTCTTCTAAGCCCTCCAAATTCTTCTAATATCTATCAATTTACTCACTTCCACAGCTGCCTCCACATCTTCAGCTATCTTTATAGCACAGCCCCACTCCTCAGTACCAATTTTCTGTTTGTCCATTTGGCATTGCTACAGATGAATGCCTGAGGCTGGATAATTGATCAGGAAAAGAGGTTTATTTTGGCTCATGGTATGGCAGGCTGTACAGAAAGCACAGTGTTGGCATCTGTTTCTGGTGAGGGCCTAAGGAGCTTCCACTCATGATGGATAGCAAAGCGAAGCAGGTATATCATACTGTAAGAGGGTGAGCAAGAGAGAAAGTGGGGTAGATTCCAGTCTCTTTAAACAACCAGCTTTCCAGCAAACTAGTAGATTGAGCACTCACTCATTTCTGTGAGCAGGACATCAAGCCCCCCATCATGACCCAAAGTTCTCCCACTAGACCCAATACCCAAAACTGGGGATCAAATTTCACATGAGATTTGGAGGAGACAAATGTTCCAACCATGTTAGCCAGCATCTCAGCCCCAGATAATACCAGACTGCAAGAGGGAAGAACACTGTGGGGACTCTGTGCTAGCTGCTTTCCTTTGACATTTTCCTCTGAATTTAGAAACAACCAAAAATAACTTGGTGAATGTCCTGAAGTTATTTACCACTTACAGAGACCACAATGTCACAAAAGACAGGGATTAACATGAGGTGTAGTTTAATGATACTGGAAGAATTGGTTTTAATGTACTATATTTCTAACATCTTTCCAGAATCATCTGTCCCAAAACAGAAACCGTCTTGTTTCCTGGGCATGCTATGAGAACAGGAAAAGCACTAAATTTTTCTTCAAAAAATAATTGCAAAATCCACATGAATGAAACACATTATTAAGAACTGAACTAAGAGACAAAAATAGCTAATATTTGAGGCCAAGCACTGTTCAGAATATGGTACATATCATTCTATCTTCACAATAACCTGAGGAGGAAGACAGTATTTCTATCCCCATTTTGCAGCTGAGGGAACTAAGGGACAGAAGAGCTAAGAAGCTTGCCCAAGGTCACACTTAAGAGGCAAAATAGAGACCCCATCCCAGAGGAAGGCCTCCATGGTCTGTGCCCTTAACCATTGCCCTCTCCTACCCTTCACACATACCTACCTTAATCAAAAGAGTAGATCTAACAATGATGACTTCACTTCCTAAGTTAATCCATAGGATTAAGGTAGTAACAGGCTACATTATAGACCTTAGCAAATTATATTGAAATTATTCTAAAGAAAAGTCAACTCAATCTATCACATAGCTTTCAAAAAATGATGGGCAGGCCCTGTGGGTGGCTCATGCCTGTGGTCCCAGAACTTTGGGAGCCCAAGGCAGGAGGAGCACTTAAGCCCAGGAGTTTGAGACCAGCTCTGGCAACACAGTGAGACCATCTCTTTACATTTCTTTTACTTAGCCGAGCATAGAGGCACATGCCTAGCTACTCAGGAGGCTGATGGAGGAGGATCACTTGAGCCCAGGAGTTTGAGGCTGCAGTGAGTTATGATCACACCACTGCACTCCAGCCTGGGTGAAAAAGCAAGACCCTGTCTCCGAAAATAATGTCACACCACATTTTTAGACACAAACACATTGCTTAGCAGTCATTATCAAACGCCTGTGCTAACTAGGTCAGAAACATAACCCTAACTGGTGGTTTAGGACGGAAACCTAGAAATTGTGCTGTAGACTGATGGTCCGTGCCTTCCCAAAATTTATACATTGAAACTTGGTCCCTGATGTTATGGCATTAGTATGTGGGGCCTTTGGGAGGTGATTAGGTCATGAAGCTGGAGCCCTCATGAATGGGATTAGTGCCCTTATATGAGGAACCCCAGAGAGCTCCCTCACCTTTTTCCCATCTTGTGAGGACACAAGAAGCTGGCAGTCTGAAACCTGGAAGAGGGCCCTCGCCAGAACCCGATTATGCTGACGCCCTGAGCTTAGACTCACAGCCTCTAGAACTGAGAGAAATAAACCTCTGTGGATTTTAAGCTCCCTGATCTATGGTATTTGTTAGAGCAGCCTCAGTTGACTAAGACAAATGGATTCAATTTAGGCATAAATTCTTGGTTTCCAGAAAATGAAAAGTAACTTGATAATGCAATGCTGTCCACTGGAATGTTTTATCCAAGGCCTCTCCAGCTCCCAGCAATGCTGGACTGACTATGTATTTCTAGGGACTCTCCTTGCTCCAGAGCCTGCAAGGCTTTCTATGTTCACAGTCTAGTCTTCACTTCTCTCACAATGACACAGAAGAGATTTCCAGGGTCTCTCTGAGAAGCACAAACCTAGTCCAATACAGAAGAGCTCATCAGGCACTCAGGGGCTTCTTCTTCCCCAGACTCCCCAGGAACCATGAGCTCAGAAGATAGGCTACCCAGAGCACCTCCCTTCTCATTCACCAGAAGGAAGCTCTTAGAGGCTGCTCCCCCAGCCTTCTTTCAGGCCCAAAGGTTTACCTTTTGCCTCTGCCTCCATTTCTGCTAGATTCTCTTATTCCAGTCTGTACATATCAGAAGTCGTCAGGAACCTCAAGAGAAGATAATAGAGCTGTAGTGGGTCATTTTACATTTTCCAGACAAACACTGAATTTCTAACAGGAAACCTCAGCCTACAGCCTTCCTGCCCCCAGGACCTCCTAGCAGGAGAGCCCAGGTCCCATCATCCCATCAAAGTGCATGGCTGCTGCTGCCCAGCCTTCTGCCCAGAGAATGAAGAGGCATTAAAGCCCCACCTGGCCCCAGACCCACATCCTGTCCAGCCACTCAACAGCTGGTGGGCTCCCCTTTTTCATGATGCTCTTTCAGCTGTGCCCTAGGGGGCTCACCTCTTGCAGCCTTGATGGTGCAAGTCTTTCCAGGTCCCAGGAGGAATGAGCTGGAACGGCCCCCCACCCAAAGGCAGCCGTTGCTGTGCATCTAAACTGATGCTTTTTTTTTACGGTGGCAGGTGCCTTGCCTTCTTGTCTGCAGCTGTGGGTTTAGACAAAGTGCATTATTAGGCTTCTTTCCTCCTCAGGGCCAGCAGGGCTTCAGCATGGCCCACTTAGGGGTCATTTCCACAAAAGAAATGTCCTCAGGCTGACAAATCCACCCATTCTTCCTTGATACAGGATCTCTTCAGAAACACAATAGCCTAGAATTCTTCCTTTTTTCCACCCAACCTGCTCACTCACCTCCTCACACTGCCACCCCCACCCCCAACACTGCACCAGAACACCCACCCTCAGCTTCTACTGAGACCCTGGCTACTTCAGCGTGTTCTCCCCACGTTTGTGCCCACATACATCTTCCTACAAGTTCCCCCCTCTCCCCACCGCAACTTCAGAGGCTGAAGCTCTCTCACTCAGAAAACATTAGCTATTGGTCAGGAATATTGTGCAAAAGACTTCACTTCACTGAAAAAGTGAAGTCCCTTCACTCCTGGTGGTCCCAAATGCCCCCAGGCCCTCAGCCATAGGACATAGCTCTCACCTGGACAGTGGACACCCTGCTTCACTTCTCACTCTTCACCCCTGGAAGGCAGGGTTCCTTTCCCATCCATCGACTGTTGGGGGTGAAAGGAAACTCTGTAGTACTATACTGAGATGATGTTTCCACCACCAACCATCTGCTTGGGTCCCTCATAATTCTCCACCAGAGACTACGTCATCTCGGAGTTCTGAGGAATTCACTTTCCAAGAAAGGTCTTGGGTCCTTGGGTCCTTGATCCCTAATGGGATTTTGGTCAGAAGATGTGTTCTTGGCAGCTGCCAGCCCTTTGTCCAGTGAGAAGGGGTAGGGCCTGTGCAGCTACACAAAACAAAGCACCTTGGAAAAGGTGCCCTTATGGATGAGACGCAGCACCCCCAGGCATTCTCCCTCCTCATCATGGGTTGCTCTTTGCAAGTGAAAGTCTCATGCAGTAGGTTCCCTTTGCCTTCCTCTCTGGCCCTGACCTTCACAGGAGACCTCTTCTGGTTCCTTCTGGACCACCTGCTGCCTTACACCTGGGTTCCATACCTGAATCACCAGCATCCACTCAGAGGACACTGGGCAGCTGAGACCTTTGTTTTTTGCTGAGGCCAGTCCTCATCCAGTAGGGTACTCAAGCACCCACAGCAGCTCCCCAGGCAGCAAATGTCACTGTCTGTTGCAAACCAGTTGGGTAAGACTCACACTTTAGCTTCCCTTCATGGACTTCACTTTGGGAGAAATTTCAGTTCAAACTCTCAGGGCCCATGGTCACTGAGCTCAGTGTCCCCAGTAAGACACACCCAGTAGCTGCACCTCTAAGAGCTTGTGCTTCTGCCAGAACAATAAGCTGCTACTAGATGCGACAAATCCCTTCTCTAATTTGACATGAGTCACTGTCTCCTCAATCTGGCCCCGAAGCATCCCAGTCAGTGGGAATGCCAGGAAGCATGATGTAGAAGGAAGAACTGGAGGGAGGGAAAGGAGGCCACCAGCCTCCTGCTGAGTCTTGATTAGGGCTCCTGGGCAGACCTTCCAGGATCAAAAGAAGAAAATGGATTCTCCTCCTCCCATAGAGAAAACTGTTGGAATTCACATAAACCCTCTGGGCCCAGACTTTCTCAGGTGTACAGTGAGGACCCTGGACTCCAGGATCTCTGGGTGCTTCTCTCTGATAGAACAATGACCCCCACAAAGATGCCCATGCCCTACTCCTTAGAACTTGTGAATATGTCACGTTGTTTGGCAAAGGGTGAATTAACATGGCAAGTGGAATTTAGGTTGCTAATAGGCTAACGCTAAGACAGGAAGATTAGCCTCGATTATCAGGGTGAGCTCACTGTAATCCCAGGGGCCCTTACAAGTGACAGAGGGAGGCAGGAGACATAGTGGCAGAATCAGAGACAATTTTAAAGAAGCTGGCTTGGAAGAAAGAGGAAGAGGCCGTGAGCTGAAGGATGCAGGCAGCCTCTAGAAATGAGAAAAGGGAAGAAAATAGTCCTGCTGTATGTGGAGCCTGCTGAGCACGGTCTTGCCAACACTTTTGTTTTAGCCCAGTAAGATGCAGTTTGAACTTTTTATTTTTATTTTTATTTTTAATTTTTATTGCATTTTAGGTTTTGGGGTACATGTACAGAACATGCAAGATAGTTGCATAGGTACACACATGGCAGTGTGTTTTGCTGCCTTCCTCCCCTTCATCCTTTGAACTTCTGTCTTCCAGAACATGAGATAATAAATCTGTACTGTTTTAACCTGAATATTTTTTTTGACCTCTGAACTTTTTATTGGCCTCCTGCTCCCCCAAGGGTTTCCTGCTTCTGCTGGTCTAATGTCTCAGAACTTTGGTGTCGTTGGTCTCAGACACCACTTTGCCATTTACTATCTGGCGGGTGGTTGTCTTTTGGATGGTTTGCATGGAGTTGCTGCTGTTCAAGGCATCATTGAGACTGAAGTCCTCACCATCTTCTGGCAGGCGGCGGTAGGTGGTGATCTCAGCCTCCAGCTTGACCTTGATGTTCAACAGAGCCTCGTCCTCCTGGGCCTGGCACTGTCCTTCTGCCCGGGTCTGTGCCAGATCGGACTCCAGGTGCAGCAGGATCCCGTTGAGCTGCTGTATCTGCAGGGTGTAGCAGGCCTCCACCTCCCTCAGGCTGTTCTCCAAGCTGATCTTCATATTTCTCATGGAGTCCAGGTTGATCTCCAAGGACTGGACTGTATGTCTCAGCTCTGTGAGCGTCATCTCAGCAGCTTCAACCTCAGTGGACTGTGTGGTGACTATTGTGGTACTCTCCTCAATCAGCTGAGTCCAGTACTTGTCCAGCTTCTCTCGGTTCTTCCGAGCCAGCTCATCATATTGAGCCCAGATTTCTGCCATGATCTTACCGAGGTCCTGAGATTTGGGGGCATCTACCTCCATGGTCAATCCAGAGCTGGCAATCTGGGCTTGTAGGCCATTTACTTCCTCTTCATGGTTCTTCTTCATGAAGAGCAGATCCTCCTTGAGAGCCTCAATATCTGTCTCCAGCTGCTGCTGAGTGACATTGGTGTCATCGATGACTTTGCGGAGACCATAAATGTCGCTCTCCACAGACTGGCGCATGGCCAGCTCTGTCTCATACTTGACTCTAAAGTCATCAGCAGCAAGATGAGCATTGCCAATCTTCAGAATGATGTGGGCATTGTCCACAGTATTTGAGAAGATCTGAGCCCTCAGGTCCATGATGATCTTGAAGTAATGGCCCCAGTCTCTGACCTGGGGTCCCTTCTTCTCCAGGTGCTCCCAGATTTTGCTCTCCAGCTTCCGGTTCTCAGTTTCCAGGCTCCTGACTCTGTCCAGGTAAAAGGCCAGGTGGTCGTTCAGGATTTGCATGGTCTCTTTCTCGTTCTGGATGCCTCCCATTCCTGCCAGACCCCTGGCCATCCCCATGGCCAGGACCCCGACCCCCATGCCGCTCTGGCAGCTGATGGAGTGCATCACGGAGATGCAGGAACCAGAGCCCCCGGCACCTGCATAGATGCTGGCCATGCTGCTGACCAGCCGGGCACCATAGCTGGGCACCCGGATGGAGCCCACGGACCGGTAGTTGGTGGAAAAGGAGAAGCGAATGGTGAAGCTCATGCTGCCTGGGGAGGAGAGTGAGAGGACAGGACTCAGGCTTTGCAGATGTCTTAACCTGAATATTATAAAAGTCCTTTTTTTGGCTGGGTGTGGAGGATCATGCCTGTAATACCAGCAGCACTTTGGGAGGCTGAGGTGGATGGATCACAGGGTCAGGATTTTGAGACAATCGTGGCCAACATGGTGAAATCCCATTTATAATAAAAATACAAAAAAAAAAAATGATGGCTATGGTGGTTCATGCCTATAGTTCCAGCTAACAGGGAGGCCAAGGCAGGAGAATTGCTTGAACCCAGGAAGCAGAGGTTGCAGTGAGAGATTGTGCCATTGCACTTCAGCCTGGTGACAGAGCAAGACTCTCTATCAAAAATAAAAAGTTATCTTTTTGTTTTTCTTAAAAAAATAAGCTAATAATTTTTTAACAGGCTATTACATATTTCTGAAAACATGTTTTTTTCTTTTTCTTCATTTTAGTGATTATGTTTAAAATCTAATTCTGAATTATTAAAAAAGCCAGTGTGCCAGTTACCCTAAATCACACACACACACACACACACACACACACACACACACACACACACATATACATATATACATATATATATATATATACATATATATATATATATATATATATATATATATATATATATATAAAGGAATTACTTATTTGTTGATGTGGAAATTAGCCAAACGTTCATACATGATTCTGGACACCAGCAGAGGTGCAGTGGGTTTTTTGGTGCCTGGGTAGCCTCTGCCAGTGTATTTGTATTTTGAGCTTAGCCAACTTGGTGCATTAGCAACAGAGAGAAGGTGTTGAGACTCAAGGTAGCTTTAAAAGCTTCATACCTTGTAAAATCCAATTACTATTTAGAGTGAATGGTGGTGTTAAATATAGTTGTTCCTTTATAAAAGGTATAAAAGCATCACTTAATTGAAATTGAATGCAGACTCCAAAAAAATGCATCTTGATTAGAGGGGAAAAAAGCAAAAGAGCCTAGCTTCCTTAGTTTCTTTAGCTTGTTGATCTATGTTTATATCTATAGCTGTAGGCACAAACGTATTCACAAATGTACCTATAGGTACATGCATGGTCGGAGAAGGATGTTTCTAATGGTGTTATAATTAGCTGCTTCCTGGCAATTTCTAATTAAAGCAGAGATGCAGCTACAGGTTTGTATTCATGCTGTTGTGAACATTAAGGTCTCTAACTCCAGCTTTGAACATGACTTGGGCTCTCTGTGGTGCTGGGAGTAACTTCAGTGTAATAGAGGTTCTAAATTCCCTTTTGGGGATGGGTGGTGCACCGAATCACTTACGTCATTCTTTCCCCTAGGCAGTTTTTCCTGCTTGCCTCCTTTTGTGTAAATTAGATGCTGATTCCAAGAATGGTAGCTTGAGAGGTGGGGCGATGTTGTGTTGCTGCGTGGATGGCTTTTCTTGGGATAAACATCTTCCTGGTGATGTCATCTCTTTTTAGGCTGAAGGAGATGAAATTGAGGGAACAGACCCACAGGCAGGAAGCAGGTGTCAGATGATCTGCTTGTTCACACTCTAAAATGCGGCTCAGGGTGGCACTGGGAGGAATTTGTCAGCGACAGGGAAGGTCCAGAAAGACACAAACCCTCTTCCAGTCAGAATTTGGAGCTTAGCAGAACTGGGCCTTGGGCAGCCTTCACCAGGCAGATGAACCCTGGCTTCACCTAAGGAAGTGTCAAGATACTCCCGCCCAAATCCTACAGGGCCAGAGAATCAGGGAGTCAACCAAAAAAAAAAATCTTTTTAGAGCATGCACATTGCTAGGTATAGGTAAGATAAACAGAAGAAAGAGGCTGGGCATGGTGGGCCATGCCTGTAACCCTAGCACTTTGATAGGCTGAGACAGGTGGATCACTTGAAGTTAGGAGTTCAAAACCACACTGGCCAATGTGGTGAAATGCTGTCTCTACTAAAAATGCAAAAAATTAGTGGGCCGTGGTGATGCATGCCTGTAATCCCAGCTACTTGGGAATCTGCAGGAGAATCACTTGAACCAGGGTGGTGGAGGCTGCAGTGAGCCGACATTGTGTAGCTGCACTCCAGCCTGGGTAACAAAGTGAGAAAAAAAAAAAGAAGAAAATAAGAGAGAACTGGCAGTGGAAAGGAAGAAGTTTATTTAATTTCAGTTTCTCTGTTAAGTTTTAATATTAAAGACTCCAAATTTGAAACTGTATTGGGTAGTCCTGATGAACAGAAAAAGGGCATCTTTGAAATTTCCTGAATATATTTTTGTTAAGAAAGTACACTTGGCCAGGTGCTGTGGCTGAAACCTGGAATCCCAGCACTTTGGGAGGCCAGGATAGGTGGATCACCTGAGGTAAGGAGATCGAGACCAGCTTGGCCAACACGGTGAAGCACCATCTCTACTAAAAGTACAAACACTTGGCCACGTGTGTGATGCAGGCCTGTAATCCCAGCTACTTGGAAGGCTGAGGCATGAGAATAGCTTGAACCCAGGAGGCAGAGGCTGCAATGAGTTGAGTTGTTGCCACTGCACTCCAGCCTGGGTGGCAGAGCGAGGCTCTGTCACACACACACACACAAAAGTACTGTCACTTACTCTGAGCTAAGAAGTCACCTGTAGTTTGCCACCGGTTTAGAAAGTGGTTGTTAGTGCAGTTTCTCTCCCATGTTCCTTGTGGGGCTCTTCCTCCCACTTCCATATTCTCCTCCATGGAGTCATAACATGCCCTGGATGTGGATGGCTGGGCAGGGCCTCCTCCACTCTTGTGTTTCCTTCCAAATGTGATTAGTCTTTAAAATGTTATGCATTATTATAAGCTAAAGGGAAAGAAAAATAATTATCTGTGATCTTCGGTGTTTCAATTTTTCTTTCTTTTTAAGACATATTTAAAACATATTCATCTCTACTAAATTTAGTCTTTCAATAAAATAATACAAGTTCATTAGAGACAATTTAGAGGTGATGAACAGGTGGAAGAACAGGAGGTTTCTTGGTAATCTCACTGTTGTCATTACTGTGATCATGCCAGCTTGGGACATTAGTGGCCTGGTTCTGATCCACAGACTCAATCAGTCCCAAGACTTTTCACAGATTCAGTTAGAGTCAAATGAAGTGTCTTCACATGAGGGGACAGCAGGGCCTGTGTGGCTTCACAGGTGGCTGTTTACCATTCATAGTGTGGGCATCTCTTTTCCTCTTGGGAGGAAAAGCTCCTTGGAGCCAAGAGACAATATCTGTTCTTTTTCCTCCTGACACCGACCCTTTGACATCTTTGTATTGTTTGCCTGTTATCCTGTTAACCAGAACCCATGGAAGTTAGACACATTAAATAAGGTCTCAAACCCATCCCAACCCAACACATCTAAAACTAAAATGGAATCTTTGACTTTTTCTTTCCCCCACAGGTTTGCTTCTTCCACTGCTTCCTGTCCCACTTCCTGGGCCTCCCACCATCCAGTTACACAGCCAAAAACCTTGAAGTAATTCCTGACACTTTCCTCTGCCTCATTCCTGGCCCCAGGCCATTTTATGACTATCAGCTGCCAACTTTACTCCCTCACTCATCTCTCTTTTGTGGACTGGATTTACCCACTTCTCCTTCCATCATATTACTGGTCATTGTCTCTTACCTGGACCACCATACTATAACGCCTTGTAATTTGTCTGCATATTCTACCCAGCTGAACTCCATGCCTCCTCCACCCTGTAGCCATAATTGTCTTTCTAAAATGCAAACCTCAAGTGTGTCATCATTATCTTGTATATAACTCTTTGGAGGTTGTTCTGTTATCTTGGAGTCAAGATGAAACTCCAGACCAGGTGCAGTGGCTCACACCTGTAATCCAAGCACTTTAGAAAGCTGAGGCAGGTGGATCACAAGTTCAAGAGATTGAGACCATCCTGGCCAACATGGTGAAACCCTGTCTCTACTAAAATTACAAAAATTGACTGAGCATGCTGGTCAATTTGAAAGTCAAATTTATATTTGACTTCTTACTCTATCTTTAGTGTTATGTATGGTGTGAGGTAAAGTAGAATCTTATTTCTTTCCAAATGGCATTTGCTGACTATTTTGTCCCCCATCTCTAACCCCCTGTATTAGTCAGGGTTCTCTAGAGGGACAGAACAAAAAAGATAGGTGTATATATAAGAGGGAGTTTATTAAGGAGTATTGACTCATAAGCACAGGGTGAGGTCCCATGATAAGCTGTCTGCAAGCTGAGGAGAAAAGAAGCCATTCTGAGTTCCAAAGCTGAAGAATGTGGAGTCCAGTGTTTGAGGGCAGGAATCATCCAGCATGGGAGACAGATGAGGCTGGAAGACTCAGCCAGTCCAGTCCTTCCATGTTCATCTGCTTGCTTTATTGTAGTGGTGCTGGCAGCTGATTAGACGGTGCCCACCCAGACTGAGGGTGGGCCTGCCTTTCCCAGTCCACTGGCTCAAATGTTAATCTCCTTTGGCAACACCCTCACAGACACACCCAGGAACAATACTTTGAATTCTTCAATCCAATCAAGTTGACACACAATAGTAACCATCACACCCCCTCTTTCTCCATGAAATATCATAAAGTAAAGTCCTGTATAGCAGCATTTCTGGAGTGATAATTTTCTTCACTGATCTCTCTGTTTTCTTTTTCCTTCTGACAAAAAAGACACACATTACTATAATTTTGCAATATGTTTTGAATTCTAATAGTGTTAGTTCTGCCAAGTTCTTATTTTTAAAGTGTTCTTCATTACCAGTGTACACTTTTTCTTCACTACAATTTTTAGATTTTTATAATTCAGAATTGTCAAACAGCTGCCAAATTCTATGATAAGTTCTGTGGTGGTTTTCATTGGGCCAGGTTTGACCCAGTCCGAGAACTTGAACCCAGTCCAAGAGGCGTATAGGTCGTCGCTGTGTCCTTTTCACCTGCTTTGGACCTATCAATTGAACTCCAGCCTAGGTAACAAGAGCGAATGTCAACAATGTCAACAGGTGTTGAAGATTAAGGACATACCAGAGAGACAGGTATGTCTCAACAATGTCACAGCGGACAAGTTCAAAGGCTTAGGTTCAAGCAATTTTGAAGGCCCAATGAAAACCCCTTGAGCAGTGGTTTGTAGTTCTCCTTAAGGAGGTCCTTCACATCCCTTGTTAGTTGTATTCCTAGATATTTTATTCTCTTCATAGTAATTGTGAATGGGAGTTCACTCATGATTTGGCTCTCTGTCTGTTATTGTCGTATAGAAATTCTCGTGATTTTTGCACATCGATTTTATATCCTGAAACTTCTGAAGTTGCTCATCAGCTCAAGGAGATTTGGGGCTGAGATAATGGGGTTTTCTAAATATAAAATTATGTGATCTGCAAACATAGACAATTTGACTTCCTCTCTTCCTATTTGAATACTCTTTATTTCTTTTTCTTGCCTGATTGCCCTGGCCAGAACTTCCAATACTATGTTAAATAGGAGTGGTGAGAGAGGGTATCCTTGTCTTGTGCCAATTTTCAAAGGAAATGCTTTCGGCTTTTGCCCATTAAGTATGATATTGGCCATTGGTTTGTCATAAACAGAGCTTATTATTTTGAGATATGTTCCATGAATACCTAGTTTGTTGAGAGTTTTTAGCATGAAGGCTGTTGAATCTTTTTGAAGGCCTTTTCTGCATCTATTGACATAATCCTGTGGTTTTTGTCATTAGTTCTGTTTATGTGATTGATTACATTTACTGATTTGCATGTGTTTAACCAGGTTTGTATCCCAGAGATAAAGTAGACTTGATCATGATGGATAAAAATGGATGGATTAAAAAAAAAAAGCAAAGCTTTTTGATTTGCTGCTGGATTTGGTGTGCCAGAATTTTATTGAGGATTTTTGCATCAACATTTATCAGTGATACTGGCCTGAAATTTTTGTTGTTCTTTTGTCTCTGTTGTGTTTTGTTATCAGGATGATTCTGGCCTCATAAAATGAGATATAAAAGGAGTCCCTCTTTTTCTATTATTTGGAAGAGTTTCAGAAGGAATGGTACCAGCTCCTCTTTGTATCTCTGGTAGACTTTAGCTGTGAACCCATCTGGTCCCTAACTGTTTTGCTAGTAATTAAGGCTACTAATTACTGCCTTAATTTTAGAATGAATGCCTCAATTTTGTTGTTGGTCTATTCAGGAATTCAACTTCTTCCTGGTTTAGACTTGGAGGGTGGCGTATGTGTCCAGGAATTTATCAATTTCTTCTAGATTTTCTAGTTTATTTGCATAGAGGTGTTCATAGACCTATGGAACCGAACAGAGGACTCAGAAATAACACCACACATCTGCAAACATCTCATCTTTGACAAACTAGACAAAAACAAGCAATGGGGAAAGGATTCCCTTTCTACAAATGGTGTTCAGAAACTAGCTAGCCATTTGCAGAAAACTGAAACTGGATCCTTTCCTTACACTTTATACAAAAATTAACTCAAGATGGATTAAGGACTTAAATGTAAGGTCTAAAATTATTAAAACCCTAGAAGGAAATCTAGGCAATACCATTAAAGACATAGGCATGGGCAAATACTTTATGACTAGACACCGAAAGCAATGGCAACAAAAGTCAAAATTGACAAATGGGATGTAAGAAAACTAAAGAGCTTCTGCAAAGGAAAAAAATGCTGTCATCAGAGTGAACAGGCAACCTACAGAATGGGAGAAACATTTTACATTCTATCCATCTGACAGAGGGCTAATATCCAGAATCTACAAATAATTTAAATTTACAAGAAAAAAACCAGCCCAACAAGAAGGGAGCCAAGGCTATGAACAGACACTATTCAAAAGAAAACATTAATGCAGCCAACAAATACATAAGAAAGAAAAGATTATTATCACTGGTCATTAGAGAAATGCAAATGAAAACCACAGTGAGAAACCATCTCATGCCTCTTAGAATGGTGATCATTTAAACGTCAGGTAACAACAGATGCTGAAGAGGATGTGGAGGAATAGGAATGCTTGTACACTGTGGGAGTGTAAATTAGTTAAACCATTGTGGAAGACAGTGTGGCAATTCCTCAAGAATTTATAAGCAGAAATACCATTTGACCCAGCAAGTCCATTACTGGCTATATACCCAGAGAACATTAAATTTTTCTATCATAAAGACACATGCACATATATGTTTGTCATGGCACTGTTCACAATAGTAAGAACGTGGAACCAACCCAAAGCCCATCAATAATAAACTGGATACAGAAAATGTGGCACATATATGCCGTGGAATACTATGCAACTATCAAAAAGAATGAGTTTATGTCTCTGGCGGGGACATGAATAAAGTGGGAGACCATCAATCTTGGCAGACTAAACCAAGAACAAGAAAACCGACACTGCATGTTCTCACTCATAAGTGGGAGTTAAACAATGAGAACACATGGGCACAGGGAGGGGAACATCACACACTGGGGCCTGTTGGCAGGGGGGATGGGGACTAGGGGAAAGATAGTATTAGGAAAAATACCTGATGTAGATGACAGGTTGATGGGTGCAGCAAACCACTATGGCACATGTATACCTATGTAGCAAACCTGCATATGCTGCACATGTACCCCAGAACTGAAAGTATAATAAAAAAATTATTTTTCACATTATGGTAAAGTATACATAAAATTAACTGTTTTAGCTATTTTAAGTGTGCAGCTCAGAAGAAATAAGTACATCCACATTGTATTACAACTATCATTCCCATTCATGAGGACATCCTTTCAACTTGCAAAACCAAAACTCTATACCCATTAAATAACAGCTCCCTGTTACTCCTCCTCTAGCTCCTAGGAACAGCTCTTCTACTTGGGTTTCTAGAATTTACCTACTCCAAGTGTCTCATAAGTGGAATTATACAGCATTTGTCCTCTTTTGACTGGCTCATGTCACTTTGCACAATTTCCTTAAGGTTTATGCATGATATACCATGTGTCAGAATTTCCTTACTTTACTTAAGTGGATAATACTCCACTGCCTGTATAAGTCACAGTTTTTCTGTTTATTCGGTGATGATGATTCAAATAACATTTGGGTTGCTTCCAAATTTTGAGTGATGTGAGTAATGCTGCAATAAATCTAGGTGAATGTGTATTATTTTGTGTCTTTGCTTTCATATCTTTTATTACATTCCCAGATGTAAAATTGCTGGGCCATATGGTCATTTTTTGTGTAAACTTTTTTAGTAACTCCTATGCTGTTCTTTTACAGCAGCTGCAGCATTTGACATTTCTGCCAACAGTGTACAAATGTTCTAACTGCTCCACATGCTCACCAACACTTGTGATTCTGTTGTTTGTTTGCTTGTTTTTCCTTTGGTAGTAGCTATGCTGACGGGTATGAAGTGATATGTCATTTGGGATTACGTTTGCATTTCACTAATGATTAGTTTTGTCGAGCATCTTTTCATGTGCTTATTAGCCAGTTTACCTAATTTCTAGAGAAATGTCTGTTTAAGTTTTTGCCTATATTTTAAACAAGTAGTTCATTTCATTGTTGCTGAATTGTTCTTTGTATATTCTGGATAAAGTTCTATTTGTCTATTTTTATTTGTTCTTTCTTGCGTTTTGCACGTCCTGCTAAAAAGAAAAATCACTGCCAAACCCAATGTTATAACATGTTTTGCCTATATTGTATTCTAAGAATTTTGTAGTTTTAGCTCTTATGTTTAGGTCTCTAATCCACTTAGTTAAATTTTTTCTTAGGATTCAGCTTCATTCTTTTACATGTGGGTACCCGATTTCCTAGCACCAATTGTAAAGACAGTTCTTTTCTCACAAAAATCATTTGACCATATATATGCATGTTTATTTTTATTTTTAAATTTTTTAAAAAACGTGTTAAGATATTTTATTTCTTTTTTAAATATATATTTTATTGTGCTTCAGTGCATTTATTTATGTTGGCTTTCCATATTATCCTGCTAGTCTATTTGTAGTATACTATTTTAGACTTTTATACTAAGTTCTGAAATCAGGTAGTGTCACTTCTCTAACTTTGGTATTTTTTTTTCAAAATTATTTTTGCAATTCAGTGTCCCTTGAGATTTCACATAAACTTAAAAATGGATTTATTTTTCATATCTATACTAAGTCATTGGAATTTTACTTTTTGGTTACTTCCTAAGTACTTTATTATTTTTATGCTATTGTAAATTAAATTAGTTTTATAGTTTACTCTCAGATTATTTATGTTGCTATATAAAAATACAATTTATTTTTCTATGTCAATTTTATATGCTCTACTCTGCCGAATTTGTTAATCGTAATAGTTTGTGTGTGGAATCTTTAAAATTTTCTACATATAGGGATATATTTTCTGTCCATATTTTGATGCAGTTTATTTATTTCTCATTTTTAATTTCTCTGATTGGAACTTCCAAAACTGTGTTGAATAAAAGTGGCAAGAGCAAACATTCTTGCCTTGCTGCTGAGCTTAGAGAAAAAGGCTTTTGGTAATTTCCTTTGGAATATGTTGTTTGCTGTAGGTTTTTATATGTGAATTTTACAAGGATGGTTTCCTTTTATTTCTTTAAACACAATAAATTCCTAATTTATTATAAAAATATTTTGAATTTTGTAAACTACTTTTTCTGTATTAATGAGATTTTTTTATAAAAATGTTTGTTAATATGGTATATGCATTGATTAATTTTCATATGCTGAAATGTTTGTTAAGAAAGGCTAGCTAAGTGAAGCAGTTGGAGTGGAGAAGGAGTAAAGAAATCTGTAACTGGTTGCAATCAGTCAGTCATAAATACCACTGCATAGAAACCAGTCATATGCTAAAACTTTTCTGGATTCCAATAATAAATCTCCTGGGTCATGGGGTGTAATCTTGCCAGTATGCTGCTGAATGTGGCTAGCTAGGATTTGGCTGAGTAGATTTGGTAGGGTTTGGAAAGAATTTTTTCTTCTATAAATGCCTGATATAATTTACTACTAAAGCCAACAAATCAAAAGCTTTTCTTCATCAAGTCTTTAATGACTGATTCCATTTCTTTAACAGTGGTAGGTATATTCAGATTTTGTAATTCTTTGTAATGAAGTCTTGTGTACATGGAAATCTGCCCATTTAATCTCGGTTTTTCAATTTATTGTCCTCTCATACTTCATAGTACACTTTTTAAAACATTCTAATCCAAAATAGACAAATGGGACCTAATCAAACTCCACAGCTTCTGCACAGCAAAAGAAACAGTCACTAGAGTGAATCAGCAACCATCAGAATGGAAAAAAATCTTTGCAGTTTATGCATCTGACAAAGGGCTGATATCCAGAATTTAAAAAGAACTCAAACAGATTTACAGGAAGAAAACGAACAAGCCCATTCAAAAATGGGCAAAGAATATGAACAGACACTTTTCAAAAGAAGACATACATGAGGCCAACAAATACATGAAAAAAATACTCATCATCACTGGTCATTAGAGAGATGCAAATCAAAACCACATTGAGATACCATCTCACGCTAGTTAGAATGGCGATCATTAAAAAATCTGGAGATAGAAGATGCTGGAGAGGATGTGGAGAAATAGGAACACTCTTACACTGTTGGTGGGAGTGTAAATTAGTTCAACCATTGTGGAAGACAGTGTGGCGATTCCTCAAGGACCTAGAAATAGAAAGTCCATTTGACCCAGCAATTCCATTACTGGGTATATGTCCAAAGGACTATAAATCGTTCTACTATAAGGATACATGCACACGAATGTTCATTGCAGCACTGTTTACAATAGCAAATACCTGGAACCAACCCAAATGCCCAACGATGATAGACTGGACTGGGAAAATGTGGCACATATACACCATGGAATATTATGCAGCAATCAAAACTGATGAGTTTGTGTCCTTTGTAAGGACATGAATGAATCTGGAGAACATCATTCTCAGCAAACTGACACAAGAACAGAAAAATAAATACCGCGTATACTCACTCATAGGCGGGTGAGAAAAATGAGAACACATGGACACATGGAGGGGGTCTACTACACACTGGGGTCTATTGGGGGGAATGGGGGAGGGACAGTGGGGGGGGCTGGGGAGGGATAGCCTGGGGATGAATGCCAAGTGTGGGTGAAGGGGAGGAAGACAGCAAAACACACTGCCATGTGTGTACCTATGCAACTATCTTGCACGTTCTGCACATGTACCCCAAAACCTATAATGCAATAAAAATTTTAAAAAAAGATCCTTAAGGTGGGGAGATTACCCAGGATCCTCTGGTGGGCTCAGTGTAATCAGAACGGTGCTTTTAGGGAGGAGACAGGAGAGTCAGAATAAGGAACAGGTGATGTGGGAAGGGATGTGGTGGAAAAGAGAGTGGAAGATCCTGTGCTGCTGGCTTTGAGATAGAAGAGGGGCCATGAGCCAGGAATGAAAGGCACCCTAGAAGCTGAAAATGGCAAGGAAATGAGTTATCTTCCTAAAGTCTCCAGAAGGAACCAATTTTGCTGACATCTTAACTTTTAGACCAGTAAGATTGATTTGGGACTTCTGACCTCCAGAACTGTAAGACAATAAATGTGTGTTATTTAGCCCCTTAAGTGTATGGTGATGTATTGGCACAGCAAAAAGAAATGAATACAAGACTGTGAAAGAGTATTCTTCATTTTCTGTGTAGTTTGCCTAGGGAGTAAAGGTTCTGTGTTTTACCAGAAAAAAAAAACATTCTAATCCTTCAGAATTAATATTAATGTCTCACATTTATTTCTCTTTTTATTATGTAAATACTCTGATTTTTTTAGTGTAGCTGAAGATTTGCCAATTGTTAATGTTTTCTTTGAGGAACCGAGGATGAGCTTTTGGTTTCTTGGTATTCTGTTGTTTGTATAAACTCTATTTCATTTATCTCTGCTAAAAGCTTTATTATTTACTTTTTTCTTTTTGCTTTGAATCTAATTTGGTATTATTTTTCTGAATTGATAGGTGACAAAGTTATTATGGATTTAAGGTCTTTGTACTTTTCAAATGTTTTTTAGCTGCAGACTTCTTATCTTAGCACTGTTTTTGCTGCTTCCCATAACTTTTGATATGTTGTGTTTTTATTTTTCTTCCTCCGTATTTGCCTACTTCCCTTGTGATTTCTTCTTTTACTTATTGGTTGCTTAAGAGTATGCTTTTGCAAATTTTCTAGTTTTTTTTCTGTTATTGATTTAATTTTAGATCTAATATACAACCCATCCTGAAGAATGCCACATATGCATTTGAGAAGAGTGTGTACTCTCTTGTTGGATGGAGCATCTTATATATATCTGTGAGATAAGTTTGGTTTGTTGTGTTAGTCAGGCTCTCTGTTTTCTAATTTATCATCTGTCTCATTATTCTATTCATTACTCTGAGTGGAGTATTAACATTTTCAGCTATTATTTTAGAACTGTCTGTTTGTCCCTTCAATTCTATCAACTTGCCCTTTCTATATCTTGATGTTTTGTTATTAGGTATGTAATTGTTTAAAATATTACTATCTTCTTGCCAAGTGAACATTTTATGACTATATAATGTCTTATTTTCTCTTGTAATTTTTAGTGTATCTTGTCTGCTATTAATATAGTCATCCTCAGTCTCTTTTTATGCTATTTGTATTTTAAATATTTGTATGAAATATTTATTCTTTTTTTTAATAACCCTCAAGTTATGAGGAAATCTAACAGTAGAATTACTTCATTTAAAAGGCAGAGAAAACTTAAATTAATAGTTTGAGATGTTTGTAAAAGCATTTACATTGGAGGGAACTACCCAGTGCCCCAGGCACAAAGGTATCAATTGGACCTAAAAATAATCATACTGAAAAGCTCTAGGAGAAAAAGCTGCTGAGAATTAGGACTCTGGTCATTGTCCTAATAAGAGAAGGAAATGGGGATACTCAGGTCATGCTAAGCAAAAGACCAGGAAACACTAAGCTCTCACCTCTGTATTTGAAAGTCTGCACAAGTACAAAGTAGAGGCACAAGGGGCATTGTATCTTTATGCCGGTTGGTAAAGGCAGCTCCAACACACATACATAGATCCCAGGTGGAAAGATCAGAAATTTATTTTTTAGTGAGGGTTAAACAATCTAGAGTCTTACTTTCCAGTTAGGTTTAGTAAAAATATTTGGGGAGATTTGCATTGTACAATTCATCCTGAGGCCCATCAAATCTTAATTTTGGCATTTAGAGCCTTCAGTAAAGGATTAACCTCACCTAGAACTGTTCTTTTGGCTTTTGGACTCATAGCCATCTTGACACTGTTACTGGTTACACTGATTTTAAAGTCAGCTAAGAGCTTGCCATAGAACTCCTGTCAAACTAAGTTTGACCCAATCTGGACACAATTAGGTCTTCCTCTATGAACTGGTTGTTTAAGAGTATGTTGTTAAATTTTTACAAGTTTGCAAATTTTCTAGTTTTTCTTCTGTTATTGATTTAATTTTAGATCTAATATACAACCCATCCTGGAGAATTCCACATATGCATTTGAGAAGAGTGATTTCTTCTTCAGTTTTTCTACCTTTTAGAGATAAATCTGTATTTATCAATATTTAGGTAAATCAGAAACATAAGTCAGGTAAGGAATTCTGGACACAGACCCTAACATAGCTGGATTCTAAACTATTTCTCATCCCACTTTATGAGATCAAAAATGTTGACACAGAGAGATAACCTTAGATAGAATATCTGAGGAGTGATTAGAAAAGTGTACTTCTAGAGAAGCTGGCAGGACAGGGCAGGAGTCCCAGTGAGAATAAAAACTTCAGTCCAAATTTTCAAGTCCAGCTGTGTGTGGCTGATGAATTCAGAAAAGATTCCAGATCCCTGTAAGGAATTATTAAGAAATAAGTCATGTAGGTCAGAACACTAGGGTGGGTGTTTATCTATCACCTTCTGGGTCAGATTTTCAGGGTTAAAGTCTGTGGTAGGGCTGCAAAGAAATGCTTGCCTGTGAAAGCCTCTCATCAAGTGCAACATATGTGACTCTGGCACAGGGAGAAATCTATTTGACCAAAAATCACACATGTGTGCATTTGAGAGTCTGTGCCTTCATCAGCACAGCACCACTGATGAATAATTGTTTCAGAATTATGCATAAGTTGGCCTTTATTATTTTTAATTTAGTAAATGTTGAAATAGAAGCAAACATTTTTATCTACTTTCAAATTGAATAAGAGCATTGGCAACTTCCAGGAAAACATCACAGAAGAAAACTCTGGAGCCTTGCCCATCCCCAGAAACCTAGGAAATCCTGATACCAGCTGTAGCATTAACCTTATCAACACTTAATTTTTTGTCATACCTATTTATATTTATGAAAAATATAATTTCACTGGACCTTTGTTTTGTTATATGCTATGAATAATGAATCATTTTTGTGTTAAGAGCATCACATTTTTACACCTCAAGTATTAATGATGCCATTTTCCACGTTGCTTCTATTGCTTACTAAATTATTACTCTGGCCTGAATGCTTAGGTCCTCTTTCAAATTCACATGTGGAGAGTATTAGGCATCTGGCCTTTGAGAGAGTGATTAAGCCAAGAGTGCTTCATCTTTATAAATGGAATAAATGCCTTTTCAAAGGAGGTTCAAGGGAACACCTTTGTCCCTTGTGCAAGAAGGTACCATCTACGGGGAACAGGGCTCTCACCAAACATCAAATTTGCTGCTGCTTTGATCTTGCACGTTCAGCCTCCAGAATTGTGAAAAATATATTTCTGTTGTTCATTCTCACTCTGTCTAAAATATTTTCTAGCAGCCTGGATGCACTATGACACTTTCATAGGCCCTTTGGTATATTTTTGAATTTTTAGTTTCAATTATCTATGAGTTTTTTTAACCAATCAAGATTTTTCACAGGGCTGGCCAGTCTTTTCTTTTTTTTTTAGTTTTCTTGGCTATTCTTCTTTGTGTTTTCATCGTATAATATTTAATAGTAACATGCCTACTTCCAATATCTAATGGTATCTGGTATCTGCATTGAAGCAAAACTGAATTTATAACTTCCTTTAAGGACAATTGACATTGATAATATTGAGTTTTTCTGCCTAAGAATATAATACAATTTTTCTATTTGCTTGTGTCTACATTCATGTATTTTAAAACTTTCTATGGTTTTTCTCATATTCTGCACAAATTTTTTTAATGTTTATTCCTAGATAGTTTATTTATCCTTCTAAAAAGTAATTTGAGACACAATGAAATTGTAAACTGTTCATTTGAGTAAGAGCAATTGATAAACTGTAGAACATCAGCTGAAAGACAGTGTTTAATTTACAGTGTAAGAAGCAATTATTCAAAGGAAAAATGTAGAAACAAATCATTTGATTAGTGGTAGCACAAAATTTTTTATTCTTTCTTGTTTGGTTGGTTTTCCTTCATTTTTTTTTCTTATCAGACAGTTTCTATTTATACAAGGATACTTCATTCTCCTGATTAATTGAGCTACATTTCTGTTTTTTAAATAGGCAGCTATGAGAAATAATTTAAGTTTTGCTTATATTTGCAAATCAAGCAAGGTTGAGATTACTTATGAGACCTAACTGATTTTGTCTGCTCAAAAATTCTTGAGACCTCATGTCCATTTTAATTTACTTTAACCAATTTTCTGTGCTTTTATTTTTTATCCAAACTGTAACTTACACATTACTATTGTTGTACATATGTAGGCTCATGTTGTTTATGCTTTGAAGACAGGTCCTGCTTTCAAACTCATTTGTAGTGTGGTATTAGTGAATTTGTCCCATTTTTTGGAATGATAACCTGCTATTTCCCAACTACAAGAGCTATGAGTTTTAAGGAGATCAGAGTAAAGATGAAACAGAAGTGAAAACAACACTCCAATCCACACATGCAGTAAAAACAAGCTTCACATGGATATAATGAGTAATTATCTAAAATTTAAAATACCCTGAAAACATTAATGTTTATCTCATTACTAAGTAATATAAAAATTACAAGACAAGAAACCCAAATGCTTTTATCTTCTAAATAGAAATGAAGCTATTTATATGATAAAATAGTCCATAATTTAAGGGAAAATGTCAATTAAAAATATATTAAATAAAAGGAAATTATATGTAAAAGGACAATGTCTGTATTAGATTTAATATTCCACAATAAAATAAGTTGAAACCTGCAAAATGGAAGAAAGTTTAAAATTAGGCAGATACTATGAGCCTGGTAAAGAACAAGTACACATGTCAATAAGCATTTAATGTGTTTTGTCTTAGATTTGATATTAAATAATAAAAAGTAAATGAACCAATAGCATGGTAATTTCACCTTGATTGCATCAAACTGATAATACACAACCATTTCTCCATTAGAAGGTGTATCTATGGATTGGACTCATGCTGAATTCAAGCCCTTTGGCTAGGACCCAACACTCATTGCCAAGATGAAAGTCAGCAGACTAGTTTGCTTTTAAGATGTTCCCCAGCCTGTGACCAAGACACTTTGTCCTGGCTACTTCTTCAACTCTGACACATGTTGTGCTGATATAAATGCAAACCGAGCTCTATGCCTACCAAGCATCTATATAGCTAGAGCTGAGAACTGAGCATTTAGGCATCAGGCAAGAGGTCTTTCCAGTTTTCCAACCAGACTTTCTAGAATTTTCCAAAAATACTGACTTTATCTTTTTCAGACTCTGTCTCCCAAAGAGAATCAGAGAGGGATTCTGGAAGCCATTTGGAATCTCCAGCCTACTCCCTGGTAACAATAGACTTAATACAAAGAGGCAACCTACTGACCTCAAAGACACCAGCTCAGATACTGGGCATTGAATTCCTGATCCCCACAAAATATCTCATCTGAGTCATGTCAAATTACACACTCCTCTTCAGAGTTCACCTTCCAGACATGTTTAAAATTAGCCTGCAAAAACTGTGGTGAGATGAAACAAAATGTGATGCAGTTTCAGGTTCAGAATGCCTGCCTCATTTCTCCCTTCTGAAAAGTCTACACATGCTGATTAGAGCTCTCACAGCTTAGAGAGCTTAGCCTCTTAACAGGCATTCCTAACAGGACTTCCTGACCAAAAACCCACACATGTGCCTACAAGACTCCTGGCATATGCTCTACCTCAGACACCAAATCTGTAGTGGCAACCTGTTTTTTCTTTTAGTTAACCCAGGCTTCTCTGTCACCTGATTATAATCTCATTTTCTTCATGGACACAGAAATAAGTCAGAGCAAAGCCTCACCTGGGTCAGTATCTGTAGCATGAATCACTCTTTCCACCAACCCTGTACTGTCTCCCACTTGTGGGTTTTTAATGGCACTTTCCCCTCTTTTGCCCTTTAGTTCCCCACAAACCCTTTTTACACCTGCACACAGTGTGCCCAAGACCACCCCTCAGTTGCCTGAATCCAGCACCTACTAAAATTTAGATGTCCCATAGTTCAAGACCATGAGTCTAGACCTAGATTTTGCAGAAGTAAATACAAATTACAAATAAGAGGCTCTAGTTTCCCACTTGAAAATAAGAAAAGATTTTTTTCTTTTCCCTTTTCTTAAACAGTATAATTTAGAAAACTTTTATTATTAACTTTGTAAGACAGAGTTTCACTCTTTTGCTTAGCCTGAAGTACAATGGCATAATCATTGCTCACTGTAACCTTAAACACTTGCGCTGAGCAGTTCTCCTGCCTCAGACTCTCAATTACCTATAACTATATGTATTGACCACTATGCCTGGTTAACTTTATTTTTATTTTTATTTTTGAGACAGAGTCTTGCTCTGTGCCCCAGGCTGAAGTGCAGTGGCATGATCTCGGTTCACTGCAACCTCTGCCTACCAGGTTCAAGCAATTCTCCTGCTTGGTCTTTCAAGTATCTGAGATTACAGGCATACACCATCACACCAGGCAAATTTATTAGCAGTAGTAGGAGTAGTAGTACAGACAGGGTTTCACCATGTTGGCCAGGATGGTCTTGAACTCCTGACCTTGTTATCTTACCACTTCAGTTTCCCAAAGTGCTGATATTAAAGACATGTGCCACAGTGCCTGGCCAACTTATTTTTAGTTTTTGTGGTGACAAGTTCTCACCATGTTGTCTGTACTGCACTCAAACATTTGACTTCAAGAGATCCTCCTGCCTTGGCCTACCCAAATGCTGGGATTACAGGTATGAGCCACAATGCATGGCCTGGAAAACATCTATATGTACCCTTTTTCTCTGTTTCTTTTAAATATGTGTAAATCATTTGAACAGCTAAATAGTCTTTTGTCATTCTTTGTGACACAGAACTGTCCTTATCTAAGACCTGGAAACCATTGGGGTTTTCATTTTTTCTTCAATTTGGCAAAGAGTTATTGATTTTTTATTTTCAGTCTTTTAAAGTAGGCACAGCTCACCACAGTGGCTTATGCCTTTAATCCCAGGGCTTTGACAGGCTGAGTTGAGGGAATTGCTTGGGCCCAGAAGCTTGAGACCAGTCTGGGCAGCATAATGAGGCTCCTTCTCTATAAAAAGTTAAAATCAGCCAGCCAGGCATGGTGGCTGGCACAGGAGGCTGAGGTGGGGGGATTATTTGAGCCCAAGAGTTTGAGGCTGCAATGAGCCATGATTACACTGCTCTACCACTGTGCTTCAGGTTGGGTGACAGAGGGAGATGCTGTCTTTAAAATAACCTATTTTAGTATTTTTTAGTATTTTTATTAAGTCTGGTCTATAGCAACAGCTTGCCTCAGTTTTTATTTATCTGAAATGTCTTTATTTCACCTTTATTTCTAATAAATACTTTCTATAGGAGTAAGATTTTTTATGGACAGTACTTTTTATTTGTGCCTTGGACATAAACATAATAAAGAAGGAGTTGAAAAGTTTCCAAGAGTGCAAACAAATCAAGACCTAAGAACATTGACTGGATTGAGAACAAGGTTATAGCAATGGCAGCTGGTGAGAAATAGGACTGGGTTAAAGACTGCAGGAATAATTTCAATTAAAGGCAGTATAAATCTGAGAATCCCCTGACCCTAACAGCATTCAAACAGATATTTTTTAGAGAACCTAAGGTGGAAGGTAGAAGGCATGGGAGAGTAAACACAAACATGCTTAGATCTGGTGCTTTGGGTGAAGATCCATAGCTTCATTGGATGAATAGTCACCAGTTTAGCTTCAGACTGTATACCACAAATGCAGCAGTTACAATCAAGGTAAAGATTAAAGTCAGTAATAAACAGATGTGGATTTTGGAAGTCACAGAAGGAAATAAAACTTGTCAGTTCCTAAGGATACTCTAATCATTTTATTTTACACACTCTAATCCTCACTGTGTAAAATAAAACATTCCTATAAATATAAACTTCAGGGAAGACTTAGGGACAGAGTGTCAGAACACACCACAATGGGAACCTGGGTGACCACATAAAAACAAGTCATCTTGCTATGTACAGTATATATTTCAGCAGTCTGTGCTTGGTGAATGGAGTTTTCCTTTCTGTCCACCAAAATGTACTTTCATAAATGGCACAGGGCTAAAAAGATGACTGCCCCTAGCTTTCTATGCTAGGTATTCTAACTCAAATCTCTGTTTTCTGGAAGAATGGACTGATACAAGGGAATTTTCCTAATGACCAAGAAAAAAGGTTCATAGGATACCTGTAGCCCTGAAATGCAGGAACCACTGGGAAACATGTGTGAAGACCACCAGGAGCCTCTTAAGTAAGCAAGAATACATTTGGAAATATGACATGGAAATGGAAAGGAAAGATAGAAGTTACTGTTCAACTTCTGTTTTGTTGAAAAGGACTAAGACCAGACAACTCACCTGGGCAAGGTTACCCTAAGTAAGTAAATTTACATGTAATCATTTGGAACTCAGTTATTCTTACTCTGTTGTTTCACATTAGGTAAATTCAGTTGACCCCCTTCTAACAATCCCAAGGACACATCTCTTCTGCTTCTACAGGTGGCATGACAATTATGGACCTAGAAAGTGATAAACTGACAGCATCTCCTCATTATAACCAGGGCTTAGGGACCACAATTTATATGCACAGAAAGAATGCAAGATGCCACTGTGTAGAAATCTGTTTCTCAGATTCATTACCAGAAGTGTCAAAGACTCAGGTGGATGGAGAGAAAAGACAGAATTTTTTCAATGATGTTTAAAATTTTATCACAATTGTGTTCTTATATTTAACTAAATTATTGATGGAACATATCTTAAAGTAATAAAAGCTATTTACGACAAACCAACAGCCAATATCATACTTAATGGGCAAAAACTGGAAGCATTCCCTTTGAAATCCGGCACTAGACAAGGATGCCCTCTCTCACCACTTCTATTCAACATAGTACTGGAAGTTCTAGCCAGAGCAATCAGGCAAGAAAAAGAAATAAAGGGTATTCAAATAGAAAAGGTGGAAGCCAAATTGTCTCTATTTGCAGACGACATGATAGTGTACCTAGAAGACCCCATCACCTCAGCCCAAAAGCTCCTGCAACTGATAAGCAGCTTCAGCAAAGTCTCAGGATATAAAATCAATGTGCAAAAATCACAAGCATTCCTATACACCAATAACAGACTTAAAGAGAACCAAATTAAGAACGAACTGCCATTCACAATCGCTACAAAGAAAATAAAATACCTAGGAATACAACTCACTAGGAATGTAAGGGACCTCTTTAAGGAAAACTACAAACACCTGCTCAATGAAATAAGAGAGGACACAAACAGATGGAGAAACATTCCATGTTCGTGGTTAGGAAGAATCAATATTGTGAAAATGGCTATACTGCCCAAAGTAATTTACACATTCAATGCTATCCCCATCAAACTACCATTGAATTTCTTCATAGAACTGGAAAAAACCACCATGAATTTCATATGGAACCAAAAAAGAGCCCGCATAGCCAAGTCAATTCTAAGCAAAAAGAACACAGCAGGAGGCATCACGCTACCAGACTTCAAACTATACTACAAGGCTACAGTAATCAAAACAGCATGGTACTGGTACCAAAACAGAGATATAGACCAATGGAACAGAACAGAAACATCGGAGGCAACACAACATATCTACAACCATATCATCTTTGATAAACCAGACAAAAACAGGCAATGGGGAAAGGATTCCCTATTTAATAAATGGTGTTGGGAAAACTGGCTAGCCATGTGCAGAAAGCAGAAACTGGACCCCTTCCTGACACCTTACACTAAAATTAACTTTAGATGGATTAAAGACTTAAATGTAAGACCTGACACCATAAAAACCCTAGAAGAAAATCTAGGCAAAACCGTTCAGGACATAGGAGTAGGCAAGGACTTCATGACCAAAACACCAAAAGCATTGGCAACAAAAGCCAAAATAGACAAATGGGACCTAATCAAACTCCACAGCTTCTGCACGGCAAAAGAAACAGTCATTAGACTGAATCGACAACCCTCAGAATGGGAAAAAATCTTTGCAGTTTACGCATCAGACAAAGGGCTGATATCCAGAATTTACAAAGAACTCAAACAGATTTACAGAAAGAAAACAAACAAGCCCATTCAAAAATGGGCAAAGGATATGAACAGACACTTTACAAAAGAAGACATACATGAGGCCAACAAACATATGAAAAAGTGCTCATCATCATTGGTCATTAGAGAGATGCAAATCAAAACCACATTGAGATATCATCTCACACCAGTTAGAATGGCGATCATTAAAAAATCTGGAGACAGCAGATGCTGGAGAGGATGTGGAGAAATAAGAACACTCTTACACTGTTGGTGGGAGTGTAAATTAGTTCAACCATTGTGGAAGACAGTGTGGCGATTCCTCAGGGAACTAGAAATAGAAATTCCATTTGACCCAGCAATCCCATTACTGGGTATCTATCCAAAAGACTGTGAATCGTTCTACTATAAGGACACATGCACACGAATGTTCATTGCAGCACTGTTTACAATAGCAAAGACCTGGAACCAACCCAAATGCCCATCGATGATAGACTGGACTGGGAAAATGTGGCACGTATACATCATGGAATATTATGCAGCAATCAGAAATGATGAGTTTGTGTCCTTTGTAGGGACATGGATGAATCTGGAGAACATCATTCTCAGCAAACTGACACAAGAACAGAAAAAGAAATACCGCATATACTCACTCATAGGCGGGTGAGAAAAATGAGAACACATGGACACAGAGAGGCGGTCTACTATACACTGGGGACTGTTGGGGGAAATGGGGGAGGGACAGCGGGGGGGGCTGGGGGGGATAGCCTGGGGATGAATACCAAGTGTGGGTGAGGGGGAGGAAGGCAGCAAAACACACTGCCATGTGTGTACCTATGCAACTATCTTGCACGTTCTGCACATGTACCCCAAAACCTATAATGCAATAAAAATTTAAAAAAAAAAAAAAAAGAAAGGAAAAAAAAAAGTTTATTACCCCAAAAAAAAAAAAAAATTTTTGCTAATCAGTAGATGTTTCCACATGAAATATAAATGACATTAGTACTATAAGCACATAAATATATATAATTTTTGAGTTAAATTTGTAATATTGTAATATATTTGAGTTGGAATTTTATTTAACTATTTCTCATTTATGAAATTAACACAACAAACTATTTTATGCATTTATGAAATTTTTATCTTTATGACACAAAACAGAGTAATTAATATAATATAATTATGCTTCTCTTTGTTAAGTTTAGGAATATTTTAGTATGTTTCAAATGCTCTAAGATTATTTAGGTAATGATGTCATAAAATAGTTACTTGCAACTGGAATGATGAAACTTTTATTTAATTAAAATATCCTGTAAATTTAGTATCCTTACATTTATCTTTAAACGTTTCAAAGTGCAGTTGGCTTAATAAAATCATATTTACAAAAATACGTGAGGTCCAATGTAGTTGTTGAAACTTACAAGTTAATAATGTATAGTAAACTCAGTAAGCTTAATGTCCTCTATCTTTTATTTCTTTTTCTTTAAAACAAAAGAGAGGATGGAATCAGGTCTTTGTTGAAAACAGAAAAAATAATTAAGGCATTAATTTTCCATTTGCAGCTCACAAGGGCATTAAAATCTCAAGAAGTGTATATAGTAAAAAATTCCTCTTTCTGGTAAGTTGTGTCTTTATCCTCATTGTCTTCAAATAACATCTTTATTTAAACCTTCCTTTTATTATTTATCCAGTCAACACTCAGAAGCAAGTTGTTCAGTTTCCAAGTAGTTGTGTGGATTTGAGCGAGTTTCTTAATCCAAAGTAAATGTGGCATGTATATAACATGGAATACTATGCAGTCACAAAAATGATGAGTTCATGTCCTTTGCAGGGACTTGGATGAATCTGGAAACCATCATTCTCATCAAACTGACATAAGAACAGAAAACAAAACACTGCATGTTCTCACTCATAGGCTGGTGTTGAACAATAAGAACGCATGGACTCAGGGAAGGGAGCATTATATACTGGGGTCAGTTGTGGGGGCTAGGGGAGGGACAGTGAGGGGTGGGGAAGGTGGGGAGGGATAACATGGAGAAAAATGTTGGATATAAATGAAGGGGGAATGGAGGCAGCAAACCACTGGGTTATGTATCCACCTATGCAACAACCCTGCATTATCTGCACATGTACCCCAGAACCTAAGGTACAGTTAAAAAAACCTCCTCTTTCCATGAACATGATAACATACTAAATTTGTCTTAAATTATTTCTTGGTTAAAAGTTTCTGCATTTTATACTTAGGAAGAAGGATGTCTGAGAGTTAGGGGTGGTGACTGATTGTAATCAGGCCTCCTAAAAAAAGAACACATCCCTCCACTTTTTTTTTTGAACATAAGTTTTTATTTATTTATTTTTAATTTTTCTTTAATTTTTATTGCATTATAGGTTTTGGGGTACATGTGCAGAATGTGCAAGATAGTTGCATAGGTACACACATGGCAGTGTGTTTTGCTGCCTTCCTCCCCTTCACCCACACTTGGCATTCATCCCCAGGCTATCCCTCCCCAGCCTCCCCCGCTGTCCCTCCCCCATTCCCCCAATAGACACCAGTGTATATTATACCGCCTCTCTGTGTCCATGTGTTCTCATTTTTCTCACCCACTTATGAGTGAGTATAGGCAGTATTTCGTTTTCTGTTCTTGTATCAGTTTGCTGAGAATGATGTTCTCCAGATTCATCCATGTCCTTACAAAGGACACAAACTCATCATTTTTGATTGCTGCATAATATTCCATGGTGTATATGTGCCACATTTTCCCAGTCCAGTCTATCATCAATGGGCATTTGGGTTGGTTCCAGGTATTTGCTATTGTAAACAGTGCTGCAATGAACATTCGTGTGCATGTATCCTTATAGTAGAACGATTTATAGTCCTTTGGATATATACCCAGTAATGGGATTGCTGGGTCAAATGGACTTTCTATTTCTAGGTCCTTGAACTAATTTCCTAGTCTTCCACAATGGTTGAACTAATTTACATTCCCACCAACAGTGTAAGAGTGTTCCTATTTCTCCACATCCTCTCCAGCATCTGCTGTCTCCAGATTTTTTAATGATCGCCATTCTAACTGGCGTGAGATGGTATCTCAATGTGGTTTTGATTTCCATCTCTCTAATGACCAGTGATGATGAGCACCTTTTCATATGTTTATTGGCCTCATGTATGTCTTCTTTTGTAAAGTGTCTGTTCATATCCTTTGCCCATTTTTGAATGGGCTTGTTTGTTTTTTTTCTGTAAATCTGTTTGAGTTCTTTGTAAATTCTGGATATCAGCCCTTTGTCAGATGCGTAAACTGCAAAGATTTTTTCCCATTCTGATGGTTGCTGATTCACTCTAGTGACTGTTTCTTTTGCCATGCAGAAGCTGTGGAGTTTGATCAGGTCCCATTTGTCTATTTTGGCTTTTGTTGCCAATGCTTTTGGTGTTCTGTTCATGAAGTCCTTGCCTACTCCTACGTCCTGAATGGTTTTGCCTAGATTTTCTTCTAGGGTTTTTATGGTGTCAGGTCTTACGTTTAAGTCTTTAATCCATCGGGAGTTAATTTTAGTGTAAGGTGTCAGGAAGGGGTCCAGTTTCTGCTTTCTGCATATGGCTAGCCAGTTTTCCCAACAACATTTATTGAATAGGGAATCCTTTCCCCATTGCTTGTTTTTGTATGGTTTATCAAAGATAATATGGTTGTAGATATGTTGTGTTGCCTCCGATGCTTCCGTTCTGTTCCATTGGTCTATATCTCTGTTTTGGTACCAGTACCATGCTGTTTTGATTACTGTAGCCTGTAGTATAGTTTGAAGTCTGGTAGTGTGATGCCTCCCGCTGTGTTCTTTTTGCTTAGAATTGACTTGGCTATGCGGGCTCTTTTTTGGTTTTATATGAAATTCATGGTGGTTTTCCCCAGTTCTGTGAAGAAATTCAATGGTAGTTTGATGGGGATAGCATTGATTGTGTAAATTACTTTGGGCAGTATAGCCATTTTCACAATATTGACTCTTCCTAACCACGAACATGGAATATTTCTCCATCTGCTTGTGTCCTCTCTTATTTCGTTGAGCAGTGGTTTGTAGTTTTCCTTAAAGTGGTCCCTTACATTCCTTGTGAGTTGTATTCCTAGGTATTTTATTTTCTTTGTAGAAATTGTGAATGGCAGTTTGTTCTTGATTTGGTTCTCTTTAAGTCTGTTATTGGTGTATAGGAATGCTTGTGATTTTTTGCACATTGATTTTATATCCTGAGACTTTACTGAAGTTGCTTATCAGTTTCAGGAGCTTTTTGGCTGAGGTGATGGGGTCTTCTAGGTATACTATCATGTCGTCTGCAAATAGAGACAATTCGGCTTCCACCTTTTTTACTTGAATACCCTTTATTTCTTTTTCTTGCCTGATTGCTCTGGCTAGAACTTCCAGTACTATGTTGAATACGAGTGGTGAGAGAGGGCATCCTTGTCTAGTGCCAGATTTCAAAGGTAATGCTTCCAGTTTTTGCCTATTAAGTATAATATTGGCTGTTGGTTTGTCGTAAATAGCTTTTATTACTTTGAGATATGTTCCCTCAATACCAAGTTTATTGAGGGTTTTTAGCATAAAGGGCTGTTGAATTTTGTCAAATGCCTTCTCTGTGTCAATTGAGATAATCATGTGGTTTTTGTTTTTGCTTCTGTTTATGTGGTGAATTACATTTATAGACTTGCGTATGTTGAACCAGCCTTGCATCCCCGGGATGAATCTGACTTGATCATGATGCATAAGTTTTTTAATGTGCTGTTGCAATCGGTTTGCCAGTATTTTATTGAAGATTTTCGCATCTATGTTCATCATGGATATTGGCCTGAAGTTTTCTTTTCTTGTTGAGTCTCTGTCAGGTTTTGGTATCAGGATGATGTTGGTCTCATAAAATGATTTGGGAAGGGTTCCCTCCTTTTGGATTATTTGGAATATTTTCAGAAGGAATGGTACCAGATCCTGTTTGTGTGTCTGGTAGAATTCAGCTGTGCACCCATCTTGACCTGGGCTTTTTTTGTGTGGTAGGCTCTTAATTGCTGCCTCAACTTCAGACCTTGTTATTGGTCTATTCATAGTTTCGGCTTCCTCCTGGTTTAGGCTTGGGAGGACACAGGCGTCCAGGAATTTATCAATTTCTTCCTGGTTTACTAGTTTATGTGCATAGAGTTGTTTGTAGTATTCTCTGATGATGGTTTGAATTTCTGTGGAATCTGTGGTGATTTCCCCTTTATCGTTTTTTATTGCATCTATTTGGTTGTTCTCTCTTTTCTTTTTTATCAGTCTGGCTAGTGGGCTGTCTATTTTGTTGATCTTTTTGAAAAACCAGCTCTTAGATTTATTGGTTTTTTGAAGGGTTTTTCTTGTCTCTATCTCCTTCAGTTCTGCTCTGATCTTAGTTATTTCTTGTCTTTGGCTAGGTTTTAAGCTTTTTTGATCTTGCTCCTCTAGCTCTTTCAATTTTGATGATAGGGTGTCAATTTTGGGTCTCTCCACTCTTCTCATGTGGGCACTTATTGCTATATATTTTCCTCTACCAACTGCTTTAAATGTGTCCCAGAGATTCTGGTACGTTGTGTCTTCATTCTCATTGGTTTCAAAGGACTTCTTTATTTCTGCCTTCATTTCATTGTTTATCCAACCAACATTCAAGAGCCAGTTGTTCAGTTTCCATGAAGCTGTGTGGTTCTGAGTTATTTTCTGAATTCTGAGTTCCTGCTTGATTGCACTATGGTCTGAGAGACTGTTATGATTTCAGTTGTTTTGCATTTGCTGAGGAGTGCTTTACTTCCAATTATGTGGTCAATTTTGGAGTAGGTGTGATGTGGTGCTGAGAACAATGTATATTATGTGGATTTGGGGTGGAGAGTTCTGTAAATGTCTATCAGGTTTCCTTGTTCCAGGTCTGAGTTCAAGTCCTGGATATCCTTGTTAATATTCTGTCTGGTTGATCTGTCTGCTATTGACAGTGGAGTGTTAAAGTCTCCCACTATTATTGTGTGGGAGCCTAAGTCTCTTTGTAAGTCATTAAGAACTTTCCTTATATATCTGGGTGCTCCTACATTGGGTCTATATATATTTAGAATAATTAGCTCTTCTTGTTGTATTGATCCTTTTACCATTATGTAATGACCTTCTTTGTTCCTTTTGATCTTTGTTGCTTTAAAGTCTATTTTATCAGAGACGAGAATTGCAACTCCTGCTTTTTTTTTGCTCTCCCTTTGCTTGGTAAATCTTCCTCCATCCACTTATTTTGAGCCTCTGTGTATCTTTGCGTGTGAGGTGGGTTTCCTGGATACAGCACACCGACGGGTTTTGGTTTTTTATCCAATTTGCCAGTCTGTGTCTTTTTATTGGTGCATTTAGCCCATTTACTTTTAGGGTTAATATTGTTATGTGTTAATTTGATACTGCCATTTTGATGCTAGCTGGCTGTTTTGCCCGTTGGTTCATGTACATTCTTCATTTTGTCTGTGGTCTTTAGCATTTGATATGCTTTTAGGATGGCTGGTACTGGTTGTTTCTTTCTATGTGTAGTGCCTCTTTCAGGAGCTCTTATAATGCAGGCCTAGTGGTGACAAAATCTCTGAGTTCTTGCTTGTTTGTGAAGGATTTTATTTTTCCTTCACTTATGAAGTTCAGTTTGGCTGGATATGAAAATCTGGGTTGAAAATTCTTTTCTTTAAGGATGTCGAATATTGTCCCCCACTCACTTCTGGCTTGTAGAGTCTCTGCAGAGAGATCTGCTGTGAGTCTGATGGGCTTCCCTTTGTGAGTGACCCGATCTTTCTCTCTGGCTGTCCTTAGTATTTTCTCCTTCATTTCAACCCTGGTGAATCTGATGATTATGTGCCTTGGGGTTGCTCTTTTTGCGCAATATCTTTGTGGTGTTCTCTGTATTTCCTGGAGTTGAGTATTGACATGTCTTTCTAGGTTGGGGAAATTTTCCTGGATAATATTTTGAAGAGTGTTTTCCAGCTTGGATTCATTCTCTTCATCACATTCTGGTACACCTGTCAAACGTAGTTGGGTCTCTTCACATAGTCCCACATTTCTTGGAGATTTTGTTCATTCCTTTTTGTGCTGTTTTCTTTAATGTTGGTTTCTCATTTTATTTCATTGAGTTGATCTTTGACTTCTGATATTCTTTCTTCTGCTTGGTGAATTCGGCTGTTGAAACTTGTCCGTGCTTTGCAAAGTTCTTGTGTTGTGTTTTTCAGCTCCTCAATTCATTCATATTCCTCTCTAAGTTGTCCATTCTTGTTATCAATTCCTCGAATCTTTCTTCAAGGTTCTTAGTTTCTTTGCACTGGTTTAGAACATGTTCTTTTAGCTCCCTGAAATTTCTCATTATCCACTTTCTGAAGTCTGATTCCATCATTTTGTCACACTCATTCTCCGTCCAGCTTTGTTCCCTTGCTGGTGAGGAGTTTTGGTCCTTTTTTGGAGGTGAGGTGTTTTGGTTTTGGGTGTTTTCCTCCTTTTTGCGCTGGTTTCTTCCCATCTTTATGGATTTATCTGCCCGTCATCTTAGTAGTTGCTGATTTTTCAATTGGGTCTCTGTGTGGATGCTGAGATTGTTGATGATAAATAATTTCTGTTACTTAGTTTTCCTTCTAATGGTATTGCCCCGCTGCTGTATGAGTCCTGAGATCCACTCCAGGCCCTGATTGTCTGGGGTATACCTGTAGCAGCTGCGAAACAGTGAGGGATGATACCAGTTTCTTCTTCTTCTGTCTTTGTTCCAGAATGATGCCCGTCAAATGTCAGTCTGATTATTGCTTTTTTGGGGTGACTCTTTGGATATACAGAGGTCAGGGAGCTCCTTGAGGAGACGGTCTGTGCTTTATAGGAGCTACAGTGCTGAGCTGTGAGCTCCACTGTTCATTCAGGGTTGTTGGGAGGTTGTTTATGTCTGCTGCAATAGAACTCATAAAACACCACCCTTTCCCCCCCCCTTAGAAGCTCTCTCTCAGGGAGTTGGGGCTTTCTTTATGAGTATCTGTTGCACTGTCCTGCCCCACTAGGAGGCAGTCTATTCACTATTTGCCTGCCAGGCTCTGACCTGCTAGCACAGGTCCACCCTGTCGCTGCTGTGCTCCCTTCTGCTGTGGAGCGCTCCCCACTCCTGGCAGTGTTTCTCTGTTATGGCAGGTTGCCTCAGCAATGGCAGGCTGCGTCAGCCCTGGGCAGTAGTTCAGTAGGGGTGGATTGCATCAGTAATGGCAGACTCCCCTCCCTCACTGGGCTGCACCATCCTAGATGCCAGCAGCAAAACTCTCAGCTCCAAGTGCCTCCAGTCACCACCCTGCTTGTCCCCGTGAGGGTGGGACCCACTGAGTCTGATCACCCAGCTCCCTGCCTCAGAGTCCGTCCTCTCTCTCTCTCTCTTCCTCTCAGCAAGCTGAAAGGTCGACTCTCTCACTGGCACCCCAGTATCCTGCCGATAGGGCACTGGGATCTGTGTGATCTCCCATGCTGCTGCCCACTGCACCAGCTCAGATAACGCTTCCCAGGAAACTCCTTGTCTGGCTCATTGTCCAAGTCCCGTTCAATCATTTGGACATGCCAATCTGCCCTTCCAAATCTCAGATTGCCAATTTAACAGGGCACCCAGACCAGTGAATTCCATGCTGGGTCCCACTGCAGTGCCAGCTGAAGCAGCCATTTGAGCCGGCTGAGCTAGCTGGCTGTACTAGCGTCACGTGTCTCTCCCACACCTGGGACTTTCAACGCTCTGTGGGCCAAAAAGGTCCATCCGAGAATGTGGCTAGGACTCACCCTGTGCGCCTTCACTAAGAGCTGCAATCCTGAGTCGCTTCTATGACGCCATCTTGCGAGTCCCCGCTCTCCAATTTTTAACTACAATATTTGACAAAGTTTATATGATTGTAACAGTCTCATAGCTGTAATAGCTAAAAAACGTGTTATATTTTGCTCCTGTCTTTGTGGTTATCATGATCAGAAAAATGTACTGCCAGACAGGATTTTAAGATTTACAAATATTTTTTGCTCATTATTTGTGATCAATGTCCCTCCTGTGTTTTTTCTTCTACCTCTGCAATGACACTTCCTCTGCCATGTTTTCCACTAGTAAACTAAAAATAAAACTTTATATTAGAAATGTCCATGATTAGTGAGCATGGTGCTTCCAGCTGCACCCTACTGTAAAGTTAAATTTCATAGAAAGTAGGAAATGCATTTTAGGTTTTAAATAATATTTGAAACTTGACATAATGCTTTCTTTTTTCATTCGTAAATTGTTCAAAAAGAATTGTCCTGGATTTTTTTTTTTTTTTTTTTTTTTTGCTTGGAACTGTATTTTCCTTTCCTGCAGATGCCAGTTGTGTTTTTATGTTTCCAATTATTTACATTAAATGATCAAGCCCTCCACTGCACCAGCCAGGCTATTTAACATTCTCATAATCACTTTATGCCATCAATGACCAGATGAATGTTTTACAATGCTATTCACAGATCATGGTAAAATTGACAAGGAATATGACACTTATTTTTTGAGACAGAGTTTCACTCTGTTGCCCAGGCTGGAGTGCAGTGGTGCAATCTCAGCTCACTGCAACCTCTGCCTCCTGGCTTCAAGCAATCCTCATGCCTCAAACTTGCAAATAACTGGGATTACAGGCATGTACCACCATCTCAGCTAACTTTTTTTTTGTATTTTTAGTAGAGACAGGATTTCAACATGTTAGCAAGACTGGTCTCTAATTTCTGGCCTCACGTAATCCACCTGCCTCACCCTCTCAAAGTGCCTGGATGACAGTCATTAACCACTGCTCCTGAGCAGTATATGATACTTTCAAATATTTTTATTATAATAAAATGCAGAATGCTATTTTGTGATGTATATTTATACTTAAAATGTGTTAGGCGGAAGGAATAGACTTATATTAATATATTATTTATAAAATAATGCAACTCAATATTAGATATTATTACAAAAGTAACAAAACAAATTCCATCAAATTTTATTTTCTCCAAAATAACGTATTCAGTAATGTAAAATAGAATTGGGTTTTTCCAATGACTTCTTTCATTTGAATTCCTCTTCTTTTTTGGACATCTGATCTAAGAATATATACTTTACAATTAATCTTTGGTTCCTGGTTCATCCCATGGCCTTGCTGTCTTTGTGTTTTCATTATTGTGCACATGCTTTGGGGATTACAATATTAAGAATACCCTAAGATGAAAGGGATAAAAAGAACAATAAATTTGATCTACACTGCCTGTCTTCTGAGATTCACCCTAAGTCCAAGAACTGTCCTGCTCAGCATAAGCAGCTCATAAGTATCTCAGATGTGCTTTCAGATTTACAAGTTTATATAAAATTAGATAAAACCCAATGACATTTGAACTCAGACCAATTTATATTACCTCTGTTTACTTTTCCTTGCTTTCTATTTCTCCCAGATTTGCACCAGTTTCAAGATTCCAGAGCTACATATTTTATGTTGGGGTTTCTGGACTCATAAAAGATTTAGAACATACTGTTATATTTAAAAAATTTAGAAAGCTGACAAAAGAACTTTTTATTTAACTGTAAAATATATGAATATTTGCTAGAAATATTCTAATATAATACCTGGGAGAGATATATGCTATTCTTTATTTGAAATTTCTATTTAACTGATTTCTAATATATATGTAAACTTCAATGCATTGAAACCATAGTCTCCACAATCCAGGCTCTGCACAAATCATCCAGAGTTCTATTGAAAGATTAGGCCACAAAATAATCTAGCAGACACACTTTTTTAGTATTTAATACTCATTTAAAATGAGGTCATGAATTAGAGGCAGTGAGCTGAATATGTATTTAGATAAGAGAAAAAATACATATTTTTTTGTCTGTGTTATTTTTCTAATATTTTAATCTTTTCTGGCCCACATAAGGACACAAAATACATATCATTCTGCATATATGACCTAAATATATGCAGAAACATAATAAAATAATTCTGATCAATAGTTATTAAGTAAGTCTATATATTGTTTTACCTGTACTGAATTGTGAACCTTAAAATATGGAGACTATTGTGCATTGAGTCAATATTCTTCTGTTGCTTCTTCTGAGTGTAACAAGGCAACAGATTCCAATTGAGCTGAGAGTGCAGTTGTATGGTATTGAGAGCTATTAGTTGCTTGTTTCTGGCAGTGAAGATAAATATGTCCATTTGATTGATTAAGCATTAAACAGTTTAAAAAATTGTGCAGTTTCTTCTTTATAAACCTAAAAGTATTGTATTTAGAGCAATGTTCTACCTCAGCTATTATATTTCTGTGAGCCAAGAACACTCTCACTATTGGAATTATCTTACATATTTATATAAATGGATCAGTGCAGTTTTAAAAAACCTTGAAGACAGTTGAATTATTTTAAATTTTATAAGAAGTATTAAGTTCGGTATGAAGGAAATTTTTTTACCATCATACTGCTAATTTGTTCTAAGTTGAGTATTTAATTGATTTGATAAAATAATAATGCCTGCATCCAGAAAAAGTAACATAAGAACCTGACTTCTGAATTATTTGATAAAATTTTACAAAAGATGTTGATACAGAGATCCCTTGATTAAGACATGAGAATTTTTTTTTACTATTAAGTATTTTTGACAGCATGGGAGTGTGTGTCTGCAATAAGTAAAGTCTCAATAAAAAGATCTCCACATGAGCATCTTGAAGTAAATTTATAGAAGGCATAAACTCAGAAAATGGGTTGTTATCTTGAAAATTGATCAGTAAATATAACTTCTGAGGTATAAGACCTAATACCTGGGTGATAAAATAATTTGTGCCCCAAGCCCCCATGACACAAGTTTGCCTATGTGACAAACCTGCACTTGTACCCTAAACTTAAAATGAAAGTTAAAAAAGAAAATCAAGAGCAGTGCCTTGAAGCAATTTCCTTCAGAAATATTAAAGAGGGCACAAACAGATGTAGAAATATTCCATGTTCATAATTAGGAAGAATTGATATAGTGAAAATGGCCATACTGCCCAAAGTAATTTACAGATTCAATGCTATCCCCATCAAGCTACCAATGACCTTCTTCACAGACAGGAAAATAAAACACCTTAAACTTCATATGGAACCAAAAGAGAGCCCACAGAGTCAAGTCAATTCTAAGAAAAAAGAACAAAACTGGAGGCATCACACCACCAAACTTCAAACTATACTACAAGGCTACAGTAATCAAAACAGCATGGTACTGGTACCAAAACAGAGATATAGACCAATGGAACAGAACAGAGGAATTGGAGGCAACACAACATATCTACAACCATACAATCTTTGATAAACCTGACAACAACAAGCAATGGGGAAAAAATTTTCTGTTTAATAAATGGTGTTGGGAAAACTGGCTAGCTATGTGCAGAAAGCAGAAACTGGACCCCTTCCTGACACCTTACACTAAAATTAACTCCAGATGGATTAAAGACTTAAACATAAGACCTAACACCATAAAAACCCTGGAAGAAAATCTAGGCAAAACCATTCAGGACACAGGCATAGGAAAGGACTTCATGACTAAAACACCAAAAACATTGGCAACAAAAGCCAAAATAGACAAATGGGACCTCATCAAACTCCACAGCTTCTGCATGGCAAGAGAAACAGTCATTAGAGTGAATCAGCAACCAATAGAATGGGAAAGAGTTTTGCAATCTACCCATCTGACAAAGGGCAAAAGAGAGGGTGTATATTGAGAAATGTCTTACCTCTCATTCCATTACGGCTGAAAACAAAGTTTTTAAGATTTCCTTTGACCACAAATGTGGTGGTCCATTCAGTCAGTGAGAAATTAGAATCTTATTTTAATTGTACAGTTTTTTTGATATTTCAGCCCAGACAGTTCTTGTTTGACAGGAAGCAGGTTTTTTTCTCTTTAGTAGAGTCTGTACTAACAGTTGCTAGTGGAAATAATTAGTTATCTACTAAAATGATCAGAAACCAGACAGGTTCTGAAACATTGGAAAATGCTTCAGGGAGAAAACAATGTCCCGCTGGTGAAGCCCTACTGTACTCCTGTGCGCAGACACACACACGGCAGGGCAGCTCTATGTATGTTTGTCCACGACTGTAAACATGACTACAGAGCCCTTTACATCCTGTCTCATAAGTTACAATTTAGACTTAGCAGATTTTCTACCACTTAAAAATTGTCATTTCTTCCTTGTTGAGAGTCACTTTTACATTTTTCCCGTTGCATTTTATACTATTGATACATAATAATTGTGTATATATTTGGGGTCCATGAGTGATATTTTGATACAGGCATTCAATGTACAATAATCAAATCAGTATATTTAGAATATTCATCATCTCAAACGTGGATATTATTTTCTTTGTGTTGGAAAAATCTTTTTTGTGTTGGAAGAATTTAAAGCCTTCTCTTCTAGCCATTATAAAATATATTTAAAAATAGTGTTAACTATAGTTTTCCTACTATGCTCTCAAACACTAGAAATAATTTCTCCTATGATAAAAAGTTCAGGCTTCCTCCCATGGGCAATAGAACTCCACACGATTGAGTGGTCATCAGATAAATTCTCTGAAGTACTTTGAAACAGTTCTGGCTGAGGCAGGTGGCTGTTGCAAGAAACAGTGGGGAAGCCCCTGTTTCTGATACACCCTGAGCCAGCGGTCATTACATGACTGAAAACCTGCAGACCTGAGGGGCTCATGAGACACTGGCAGTCCCCACTCACATGCAACTTGCTCTGTGCTCAGTATCCTTCACATTGAGCCTGACCCAATTTCACCCTAGGGCTGTGAGTGGGGCAATCAGTTTCCATTTGTTTTATAAGGCTCATCAGAGCTTTGGACTTAGTGCGAGAAGAGGGGGCCTGAAAGCTGACACTGGGATTTCAGTACCACCACTGACCAGTCCTGCAAGTGGCCAGAGTTGCCTCTTTTCCCCTGGATTTGGTTTTGTCCTCTGTGAAATGGAGCATGGGACAGTGCTAACTGATTACTCATATATCAGGGATACATGGGTACTGTCGATTAACTGAGTGCTCAGCACAGTGCCTGGAGCTCAGAGTGATGATGGGGTAGAAGGATGTGTCATAAATCTGAGGGAAGCCCCAACATAATTAACACTTCCATCTAATAGCCAGGCCCCAGTGCAGAGCCCTGTGTCAGTGACAGAGCAAACTGAGACCAGCTCAAGCTCATCCTCTTTCTCAGACACAGGGCTCCACTAAGGCATTTAGGGTTCTGGTTTAATTCCAGGAGCTTTAGTGTAAAGAATATTCTGAGACACTTCCTGAGATCACTGAAAGTCAGAAGAAAAGACAGGCCTTCTCCATCTCCCTGATAGTTATTTCCCAGAACCTATTTATCCAGAGAGGAGGGGAAATATTTATTTTTTATAAAAAGTAAATGCTAGAGTTAAATATTATATTAAAATCTCATTCTAGCCTTGTAACTCAAGTACCAAGATGGCTGCTCCCAGAAGCTTGGCTCTATGGAACTATTGCCGTCATAGGTGGTCGCAGGCAATGCGGGGCTGTCAGCTCCTCGGGCTTCGTGGCTCTTGGCCCAGGGCACCACTAAGTGCACTGCTCTTGTCCCAAGAGAAGTGGGCAATGGAAACACACTTCGGGTTTCAGACTGTGTCAGAAGAGGAAAAGGGGACAAAGTTCATCAGATGTTTGAAAGTGTGGCTAAGAAGTATGATGTGATGAATGATATGATGAGTCTTGGTATCCATCATCTTTGGAAGGATTTGCTGCTCTGGAAGATGCATCCACTTCCTGGGACCCAGCTGCTTGATATTGCTGGAGGCACAGGTGACATTGCATTTTGGTTCCTGAATTATGTTTAGTCCCAGCATCAGAGAAAACAGAAGAGGCAGTTAAGGGCCCAACAATGTTTATCTTGGGAAGAAATTTCCAAAGAGTACCAGAATGAAGAATATTCCTTGGGTGGGTCTCATGTCATGGTGTGTAACATCAACAAGGAGATGCTAAAGGTTGAAAAGTTGAAAGCCTTGGCTCAAGGATACAGAGCTGGACTTACATGGGTATTAGGAGATGCCGAAGAACTGCCCTTTGATGATGACAAGTTTGATATTTACACCATTGCCTTTGGCATTCGGAATGTCACACACATTGATCAGGCATTCCAGGAAGCCCATCGTGTGCTGAAACCAGGAGGATGGTTTCTGTGTCTGGAATTTAGCCAAGTGAACAATCCCCTCATATCCAGGCTTTATGATCTATATAGCTTCCAGGTCATCACTGTCCTGGGAGAGGTCATTGCTGGAGACTGGAAATTCTATCAATACCTTGTAGAGAGTATCTGAAGATTCCTGTCTCAGGAAGAGTTCAAGGAGATGATAGAAGATGCAGGCTTTCACAAGGTCACTTATGAAAGTCTAACATCAGGCATTGTGGCCATTCATTCTGCCTTCAAACTTTAATTCCTTTCCTATCATGAAGCATGAACCAGTCACACCCTGTTGAAAGCCTGGAATTGAAGAATATTCTGGCAAATGAGACAACAGCAGAGCATCTCCTCTTAAGGATACATACCTTGGACTCATGTTTTAATCGAACACTCTCCAAGTAGAAGAACAAATTCCTGTCACATTTTTACAGCTTCCTTTGGAGTTGCTTCAGTCCATCTCCCAGAGGCATTTGGTCTGTATTTTTGCTCAAGTGCTAATTTCTATTGGCTGTAGAGTGTGTGGTTAAGGTACAACCAGCACTAAGGCTCAGTTTTGAAGTGTATTTATAGCTTCTCTGTTGGTGCTGCCCTCCAGAGTGGGTGATAGATCATTTGAACCCAATGATGACTTTAACCAGAAAACCTAATTGTACCTGAATCAACCTTTCAGCCTACTAGGACTGAGTCTAGGCCCAAGTCAGAGGACTAATGATTATGACAGCTGTGTGCTAAACCAGTAAATGAGTTTGCCTCTTGAAAAAAAAAATAAAAATAAATAAAATCTCATTCTACTACAAACTCTGAGTTGTTTTTCTTTTTATACCTTTTATTTAACTTGTGTAAGCTGAAATAAGATACAGACTCTAACATTTATCTTTGAAGTATGAAATTCTAAAGAGTCAACCGCATGATGCTTGAGGAAGAAGAGAAAAACAGCCATACTTTCTGGCTGCTGGATAAGACACCCAATTCCATCTTTCTCAGAGCACATGCTTATTTTAGTATTAACACAAGGAGAGAGTGAAGACAGCCACTTCAAACTTCTAGAATTAAGAATATGAAGGTATTTTTATGGAGTATAGCAACAGCCTTAGAAATAGATTTCTTTAAAAACAATAGTTGCAGAGATCGTTTCCCGACCCAGGAGGGTGAAGACCTTTCTATGACTTTAGAAAAAAAAAATCAACCTCTTCTTCACTTGCTGAGGTTTCTTTTAAACAACTATGAGGACATCATAGTTTTCTCTTCCAACTCTGGAATTGCATCAGATCCACGTGGGAAAAAAAGTATACAATAATCAAAATGACAAATGTGAAAAGGACAAGGCCAGGGAAAGCCTACTGACAATGAATGCAGGGAGGGAAAGAAGCTGCATTCTCAGTCTTCTTCTAGGGGCCAGCAACTGAGACTTTACCTTAGGTGTACATCCTCCCAGAGATTCTGTCTCTTACTTTAGAATTTCCTTTCTTTTTTTCAGCTTATTTCTTATCTGGAGAAAAAGATTTATAATGCCCCTTTATGGCTACACCTGGGCTTTATTCTGTAAACATTTTTGTTATCTATGAAGTAGAATTTCCAGCATTAGTGCAATTCTTTGTCCAATTTTGTTTTTTTTTTTTTAGACAGAGTCTTGCTGTGTTACCCAGGCTGGAGTGCATTGATGTAATGTCATCTCACTGCAATCTCCACCTCCCAGGTTCAAGTAATTCTCCTGTCTCAGCCTCCAGAGTAGCTGAGATTACAGGCACTCACCATCATGCCCAGCTAATTTTTTTTTTTTTACTTTTAGTACGTTTAGTAAATTTTGTATTTGTACTTTCACTAAGTTAATCAGGCTGGTCTTGAACTGACCTCCAGTAATCTGCTCACCTCAGCCTCCCAAAGTGCTGGGATTAAAGTCATGAGCTAATTCTTTTTGAGGAACAAATCACTTGAAAGTCCTCAGGCCTTTTTGTCAAGCACATATTGGCCTTTTATTTTTCCTGGCTGGGGTCTGATAAATCACAGGTGAGCACTATTTTTCTTTGTTCCTTGCCAGTAAAAATCCCTGCACACTTTATTTCTGATGAAAAGAAATCCAAAATGGAGATAGTCATATGAGAAGCCTCTAAAGACAAACTGGGATGGCATAAAGTGTTGAATTAATTCTCACAGATACCCAGGCGGAATTTGACCTGTTTGAACTGGGAAAATCCAAGATGTCCTGCAAAAGCAGCTGCATTTGACTTAAATTGTTTATACCAGGCCTGATCCAAACCACCTGAGGAGACAGCTGTGCTCAGTTAAGCTGGTGATTGCTTAGATACGTTCTCAGCTGGCAACCAACCGTTGTCCATCATAGACTGCAATAAAATCCTTCACTTGTGTAAACTTGAAGTAAAACTTTATAAGCCCTTCTCTATCCTCACCTGACTGGAACATGATGCAACTTCTTACTATATTTGTGTCTCCCAGATTGCAATTTTTAAAAAACATTGGTTAAAATACTTTTTATTTTGTTTATTTCCCACAGGGTTTGTTTTAGTCTTATGGCTTAAAAATTCTTTTCTCAAAAAGGCAGCATTTATTCTCTTCTCTGGAAAGCATGGCAGATGCAAGCCCTTGCAAAAGAGATAACCAAAAATATATACACACATATAAATAGCAAGAATTTAAAACTCAAAATATTAAATATGTCACAAAGGTCTATAAGCAATGGAATAAGTAGAATGAATAGCAACATGGATAAAATCAACTGTGAGTGGAAAGCCTGAACATTCAAGTGAAGGTATTGAGAATGCTTTAGAAAAAACTAAAGAGATAAATAGTTTTAAAAATATAGAGCTGATCTCAGTGGCTCTCACTCATAATACCAGCTACTTGGGAGGCTGAGGCAGAGGATCAATTGAGGCCAGAAGCTTGAGAGCAGCCCGAGACCAGCCTGAGCAACACACATGTCACTAAAAAACTTTTTAGATTATTTTGGCATTGTGGCAGGTACCTGTAGTCTCAACTACTTTGAAGACTGAGACAGGAGGATTGCATGAGCTCAAGGAACTTGAGATTACAGTGAGCTATAATTGTGGCACTGTGCTGCAGCCTGGAGTGATACAAAATCTAGTCACATTAAAATAATGTATAATTATCAAAGAGAAAAAGTTTCACAACTTGACAAAAAAAATAGAGCAACTGGGGGGGAACGGGATGAGAGAATTTTTTTTTATTTTCTTAATTTGTCATTACTTAGACTTTTTCACTAATCTAAAACTTTCTTATACTTTGCTTCCCAGGTAACCCCAGGGAATTTTTAATTACTTGGCTTAAAATAGATACTCACATAAGCTTTCCATTTTTTTTTTTTTTTTGCAAATTACAAGAGCTAAATTTTAAATAAATATTTAACCTCTAAATTTTCTAAATTGCAATATTTAATAAAATAAAAATTATAAAAAGCACTTTGTAAAACATTTAGTGTGTAACTGCTGGTTTTAAAACACAATGAATCCAATTATGGCAGAGACTCACCCTGTTGTTCACCATCTCTCCATTATATGAATGCTCCTTGTGGTGCTTAAACCTCAGCAAGAAAGAATATAAATGTCTTAACATTACTTTAAAAGACGATGTACATAAAATGTAGAGATATGTGACCAGCTCAGAAAACTGTGCAGGTTTTCCACAGCAGGCAGAATGGAGCCTGGATACCAGGGTCACAGCTCATGAGAACTTAGTGCTTGACTGTCAGGAAACAAGCAAAGATTAGTGCAGAGGAGGTGACAAGCCACCAACTGAGATGAGAAAAAAGAGCTGGTACATTAATTTCCAAATTATACCAGAGAACATACAATAAACAGATCCCATGGCTTTATACATCAAAAACAATGACAAACAGTGAGGACTGTATTAAATTAAATTGGGAGCGGGTAAATTCTGGCTTATAATCTTGAAACGTTAGTCTCTCTCCACAATTTTATCCCATGACCTGGTAATTATTATCTCCCTTCTGCATGGTTTGGGCACTAGTCAGCTTCTGGCCACAAGGAACTTCTTTTTCTAATAAGAGTACTTACATCATCTCTTAAAACACTTTCTTTCCTTGCAAACCCTGCCCCAAAGAAGAAATATCTAAAACTTTCCTGATGTTTTTCTTCTACAGGATTAATGGGCTCAGAGTGATAATAAAAAAAGCCAGTGAGTGTGTGGAGCCAGAAAGTGCTTAAAATGAGACATTTGTTCAGACAAGTCTAACACCACTGGCACCTGAACACTCTTCTCTGAGACCTGAGGATAAACTCACTCAACTTGAAGCTACTATGACAGCTGATACCCACACACATGCACCACCTGTGGTCCTGGAGACTGGCCTGCCCAGCCCATCACAGACACCAGTGACACCAGCATGGAATGCTTGGAAACCAAAGGTTTTTCTTGTCATTGCTACTGCCATCATCCATGCAATAACCACTGCCCAGGGGCTCAAAAGCTGTCCACCCACTTTGCTCACTGCTGGTGCCTGAGCAAGTCTCATGAAGGTCAAATAATTAGTCTGCCTGGACCTGCTGACATGGCTGCCAGCCCCAAAACAGGCATGCTAAGCACACCACTGCCATTACTGGGGCCCAATAACTGAAACTCTGGTGTTCCTAACCCCAGCAAAACTTTACCATGGCCTCCTCTAACAATACCCCAAGCCACTGAGGAAGTTACAGACACCACTGATACTCTTTCAGCCAAATAATTTATATAAAGACAGGCCAGCTGTAGTGGCTCCCACTCATAATCCCAGCACTTTTGAAGGCCAATGTGAGTGGCTTGCTTGAGCTTAGGAGTTCAAGTCCACCCTGGGGAAAATGGTGAAACCCTACCTCTACTAGAAGCACACAAATTAGCCAGCCATGGTGGTGAATGCCTGTAATCTCAGATACCTAGGAGGCTGAAGTACAAGAGTTGCTTGAACCCAGAGGGGGAAGCTACAGTGAGCTGAGGTAGCACCAGGGCACTCCGGCCTGGGAGACAGAGTGAGACTTTGACTAAAGATAGATAGATGATAGATAGAAAGATAGAAAGATTAGATAGATAGATAGATAGATAGATAGATAGATGATAGATAGATAGATAGATAGATGATAGATAGATAGATAGATAATAGATAGATGATAGAGAGAGAGATAGATAGATAGATAGATAGATAGATAGATAGATAGATAGATAGATAGATGATAGATAGATATTGGAATTTTTGGTGTTCCAAAAGACAAAGAGAAAACAACTGATGAAGTTTCCATCACAGGATAGGAAGAAGATGATGGAATCTTATGACAGGATAGGAGCAAGATTATGGCATAGAAAACCATCAGTTGTCCTCCCCCCAAAAATCCCACAAGTTAAGAACTGTCTACAAACAAAAAACACTTTTATAAGAACCAAAAATCAGAATACCAACTCAGCCACAGCATGATAGGCTAACAGTCAAAGTCATGAGGACCCCATTTCAGGCTCTAGCTCTTAGATGAAATCCCTAGACACATAATGGGCCAGAAGCAAACCCATTGCCTTAAAGAAAATAATCCAGTCCTGGCAGCATCTATCACCTGCTAACTGAAGAACACTTGAGACCAGAATAACCAGCAGTGTTACCCAGGTGCTACACTGAGCTCCTTCAGGGAGGCTTTGAGACTTTGTGGCTTTAGGTAGTGCACCAAAAAGGCTCTTGAAGCTTACAATTTCAGGAATTGGCACTTAGATGGCATTTGTGTATTTGCCATAAGCCAGAGGGGAGCTCATTGCCATAAAAGGTGAGTCCCAGGCCAGGCAACATTTACAAAGAGCTGATTTAAAAGACCATGGGTTTCAAGGGAATATCAGCAGTAGTCTGTCAAAGATTATCATGGCCAGGGCTGGAGGTGACTATGGGTTCAGGCTCCACTGCCTTTGGAAAGGGGAGGGAAGAGTGAAAAGATCTGCATCTTGCAATTTGAGTGTAATTTCAGCTGCAGTACAATAGAACACCAGGTAGTCTTGAACTCTGAAACCTGACTTCTTGATGGCACTTCATGATATGCCCGGATCCTGGGGGACCTCATTGATCTGAAGGGAAAATCACAGGCCTGGCTGTTTTTACCACCTGCTAATTGTAAAGCCCCAAGGCTTTGAATGAACATAGGTAGTAGCCAAAAAGTGATTAACACAGGTTTGGGGTGAGACCCCAGTGCTGTGCTGACTTTGGGTCTGCTCCAGTGCAGTTATAGTGTTGATGGACCCAGAAGTGCTTTTGTTACTTCACCCCCAGCTCGAGGTGGCTCAGAACAGAGAGAGGGAATTTGTATGTATGGAAAAAAGTAAGTGAAGACTACAAGAGCCTGTGAGGGTAATACATAGACATCTCCCAGATATTGTCAGGGAAATACCATCAAAATAATAAGAGCATCAAGTCAATACCTCACCAGGCTGAAAGAACCACAAAATTACTGCACTTTGGATGCTCCCTAAAGCAGATATGATTTAGACCACAACACCAAAGTCTTGTCAAATATCTGTAAAGCCTTCCATAGAGGGTCAACTACAAATAAGCACAGACAGCAAAGACTACAATAAGTGCCTAACTCTTCAATTCCCAGACACAAAAAACCTTTACTAGCACAAATACAATTCGGGAAAACATTACCTCACCAAATCAACTAAATAAGGCACCAAAGTTTAATCCTGGAGAAACAGAGGTACATGAATTTTAATACAGAAAATTCAAAATAGTTGTGGTGATAAAACTCAAATAAATTCAAGATAACACAGAGATGGAATTTGTAATTCTGTCAGATAAATTTAACAAACCGATTGAAATAATTTAGAAGAATCAAACAGAAATCCTGAAGCTAAGAAATTTAATTGACACTAAAGAATGCATCAGAGTTCTTTAATAGCAGAATTGATCAAACAGAAAAAGAATCTGTGACCTTCAGACAGGATGCTCAAAAATACACAGTCAGAGAACACACACACACAAATAAAATACAACAAAGCAGGCATATAGAATTGATAAATATTCTCAATAGGACAATCTAAAAGTTTTTTGACTTAAAAAGAAAGTAGAGAAAATGATAGTGGTAGAAAGCTTATTCAAACAGATAATAACAGAGAGCTTGACAAAACTAGAAAAAAATAAATATCCAAGTCTAAGAAAGTTATAGAACAGATTATAGAGAATTTAACTCAAAGAAGACTATCTCAATGCATTGAATTATCAAACTCCAAAACATGAAAGATAAAGAAAAGATTCTAAAAGCAACAAGAAAAAGAAACAACATATAAAGATGCTCCAGTATTTTTGGCAGAAGAAATTTCAGTGGAAATATTAAAGGCCAGGAGAGAATGAAATTATATATTTAAAGTGCTAAAGAAAAAAATGTTTTACCTTAGAATAGTATAACAGTGAAAATATTCTTCAAACATGAAAGAGAAATAAAGACTTTTCCAGACAAACAAAAAAGTGAGGGATTTTATCAATACCAAACCTGTCACACAACAAATGTCGAATTTCAATCAGAAAGAAAAGGACAATTAATGAGCAATACATAATCACCTGCAAGTATAAAACTCACTGTCAGCAGTAAGTACACAAAAACAGAATTTTACAGTGCTGTAACTGTGGTGTATAAACTACTCTTATTGTAAGTAGATGAAGTAAACAATGAGCAAATAAAAAATAATAACTACAACAACTTTTCAAATATAATAAGTACAATAATATATATACAGAAACAACAAAATATCAAAAAAGGGGAAATTACACTTTTTAAGTTAGAGTTTTTAATTAATAGTTTTCTTTGTATTTGTTTGTTCATGCACATAGTATTAAGTTGTTACCAGGTTAAAAACTAGGTTATAAAATAGTATTCCCAAGTCTTATGGCAACCTCATATCAGAAAACCTACAATGGACACACAAAAGATAAAAAGCTAGAAACTAAATTACATCACTGAAGAAAATCACCTTCACTAGTAGAAGACAAGAAGAAAACAAAGACCAGAAAACAAATTACAATATGGCAAGAGTAAGTACTTAGTTATTAATAATAACATTATATATAAATGAACTAAACCCACCAATCAAAAGACAGAAAGTAAATAGAATGGATACAAAAACAAGGCTCATTGATCTGTTGCCTACAAGAAACACACTTTATTTATAAAGACACATATAGGCTGAAAATAAAAATACAGAACAAGATACTTCATGCCAATGAAAACCAAAGAAGAGCAGAAGTCACTATACTTATACCAAACAAAATAGATTTCAAGATTTAAAAGTCTCTATAAATAATAAAGGGGACTTCTGCAAAGATGGCTGAATATGAACAGCTCTGGAATGCAATTCCCAGTGAGAGCAATGCAGCAGGTGATTGATCTCCTAATTTCCAACTGAAGTACAAGGTTCATCTCAATGGGACTGGTTGGAGAGTTCGTGTAGCCCAAGGAGGGCAAACCGAGGCAGGATGGGGTGCTGCTTCACCCAGGAAGTGCAATGGGCTGGAGGATCCCACTCCTACCCAGTGGAGGCCATCAGGGACTTTCCCATCCACTCTGGTACTCCAGTTCAGATATTGCACTTCTCCCATGGTCTTTACAGTCTACACACCAGATTTCTGCTGGGCCTACAAGGACTGCGAGTTTCCAGCACAACTCTGGGTGGCCATTTCAGCCAGATTTCCCAAACAAATCTGGGAGGCTGTTTTAACTGGCATCTAAAATGCCTGTGAGTCAGAGCCACTCATTCCCCTGAAAGAAAAAGGGGGTGAAGACAGAGAGCCAAGAGATCTGGCTCTGTGGGTCCCAACACACAAAGACCAGCAAAATGAAACCCACTGGACTGAAAGTTTCACAGCCATCACAGCAGTGAGGGGTAGGGCATCCATGATCACTGAGGCGGTCTGGCCATTACCAAGGCAGTTTGCCATTCCCAAGGAAGTCCCCCACTACCAAGGCAGTTCTAACTTTGCCTGTGTAGACAAAATTGCAAGACAGTTTACACAGCAGCTGGGCAGAGGCCACAGAAGCTCAGCATTGCCTCTGCTGGCAGACTGTGACTAGATTCCTTCCTTGGTGGGCAGAGCATCTCTGAAAAAAGGCAGCAGCACCAGGGGCTTATAAATAAAGCCTTGTCTTCCTGAGACAGAGCACCTGGGAAAAGCGGCAGTTGTGAGTTCTGCTACAGCACACTTAAACGTTCCTGCCCAGCAGCTCTGAAGGGAGATATGGAGCTCCCAGCACAGCACTTGAGTTGTGAATAGAGACACACTGCCTCTTCAAGCAGCACCTTGAACCCCACATATCAAAAGAGACACCTCATACAAGAGAGCCCTGGCTGACATCTGGTGGGTATCCTTCTGGGATGAAGATACCAGGGGAGGGAACAAGCAGCAATCCCTCTTGTTCTGCAGACACCCCCCATGTGATTCCCAGATAAGCAAGATCTGGAGGGACCTCCAGTAGTCCTGCAGCAGAGGGGCCTGAGTGTTAGAAAGAAAATTAGAAAAAGAAGGAAATAGTTTCAACATCAACAGAAAGTACATCCACTCAGAGACCACATCTGAAACTCACCAACTTCAAAGATTGTAGATAAATACATAAAGATGGGAAGAAACCAGTCCAAAGAGGATGAAATCACCAGAAACTGAAACAACTCTCCTCCTCCAAGGGGTTACAACTCCTCACCAAAGAGGAAACAAAATTGAATGGAGAATGAGTTTGATAAATTGACACAAGCAGGCTTCAGAAGGTGGATAACAACAAACTTCTCTGAGCTAAAGGTACATATTTTAACACAATGTAAAGAAACTAGAACCCTGAAAAAGATTAGACAAAATGCTACTAGAATAACCAGCTTAGAGAAGAACATAAGCAACTTGATGCTGAAAAACACAGCATGAGAAGTTCATGAAGCATACATAAGTTTCAATAGCTGAATTGACCAAGCAGAAGAAAGGATATCAGAAGTTGAAGATAAACTCAATGAAATAAAATAAGAAGGCAAGATTAGAGAAAGAAAGAATGGAAAGAAATAAGGAAAAGCCTCCAAAAAATTGGGGATTATGTGAAAAGACCTAATCTATGTTTGATTAGTGCACCTAAATATAATGGGGAGAATGAATCGAAGCTGGAAAACACTCTTCAGAATATTACCCAGGAAAACTTCCCCAACCTAAAAAAGCAGACCAACATTTAAATCCAGGAAATACAGAGAACACCATAAAGATATTCCTCAAGAAGAGCAACTCCAAGGCAATAATCACCAGACTCACCTGGGTTGAAATGAAGAAAAAAATGCTAGAGACAATCAGAGAGAAAAGCCGGGTTACCCACAAACAAAAGCCCATAAGACTCACAGTGAATTTCTCAGCATAAATTCTACAAGCCAGAAGAGAGTGGTGACCAATATTCAACATCTTTAAAGAAAAGAATGTTCAACCCAGAATTTTATATCCAGCCAAACTAAGCTTCATAAGTGAAGGAAAATTAAAATAGCTTTACAGACAAGCAATTGTTGAGAGATTTCATCATCAGCAGACCTGCCTTACAAGAGCTCCTGAAGGAAGCACTAACCATAGAAAGGAACAACCAGTACTAGCCCCTACAAAAATGTAGCAAATGGTAAAGACCACTGACATAATGAAGAAACTGAGTCAACTAATGATTAAAACCACCAGCTAGTATCAAAATGAGAGGATCAAGTTTACATACAATATTTACCTTAAATGTAAATGAGCTAAATTCCCCAATCAAAAAACATACACTGGCAAATTGAATAAAAAGTCAAGACACACCAGTGTGTTCTATTCAGGAGACCCATCTCCCTTGAAAAGACACATAGACTCAAAATAAAGTAATAGAAGAAAATTTATCAAGCAAATTGAGAGCAAAAACAAGCAGGGGTTGCAATTCTAGTCTCTGATAAAACGGACTTTAAACCAACAAAGATCAAAATAGACAAAGAAGGGCATTACATAATGGTAAAACGATCAAAGCAACAAGAAGATCTTACTATCCTAAATATATATGCACCTAACACAGGAGCACCCAGATACATAAAGCAAGTTTTTAACAACCTACAAAGAGACTTAGACCCCCACACAATAATAACGGGAAACTTTAAAACTCCACTGTAAATATTAGACATATCAATCAGACAGAAAATTAACAAGAATATCCAGGACTTAAACTCAGATCTGGACCAAGTGGACCTAATAGTGTCCACAGAACTCTCCACCCCAAATCCACAGAATACACATTCTTCTCAGTGCCACATCACACTTACTCTAAAATTAACCACATAATTGAAAGTAAATCAACCTCAACAAATGCTAAAGAACAGATATCATAATAAACAGTCTCTCAGACCACAGTGCAATCAAATTAGAACTCAAGACTAATAAACTCACTCAAAAGCACACAACTACATGGAAACTGAACAATCTGCTCCTGAATGACTACGTATAAATAAAGAAATGAAGGCAGAAATAAAGATGTTCTTTGAAACCAATGAGAATGAAGACAAAATGTACCAGAATATCTGGGACACATTTAAAGCAGTGTCTACAGGGAAATTTATAGCGCTAAATACCCACATGAGAAGTGAGGAAAGTTCTAAAATCAACACCCTATCACCACAATTAAAAGAGCTAGAGGAGCAAGATCAAAAAAATTCAAAAGCTATAAGAAGGCAAGAAATAACTAAGATCAGTGAAGAACTGAAACAGATAGACACATAAAACGTCCTTTAAAAAAATCAATAAATCTAGGAGCTGTTTTTTTTAAAAGATCAACAAAATAGATAGACCACTAGGCAGATTAATAAAAAAAGAAAAGAGAAGAACTGAATAAATGCAATAAAAAATGATAAAGGGGACATCATCACCAATTGCTCAGAAATACAACCTACCATCAGAGATTAACACAAACAACTCTATGCACATAAACCAGTAAATCTAGAAGAAATGGTGAAATTCCTGGATGCTTATACCCTCCCTAGACTAAACCAAGAAGAAGTTGAAACATTGACAGGCCAGTAACAAGGTCTAAAGTTGAGGTAGTGATTAATAACCTAGCAGCCAAAAACAGTCCAGATCCAGGTGGGTTCACAGTCTAATTCTACCAGACATACAAAGAGGAGCTGGTACCATTTCTTCTAAAACTATTCCAAACAATACAAAAAGAGAGAATCCCTGCTAAGTCATTTATGAGACAAATATCATCCTGATACCAAAACCTGGCAGAGAGTTAACTAAAAAAGAAAATTTCAAGCCAATATCCATGATTAACATTGATGCAAAAACTTCAATAAAATACTGGCAAACCAAATGTTTATCCATCACAATCAAGTAGGTCTTATCCCAGGGATGCAAGTCTGATATATTATACACAAATCTATAAATGTAATCCATCACATGAACTGAACCAAAGACAAAAACCACATGATCATCTCAATAGATACAGAGAAGACCTTTGACAAAATTAAACAGCCCTTTTTGCTAAAAACTCAACTAGCTAGGTATCAATGGAATGTATCTCAAAATAATAAAAGCTATTTATGACAAACCCACAGCCAATATCATACTGAATGGACAAAAACTGAAAGCATTCCCTTTGAAAATTGGCACTAGACAAGGGTGGCTTCTGTCACCATTTCTAGTCAACATAGTATTGGAAGTTCTAGCTAGAGCAATCAGGCATGAAATAGAAATAAAAGGTGTTCAATTGAGAAAAGCAGAAGTCAAATTGTCTCTGTTTGCAGATGACATAATTGTATATTTAGAAGACCCTATCAACTCAGCCCGAAATATTCTTAAGATGATAAGCAACTTCCACAAAATCTCAGGATAAAAAAATCAATGTGCAAAAATCACAAGCATTTCTATATGCCAATAACAGACAGAGAGACAAATCATGAGAGAACTCCCATTTACAATTACTACAAAGAGAATAAAATACATAGGAATACATGAAGGATGTGAATACATGAATATATGAATGAATTCACATGAATACATGAAGGATGTGAACTAATGAAGGCAATGAAGGACCTCTTCAAGGGGAACTACAAACCACTGCTCAAGGAAATAAGAGAAAACACAAACAGATGGGAAAACATTCCATGCTCATGGTTAGGAAGAATCAATATCGTGAAAATGGCCATACTGCCCAAAGTAATTTATAGATTCAATGCTATCCCCCTCAAGCTACCCATGACCTTCTTCACAGAACTGGAAAAAAACCACCTTAAACTTCATATGGAACCAAAAAAGAACCCGCATAGCCAAGTTAATCCTAAGCAAAAAGTAAGCTGGAAACATCACATTACCGGACTTCAAACTATACTGCAAGGTTGCCATAATCAAAACAGTATGGTACTGGTACCAAAACAGAGATATAGACCAATGGAACAAAACAGAGGCCTCAGAGGCAACACCACACATCTACAACCATCTGATCTTTGACAAAGCTGACAAAAACAAGCAATGAGGAAAGAATTCCCTGTTTAATAAATGATGTTGAGAAAACTGGTTAGCCATGTGCAGAAAGCTGAAACTGGATCCCTTCCTTATACCTTATACAAAAATTAACTCCAGATTGATTAAAAGTTTTAAAATGAGACCTAACACCATAAAAACCCTTGAAGAAAACCTAGGCAACACCATCCAGGACCTAGTCATAGGCAAGGACTTCATGACCAAAATACCAAAAGCAATGGCAGCAAAAGCCAAAATTGACAAATGGGATCTAATTAAACTTAAGAGCTTCTGCACAGCAAAAGAAACAATCATAAGAGTGAACTGTCAACCAACAGAATGAAAAAAAGTTTTTGCAAGCTACCTATCTGACAAAGGGCAAATATCCAGAATCTACAAGTAACTAAAACAAGTTTACAAGAAAAAAACAAACAACTCCATCAAAAAGTGGGCAAAGGATATAAACTGACACTTTTCAAAAGAAGGCATTTATTGGCCAAGAAACATATGAAAAAATACTCATGATCACTGGTCATTACAGAAATGAAATAAAAACTACACTGAGATACCATCTCACCCCAGTTATAATGGCGATCACTGAAAAAATCTGGAGATGGAAGAGGTTCCAAGATGGCGCCATAGAAACAACTCAGGACTGCAGCTCTCAGTGAAGGCACAGAGGGTGAGTCCTAACTGCATTTTCAGATGGACTTTTGTTGCCCACAGAACTGGCAAATTCCCAGGTGTAGGAGAGACACAGGAGAGCAGGGCAGCCCGCTTGTGTGGCCGTTTTGGCTGGTGCCGCACCACGGTGCAGTGGCAGCCTGCACAAAGCTCACTGGTCTGGGTGCCCTGTTAAACTGGCAATCTGAGTTTTGGGAGGGCAGATTGACATGTCCATTTGGTTGAATGGGACTTGGATGGTGAGCCAGACCAGGAGATTCCTGGGAAGAGCGATTTGTGCCTGTGCAGTGGGCCGCCATGGGGGAGATTGCACAGATCCCAGTGGCCAATCAGCAGGTGACTGGGGCACCTGTGAGAGAGTCAACCATTCAATTTGGAGAGAAAGAGAGAGAGAGAGAAGAGGGACTCTGAGGCAGGGAGCCAGGTGACCGGGCTCGGTGGGTCCCACCCTCATGGGGACAAGCAGTGGGACGATTTGAGGTGCTTGGGGTTGAGAGTTTTGCTGTGGGGTCAGCAGAACCCAGGATGGTGCAGCTCGGTGGGAGAGGGGCGTCTGCCACTACAGATGCAATCCGCCCCTACTGAGGTACCGCCCACTGCTGACGCAGCCTGCCATTGCTAAGGCAACCAGCAATAACAGAGAGATGCCACCAACAGGGCAGAGTGCACCACAGTAGAACGGAGCCCTGCAGAAGCAGGGTGGACCCATGCTAGCCAGGCGGAGCCCCAGCAGGCAAATAGTGAATAGACTGCCTCCTAGCTGGGCAGGACAGTGCAACAGATACTCATACAGAAAGCCCCAACTCCCTGAGACAGAGCATCTGAGGGGAAAAAAGTGGGGGGCTTTTATAGTTCTGCTGCAGCAGACACATCTACCCAACACCCCTGAATGAAAAACGGAGCTCACAGCTCAGCACTGGAGCTCCTATAAAGCACAGACCGTCTCCTCAAGCAGCTCTATGACCCCTGTATATCCAAAGAACCACCTCAAAAAAGGACTAATCAAACTGACACTTGGCGGGCATCATTCTGGAACAAAGATAGCAGACGAAGAAACTGGTAGCATGCCTCACTGTTTTGCAGCTGCTACAGGTGTACCCCAGACAAGCAGGGCCTGGAGTAGACCTCAGCACTCATACAGCAGAGGGGCTAAACTGTTAGAAGAAAAACTAAGTAACAGAAATGCTTCATCATCAACAATCTGGGCATCCACTCAGAGACCCAATTGAAAAGTCAGCAACTACTAAGACGACAGGTGGATAAATCCACAAAGATGGGAAGAAACCAGCACAAAAAGGAGGAAAACACCCAAAACCAAAACACTTCACCTCCTACAAAGAACCAAAACTCCTCACCAGCAAGGGAACAAAGCGGACGGAGAATGAGAGTGATGAAATGACGGAATTAGACTTCAGAAGGTGGATAATGAGAAACTTCAGTCAGCTAAAAGAACATGTTCTAAATCAATGCAAAGAAACTAAGAACCTTGAAAAAAGATTTGAAAAAAGATTCAAGGAAATGATAACAAGAATGGACAACTTAGAGAGAAATATGAATGAATTGAAGGAGCTGAAAAACACAACACGAGAACTTCGTGAAGCATGCACAAGTTTCAACAGCCGAATTGACCAGGCAGAAGAAAGAATATCAGAAGTCGAAGATCAACTCAATGAAATAAAAAGAGAAACCAAGATTAGAGAAAAATGAGCAAAGAGGGATGAACAAAATATCCAAGACATGTGAGACTATGTGAATAGACATAACCTATGTTTGATAGGTGTACCAGAATGTGATGAAGAGAATGAATCCAAGCTGGAAAACACTCTTCAGAATATTATCCACGAAAATTTATCCAACCTAGCAAGGCAGGCCAATACTCAACTCCAGGAAATACAGAGAACACCACAAAAATATTCTGCAAGAAGAGCAACCCCAAGGCACATAATCGTCAGACCCACCAGGGTTGAAATGAAGGAGAAAACACTAAGGGCAGCCAGAGAGAAGGGTTGGGTCACCCATGAAGGGAAGCCCATCAGACTCACAGCAGATCTCTCAGCAGAAACTCTACAAGCCAGAAGAGAGTGGGGGCCAATATTCAACATCCTTAAAGAAAAAAACTTTCAACCCAGAATTTCATATCCAGCCAAACTGAGCTTCATAAGTGAAGGAAGAATAAAATCTTTTGCCAACAAACAAGAACTCAGAGATTTTGTCACCATCAGGCCTGCTTTACAAGAGCTCCTGAAAGAGGCACTACACATAGAAAGAAACAACCAGTACCAGCCATTCTAAAAACATACCAAATGCTAAAGAGCATCAACAAAATGAAGAATCTGCATCAACCAAGGGAAAAAACAGCCAGATAGCATCAAAATGGCTGTATCCAACTCACAAATAACAATATTAACCCTAAATGTAAATGGGCTAAATGCACCAATCAAAAGACACAGACTGACAAATTGGATAAAAAGTGAAAACCCATCGGTGTGCTGTATCCAGGAAACCCATCTCACATGCAAAGATTCACAAAGGCTCAAAATAAAGGAATGGAGGAAGATTTACCAAGCAAATTGAGAGCAAAAAAAAAGCAGGAGTTGCAATTCTTGTCTCTGACAAAATAGACTTTAAAGCAACAAAGATCAAAAGAGACAAAGAAGGTTATTACATAATGGTAAAACGATCGATACAACAAGAAGAGCTAACGATTCCAAATATATATGGATCCAATGCAGGAGCACCCATATATATAAGGCAAGTTCTTAATGACTTACAAAGAGACTTAGACTCCCACATAATAATAGTGGGAGACTTTAACACTGCACTGTCAATATCAGACAGATCAACCAGACAGAAAATAAACAGGGATATCCAGGACTTGAACTCAGACCTGGAACAAGCAAACCTGATAGACATTTACAGAACTCTCCATCCCAAATCCACAGAATATACATTCTTCTCAGCACCGCATCACACCTATTCCAAAATTGGCCACATAATTGGAAGTAAAGCACTCCTCAGCAAATGGAAAACAACTGAAATAATAACAAACAGTCTCTCAGACCATAGGGCAATCAAGTTAGAACTCAGAATTTAGAAACTAACTCAGAACCGCACAGTATCATGGAAACTGAACAACTGGCTCTTGAATGTTGATTAAATAAACAATGAAATGAAGTCAGAAATAAAGAAGTTGTTCAAAACCAACGAGAATGAAGACACAACATACCAGAATCTCTGGGACACATTTAAAGCAGTCTGTAGAGGAAAATATGTAGCAATAAGTGCCCACATGAGAAGAGTGGAGAGATCCAAAATGGACACCCTATCATCAAAATTGAAAGAGCTAGAGGAGCAAGATCAAAAAAACTCAAAACCTAGCAGAAGACAAGAAATAACTAAGATCAGAGAGAACTGAAGGAGATAGAGACAAGAAAAAACCTTCAAAAAATCAATAAATCCAAGAGCTGGTTTTTCAAAAAGATCAACAAAATAGATAGACCACTAGCCAGACTGATAAAAAAGAAAAGAGAGAACAACCAAATAGATGCAATAAAAAACGATAAAGGGGAAATCACCACAGATTCCACAGAAATTCAAACCATCATCCGAGAATACTACAAACAACTCTATACACATAAACAAGTAAACCAGGAAGAAATGGATAAATTCCTGGACGCCTGTGTCCTCCCAAGCCTAAACCATGAGGAAGCCAAAATTATGAATAGACCAATAACAAGGTCTGAAGTCGAGGGAGCAATTAAGAGCCTACCACAGAGAAAAAACCCAGGTCCAGATGGGTTCACAGCTGAATTCTACCAGACACACAAAGAGGAGCTGGTACTATTTCTTCTGAAACTATTCCAAATAATCCATAAATAGGGAACCCTTCCCAAATTATTTTATGAGACCAACATCATCCTGATACCAAAACCAGGCAGAGACACAACAAGAAAAGAAAACTTCAGGCCAATATCCATGATGAACATAGATGCAAAAATCTTCAATAAAATACTGGCAAACGAATTGCAACAGCACGTTAAATACTTATCCATCATGATCAAGTAGGATTCATCCTGGGCATGCAAGGCTGCTTCAACATACGCAAGTCTATAAACGTCATTCCCCATGTTAACAGAACCAAAACCAAAAACCACATGATTATCTCAATTGACGCTGAAAAGGCATTTGACAAAATTCAACAGCCCTTTATGCTAAAAACTCTCAATAACCTCGGAATTGAAGGACCATCTCTCAAAGTATTGAAAGCTATTTATGACAAACCAACAGCCAATATCATACTTAATGTACAAAAACTGGAAGCATTCCCTTTGAAATCCAGCACAAGACAAGGATGCCCTCTCTCACCACTTCTATTCAACATAGTACTGGAAGTTCTAGCCAGAGCAATCAGGCAAGAAAGAGAAATAAAGGGTATTCAAATAGGAAAGGAGGAAGCCAAATTGTCTCTATTCGCAGACGACATGATAGTATACCTAAAAGACCCCATTACCTCAGCCCAAAACTCCTGAAACTGATAAGCAACTTCAGCAAAGTCTCAGGATATAAAATCAATGTGCAAAAATCACAAGCATCCCTATACACCAATAACAGATTTAAAAAGAACCAAATCAAGAATGAACTGCCATTCATAATTACTACAAAGAGAATAAAATACCTAGGAATACAACTTACAAGAAATGTAAGAGACCTCTTCAAGGAAAACTACAAACCACTGCTCAACGAAATAAGAGAGGACACAAACAGATGGAGAAACATTCCACATATATGGTTAGGAAGAATCAATATCATGAAAATGGCTATACTGCCCAAAGTAATTTACACAATCAATACTATCCCCATCAAGCTACCATTGAATTTCCTCACAGAACTGGAAAAATCCACCATGAACTTCATATGGAACCAAAAGAGAGCCCGCATAGCCAAGTCAATTCTAAGCAAAAAGAACACAGCGGGAAGCATCACACTACCAGACTTCAAACTATACTACAAGGCTACAGTAATCAAAACAGCATGGTACTGGTACCAAAACAGAGATATAGACCAATGGAACAGAACAGAGGCATCAGAGGCAACACAACATATATACAACCATATAATCTTTGATAAACCAGACAAAAACAAGCAATGGGGAAAGGATTCCCTGTTTAACAAATGGTGTTGGGAAAACTGGTTAGCCATGTGCAGAAAGCAGAAACTGGACCCCTTCCGGACACCTTACACTAAAATTAACTCCAGATGAATTAAAGACTTAAACATAAGACTTGGCACCATAAAAATCCTAGAAGAAAATCTAGGCAAAACCATTCAGGACATAGGAGTAGGCAAGGACCTCATGACCAAAACACCAAAAGCATTGGCAACAAAAGCCAAAATAGACAAATGGGACCTAATCAAACTCCACAGCTTTTGCACGGCAAAGGAAACAGTCACTAGAGTGAATCAGCAACCAACAGATTGGGAAAATATCTTTGCAGTTTACCCATCTGGCAAAGGGCTGATATCCAGAATTTACAAAGAACTCAAACAGATTTACAGGAAAAAAACAAACAAGCCCATTCAAAAATGGGCAAAGGACATTAACAGACACTTTACAAAAGAAGACATACATGAGGCCAACAAACACATGAAAAAATGTTCATCATCACTGGTCATTAGAGAGATGCAAATCAAAACCACATTGAGATACCATCTCACGCCGGTTAGAATGGTGATCATTAAAAAATCTGGAGACAACAGATGCTGGAGAGGATGTGGAGAAATTGGAACACTCTTACACTGTTGGTGGGAGTGTAAATTAGTTCAACCATTGTGGAAGACAGTGTGGCAATTCCTCAAGGACCTGGAATAGAAATTCCATTTGACCCAGCAATCCCATTACTTGGTATATATTTAAAGGAATATAAATCATTCTACTATAAGGACACATGCACACGAATGTTCATTGCATCACTGTTTACAATAGCAAATACCTGGAACCAACCCAAATGCCCATCGATGATAGACTGGACTGGGAAAATGTGGCACATATACACTATGGAATATTATGCAGCAATAAAAAATGATGAGTTTATGTCCTTTGTAAGGACATGGATGAATCTGGAGAACATCATTCTCAGCAAACTGACACAAGAACAGAAAATGAAATACCACATATTCTCACTCATAGGCTGGTGAGAAAAATGAGAACACATGGACACAGGGAGGGGGGTACTACACACTGGGGTCTATTGGGGGGAATAGGGGAGGGACTGCAGGGGGGGAGTTGGGGAGGCATAGCCCTGGAGAGAAATGCCAAATGTGGGTTAAGGGGAGGAAGGCAGCAAAACACACTGCCATATGTGTGCCTATGCAACCATCTTGCATGTTCTGCACATGTACCCCAAAACCTATAATGCAATAAAAATTAAAAAAAAAAGAAAATATCTGGAGACAACAGATGTTGGAGAGGTTGTGGAGAAATAGAAACACTTTTACACTGCTAGTGGGAGTGTAAATTTGTTCATCCATTGTGCAAGACAGTGTGGCAATTTCTCAAGTATCTAGAAATAGAAACACCATTTGACCCAGCAATCTCATTACTGTGTATATACCCAAAGGATTATTAATTTTTCTATTATAAAATCACATGGACACATATGTTCATTGCAGCCCTTTTTACAATAGCAAAGATCTGGAACCAACCCAAATGCCCATCAATGATAGACTGGACAAGAAAAATGTGGCACATATGCACGTGGAATACTATGCAGACATAAAAAGGGAATAGATTATGTCCTTTGCAGGCACACAGATGAATCTGGAAACCATCATCTCAGGAAACTGACAAAAGAACAGAAAGACCAAACACCACACTTTCTCACTCATTAGTGTGTGCTGAATTATGAGAACACATGGACACAGAAAGGGGAACATCACACATTGGGGTCTGTTGGGGAGTGAAGAGTTAGGGGAGGGATAGCAGCGGGTGGGGAGATTGGGGAGGAATGACATTAGGAGAAATACCTAATGTAAGTGATGGGGCATGGAGACAGCAAACCACCATGGCATGTGTGTACCTATGTAACAATCCTACAACATCGTCACACGTACCACAGAACCTAGAGTAAAATAATGAAAAAATTATAATGGGTCTATTCAGCAAGAGAATATGATTTTAAATATATATACACCCAAATATGTATATAATTTTTTATATAAATCATTATTATAAATAAACATCTATATATAAAGAAAACATTATTAGAGCTAAGGAAAATAATATCTCTCAATCAAATAATAGTTGGAGACCTCAACACCCCACTTTCGACAGTGGACAGAATTTCCAGACAGAAAATAAATGAAGAAATATTAGCCTTAATCTACCATATAAACCAAATGGACCTAATAGATATTTACAGAACATTATAGCCAAGAGTTCAGAATGCACGTTATTTTCCTCAGCACATGAATTATTCTCAAAGATAGATATTAGTCAACAAAACAAGTCTTCAAGCATTCCAAAATTTGCAATAATATCAGGCATTTTCTTTGTCCATAATAGAATAAAACTATAAATTAGTAACAAAAGGAACACAGGAAAGTATCTTAATACCTAGAAAATAAATAACACGCTCCTGAATGACCAGTGGATCAGTGAAGAAACTTTTTAGAAAATTTAAAAATTACTTGAAACAAATGGTAATGAAAACACCATACCAAAACCTACAAAATACAGCAAATGCAGTACTATGGGAAAGTGTAGCTATAAGTACCTACAACCCCCAATAGGAAAAACTCCAAATTAAAAATATAATGATGAATCTTAAAGAACTAGAAAGATAAGAGCAAATGAAGCCCCCAAATAATTTTTTAAAAAATAAACAGCTGAGCAGAAATAAATGAAGTTGAAATGAATAAAAGAATACCAAAAAATTAATAAAACACAAAGTTCCTTTTGTAAAAGTAAAAAAAAGTTGACATTTAGCCATCTGAATAAATAATCTGAATAAACGAAATCAGAATTATAAACACTACAACTGATAATTCACAAATTAAGGGATTATTAATGGCTACTATAAGCAACTATATGTCAATAAATCGAAAAATCTAGAAAAAAATGGAAAAATTCTGAGATAAATAAAACCTATCAAGATTGAACTAGAAAGAAACCTGAAGCCTAAACAGACCAATAAGGTAACAAATCTGAAGGATTAATAAAATGTCTCCCAGTAAGTAAAAACCCAGGACCTAAAAGCTTCACTGCCAAATTACGCCAAACATTTAAGAAAAATGAATACCAGTCCTAATCAAACTAATTTAAAAAATATAGAAGAAAATTTTTCAAAACATATATAACAAGATCAGTACTACCCTGATTCCAAAATCAAACAAAGACATATGAAGGAAAGGAAAGAAGAAAGAGAGAGAGAGAGAGAGAGAGAGAGAGAGAGAGAGAGAGAGAGAGAGAAAGAAAGAAGAAAGAAAGAAAGAAAGAAAGAAAGAAAGAAAGAAAGAAAGAAAGAAAGAAAGAAAGAAAGAAAGAAAGAAAGAAACTAAAAGAAAGAAACTGAAAGAAAGAAAGAGAGAAAGAAAACTACAGGCCAGTATCTCTGACCAATGTTGGTGCAAAAATTCTCAACAAAATATTAGCAGACCAAATTCAACAATATATTAGAAAGATCATTTATGATGACCAAGTGTGACTTACCCCTTGGAGGCAGAATGGTTCAACATATACACAAATTAATAGATGTGATACATTATGTTAACAGAATAAAAAATAAACAATGACAGGCCCACAGCTGGTAGTATACTGAGTGGGGAAACAATAAAAGCGCTTCCTCTAAAATCTAGAAAATGACAAGGATACCCATGTACCCATTGGTATTTAATATAGTATAAGAAGTCCTAGCTTGAGCAATCAAATAAATAAATAAATAAATCCTAATGGAAAAGATTAAGCAAAATTATCTTTGTTTGCAATAATATAATCTTATATTTAAAAAACTCAAAGATTCCACTGAAAAAGTACTAGAATGGTTAAATTCAATAAAGTTGCAGGATACAAAATCAACATACAAAAATCAGTAGCATTTCAATATGCCAACAGTGTATAATGTGAAAAAAAATAGAATACCAATCCTATTTACAATAGCTGCACGTGGAATGGAATACCTAGGAGTTAACCAAGTGTGGGGAGAAAATTACATATTTAATTTGAACTCAATTGAACTGGACACAGTGGTCATCAAGTCCGGGAACAGGTTGTATGAGCCCCTTGAGGCATTTATCCAGCACAGTTTCAGAGAAAACTCTATTTCAATAAATTTCTATAGGGTAGTTATTGAAAAAAAATAGACAATCACAAAAACGAGTTGACCTTTTTGTGTTCCTTGAGCCCAGTTGTGAAAGGCTCTCATGACTGGACCTCATGCTAAACCACTTGTTACAAAAAGAACTGGGGTCCCAGACTGGAGAGAAGCTTCATGAGAATTTTCATCTGTGCACGGATGGGTGCCGATTCTCGAGTCCAGACTAATCAAACTACCAGTCCTATTGCTTCCCAGTCTGGTGAGTCTTCCTCTGTAGTCTGGTGACCAGACTATAGAGGAAGCATATATATATATATATATATATATATATATATATATATATATATATATGAAGCATATAAATATGTATATATTTACCCTCAACATATATACACAAAAGATATATATTTTTCCCTTCTCCCTATATCAATTTGCTTATTATATTATTTACTTCTTATATGACTTGCTTATTATATCTGTATTTCCATATACTCGGGATAAAAGCTGTTTACCCTTAAAAGTATTGTGTGTGCCTTTTATTCTCCTCTCATGCATCTCCCACATGGAACACACCCATATTCTGTGTTCACGGATTTGTAATATCAGTATGGTTGAAATGTCCATACTACCCAAAGCAATCTAGATGAAATGCAATTCTTATCAGAATATTAATTGAGATTTTTTACAGAATTAGAAAAACTATCCTCCAATTTATGTGAATGCCGAAGCACGGTGACTCATGCCTATAATCCCAGCACATTAGGAGGCTCAGGTGGGAGAATCACTTTAGGCAAGGAGTTCAACAGCAGACTTTGCAACATAATGAAACCCCATATTTGCAAAATACAGTTTTACAAAGCATGATAGCTAACACCTGTAATCACAGCACTTTCAGAGGCCAAGGCTGGTGGATTGCTTGAGTTCAGGAGTTTGAGGCCAGCCTGGGTAACACCATGAGAACCCATCTCTACAAAAAAACCCCAAAATTTAGCTGGGCATGGTGGTCGGTGCCCATAGTCCCAGCTATTTAGGAGGTGGAAAGGACAAGTTGAGGCTGAAGAGCCAAAATTGTGCCACTGCACTCCAGCCTGGGTGACAGAAATACTATCTCAAAAAAAGAATGTATATAGAATTACACTGAAGAGCCAAAATTGTGCCACTGCACTCCAGCCTGGGTGATAGAAATACTATCTCAAAAAAAGAATGTATATAGAATTACAAAAAAAAATTACTAAAATAGTCAATGTCCATTCTAAGCAAAAAGAACAAAACTGGAGGAATCATTTTATCTGACATTAAATTATACTACAGAGCTATAGTAACTAAAACAACATTGTACTGGCATCAAAACAGACACATAGACTGATAGAACAGAATAGACACCCCCAGAAACAAATCCACACATTTACAGTGAACTCATTGCTTTGACAAAAATCTAAAGAATATACACTGGGAACAAGACAATCTTTTCAGTAAATAATGCTATGGAAGCTGGATCTATATACAGAAAAATGGAACTAGATTTATATCTCTCATCATATAGAAAAATCAAATCAAAATGAATTAAATATTTACTTCTAATATCTCAAACTATAAAAGTACCAGAAAAATAATTGAGGAGACTCTCCAGAACATTAGTCTGGGCAGATTTATTGAACAATATCTAACAAGCAGGGGCAATCAAAGTAAAAATGGATAAACAAAATCACACCAAAGCAAAAAAGGGAAAAATTGAATCACATCAACTTAGGAAGTTTCCATACAGTGAAGAACACAAACAACAAAGTGAAGAGACAATCCACAGAACAGGAAAACATATTTTCTGTTTCACCATCTGACCAAGGATTCATAACCTTAATATATAAGGAGTTTAACAACTCTATAGAAAAAACATAATAATCCAATAAAAAACATGCAAAAGATTTAATTATACATTCTTCACAAGAAAACATACAAATGGAAAACAGGCATATGAAAAGGCCTTCAACATCACTGATTCTCATAGAAATGCAAACCAAAGCTACAATGAGATATTATCTCACCCCAGTTAAAATGGCTTATATCTTAATGACAGGCAATAAAAAATGCTGATGAGAATGTGGAGAAAAAGAAACTTTTATACACTGTTGGTGGGAATTTAAATTAATTCATTCAACCACTATAAAGAACAGTTTGGAGTTTCCTTAAAACAAACAAACAAACAAAAACTAAAATTGAGATACTATATGATCCAGCAATCCCACTGCAGAGTATACAACCAAAAGACAGGAAATTGGTGTATTGAAGAAATGTCTATACTCCTGTTTGTTGCAGTGCTGTTTACAATAGCCAAGATTTGGAAACAGTATCAGTGTCCATCGGCAGATAAATGGATAAAGAAAATGTCATGGTCATGATCTTAGCAGAGCTTTTCACAAGAAATTGGCAAAGAGCTGGTGATGGGATTACCCCCTCATCTCTGAAGGTGAGAGGCAGGTGTGCATGCTGTCAGCAAGAGCCAGTGCTGCCTCACTTAAGGTGAGTGTGGATTCATAGATGTTACCAGAATTAGGACCTATAGATGGCCTGGAAAGTCCTCCTATCCCTGAACTACACTTATGACTCCCAGAACTTCTTCCTAGGGTTTTCCTCTTCAGTGACCCCAGTCCCATTTCCAAAATATCTGGGCCTCCTCCACTTCTCTGCCTACAATCTCCAATTCCAGTCTTGGCCACATACAAAAATCAGCTTTCACATATTTATGAGAATATCTCAGAGAATTCTCTGTGCCATATGCCATCTTTACTTCATAATCACAACCATAAATATTTTTTCATTTTGTTGGGATATATATTTTTGTAACCATCCCTCCAGCTAAAATTAGTCACACATAAGTTTGGCTGAGATCTGCATGTGGTGAGTATCAGGGTAGTAGGTTGGAGAAGCTGGAGAATCTCCTGGGGTCTGTCTTCCATGGCAGTGGCTCTTTCTACATCTCTACCTTCCTGTGTAACTACCAAAATGTGACCTCTTCTCAATAGGTCCCAGAGCTGCTGCTCAAAATGTGAGTACTTCAACCCTTCATAGCACAGTGGGGATTCAGTCACCTCTTAGCTGTGTTTTGAAAATGTGTTGCTATTGCTGTTGACCTCAGTGGGGCCATCATTTCTTCAAGGCATCTGTCTGGGCCTCAGAAAACTTCATTCTACATCCATTGTGCTCATAAGGGCTGCAGTTTCTCCAAAAAAAGTCATTGGTTCTTTAGAGAGGGAATTTTTTTCTAATTAATACCTAAAAATCATTTTGTCACTGTAATAATATCTAAAATGAAGAGGTCATACTTCTAGTTTCAGTCACCTGTTTTCACTCTTTACTTATCAGATCTAATTCCCAGTCAAGAACCAAAGATGGTGAATGGCGGTGAAAAGACTTTCATCTGATCAGACATGCACCTTCCAGGCACAGCTCCTCTGAGACCCGTGGAGCCTCCAATAAATCCATATCACAAGTGGGCCCAATCCCAAGACAATCTATTTCAGTCTATTTGAAAAGCCCACAAGCATACACAATGTGCAAACCTGAATGCAGGTTTGATGGAGAAGATTGTTAGAGGTTGATAGTTCACATAGGCAGACACATCGCTTAACTCTTAGGTAAAGACCAAATGGTCTACAGAAAAACACAAGGTTTATACATTAACCCTTTGCCCCACAAATGGTGAAGAGTACTGGATTCATCTGTTTTTACTTCCCAGCAGGTGATCTGAGCTCAGGAAGAGGGACGTCAGCCCTGGATGTCTAGGGAAAACTAGGATGTCCTCCCACTCTCTCTTCTATGTGAGAATTAACATTATTTTTCTCCCTTTCCCAAACAAAATGTATTTTAAAACTTAAATCTTTTGATCCCATATATTTAATACAAAATATCATCAAGAGTTGGATAAACTGATATTATTAGAAAAATCAAAAGAGTGCCTTTGAAAATCATCTTTGAGAAATATCTATAACATGCACAGCTAAAATCTGTGCAAAATCACTCTATAATTTTCACAGGAAATAGAAAAGGAAATACCCGTGTATTGCATACCAAAAATATAGTAAGGCTATAGAAGACACAGTGGAACATTTTTACTCTTCTTTAATGCTCATATACATAGACATATCTAGCAAATGTCTCTAGAAATAATTTTTAAATTATTATAAAAAAGAAAAAAGTCAATATCTTTTAAAAAGTACACATTTTATTTATTTTAATTTGTTAATTTTTCTTTTTTTAATTTTTTTCTTTATTGACCAAGTGTGCAACTATAGTATGCATAATATTATTATTTCAAAAGCTCTAGGGGTACAAATAATTTTCAGTTACACAGATGAAGTGTATACTGATGAAGCCTGGGCTTTTCTTGTAACTGCCACCTGAATAATGTTCATTGTACACAATAGGTAATGTTTTATTACTTACTCACCTCTTAGCCTCCCCATTCTGAGTTTTCAATGTCCACTAAACCTCTTTGTAGACAAAAGCTTAGCTCCCTCTTAAAAGCGAGAACATGTGGTATTTGGTTTTCCATTCCTGAGTTACTGTATTTAGGATAATGACCCTAGTTTTAGCCAAGGTGCTACAAAGTACATCATTTCATTTCTTTTCATGGTTAAGTATTATTCCATGATAAATACGTGTACCACATTTTTATCCACTCATTAGTTGATGGGCACTTTCATTAACTCCATACCCTTGTGAGTGTGAATTGTACTGCAGTAAATACATGCATACAGGTGTCCCTTTTAGATTGACTTTTTTTTCTTTGGGTGGGTTCCCAGAATTGGGACTGGTGGATTGAATAGTAGATCTGCTTTTAGTTCTTAGGGAATCTTCATAATGTTATCCACAGTGGTTGTAGTAATTTACCTTTCCCCTAGCAGTGTATAATTATTCCCCTTACACCAAATCAGTGAAAATATTTGTTGCTTTTTGACTTTTAGAATAATGACCTTTCTGCAGGGAATGAAGTGGTATTTCATTGTGGTTTCAATTTGCATTTCCCTAATAATTAGTAATGTTGTGCCTTTTTCATAGATTTGTTGGCCATTTCTATATCTTCTTCTGATAAATATCTGCGCAAGTCCTTTACTCACTTGTTTGTTCTCTTCTTGCTGGTTTATATGAGGTCCTTATAGATTGTTTGTTCTCTTCTTGCTGATTTATATGAGGTCCTTATAGATTCTGGACAATGGTCCTTTGTTGAATATATGGCTTGCAAATACTTTCTCCCATTCTGTAACTTGTCCATTTACTCTGTTAATTATTTCTTTCACTTTGCAGAAGATTTTTAGTTTAATTAGGTCTCAGTTATTTATTTCTGTTTTTGTTGCATTTGCTATTGCTTTCTTAGTAATAACTTTGCCTAGGCCAATATCCAGAAGATATTTTCAAAATCTTTCTAAGATTTTTCTAAGTTTTTCTATTTTTTTCTAAGAATTTTTGTAGGTTTGGGGCTTAGATTTAACTCGTTAATCTATCTTGAGTTAATTTTTCTATATGGTAAAAAACAGGAGTTCAGTTTTATTATTCTACATGTGGGTAAACAATTTTTAGCATCATTTATTGAATAAAGTGCTTTTTTAAGTGTATGTTTCTGTCTGCTTTGTTGAAAATTTACTGCTTGTATCTGGCTTTATTTCTTATTTACCTGTTCTGTTTCTGGAAATAAGAAAACATATTATGCAAAAGGTGAATCTGTGTGTCTCCTAAGAATTACACATTATATAAGCCTCATTCCTTACAGCCCACACAAGACATACAGAAATTTAGAAAATGAAAGTTAGATATAAAATTATGAAAACATACTGTAAAGTTAGAGAAACCTCTGCTCTCTCCTGAGAGCCACCTAATGCCATGGAGTGCTACTTTCCAGGACACACTTTCTCAGTCACCGCCCAGGTAGGCACCTGAGCCTGGGCTGGGAAAAGTGACTGTTCTCTTCTGTGACATCTCATCTTTTCATGTCCTCAATTACACTCCACAGACTATGCCTGCCAGGGTGTGTTTAAATAGCTCACACATACCATCCCTGGGTAGGGACCAGACTCTTCTACCTCTGTGAATATCAAGGTGAGAAAGTTGAGAATAGAAGATAGACACCAAGATTAAGAACCAGAGAAACAGTGAGTAAAGAAGAGAGAAAATCCAGGTGCAGGGGCTTAACCAGGCAAGACTCTGCCTAAAATAATAAATAAATAAATAAATAAATAAATAAATAAATAAATAATAATTGGTGAGAACTAAAGAAGGTAAAATAAAGAATGAAGATAGTGTGAGTGAGATTGGACATAAAAAGACAAAAAGAGTGAGAGATGGTGACCTGAGAATGGAATACAGAAATTAAAATAGACAAAAATCAGAATCAGCAATGAGATGGAGGAGGCAGAATATAGGAGGGGTCTCTCCACAAACAGGAGCAGTTGGCACAACAGAGGGTGCATCACATACTTGCCAGATGCTTTTTTTTATTTTCTAGTTACTTTTTCTTTTAAATTTGTGTCATATTTAGTGAAGGTGTCAATGTTTTTAAAAATCTTCTTGTGTACTAAAAATATTCTTTGATGTTTAGTCAATAGCTCTCAGAATTTAAACATGCCCTTGGAAAAATATTAATTTTTAAATTAACAGAAAACATTCAATAAAACTAGTTAGTCTAATACACAACAGCTTCTTCTCTTTTTCATGCAGGTTAGAAAATTAATGCATTGCAACATGAAATTTCTAAGTCTATGTTCTCTTCAAGTCTCCTTTGCTCTTTCTTAGCAGATATTGAAGAAGGTGCTAGCTGGATATGGAAGTTTCTTTCATCAAAACCATCTGTTTATGATGAATACATTGTCCGGAGTTAATTGTATAGCCAACCTCCCTCATATTGCCAATGGCCAATTATTACATCTTTTCAATTTTATAATTTGGGGAGTTCAATGTGATTTCTCAAACAGAAAAAATGCTTGAAATTAATGTGATTAGAATCACAGAGAAGTCTCTCCTGGTCAAGAGTATAAAACATGGTCTGAGACCTTGAGCCAGAGATGGTGACTCTACTGGCCTGTCTTTTCATCCCTGCCTTCCCCAACACACACTTTCAGAGTCACAGGGCAGCTGAGGAAAGAAAAGCCCAGGCTTTAAGCTCAGCACAGAAGAGAGGCCTCTCTGCAATGAGAAGGGAACACTGACTCTGGGAAAAGATCTCAGAGGAGGCAGAATGCAGGTTGGGGGTTAGGGCTCAGATATGGGAAGAGGACTTGGAAGCTCAGGACCAGGAAACAGAAAAATCTGTGTGATTCTGGTGACCTAGGTCTCCCTTGGTGACCATGTGCTCATGAGGGTCTAGCAGAGACCAAGAGGCCTGTGACTTGAAGGGGAGGATGAGTCCAGCCACATACCCCTGGCTCTCATGTAATGTGTGGTCTTCACTAAAATGAGATAGTAATTTGGGGGAAAGAGCAGAAATATCTCACTTTTTTGTTTGTTTTTGGTGTTTTTGTTTGTTTGACAAAGGTCTCACTCTGTCACCTGGGCTGGGGTGCAATCATGCAATCTTGGCAAACTGCAACCTTTATCTATGGGTCTCAAGAGATTCCCCTACCTCAGCCTCCTGATTATCTGGGATTATAGGCACTTGCCACTGCACCCGGTTAATTTTTGTACTTTTAGTAGAGATGGGTTCTCACCATGTTGACCAGGCTGGTCTCAAACTCTTGAGCTCAGGTCTTTCACCTGCCTTGGCCTCCCAAAGTGCTGGGATACAGGCATGAACCACTACACCTGGCCTCCAAATGACAGGTTTGAATCTGAACTTTTTCCTCTTCCAGTGGTCAGCATAAAACATTTTTTCAACATGTTAGTTACTTTCTAATTACAGGATTGTGACACCAAAGAAAAAGGTATATGTGAAGCTCTAGTTGTCATACTATACACTGTGAGGTGACTTCTCAATCATGATCTTACCTAAGAAACAAGTCTGCAGAAAAAGATAAAAGAAAGAGAAGTCAAAAATGGCACCATCAACCCAGGTGAGAGTCATTCTCGGTTGATTGCTCTGTTTCCATACTGCAGATGTGTTTAGCAATCACTAACCTCTGACTCTGCAGTCTTCTATCTGACACATGGGCTTGCACTCACCCAGGATCCTGCTCAGTCTCCTTCCAAATCTATCTAACTTGTCATTTTATGAAATGGCACTTATTAAAATGCTCTGTTTGGAAGATTGTCCTGGTCAGATCTTCACCCCAGACCTTGGTTCAGGACATGGAGTGGGCTCTGTAGTCAGTGGAGTTGAGCTTCAGGATTGTTTAGAATGGAAACAAATGGATGTACCTCTGCTTTCTTCGGACAAAAATAAAAGAAACTGCACACATAATAGCATATTAATATCCAGGAAGAGCTGTGGAATCTTAGGTAAAGAATATTGACAACATAAAAACTGCTGAGCTAGACTTCATTACTCATTTGAAGCTAAATCAAGTGAATCAGTATTTGAGCCTCTAAATAGAATCCATAAAATTCTACAATCACAAATAAAATCCAATTCCATCTTTAAATTAAATTTGTAGTAAGTTGTACCCTTGTATGGAAAACAAACTCTTCTGGAAACTGAGTAATACCAAAGCCATGCAGGAGGTGAGAAATAATTACTTACTCATGGGCTGAAATTATGGAGAGAATATAATATCAAGAATATAAGCCTGTCCCTAGCTAACCTTAATTTAAAATAATCTAATTCTCAGTGCTCATTACTGTAGCTTTGTGATGTATTAAGCCATACAAAATTCTTGAATATAGTTTGGCAATTAATGTGCTAGCTATTTTATCTTACCTACAGGAGTCAGGAATAACATTTCCAATATTAGTAGATGTATTTCCAGAGTACCTTTATGCATATAAAAGCAAAAGAATGAAGCTAGTTTAATTACCTTATTATTTTAAAAAAATAATAAATTTGGGCCTCTGATGTTGTTGCTGTTTTACCTACTCGAGCATATTATATACTTGACACAGATTATAACTAGATGATAACAGAAAACCTTTGGCCTTTGTCCATTATGACAAGACTATTTCTTCATAAATTAAGGATGAAGCATTCATAGAAAGGTAACTTAATAACCTTAGTTTTCCACATTAGAAAAATATTACAAACTTCAGTAGTTTTCAGAATTTAATAGTTTGTTACATTTCTTCTGAGTTTAAGAATATTCTAATGCCATTGCCAGGATTAATATTCATTTATTTAAATTAGTTCAGTAAATAATTGTTTTTACTTTCAGATTCCCTATTTAAAATTGATTTTTGTTTTAATATGTTTAATAATTCTAACACAAAATAACTTCATTTGATGTTTTTATTTATTTAAGAAACTAATTTTTCTTATAATTAGTGGTTAGATTTAATTTAATTAGATTTAAATGAGAAATTGCCACAATGAAAACTTTTTGAAAAGTACAACCATATGACTAGGTGTGGTGGCTCATGTCTGTAATCTCAGCACTTTGGGAGGCCAATGAGAGTGGATAACCTGAGTTCAGGAGTTTAAGACTGGGCTGACCAATATGGTGAAACCCCATCTCTATTAAAAATTCAAAAATTAGCCTTCTGTGGTGTCAGGCACCTGTAGTCCCAGCTACTTGGGAGGCTGAGACAAGAAAATTGCTTGAATCTGATGGGCAGAGGTTGCAGTGAGTTTAGATTATGCCAACTGCACTCCAGCCTGGGCAACAGCAAGACTCTGTTTTTTAAAAAAATTACAACCACATCTTACAACTGACAAGATACACAAAATTAAAAATATGTGATATATTAAAGTATATCTATTTCTATAAGATTGAGATACACAGTGGTTAAGCACGTTGTCTACTCCTGAAATTTTTTTTTTTACAATGAGGTCACTTTAGAAGTTGTATTAGTTTGTTTTCATGCTGCTGATAAAGAAATATCTGATACACCCTTCAAATTTCATGAGACTTATTCACTATCATGAAAATAGAACAGGAAAGACTGGTGTCCATGATTCATTTACCTTCCTTTGGGTTTCTTTCACAACATGTGAGAATTTTGGGAGATACAATCCAAGTTGACATTTGTGTGTGGACAGAACTGAATCATATCATTTAGCCCCTGGTCCCTCCATATCTCGTGTCCTTATATCTCAAAACCAATCATGCCTTCCCAACAGTCCCTTAAAGTCTTAACTCATTTCAGCACTAACCCAAAAGTCCACAGTTCAAAGTCTCATCTGAGACAAAGCCAGTTTATTCGGCCTATGAGCCTGTAAAATCAAAAGCAAGCTAATTACGTTCTAGATACAATGGGGATACAGGTATTGGGTAAATACAGCCATTCCAAATGGGAAAATTTGGCCAAAACAAAAGTTACAGTGCCCACTCAAGTCCAAAATCCAGTGAGGCAACCAAATTTTAAAGCTCCACTATAAAGTTTTTGACTCCAGGTGTCACACTTAGGTCACCCTGATTCAAAAGGTGGGTTTCCATGGTCTTGGGAAGCTCCAACACCGTGGCTTTTCAGAGTACAGCTTTTCTCCTGACTGCTTTCATGGGTTGATGTTGAGTGTTTGCAGATTTTTCAGGTGCTTTTTGCAAGCTGTTGGTGGATCTAGCATTCTGGGGCCCAGAGGATGGAGGCTCTCTTCTCACAGCTTCATTAGGCAGTGCCACAGTAGGGACTCTGTGAGGGGGCTTCCACCCCACATTTTCCTTCTGCACTGCCCTTGTAGAGGGTCTGCCCCTGCAACAAATTTTGCCTGAGCATTCAGGCATGTCCATACATCTGCTGAAATCTAGGCAGAGGTTCCCAAACCCCAATTCTTGATTTCTATGCACCTGCAGGCTCGACACCAAGTGGTAGCTGCCAAGCCTTGGCCCTTCCACTCTCTGAAGCCACAACCTGAGGTCTACAGTTGCCTCTGTCTGCCATGGGTGGGTCAACTGGGACAAAGGGCATCAAATTCCTAGGCTGTACACCACATGGGACCTTGGGCCTTGCCAACAAAATTATTTTCCTCCTGGGCCTCAGGGACTGTGAAGGGATGGGCTGTTGTGAAGGTTTATGAAATGGCCTGGAGACCCTTTTATCCCATAATCTTGGGGATTAGCATTTGACTCCTTGCTACTTATGAAAATTTATGCAGCTGGCTTGAATTTTCCCATAAAAAATGGGTTTTTATTTGTATTTTTATTTCTTTTTGAGACAGAGTCTCTCTTTTGTTGCCAGGCTGGAGTGCAATGGCGTAATCTCTGCTCACAATATTTACCTCCCAGGTTCAAGCAATTCTCTTGCCTCAGCCCCCCAAGTAGCTGGGATTACAGGAGCCCACCACCACACCCAGCTAATTTTGTATTTTTGGTACAGATGGGGTTTCTCCATGTTTCCCAGGTTGATCCTGAACTCCCGACCTCAGGTGATCTGCCTGCCTTGGCCTCCCAAAGTGTTGGAATGACAGGTGTGAGCCACCACACCTGTCTGGAATTTTTTTTTCTACTGCATTCTCAGGTTTCCAATTTTCTGAACTTTTATGCTTTGTTTTCTTTTTAAAACAGAATGCTTCTAACAGGACCCTAGTCACAGTTTAAATGCTTTGTTGCTTAGAAATTATTTTCACCATAAATAACCTCTCTCAATTTCAAAGTTTTACAGATCTCTAGGGCAGGAGCAAAATGCCACCAGTTTCTGTGCTAAAACATAACAAGAGCTACTTTTGTTCCAGTTCCCAAAAAGTTCCTCATCTCTATCTAAGACAGCTTTGCCCTGAACCTTATTGTTCATATCACTGTCAGCATCTTTGTCAAAGCCACTCAACAAGCCTCTAGGAGGTTCCAAACTTTCCTACATTTTTGTGTGTTCTTCTGAGCCCTCCAAATTGTTCCAACCTCTGACTGTTACCCAATTCCAAAATTACTTTTATAATTTTGGGTATCTTTCCAGAATGCCCCACTCTACTGGGACCAATTTACTACATTAGTTCATTTTTTTTGCTGCTGATAAATAAATACCCAAAACTGGAAACAAAATGAGGTTTAATTAGACTTACAGTTCCACATGGCCAAAGAGGCTGCAGAATCATGGTGGGAAGTGAAAGACACTTATTACATGATGGTTGCAAGAGAAAAATGAGGAGGAAACAGAAGCAGAAACCCTTGATAAACTCGTCAGATCTCATGAGACTTATTAACTATTATGAGAATCACAAAGACTGGCCCCCATGATTAAACCACCTCCCTCTGGGTCCCTCTCACAAAACATGGGAATTCTGGGAGATAAAATTCAAGTTGAGATTTGAGTGGGGACACAGGCAAATTATATTAGAAATGTCATTCAGTTTTTTTATGTTTAAAATCTCCTCCTCTGTGAAAAGGGAAAATAAAGCATGTTATGGATTTCTTATAAAAATACATGTAAAACACTGTTATAATACTCTAGAATAGTACTACAGCATAGTGAGAATATATGTTTTTATTTTTGGAGCAAAACTTTTATCAAAAGAAAAATAAAGTTTAATAAAATACATCTGGGCTAGAAAGAATAACAAGTACACAATAGGGTATTTTGATTTCCCCCATAAAGCAGACCTGATGTGTTCATAAAAAGTCTCCTCACTTGGAATGAAATTATCAATTACTTGAAAATAACAAATTGTCTCCAGTATTATGGCAGTAAAAATGATCTTATCCCAGATGGTACTTAAATAGCTGAAATGTTCTTGACATCACAGTTTTCTTTATTTAGAGATGAACCTTAAGATGCATAGATTTGATTCTCAAGCACCTCACTATGCTCAACTCCTGGTGCTCTCTACAATAGTTCTTTAGAGAAGGACTGCTTTGGAGTTGATCTATTTTTTCAGTAATATTAGATAGAAAGTTGTTTTTTATGTTCACAGAGTGGGCCAGAGCATGAGCATTGACACCATCTTCCACTTGAGTATCTCCCATGCCATCACCGTCAGCCCCCAAAACATCAGGTGGGCAGAGCTTAAACTAAATGCTTCCAAATAGACTTGATTCTCCAATATCCTAATTCCATGCTGAATTCTGAATATGCTTGCAAATATCATTATTCCTATGTATGTTACTGGCAAGTGGAACACCACAAGCAGCACTGTCTGGAGTAGTTAATTACAGAATTCCACATGTATCGCATGCTGCATTTTTATCATTTTTTAATGTTTTGTGTTTGGAACTTATAACATGGGGAAGAAGCTCCATGACTTTTACTCTGTTCAACACAAGTGGTGGGTCCATCACATTTATAGGTCCAACACCACTCCTAAATACTTACCTGAGTCTGGAGTCACTGAAAGCATCTTTGTCTTGAGGAGCACTTGTGTATCATATTATACTCTCTCCTACATCTTTACAATATATGTGGTTTTGGGGTTTGGGGTGGTGTTTTGTTTTTTTCTTTTGTTTGAGATGGAGTTTCACTCTTGCTGCCCAGGTTGGAGTGCAATAGTGTGATCTTGACTCACCACAACCTCCACCTCCCAGGCTAAAATGGTTCACCTAACTCAGCCTCCTGAGTAGTTGGGATTACAGGCATGCACCACCATGCCAGGATAATTTTGTATTTTTTGTAGAGAAGAGGATTCTCCATGTTGGTGTGGCTGGTTTCAAACTCCCAATCAAAGGTGATCCATCCACCTCAGTCTCCCAAAGTGCTGGGCTTAGAGGCATAAGCCACCATGCCCTGCCAATGTAGTCCTTTCTTGTAGTCCCAGTTGTTGGCTCATGAACAACTCTAAACTGATGGCTTCTTGGCTTTTCTATAGTCAGACCCATTGTCCTCATAAGCCATGGCCCCAGGATATCCAGAATCACCTCTTCCTGCTGTGGAAGGAATACCAAGTTTCCTAAGATAATCAGATAGATCTACATTTTATGTGAAGTTTTTAATAAAGTGCAGACATTTATTTATTATTTTATGCAAAGATTTAATTACCACAAAGAGCAGTTGCATATCAAAGACCTGTAAATCAAAGACTGAGTCTATACCCTCATGGGATTTTTATGGTAGCAATCGCAGTTACAAACTAAATGTTCTGCAAGTTCTTTAATAATTTTTCATTTACTAATGTTATAATAGAAAAATGTTGAGGAAAAAATTTATTATAAATGGGGCATCTAATAATTTAGAGACAATGGAAAACTTATATGGGTATGTAGCTTTAAATTAATTAATTTGAAATGCCATGGAAGGCTCAAAGGTACAGCAAGATGGCAGAAGAGAAGGCTTCACCAACCACCCCCTCTGCAAAAACACCAATTTAACAACTGCCTACATTTAAAAAGCACCTTCATGAGAACCAGAAATTAGGTGAGCACTCACAGTACCTGGTTTTAACTTCATAGTGCTGAAAGTGGCACTGAACAGATGGGAAAAATGGTCTGGAATATCTTACCGGATTTCTCCCATATCCCCAAACAATGGTGGCATGGTACAGAGAGTGAGAGTGGAGCCATTGTGAGGCATTGAACTCAGTGCTGTTCTATTACAACAGAAAGAAAAACCAGACCAAACTCAGCTTACACCTGCTGATAAGGAATTATTTAAACCATATAGTTGCTGGTAACAGTGAGTACACAGGAAAACTAATTTTTGTATTTTTAGTGGAGATGGCGTTTTACCATGTTGGTCAGGATTGTCTCAATCTCTTGTCCTTGTGATCTGCCAACCTCAGCTTCCCAAATCGCTGGGATTACAGGTGTGAGCCACTGTGCCCAGCAAGAAAACTCATTTTTGACAAAGGTGTCAAGAACATACACTGGGGAAAAGGCAGTCTCCTCAATAAATGGTGCTGGGAAAAGTAGATATCCATATGCAGAAGAATAAAACTGGATTCTTCTAGCCCAAGCTGGAGTGTAGTGGTGTGATCTCAGCTCACTGCAGCCTCTGCCTGCTGGGTTCAATCAATTCTTCTGCCTCAGCCTCCAGAGTAGCTGAGATTATAGAAGCCCACTAACACACTGTAGAGAAAAAATAAATATTAAATTTGAACTTAATTGAACAGGGACACAAACAATGGTCACCAAGTCCTGGAACAGGTTGTATGAGTCCCATTAGACTTTCATCCAGCTCTACTTCAGAGAAATCTGTATTTAAATCAATTCTTATACGTTAGTTACCAAAAAACAACAGACAGCTGCAAGAGCAAGTTGACCTTTTTGTGTTCCTTGTGACCAGTATTGAAGAGCCCTCAAGACTGGGTCTCATGAAAAGCAACTTGTTACAAAGAGAGCTAGGGTCCCAGACTGTGCCAAAGCCTCCTGAGACCTCTCCTCATCTGTGCATGGATGGTTATATGTCTTTCCCCTTCTCCCATTCCCATATCAACTTGGTTATTATATTGTTTGCTTATTACATTATTTTCTTGTTATATCTGTATTGTCATATACTTGGGATAAAGGCTGTTGACCCTTAAAAGCCTCTGTGTCTTTTCTTTTCCCGTCATGACTTTCCCACACAGAACATTTTTGGCATCACAAGCAGGATCTGAAAGTGAAAGAACGTCATTTTCCAGCTGCAGGACTGGACTGGGAGCTCAGAAACTTTTCATATCCCGTGAGGGATATGGAAGAGTGGCTATATGAAATAGAACCCATTTTACTCCACAGGTGTGAGTTATTTCTTGATTCTCCAAATGAATCACCATATGAAATAGACTAGTAATTATTCTCCACATGTGCAGTGTTTGAAGAGGTTCTGTATGAGTGTCCATATCAAATAGTCTCCTGGCTATCACTCATGTATGTATCATTTAGGGAGATGCTTAATTTGGGGCTACCTTAAATAGGTTCCTGACTCCTCCACAGCTGTTTATCATGCACTGAAGCTCTGAATGAGAGGCTATATGAAATAGACTCCTGACTATCACCTCATTGTGCATTATTTGGTAATGCTGTGATTGAGTGGCCATATGGCATGGACTCTGACTATTCCCCAGGTGTGTATCATTCAGTGAGTTTCTGAACGAGTGACCATATAAAATACACTCCTGACTATATCCCCTTGACTATTTCTCAGCTGTGCATTTTTCAGTAAGGTACTGGGTGAACGGTCATATCAAATAGACTCCAGCCTATTCCCCAGATGTACATTATTCAGTGAGTCTCTGAAAAAGTGGCTATATGAAATAGAATCGTGACTATTCCCCAGGTATATATGATTCTTCACTGAGTTTCTGAATGAGTGGCCTTGGGAAATACACTCCTGACTTTTCCATAGGTCTGTATTATTCAGTGAAGTTCTGAATGAGTGGCCATAGGAAGGAAACTCCTCAATAATTCTCAGGTGTGCATTTTTAGGTTTGGCTCTAAATGAGTGTCTATAGGAAATAGAATCCTGACTTTCCCCAAGGTGCATGTTATTCACTGAGGCTCTGAATATGTGGCTATATAAAATAGAATTCTGATGACAATACATGTGTTCCTTATTCAGTGAGCTCTGAAAGAGGTGTGATATGTAATAGCATCCTTAGGATTCCCCAGGTATGCATTATCACTAAGGCTCAGGAGTCTATTTAATATGTCCACTCATTCAGAGACTCATGGAATAATGCATATCTGTGAAATAGTCTGGAGTCTATTTGATATGATGGTTCATTCAGTGCCTCAGTTCAAAATGCACACGTGAGAAATAGTCAAAAGGCTATTTTATGTAGCCACTCATCCATACCCTTAGTAAGTAATAGACACCTGGGGAATAGTCAGGAGTTTATTTCATGTGGCCACTCATTTAGAAACTCAATAAATGATACACACCTGTGGACTAGTTAAAGTTTATGCCTTTTCTTGCCTTGCCTAAATTTGCCTTTTCTGAAGTTGTCTTGCCTTATCTTGCCTGTATTTTCCTTGCCTGGATTTGACACGCCTTCCCTTGCCTGGATTTGCCTTGCCCTGCCTTGCCTGGATTTGCCTTCACTGGACTTTTTTTGCCTGGATTTGTCTTTCCTGAATTTTTTTTTGCTTTTCCTTTCCTGGATTTGTTTTGCCTTGCCTTTCCTGAATTTGTGTTGCCTGGACATTTCTTGCCTCCATTTACCTATTCTGAATTTTTTTTTTGCTTTGCCTTGCTGGAATTTGGCTTGCCTTGCATTTCCTGGATTTGCCTTGCCATGCCCTAACTGGATTTTAGTTGCTATTACTTGCCTGGATTTTCTTTGCCATGCCTTGCTGGTTTAACCTTGCCTGGATTTTCTTTGCCTTTACTGGATTTTTCTTTCCTTGCCTGCATTTATTTTGCCTCCCCTGGATTTAAATTGCCTTGCCTGGATTTGACTTGCCATTACTTGACTTGATTTGCCTTTCCTGGCTTTTCCTTCCCTTGCCTTTCCTTGCCTGGATTTGCCTTGCCTTGGCTTTCCTGAATTTGCCTTACTTGGATTTGCCTTTTCTTGTTTTGCCTGGATTTCCCTTGCATCTGATTTTCCTTGCCTATTCCTGACTGGATTTGCCTTGCCTGAATTTGCCTTGTATTTCCTTGCCTTTATTTGCATTGCCTAGATATGCTTTGCTTTGCATTGCCTGGATTTGCCTTGCCTTATATTGCCTAGATTTGCCTTGCCTGCGTTTGCCTTACCTTGCATTTTCTGAATTTGCCCTGCCTTGCCTTGCCTGGATTTGCCCTGCCTGTATTTTCCTTGCATTGCCTTGCCTGGATTTGCCTTTCCTGGATTTGCCTTGCCTTGCCTTGCCTGGATTTGACTTGTCTGGAGTTGTATTGCCTTAACTTTCCTGGATTTTCTTTGCCTGGATTTGCCTTGCATTTCCTTGCTGGGATTTTCTTTGCCTGGGTTGTTTTGCCAGAAAATGCCTTGCCTGGATTTGTCTTGCATTGCTTTGCTCGTATTTTTCTTCCTTGGATTTGTCTTGGTTTGCCTTGCCTGGATTTGTCTTTCCTGGACTTGATTTTTCTTGCCTTTCCTGGATTTGCCTTGCCATGCCTGTATTTGCATTGTCTGGATTGGTTTTTCCTGGATTTGCCATGCCTTGCCTTGCCCTGGATGGATTTGCCTTGCCTGAATTTGTCTTGACTTGCTTTGCCTGAATTTCCCTTCCCTGGATTTGCCTTGTCTTGTCTTGCCTTGCCTAGATTTTATTGCCTTGACTTTCTTTGCCTGGATTTGCCTTTTCTAAATTTTCCTTGCTTTGCCTTGCCTGTATTTGTCTTTTATTGCCTTGCCTGGATATAGCTTGCCATGCCTTGCCTGGATTTGACTTGCCATGACTTGTCTTAATTTGCCTTACTTGGCTTTTTCTTCCCTTGCCTTCCCTCCCCTGAATTTGCAAATGCCTTGTCTTCTATTTTCTGGAATTGCTTGCCTAGATTTTTCTTGATTTTTTTTTTGCCTGTATTTGCTCTTTCCTGCCTTTCCTGGATTTGCCTGGCCTTGCATTTTCTAGATTTGCCTTGCTTGCATTTGCCTTGCCTTGCATTGCTTGGATTTTCCCTGCCTTGCCTTGCCTGGATTTTCCTTGCTTTGCCTTGCCTTGCCTGGATTTGCCTTCTTGATGTTTACCTTGCTTTGCTTTGCCTGGATTTGATTTGCCTTTCTTTGCCTGGATTTTCTTTGCCTGTGTTTTCCTTGCCTTTCCTTGCCTGGATTTGAGTTGCCTGGATTTGTTTTGCCTCGATTTACCTATCCTGGATAGGCCTTGCCTGTATTTGCCTTGCCTGGGTTTATTTTGCCTGTGTTTTCTTTGACTGGATTTGCCTTTCCTTGCCTTGCCTGGATTTGCCTTGCCTGGATTTGCCTTGCCTGGACTTTTCTTGCCTCGATTTGTCTGTCCTGGATTTTCCTTGCTTTGTCTTGCCAAGATTTGACTTGCATTGCCTTGCCTGGATTTGTCTTGCCCGGATTTTACTTGCCATTTCCTACCTGGATTTGAGTTATTATGACTTGCCTGGGTTTTCCTTGCCATGCCTTGCCTGAATTTGCTTTGCCTGTATTTTCCTTGCCTTTCCTGGATGTTCCTTGCCTTGCCTGCATTTATCTTGCCTTGCCTGGGTTTGCCTTGCCTTGCCTTGATTTACTTGCCATGACTTGTCCGGATTTGCTTTGCCTTGTCTTTCTGTGATTTGCCTTGCATTGACTTGCCTTGCCTTGCCTATTCTAAATTTGCCTTGCCTGGATTTCAATGGAATTGCCCTGCCTTGCCTTGCCTTTTGAGGATTTGTCTTGCCTCGATTTACTTTGCATGGATTTGCCTATTCTTGCCTTGCATGTATTTGCCTTTTCTTTATTTTCCTTGCCTGGGCTTGTTTTGCCTAAAATTGCCTTGTCTGGGTTTGCCTTGCCTTGCCTTTCCTGAATTTTTCTTGCTTTGATTTGCCTTGACTTATCTTGCTTGGATTTGTCTTGCCTGGATTTGCCTCCCCTTGCCTTGCCTGGATTTGCCTTACCTGGACTTTTCTTACCTGAATTTGCCTTGCTTGGATTTGCCTTGCTTTGCCTTGCCTGAATTTGCCTTGCCTTGCCTTGCCTTGCCTGGATTTTCCTTGCCTGGATTTAACTTGCCATTCCTTGTATAGATTTCAGATGCCATGACTTGTCTGGATTTTCATTGCCATGCCTTGCCTAGATTGACTTTTCCTGGATTTGCCTTGCCTTGCCTTGCCTTGCCTAAATTTGCCTTAGCTGACTTTTTCTTCCCTTGCATTGTTTTGCCTGGATTTTTCTTGCCTGAACTTTTCTTGCCTCGATTTGCCTTTTCTAATTTTTTTTTGCTTTTCCTTGCCTGGATTTGCCTTGCCTTGCCTTGATTTACTTGCCATGACTTGTCCGGATTTGCTTTACCTTGCCTTTCTGTGCCTTGCCTTGCATTGCCTTGCCTTACATTGCCTATTTTAAATTTGCCTTGCCTGGATTTGAATTGAATTGCCTTGCCTTGCCTTGCCTTTTGAGGATTTTCCTTGCCTCAATTTACTATGCCTGGATTTGCCTATCCTTGCCTTTCATAAATTTGCCTTTTTTGGGTTTGCCTTGCCTTGGCTTGTTTTGCCTAAAATTGCCTTGTCTGGGTTTGCATTGTTTTGCCTTTCCTGAATTTTTCTTGACTTGATTTGCCTTGACATGCCTTGCCTGGAATTTTCTTGCCTCAATTTGCCTTGCTTGGATTTGCCTTGCTTTGCCTAGCCTGAATTTGCCTTGCCTGGATTTTCCTTGCCTGGATTTAACTTGCCATGCCTTGTATAGGTTTCAAATGCCATGACTTGCCTGGATTTTTATTGCCATACCTTGCCTATACTGGCTTTGCCTGGATTTTCCTTGCCTTGCCTTGCCCCACCTGGATTTGCCTTGCCTTGCCTTGCCTTGCCTGGATTTGCCTTAACTGGCTTTTCCTTCCCTTGCCTTGTTTTGCCTCGGTTTTTCTTGCCTGGACTTTTCTTGCTTCGATTTGTCTTTTCTATATTTTTCTTTTTTGCTTTGCCTTCCCTGAATTTGTCTTGCTTTGCCTTGCCTGGATTTGACTTGCCATGCCATACCTGGATTTCTGTTGCCATAATTTGCCTGGATTTTCCTAGCCATGTTTTGCCTGAATTTGCCTTGCCTGAATTTGCCTTGCCTTTCCTAGATTTTTCTTACCTTGCCTGCCTTTATCTTGTCTTTCATGGATTTGCCTTGCCTTGCCTTTATTTACTCCCCATGACTTGTCAGGATTTGCTTTGCCTTGCCTTGCTGTGACTTGCCTTGCATTGCCTTGTATTCCCTTGCCAATTCTAAATTTGCTTGCCTGGATTTGAATTGCCTTGCCTTGCCTTGTGAGGATTTGCCTTGCCTCGGTTTGCTTTGCCTGGATTTGCCTTTCCTTTCCTTGCATCGATTGCCTTTCCTGGGTTTGCCTTGCCTTCCCTTTCCTGAATTTGCCTTACTTTGATTTGCCTTGACTTGTCTTGCCTGTATTTGCCGTGCGTGGATTTGCTTCGCCTTGCCTTGGCTGAATTTATCTTGTCTGGACTTTCCCTGCCTCAATTTGCCTTGCTTGGATTTGCCTTGCTTTGCCTTGCCTGGATTTGCCTTGCCTTGCCTGGATTTGCCTTCCTTGGATGTTACTTGCCATGCCTTGCCTGGATTAGAGTTGCCATGACTTGCCTGGATTTTTCTTGCCATGACTTGATTGGATTTGCGTTGCCATGACTTGCCTGAATTTGCCTTGCCTGGTTGCCTAGATTTGCCTTAACTGGTTTTTCCTTCTTTTGCATTGTTTTGCCTGAATTTGCCTTGCCTTGGCTTATCTTGCCTGGAATTGCCTTGCTGGATTTGCCTAGCCTTGCCTTTTTTGAGTTTGCCTCGCCTTAATTCGCCTTGACTTGTGTTGCCTTAATTTGCCTTTTTCTGATTTGCCTTGTCTTGCCTTTCCTGGATTTACCTTGCCTTGCCTCTCCTGGATTTTCCTTGCCTAGACTTTCCTTGCCTTTCTTTGTCTAAATTTGCCTTACCTGTGTTTGCCTTGCTTTGCCTTGCCTGGATTTTTCTTCCCTTGCCTTGCTTGGATTTAACTTGACATGACTTGCTTTGATTTGCCTTACCTGGCTTTTCCTTCCCTTGCCTGACCTTGCCTTGGCTTCTTTTGCCTGGAATTACCTCGCCTAGATTTGCCTTTCCTTTCCTTTCCTGAATTTTCCTTACTTGGACTTGCCTTGCCTTGTTTTGCCTGGATTTCCCTTTTGTCTTATTTGGCTTGCCTATCCTCTCCTGGATTTGCCTTGCCTGGATTTTCTTGTTTTACCTTGCCTGTATTTGCATTGTCTCGATTTCCTTTGCCTTGCCTTGCCTGGATTTGCCTTGCCTTTTCTTGCCTGGGTTTGCCTTACCTGGGTTTGCCTTGCCTGTGTTTGCCTTGCCTTTTCTTGCCTATATTTGCATTGCCTGTATTTGCTTTGACTTGCCTGCCTGGATTTGTCTTGCCTTACATTGCCTGGATTTGCCTTGCCTGGGTTTGCCTTTCCCTTTCTTTCCTGAATTTGCCTTGCCTTGATTTGCCTTGCCTTTTCTTGCCTGTATTTGCCTTGCTAAATTTTCCTTGCCTTGTCTTGAATGGATTTGTCTTGCCTGGACTTTCCTTGCCTGGATTTTCCTTGCTTGAATTTGCCTTGTTTTGCCATGCTTAAATTTGCCTTGTTTTGCCTTGCCTTAATTTGCCTTTTTTGGATTTTACTTGCCATGCCTTGCTTGGATTTGAGTTGCCATGACTTGCCTGGATTTTCCTTGCCATGCCCTACCTGGATTTGCCTTGCCTAGATTTGCCTTAACTGGATTTTCCTTCCCTTGCATTGTTTTGCCTGACTTTGCCTTGCCTTGGCTTGGCTTATTTTGCCTGGAATTGCCTTTTCTGGATTTGCCTAGCTTTGCCTTTCCTGAGTTTGCCTTGCTTGATTCGCCTTGGCTTGTCTTGCCTGGATTTGCCTTTTCTTGATTTGCCTTCTTTTGCCTTGCCTGGATTTTTCTTTTCTTGACTTGCCTGGATTTAACTTGACATGTTTTGCCTTGGTTTGACTTGCCCTGACTTGCCATGATTTACCTTAGCTGGCTTTTCCTTCCCTTGCCTTGCCTTGCCTGGATTTGCCTTGCCTTGGCTTCTTTTGCCTGGAATTACCTTGTCTAAACTGCCTTTCCTTGCCTTTTCTTAATTTGCCTTACGTGAATTTGCCTTGTTTTGTTTTGCCTGGATTTCTCTTTCCTCTGATTTGCCTTGCCTACCCTTGCCTGGATTTTCCTTGTCTGGATTTGCCTTGTATTTCCTTGCCTGTATTTGTATTGCCTGGACGTGGTTTGCCTTGCATTGCATGGATTTGACTTGTCTTGTATTGCCCAGATTTACCTTGCCTACGTTTGCCTTGCCTTGCATTTTCTGGATTTGCCCTGCCTTCCCTTGCCTGGATTAGCCCTGCCTGGATTTTCCTTCCATTGCCTTGCCTGCATTTGCCTTTCCTGGATTTTACTTGCCTTGCCTTGCCTGGATTTGCCTTGTCTGGAGTTGTCTTGCCTTACCTTTCCTGTATTTGCCTTGCTTGGATTTGCCTTGCCTTGCATTGCCTAGATTTGCTTTGCCTTGGCTTGTTTTGCCAGGAACTGCCTTGCCTGGCTTTGCCTTGTCTTGCCTTGCCTGAATTTTTCTTCCTTGGATTCACCTTGCTTTACTTTGCCTTGCCTGAATTTGCCTTGTTTGGCCTTGCCTGGATTTTTTTTTTTTACTTTCCTTGATTTGCCTTGCCTTGCCTTGCCTTGCCTTGCCTGTATTTGCATTGTCTGAATTTGGTTTTCCTAAATTTGCCTTGCCTGCATTTTCCTTTCCTGGATTTGCCTTGCCTCGCCTTGCTCTGTATGGATTTGTCTTGCCTGAATTTGTCTTGACTTGCTTTGACTGAGTTCCCTTTCATGAATTTGCTTTGCCTTGCCTTGCCTGGATTATTTTGCCTTGACTTTCCTTGCCTTTCTTTGCCTGAATTTGCCTTGCTTTGCCTTGCCTGGATTTGTCTTTTCTTGCCTTGCCTGAATTTAACTTGCCATGCCTTGACTGGATTTGACTTGCCATGACTTGCCTTACTTTCTTCCCTTGACTTCCCTCACCTGGATTTGCCATGCCTTGACTTATATTTCCTGGAATTGCCTTACCTAGAATTGCCTTGTTTTTCCTTGCCTGTATTTTCATTGCCTAGATTTGCTTTTCCTTGCCTTGCATTTCCTGGATTTGCCTTGCCTGCCTTTGCCTGGCCTTGCATTGCTTGGATTTGCCCTGCCTTGCCTTGCCTGTATTTGCTTTTCCTGGATTTGCCTCACCTTGCCTTGCCTTGATTTACCTTGCATTGCCTTGCCTTGCTGGATTTGCCTTGTCGATGTTTAACTTGCCTTGCTTTGCCTATATTTGATTTGCCTTTCCTCGCCTGGATTTTTTTTGCCTGGGTTTGCCTTGCCTTGCCTTGCCGGGATTTGAGTTGCCTAGATATGTTCTGCCTCAATTTATCTTTTTGGATATAACTTGCCTGTATTTGCCTTGCCTGGGTTTATTCTACCTGCATTTTCCTTGACTGGATTTGCCTTATCTTTCCTTGCCTTGCCTGGGTTAGCTTTGCCTGGACTTTTCTTGCCTCGATTTGCCTTTCCTGGATTTTCCATGCTTTGCCTTGCTGGGATTTGGCTTGCCTTGCCTTGGCTGAATTTGCCATGCCTGGATTTGACTTGCCATGCCCTACATGGATTTGAGTTGCCATGACTTGCCTGAATTTTTCTTGCCATACTTTGCCTGGATTCACCTTGCCTGGATTTTCCTTGCCTTCCCTTGATTTTTGTTGACTTGCCTGGATTTTCCTTGACCTGCCTTAATTTACTTGCCATGACTTGTCTGGATTTTCTTTGCCTTGCCTTTCTGTGCCTTGCCTTGCTTTGCCTTGCAAAAATTTGCCTTGCCTAAATTTGCTTTGCCTGGATTTGCCTAACCTTGCTTTGCGTTGATTCACCTTTTCTAAGTTTGCCTTTCCTTGGCTTGTTTTGCCTGGAATATCCTTGTCTGGGTTTGTCATGCCTTGCCTTTCCTGAATTTGCCTTGACTTGTCTTGCCTGGATTTGTCTTGCTTGGATTTGCCTCCCATTGCCTTGCCTGGATTTGCCTTGCCTGGACTTTTCTTGCCTGAATTTGCCTTGCTTTACCTTGCCTAAATTTGCCTTGCCTTGACTTGCCTGGATTTGCCTTGCCTGGATTTTCATTGCCATGCCTTGTCTGGATTTGCTTTGCCTGGATTTGCCTTGCCTTCGCTTATTTTGCCTGGAATTTTGTTTTCTGGATTTGCCTAGCCTTGCATTTCCTGAGTTTGCCTTGCTTGATTTTCCTTGACTTGTCTTGCCTGGATTTGCCTTGCTTTGCCTTGCCTGGATTTTCCTTTCCTTGCCTTGCCTAGATTTGCCTTAATTGGACTTTCCTTGCCTTTCTTTGCCTGAATTTGCCTTGCCTGGATTTCCTTTGCTTTATTTTCTCTGAATTTGTGTTCCCTTGACTTGCCCGGATTTAACTTGCTATGTCTTGCCTGGATTGGACTTGCCATGACTTGCCTCGATTTGCCTTACCTGGCTTTTTTCCCCTTGCCTTGCCTTGCCTGGTTTTGCCTTACCTTGGCTACTTTTGCCTAGAATTACCTTGCCTAGATTAGCCTTTTTTATCTTTCCTGAATTTGCCTTACATGGAACTGTTTTGCCTTGTTTTGCCTGGATTTCCATTTCCTCTGATTTGCCTTGCCTACCCTTGCCTGGATTTGCCTTGTTTTTCCTTGCCTGTATTTGCATTGCCTGGATTTGCTTTGCCTTGCATTGCCTGGATTTGTCTTGCCTTGTATTGCCTAGATTTGCCTTGCATGCCTCTGCCTTACTTTGCATTTTTTGTATTTGCCCTGCCTTGCCTAGCCTGGATTAGCCCCGCCTGGATTTTCCTTGCGTTGCCTTTCCTGGATTTACCTTTCCTGAATTTGCCTTGCCTTGCCTTGTCTGGATTTGCTTTGCATTTGCTTGTTTTGCCAGGAACTACCTTGCCTTGAATTGCCTTGCCTTGTCTTCCCAATATTTTCCTTGCCTGAATTTGCCTTGCCTGGATTTTCCTTTCCTGGCCTTGCCTGGATTTTCATTGCCTGGATTTGTCTTGCCTTGCCTTGCCTGTATTTTCCTTCCCTCGATTTGCCGTGCTTTGCTTTGCCTTGCCTGGATTTGCCTTGTTTTGCCTTGCCTGGATTTGCCTTTCCTGGATTTGTTTTTCCTTGCCTTTCCTGGATTTGCCTTGCCTTGCCTTTATATGCATTACCTGGAATTGTTTTTCCTGGATTTGCCTTGCCTGCATTTTCCTTGCCTGGATTTGCCCTGCCTTTCTTTTCCCTGTCTGAATTTTCTTTGCCTAAATTTGTCTTGACTTGCTTTGCCTGAGTTTTTCTTCCCTGGATTTGCCTTGCCTGACCTTGCCTGGATTTGATTGCCTTGACTTTCCTTCCCTTTCTTTGCATGAATTTGCCTTGCTTTGCCTTGCCTGGATTTGTCTTTTCTTGCCTTGCCTGAATTTAACTTGCCATGTCTTGCCTGGATTTTACTTGCCATGACTTGCTTTGATTTGCCTTACCTGGCTTTCCCTTCCTTGCCTTTTCTTTTCTGGATTTGTCATGCTTTGTCTTCAGTTTCCTGGAATTGCCTTACCTAGATTTGCCTTTCATTGCCTTTCCTGAATTTGCCTTGAGTGGATTTGCCTTGCCCTGTTTTGCCTGGATTTCCCTTGCCTCTGATTTGCCTTGACTACTCTTGCCTGAATTTGCCTTGCTTGGATTTGCCTTGTTTTTACTTGCCTGTATTTGCATTGCTTGGATTTGCTCTGCCTTGCCTTGCATTTTCTGGATTTGCCTTGCCTGCATTTGCCTTGCCTTGCATTGCCTGGATTTGCCCTGCCTTGCCTTGCCTGAATTTGCCTTGCCTGTATTTGCCTTGTTTTGTCTTGCCAGGATTTGCCTTGCATTGCCTTGCCTTGCCTGGATTTGGCTTGTGGAGTTATATCTTGCCTTGCTTTGCCTGGATTTGATTTGCCCTTCCTTGCCTGGATTTGCTTTGCCCGGGTTTTCCTTGCCTTGCCTTGGCTAGATTAGCCTTGTCTTTCCTTGCCTGGATTTGAGTTTCCTGGATTTCTTTTGCCTCGATTTGTCTTTCCTGGATATGCCTTGCCTGTATGTGCCTTGCCTGGGTTCACCCTGCCTGCATTTTTCTTGACTGGATTTGCTTGCCTTGCCTTTCCTGGATTTGCCATGAGTGGAATTTTCTTGCCTTGATTTTCCTTTCTTGGATTTCTTTGCTTTGCCTTGCCTGGATTTGGCTTGCCTTGCCCTGCCTGGATTTGCCTTGCCTGGATTTGACTTGCCATTTTCTACCTGGATTTGAGTTGCTATGACTTGCCTGAATTTTTTTGCCATACCTTGCCTGGATTTTCCTTGCCTTTCCTGGATGATCCTTGCCTTGCTTGCATTTATCTTGCCTTGCCTGAATTTGCCTAGCCTTGCGTTGATTTACTTGCTATCACTTGTCCAGATTTGCTTTGCTTTGCCTTGCTGTGCCTTGCCTTGCATTGCCTTGCCTTGCCTTGCCTATTCTAAATTTGCCTTGCCTGAATTTGAATTGCATTGTCTTGCCTTGCCTTGCCTTGCGAGGATTTGCCTTGCCTCGATTTTCTTTTCCTGGATTTGCCTTGCCTTGCCTTGTGGAAATTTGCCTTTCCTGGGTTTGCCTTGCCTTGGCTTGTTTTACCTTGATTGGCCTTGTCTGGATTTGCCTTGCTTTGCCTTTTCTGAATTTGTCTTGCCTTGATTTGCCTTGACTTGTCTTGTCTGGATTTGCCTTGCCTGGATTTTTCTTGCATTGCCTTGCCTGTATTTGCCTTGCCTTTCCTTGTCTGGATTTGCGTTTCCTGGATTTGTTGTGCCTGAATTTGTCTTCTCTGAACATGGCTTGCCTGTATTTGCCTTGTGTGGGTTTACCCTGCCTGCGTTTTTTCTTTTTTTGACTGAATTTGCCTTGCCTTCCCTTGCCTGGATTTGCCTTGCCTGGACTTTTCTTGCCTCGATTTGCTTTTCCTGAATTTTCCTTGCTTTGCCTTGCCTGGGTTTGTCTTGCCTTGTCTTGGCTGGATTTGCCTTGCCTGAATTTGACTTTCCATGCCCTACCTGGATTTGAGTTGCCATGATTTGTCTGCATTTGCTTTGCCTGGATTTGCCTTGCCTTGCCTTGCCTGGATTTGCTTTAACTGGATTTTCCTTACCTTGCCTTGTTTTGCCTGTATTTGCCTTGCCTTGGCTTATTTTGCCTGGAATTGCCTTGCCTGGATTTGCCTTGCCTTGTTTTTTCTGAATTTGTCTTGTCTTGATTCTCCTTGACTTGTCTTGCCTGGATTTGTCTTTTCTTGTTTTGTCTTGCCTTGCCTTGCCTGGATTTGCCTTGCCTGGACTTTTCTTGCCTTTCTTTGCCTGGATCTGCCTTGCCTGGATTGGTCTTGCTTTGCCTTGCCTGGATTTGTCTTCCCTTGTTTTGCCTGAATTTAATTGCTATGCCTTGTTTGGATTTGACTTGCCATTACTTGCCTTGATTTGCCTTACTTGGCTTTTTTTTCCCTTGCCTTGCCTTGCCTGGATTTGCCTTGCATTGGCTTCTTTTGCCTGGAATTACCTTGCCTTGGTTTGCTTTTTTTTGCCTTTTATGTATTTGCCTTGCTTGGATTTGCCTTGCCTTGTTTTGCCTGGATTTCCCTTGCCTATAATTTGCATTGCCTTCCTGTGCCTGTATTTTCCTTGCATTTCCTTGCCTGTATTTGCATTGTCTGGATTTGCTTTGCCTTTCCTTGCCTAGATTTGCCTTGACTTGTATTGCCTAGATTTGCATTGCCTGCATTTGTCTTGTTTTGCATTGTCTGGATTTGCCCTGCTTTGCCTTGAATTGGTTGCCTTTCCTGGGGTTTCCTTGCCTTGGCTAGTTTTTCCTTGAATTGCCTTGCCTAGATTTGCCTTGCCTTCCCTTTCTTGAATTTGCCTTGCCTTGATTTGCCTTCATATGTCTTGCCTGTATTTGCCTTGCATGGATTTGCCTCGTCTTGCCTTAAATGGATTTTTCTTGCCTGGACTTTTCTTGACTGGATTTGCCTTGCCTGAATTTGCCTTGCTTGGATTTCCCTTGCTTTTCCTTGCCTGGATTTGCTTTGCCTTTCCTTGCCTGGATTTGCCTTCCTTGGATTTAAATTGCCATGCCTTGCCTGAATTTGAGTTGCCATGACTTGACTGGATTTTCCTTGCCATGCCTTGCCTGGACGTGCATTGCCATGACCTGCCTGGATTTGCCTTGTCTTACCTTGTCTGGATTTGCCTTGTCTTGCCCTTCCTGGATTTGCTTTGCCTTGCCTTGCCTAGATTTGCCTTAACTGGCTTTTCCTTCCCTTGCATTGTTTTGCCTGGATTTTCCCTTGCCTCTTATTTGCCTTGCCTGCCCTTGCCTGGATTTGCCTTGTTTTTTCTTGCCTGTATTTCCATTGCCTGGATTTGCCTTGCCTTGTATTGCCTAGATTTGCCTTGCCTGCATTTGCCTTGCCTTATATTTCCTGGATTTGCCATGCCTTGCCTTGCCTGGATTTGCCTTGCCTGGAATTTCCTTGCATTGCCTTGCATGTATTTGCCTTGTCTAGAGTTGTCTTTTATTACCTTTCCTGGATTTGCCTTGGCTTGTCTTGCCTGGGTTTGCTTTGTCTTGGCTTGTTTTGCGAGAAACTGCCTTGCCTTGTCTTGCCTTTCCTGGATTTGCCTTGCCTGGATTTTCTTTACCTTGCCTTGCCTGGCTTTGCCTTGCCTTGCCTTTCCTGAATTTTCCTTGCTGGTATTTGTCTTCCTTTGCCTTGCCTTGCCTGGGCTTGCCTTGTTTTGACTTGCCTCGATTTGCTTTTCCTGGATTTGTTTTCCTTGCCTTTCCTGGATTTGACTTGTCTTGCCTTGCCTGTATTTGCGTTGCCTGGATTTGTTTTTCCTGAATTTGCCTTGCCTGCATTTTTCTTGCCTGGATCTGCGTTGACTTGCCTTGTCCTGTCTAAATTTGTCTTGCCTGGATTTGTCTTGATTTGCCTTGCCTGAGTTTCCCTTCCCTGGATTTGCCTTGCCTTGCCTTGCCTTGCCCTGCCTGGATTTGATTGCCTTGACTTTTCTTGCATTTCTTTGCCTGGATGTGCCTTGCTTTGCCTTGCCTGAATTTATTTTGCATTGTCTTGCCTGGGCTTTCCTTGCCTTTTCTTTCCTGTATTTGCTTTGCATTGCCTTGCCTTACCTGTATTTGCCTTGTCAAAGTTTACCTTGCCTTGCTTTGCCTGGATTTGATTTACCTTTCCTTGCCTGGATTTGCTTTGCCTGGGTTTGCCTTTCCTTGCGTTTTCTTGTCTGAATTTGCATTGCCTGGATTTGTTTTGCCTGGATTTGTCTTTGCTGAACATAGCTTGCCTGTATTTGCCTTGCATGGGTTTACCCTGCTTGCATTTTTCTTGACTGAATTTGCCTTGCCTTCCCTTACCTGGATTTGCCTTGCCTGAACTTTTCTTGCCTCAATTTGTCTTTCCTGAATTTTTCTTGCTTTGCTTTGCCTGGATTTGTCTTGCCTTGCCTTGGCTAAATTTTCCTTGCATGGATTTGACTTGCCAAGCCCTACCTGGATTTGAGTTGCCATGACTTGCCTGGATTTGCCTTGCCTGGACTTTTCTTGCCTAGATTTGCCTTGGTTGGATTTGCCTATTTTGCCGTGCCTGGATTTGCCTTTTCTTGCCTTTGCCTGGCTTTGCCTTGCCTGGATTCAACTTGCCATGCCTTGTCTGGATTTAAGTTGCCATGACTTGCCTGAATTTTTCTTGCCATGCCTTGCCTGGATTTGCTTTGCCTAAATTTGCCTTGCCTTGCCTTGCCTGGATTTGCCTTGTCTGGAGTTGTCTTGCCTTACCTTGCCTGGATTTGCTTTGCTTGGATTTGCCTTGCCTTGCCTTGCCTGGGTTTGATTGCCTTGACTTTTCTTGCCTTTCTTTGCCTGAATTTGCCTTTCCTGGATTTGCCTTGCTTTGCCTTCCCTGCATTTGTCTTTTCTTGTTTTGCCTGGATTTAACGTGCCATGCCTTGCTTGATTTAACTTTCCATGACTCTTCTTGATTTGCCTTACATGGCTTTTCCTTTCTTTGCCTTCCCTGGCCTGGATTTGCCATGCCTTGTCTTCTTTTTTTTTTTGGAATTGCCTTGCCTAAATTTGCCATTTTTTGCCTTTTCTGAATTTGCCTTGCGTGGATTTGCCTTGTTTTGCCTGACTTCCCTTGCCTCTGATTTGACTTGACTACACTTGCCTAGATTTGCCTTGCCTGGATTTGCTTTGTTTTTTCTTGCCTGTATTTGTATTGCCTGGATTTGCTCTGCCTTGTCTTTCCTGGTTTTGCCTTGTCTTGCATTTCCTAGATTTGCATTGCCTGGATTTGCCTTGCATGCCTTGCCTGGATTTGCCTTGCCTGAATTTGCCTTGCTTGCCTTGTCTTGCCTGAATTTTCCTTGTCAACATTTACCTTGCCTTGCTTTGCCTGGATTTGATTTGCCTTTCCTTGCTTAGATTTGCTTTGCCTGGACTTTCCTTGCCTTTCCTGTATGTTTCTTGCCTTGCCTGCATTTACCTTGCCTTGCCTTGATTTACTTGCCATGACTTGTCCGGATTTGCTGTGCCTTGCCTTGCCTTGCAAAAATTTGCCTTGCCTCGATTTGCTTTGCCTGGATTTGCCTTGCCTTGCTTTGCATGGATTTGCATTTCCTGGGTTTGCCTTGCCTTGGCTTTTTTGCCTGGATTTGCCTTGCCTTGACACACCTGAATTTGTCATGCCTTGCTTTGCCTGGATTTGCCTTACCTGGCTTTTCTTCCCTTGTCTTGCCTGAATTTGCCTTTTGTTAATTTGGCTTGCCTTGCCTCGCCTGGATTTGCTTGTCTGGAGTTGTGCTGCCTTACCTTGTGTGGATTTACCTTGCCTGAATTTTCCTTTCCTTGCCCTGCCTGGATTTGCCTTGCCTTGGCTTGTTTTGCCAGGAATTGCCTTGCATAGTATTGCCTTTCCTTGCCTTCTTTGAATTTGCCTTGCTTGGATTTGCCTTGTCGTTTTTTGCGTTTGTTTGTCTTGCTTGGATTTGCTTTGCCTGAATTTCCTTTCCCTTGCCTTGCCTGGACTTTCCTTGCCTGGATTTGCCTTGCTTGGACTTGCCCTGTATTGCCTTGCCTGGATTTTTCTGGCCTTTCCTTGCCTGAATTTAACTTACCATGCCTTGTTTGGATTTGAGTTTCCATGACTTGCCTGGATTTTTCTTGCCATGCCTTGCCAGGATTTGTTTTGCCTGCATTTGACTTGCCTTGCCTTGCCTAAATTTGCCTTGCCTTGACACACCTGAATTTGTCTTGCCTTGCCTTGCCTTGCCTGGATTTGTCTTACCTGGCTTTTTTTTTTCTTGCCTTGCCTTGCCTGGATTTGCCTTGCCTTGACGTCTTTTGCCTGGAATTATCTTGCCTAGATTTGCCTTCTTTTGCCTTTCCTGAATTTGCCTTACGTGGATTTGCCTCGCCTTGTTTTGCTTGGATTTCCTTTGCCTCTAATTTGCCTTGCCTACACTTGCCTAAGTTTGCTTTGTTTTTCCTTGCCTGTATTTGGGTTGCCTGGATTTGCCTTGCCTTGCACTGCCTGGATTTGCCTTGCATTGTATTGCCTAGATTTGTCTTGCCTACCTTTGCCTTGCCTTGCATTTCCTGGATTTGCCACGCTTTGCCTTGCCTGGATTTCCATTGCATTGCCTTGCCTGGATTTGCCTTGTCTGGGGTTGTCTTTCCTTACATTTTCTGTATTTGCCCTGCCTGGATTTGCCTTTGTTTGCCTTGCCTGGATTTGCTTTGCCTTGGCTTGTTTTGCAAGAAACTGCCTTGCCTGAAATTGCCTCACCTCGCCTTGCCTTCCCTGAATTTGTCTTGCCTGGATTTGCCTTGCCTGGATTTGCCCTGCCTTGTATTGCCTGGATTTATTTTGCCTGGATTTGCCTTGCTTTGCCTTGCCTTGCCTGGGTTTGCCTTGTTTTTCCTTGCCTCAATTTGCCTTTTCTGGGATTGTTTTCCTTGCCTTTCCTGAATTTGACTTGTCTTGCCTTGTCTTTATTTGCATTGCCTGGATTTGTTTTCTCTGGATTTGCCTTGCCTGCATTTTCCTTGCCTGGATTTGCCTTGCCTTGCCTTGCACTGTCTAGATTTGCCTTGCCTGGATTTGTCTTGACTTGCCTTGCCTGAGTTTCCTTCCCTGGATTTGCCTTGCCTTACCTTACCTGGATTTGATTGCCTTGACCTTTCTTGCATTTCTTTGCCTGGATTTGCCTTTTCTGGATTTTCCTTTATTAGCCTTGCCTGGATTTGACTTTTCTTGCCTTGCCTGGATTTAACTTGCCATGCCTTGCCTGAATTTGAGTGGCCATGACTTGCCTGAATTTTCCTTGGCATTCCTTGCCTGGATTTGCGTTGCCATGACTCGCCTGGATTTGCCTTGCCTTGCCCTTTCTGGATTTGCCTTGCCTTGCCTTGCCTAGATTTGTCTTGACTGGCTTTTCCTTCCCTTGCATTGTTTTGCCTGGATTTACCTTGCCTTGAATTATTTTGCCTAAAATTGCCTTGCCTGAATTTGCCTAGCCTTGCCTTTCCTGAGTTTGCCTTGCCTTGTTTCGCCTTGATTTGTCTTGCCTAGATTTGCCTTTTCTTGATTTGCCTTGCCTTGCCTGGATTTGCCTTGCCTGGACTTTCCTTTTCTTTGTTTGCCTCGATTTGCCTTGACTGGTTTAGCCATGCTTTGCCTTGCTGGATTTGTCTCCCCTTGCCTTGCCTAGATTTAACTTGATGTGCCTTGCCTGGATTTGATTGCCTTGACTTTTCTTACCTTTTTTTTTTTGCCTGAATTTGCCTTTCCTGGATTTGCCTTGCTTTGCCTTGCCTGGATTTGACTTTTCTTGCCTTGCCTGGAATTAACTTGCCATGCCTTGCCTGGGCTTTCCTCACCTTGCCTTTCCTGGATTTGCCTTGCATTGCCTTGCCTTTCCTGGATTTGTCTTGTCAACGTTTACTTTGCCTTGCTTTGCCTGGATTTAATTTACCTAATCTTGCCTGGATTTGCTTTGCCTGGGTTTGCCTTGCCTTGCCTTGACTGAATTTGCCTTGCCTTTTCTTGTCTGGATTTGCATTGCCTGAATTTATTTTGCCTGCATTTGCCTGTCTGGAATATGGCTTGCCTGTATTTGCCTTGCATGGGTTTACCCTGCCTGCGTTTTTCTTGACTAAATTTGCCTTGCCTTCCCTTGCCTGAATTTGTCTTGCCTGGACTTTTCTTGCCTCAATTTGTCTTTCCTGGATTTTCCTTACTTTGCCGAGCCTGGATTTGACTTGCCATGCCCTACCTGGATTTGAATTGCCATGACTTGCCTTGATTTTCCTAGCCTGGACTTTTCTTGACTGGATTTGCATTGGTTGGGTTTGCCTTGTTTGCCTTGCCTGGATTTGCCTTTTCTTGCCTTTGCCTGGATTTGCCTTGCCTGCATTTAACTTGCCATGCCAAGTTAAATGACTTTGAGTTGCCATGACTTGCCTTAAATTTCCCTGCCATGCCTTGCCTCAATTTGCTTTGCCTGGATTTGCATTGCCTTGCCTGGATTTGCCTTGCCTTCCCTGGCCTTACCCAAATTTTCCTCGACTGTCTTTTTCTTCTCTTGCCTTGTTTTGCCTGAATTTGCCTTGCCTTGGCTTATATTGCCTGAAATTACCTTGCCTGCATTTGCTTTGCCTTGCCTTTCCTGAATTATCTTTGCATTGATTCGCCTTGACTTGTCTTGCCTAGATTTGCCTTTTTTTTATTTGCCTTGCCTTGCCTTGTCTAAATTTACCTTGTCTGCTGTTGTCTTGCCTTACCTTGCCTGGATTTGCCTTGCCTTGCCTTGCCTGGATTTGATTGCCTTAACTTTTCTTGCCTTTCTTTGCCTGGATTTGCCTTTCCTGCAATTGCCTTGCTTTGCCTTGCCTGCATTTGTCTTTTCTTGCCTTGCTTGGATTTAACTTGCCATGACATGCCTAAATTTAACTTGCTATGACTTGGCTTGATTTGTCTTTCCTGGCTTTATATTTCCTTGCCTTTCCTCGCCTGGATTTGCCAGGACTTGCCTTCATTTTCCCGAAATTGCTTTGCCTAAATTTTCCTTTTTTTGCCTTTCCTAAATTTGCCTTGTGTGGATTTGCCTTGCCTTGTTTTGTCTGATTTCCCTTGCTTCTGATTTGCCTTGAATATCTTTGCCTGGATTTGTCTTTTTTTTTCTTGCCTGAATTTGCATATTCTGGATTTTCTCTCCCTTGCCTTGCCTGCTTTTTTCTTGCCTTGCATTGCCTGGATTTACCCTGCCTTGCCTTGCCTGGATTTGCCTTGCCAGGATTTGCCTCACCGTGCCTTGCCTGGATTTGCTTTGCATTGCCTTGCCTTGCCTGGATTTGCCTTGTCAACGTTTATCTTGCCTTGCTTTGCTTGAATTTGATTTGCCTTTCCTTGCCTGGATTTGCATTGCCTAGGTTTTTATTGCCTTGCCTTGCCTGCATTTGTATTGCCTTTTCTTGCCTGGATTTGCATTGCCTGCATTTGTTTTGCTTGGATTTGTCTTTTCTGGATATGCCTTGCCTGTTTTAGCCTTGCATGGGCTTACCCTGCCTGTGTTTTCCTTGAATAGATTTGCCTTGCCTGGACTTTTCTTGCCTCGATTTGCCTTTCCTAGATTTTTCTTGCTTTGTCTTGCCTGAATTTGTCCTGCCTTGTCTTGCCTCGATTTGCCTTGCCTGGATTTATCTTGCCATGCCCTACCTGGATTTGGGTTGCCATGATTTGCCTGGATTTTCTTTGCCATGCCTTGCCTGAATTTACTTTGCCTGGACTTTCCTTGACTTTCCTGTATGTTCCTTGCCTTGCCTGCATTTATCTTGCTTGCCTGGATTTGCCTTGCCTTGCCTTGATTTACTTGCCATGACTTGTCTGGATTTGCTGTGCCTTGCCTTGCATTGCCTTGTTTTGCCTTTCCTATTCTGGGTTTGCCTTGCTTGCATTTGAACTGAATTGCGTTGCCTTGCCTTGCCTTGTGAGGATTGGCCTTGCCTTGATTAGCCTGGATTTGCCTTGCTATGCTTTGCGTGGATTTGCATTTCCTGGGTTTGCTTTGCCTTGGCTTTTTTTTTTGCCTCAATTTGCCTTCCTGTATTTTTCTTGCCTTGTCTTGCCTGGATTTGCCTTTTCTGAATTTGGCTTGCCTTGCCTTGCCTGGATTTGCCTTGTCTTGAGTTGTCTTGCCTTACCTTGCGTGGATTTGCCTTTCTTTGCCTTGTCTGCATTTGCCTTGCCTTGGCCTGTTCTTCCAGGAATTGCCTTGTGTAGTACTGCCTTTTCTTGCCTTTTTAAAATTTGCCTTGTGTGTATTTGCCTTGTCTTTTTTTTGAGTTTTTTTTTCCTTTCCTGGATTTGCCTTGCCTGGACTGTCCTTGCCTGGATTTGCCTTGCTTGGATTTGCCCTGCTTTGCCTTGCCTGGATTTTTCTTGCCTTGCCTTGCCTAAATTTGACTTTCTTGGACTTGACTTGCCTTGCCTTGCCTGAATTTGCCTTGTCTGGAGCTGTCTTGTCTTGCCTTGCCTGGATTTTTTTTGCCTGAATTTGCCTTTCTGTGCCTTGCCTTGCCTGGGTTTGCCTTGTTTTGCCTTGCCTAGATTTGCCTTTTCTGGATTTGTCTTCCTTGCATTTCCTGGATTTGACTTGTCTTGCCTTTTCAGTATTTGTGTTGCCTGGATTTGTTCTTCCTGGATTTGCCCTGCCTGCATTTTCCTTGCCTAGATTTGCCTTGCCTTGCCTTGTGCTGTCTAGATTTGCCTTTCCTGGATTTGTCTTGACTTGTCTTGCCTGAGTTTCTTTCCCTGGATTTGCCTTGCCTTGCCTGGATTTGATTGCCTTGACTTTTCTTGCCTTTCTTTACCTGTATTTGCGTTTCTTGGATTTGCCTTGCTTTGCCTTGCCTGGATTTGACTTTTCTTGCCTTGCCTGGATTTAACTTGCCATGCTTTGCCTGGATTTGAGTGGCTATGAGTTGCCTGAATTTTTCTTGCCATGTCTGGCCTGGATTTGCATTGCCATGACTTGCCTCGATTTGCCTTGCCTTACCTTGCCTGGATTTGCCTTGCCCTTCCTGAATTTTCTTTGCCTTGCCTTGCCTAGATTTGTCTTAACTGGCTTTTCCTTCCCTTACATTGTTTTGCCTGGATTTACCTTGCCTTGTCTTATTTTGCTTAAAATTGCTTTGCCTGGATTTGCCTAGCCTTGCCTTTCCTGAGTTTGCCTTGCCTTGATTTGCCTTGACTTGTCTTGCCTGGATTTGCCATTTCATGATTTCCCTTGCCTTGCCTTGTCTGGATTTGCCTTGCCTTGCCCTTTCTGAATTTGCCTTGCCTTGCCTTGCCTAGATTTGTCTTAACTGGCTTTTTCTTCCCTTGCATTGTTTTGCCTGGATTTACCTTGCCTTGGCTTATTTTGCCTAAAATTGCCTTGCCTGGATTTGCCTAGCCTTGCCTTTCCTGAGTTTGCCATGCCTTGATTTGCCCTTTCATGATTTGCCTTGCCTTGCCTTGCCTGGATTTGCCTTACCTTGCCTTGCCTTGATTTGCTTTGCCTAGACTTTTCTTTCCCTTCTTTGCCTGGATTTTGCCTTGAATAGGCTTGCCACACTTTGCCTTGCCTGGATTTGTCTCCCCTTGCCTTGCCTAGATTTAACTTGACATGTTTTGCCTGGATTTGATTGCCTTGACTTTTCTTGCCTTTCTTTGCCTGGTTTTTTCTTTCCTGGATTTGCCTTGCTTTGCCTTACCTGGATTTGATGTTTCTTGCCTTGCTGGATTTAATTTGCCATGCCTTGCCTGGATTTGAGTTGCCATGACTTTCCTGAGTTTCCCTTGCCATGCCTTGCCTGGATTTGCGTTGCCATGACTTGCCTAAATTTGTCTTGCCTTGCCCTTTCTGGATTATCCTTGCCTTGCCTTACCTAGATTTGTCTTAACTGGCTTTTCCTTCCCTTGCATTGTTTTGCCTGGATTTACCTTGCCTTGTCTTATTTTGCCTAAAATTGCTTTGCCTGGATTTTCCTAGCCTTGCCTTTTCTGATTTTGCCTTGCCTTGATTCACTGTGACTTGTCTTGCCTGAATTTGCTTTTTCTTTATTTGCCTTGCCTTGCCTTGCCTGGATTTGCCTTACCTTGCCTTGCCTGGATTTACCTTGCCTGGACTTTCCTTTCTTTGCCTAAATTTGCCTTGAGTGGGTTTTCCATGTTTAGCCTTGCCTGAATTTGTCTTTCTTTGCCTTGCCTATATTTAACTTGACATGCCTTGCCTGGATTTGAATTGCCATGACTTGCCTTTATTTGCCTTACCTGTCTTTTCCTTCTCTTACCTTGTCTTGCCTGGATTTGCCTTGTCTTGGCTTCTTTTGCCTGGAATTATTTTAACTAGATTTGCCTTTTCTGCCTTTCCTGAATTTGCCTTACCTGGATTTGCCTTGCCTTGTTTTGCCTGGATTTCCCTTGCCTCTGATTTGCCTTGCCTACCCTTGCCTGGATTTGCCTTGCCTGGATTTGCCTTGTTTTTCTTGCCTGTATTTGTATTGCCTGAATTTGCTTTGCCTTGCCTTGTCTGGATTTGCCTTGCCTGCATTTCACTTGCCATGCTTTACCTGGATTTGAGTTGCCATGAGTTGCCTGTATTTTACTTGCCATGCCTTACTGGGATTTACCTTGCCTCGATTTTTCTTGTCTTTCCTGCATTTTCCTTGCCTTGCCTGCATTTATCTTGCCTTGCCTGGATTTTTCTTGCCTTGCCTTGATTTACTTGCCATGAATTGTCAGAATGTGCTTTGCCTCAATTTACTTCACCTGGATTTGCCTTGCCTTGCCTTGCCTTGCATCGATTGCCTTTCCTGGGTTGGCCTTGCCTTGTCTTGTTTTTTTTTATGGAATTTTCTTGCCTGGATTTGCCTTGCCTTCCCTTTCCTGAATTTTTCTCTTCTGGATTTGCCTTGCCTTGTCTTGCCTGGATGTCTCTTGCCTGGATTTGCCTCACCTTGCCTTGCCTGGATTTGTCTTCCATGAACTTTTCTGCCTGGATTTGCCTTGCTTTGCCTTGCCTGGATTTGTCTTGCCTTGCCTTGCCTGAATATGCCTTCCTTGGATTTTACTTGCCATGCCTTGCCTGGATTTGAGTTGCCATGACTTGCCTGGATTTTCTTGCCATGCCTTGCCTGGATTTGCATTGCCATGACTTGCCTGGATTTGCCTTGCCTTTCTTTTCCTGGATTTGCCTATCATTGCCTAGATTTGTCTTAACTGGCTTTTCCTTGCATTGTTTTGTGTGGATTTGCCTCGCCTTGGTTTATTTTGCCTGGAATTGCGTCGCCTAAAGTTGCCTAGCCTTGCCTTTCCTGGTTTCCCTTGCCTTGATTCGCCTTGACTTGTCTTGCCTTGATTTGCCTTTTCTTGATTGCTTTGCCTTGCCTTTTCTAAATTTGCCTTGCCTTGCCTTGCCTGGATTTGATTGCCTGGACTTTCCTTGCCTTTCTTTGCCTGGATTTGCCTTGCCTGGGTTTGCCTTGCTTTGCCTTGCTTGGATTTGTCTTCCCTTGCCTTGCCTGGACTTAACTTGACACGCCTTGCCTGGATTTGACTTGTCATGACTTGCCTTGATATGCCTTACGTGGCTTCTCCTTCCCTTCCCTTGCCTTGGCTGAGTTTGCCTTGCCTTGGCTTCTTTTGCCTGGAATTAACTTGCCTAAATTTGTCTTTCCTTGTCTTTCTTGAATTAGCCTTATGTGGATTTGCCTTGCCTTGTTTTGCCTGGATTTTCCTTGCTTCTAATATTCCTTGCCTATGCTTGCCTGGATTTGCCTTGTTTTTCCTTGCCTGTATTTGCATTGCCTAGATTTGCTTGACCTTTTCTTGCCTGGATTTGCCTTGCCTTGCATTGCCTAGATTTGCCTTGCTTCCGTTTGCCTTGTCTTTCATTGCCTGGATTTGCCCTGCCTTGCCTTGCCTGGATTTGCCTTGCCTGGATTTTCCTTGCATTGCTTTGCCTGAATTTGCCTTTCCTGAATTTGCCTTACCTTGCCTTGCCTGGATTTGCATTGTCTGGAGTTGTCTTTCCTTACAGTGCCTGATTTTGCCTTGCCTGGATTTGCCTTGCCTGGATTTGCCTTGCCTTGCCTTGCCTGGATTTGCCTTGTCTTGGCTTGTTTCATCAGGAATTGCCATGCCTGGAATTGCCTTTCCTTTCCTTTCCTGAATTTTCTTTGTGTGGATTTTCTCTGCCTTGCCTTTCCTGGATTTGCCTTGCCTGGATTTTTTTTTTGCCTTGCCTTGCCTGGATTTGCCTTGCTTTATTTTGCCTTGCCTTGATTTGCCTGGCCTTGCCTCGATTTGCCTGGCCTTGCCTTGCCTAGATTTGCCTTTTCTGGATTTGTCTTTTCTTGCCTTTCCTGGATTTGCATGTCTTTGCCTTGCCTGTTTTTGTGTTGCCTGGGTTTGTATTTCCTGGATTTTCCTTGCCTGCAATTTCTTTGCCTGGATTTGCTTTGCCTTGCCTTGCCCTGCCTGAATTTGACTTTACTTGCCTTGCCTGAGTTCCCCTTCTCTGGATTTGCCTTGCCTGAGTTTCCCTTCCCTGGATTTGCTTTGCCTTGCCTTGCCTAGATTTGATTGCCTGGACTTTCCTTGCCTTTCTTTGCCTTGCTTTGCCTTGCCTGGATTTGTTTTTTCTTGCCTTGCCTGGATTTAACATGCCATGCCTTGCCTGGATTTGACTTGTCATGACTTGCCTTGATTTGCCTTATCTGGCTTTTCCTTTCCTTGCCTTCGCTTGCCTGGATTTGCCATTCCTTGCCTTCTTTTTTTCTGGAATTGTTTTGCCTAGGTTTGCCTTTTCTTGCCTTTCCTGAATTTGCTTTGCGTGGATTTGCCTTGCCATTTTTTGCCTGGATTTCCCTACCTTCTGATTTGCCTTGACTACTTTTGCCTGGCTTTGCCTTGCCTGGCTTTGCCTTAATTTTTCTTGCCTGTACTTGCATTGCCTGGATTTGCTTTGCCTTTTCTTGCCTGGATTTGCATTGCCTTGCATTGCTTGGATTGGTTTTGCCTGCATTTGCCTTGCCTTGCATTGCCTGAATTTGCCCTGCCTTGCCTTGCCTGAATTTGTATTGCCTGGATTTGCCTCTTTTTGACTTGCCTGGATTTGCCTTGTATTGCCTTGCCCTGCCTGGATTTAACTTGTCAACGTTTACCTTGCCTTGTTTGCCTGGATTTGATTTGCCTTTCCTTACCTGGATTTGCTTTGCCTTGATTTGCCTTGCCTTGCCTTGCTCCTATTATCCTTGCCTTTCCTTGCCTTGATTTGCATTGCCTGGATTTGTTTTGCCTGGATTTGTCTTTTCTGGATATGCCTTGCCAGTATTTGTCTTGCCTGGGTTTACCCTGTCTGCTTTTTTTTTACTGGATTTGCCTTGCCTCACTTTACCTGGATTTGCCTTGCCTGGACTTCTTTTGCCTCGATTTGCCTTTCCTGAATTTTCTTTGCTTTGCCTTTCCTGGATTTGACTTGCCATGCCCTTCCTGGATTCGAGTTGCCATGACTTGCCTGGATTTGCCTTGGCTGGACTTTCCTTGCCTGGATTTTCCTTACTTGGATTTGCCTTGCTTTGCCTTGCATGGATTTGCCTTGCCTTGCCTTGTCTGGATTTGCCTTGCCTGGATTTAACTTGCCATGCCTTGTCTGGACTTGAGTTGGATGACTTGCCTGGATTTTCCTTGCCATGCGTTGCCTGGATTTGCCTTGACTTGCCCCACCTGGATTTGCCTTGCCTTGCCTTTCCTTGCCTGGATTTGTCTTAACTGTTTTTTTCCCTCCAGTGCCTTGTTTTGCCTGGATTTGCCTTGCCTTGGCTTATTGTGCCTGGATTTGCCTTGTTTGGATTTGCCTTACCTTGCCATTCCTGAATTTGCCTTGCCTTGATTCTCCTTGACTTGTCTTGCCCTTATTTGCCCTTTCTTGTTTTGCCTTGCCTTGCCTTGCCTGGATTTGCCTTGCCTTGCTTTGCCTGGATTTGTCTTGACTGGACTTTGCTTGCCTTTCTTTCCCTGGATCTGCCTTTCCTGGATTTGCCTTGCTTTACTTTGCCTGGATTTGTCTTCCCTTGCTCTTCCTGGATGTAATTGCTATGCCTTGCCTGGATTTGACTTGCCATGATTTGCCTTACCTGGCTTTTTTTCCCTTGCCTTGTCTTGCTTGGATTTGCCTAGCCTTGGCTTTTTTTCCTGGAATTACCTTGCCTAGATTTGCCTTTCCTTGCCTTTTCTGAATTTGCCTTGAGTAGATTTGCCTTGCCTTGTTTTTTTCTGAATTTCTCTTGCATATAATTTGCATTGCCTTCTTGTGCATGTATTTTTCTTGCCTTTCCTTTCCTGTATTTGCATTGCTGGGATTTGCTCTGTCTTTTCCTTCCTGGATTTCCCTTGCCTTGTATTGCCTAGATTTACCTTGCCTGCATTTGCCTTGCCTTGCATATCCTGGATTTGCCCTGCCTTGCCTTGCCTGGATTTGCCTTAATTGGCTTTTCCCTCTCCTGCCTTGTTTTGCCTGGATTTGCCTTGCCTTGGCTTATTTTCCTGGATTTGCCTTGTTTTGACTTGCCTTTCCTTGCCTTTTTTGAATTTGCCTTGCCTTGATTCACCTTTACTTGTCTTGCCTTTATTTGCCTTTTCCTGTTTTGCCTTGCCTTGCCTTGCCTGGATTTGCCTTGCATTGCCTTGCCTGGAATTGTCTTGACTGGACATTCCTTGCCTTTCTTTGCCTGGATTTGACTTTCCTGGATTTGCCTTGCTTTGCCTTGCCTGGATTTGTCTTCCCTTTCCCTTCCTGGATTTAATTGCTATGCCTTGCCTGGATTTGACTTGCCATGTTTTGCCTTGATTTGCCTTACCTGGCTTTCCTTTTCCTTGCCTTGCCTTGCCTGAATTTACCTTGCCTTGGCTCTTTTTTTCTGGAATTACCTTGCCTAGATTTGCCTTTCCTTGCCTTTCCTGAATTTGTCTTGAGTGGATTTACCTTGTCTTGATTTTCGTGGATTTCCCTGGCCTATAATTTGTATTGCCTTCCCCTGCCTGTATTTTTCTTGCCTTTCCTTTTCTGTGTTTGCATTGCCGGGATTTGCTCTGCGTTTTCGTGCCTGGATTTGCCTTGCCTTGTATTGCCTAGATTTGCAATGCCTGCATTTGCCTTGCCTTGCATTTCCTGGATTTTCCCTGCTTTGCCTTGCCTGGATTTGCCTTGCCTGGATTTTTCTTGCCTTGTCTTGCATGGATTTTCCTTTTCTGGATTTAGCTTGCCCTGCCTTGCCTTGCCTGCATTTGCCTTCTCTGGAGTTGTCTTGCCTTACCTTGCCTGGATTTGCCTTGCCTGGATTTGACTTGCCTTGCATATCTTGGATTTGCCCTGCCTTTACTTGCCTGGATTTACCTTTCCTGGATATGTTTTGCCTTACCTTGCCTGGATTTGCCTTTCCTGGATTTGCCTTGCCTTGCCTTGCCTGGATTTGTCTTGCCTGGATTTGCCTTGCCTTGCCTGTTTTTGCCTTGCCTTGCCTTGCCTGAATCTGCTTTTTCTTGTCTTGCCTTGCCTGGATTTGCCTTTCCCATATTTGCCTTGCCTAGCCTTGCCTGGATTTGCCTTTGTTGGATTTGGCTTGCCTTGCCTTGCATGGATTTGCTTTGTCTGGTGTTGTCTTGCCTTCCTCTGTGTGGATTTTTTTTTCTTCCTGAATTTGCCTTGCCTTGCCTTGCCTTGCCTGGATTTGTCTTGCCTTGCCCTGCCTGGATTGGCCTTGCCTTGCATTTCTTGATTTTTTCTGCCTTGCCTTGCCTGGATTTGTCTTTCCTGAATTTGTTTTACCTTGCCTTGCCTGGATTTGCCATTCCTGAATTTTCCTTGCCTTGCCTTGCCTGAATTTGCCTTGTCTGGAGTTGTCTTGCCTTGCCTTGCCTGGATTTGCCTTGCCTTGCATAGAATTTTCTTGCCTTACCTTTAATTGCTTTGCCTGAAATTGCCTTCCCTGGAATTGCCTTGCCTGGTATTACCTTCCCTTGCATTATGTTAAAATGCCTTTCATTGAATCTCATTGCCTTTTCTTGCCTTACTTTGCATGGAAATGTCTTTACTGGAATTGCCTTGCCTTGCCCGGAATTGCTCTGTCTTTCCTTGCATTGCCTCTCCTTCCCTTGCCATGCCTGGAATTGCCTTGTGTGGAGTTTTTTGTCATGAATTTCCTTGCCTTGCCTGGAATGGCCTTGCCTTAAATTTCCTGGAATTTTCTTGCCTGGAATTGCCTTGTCTTCCGTGTCTTGACTTGCCTGGAATCACGTTGCATAGAATTGCCTTGCCTTGCCTTACCTTGTTTTTCTGGGAATTGCCTTGCCTGGTGTTACCTGGAATTCCCTTGCCTGGAATTGCCTTTCCCTGTCTTGTCTTGCCTTGCCTTGACTGGAATCACTGTTCCTGAAATTACCTTGCCCTGCCTTGCCTTGCCTGGGATTGCCTTGCCTTGCCTGGAATTGCCTTGCCTGGAGATGCCTTGCCTTGCCTGGAATTGCCTTGCCTTTCTTTGCTTGCAATTGCCTTGCCTGGAGTTTCCTTGCCTTGACTTTTCTTGCATTACCTGAAATTGCCTTTCCTGGAATTGCCTTGCCAGGAATATCCTTGCCCGGCCTTGTCTTGACTTGCATGGAATTGCCTTGCCGGGAATTGCCTTTCCTTTCCTTTTCTTTCCTAAAATTACCTTGCCTTGCCTTGCATGACTTGCTTGGAATTGCCTTGCGTTTCTTGGAATTGCCTTGCCTGGATGTGCCTTGCCTTGAATTGCCTGAATTTTTCTTGCCTGTAGTGGCCTTATCTTCTTTGTCTTGCCTTGCCTGGAATCACATTGCATTGAATTGCCTTGCCTTGCCTTGCTGTTTCTGGAATTGTCTTGCCTCACCTTGCCTTGCCTTACCTGTAGTTGCCTTGCCTGGAATTGCCTTTCCCTGCCTTGTCCTGCCTTGCTTCGACTGGAATCGCTGTTCCTGGTATTACCTTGCCCTGCCTTGCCTTGCCTTGCCTAAAATTGCCTTGCCTGGGGTTTTCGTGCCTTGACTTTTCTTGCGTTACCTGAAATTGCTTTGCCTGGAATTGCTGTGCCTTGCCTTCTCTGGACTTGCCTTGCCTTGCCTTGCCTGAAGTTGCATTGCCTTACCTGGAATTTCCTTGCCCAGCCTTGACTTCCCTTGCCCAGAAATGCCTTGCCTTGCATGGAATTGCCTTATGAGGAATTGCCTGGTTTGGCCTTGCCTTTCCTTTTTCAGAATTGCCTTTTCCGGCCTTGCCTTGCTTGCTCGGAAATGCCTTGCCTTGCACTGCCTTGCCTTGTATGAAATTGCCTTTCTGGGAATTGCCTTGTTTGGCCTTGCCTTTCCTTTCTTGGTATTGCCTTGCCTTTCCTAGAATTGCCTTGCCTGGCCTTATTTTGCCTGCCTGGAATTGCCTTGCCTTGTATTGTCTTGCCTTGCATGGAATTGCCTCCCTGGAAATTGCTTTGCCTTGACTTATTTTGACTTTTTATTTTTTTTCCTGGAATTGCCTTGCCTTGCCTTGCATTGCCTTGCATGAAATTGCCTTGCCCAGCCTTGCCTTGCCTTACCTGGAGTTGCCTTGTCTGGAATTGCCTTTCCTTGTCTTGCCTTTAATAGCTTTTCTTTCCCTAAAATTGCCTTGTCTGGAATTGCCTTGCTTTGCCTCTCCTTGCCTTGCCTGGAATTGCCTTGACTGAAATTGTTTTGCCTTCCCTGTATTGCATGTCCTGGAGTTGTCTAGTCTTGCCTTTCCTTGCCTGGAATTGCCTTTCCTGGGGTTTTCTTGCCTTGACTTGTCTTGCGTTACCTGAAATTGACTTTCCTGGAATTGCCTTGCCATTCCTTGTGTTTACTGGAATTGTGTTGTTTTGCCTTGCTTCAAATTGCCTTGCCTGGAGGCTGCTTAGTTGTTTTGACTTTTCTTATGTTACCTAAAATTACCTTTCCTGAAATTGCCCTATTTTGCCATCTCTTTCCTGGAATTGCTTGTTTTTCCCTTGCATTGCATTGCCTGGAATTGCCTTCCCTTGCCTTTCCTGGAATTGCCTCTCCTTCCTTTGCCTTGCCTTGCCTGAAATTTCCCTGCCTTATCTTGCCTTTCTTGGAATTGCCTTGCCTATTTTTTTCTTGCCTTGCCTGGTATTTTCTTGCCTTGCCTTTTCTGGAATTACCTTACCTGGAATTGCCTTGCTTTGCCTTGCCTTGCCTTATCTGGAATTGCCTTGCTGAGAATTGTATTTCCCTTCCTTGTGTTGTCTTGCCTTGCCTGAAATTGCCTTGCCTGGGATTGCCCTGCCTTGGGTTTCCTGGTCTTTCCTTGCCTTATCTGGAATTGCCTTGCTTTGCCTGAAATTGCCTTGCCTGAAATTGATTTTCTTTCTTTTTATTGCCTTGCCTAGAATTGTCTTGCATGAAATTGCCTTGCCTGAATTTACCTTGGCTGGAATTGCCTTGTCTTGCCTTTACTAAAATTGAATTGCCTAGAGTTGCTCTGCCTTGCCTTGCCTTGCCTTGAATTGCCTTGCCTGGAATTGCCCTATTTTACCTTGCTTTGCCATGCCTGAAGTTGCCTTACCTGTAATTGCCCTACCTTGCTTTGCCTTGCCTTGCCTGGAATTGCCTTGCATTGCCTTGCTTTGCATTGCCTTGCCTTGTCTTGCCTGGAATAGCCTTGCCTTGGCTTGTGTGAAATTGCCTTGCCTGTAATTTCCTTGACTTTACTTGACTTGTGTTACCTGAAATTTCCTTTCCTGGAATTTTCTTGCCTTGACGTGCCTTTCCTGGAATTTACTTGCCTTGCTTGCATTGTCTTGATGGGAATTGCCTTGCCTGGCATTGTTTTCCCTCACCTGTAATTGTTTTGCTTGGAGTTGCCCTGACCTGCCTTGCCTTGCCTTGCCTTGTTTTGCATTGCCTGGAATTGCCCTGTCTTGCCTTGCCTTTCATTGCTTCGAATTGCCTTCCTGGGAGTTGCATTGCCTTTTCTTTCCTTAAATTGTCTTGCTTGCCTTGCCTGGTATTGCCTTTCCTTGCCTTTTCTTGCATTACATTGCCTGGCCTGGTTTGGCTGGCCTGGAATTGTCTGGCCTTGCCTGGACTAAGCTGGAATTGCCTGGCCTAACCCAACCTTGCTTGAAATGGCCTGGATTGTCCTGGATTGGCCTGGCATAACCTGGAATAACCTGGACAGGCCTGCACTAGCCTGGAATGGCCTGGCCTGGTCTGGCCTGGCCTTGCCTGGTCTGGCCTGGGCTGGCCTCAATAATCTTTTCTGGCTTTGTCTATCCTGGCCTGCAATGGCCTGGCCAATAATGGTCTTGCCTGCAATTGCCTTTCCTTCTTTAGCCTTGCCTGTAGTTGCCTTACCTGTAAGTACCCTGCCTTGCCTTGCCTGGAATTGTGCTGCCTTGCCTTGCCTTGCGAGGAATTGCCTTGCCTTGCCTAGAATTGCCTTTCCTGGAATTGCCTCTCCTGGACTTGTCTTGCCTTTTCTTTTCTAAAATTGCCTTGCCTGAAATTGCCTTGCCTTACCTTGCCTAGAATTTTCTTGCCTGGAATTACCTTGCTTTGACTTGTCTTCCCTTTCCATTCCTGAAGTTGCCTTCCTTGAAATTGACTTTCCTTGCCATCCCTTGCATTGCCTGGAATTGCCCTGCCTCGAGTTGTCCTGCATTGCCTTGCCTTGTTTTGCCTTGCCTATTCTTGCCTTGCCTGAAATTGCCTTTCCTTACCTTGTCTTGCCTGGAATTGCCTTATGTGGATTAGCTTTCCCTTGTCTTTCTTCCCTTGCCTTTTGTGAAATTGCCTTGCCTGAAATTACACTTTATTGCCTTGGGCCTTGCATAGAATTTTCTTGCCTTGCCTTTAATTGCTTTGCCTGGAATTGTCTTGCCTGGAATTGTATGACCTGGTATTGCTTTGTCTTGCGTTACATAAAATTGCCTTGCATTAAATCGCGTTGCTTTTTCTTGCCTTAACTTGCCTGGAAATGCCTTTACTGGAATTGCCTTGCCTTCCCCAGCATTGGCCTGCCTTTCCTTGCATTGCCTGTCCTTCCTTTGTCATGCCTGGAATTGCCTTGTCCAGAGCTTTTTTGTTATGCCTTTTCTTGCCTTGCCTAGAGTTGCCTTGCCTTGAATTTCTTGAAATTTTCTTGCCTGGAATTACCTTATTTTCCTTGTCTTTCCTTACCTGGAATCGCGTTGCATATAATTGCCTTGCCTTTCCTGAAATTTCCTTGCCTTGCATTACCTGGAATTGCCTTGCCTGGAATTTCCTTTCCCTGCCTTGTCTTGCCTTGCCTTGACTGGAATCACTGTTCCTGAAATTACCTTGCCCTGCCTTGCCTTGCCTGGGATTGCCTTGCCTTGCCTGAAATTGCCTTGCCTTGACTGGAATTGCCTTGCCTGGAGATGCCTTGCCTTGTCTTGCCTGAAATTGCCTTGCCTTTCTTTGCTTGCAATTGCCTTGCCTGGAGTTTCCGTGCCATGACTTTTCTTACGTTACCTGAAATTGCCTTTTCTGGAATTGCCTTGCCCGGTCTTGTCTTGACTTGTATGGAATTGCCTTGCTGGGAATTGCCTTGCCTTTACTTGCCTTTCCTTTTCTTTCCTTTCCTGAAATTTCCTTGCCTTGCCTTGCATGCCTTGCTTGGAATTGCCTGGCATTTCCTGGAATTGCCTTGCTTGGAAGTGTCTTGCCTTGAATTGCCTGAAATTTTCTTGCCTACAATGGCCTTATATTCTTTGTCTTGCCTTGCCTGGAATCACATTGCATCGAATTGCCTTGCCTTGCCTTGCTGTTTCTGGAATTGTCTTGCCTCACTTTGCCTTGCCTTACCTGGAGTTGCCTTGCCTGGAATTGCTTTTCCCTGCATTGTCTTGCCTTGCTTCAACTGGAATTGCTGTTTCTGGAATTACTTTGCTTTGCCTTACCTTGCCTGCAATTTTCTTGCATTTTCTTGCTTGGAATTGCCTTGTCTGGGGTTTTCTTACCTTGACATTTTTTGCAATACCTGAAATTACCTGCCTGGAATTGCCGTGCCTTGCCTTTTCTGGAATTCCCTTGCCCTGCCTTCCCTGAAGTTGCATTGCCTTGCCTGGAATTGCCTTGCCCGGCTTTGATTTGCCTTGCCTGAAAATGCCTTGCCTCACCTTGCCTGGAAATGCCTTGCTTTGCATTGCTTTGCCTTACATGGAATTCCCTTGCCGGGAATTGCCAGGTTTGGTCTTGCCTTTTCTTTCCCGGAATTGCCTTTTTCAGCCTTGCCTTGCCTTGCTCAGAAATGCCTTGCCTTGCATTTCCTTGACTTGCATGGAATTGCCTTTCCAGAAATTGCCTTGCTTGGCCTTGTCTTTCCTTTCCTGGAATTGCCTTGCCTGGCCTTATTTTGCCTGCCTGGAATTGCCTTGCCTTGCATTGCCTTGTCTTGCCTTGCATGGAATTGCCTCACCAGGAATTGCTTTGCCTTGACTTGTTTTGCCTTTTCTTTTTTTCCTGCAATTGCCTTGCATTGCCTGGAATTGCCTTGCCCAGCCTTGTCTTGCCTTACCTGTCATTGCCTTGCCTAGAATTACCTTTCCTTGACTTTAATTGCCTTTCCCTTTCTAGAATGGCCTTGTCTGGAATTGCCTTGCTTTGCCTGAAATTGCCTTGACTGGAATTGTTTTGCCTTCCCTGTCTTGCATTGCCTGGAATTGCCTTTCCTTGCTTGGAATTGCCTTTTCTGGGGTTTCCTTGCCTTGACTTGTCTTGTGTTACCTGAAATTGCCTTTCCTGGAATTGCCTTGCCTTGCCTTGTCTTTCCTAAAATTGCTTTGTTTTGCCCTGCTTCGAATTGCCTTGCCTGGAGGTTGTTTCCTTGTTTTGACTTTTCTTGTGTTACCTGAAATTACCTTTCCTGGAATTGCCCTATTTTGCCTTCTCTTTCCTGAAACTGCTTGTCTTTCCCTTGCGTTGCGTTGCCTGGAATTGTCTTGCCTGGAGTTGCCTTGCCTTGCCTTTCCTGAAATTGCTTCTCCTTCCTTTGCCTTGCCTTGCCTGGAATTTCCCTGCCTTATCTTGCCTTTCTTGGAATTGCCTTGCCTTTTTCTCTTGCCTTGCCTGGTATTTTCCTGGCCTTGCCTTTTCTGGAATTATGTTACCTGGAATTGCCTTGTTTTGCCTTGCTTCAAATTGCCTTGCCTGGAAGTTGGTTCCTTGCTTTTACTTTTCATGTGTTACCTGAAGTTACTTTTCCTGAAATTGCCCTACTTTTCCTTCTCTTTCCTGGAATTTCTTGTCTTTCCCTTTCATTGCATTGCCTGAAATTGTATTTCCTGGAATTGCCTTTCCTTTCCTTTCCTGGAATTGCCTCTTTTTCCTTTGCCTTGCCTTGCCTAGAATTTCCCTGCCTTATCTTGCCTTTTTTAGAATTGCCCTGCCTGAAATTTCCTTGCCTTTTTTTTCTTGCCTTGCCTTTTCTGGAATTACCTTACTTGGAATTGCCTTGATTTGCCATGCCTTGCCTTATCTGGAATTGCCTTTCCCTGCCTTGTGTTGCCTTGCCTTGCCTGAAATTTCCTTGTCTGGAATTGCCCTGCCTTGGGTTTCCTTGCCTTGCCTTGCATTATCTTGAATTGCCTTGCCTTGCCTGAAATTACCTTGCCTGGAATTGTCTTGTATGAAATTGCCTTGCCTGAATTTACCTTGGCTGGAATTGGCTTGTCTTGCCTTTCCTGAAATTGTGTTGCCTGGAGTTGCTCTGCCTTGCTTTGCCTTGCCTCGCCTCGCCTCACCTTGTCTTGCCTTGCCTTGCCTGGAATTGCCTTGCATTGCCTTGTCTGAAATTGCCTTGCTTTGTCTTGCCTGGAAAAGCCTTGCCTTGCCTTGTGTGTAATTGCCTTACCTGTAATTTCCTTGACTTGACTTGACTTGCTTTACCTGAAATTGTCTTTCCTGGAATTTTCTTGCCTTGACTTGCCTGTTGTGGATTTTTTTTGCCTTTTCTTGCATTGCCTTGCCTTGCCAGGAATTGCCTTGCCTGGCTTTGTTTTGCCTCCCCTGTAATTGTCTTGCTTGGAGTTGCCCTGCCTTGCCTTGCCTTGCCTTGCCTGGAATTTCCCTGTGTTGACTTGCCTTTCATTGCTTCGAATTGCCTTGCTGGGAGTTACATTGCCTTACCTTTTCTTAGATTGTCTTGCCTTGCCTAGCCTGGAATTGCCTTTCCTTTCCTTTCCTTTCCTTTTCTTGCATTACATTGCCTGGCCTGGTTTGGCCTGGCCTGGAATTGCCTGACCTTGCTTTGCCTTGACTGGTCTGGAATTGTCTGGCCTTGCCTGGTCTGGGCTGGAATTGCCTGGCCTTGCCTAACCTGGCTTGAAATGGCCTGGATTGTCCTAGATTGGCCTGGCATGGCCTGGAATAACCTGAACTGGAATGCACTAGCCTGGAATGGCCTGGCCTGGCCTGACCTTGCCTGGTCTGGTCTGGGCTGGCCTCAATGGTCTTTTCTGGCTCTGTCTGTCCTGGCCTGCAATGGTCTGCCAATAATGGTCTTGCTTGCAATTGCCTTGCCTATATTTGCCTTACCTGTAAGTACCCTGCCTTGCCTTGTCTGGAATTGCCCTGCCTTGCCTTGACTTGCCATGCCATGCCAGGAATTGCCTTGCCTTACCTCAAATTGCCTTTCCTGAAATTGAATCACCTTGACTTGTCTTGCCTTTCCTTTTCTGGAATTGCCTTGCCTGAAATTGCCTTGCCTTACCTTGCCTGTATTTTCCTTTCCTGGAATTGCCTTGCCTTGACTTGTCTTCCCTTTCCATTCCTGAAATTGCCTTGCTTGGAATTGACTTGCCTTGCCATGCCTTGCCTTGCCTGGAATTGCCTTGCCTGGAATTGCCTTGCCTTACAATGTATGGTCTTGCCTGTCTTAGAATTGCCTGGCCTTGCCTGGTTTTACCTCTCCTGGTTTGAAATTTTCTGGCTTGAGTTGGCCTGGAATAGTAATTACTGGCCTTCCCTGGCCTGCAATTGCTTTGCCTTTCTTTTCATTGTCTTTTCTGGAATTTCCTTGACTGGAACTGCCTTGCCTTGCCTTGCCTAAACTTGCCTATCATCGTCTTGCTTGGAATTGCTTTAACTTGCTTTGCCTTGCTGTGCGTGGAATTGTCTTTCCTGGAATAGCTTTGCATTGCCGGGAATTTCCTTGCATGGAATTGCCTTGCATTGCCTTGCCTTGCCTTGCCTTGCAATGTTTGTCCTGTCCTGTCCTAGAATTACCTGGCCTTGCCTGGCTTGGGTTGGAATTTTCTGGCCTGGCAGAGACTGGCCTGGCCTGGCCTGGTCTAGAATAGTTTGGCCTAACCGGTCCTGGCCTGGCCTGGCCTGAAATGACGTGGATTGGCCTGGTCTGGCCTGCAAGGATCTTGCCTAGCCTAGAATTGCCTGCAAGATCCTAGCCTTGCCTGGCCTTTTTTGAAATAAACTTGCCTGGCCTGGCTTGCATGCAATTGCCTTGCCTTCTCTTGCCTTGCCTTGCCTGGAATTGCCTTGAATGAAATTGCCCTAACTTGCCTTTTATAACTTTTCCTGGAATTGCCTTGACTGGAATTGCCTGACTTTGCTTTGATTTGCTTTGCCTTGCCTGAAGTTGCCTTGCCTGCAATTTTTTGGCCCTGCCTTGCCTTGCATTGCCTCGAATTGTTTTGCTTGAAATTGCCCTGCCTTGCCTTGCCTTGCCTAAAATTTCCGTGCCTGGCTGGGACTTGCTTGCAATTGCCTTGCCTTGTTTTGCCTAGACTTGCCTGAAACTTTCTTGCCTGGAATTGCTCTGCCTTGTCTAGCCTTACCAGAAATTGCCTTGCTCTAAATTGCCTTGCCTTGCCTTGCCTAGAACTCCCTTGCCTGGTATTGCCTTGCCTTGACTTGTCTTGCCTTTTCTTGCCTGGAATTGTATTGTCTTGCCTTAACTTGCACTGCCTTTTTTGCCTGGAATTGTCTTGCCTTTCTTTACCTTGCCTTCCAACGTCTGGCCTAAACAGGCCTGGTCTTGCAATGCCTGGTCTGGCCTGGCCTGGCCTAGAATTGCCTGGCATTACCAGTCCTGGGCTGGAATTGCCTGGCCTCGCGTGGTCTCACTTGGCCTAAAATGGCTTGTCATGGCCTAATGTGGCCTGGAATGATTTGGACTGGCTTTGCTTGGCCTTGTCTGGCCTGCAATTGCTTTGCTTCCCTTGCCTTGTCTTGACTGGAACTGCCCTGCCTTGCCTTGCCTGCCATTGCCTGGTATTGCCTTGCTTGGAATTGCCCTACGTTGCCTTGCCTTGACTTGCTGGAATTTCCTTGCCTGGAACCTCCGTGCCTTCCATTTTCCTGCCTTGCGTGGAATTGTCTTGCTGGGAATTGCCTTGCCTTTCTTGCCTTGCATTGCCTGTAATTGTCTTGCCTTGCCTTGCCTTGCATGGAATTGCTTTGCCTGAAATTAGCTTTTTTTTGACTTGCCTGGAATTACCTTAACTAAAATTTCCTTGCCTTTCTTGTCTTGCCTTGAATGGAATTTCCTTGCATGGAATTGCCTCACCTTGAGTTGTTTTGCCTGGAATTGCCTTGCATGAAGTTGCCCTGCCTTGCCTTGCCTGGCCTGGCCTTGCTTGCAATTGCCTTGTTTTTCTTGCCTTGCCTTGCCTATAATTGCCTTGACTGGAATTACCCTGTCTTGCCTTGCCTGGAATTGCCCTGTTTTTCTTTACCTTGCATTGCCTCAAATTGCCTTGACTGGAATTGCCCTGATTTGCTTTGCCTTGCATTGCATGGAATTGCTTTGCCTAGCCTTGCCTTGTCTTGCCTGGAATTGCCTAGCCTGAAATTGCCCTGTCTTGCCTGGCTTTACCTTCCCTTGCCTAGAATTGTTTAGCCTGAAATTGCCTTGACTTCCCTTGCCTGAAATTGCCTCGCCTGGAATCACCTGGTCTTTTCTGGCCTTGCCTTGCCTGGAATTGTCTTCTCTGGAGTTTTCTTGCCTTGTCTTGCCTGGAATTGCCTTGCCTGGAATTGCCTTTCATTGTCTTGCCTTGTCTGGAATTGCCTTGCCTGGAATTGATGTTTATGGAATTCCCTTTCCTGAAATTGCCTTGCCTTGCCTGAAATTTCCTTGACTGAAATTGCCCTGTCTTGCCTTGCCTTTAATTGCCTTGCCTGAAATTTTCCTGTTTTTCTTTATTTTGCATTGCCTCAAATTGCCTTGACTGGGATTGTTTTGCTTTGCCTTGCCTTGCATTGCATGTAATCGACTTGCCTAGCCTTGCCTTGTATTACCTGGAATTGCCTAGCCTAAAATTTTCCTGTCTTGCCTGGCCTTACCTTCCCTTTCCTAGAATTGTTTTGCATGGAATTGCCTCGCCTGGAATCGTCTTGTCTTTCCTGGTTTTGCCTTGCCTGGAATTGTCTCGTTGAGAGTTTCCTTCCCTTGTCTTGACTTGCCTTGCCTGGAATTGCCTTGCCTTGCCTGTAATTACCTTGCACTGCCTTTCCTTGCCTTTCCTTGCCTGAAATTTCCTTGCCTTTTCTTGCTTGGAATTGCCTTGCCTGGGGTTTTCTTGCCTTGACTTGTCTTGCATTACCTGAAATTGCCTTTCCTGGAATTGCCGTGCCTTGCCTTTCCTGGAATTGCCTTGCTTTGCCTTGCCTTGCCTGAAGCTGCATTGCCTTGCCTGGAATTTCCTTGCCCAGTCTTACCTTGCCTTGCCTGAAAATGCCTTGCATTTCATTGCCTTGCTTTGCATGGAATTGCCTTGCCAGTATTTGCCTTCTTTGGCCTTGCCTTTCCTTTCCAGGAATTCCCTTGCCTGGCCTTACCTTGCCTGGAAATGCCTTGCCTTGCCTTGCATGGAATTGCCTTGACAAGAATTGTCTCGTTTGGTCTTGCCTTGCCTTTCCTGGAATTGCCTTGCTTTTCCTGGAATTGCCTTGCCCGGCCTTATTTTGCCTGCCTGGAATTGCATTGCCTTGCATTGCCTTGCCTTGCATGGAATTGCCTCGCTGGGAATTGCCTTGCCTTGACCTGTATTGACTTTTCTTTTTTCATTTTTCTGGAATTTCCTTGCCTTGCCTTGCCCTGCACTGCCTTCCCTGGAATTGCCTTGCCTTGCCTTGCCTTGCCTTACCTGGAGTTGCCTTGCCTAAAATTGCCTTGTCTTTCCTTGCCTTGTCTTGCCTGAAATTGCCTAGCCTGAAATTTGCTAGGCAATTGCCTTTCCTTTCCTGGAATTGCCTTGTCTGAAATTTCCTTGCTTTGCCTCTCCTTGCCTTGCCTGGAATTGCCTTGACTTGAATTGTTTTACCTTCCCTGTCTTGCATTGCCTGGCATTGTTTTGCCTTTCCTTTCCTTTCTTGGAATTGCCTTTCCTGGGGTTTCCTTGCATTGACTTGTCTTGCGTTACCTGAAATTGCCTTTTCTAAAATTTCCTTCCCTTGTCTTGTTTTCCTGGAATTGCCTTGTTTTGCCTTGCTTCGAATTGCCTTGCCTAGTTTCTTTGCCTTGTCTTTCCTTTCTTGCCTTGACTTTTTTTGCGTTACCTAAAATTGCCTTTCCTGGAATTGCCATGTCTTGCCTTTCCTGGAATTGTGTTACCTATAATTATCTTTCCTGGAATTGCCCTATTTTGCCTTCTCTTTCCTAAAATTGTTTGTCTTTCCCTTGCATTGCGTTTCCTGGAATTGCCTCGCCTTTCCTGGAATTGCCTCTCCTTCCTTTGCCTTGCCTTTTCTGGAATATCTCTGCCTTATTTTGCCTTTCCTGGAATTGTCTTGCCTGGAATTGCCTTGCCTATTTTGTCTTGCCTTACCTGGAATTTCTTTGCATGAAATTTCCTTGCCTTGCCTTTCCTGAAATTACCTTACCTGGAATTGCCTTGCTTTGCCCTGCCTTGCCTTACGTGGAATTGCCTTGCCAAGAATTGCCTTTTGCTGCCTTGTGGGTTTTTTGCCTTGCCTAAAATTGCCTTGCCTGATATTTTCTTTTTTTCTTTTTCTTGCCTTGCCTAAAATTGGCTTGCATGAAATTGCCTTGCCAGGATTTACCTTGGTGGGAATCACCTTGTCTTGCCTTTCCTGAAATTGCCTTGCCTGGAGTTGTTCTGGGTTACCTTGCCTTGCCTTGAATTGTTTTTCCTGGAATTTCCCTATTTTACCTTGCTTTGCCATGCCTGAAATTGTCTTGCCTGTAATTGCCCTGACCTGCCTTGCCTTGCATTGCCTTGCCTTGCCTTGCATGGAATTGCCTTGCCTGTAAATTCCTTGACTTGACTTGACTTGCATTAACTGAAATTGCCTAGCCTAGAATTTCCTTGCCTTGGTTTACCTTTTCTGGGATTTTTTTTTTGCCTTGCCTTACATTGCCTTGCCCAGAATTGCCTTGCCTGGCTTTGTTTTGCCTCGACTGTAATTGTCTTGCTTGGAGTTTCCCTGCCTTGCCTTGCCTTGCCTTGTCTTGCATTGCCTTGCCTGAAATTGTTCTGTCTTGCCTTGCCTTGCCTGGAGTTGCCCTGTCTTGCCTTGCCTTTCATTGCTTCGAATTGCCTCGCTGGGAGTTGCATTGCCTTTTATTTCCTTAAATTGTCTTGCTTTGCCTCGCCTGGAATTGTCTTTTCTTGCCTTTCCTTGCCTTTTTTTGCATTACATTGCCTGACCTGGTTTGGCCTGGCCTGGCATGGCCTGGTCTGGAATAGTTTGGCTTGGCTGGCCTGGCTGACATTGCCTGAAATGAATTTGAGTGACCTGATCTGGCCTGCAATGGCCTTGCCAGGCTTGTTCTGGCCTACAGAAACCTTGCCTAGCCTAGCCTTACCTTCAAGAGCCTAATTTTGCCTGGTTTTTCCTGAAATAAACTTTCCTGGCCTGGCTTGCCTGCAATTGCCTTGCCTTCCCTTGCCTTGCCTTGCCTGGAATTGCCTTGACTAAAATTTCCCTAACTTGCCTTTCATAGTGTTTCTTGGAATTGCCTTGTCTGGAATTGCCCTTCTTTTCCTTGCTTTGCTTTGCCTTGCCTGGAATTGCCTTGCCTGCAATTTTTCTGCCTTGACTTGCCTTGCATTGCCTCAAATTGCCTTGCTTGGAATTGCTTTGCCTTGCCTTGCCTTGCCTGAAATTGCCGTGCCCTGCTAGGATTTGCTTGAAATTACCTTGTTTTCCCTTGACTTGCCTTGCCTGAAATTGGCTTGACTGGAATTGCCCTGCCTTGCCTTGCATGGAATTGTCTTGCCTGGAATTTCCGTACCTTGCCTGGAATTGTCTTGCCTGGAATTGCCCTGCCTTTCCTTGCCTTGTATTGCCTCAAATTGCCTTGCTTGGAATTGTCCTGACTTGCTTTGCCTTGCCTTGCCTGGATTTTTCTTTCCTGGAATCGCCTTGCTTCGTTTTGCCTTGCCTTGCCTAGAATTGCCTTGCCTGGAGTTGCCCTGCCTTTCCTTGCCTTCCCTTGCCTGAAATTGCATTTCATAGAATCACCTTTATTTGTTTTGCCTTGACTTGCCTGGAATTGCCTAGCCTGGATTTGTACTGTCTTGCCTGGGCTTACCTTCTTTTACCTAGAATTGCCTTGCTTGGAATTGCCTTGCCTTGTCTTGCCTAGTCTTTCCTGGAATTGCCTTGCCTGGAGTTGCTCTGACTTGTCTTGCCTTGCCAGAAATTTTCTTTCCTTGATTGGCCTTGTCTTGCCTTGCCTAGAATTGCCTTGCCTGGTATTACCTTGACTTGACTTGTCTTACCTTTCCTTGCCTTACATTACTTTGCCTTGCCTTGCCTGGAATTCCCTTGCCTTGCCTGGAATTCCCTTGCCTACCCTTAACTAGCCTTCCAATGCCTGGTCTGGAAAGGTCTGGTCTTGCAATGAGTGGCCTGGCCTGTCCTAGCCTAAAATTGCCTGACCTTACCAGACCTGGGCTGTAATTGCCTTTCCTTGCCTTGCCTAAAAATGCCTTTTCTAGAATCGCCTTTCTTTGTTTTGCCTTGCCTTACCTGGAATTGCCTTGCCTTGCCTGGAATTGCTTAGGCTGGAATTGTACTGTCTTGACTGGACTTACCATCCCTTACCTAGAATTCCCTTTCCTGAAATTGCCTTGCCTTGTCTTGCCTAAACTAGCCTGGAATTGCCTTGTCTGGAATTTCTCTGCCTTGTCTTGCCTTGCCAGAAATTGCCTTGCCTTGAATGGCCTTGCCTCACCTTGGCTAGAATTGCCTTGCCTGGTATTGCCTTGCCTTGACTTGTCTTGCCTTGCCTTGCCTGGAATTGTCTTGCCTTGCCTTACCTTGCGTTGCCTCAACTTGTCTTGCATGGAATTCCCTTGCCTTCTTTTACCTTGCCTTCCAGTGCCTGGCTTGGACAGGCCTGGTCTTGCAATTCTTGGTCTGGCTTGGCCTGGCCTAGAATTGCCTGGCCTTACCAGTCCTAGGCTGAAATTGCCTGGCCTGGCCTGGTCTTGTCTGGCTTGGAATGACTTCGCTTGGCCTAATCTGGCCTAGAATGGCTTGGCCTGGCCTTCCCTGGCTTGCAATAGACTGGCCTTGTCTAACCTGCAATTGCTTTGCTTCCATTGCCTTACCTTGACTGGAATTTCCCTGCCTTGCCTTGCCTACTCTTTCCTGGAATTGCCTTGCCTGGAATTGCCCCACCTTGCCTTGTTTTGACTTGCCTTGCTTTGCCTTGCCTTGCCTTGCCTGGAATTGCCTTGCCTTGCATTTTCCTGCCTTGCATGAAATTTTCTTGCCAGAAATTGCCTTGCCTTCCTTACCTGGAATTGCCTGAAATTCCCATTCCTTGCATTGCCTCTCATTTCTTTCCCTTCCCTTGCCTTGTTTTGAATTACCTTGTCTTGCTTGGTTTGCCTGGAATTGTCTTTTCTTGCCTTGCCTTGCCTTGCCCCATGTGAAATTTCTTTTTCTTGAATTAACTTGCCTTGTCTTGCCTGTAATTACCTTAACTAAAATTTCCTTGCCTTCCTTGTCTTGCCTTGAATGGAATTGCCTTGCATGGTTTTGCCTAGCCTGAAGTTGCCTTGCCTAAAATTGCCTTACATAAAATTGCCCTGCCTTGCCTGGCCTGGCCTGGCCTGACTTTGCTTGCAATTGCCTTGTTTTTTCTTTCCTTGCCTTGCCTGCAATTGCCTTGACTGAAATTGCCCTGTCTTGCCTTGCCTGGAATTGCCCTTTTTTTTTTTACCTTGCATTTCCTCAAATTGCCTGGACTAGGATTGCCCTGCTTTGTCTTGCCTTGCATTGCATGTAATCACCTTGCCTAGCCTTGCCTTGTCTTGCCTGGAATTGCCTAGCCTGAAATTGCCCTGTCTTACCTAGCCTTACCTTTTATTGCCTAGAATTGTTTTGCCTGAAATTGCCTTGACTTCTCTTGCCTGGAATTGCCTCGCCTGGAATCGCCTTGTATTTACTGGTTTTGCCTTGCCTGGAATTGCCGTTTCTGGAGTTTCCTTTCCTGAAATTGCCTTGCCTTGCCTGGAATTTTCCTGCCTCGAGTTTTCCTGCCTTGCCTTGCATATTCTTTCCTTGCCTGAAATTGCCTTGTCTTACCTTACCTTGTCTGGAATTGCCTTATGTGGATTTGCCTTTCCTTGCCTTTTGTAAAATTGCCCTGCCTGGAATTACACTTTTTTGCCTTTTCTTGCCTCGCTTTGCATGGAATTTTTTTGCCTTGCCTTTAATTGCTTTGCCTGGAATTGCCTTGCGTGGAATTGCCTTGCCTGGTATTGCTTTGCCTTGCATTATGTAAAATTGCCTTGTATTGAATCACGTTGCCTTTTCTTGCCTTACCTTGCCTGGAAATGCCTTTACTGGAATTGCCTTGCCTTGCCCGAAAATGTTTTGCCTTTCCTTGCATTGTCTCTCCTTCCCTTGCCATGCCTGGAGATTTTTGTTATGCATTTCCTTACCTTGTCTGGAATTGCCTTGCCTTGAATTTCCTGGAATATTCTTGCCTGAAATTGCCTTATCTTCTTTATCTTGCCTTGCCTGGAATTGTGTTGCAAAGAATTGTCTTGCTTTGCCTTGCCTTACCTTTCTGGGAATTGCCTTGCCTTGCATTACCCAAAATTGCCTTGACTGAAATTTTCTTGCCTTGACTTACCTTTCCTGGAATTTCCTTGCCTTGCCTTGCATTGCCTTGCCAGGAATTGCCTTGCCTGCCTTTGTTTTGCCTCGACTGTATTTGTCTTGCTTGGAGTTGCCCTGCCTTGCCTTGTCTTGCCTTGCCTTGCCTGGAACTGCCCTGTCTTGCCTTGCCTTTCATTGCTTCGCATTGCCTTGCTGGAAGCTGCATTGCCTTTCCTTTCCTTAGATTGTCTTGCCTTGTCTTGACTGGAATTGCCTTGCCTTTCCTTGCCCTTTCTTGCACTACATTGCCTGGCCTGGTTTGGCCTGGCCTGGAATTGACTGTCCTTGCCTTGTCTGGCCTGGCCTGGAATTGTCTGGTCTTGCCTGGATTGGACTGGATTTGCCAGGCCTTGCCTAACCTGGGTTGAAATGGCCTGGATTGGCCTGGAATAATTTGGACTGGCCTGCACTAGCCTGGAATGACCTGGCCTTGCCTGTCCTTACCTGGTCTGGCCTGGGCTGGCCTCAATGGTCTTTCCTGGCTTTGTCTGTCCTGGCCTAAAATGGTCTGGCCAATAATGGCCTTGCCTGCAATTGCCTTGCCTTCCCTAGCCTTGCCTGTAATTGCCTTACCTGTAAGTACCCTGCCTTGCCTTGCCTGGAATTGCCCTGTTTTGTCCTTCCTTGCCTGGAATTACTTTGCCTTTTCTTGCCTTTACTTGCAATGCCTGGTCTGGCCTGGTCTAAAATTGCCTGGCCTTGCCTGGTCTTACCTCTCCTGGGCTGGAATTTTCTGGCGTGTATTGGCCTGGAATGGCTTGTACTCACCTTCCCTGGCCTGCAATTGCTTTGTCTTCTCTTGCCTTGTCTTTTCTGGAATTTCCTTGACTGGAACTGCCCTGCCTTTCCTTGCCTAAACTTGCCTGTCATTGCCTTTCCTGGAATTGTCCTAACTTTCTTTGCCTTGCCTTGCATGGAATTGTCTTTCCTGGAATAGCCTTGCATTGCCTGGAATTGCCTTGCATGGAGTTGCCTTGCCTTGCCTTGCCTTGCCTTGCCTTGCACTCTTTGTCCTGTCCTGTCCTAGAATTGCCTGGCCTTGCCTGGCCTGGGCTGAAATTTTCTGGCCTAGCATAGTCTGGCCTGGCCTGGCCCAGTCTGGAATAGTTTGGCCTAACCTGGCCTGGCCTGGCATTGCCTGAAAGAAATTAAAGTGGCCTCATCTGGCCTGCAATGGCCTTGCCAGGCTTGTCCTGGCCTGCAAGAACCTGGCATAGCCTAGCCTTGCCTGCAAGAGCCTAGCCTTGCCTGGCCTTTCCTGCAATAAACTTGCATGGCCTGGCTTGCCTGCAATTGCCTTTCCTTCCCTTGCCTTGCCTTGCCTAAAATTGCCTTGACTGAAATTGCCCTAGCTTGCTTTTCATAGCCTTTCCCAGAATTGCCTTGCCTGGAATTGCCCTACTTTGCCTTGCTTTGCTTTGCCCTGCCTAAAATTGCCTTGCCTGCAATTTTTCTGCCTTGCCTTACCTTGCATTGCCTAGAATTGCCTTGCTTTGAATTGCCCTGCCTTGACTTGCCTTGTCTGAAATTGCCGAGCCTGGCTGGAACTTGCTTGCAATTGCCTTGCCTTTCCTTGCCTTGCCTTGCCTGGAATTGCCTTGCCTGAAATTTTCCTACCTTGCATGAAATTGCCTTGCCTAAAATTGCCCTGCCTTGCCTTGCTTTGTATTGCCCTAAATTGCCTTGCCTGAAATTATTCTGCCTTCCTTTGCTTTGCCTTGCCTGGATTTGCCTTTCTGGAATTGCCTTGCCTTGTTTTGCCTTGCCTTGACTGGAATTGCTTTGCCTGAAATAGCCCTGTTTTTCTTTTCCTTGCTTTGCCTGAAATTACCTTTCCTAGAATCACCTTTTTTTGTTTTGCCTTGCCTTACCTGGAATTGCCTTGCCTAGCCTGGAATTGTACTGTCTTGCCTGGACTTACCTTCCCTTCCCTAGAATTTCCTTGCCTAGAATTGCCTTGCCTTGCCTTGCCTTCCCTACACTTACCTGCAATTGCCTGGCCTGGAATTGCCCTACCTTTACCTTGTTTTGACTTGCCTTGCACTGCCTTACCTGGAATTGCCTTGCCTTGCATTTCCCTGCCTTGTATGGAATTTTCTTGCCTTCCTTGCCTTGCATTGCCTGGAATTCCCATTTTTTGCATTGCCTCATTTCTCTTCCTTCCCTTTTCTTGTTTTGAATTACCTTGTCTTGCCATGCCTTGCCTTGCCTGGAATTGTCTTTCATTGCATTGCCTTTTTTGCCTTGCATAGAATTTCTTTGCCTGGAATTAACTTGCCTTGCCTTGCCTGGAATTATCTTAACTTAAATTTCCTTGCCTTCCTTGTCTATCCTTGAATGAAATTGCCTTGCATGAAATTGCCTCGCGTGAAGTTGCCTTGCCTGGAATTGCTTTGCCTTGCCTTGCCTTGCCATGTTTTGCCTTGCCTTGCTTGCCTTGCCTGGAATTGCCTAGCCTTGCCTTTCTGGAATTCCCTTTTCTGAAATTGACTTGCCTTGCCTGGAATTGCCCTGCCTCGAGTTGTGTTGCCTTGCCTTGCCTTGTTTTTCCTTGCTTATTCTTGCCTTGCCTGAAATTGCCTTGCCTTATTTTTCCTTACCTGGAATTGCCTTTTGTGGATTTGCCTTTCCTTGCCTTTTTCTTTGCCTTTTGTAAAATTGCCTTGCCTGGAATTACACATTTTTGCCTTGCCTTGCCTTGCCTTGCCTTGCCTTGCCTTGCCTTGCCTTGCCTTGCCTTGCCTTGCCTTGCCTTGCCTTGCCTTGCCTTGCCTTGCCTTGCCTTGCCTTGCCTTGCCTTGCCTTGCCTTGCATAGAATTTTCTTGTCTTGCATTTAATTGCTTGCCTGGAATTGCCTTGCCTGGTATTGCCTTGCCATGCATTACATAAAATTGCCTTGCATTGAATTGCATTGCCTTTTTTTGCCTTACCTTGCCTGGAAATGCCTTTACTGGAATTGCCTTACCTTGCCCGGAATTGCCCTGCCTTTTCTGTTTTTTTTTTTTTTTCCATTAAACTTGTTTAATGGGTCTCAAAATTCTGTGACAAATTTTTGGTTAAGTTGTTTCCATTAAAAGTACTGATTTTTAAAAACTAATAACTTAAAACTGTCACATGCAAAAAAGAAAACCAAAGTGGTCCACAAAACATTCTCCTTTTCTCCTGAAGGTTTTACGATTCATTGTTATCATCAACCAGTCTTTTACTACTAAACTTAAATGGCCAATTGAAACAAACAGTTCTGAGACCATTCTTCCTCCACCACTGATTAAGACTGACATGGCAGGTATTAGGGATAATATTCATTTAGCCTTTTGAGCTTTCTGGGCAGACTTGGTGACCTTGCCAGCTCCAGCAGCCTTCTTATCCACTGCTTTGATGACACCCATGGCAACTGTCTGTCTCATATCACGAACAGCAAAGCGACAAAGAGGTGGATAGTTTGAAAATCTCTCAACACACTTGGGCTTTCCAGGAACCATATCAACGATGGCAGCATCACCAGACTTCAAGAACTTAGGGCCATCTTCCAGCTTTTTGCCAGAACGGCGATCAGTCTTTTCCTTCAGCTCAGCAAACTTGCATGCAATGTGAGTTGTGTGGCAATACAGTACAGGGGCATAGCCAGCACTGATTTGGCCTGGGTGGTTCAGGATTATCACCTGAGCAGTGAAGCCAGCTGCTTCCATTGGTGGGTCATTCTTGCTGTCACCAGCAACCTTGCCATGATGAACATCCTTGACAGACACATTCTTGACATTGAAGCCAACATTGTCCCCAGGAATAGCTTCACTCAAAGCTTCATGGTGCATTTCAACAGATTTCACTTCAGTTGTAACGTTGACTGGAGCAAAGGTGACCACCATACCAGGTTTGAGAACACCAGTCTTTACTCAACCAACAAGAACAGTGCCAATACCACCAATTTTATAGACATCCTGGGAGGCAGGTGCAAGGGCTTGTCAGTTGGACGAGTTGGTGTTAGGATGCAGTTCAGAGCCTCAAGCAGTGTAGTCCCACTGGCATTGCCATCTTACGGGTAACTTTCCAACCCTTGAACCAAGGCATGTTAGCACTTGGCTTCAGCATGTTGTCACCATTCCAACCAGAAATTGGCACAAATGCTACTGTGTTGGGCTTGTAGCCAATTTTCTTAATATAAGTGCTGACTTCCTTAACGATTTTCTCATATCTCTTCTGGCTGTAGGGTGGTTCAGTGGAATCCATTTTGTTAACACCAACAATTAGTTGTTTCACACCCAGTGTGTAAGCCAAAATGGCATGCTCTCAGGTCTGCCCATTCTTGGAGATACCAGCTTCAAATTCACCAACACGAGCAGTGACAATCAGGACAGCACAGTCAGCCTGAGATGTCCCAGTAATCATGTTTTTGATGAAGTCTCTGTGTCCTGGGGCATCAATGATAGTCACGTAGTACTTGCTGGTCTCGAATTTCCACAAGGAGATATCAATGGTGATACCACGTTCACGCTCAGCTTTCAGTTTATCCAAAACCCAAGCATACTTGAAGGAGCCCTTTCCCATCTCAGCAGCCTCATTTTCATATTTCTCAATGGTTCTTTTGTCGATGCCACCGCATTTGTAGATTATATGGCCAGTAGTGGTGGACTTGCCCGAATCTACGTGTCCAATGACGACAATGTTGATATGAATCTTTTTCTTTCCCATTTTGGCTTTTAGTGGTAGTTTTCACGACACCTGTGTTCTGGCAGCAAACCCATTGCAAACAGGCGCCCTGCCTTTTCTTACATTGCCTCTTCTTCCATTGTCATTCCTGGAATTGCCTTGTCTGTAGTTTTTTTGTTATGCATTTCCTTGCCTTGCCTGAAATTACCTTGTCTGGAGTATTTTTGTTATGCATTTCCTTGCCTTACCTGGAATTGCTTTGCATTGAATTGCCTGAAATTTTCTTTCCTGGAATTTTTTTGTCTTCTTTGTCTTGCCTTGCCTGGAATCACGTTGCATAGAATTGCCTTGCCTTGCCTGTGCTTGAAGATTGTATTACATCTGACCCCTTATTACCAGCTTAAGCAATGTATATGCCATGTATTACTGTGCACTAATTCAATAACAAATGATTCTATCTAGATTTAAATGTATTTGTTAACAAATGTATAATAGAAACCAAACCTAAACATGACAATAGACAAACATCTTTGTATGGTACCAGTTAGTTTTGCCATGGATCAGATGGTTTATAAAATAATAACTATAAAGCAAAAAGTAATTTGAAAGCCCATCTATTCCTGTGCTCAATAAAGTTAAGTTTCTCTTCATAAAAAAAGAATTGCCTTGCCTTTCCTTTCCTGGAATTGTCTTGCCTTGCATTACCTGGAATTGCCTTGCCTGGTATTGCCTTTCCCTGCCTTGTCTTGCCTTGCCTTGACTGAATTCACTTTTCCTAAAATTACCTTGCCTTGCCTGGGATTCCCTTGCCTTGCCTGGAATTGCCTTGCCTTGCTTGGAATTGCCTTGCCTAGAATTTCCCTACCTTGTCTTGCCTTGACTTGCCTGAAATCGCCTTGCTTTGCATTGCCTTGCCTTGCATAAAATTGCCTTGCCAAGAATTGCCTTGTTTGGCCTTGTCTTGCCTTTCCTGTAATTGCCTTGCCCGGCCTTATTTTGCCTGTCTGGAATTGCCTTGCCTTGCATAAAATTGCCTCACCAGGAATGGCTTTGTCTTGACCTGTTTTGCCTTTCCTTTATTTCATGGAATTTCCTTGCCTTGCCTTGCATTTCCTTGCCTGGAATTGCTCTGACTTGTCTTGCCTTGCCAGAAATTTCATTGCCTTTTTTTTTTGCCTAGAATTGCCTTGCCTGGTATAGCCTTGCCTTGACTTGTTCTTGCCTTTTCTTGGCTGGAATTGTCTTGCCTTGCCTTACCTTGCCTTGCCTTGCCTTGCCTTGCCTTGCCTTGCTTTGAATTCCCTTGTCTTCCCTTACCTTTCCATCCAATGCCTGGCCTGGCCTGGCCTGGCCTAGAATTGCCTGGTCTTAACAGTCCTGGGCTGGAATTTTCTGGCCTCGACTTGTCTCACCTGGCCTGGAATGGCTTGGCTTGGCCTAATGTGGCCTGGAATGGCTTGGACTGGCCTGCCCTGGACTGCAATGGCCTAGTCTTGTCTGGTTTGCAATTGCTTAGCTTCCTTTGCCTTGCCTTGACTGGAACTTCCCTGACTTGCCTTGCCTTGCCTACACTTGCCTGAAATTGCCTTGCCTGGAATTGCCCTACCTTGCCTTGTTTTGACTTGCCTTGCCTTGCCTGAAATTACCTTGCCTGAAATCGCCTTGCTTTGCATTTCCCTGCCTTGCATGAAATTTTCTTGATGGGAATTGCCTTGCCTTTCTTGTCTTGCATCGTCTGGAATTCTTATTCCTTTAATTGCCTCTCATTGCTTTCTTTTCCCTTGCCTTGTTTTGAATTACCCTCTCTTGCCTTTTCTTGCCTGGAATTGTCTTTCATTGTTTTGTTTGGCCTTGCCTTGCCTTGTGTGCAATTGCTTTGCCTGGAATTAATTTGCCTTGCCTTGCCTGGAACTATCTTAACTATAATTTCCCTTGACTTCCTTGTCTTGTCTTGAGTGGGATTGCCTTCCACTTAGTTGTCTCTCCTGGAGTTGCCTTTCCTGGAATTGCCTTGCATGAAATTTCCCTGCCTTGCCTTGCCTGGCCTGGCATTGCTTGCAATTGCCTTGTTTTTTCTTCCCTTGCCTTGCCTGGAATTGCCTTCGCTGAAATTGCCCTGTCTTGCCTTGCCTGTAATTGCCTTGTTTATCTTTACCTTGCATTGCCTCAAATTGCCTTGACTGGGATTGCCCTGCTTTGCCTTGCCTTGCATTGCATGTAATCGCCTTGCCTAGCCTTGCCTTGTCTTGGCTGAAATTGCCTAGTCTGAAATTGCTCTGTCTTGCCTGGAATTACCTTCCCTTGCCCACAATTGTTTTTTTCTGGAATTGCCTTGACTTTCCTTGCCTGGCATTGCCTCACCTGGAATCGCCTTGCCTTTTCTGGCCTTCCCTTGCCTGAAATTGTCTTGTCTGGAGTTTCCTTGCCTTGTCTTGCCTTGCCTTTCCTGGAATTGCCTTGCCTGAAATTGCCTTGCATTGCTTTACCTTGCCTTGCCTGGAATTGCCTTGCATTGCCTTGCCTGGAATTGCCTTGCCTTGTCTCACCTGGAATAGCCTTGCCTTGCCTTGCGTGGATTTGCCTTGCCTGTAATTTCCTTGACTTGACTTGTGTTACCTGAAATTGCCTTGCCTTGAATTGCTTTGCCTTGCCTTGCCTAGAATTTCCTTGCCTGGTATTGCCTTGCTTTCACTTGTCTTGCCTTTTCTTGTCTGGAATTGTCTTGCCTTGCCTTACCTTGCCTTGCCTTGCCTTGCCTTGCCTTGCCTGGAATTCCCTTGCCTTTCCTTACCTTGTTTTCCAATGCCTGGCCTAAACAGGCCTGGTTTTGCAATGCCTGGTTTGTCCTGGCCTGGCCTAGAATTGCCTGGCCTTACCAGTCCTGGGCTGGAATTACCTGCCCTCGCCTTGTCTCGCCTGGCCTGGAATGGCTTGGCTTGGCCTAATCTGGCCTGGAATGGCTTGGAATGGCCTTCCCTGACCTGCAATGGCCTGGCCTTGTCTGGCCTGCAATAGTTTGCTTCCCTTGCCTTGCCTTGACTGGAACTGCCCTACCTTGCCTTTCCTACCCTTGTCTGGAATTGCCTTGCCTGGAATTGCCTTGTTTTCCATTTTTCTGTCTTGCATGGAATTGTCTTGCCTGGAATTTTCTTGCCTTCCTTGCCTTGCGTTGCCTGAAATTCCCATTTTTTGCATTGCCTCTCATGTCTTTCCCTTCCCTTGCCTTTCTTTGAATTACCCTGTCTTGCCTAGCCTTGCCTGGAATTGTCTTTCTTGCCTTGCTTTGACTTGCCTTGTGTGGAATTGCTTTGCCTGGAATTAACTTGCCTTGCCTTGCCTTGCCTGGAATTACCAACTAAAATTTCCTTGACCTCTTTGTCTTGTTTTGAATGGAATTGCCTTGCATGGAATTGCCTCGCCTGTACTTGCCTTGCCTGGAATTGCCTTGCATAAAATTGCCCTGCCTTATCTTGCCTTGCCTGGCCTTGCTTGCAATTGCCTTGTTTTTTCTTGCCTTGCCTTGCTTGGAATTGCCTTGATAAAATTGTTGTCTTTCCTTGCTTGGAATTGCCTTGCCTGGTGTTACCCTGTTTTTCTTTACCTTGCATTGCCTCGAATTGTGGTGACTGGGATTGCCCTGCTTTGCCTTGCCTTGCATTGCATGTAATCGCCTTGCATAGCCTTGCCTTCTCTTGCCTGGAATTGACTAGCTTGAAATTGCCCTGTCTTGCCTGGCCTTACTTTCTTGTGCCTAGAATTTTTTTGCCTGGAATTGCCTTGACTTTCCTTGCCTGGAATTGCCTCGCCTGGAATCGCCTTGTCTTCCCTGGCCTTGCCTTGCCTGGAATTGTTTTGTCTGGAGTTTTCTTACCTTGTCTTGCCTTGCCTTTCCTGGAATTGCCTTGTCTGGAATTGCCTTGCATTGTTTTGCCTTTCATAGCCTTGCCTTTTCTGAAATTGCCTTGCCTTGCCTTGCCTGGAATTGCTGTTTCTGGAATTCTTTTTCCTGAAATTGCCTTGCCTTGCTTGTATTTTCTCTGCCTCTAGTTGTCCTGCCTTGCCTTGCCTTGTATTGCCTCAAATTGCCTTGCCCGGAATTGTTCTGTCTTCCTTTTCCTTGCCTTGACTGGATTTACCTTTCCTGAAATTGCTTTGCCTTCTTTTGCCTTGCCTTGCCTGAAATTGCCTTGCCTGGAATTGCCCTGCCTTTCTTTGCCTTGCCTTGCCAGAAATTGCCTTGTTTTGAATTGCCTTGCTTTGCCTTGACTAGAATTGCCTTCCCTGGTATTGCCCTGCCTTGACTTGTCTTGCCTTTTCTTGCCTGAAATTGTCTTGCCTTGCCTTTCCTAGCCTTGCCTTGCCTGGAATTCCCTTGCCTTTTCTTACCTGGCTTTCCAATGTCTGGCCTGGACAGTCCTGGTCTTGCAATGCCTGGCCTGGCCTGGCCTGGCCTAGAATTGTCTGGCTTTACCAGTCCTTGGCTGAAACTGCCTGGCTTTTCCTGGTCTTGCCTGGTCTGGAATCTCTTGGCTTGGACTAATCTGGCCTTGATTGGCTTGGACTGCCCTGCCCTGGCCTGCAATGGCCTGGTCTTGTCTGGCCTGCAATTGCTTTGCTTCCCTTGCCTTGCCCTGACTGGTAATTCCCTGCAGTGCCTTGCCTACTTTTGCCTGGATTTGCCTTGCCTGGAATTGCCCTATCTTGCTTTGCCTTGAGTTGCCTGGAATTTCCTTGTATGAAATTGCCCTACCTTGCCTTGCCTTGCCTGGAATTGCCTTGCTTGGAATCGCCTTGCCTTCCATTTCCCTGCCTTGCATAAAATTTTTTGGCCAGGAATTGCCTTGCCTTCCTTGCCTTGCATTGCCTGGAATTCCCATTTCTTGCATTTCCTCTCATTTCTTTCCCTTCCCTTGCCTTTTTTTGAATTACCCTGTCTTGCCTTGCCTTCCCTGGATTTGACTTTTGTTGACTTGCCTTGTCCTGCTTTGCCTTGCGTGGATTTGCTTTGCCTTGAATGACCTTTTCTTGCCTTGCTTAGAATTACCTTAACTAAAATTTCCTTGACTTCTTTGTCTTGCCTTGAGTGGAATTGCCTTGCATGGAATTGCCTTGCATGAAATTGCCCTGTCTTGCCTTGCCTTGCCTGGCCTTGCTTGCAATTTCCTTGTTTTTGCTTTCCTTGCCTTTCCTGGAATTGCCTTTACTAAAATACCCCTTTCTTGCCTTGCCTGAATTGCCTTGCCTGGAATTGCTCTGTTTTTCTTTACATTGCACTGCCTCAAATTGCCTTGACTGGGATTGCCCGGCTTTGTGTTGCCTTGCATTGCATGTAATCGCCTTGCCTAGCCTTGCCTTGTCTTGCCTGGAATTGCCTAGCCTAAAATTGCCCTGTCTTGCCTGACCTTACCTTCCCTTGCCTAGAATTGTTTTTCCTGGAATTTCCTTGACTTCCCTTGACTGGAATTGCCTCACCTTGAGTTGCCTTGTCTTTTCTGGCTTTGCCTTTCCTGGAATTGTCTTGTCTGGAGTTTCCTTGCCTTTTCATGTCTTGCCTTGCCTGGAATTGCCTTGCTTGAAATTGCATTTCCTTGCCTTGCCTGAAATTATCGTTTCTGGAATTACCTTTCCTGAAATTGCTTTGCCTTGCCTGGAATTGCCCTGCCTCGAGTTTTCCTGCCTTGCTTTGCCTTGTTTTGCATTGCCTATTCTTGCCTTGCCTGAAATTGTTTTGCGTTACCTTGCCTTGCCTGGTATTGCCTTAGGTGGATTTGCCTTCCCTTGCCTTTTCTTTCCTTGCATTTGTGAAATTGCCTTGCCTGGAATTACACTTTTTTCCCTTGCCTTGCCTTGCCTTGCATAGAATTTTCTTGCCTTGCCTTTAATTGCTTTGAATGGGATTTCCTTGCCTGGTATTGCCTTGCCTTGAGTTATGTAAAATTGCCTTGCATTGAATTGCATTGCCCTTTCTTGCCTTACCTTGCCTGGAAATGCCTTTACTGGAATTGCCTTTCCTTGCCTGTAATTTCCCTGCCTTTTTGTCTTTTGCCATGCCTGGAATTGCCTTGTCTGGAGTTTTTTTTTTGTTATGCATTTTTTTGCCTTGCCTGGAATTACTTTGCCTTAAATTGCCTGGAATTGCCTTATATTCCTTGTCTTGCCTTGCCTGGATTTGTATTGCATAGAATTGCCTTGCCTTGCCTTTCCTGGAATTGCCTTGCCTTGCATTACCTGGAATTGCCTTGCCTGGAATTGCCTTTGCCTGCCTTGTCTTCCCTTGCCTTGACTGGAATCGCTGTTTCTGAAATTACCTTGCCCTGCCTTGCCTTGCCTGGAATTTCCTTGCCTGGAGATGCCTTGCCTTGCCTTGCCTGGAATTGCCTTGTTTGTTTGCTTGAAATTGCCTTGTCTGAAGTTGCCTTGCCTTGCCTTGCCTTGCCTTACCTTGCCTGGAATTGCTTTGCTTGGAATTGCCTTGCCTTGCCTTGCCTTGCCTTACCTGAAATTGTCTTGCCTTGCCTTGCAAGAAATTGCCTTTCCCAGCCTTGTCTTGACTTGCACGTAATTGCCTTGCCGGAAATTGCCTTGCCTTTACTTGTGTTGTTTTGCCATTCAAAAAAAAATGCCTTGCCTTGCATGCCTTGCTTGGAATTGCGTTGCCTTGCCTGAAATTGGCTTGCCTGGATGTGCCTTGCCTTGAATTGTCTGAAATTTTCTTGCCTGCAATGGCCTTATCTTTTTTGTCTTGCTTTGCCTGGAATCACATTGCATTGAATTGCCTTGCCTTGCCTTGATGTTTCTGGAATTGCCTTGCCTTACCTTGCCTTGCCTTACCTGGAGTTGCCTTGCCTGGAATTGTTTTTCCCTGCCTTGTCTTGTCTTGCTTCGACTGTAATCACTGTTTCTGGAATGACCTTGCCCTGCCTTGCCTTGCCTTGCCTAAAATTTCCTTGCCTTTTCTTGCTTGGAATTGCCTTGCCTGGGGTTTTCTTGACTTAATTTTTTTTGCGTTACCTGAAATTGCCTTGCCTGGAATTGCTGTATCTTGTTTTTCCTGGAATTGCCTTTCCTTCTTTTGGCTGAAGTTGCATTGCCTTGCCTGGAATTGCCTTGCTGGGCCTTGCCTTGCCTTGCCTAGAAATGCCTTGCTTTGCATTTCATTGTCTTGCATGAAATTGCCTTGCCAGAAATTGCCTTATTTTGCCCTGCCCTTTCTTTCCTGGAATTGCCTTGCTCAGCCTTGCCTTGCCTTGCCTGGAAATGCCTTACCTTGCATTGCATTGCCTTGCCTTGCATAGAATTGCCTTGCCAGAAATTTCCTTGTTTGGCTTTGCGTTTTCTATCCTGGAATTGCCTTGCCTTTTCTGGAATTGCCTTGCCCGGCCTTATTTTGCCTGCCTTGCATTGCCTTGCCTTGTGTTGCCTTGCCTTGCATTGTTTTGCCTGGAATTGCCTTGCCTGAAATTGCCTTGCTTGGAATTGCCTTGCCCAGCTTTTCCTTGCCTTACTTGGTGTTGCCTTGTCTGAAATTTCCTTGCCTTGCCATTAATTGCCTTTTCTTTCCTGGAATTGCCTTGCCTGGAATTGCCTTGACTGGAATTGTTTTGTCTTTCCTGTCTTGCATTGCCTGGAATTGCCTTGCCTTGCCTTTTCTTGCTTAGAATTGCCTTGCCTGGGGTTTTCTTGCCTTGACTTTTCTTCCATTACCTGAAATTGCCTTGCCTGAAATTGTCTTGCTTTGTCTTGTCTTTCCTGGAATTGTTGTGTTTTGCCTTGCTTTGAATCACCTTGCTTGGAGTTTCCTTGCCTTGACTTTTCTTCTGTTATGTGAAATTGCCTTTTCTGGAATTTCCCTATTTAGCCTTCTCTTTTTTGGAATTGCTTGTCTTTCCCTTGCATTGCGTTGCCTGAAATTGCCTTGCCTGAAATTGCCTTGCCTAGCCTTTCCTGGAATTGCCTCTTCTTTTTTTGCCTTGCCTTGCCTGAAATTTACTTGCCTTATCTTGCCTTTCCTGGAATTGCCTTGCCTGGAATTTCCTTGCATGAAATTTCCTTGCCTTGCCTTTTTTGGAATTACCTTACCTGGAATTGCCTTGGTTTGCCTTGCCTTGCTTATCTGGAATAGCCTTGCCAAGAATTGCCTTTTCCTGCCTTATGTTGTCTTGTCTTACCTGAAATTGCCTTGCCTGGAATTGCCCTGCCTTGGGTTTCCTTGCCTGGAATTGCCTTTCATGGAATTGCCTTGCCTTGCCTGGAATTGTCTTTCCTTCTTTTTCTTGCCTTGCCTAGAATTGTCTTGCATGGAATTGCCTTGCCTGAATTTACCTTGCTGGGAATTGCCTTGTCTTGCCTTTCCTGAAATTGTCTTGCCTGAAGTTTCTCTGCCTTGCTTTGCCTTGCCTTGAATTGCCTTGCCTGGAGTTGCCCTATTTTACCTTGCTTTGTCATGCCTGAAATTGCCTTGCCTGTAATTGCCCTGTTTTGCCTTGCCTTGCCTTGTCTGGAATTGCCTTGCATTGCCTTGCCTGAAATTGCCTTGCCTTGCCTTGCGTGGAATTGCCTTGCCTTTAATTTTCTTGACTTGACTTGACTTGCGTTATCTGAAATTGTCTTGCCTGGAATTTTGTTGCCTTGACTTGCCTTTTCTAAAATTTTCTTGCCTTGCCTTTCATTGCCTTGCTGGGAATTGCATTGCCTGGCTTTGTTTTGCCAGCCTGTAATTGTCTTGCTTGGAGTTGCCCTTCCTTGCCTTGCCTTGCCTTGTCTGTTATTGCCCTGTCTTGCCTTGCCTTTCATTGCTTTGAATTGCCTTGCTGGCAGTTGCATTGCCTTTTTTTTCTTAGATTGCCTTGACTTGCCTTGCCTAGACCTGCCTTGCCTTGCCTTTTCTTGCATTACATTGCCTGGCCTGGTTTGGCATGGCCTGGAATTGCCTGGCCTAGCCTTGCCTTGCCTGGCCTTGAATTGTCTGCCCTTGTCTGGACTGGGCTGGAATTGCCTGGCATTGCCTAACCTGGCTTGAAATGGCGTGGATTGTTCTATATTGGCCTGGCATGGCCTGGAATAACCTAGACTGGCCTGAACTAGCCTGGAATGGCCTGTCTTGGCCTGTCCTCACCTGATCTAGCCTGGACTGGCTTCAATGGTCCTTTCTGGCTTTCTTTGTCTTGGCCTGAAATGGTCTGGCTAATAATGGCCTTGCCTGCAATTTCCTTGCCTTCCCTAGCCTTGACTGTAGTTGCCTTACTTGTAAGGACCCTGTCTTGCCTTGCCTGGAATTGACCTGCCTTGCGTTGCCTTGTCTTGCCAGAAATTGCCTTTCCTTGCCTAGAATTGCCTTTTCTGGAATTGCCTCGCCTTGACTTGTCTTGCCTTTCCTTATTTGGAATTGCCTTGCCTGAAATTGCCTTGCCTTACCTTGCCTAAAATTGCCTTGCCTGTAATTGCCTTGCCTTGACTTGCCTTCTTTTTCCATTCCTGGAATTGTCTTGCTTGGAATTGACTTGCCTTGCCATGCCTTGCCTTGCAATGCCTGGTCTGGCCTGGCCTAGTATTGCCTGGCCTTGACTGGCCTTACCTCTTCTGTGCTGAAATTTTCTGGCCTGACTTGGCTTGGAATGGCTTGTACTGGCGTTCCCTGGCCTGCAATTGCTTTGCCTTCACTTGCCTTGTTTTTTTCTGGAATTTCCTTGACTGGAACTGCCCTGCCTTGCCTTGCCTAACCCTGCCTGTCATTGCCTTTTTGGAATTTCCCTAACATGCTTTGCCTTGTCTTGCGTGGAATTGTCTTGCCTAAAATAGTCTTGCATTGCCTGGAGTTGCCTTGCATGGAATTGCCTTGCCTTGTTTTGCCTTGCACTGCTTGTTCTGTCCTGTCCTAGAATTGCCTGGCCTTGACTGGCCTAGGATGGAATTTTCTGGGATGGCTTAGCCTTGCCTGGCCTGGTCTGAAATGGCCTGGTCTGGAATAGTTTGGCCTGGCCTGGACTGGCCTGGCCTGGCATTTCCTAAAATGGCTTGGAGTGGCCTGGTCTGGCCTGCAATGGGCTTGCCAGGCTTCTCCTGGCCTGCAAGTACCTGGCTTATCCTAGCCTTGCCTGGCCTTTCCTGAAATAAATTCTCCTAGCCTGGCTTGCCTGAAATTGCCTTGCCTTTCTTTTCCTTGCCTTGCCTGGAATTGCCTTGACTAAAATTTCCCTAACTTGCCTTTCATAGCCTTTCCTGAAATTGCCTTGCCTGGAATTGCCTTACTTTGCCTTGCTTTGCTTTGCCTTGCCTGGAATTGCCTTGCCTGCAATTTTTCTGCCTTGTCTTGTTTTGCATTGTCTCGATTTGCCTTGCTTGGAATTGCCCTGACTTGCCTTGCCTTGCCTGAAATTGCTGTGCATGGCTGGGACTTGCAATTGCCTTGCCTTACCTTACCTTGCCTTGCCTGGAATTGCCTTGACTGAAATTGCCCTGCCTTGCCTTCCCTGGAATTTCCCTACCTTGCCTGAAATTGCCTTGCCTGGAATTGCCCTGCTTTACCTTGCTGTGTATTGCCTCAAATTGCCTTGCCTAAAATTGTCCTGTCGTCTTTTGCTTGCCTTGCCTGGACTTACCTTTCCTGGAATCGCCTTGCCTTATTTTGCCTTGCCTTGCCTGAAAATGCCTTTTCTAGAATCGCCTTTCTTTGTTTTGCCTTGCCTTACCTGAAATTGCCTTGCCTTGCCTGGAATTGCCTAGCCTGGAATTCTATTGTCTTGCCTGAACTTATCTCCCCTTACCTAGAATTGCCTTGCCTGGAATTGCCTTGCCTTGCCTTGCCTAGACTTGCCTGGAATTGCTCTGCCTTGTCTTGCCTTGCCAGAAATTGCCTTGCCTAGAATTGCCTTGACTGTTATTGCCTTGCCTTGACTTGTCTTGCCTTTTCTTGCCTGAAATTGTCTTGCCTTGCCTTACCTTGCCTTGCCTTTTCTTGCATTGCCTGGAATTCCCTTGCCTTCTCTTACCTTGCCTTCCAATGCCTTCCCTGGACAGGCCTGGTCTTGCAATGCCTGGCCTGGATTGACCTGGCCTAGAATTGCCTGGCCTTATCAGTCCTGGGCTGGAATTGCCTAGCCTCGCCTGGTCTCACCTGGCCTGGAGTGGCTTGGCTTGGACTAATCTGGCCTGGAATGGCTTGGACTGGCCTGCTGTGGCCTGAATTGGCCTGGCCTTGTCTGGCCTGAATGTACTTTGCTTCCCTTGCCTTGCCTTGACTGGAACTGCCCTGCCTTGCCTTGCCTACCCTTGCCTGAAATTGTCTTGCCTGGAATTGCCCTACCTTGCCTTGTCTTGACTTGCCTGGAATTGTCTTGCCTTAAATTTCCCTGCCTTGCCTTGCCTTGTATTGCCTCAAATTGCATTGCCTGGAATTCTGCCTTCCTTTACCTTGCCTTGCCTGGATTTGCCTTTCCTGAATCGCCTTGCTTTGTTTTTCCTTCCCTTGACTGAAATCACCTGTTCTAGAATCGCCTTTCTTTGTTTTGCCTTGTCTTACCTGGAATTGCCTTGCCTTGCTTGGAATTGCCTAGCCTGGAATTGTTCTGTCTTGCCTGGACTTACCTACCCTTACCTAGAATTGCCTTTCCTGGAATTGTCTTGCCTTGCCTTGCCTAGAGTTGCCTGGAATTTCCTTGTTTGGATTTGCTCTGCCTTGACTTGCCTTGCCAGATATTGCTTTGCTTTGAATTGCCTTGCCTTGCCTTGAATTGCCTTGCCTGTTATTGCCTTGCCTTGACTTGTCTTGCATTTTCTTGCCTGGAGTTGTCTTGCCTTTCCTTACCTTGCCTTGCCTTGCCTTGCCTTGCCTTGCCTGGAATTCTTTTGCCTTCTCTTACCTTGCCTTCCAATGCCTGGCCTGGACAGGCCTGGTCTTGCAATGTTTTGCCTGGCTTTGTCTGGCTTATCCTGGCCTAGAATTGCCTGGCCTTACCAGTTCTGGGCTGGAATTGCCTTTACTCGCCTGGTCTCGCCCAGCCTGGAATGGCTTGGCTTGGCCTAATATGGCCTGGAATGGCTTGGACTGGCTTGCCCTGGACTGAAATGGCCTGGCCTTGTCTTGCCTGCAATTGCTTTGCTTCCCTTGCCTTGCCTTGAATGGAACAGCCCTGCCTTGCCTTGTTTACACTTGCCTAGAATTTCCTTGCCTGCAATTGCCCTACCCTACCTTGCCTTGCCTTGACTTGCCTGAAATTGCCTTGCCTGGAATTGACCTACCTTGCCTCGCCTTGCCTTGCCTGAAATTGCCTTGCCTGGAATTGCCTTGCCTTACATTTCCCTGACTTGCATGAAATTGTCTTGCTGAGAATTGCTTTGCCTTCTTTGCCTTGCATTGCATGAAATTTTTCTTCCTTGCATTGCCTCTCATTTCTTTCCTTTCCCTTGCCTTGTTTTGAATTACCCTGTCTTGCCTTGCCTTGCCTGGAATTGTCTTTCATTGCCTTGCTTGCCTTGCCTTGCTTGGAATTGCTTTGCCTGGAATTAACTTGCCTTGTCTTGCCTGGAATTAACTTAGCTAAAATTTTCTTGCCTTTCTTTTCTTGCCTTGAAGAAATTGCCTTTCATGGAATTTTCTCACCTGGAGTTGCCTTGCCTGGAATTGCCTTGCATGAAATCGCACTGCCTTTACTTGCCTGGCCTTGTTTTGCTTGCAATTGCCTTGTTTTATTTTTCCTGCCTTGCCTGAAATTTCCTTGACTGAAATTGCCCTGTCTTGCCTTTCCTGGAATTGCACTGTTTTTCTTTATGTTGCATTGCCTCAAATTGCCTTGACTGGGATTGCCCTGCTTTGTCTTGCCTTGCATTGCCTGTAATTGCCTTGCCTTGCCTTGCTTTGTCTTCGCTGGAATTGCCTAGCCTGAAATTGCTCTGTCTTGCCTGTCCTTACCTTCCCTTGCCTAGAATTGTTTAATTGCCTTGACTTCCCTTGCCTGAAATTGCCTCGCCTGGAATCACCTTGTCTTTCCTGGCCTTGCCTGGCCTGGAATTGTCTTGTTTGGAGTTTTCTTGCCTTGTCTTGCCTTGCCTGGAATTGTTTTGCATTGCCTTGCCTTGCCTCGAATTCCCTTGCCTTGCCTTGCCTTGCCTGGAATTGCCATTACTGGAATTCTTTTTCCTCAAATTGCCTTGCTTTGCCTGGAATTGCCCTGTCTCGAGTTGTTCTGCCTTGCCATACCTTGTTTTGCCTTGCCTATTCTTGCCTTGCCTGAAATTGCTTTGCCTTACCTTTCCTTGCCTGCAATTGCCTTACGTGTATTTGCATTTCCTTGCCTTTTCTTTCCTTGCCTTTTTTGAAATTGCCTTGCCTGGAATTACACATTTTTTTCTTGCCTTGCTTTGCCTTGCATAGAATTTTCTTGCCTTGCCTTTAACTGCTTTGCCTGGAATTTCCTTGCCTGGAATTTCCTTGCCTGGTATTGCCTTGCCTTGCATTACATAAAATTGCCTTGCATTGAATTGTGTTCCCTTTTCTTGCCTTACCTTGCCTGAAAATGCCTTTACTGGAATTGCCTTGCCTTGCCTTGCCCAGAATTGCCCTGCCTTTCCTTGCATTGCCTCTCCTTCCCTTGCCATGCCTGGAATTGCCTTGTCTGGAGTTTTTTTGTTATGCATTTTTTTCCCTTGCCTGGAAGTGCCTTGCCTTGAATTGCCTGAAATTTTCTTGACTGAAATTGCCTTATCTTCCTTGTCTTGCCTTGCGTGGAATTGTGTTGTATAGAATTGCCTGGAATTTTCTTGCCTGGAATTGCCTTATCTTTCTTGTCTTTCCTTGTGTAAAATTGCCTTGTTTTGAATTGCCTAATCTTCCTTGTCTTGCCATGCCTGGAATTTTTTTGTCTGGAGATTTTTGGCTGTGCATTTCCTTGCCTTGCCTGGAGTTACCTTGCCATGAATTTCCTGGAATTTTCTTGCCTGGAATTGCCTTATCTTCCTTGTCTTTCCTTACCTGGAATCACGTTGCATGGAATTGCCTTGCCTTGTCTTGCCTTTACTGGAATTGCCTTGTCTTACGTTACCTGGAATTGCCTTGCCTGAAATTGCCTTTCCCTGCCTTGTCTTGCCTTGCCTTGACTGGAATCGCTGTTCCTGAAATTACCTTGCACTGCCCTGCCTTGCCTGAGATTGCCTTGCCTTGCCTGAAATTGCCTTGCCTTGCCTGGAATTGCCTTGCCTGGAGATGCCTTGCCTTGACTTTTCTTGAATTACCTGTAATTGCCCTGTCTTGCCTCGCCTGAAATTGCCCTGTTTTTCTTTACCTTGCATTGCCTCAAATTGCCTTGACTGGGATTACCTTGCTTTGCCTTGCCTTGCATTGCATGTAATCGCCTTGCCTAGGCTTGCCTTGTCTTGCCTGGAATTGCCTAGCCTGAAATTGCTCTGTCTTGCCTGTCCTTACCTTTCCTTGCCTAGAATTGTTTAGCCTGGAATTGCCTTACCTTGCCTTGCCAGGAATTGCCTTGCCTGGCCTTATCTTGACTTGCATGGAGTTGCCTTGCTGGGAATTGCCTTGCCTTTACTTGCCTTGCCTTGTTTTGCCTTTCCTGATTTTGCCTTGTCTTGCCTTGCATGCCTTGCTTGGAATTGCCTTGCCTTGCCTGAAATTACCTTGCCCTGCCTTGCCTTGTCTTGTCTGAAATTTCCTTGCTTTTCCTTGCTTGGAATTGCCTTGCCTGGGGTTTCCATGCCTTGACTTTCCTTGAGTTACATAAAATTGCCTTGCCTGGAATTGTTGTGCCTTGCCTTGCCTGAAGTTGCATTGTTTTGCCTGTAATTGCCTTGCTCGGCCTTTTTTTGTCTTGCCTGAAAATGCCTTGCCTTGCATTGCCTTGCTTTGCATGGAATTGCCTTGCCAGTAATTGCTTTGTTTGGCCTTGCCTTTCCTTTTCTGGAATTTCCTTGCCATTCCTGGAATCACCTTGCTTGGCCTTATTTTGCCTGCCTGGAATTGCCTTGCCTTGCATTGCCTTGTTTTGCATGGAATTGCCTCGCCGGGAATTGCTTTGCCTTGACTTGTTTTGCCTTTTTTTGTCCTCGAATTTTCTTGCCTTGGCTTGCATTGCCTTGCCTGGAATTGCCTTGCCCAACGTTGCCTTGCTTTACCTGGAGTTGCTTGGCTGGAATTGCCTTGCCTTTAATTGCCTTTCCTTTCCTGGAATTGCCTTATCTGAAATTGTTTTGCTTTGCCTCTCCTTGCCTTGCCTGCAATTGCCTTGACTAGAATTGTTTTACCTTCCCTGTTTTGCATCGTCTGGAATTGCCTTGCCTTACCTTTCCTTGCTTGGGATTTCCTTGCCTGGGGTTTCCTTGCCTTGACTTTTCTTGCATTACCTAAAATTGCTTTCCCTGGAATTGCCTTTCCTTGCCTTGTCTTTCCTGGAATTGTCTTGTTTTGCCTTTCTTTGAATTGCCTTGCCTAAAGTTTCCTTGCCTTGACTTTCCTTGTGTTACCTGAAATTACCTTTCCTGGAATTGCACTATTTTGCCTTTTCTTTCTTGAAATTGTTTGTCTTTTGATTGCATTGCATTGCCTGGAATTGCCTTGCCTAAAATTGCCTTGCCTTACCTGAAATTGCATCTTCTTCCTTTGCTTTGCCTTGTCTGGAATTTCCCTGCCTTATCTTGCCTTTCCTGGAATTGCCTTGCCTTTTTTTGTCTTGCCTTCCCTGGAATTTTCTTGTATGAAATTTCCTTGCCTTGCCTTTCCTGGAATTACCTTACCTGGAATTGCCTTGCTTTGCTTTGCCTTGCCTTACCTAAAATTGCCTTGCCAAAAATTGCCTTTCCCTACCTTGTGTTGTCTTGCCTTGCCTGAAATTGCCTTGCCTGCAATTGCCCTGCCTTGGGTTTCCTTGCCTGGAATTGTCTTTTATGGAATTACCTTGTCTTACCTGAAATTGCCTTGCCTGGAATTGTATTTTCTTTTTTTTCTTGTCTTCCTTAAAATTGTCTTCCATGGAATTGCCTTATATGAATTTTCCTTGGCTGGAATTGCCTTGTCTTGCCTTTCCTGAAATTGCCTTGCCTGGAGTTGCTCTGCCTTGCCTTGAATTGCCTTGCCTGGATTTGCTCTATTTTACCTTGCTTTGCCATGCCTGAAATTGCCTTGCCTGTAATTGTGCTGCCTTCCTTGAATGCCTTGCCTTGCCTGGAATTGCCTTGAATTGCCTTGCCTGTAATTGCTTTGCCTTTTCTTGCCTGGAATAGCCTTGCCTTGCCTTGCATGGAATTGCCTTGCCTGTAATTTCCTTGACTTGGCTTGACTTGCAGAACCCGAAATTGCCTTGCCTGAAATTTCCTTGCCTTGACTTGCTTTTCCTGGAGTTTCCTTGCCTTGCCTTGCATTGCCTTGCTGGGAATTTCCTTGCCTGGCTTTGCTTTTCCTCGCCTGTAATTGTCTTGCTTGGAGTTGCCCTTCCTTCTCTGCCTTGCCTTGCACTGCCTTGCCTTGCCTTGCCTTGCCTTGCCTTGCCTGAAATTGTTCTGTCTACCCTTGCCTTTCATTGCTTCAAATTGCCTTGCTAGGAGTTGCTTTGCCTTTCCTTTCTTTAGATTGTCTTGCCTCACCTTGCCTGGAATTGCCTTGCCTTGAAAAGAATTGCCTTTTCTTGCATTACGTTGCCTGGCCTGGATTGGCCTGGGCTGAAATTGCCTGGCCTTGCCTAACCTGGCTTGAAATGGCCTACATTGGCCTGGCATGGCCTGGAATAACCTAGACTCACCTGCGCTAGCCTGGAATGGCCTGGAATGGCCTGTCTTTGGCTGGTCTTTCCTGGGCTGGCCTCAATGGTCTTTCCTAGCTTTGTCTGTCCTGGTTTGCAATGGCCTGGCCAATAATGGTCTTGCCTGCAATTGACTTGCCTTCCCTAGCCTTGCCTGTAATTGCCTTACCTGTAAGTACCCTGCCTTGCCTGAATGGAATTGCCCTGCCTTGCCTTGCTTTGCCAGGAATTGCCTTGCCTTGCCTAAAATTGCCTTTCCTGGAATTGCCTCGCCTTGACCTGTCTTGCCTTTCCTTTCTGGAATTTCCTTGCCTGAAATTGCCTTGCCTTACCTTGCCTAGAATTTCCATGCCTGGAATTGCCTTGCCTTGACTTGTCTTCTCTTTCCATTTCTGAAATTGACTTGCCTTGCCATGCCTTGCCTTGCCTTCCCTTGCCTTGCCTTGTAATGCCTGGTTTGGTCTGGCATAGAATTGCCTGGCCTTTTCTGAACTTACCTCTTTTGGGCTGGAATTTTCTGGCCTGACTTGATCTGGAATGGCTTTTACTGGTCTTCCCTGGCCTGCAATTTCTTTGCCTTTTCTTGCTTTGAATTCCAGGAAATTCTTTCCTGGAATTTCCTTGACTAAAATTTCCCTGCCTTTTCTTGCCTAATTTAGCCTGTCATTGCCTTGCCTGGAATTGTCCTAACTTGCTTTGCCTTGCTGTGCATGGAATTGTCTTGCCTGGAATTGCCTTGCCTTGCCTTTCCTTGCACTGTTTTTCCTGTCCTGTCCTAGAATTGCTGGCCTTCCCTGGTCTGAACTGGAATTTTCTGGCTGCATAGCCTGGCATGGCCTGGCCAGTCCTGGTCTGAAATAGTTTGGCCTGACCTGGCCAGGCCTGGCATGGCCTGAAATGACATGGAGTGGCCTGGTCAGGCCTGCAATTGACTTACCAGGCTTGTTCTGGCCTGGAAAAACCTGGCCTAGCATAGCCTTGCCTGCAAGAGCCTAGCCTTGCCTGGCCTTTCCTGAAATAAACTTGCCTGGCCTGACTTGCCTGCAATTGCCTTGCCTTTCCTTGCCTTGCTTTGCCTGGAATTGCCCCGACTGAAATTTCCCTAACTTGCCTTCCATAGTCTTTCCTGGAATTGTCTTGCCTGGAAATGGCCTACTTTGCCTTGCTTTGCTTTGCCTTGCCTGGAATTTCCTTGCCTGCAATTTTTCTGCCTTGCCTTACCTTTCAATACCTCGAATTTTCTTGCTTGGAATTGCCCTGCCTTGCCTTGCCTGGAATTGCCTTGCCTGAAATTTCCGTGTCTTGACTTGACTTTCCTAGAATTTCCTTGCCTTGCCTTTCATTGCCTTGCTGGGAATTGCCTTGCCTGGCTTTGTTTTGCCTCGCCTGTAATTGTCTTGCTTGGAGTTGCGTTGCGTTGCTTTGCCTTGCCTGGAATTGCCCTGTCTTGCCTTACCTTTCATTGCTTCAAATTGTATTGCTGGGAGTTTCATTGCCTTTCCTTTTTTAAGATGGTTTTGCCTTGCCTTGTCTGAAATTTCCTTGCCTTGCCTTCCATTGCCTTTTCTTGCATTACATTGCCTGGACTGGTTTGGTCTGGCCTGGTATTGCCTCGCCTTGCCCTGCCTTGCCTGGCCTGGAATTGTCTGGCCTTGCCTGACCTTGCCTGGAATTGCATGGTCTTGCCTATCCTGGCTTGAAATGGCCTGGATTGGCCTGGCATGTTCTGAAATAACTTGGAATGGCCTGCTCTAGTTTGGAATGTCCTGGCCTGGTCTTTGCTTACCTGGTCTGGCTTGGGCTGGCCTCTATGGTCTTTCCTGGCTTTGTCTGTCCTGGCCTGCAAGGCCTGGTCAATAACGGCCTTGCCTGCAATTGCCTTTCCTTCCCTAGCCTTGCCTGTATTTTCCCTACGTGTAAGTCCCCTGTTTTGCCTTGCCTGGAATTGCCCTGTCTTGCTTTGCCTTGCCAGAAATTGCCTTGCCTTGCCTAGAATTGCCTTTCCTGGAATTGCCTCACCTTGACTTGTCTTGCCTTTCTTTTTCTGGAATTGCCTTGCCTGAAATTGCCTTTCCTTACCTTGCCTGGAATTGCCTTGCCTTGACTTGTCTTCCTTTTCCATTTTGGAATTTCCTTGCTTGAAATTGACTTGCCTTGGCATGCCTTGCCTTGCCTGGAATTGCCTTGCATTTCCTTGCCTTGCCTTGCAATGCCTGATCTGGCCTGGTCTAGAATTGCCTGGCATTGCCTGGCCTTACCTCCCCTGGGCTGAAATTTTCTGGCCTGACTAGGCCTGAAGTGGCTTGTACTGGCATTCCCTGACCTGCAATTGCTTTGCCCTTCCTTGCCTTGTCCTTCCTGGAATTTCCTTGACTGGAACTGCCCTGCCTTGCCTTGTCTAATCTTGCCTATAATTTCCTTGCTTGGAATTGCCCTAACTTGCTTTGCCTTGCTGTGCATAAAATTGTCTTGCTGGAATAGCCTTGCATTGCCTGGAATTGCCTTGCATGGAATTTCCTTGCCTTGCCTTTCCTTGCGCTGTTTGTCCTGTCCTGTCCTACAATTGCCTGGTCTTGCCTGGCCTGGGCTGGAATTATCTGGCCTGGCATAGCCTGGCCTGGCCTGGCCAGGCCTGGTCTGGAATAGTTTGGCCTGGCTTGGCCAGGCCTGGCAAGGCCTGAAATGACATGGAGTGGCCTAGTCTGGTCTGAAAAAATTTTGCCATGCTTCTCTTCACCTGCAAGGACCTGGCCTAGCCTAGTCTTGCCTGCAAGAGCCTAGCCTTGCCTGAATTTTTCTGAAATAAACTTGCCCAGGCCTGCCTTGCCTACAATTGCCTTGCCTTTCTTTGCCTTTCCTTGCCTGAAATTGCCTTTCCTAGAATTGCCTTTCTTTGTTTTGTTTTGCCTTACCTGGAATTGCCTAGTCTGGAATTGTGCTGTCTTGCCTGGACTTACCTTCCCTTACCTAGAATTGCCTTGACTGAAATTGCCTTGCCTAGACTTGCCTGTAGTTGCCTTGCCTGAAATTGCTCTGCCTTTTCTTTCCTTGCCAGAAATTGCCTTGCCTTGAATTGCCTTGCCTTGCCTTGCCTTGCATAGAAATGCCTTGCCTGGTATTGCCTTCCTTTGACTTCTCTTGCCTTTTATTGCCTAGAATTGTCTTGCCTTACCTTGCCTTCCAATGCCTTGCCTGGCCTTGAATTGTCTGGCCTTACCAGTCCTGGACTGGAACTGCCTGGCCTTGCCTGGTCTCGCCTGGTCTGGAATGGCTTGGCTTGGCCTAATGTGCCCTGGAGTGGCTTAGACTGTCCTGCCCTGTCCTGCAATGTTCTGGCCTTATCTGGCCTGCAATTGCTTTGCTTCCTTTGCCTTGCCTTGACTGGAACTGCCCTTCCTTGCCTTGCCTACCCTTGCCTGGAATTGCCTTGCCTGAAATTGCCCTACCTTGCCTTGCCTTGACTTGCTTGGAATTGCCTTCCCTGAAATTGCCCTGCCTTGCCTTGCCTTGTTTTGTTTCAAGTTGCTTTGCCTGGAATTGTTCTGCCTTGCTTTTCCTTGCATTGCCTGGATTTGACTTTCCTGAATTAGCCTTGCCTTGTTTTGCCTTTCCTTGCTTGTAATTGCCTTGCCTGGAATTACCCTGCATTTATTTGCCTTGCCTTACCTGAAATTGCCTTTCCTAGAATCGCCTTTCTTTGTTTTGCCTTGTCTTACCTAAAATTGTCTTGCCTTGCCTGGAATTGCCTAGCCTGGAGTTGTACTGTCTTGCCTGGATTTACCTTTCTTTACCTAGAATTGCCTTGCCTTGCCTTCCCTTGCCTTGCCTTGCCTTGCCTTGCCTAGGCTTGCTTGGAATTGCCTTGCTAGGAATTGCTCTGCCTTGTCTTGCCTTGCCAGAAATTGCCTTGCCTTGAGTTGCCTTGTCTTGCTTTGCCTACACTTGCCTGGAATTGCCTTCCCTGAAATTGCTCTGACTTGTCTTGCCTTGCCAGAAATTGCCTTGCCTTGCCTTGCCTAGAATTCCTTGCCTGGTATTGCCTTGCCTTCACTTGTCTTTTCTTTTCTTGCCTGAAATTGTCTTGCCTTGCCTTACCTTGCCTTGCCTGGAATTCCCTTGCCTTCCCTCACCTTGCCTTCCAATGCCTGGCCTGGGCAGGCCTGGTCTTGCAATGCCTGGCCTGGCCTGGTCCAGAATTGCCTGGCTTTACTAGTCCTGGGCTGAAATTGCCTGGCCTTGCCTGGTCTCCCCTCTCCTGGAATGGCTTGGCTTGGCCTAATGTGGCCTGGAATGGCTTGGATTGGCCTGAACTGGGCTGCAATGGCCTAGTCTTGTTTGGTTTGCAATTGCTTAGCTTCCCTTGCCTTGCCTTGCCTTGACTGGAACTGCCCTGCCTTGCCTTGCCTACCCTTGACTGGAATTGCCTTGCCTGGAATTACCCTACCTTGCCTTGCCTTGACTTGCCTGGAATTTCCTTGCCTGGAATTTCCTTGCCTGAAATTGCCCTACCTTGCCTTGCCTTGCTTTGCTTTGCCTGGAATTGCCTTGCCTGGAGTAGCCTTGCTTTGCATTTTCCTGCCTTACATATAATTGTGTTGCCGGGAATTTCCTTGCCTTACTTGCCTTGCATTGCTTGGAATTTTCATTCCTTGAATTGCCTCTCATTGCTTTCCCTTCTTTCCCCTTGTTTTGAATTACACTGCCTTGCCTTGCCTTGCCTTGCCTTGCCTTGCCTTGCCTTGCCTTGCCTTGCATGGAATGTCTTTGCCTGGAATTAGCTTTCCTTGCCTTGCCTAGAATTACCTTTACTAAAATTTTCTTGCCTTCCTTGTCTTGTCTTGAATGGAATTGCCTTGCATGGAATTTCCTCGCCTGGAGTTGCCTTGCCTAAAATTGCCTTGCATGAAATTGCCCTACCTTGCCTTCCATAAAATTGCCCTGCCTTGCCTTGTCTGGCCTGGCCTTGCTTGCAATTGCCTTGTTTTTTCTTGCCTTGTCTTGCCTGGAATTGCCTTGACTGAAATTGCCCTGTCTTGCTTGCCTGGAATTGCCTTTCCTAGAATTGCCTTGTTTTTCAATACCTTGCATTGTTTCAAATTCCCTTGCCTGGAATTGCCTTGCTTTGCCTTGCCTTGCATTGCATGTAGTCGCCTTGCCTAACCTTGTCTTGTCTTGCCTGGAATTGCCTAGCCTGAAATTTCCCTGTCTTGCCTAGCGTCAACTTCCCTTGCCTAGAATTGTTTAGGCTAGAATTTCCTTGACTTTCCTTGCCTGGAATTTCCTCTCCTGGAAACGCCTTGTCTTTCCTGGTCTTACCTTGCCTAAAATTGTCTTGTTTGGAGTTTTCTTGCCTTGTCTTACCTTGCCTTGCCTGGAATTGCCTTTAGTGGAATTGCCTTGCATTGTCTTGCCTCGCCTTGCCTTGCCTTGCCTAAAATTGCCTTGCCTTTACTTGTCTTCCCTTTCCATTCCTGGAGTTGCCTTGCTTGAAATTGACGTGCTGTGCCATGCCTTGCCTTTCCTGGAATTTCCTTGCCTTCCTTTGCCTTGCGTTTCAATGCCTGGGCTGGCCTGGCCTAGAATTGCCTGGCATTGCCTGGTCTTACCTCTTTTGGGATGGCATTTTCTGGTCTGACTTGGCCTGTAATGGCTTGTACTGGCCTTCCCTGGCCTGAAATTGTTTTGCCTTTCCTTGCCTTGTACTTCCTGAAATTTCCTTGACTGGATATGTTTTGCCTTGACTAGCCTAATCTTGCCTGTCATTGCCTTGCTTGGAATTGTCCTAACTTGCATTGTCTTGCCTGGAGTAGCCTTGCAATGCCTGGAATTGCCTTGCATGGAATTGCCTTGCCTGGCCTTGCCTTGCACTGTTTGTCCTGTCCTATAATTGCCTGGCCTTGCCTAACCTGGGTTGGAATTTTTGGCTTGGAATAGCCTTGCCTGGCCCGGTCTGGAATAGTTTGGCCTGGGCTGTCCAGGCCTGGCATGGCCTGAAATGATTTGGAGTGACCTGGTCTGGCCTGACATGGTCTTGCCAGGCTTGTCCTGTCCTGCAAGAACCTGGCCTAGCCTTGCCTGCAAAAGCCTAGCCTTCCCTGGCCTTTTTTGAAATAAACTTGCCTGACCTGGCTTTCCTGCAGTTGCCTTGCCTTCCCTTGCCTAAAATTGCCTTGACTGAAATTGACCTAACTTGCCTTTCATAGCCTTTCCTGAAATTGCCTTTCCTGAAATTGCCCTACTTTGCCTTGCTTTGCTTTGCCTTGCCTGCAATTTTTCTGCCTTGCCTTGCCCTCAATTTCCTTGAATTGCCTTGCTTGGAATTGCCCTGCCTTGCCTTGCCTGAAATTGCCATGTCTGTCTGGGACTTGCTTGCAATTGCCTTGCCCTCCCTTGCCTTGCCTTGCCTGAAATTGTCTTGCCTGGAATTTTTTTACCTTGCCTTCAATTGCCTTGTCTGGAATATTCCTGCTTTGCCTTGGCTTGTTTTGCCTCAAATTACCTTGCCTGGAATTGTCCTGCCTTCGTTTGTATTGCCTTGCCTGGATTTGTTTTTCCTGGAATCACATTGCCTTTTTTTGCTTTGCCTTGCTTAAAATTGCCTTGCCTGAAATTGCCCTGTCTTTCTTTGCCTTGCCTTACAAATTGTTTTTACAAGAATCGCCTTTTTTTGTTTTGCCTTGCCTTACCTGGAATTGCCTTGCCTTGCCTGGAATTGCCTAGCCTGGAATTGTACTGTCCTGCCTGGACTTACCTTCCCTTACCTAAAATTGCCTTGCCTGGAGTTGCCTTGCCTTGCCTTGCCTATATTTGCCTGGAATTGCCTTGCCTGAAATTTCTCTGCCTTGTCTTACCTTCCCAGAAATTGCCTTGCCTTAAATTGCCTTGCCTTGCCTTTTCTAATATTGCCCTGCATGGTATTGCCTTGCCTTACCTTGCCTTGCCTTCTCTTGCCTGGAGTTCCCTTGCCTGCCCTTACCTTGCCTTCCAATGTCTGGCCTGGACAGGTCTTCTTTTGCAATGCCTTTCCTGACCTGGCCAGGCGTAGAATTGCCTGGCCTTACCAGTCCTGGGCTGGAATTGCCTTGCCTCGCCTGGTCTCGCCTGGCCTGAAATGGCTTGGCTTGGCCTAATGTGGCCTGGAATGGCTTGGGCTGGCCTGACCTTGTCTGCAATGGCCTGACCTTGTCTGGCCCGCAATTGCTTTGCTTTTCTTCTTTTGCCTTGTCTGGAACTGACCTGCCTTGCCTTGCATAGTTTCGCCTGGAATTACCTTGACTGGAATTGCCCTACCTTGCCTTGCCTGGATTTGCCTTTCCTAATATCGCCTTGCCTTGTTTTGCCTTGCCTTGCATGAAATTGCCTTGCCTGGAATTGCCTTGCCTTGCCTGAAATTGCCTTTTCAAGAATCGCCTTTTTTTTGTTTTGCCTTGCCTTACCTGGAGTTGCCATGCCTTGCCTGGAATTACCATTTTGTTTTGCCTTGTAATGCCTCAAGTTCTGTTGCCTAGAATTGTCCTGCCTTACTTTGCCTTGTCTTGCCTGGATTTGCCTTTCTTGATATTGCCTTGACTTGTTTTGCTTGCCTTGCATGAAGTTGCCTTGCCTGGAATTGCCCTGCGTTTCTTTGCTTTGCTTTGCTTGAAATTGCTTTTTCTAAAATCACCTTTTTTTGTTTTGCCTTGCCTTACCTGGAGTTGCCTTGCCTTGCCTGGAATTGCCTAGCTGGGAATTATTCTGTCTTGCCTGGACTTATCTTCCCTTACCTAGAATTGCCTTGCCTGGAATTGCCTTTCCTTGCCTTGCCTAGACTCGCCAGGAATTACCTTGCCTGGAATTGCTCTGCCTTTTCTTGTCTTGGCAGAAATTGCCTTGCCTTGAATTGCCTTGCCTTGTTTTGCCTAGAATTGCCTTGCCTGGTATTTTCCTGCCTTGAATTGTCTTGCCTTTCCATGCCTGGAATTGTCTTGCCTTGCCTGAAATTCCCTTGCCTTCCCTTACCTTGCCTTCCAATGCCTGGCCTGAACAGGCCTGCTCTTGCAATACCTGGGCTGTCCAGGCATGGCAGAAAATTGCCTGGCCTTACCAGTCCTGGGCTGTAATTGGCTGGCCTCGCCTGGTCTCGCCTGGACTGCAATGGTTTTGCTTGGCCTAATCTGGCCTGGAATGGCTTGGAGTGGCCTGACCTGTCCTGCAATGGCCGGGCCTTGTCTGGCCTGCAATTGCTTGGCTTCCCTAGTTTGCCTTGAGTGAAACCGCCTTGCGTTGCCTTGCCTACCCTTGCCTAAAATTGCCTTGCCTGAAACTGCTCTACCTTGCCTTGCCTTGACTTGCCTGGAATTGCCTTGCCAAAAATTCCTTCGCCTTTCCTTATCTTGCCTTTCAATGCCTGGCCTGTACAGGCCTGGTCTTGCAATGCCTGGCCTGGGCTAGCCTGGCCTAAAATTGCCAGGTTTTACCAGTCCTGGGCTAAAACTTCCTCGCCTTGCCTGGTCTCGCCTGGCCTGGAATGGCTTGGCTTGGCCTAATTTGGCCTGGAATGGATTGGACTGGCCTACCCTGACCTGCAATGGCCTGGCCTTGTCTGGCATGCAATTGATTTGCTTCCCTAGCCTTGCCTTGACTAAAACTGCCCTGCCTTGCCTTGCCTACCCTTGCCTGGAATTGCCTTGCAGGGAATTGCCCTACTTTGCCTTGCTTTTATTTCCCTGGAATTGCCTTGCCTGAAATTCCCTTCCTTTCATTTACCTTGCCTTTCAATGCCTGGAGTGTACATGCCTGGTCTTGCAATTCCTGGTCTGGCCTGGCCTGGCCTAGAATTACCTGGCCTTACCTGTCTTGAGCTGGAATTGACTGGCCTTGCCTGGTCTCGCCTGGCCTGTAATGGCTTTGCTTGGCCTAATGTGGGCTGGAATGTCTTGGACTGCCCTGCCTTGGCCTGCAATTGCCTGGCCTTTTCTGGCCTGCAATTGCTTTGCTTTTCTTGCCTTGCCTTGACTGGAACTGCCCTGCCTTGCCTTTTCTACCCTTGCCTGGAATTTCCTTGCCTGTAATTGTCCTACCTTGCCTAGCCTTGACTTGTCTGGAGTTGCCTTGCCTTAATTTCCGTTGTTTTCTCTTACCTTGCCTTTCAATGGTGACCTGTACAGGCCTGGTCTTGAAATGCCTGGCCTAGCCTAGGATTGCTTGGTCTTAACCATCTTGGGCTGGGATTGCCTGTCCTCGCCTGGTCTCGACTGGCCTTGAATTGCTTGGCTTGGCCTAATGTGGCCTGGAATGGCTCGGACTGCTCTGCCTTGGCCTGCAATGGCCTGGCCTTGTCTAGCCTGCGATTGCTTTTCTTTTCTTATCTTCCCTTGAGTGAAACTGCCCTGCCTTGCTTTTCCTAACATTGCCTGGAATTGCCTTGCTTGGAATTGCCCTACCTTGAATTGCCTTGACTTGCCTGGAATTGCCTTGCCTGAAATTATATTGCCTTCCCTTACCTTGACTTTTAATTCCTGGCCTGTACAGGTCTGGTCTTGAAATGCCTGGTCTGACTTGGCCTGGCCTAGAATTGCCTGGCCTTACCAGTCCTGGGCTGGAATTGCCAGGCCTCGCCTGGTCTCGCCTGGCCTGGAATGGCCTGGCTTGGCCTAATCTGGCCTGAAATGGCTTGGACTGCCCTGGCCTGGCCTGCAATTGCTTTGCTTCCCTTGCCTTGCCTTGACTGGAACTGCTTTGACTTGCCTTGCCTACACTTGCCTGGAATTGCCTTGCCTGGAATTGCCCTACGTTGCCTTGTTTTGACTTGCCTGGAGTTGCCCTGCCTTGCCTTGCCTTGTATTGCCTCAAATTGCATTACCTGAAACTGTTCTGCCTTCCTTTGTTTTGCCTTGCCTGGAATTGCCTTTTCTTGAATTGCCCTGCCTATCTTTGCCTTGCCTTCCCTTGCCTAAAATTGCCTTTCCTAGAATCGCCTTTCTTTGTTTTTCCTTGACTTACCTGAAACTGCCTTGCCTTTCCTGGAATTGCCTAGCCTGGAATTGTACTGTCTTGCCTGAACTTACCTTTCCTTACCTAGAATTGCCTTGTTTTGCCTTGCCTGGAATTGCCTTGCCTGGAATTGTCCTGCTTTGTTTTGCCTTGTATTGCCTCAAATTCTTTTGCCTAGAATTGTCCTGTTTTACTTTGCCTTGCCTGGATTTGCCTTTCCTGGTATCGCCTTGCCTTGTTTTGCATTGTCTTGCCTGGAATTGCCTTGTCTGGAATTGCTGTGCGTTTTTTTTCCTTGCCTTGCCTGAAATTGCCTTTTCTAGAATCGCCTTTTTATGTTTTGCCTTGCCTTACCTGAAGTTGACTTTCTTTGCCTAGCTTGAAATTGTTCTCTCTTGCATGGACCTACCTTTCCTTACCTAGATTTGCCTTGCCTAGACGTTCCTGAAATTGCCTTGCTTGGACTTGCTCTGCCTTGTCCTGCCCTGCAAGAAATTGCCTTGCCTTTAATTGCCTTGCCTTGCCTTTCCTAGAATTGCCTTGCCTGGTATTGCCTTGCCTTGACTCGTCTTGCATTTCCTTGCCTTGAATTGTCTTTGCCTTGCCTTACCTTGCCTTGCCTTGTCTTGCCTGGTATTCCCTTGCCTTTTCTTACTTTTCCTTTCAATTCCTGGCCTGGACAGGTCTTGTCTTGCAATGCCTTGCTTGGCCTGGCCAGGTGTAGAATTTCCTGGCCTTACCAGTCCTGGGCTGGAATTGTCAGGCCTCGCCTGATATCACCTGGCCTGAAATGGCTTTGCTTGGCCTAATTTGGCCTGGAATGAATTGGACTGGCCTTGCCTGGCCTGCAATTGCTCTGCTTCTTTTGCCTTGCCTTAAATGGAACTCCTCTGCCTTGCCCTGCCTACCTTTGCCTAGAACTGCCTTGCCTGGAATTGCCCTGCCTTGCCTTGCTTTGTATTGCCTTGAATTGCATTGACTAAAATTTTTCTGCCTTCCTTTGCCTTGCCTTGCCTGGATTTGCCTATTCTGGAATTGCCTTGCCTTGTTTTCCCTTGTCTTGCCTTGAATTGCCTTACCTAATATTGCCCTGCTTTTCCTTGCCTTGCATTGCCTTAAATTGCATTTCCTTGAACTGCCTTTCTTTGTTTTGCCCTGCCTTACCTGGGATTGCCTTGCCTTGCCTGGCCTGGAATTCCCTAGCCTGTATTTTAATTTATTGCCTGCACTTACCTTCTCTTACCTAGAATTGCCTTGCCTAGGGTTACCTTGAATTGCCTTGCCTGGAATTGCTCTGCCTTGTCTAGCCTTGCCAGAAATTTCTTGCCTTAAATTGCCTTGCCTTGTCTTGGCTAGAATTGCCTTGCCTGGTATTGCCTTGCCTTGACTTGTCTTGCCTTTTCTCATCTGGAAGTGTCTTGCCTTGCCTTACCTTGCCCTGTCTTGCCTTGCCTGGAATTCCCTTGCCTATTTTTGGCCTTGCCTTGCCTGAAATTTCCCTAACTTTCCTTGCCCTCTGTTGCCTGACATTGCCTTTTCTTGAATCACCTTTCTTTGTTTTGCCTTGCCTTACCTGGAATTGCCTTGCCTTGCCTGGAATTGCCTAGCCTGGAATTGTACTGTCTTGCCTGGACTTACCTTCCTTTACCCAGAATTGCCTTGTCTGGAATTGTCTTGCCTTGCCTTGCCCAGGGTTGCTTTGAATTGCCTTGCCAGGAATTGCTCTGCCTTTTCTTGCCTTGCCAGAAGTTTCTTGCTTTGAATTGCCTTGCCTTGTCTTGGCTAGGATTGTCTTACCTGGTATTGCCTCGCCTTGACTTGTCTTGCCTTTTCTTGTCTGGAATTGTCTTGCCTTGCCTTACCTTGCCTTGTCTTGCCTTGCCTGGAATTCCCTTCCTTCCCTTAACTTGTCTTACAATGCCTGGCCTGAAAAGGTCTGGTCTTGCAATGCCTGGCCTGGCCTGGCTTGGCCTAAATTGCCTGGCCTTACCAGGCTTGGGCTGGAATTGCCTGGCCTCGCCTGGTCTCGCCTGGCCTGGAATGGTTTGACTTGGCCTAATGTGGCCTGGAATGGCTTGGAGTGGCCTGTCCTGTCCTGCAATGGCCGGGCCTTGTCTGGCATGCAATTGATTTGCTTCCCTAGCCTTGCCTTGACTGAAACTGCCCTGCCTTGCCTTGCCTACCCTTGCTGGAATTGCCTTGCCTGGAATTGCCCTGCCTTGCCTTGCCTTGCCTTGTATTGCCTTAAATTGTATTGACTGGAATTTTCCTGCCTTCCTTTGCCTTGCCTTGCCTGGATTTGCCTTTTCTGGAATCGCCTTTCCTTGTTATGCCTTGCCTGGCCTGGAATTGCCTTGCCTGAAATTGCCCTGCCTTTTCTTGCCTTGCGTTGCCTGAAATTGCTTTTCTAGAATCACCTTTCTTTGTTTTGCCTTGCCTTACCTGGAATTGCCTTGCCTTGCCTGGAATTGCCTAGACTGGAACTGTACTGTCTTGCCTGGACTTACCTTTTCTTACCTAGAATTGCCTCGCCTGGAATTGCCTTGCCTTGCCTAGAGTTGCCTTGAATTGTCTTGCCTGGAATTGCTCTGCCTTTTCTTGCCTTGCCAGAAGTTACTTGCCTTAAATTGCCTTGCCTTTCCTTGGCTAGAATTGCCTTGCCTGGTATTGCCTTGCCTTGACTTGCCTTGCGTTGCCTACCCTTGCCTGGAATTGCTTTGCGTGGAATTGCCCTACCTTGCCTTGCCTTGATTTCCCCAAAATTGCCTTTCCTGAAATTTTCTTGCCTTCCCATACCTTGCCTTTCAATTCCTGGAGTGTACATGCCTGGTATTGCAATTTCTGGTCTGGCCTGGCCTGGTCTAGAATTGCCCCGCCTTACCAGTCCTGCGCTGGAATTGCCTGGCCTTGCCTGGTTTTGCCTGGCCTGTAATGGATTTGCTTGGCCTAATGTGGCCTGGAATGGCTTGGACTGCCCTTCCCCTGCCTGCAATTGCCTGGCCCTTTCTGGCCTGCAATTGCTTTGCTTTTCTTGCCTTGCCTTAACTGGAACTGCCCTGCCTTGCCTTGCCTACTTTTGCCTGGAATTACCTTGACTGAAATTGCCCTAACTTGCCTTGCCTGGAATTGCCTTGCCTGGAATTACCCTCTTTTGTTTTTTCTTGTATAGCCTCAAATTCTTTTGTGAAGAATTTGTCCTGTTATACTTTGCCTCACTTTGCCTGGATTTGCCTTGCCTGGTATTGCCTTTTTTTTTTGTTTGTTTTGTTTTGTTTTTGTTTTGTTTTTTTGCCTTGCCTTGCATGGAATTGCCTTGCCTGGAATTGCACTGCGTTTCTTTGCTTTGCATTGCGTGAAATTGCCTTTTCTGGAATCGCCTATTTTTGTTTTGCCTTTCCTTACCTGGAGTTGCCTTTTCTTGCCTGGAATTGCCTAGCTTGGAATTGTTGTGTCTTGCCTGAACTTACCTTCCCTTACCTAGTATTGCCTTGCCTTGAATTGCCTTGTTTTGTCTTGCCTAGACTTGCCTGGAATTACCTTGCCTGGAATTGCTCTGCCTTTTCTTGCCTTGCCAGAAATTGCCTTGCCTTGTTTTGCCTAGAATTGCCTTGCCTTGCCTTGACTTGTCTTGCCTTTCCTTGCCTGGAATTGTCCTGTGTTGCCTTACCTTGCCTTACCTTGCCTTACCTTGCCTTGCCTTGCCTTGAATTCCCTTGCATACCCTTACCTTGCCTTCCAATGCCTGGCCTGACCTGGCCTGGCCTACAATTGTCTGGCCTTACCAGTCCTGGGCTAGAATCGCCTGGCCTCACCTGGTCTCGCCTGGCCTGGAATGGTTTGGCTTGGCCTAATGTGGTCTGGAATGGCTTGGAGTGTCCTGACCTGTCCTGCAATGGCCAGGCCTTGTCTGGCATGCAATTGATTTGCTTCCCTAGCCTTGCCTTGACTAACACTGCCCTGCCTTGCCTTGCCTACCCTTGCCTGGAATTGCCTTGCATGGAATTGCCCTACTTTGCCTTGCTTTTATTTCCCTGGAATTGCCTTGCCTGAAATTCCCTTGCCTTCCTTTACCTTGCCTTTCAATGCCTGGAGTGTACATGCCTGGTCTTGCAATTCCTGGTCTGGCCTGGCCTGGCCTAGAATTACCTGGCCTTACCTGTCTTGAGCTGGAATTGACTGGCCTTGCCTGGTCTCGCCTGGCCTGTAATGGCTTTGCTTGGCCTAATGTGGGCTGGAATGTCTTGGACTGCCCTGCCTTGGCCTGCAATTGCCTGGCCTTTTCTGGCCTGCAATTGCTTTGCTTTTCTTGCCTTGCCTTGACTGGAACTGCCCTGCCTTGCCTTTCCTACCCTTGCCTGGAATTTCCTTGCCTGTAATTGTCCTACCTTGCCTAGCCTTGACTTGTCTGGAGTTGCCTTGCCTTAATTTCCGTTGTTTTCTCTTACCTTGCCTTTCAATGGTGACCTGTACAGGCCTGGTCTTGAAATGCCTGGCCTAGCCTAGGATTGCTTGGTCTTAACCATCTTGGGCTGGGATTGCCTGTCCTCGCCTGGTCTCGACTGGCCTTGAATTGCTTGGCTTGGCCTAATGTGGCCTGGAATGGCTCGGACTGCTCTGCCCTCGCCTGCAATGGCCTGGCCTTGTCTAGCCTGCGATTGCTTTTCTTTTCTTTTCTTATCTTGCCTTGAGTGAAACTGCCCTGCCTTGCTTTTCCTAACATTGCCTGGAATTGCCTTGCTTGGATTTGCCCTACCTTGAATTGTCTTGACTTGCCTGGAATTGCCTTGCCTGAAATTATCTTGCCTTCCCTTACCTTGCCTTTTAAGTCCTGGCCTGTACAGGTCTGGTCTTGCAATGTCTGGTCTGGCCTGGCCTGGCCTAGAATTGCCTGGCCTTACCAGTCCTGGGCTGGAATTGCCAGGCCTCGCCTGGTCTCCCCTGGCCTGGAATGGCCTGGCTTGGCCTAATCTGGCCTGAAATGGCTTGGACTGCCCTGGCCTGGCCTGCAATTGCTTTGCTTCCCTTGCCTTGCCTTGACTGGAACTGCTTTGACTTGCCTTGCCTACACTTGCCTGGAATTGCCTTGCCTGGAATTGCCCTACTTTGCCTTGTTTTGGCTTGCCTGAAGTTGCCCTGCCTTGCCTTGCCTTGTATTGCCTCAAATTGCATTACCTGAAACTGTTCTGCCTTCCTTTGTTTTGCCTTGCCTGGAATTGCCTTTTCTTGAATTGCCCTGCCTATCTTTGCCTTGGCTTTCCTTGCCTAAAATTGCCTTTCCTAGAATCGCCTTTCTTTGTTTTTCCTTGACTTACCTGAAACTGCCTTGCCTTTCCTGGAATTGCCTAGCCTGGAATTGTACTGTCTTGCCTGAACTTACCTTTCCTTACCTAGAATTGCCTTGTTTTGCCTTGCCTGGAATTGTCTTGCCTGGAATTGTCCTGCTTTGTTTTGCCTTGTATTGCCTCAAATTCTTTTGCCTAGAATTGTCCTGTTTTACTTTGCCTTGCCTGGATTTGCCTTTCCTGGTATCGCCTTGCCTTGTTTTGCATTGTCTTGACTGGAATTGCCTTGTCTGGAATTGCTGTGCGTTTTTTTTCCTTGCCTTGCCTGAAATTGCCTTTTCTAGAATCGCCTTTTTATGTTTTGCCTTGCCTTACCTGAAGTTGACTTTCTTTGCCTAGCTTGAAATTGTTCTCTCTTGCATGGACCTACCTTTCCTTACCTAGATTTGCCTTGCCTAGACGTTCCTGAAATTGCCTTGCTTGGACTTGCTCTGCCTTGTCCTGCCCTGCAAGAAATTGCCTTGCCTTTAATTGCCTTGCCTTGCCTTTCCTAGAATTGCCTTGCCTGGTATTGCCTTGCCTTGACTCGTCTTGCATTTCCTTGCCTTGAATTGTCTTTGCCTTGCCTTACCTTGCCTTGCCTTGTCTTGCCTGGTATTCCCTTGCCTTTTCTTACTTTTCCTTTCAATTCCTGGCCTGGACAGGTCTTGTCTTGCAATGCCTTGCTTGGCCTGGCCAGGTGTAGAATTTCCTGGCCTTACCAGTCCTGGGCTGGAATTGTCAGGCCTCGCCTGATATCACCTGGCCTGAAATGGCTTTGCTTGGCCTAATTTGGCCTGGAATGAATTGGACTGGCCTTGCCTGGCCTGCAATTGCTCTGCTTCTTTTGCCTTGCCTTAAATGGAACTCCTCTGCCTTGCCCTGCCTACCTTTGCCTAGAACTGCCTTGCCTGGAATTGCCCTGCCTTGCCTTGCTTTGTATTGCCTTGAATTGCATTGACTAAAATTTTCCTGCCTTCCTTTGCCTTGCCTTGCCTGGATTTGCCTATTCTGGAATCGCCTTGCCTTGTTTTCCCTTGTCTTGCCTTGAATTGCCTTACCTAATATTGCCCTGCTTTTCCTTGCCTTGCATTGCCTTAAATTGCATTTCCTTGAACTGCCTTTCTTTGTTTTGCCCTGTCTTACCTGGGATTGCCTTGCCTTGCCTGGCCTGGAATTCCCTAGCCTGTATTTTAATTTATTGCCTGCACTTACCTTCTCTTACCTAGAATTGCCTTGCCTAGGGTTACCTTGAATTGCCTTGCCTGGAATTGCTCTGCCTTGTCTAGCCTTGCCAGAAATTTCTTGCCTTAAATTGCCTTGCCTTGTCTTGGCTAGAATTGCCTTGCCTGGTATTGCCTTGCCTTGACTTGTCTTGCCTTTTCTCATCTGGAAGTGTCTTGCCTTGCCTTACCTTGCCCTGTCTTGCCTTGCCTGGAATTCCCTTGCCTATTTTTGGCCTTGCCTTGCCTGAAATTTCCCTAACTTTCCTTGCCCTCTGTTGCCTGACATTGCCTTTTCTTGAATCACCTTTCTTTGTTTTGCCTTGCCTTACCTGGAATTGCCTTGCCTTGCCTGGAATTGCCTAGCCTGGAATTGTACTGTCTTGCCTGGACTTACCTTCCTTTACCTAGAATTGCCTTGTCTGGAATTGTCTTGCCTTGCCTTGCCCAGGGTTGCTTTGAATTGCCTTGCCAGGAATTGCTCTGCCTTTTCTTGCCTTGCCAGAAGTTTCTTGCTTTGAATTGCCTTGCCTTGTCTTGGCTAGGATTGTCTTACCTGGTATTGCCTCGCCTTGACTTGTCTTGCCTTTTCTTGTCTGGAATTGTCTTGCCTTGCCTTACCTTGCCTTGTCTTGCCTTGCCTGGAATTCCCTTGCCTTCCCTTAACTTGTTTTACAATGCCTGGCCTGAAAAGGTCTGGTCTTGCAATGCCTGGCCTGGCCTGGCTTGGCCTAAATTGCCTGGCCTTACCAGGCTTGGGCTGGAATTGCCTGGCCTCGCCTGGTCTCGCCTGGCCTGGAATGGTTTGGCTTGGCCTAATGTGGCCTGGAATGGCTTGGAGTGGCCTGTCCTGTCCTGCAATGGCCGGGCCTTGTCTGGCCTGCAAATGCTTTGCTTTTCTAGCCTTGACTTGACTGGAAATGTCCTGCCTTGCCTTGCCTACCCTTGCCTACCCTTGCCTGAAATTTTCTTGCCTAAGATTCCCTTGCCTTCCCTTTCAATGCATGACCTGTACAAGCCTGGTCTTGAAATGCCTGGCCTTGGCCTGGCCTTACCTAGGACTGGTAAGGCTTGACTTTGCCTGGCCTTAGCAGTCCTAGGCTGGAATTGCCTGGCCTCACCTGGTCTCGACTGGTTTTGAATTGCTTGGTTTTGCCTAATGTAGCCTGGAATGGCTTGGACTGCCCTGCCCTGCCTGCAATGGCCTGGCCTGCAATGGCCTGCAATTGCTTTGCTTCCCTAGCCTTGCCTTGACTGAAACTGCCCTGCCTTGCCTTGCCTACCCTTGCTGGAATTGCCTTGCCTTGAATTGCCCTGCCTTGCCTTGCCTTGACATGCCTGGAATTGCCTTGCCTGAAATTCCCTTGCCTTTAAATGCCTGGCCTTTACTGTCCTGGTCTTGCAATGCCTTGACTGGCCTGGCCTGGGCTAGAATTGCCTGGCCTTACCGGTCCTGGGCTGAAATTGCCTGGCCTCGCCTGGTCTCGCCTGGCCTAAAATTGTTTGGCTTGGCCTAATGTGACCTGGAATGGCTTGGACTGTCCTGCCCTGGCCTGCAATGGCCTAGTTTTTTCTGGCCTGCGATTGCTTTGCTTCTTTGTTTTCCCTTGAATGAAACTCCTATGCCTTGCCTTGCCTACCCTTGCCTGGAATTGCCTTGCCTGGAATTGCCCTGCCTTGCCTTGCCTTGCCTTGTATTGCCTTAAATTGTATTGACTGGAATTTTCCTGCCTTCCTTTGCCTTGCCTTGCCTGGATTTGCCTTTTCTGGAATCGCCTTACCTTGTTATGCCTTGCCTGGCCTGGAATTGCCTTGCCTGAAATTGCCCTGCCTTTTCTTGCCTTGCGTTGCCTGAAATTGCTTTTCTAGAATCACCTTTCTTTGTTTTGCCTTGCCTTACCTGGAATTGCCTTGCCTTGCCTGGAATTGCCTAGACTGGAACTGTACTGTCTTGCCTGGACTTACCTTTTCTTACCTAGAATTGCCTCGCCTGGAATTGCCTTGCCTTGCCTAGAGTTGCCTTGAATTGTCTTGCCTGGAATTGCTCTGCCTTTTCTTGCCTTGCCAGAAGTTACTTGCCTTAAATTGCCTTGCCTTTCCTTGGCTAGAATTGCCTTGCCTGGTATTGCCTTGCCTTGACTTGCCTTGCGTTGCCTACCCTTGCCTGGAATTGCTTTGCGTGGAATTGCCCTACCTTGCCTTGCCTTGATTTCCCCAAAATTGCCTTTCCTGAAATTTTCTTGCCTTCCCATACCTTGCCTTTCAATTCCTGGAGTGTACATGCCTGGTATTGCAATTTCTGATCTGGCCTGGCCTGGTCTAGAATTGCCCCGCCTTACGAGTCCTGCGCTGGAATTGCCTGGCCTTGCCTGGTTTTGCCTGGCCTGTAATGGATTTGCTTGGCCTAATGTGGCCTGGAATGGCTTGGACTGCCCTTCCCCTGCCTGCAATTGCCTGGCCCTTTCTGGCCTGCAATTGCTTTGCTTTTCTTGCCTTGCCTTAACTGGAACTGCCCTGCCTTGCCTTGCCTACTTTTGCCTGGAATTACCTTGACTGAAATTGCCCTAACTTGCCTTGCCTGGAATTGCCTTGCCTGGAATTACCCTCTTTTGTTTTTTCTTGTATAGCCTCAAATTCTTTTGTGAAGAATTTGTCCTGTTTTACTTTGCCTCACTTTGCCTGGATTTGCCTTGCCTGGTATTGCCTTGTTTTTTTTTGTTTTGTTTTTTTTTGTTTTTTTTTTTTGCCTTGCCTTGCATGGAATTGCCTTGCCTGGAGTTGCACTGCGTTTCTTTGCTTTGCATTGCTTGAAATTGCGTTTTCTAGAATCCTCTTTTTTTGTGTTGCCTTTCCTTACCTGGAGTTGCCTTTCCTTGCCTGGAATTGCCTAGCTTGGAATTGTTGTGTCTTGCCTGAACTTACCTTCCCTTACCTAGTATTGCCTTGCCTTGAATTGCCTTGCCTTGTCTTGCCTAGTCTTGCCTGGAATTACCTTGCCTGGAATTGCTCTGCCTTTTCTTGCCTTGCCAGAAATTGCCTTGCCTTGTTTTGCCTAGAATTGCCTTGCCTTGCCTTGACTTGTCTTGCCTTTCCTTGCCTGGAATTGTCCTGTGTTGCCTTACCTTGCCTTACCTTGCCTTGCCTTGCCTTGAATTCCCTTGCCTACCCTTACCTTGCCTTCCAATGCCTGGCCTGACCTGGCCTGGCCTACAATTGTCTGGTCTTACCAGTCCTGGGCTGGAATCGCCTGGCCTCACCTGGTCTCGCCTGGCCTGGAATGGTTTGGCTTGGCCTATTGTGGTCTGGAATGGCTTGGAGTGTCCTGACCTGTCCTGCAATGGCCAGGCCTTGTCTGGCATGCAATTGATTTGCTTCCCTAGCCTTGCCTTGACTAACACTGCCCTGCCTTGCCTTGCCTACCCTTGCCTGGAATTGCCTTGCATGGAATTGCTTTACTTTGCCTTGCTTTTATTTCCCTGGAATTGCCTTGCCTGAAATTCCCTTCCCTTTTTTACCGTGCCTTTCAATGCCTGGAGTGTACATGCCTGGTCTTGCAATTCCTGGTCTGGCCTGGCCTGGCCTAGAATTACCTGGCCTTACCTGTCTTGAGCTGGAATTGACTGGCCTTGCCTGGTCTCGCCTGGCCTGTAATGGCTTTGCTTGGCCTAATGTGGGCTGGAATGTCTTGGACTGCCCTGCCTTGGCCTGCAATTGCCTGGCTTTTCTGGCCTGCAATTGCTTTGCTTTTCTTGCCTTGCCTTGACTGGAACTGCCCTGCCTTGCCTTTCCTACCCTTGCCTGGAATTTCCTTGCCTGTAATTGTCCTACCTTGCCTAGCCTTGACTTGTCTGGAGTTGCCTTGCCTTAATTTCCGTTGTTTTCTCTTACCTTGCCTTTCAATGGTGACCTGTACAGGCCTGGTCTTGAAATGCCTGGTTTAGCCTAGGATTCCTTGGTCTAGCCTGCGATTACTTTTCTTTTCTTATCTTGCCTTGAGTGAAACTGCCCTGCCTTGCTTCTCCTACCATTGCCTGGAATTGCCTTGCTTGGAGTAGCCCTACCTTGAATTGCCTTGACTTGCCTGGAATTGCCTTGCCTGAAATTATCTTGCCTTCCCTTACCTTGTTTTTTCATTCCTGGCCTGTACAGGTCTGGTCTTGCAATGCCTGGTCTGGCCTGGCCTGGCCTAGGATTGCCTGGCCTTACCAGGCCTAATCTGGCCTGAAATGGCTTGGACTGCCCTGGCCTGGCCTGCAATTGCTTTGCTTCCCTTGCCTTGCCTTGCCTGGAACTGTTTTGACTTCCCTTGCCTACACTTGCCTGGAATTGCCTTGCCTGGAATTGCCCTACTTTGCCTTGTTTTGACTTGTCTGAAGTTGCCCTGCCTTGCCTTGCCTTGTATTGCCTCAAATTGCATTACCTGAAACTGTTCTGCCTTCCTTTGTTTTGCCTTGCCTGGAATTGCCTTTTCTTGAATTGCCCTGCCTATCTTTGCCTTGCCTTCCCTTGCCTAAAATTGCCTTTCCTAGAATCGCCTTTCTTTGTTTTCCCTTGACTTACCTGAAATTGCCTTGCCTTTCCTGGATTTGCCTAGCCTGGAATTGTACTGTCTTGCCTGAACTTACCTTTCCTTACCTAGAATTGCCTTGTTTTGCCTTGCCTGGAATTGCCTTGCCTGGAATTGTCCTGCTTTGTTTTGCCTTGTATTGCCTCAAATTCTTTTGCCTAGAATTGTCCTGTTTTACTTTGCCTTGCCTGGATTTGCCTTTCCTGGTATCGCCTTGCCTTGTTTTGCATTGTCTTGCCTGGAATTGCCTTGTCTGGAATTGCTGTGCGTTTTTTTTCCTTGCCTTGCCTGAAATTGCCTTTTCTAGAATCGCCTTTTTATGTTTTGCCTTGCCTTACCTGAAGTTGACTTTCTTTGCCTAGCTTGAAATTGTTCTCTCTTGCATGGACCTACCTTTCCTTACCTAGATTTGCCTTGCCTAGACTTTCCTGAAATTGCCTTGCTTGGACTTGCTCTGCCTTGTCCTGCCCTGCAAGAAATTGCCTTGCCTTTAATTGCCTTGCCTTGCCTTTCCTAGAATTGCCTTGCCTGGTATTGCCTTGCCTTGACTTGTCTTGCATTTCCTTGCCTTGAATTGTCTTTGCCTTGCCTTACCTTGCCTTGCCTTGTCTTGCCTGGTATTCCCTTGCCTTTTCTTACTTTTCCTTTCAATGCCTGGCCTGGACAGGTCTGGTCTTGCAATGCCTGGCCTGGTCTGGCCTGGCCTGGAATTACCTGTCCTTAACAGTCCTGGGCTGGAATTTCCTGGCCTCGCCTTGTCTTGCCTGGCCTGGAATATCTTGGCTTGTCCTAATCTGGCCTGGAATGGCTTAGACTGGCTTGACCTGGCCTGCAATGGCTTGGCCATGTCTGGCCTGCAATTGCTTTGCTTCCTTTGCCTTGCCTTGACTAGAATTGCCCTGCCTTGCCTTGCCTACCTTTGCCTAAAATTGCCTTGTGTGGAATTGCCCTACCTTGCCTTGCCTTGACTTGCCTGGAATTTCCTTGCCTGGAATTGCCTTGTCTGGAATTGCCTTGCCTTGCATTTCCCTGCCTTGCATGGAGTTTTCTTACCAGAAATTGCGTTGTCCTTTTTGCCTTGCATTGCCTGGAATTTTTATTTTTTTGCATTGCCTCTCATTTCTTTCTCTTTTCTTGCTTTGTTTTGAATTACCTTGTATTGCTTTGCTTTGCCTAGAATTGTCTTTTATTGCCTTACCTTTCGTGAAATTGCTTTGCCTGTAATTAATATGCCTTGCCTTGCCTGGAATTTTTTAAGTATAATTTTCTTGCCTTCCTTTACTTGCCTTGAGTGGAATTGCCTTGCATGAAATTGCCTCGCCTGGAGTTGCCTTCCCTTGAATTGCCTTGCATGAAATTCTCTTGCCTTCCCTTACCTTGCCTTCCAATGCCTGGCCTGGACAGGCCTGGTCTTGTGAAGCATGGCCTAACCTGGCCTGGCCTGGCCTAGAATTTCCTGGCCTTACCAGTCCTGTGCTGGAATTGTCTGGCCTCGCTTTGTCTCACCCAGCCTGGAATGGCTTGGCTTGGTCTATTGTGGCCTGGAATGGTTTGGACTGTCCTGTTCTGGCCTGCAATGGCCTGGCCTTGTCTGGCCTGCAATTGCTTTGTTTCCCTTGCCTTGCCTTGTCTGGAACTGCCCTGCCTTGCCTTGCCTACTTTTGCCTAGAATTACCTTGCCTGGAATTGCCTTACCTTGCCTTGTCTGGAATTGCCCTGCCTTGACTTGCCTTGTATTGCCTCAAATTCTATTGCCTAGAATTATCCTGTTTCACCTTGCCTTGCCTTTCCTGGATTTGCCTTTCCTGGTATCGCCTTAACTTTCTTTGCCTTCCCTTGCCTGAAATTGCCTCTTCTAGAATCGCCTTTTTTGTTTTGCCTTGCCTTACCTGGAGTGGCCTTGCCTTTCACGAAATTGTGTAGCTTGGAATTGTTCTGTCTTGCCTGGACTTAACTTTCCTTACCTAGAATTGCCTTGCCTGGAATTGCCTTGCCTTGCCTTTCTTAGACATCCCTGGAATTACATTGCCTGAAATTGCTCTGGTTTGTCTTTCCTTGCCAGAAATTGCCTTGCCTTAAATTGCCTTGCCTAGAATTGCCTTGACTGTTTTTGCCTTGCCTTGACTTGCCTTGCCTTTTCTTGCCTGGAATTGTCTTGCCTTGCCTTACCTTGCCTTGCTTTGCCTTGCCTGGAATTCCGTTGCCTTCCCTTATCTTGCCTTCCAATGCCTGCCCTGGACAGGCCTGGCCTAGAATTTCCTGATCTTACCAGTCCTGGGCTGGAATTGCCTTTCCTCGCCTTGTCTCGCCTCTTTTGGAATGGCTTGCCTTGTCCTAATCTGGCCTGGAATTGCTTGGACTGGCCTGACCTGGCCTGCAATGGCCTGGCCTTGCCTGGCCTGCAATTGCTTTGCTTCCCTTGCCTTGCCTTGACGTGCCTGGAATTGCCTTGTCTGGAATTTCCTTGCTTTGCATTTTCCTGCCTTGCATGGAATGTTCTTGCCGGGAATTGCCTTGCCTTCCTTGCCATGAATTGCCTGGAATTTCTATTTCTTGCATTGCCTCTTATTTCTTTCCCTTCTCTTTCCTTGTTTTGAATTACCTTGTCTTGCCTTGCTTTGCCTGGAATTGTCTTTCTTTGCCTTGCCTTGTCTTGCGTGGAATTGTTTTCCTGGATTTAACTTGCCTTTTCTTGCCTGGAACTACCTTAACTAAAATTTTCTTGCCTTCCTTGTCTTGCCTTGAATGGAATTGCCTTGCATGAAATTGCCTCGCATAATGTTGCCTTGCCTAAAATTGCCTTGCATGAAATTACCCTACCTTGCCTTATGTGGTTTAGCCTTGCTTGCAATTCCCTTGTATTTTCTTACCTTGCCTCGCCTGGAATTTTCTAGCCTGCACTTGTACTGTCTTGCCTAGACTTACATTTTCTTACCTAGAATTGTCTTGTCTGAAATTGCCTTGCCTTGCCTTTTATGGAATTTCCTTGCCTTGCATTACCTGGAATTTCCTTGCCTGGAATTGCCTTTGCCTGCCTTGTCTTTCTTTGCCTTGACTGGAATCACTGTTTCTGAAATTACCTTGCCCTGCCTTGTCTTGCCTGGGATTACCTTGCCTTGCCTGGAATTGCCTTGCCTGGAGATGCCTTGCCTTGCCTTGCCTGAAATTGCCTTGTTTTTCTTTGTTTGGAATTTCCTTATTTGGAGTTTTCCTGCCTTGACGTTTCTTGCATTACCTGAAATTGCCTTTCCTGGAATTGCCTTGTTTTGCCTTGCATAGAATTTTTTTGCCTTGCCTTTGATTGCTTTGCTTGGAATTGCCTTGCCTGAAATTGCCTTATTTTGCCTTCTTTCTTGGAATTGCTTGTTTTTTTCTTGCATTGCCTTGCCTTGCCTATCCTGGAATTACCACTCCTTTCTTTGCTTTGCCTTGCCTGGAATTTCTCTGCCTTATCTTGCCTTTTCTGGAATTGCGTTACTTTGCCTTGCCTTGCCTTATCTGGAATTGCCTTGCCAAGAATTGCCTTTCCCTGCCTTGTGTTGTCTTACCTTGCCTGAAATTGCCTTGTATGGAATTGCCCTGCCTTGGGTTTCCTTGCCTGGAATTGCCTTTCATAGAATTTCCTTGCCTTGCCTGAAATTGTCTAGCCTGAAATTGTCTTTTCTTTCTTTTCTTGCCTTGCCTAAAATTGTCTTGCATGGAATTGCCTTGCTGGATTTACCTTGGCTGGAATTGCCTTGTCTTGCCTTTTCTGAAATTGCCTTGCCTGGAGTTTCTTGGCCTTGCCTTGCGTTTCTCGGCCTTGCCTTGCCTTGCCTTGACTTGAACGGCCTTGCATAAAATTGCCCTATTTTACCTTGCTTTTACATGCCTGAAATTGCCTTGACTGTAATTGCCCTGCCCTGCCTTGCCTGGCCTTGCCTTGCCTTGCCCGGAATCGCCTTTCATTGCCTTGCCTGGAATTGTCTTGCCTTGTCTTGCCTGGAATAGCCTTGCCTTGCCTTGCATGTAATTGCCTTGCCTGCAATTTCCTTGACTTGACTTGACTTGCATTACCTGAAATTGCCTTGCCTGGAATTTCCTTGCCTTGACTTGCCTTTTCCAGAATTTCCTTTTCTTGTCTTGCATTTCCTTGCCGGGAATTGCCTTGCCCAGCTTTGTTTTGCCTCGCCTGTAATTGTCTTGCTTGGAGTTGCCCTGCCTTGCCTTGCCTTGCCTTGCCTTGTCTTGCCTTGCCTGGAATTGCCCTGCCTTGCCTTGCCTTTCATTGCTTCGAATTTCATTGCTGGAAGTTGCATTGCCGTTTTTTCCTTAGATTGTCTTGCCTTGTTTTGCCTAAAATTGCCTTGATTTGCCTTTTCTTTGCCTTTTCTTGCATTACATTGCCTGAGCAAGTTTGGCCTGGCCTGGAATTGCCTGGCCTTGCTTTGCCTTGCCTGGTCTGGGATTTTCTGGCCTTGTCTTACCTGGCTGGAATTTCCTGGCCTTGACTAACCTGGCTTGAAATGGTCTGGTTTGGCCTGGCATGGCCAGGAATAACCTGGACTGCCATGCACTAGCCTGGAATGGCCTGGCCTGGACTGTTTTTACCTTGTCTTGCCTAGGCTGGCCTCAATGGTCTTTCCTGGCTTTGTCTGTCCTGGTATGCAATGGCCTGGCCAATAATGGCCTTGCCTGCAATTGCCTTTCCTTTTTTAGCCTTGCCTATAATTGCCTTACCTGTAAGTACCCTGCCTTGTCTTGGCTGAAATTGCCCTGTCTTGCCTTGCCTTGCCAGTAATTTCCTTGCCTTGCCTAGAATTGCCTTTCCTGGAATTGCCTTGCCTTGCCTTGTCTCATCTTTTCTTTCCTGGAATTGCCTTGCCTGAAATTGCCTTGCCTTACCTTTCATGGAATTTTCTTTTCTGGATTTGCCTTGCCTTGACTTGTCTTCCCTTTCCATTCCTGAAATTTCCTTGCTTGGAATTGACTTGCTTTGCCATGCCTTGCCTTGCCTGGAATTGCCTTGCCTTCCCTTGCCTTGCCTTGCAATGTCTGGTCTGGTATGGCCTAGAATTGTCTGGCCTTGCCTGGCCGTACCTCTTTTGGGCTAGAATTTTCTGGTCTGACTTGGCCTGGAATGACTTGCACTGGCCTTTCCTGGCTTGCAATTGCTTTGCCTTCCTTTGCCTTGTTTTTCCTGGAATTTCCTTGACTGGAACTGCCATGCCTTGCCTTGCTTAACCTTGCCTGTCATTGCCTTTTTTGGAATTGCCCTAACTTGCTTTGCCTTGCCGTGCATGGAATTGTCTTGACTGGAATAGCCTTGCATTGCCTGGAATTGCCTTGCATGGAATTGTCTTGTCTTTCCTTGCCTTGCACTGTTTGATCTGTCCTGTCCTAGAGTTGCCTGGCCTTGCCTGGCCTGGGCTGAAATTGCCTGGCCTGGCATAACCTAGCCTGGCCTGGCCTGTCCTGGTCTGGAATAGTTGGCCTAACCTGTCCTGTCCTGGCATGGCCTGAAATGACTTGGAGTAACCTGGTCTGGCTTGTAATGGCCTTGCCAGCTTATCCTGGCCTGCAAAGACCTTGCCTAGCCTAGTCTTGCCTGGACTTTTTTGAAATAAACTTGCCTTGTCTGGCTTGCCTGCAATTGCCTTGCCTTCCATTCCCTTGCCTTGCCTGGAATTGCCTTGACTGAAATTGCCCTAACTTGACTTCCATAGCCTTTTCTGGAATTAACTTGCCTGGAATTGCCCTACTTTGCCTTGCTTTGCTTTGCCTTGCCTGGAATTGCCTTGCCTGCAACTTTTCAGCCTTCCCATGCTTTGCATTGCCTCGAATTGCTTTGCTTGAAATTGCCCTGCCTTGCCTTGCCTGAAATTGCTGTGCCTGGCTGGGACTTGCTTGCAATTGCCTTGCCTTGCCTTTCCTAGACTTGCCTGGAATTGCCTTGCCTGGAATTGTTCTGCCTTGTCTTGTTTTGCCTTGAATTGCCTTGCCTTGCTTTGCCTAGAATTGCCTTGCCTGGTATTGCCTTGCCTTGACTTGTCTTGCCTTTCTTTGCCTGGAATTGTCTTGCCTTGCCTTACCTTGCCTTGCCTTGCCTGGAATTCCCTTGCCTTCCCTTACCTTGACTTCCAGTGCCTGGCCTCAACAGGCCTGGTCTTGCAATGCCTGGTCTAATCTGGCCTGGCCTAGAATTGCCTGGCCTTACCAGTCCTGGGCTAAAATTGCCTGGCATCGCCTGGTCTCACCTGGCCTGGAAGGGCTTGTCTTGGCCTAATGTGGCCTGAAATGGTTTGGACTGGCCTGCCCTGGCCTGCAATGGTCTGGTTTTGTCTGGCCTGCAATTGCTTTGTTTCCCTTTCTTTGCCTTGACTGGATCTGCCCGGCCTTGCCTTGCCTTGCCTTGCCTTGCCTTGCCTGGAATTGCCCTATGTTGCCTTGCCTTGCCTTGCTGGAATTGCCTTGCCTGGAATCGCCTTGCCTTGCATTTCCCTGCCTTTCATGGAATTGTCTTGCCAGGAATTGCCTTGCCTTCCTTGCCTTGTATTGCCTGGAATTGTCTTTTATTGCCGTGCCTTGCTTTGTCTTGGGTGGAATTGCTTTGCCTGAAATTATCTTTCCTTGCCTTTCCTGAAATTACCTTAACTAAAATTTCCCTGCCTTCCTTGTCTTGCCTTGAATGCAATTGCCTTGCATGGAATTGCCTCGCCTGGAGTTGCCCTGCCTGGAATTTTCTTGCATAAAATTGCCCTGCCTTGCCTTGCCTGGTCTTGCCTTGCTTGCAATTGCCTTGTTTTTTCTTGCCTTGCCTTGCCTGGAATTGCCTTGACTAAAATTTCCGTGTCTTGCCCTGACTAGAATTGCCTTGCTTGGAATTTTCTTGTTTTTCTTCACTTTGCATTGCCTCTAATTGCCTTGACTTGGATTGCCCTGCTTTGCCTTGTCTTGCATTGCATGTAATCGCCTTGCCTTCTCTTGCCTAGAATTGCCTAGTCTGAAATTGCCCTGTCTTGCCTGGCCTTATTTTCTTTTGCCTAGAATTGTTTTGCCTGGAATTGCCTTGACTTTTGCCTGGAATTGCCTCGCCTGGAATCGCCTTGTGTTTTCTGGCTTTGCCTTGCCTGGAATTGTCTTGTCTGGAGGTTTCTTGCCTTGTCTTGCCTTGCCTTGCCTTGCCTGGAATTGCCTTGGTTGGAATTGCCTTGCATTGTCTTGTGTTGCCTTGTTTTGCCTTGCCTAGAAATGCCTTGCCTTGCCTTGCCTGGAATTGCCTTTCCTTGAATCGCCTTTCTTTGTTTTCCCTTGCCTGACCTGGAATTGCCTTGCCTTGCCTGGAATTGCCTAGCCTGAAATTGCATAGTCTTGCCTGGACTTACCTCCCCTTACCTAGAATTGCCTTGCCTGGAATTGCCTTGCCTTGTTTTGCCTAGACGTGCCTGGAATTGTCTTGCCTGGAATTGCTCTGCCTTTTCTTTTCTTGCCAAAAATTGCCTTGCCTTGAATTGCCTTGCCTTGCCTTGCCTAGAATTGCCTTGCCTGGTATTGCCTTGCCTTGACTTGTCTTGCCTTCCTTACCTTGTCTTGCCTTGCCTTGCCTGGAATTCCCTTGCCTTCCCTTACCTTGCCTTCCAATGCCTAGCCTCGAGAAGCCTGGTCTTAGAATGCCTTGCCTGGCCTGGCCTGGCCTAGAATTGCCTGGTCTTACCAGTACTGGGCTGGAATTGCCTGGCCTCGCCTGGTCTCGCCTGGCCTGGAATAGTTTGGTTTGGCCTAATGTGGCCTGGAATTGCTTGGACTGGCCTGCTTTGGCCTGCAATGGTCGGCCCTTGTCAGGCCTGCAATTGCTTTGTTTTATTGCCTTGACTTTACTGGAACTGCCCTGCCTTGCCTTGCCTACCCCTGCCTGGAGTTGCCTTGCCTCGAATTGCCCTATCTTTCCTTGCCTTGACTTTCCTGGAATTGCCCTGCCTGGAATTGCCTTGCCTTTTGTTGTTTGGAATTGCCTTGCCTGGAGTATCCTTTCCTTGACTTTTCTTGCATTACTTGAACTTGCTCCCTGGAATTGCCTTGCCTTGCTATGCCAGAAATTGTTTTGCCCTGCCTTGTATTGACTTGCATGGAATTGACTTGCCTTTACTTGCTTTGCTTTTTTATTTCTTTTCTGAAATTGCCTTGCCTTGCCTGGAATTTCCTTGCCTTGCCTGGAATTGCCTATCCTGGAAGTGCCTTGCCTTGAATTGTCTGAAATTGTCTTGCCTGCAATGGCATTATCTTCCTTGTCTTGCCTTGCCTGAAATCACGTTGCATTGAATTGCCTTACCTTGCCTTGCTGTTTCTGGAATTGCCTTGGCTTACCTTGCCTTGTCTTACCTGGAGTTGCCTTACCTGAAATTGCCTTTCCCTGCCTTGTCTTGCCTTGCTTCAACTGGAATCGCTGTTCCTGGAATTACCTTGCCCTGTCTTGCCTTGTCTTGACTTGTTTTGCCTGAAATTTCCTTGCCTTTTCTTGCTTGGAATGGCCTTGCCTGGGGTTTTCTTGCCTTGACTTTTCTTGCATTACCTGAAATTGCCTTGCCTGAAATTGCCGTGCCTTGCCTGTCTTGAAATTGCCTTGCCTTGCCTTGCCTTGCCTTGCCTGAAGTTGCATTGCCTTGCCTGGAATTGCCTTGCTCGGCCTTGCCTTGCCTTGCCTGAAAATGCCTTGCCTAGCATTGAATTGCCTTACATGAAATTGCCTTGCCAGGAATTGCCTTGTTTGGCCTTGCCTTTCCTATCCTGGAATTGCCTCACCTGGCATTGCCTTGGCTTGCCTGGAAATGCCTTGCCTTGCATTGCCTTCCCTTGCATGGAATTGCCTTTTTAGGTCTCGCCTTTTCTTTCTGAAATTACCTTGCCTTTCTTGGAATTGCCTTGCACTGTCTTACCTTGCCTGTCTGATATTGCCTTGCCTTGCATTGCCTTGCCTTTCCTTGCATGGAATTGCCTCGCTGGGAATTGCTTTGCCTTGACTTGTTTTCCCTTTTCTTTATTTTCCTGGAATTGCCTTGCCTTGCCTTGCCTTGCCTTGTATTGCCTTGCCTGGAAATGCCTTTCCCAGCCTTGCCTTGCCTTACTTGGAGTTGCCTTTTCTGAAATTGCCTTGCCTTACCCTGCCTTTAATTTCCTTTTCTTTCCTAAAATTGCCTTGTTTGGAATGCCTTGCTTTGCCTTTTCTTGCCTTGCCTGGAATTGCTTTGACTGGAATTGTTTTGCCTTCCCTGTCTTGCATTTCCTGAAATTGCTTTTCCTTGCCTTTTTTTGCTTGGAATTGCCTTGCCTGGGGTTTTCTTGCCTTGACTTTTTTTGCGTTACCTGAAATTGCCTTGCCTGGAATTGCCTTGCCTTGCCTTGTCTTTCCTGGAATTGCTTTTTTCCCCCTTGCTTTGAATTGCCTTGCCTGGAGTTTTCTTCCCTTGACTTTCCTTGTGTTACCTGAGATTACCTTTTCTAGAATTGCCCTATTTTGCCTTCTCTTTCATGGAATTGCTTGTCTTTCCCTTGCATTGCGTTTCCTGGAATTGACTTGCCTTGAATTGCCTTGTCTTTCACTTCCTGGAATTGCCTCTCCTTCTTTTGCCTTGCCTTGCCTGAAATTTTCCTGCCTTATCTTGCCTTTCCTGGAATTGTCTTGCCTTTTTTGTCTTGGCTTGCCTGGAATTTCCTTGCATGGAATTGCCTTGCCTTGCCCTTACTGGAATTACCTTACCTAAAATTGCCTTGCTTTGCCTTGCCTTGCCTTACTTGGAATTGCCTTGCCAAGAATTGCCTTTTTCTGCCTTGGGTTGTCTTGCCTTTCCTAAAATTGCCTTGCCTGGAATTGCCCTGCCTTGGATTTCCTTGCCTGGAATTTCCTTTCATGGAATTGCCTTGCCTAGCCTGAAATTGCCTTGCCTGGATTTGTCTTTTCTTCCTTTTATTGCCTTTTCTAGAATTGTCTTGCATGGAATTGCCTTGCCTGGATTTACCTTGGCTGGAATTGCCTTGTCTTGCCTTTCCTGAAATTGACCTTCCTGGAGTTTCTCTGCCTTGCCTTGCCCTGTCTTGAATTGCCTTGCCTGGAATTGCCCTGTTTTACCTTGCTTTGCCATGCCTGAAATTGCCTTGCCTGTAATTGCCTTGTCTTGCCTTGCCTTGCCTTGCCTTGCCTGGACTTGCCTTGCCTCATCTTGCCTGAAATAGCCTTGCCTTGCCTTGCGTGGAATTGCCTGGCCTGTAATTTCCTTGACTTGACTTGACTTGCATTACCTGAAATTTTCTTGCCTGGAATTTTCTTGCCTTGACTTGACATTCCTGAAATTTTCTTGCCTTGCATTGCCTTGCCTGGGATTGTTTTGCCTGGCTTTGTTTTTCCTCAACTGTAATTGTCTTGTGTGGAATTGACCTCCCTTGCTTTGCCTTGAATAGCCTTGCCTTGTTTTGCCTGGAATAGCCCTGTCTTGCCTTGCCTTTCATTGCTTCAAATTTCCTTGCTGGAAGTTGCATTGCCTTTCCTTTCCTTAGATTGTCTTGCCTTGCTTGCCTGGAATTGCCTTGCCTTGTTTTTCCTTGCCTTTTCTTGCATTACATTGCCTGTCCTGGTTTGGCCTGGCCTGGAATTGCTTGGCCTTGCCTTGCTTTGCCTGGCCTGGAATTGTCTGGCCTTGCCTGGCCTGGGCTGACATTGCCTGACCTTGCCTAACCTGGCTTGAAATTTTCTGGATTAGCCTGCCATGCCCTGAAATAACCTGGACTGGTCTGCACTAGCCTGGAATGGCCTTGCCTGGCCTGTCATTGCCTGGTCTGACCTGGGCTGGCCTCAAAGGTCTTTCCTGGCTTTGTCTGTCTTGGCCTGCAATGGCCTGGATGTCCCTAGTTTTGCCTGTAATTGCCTTACCTGTAAGTACCCTGCCTTGCCTTGCCTTGCCTTGCCTTGCCAGGAATTGCCTTGCCTTGCCTAGAATTGCCTTTCCTGGAATTGCCTCGCCTTGACTTGTCTTGCCTTTCCTTTTATGGAATTGCCTTGCCTGAAATTGCCTTGCCTTACCTCGCCTAAAATTTTCTTGCATTACTTGGAATTGCCTTGCCTGGAATTGCCTTTCCCTGCTTGTCTTACCTTGCTTTGACTTGAATAGCTGTTCCTGAAATTACCTTGCCCTGCCTTGCCTTGCCTGGGATTGCCTTGCCTTCCCTGGAATTGTCTTGCCTTGACTGTAATTGCCTTCCCTGGAGATACCTTGCCTTGTCTTTCCTGGAATTTTCTTGTTTTGCCTTGCTTCAAATTGCCTGGTCTGGTGTTTCCTTGCCTTGAGTTTTTTTTGTGTGTGTTACCTAAAATTACAATTTCTGGAACTGCTTTATTTTGCCTTCTCTTTTCTGGAATTGCTTGTCTTTCCCTTGCATTGCATTGCCTGAAATTGCCTTGCCTTGCTTTTCCTGCAATTGCCTCTTCTAAAATTGCCTTGCCTTTTTTGTCTTGCCTTGCCTAGAATTTCTTTGCATGGAATTTTCCTGCCTTGCTTTTTCTGGAATTACCTAACCTGGAATTGCCTTGCTTTGCATTTCCTTGCCTTACCGGGAATTGTCTTGCCAAGAATTGCCTTTCTTTGCCTTGTGTTTTCTTCCCTTTTCTAAAATTGCCTTTCCTGGAATTGCCTTGCCTTGAGTTTCCTTGCCTGGAATTGCCTTTCGTGGAAATGCCTTGCCTTGCCAGAAATTGCCTTGCCTTTCTTTTCTTGCTTTGCCTAGAAATGTGTTGCATGGAATCACCTTGCCTGAATTTTCCTCGGCTGGAATTGCCTTGTCTTGCCTTTTCTGAAATTGCCTTGCCTGGAATTGCTCTGCCTTCCCTTGCCTTGAATTTTCTTGCCTGGAATTGCCCTATTTTACCTTGCTTTGCTATATCTGAAATTGCCTTGCCTGTACTTGCCCTGCCTTGACTTGACTTGACTTTCATTACTTGAGTTTGCCTTGCCTGGAATTTCCTTGCCTTGACTTGCCTTTTCTGGAATTTCCTTGCCTTGCCTTGCATTGCCTTGCCAGGAATTGCCTTGCCCAGCTTTGTTTTGCCTCACCTGTAATTGTCTTGCTTGAAGTTGCCCTGCCTTGCCTTTCCTTGCCTTGCCTAGCCTGAAATTACCCTGTCTTGCTTTGCCTTGCCTTGCCTGGAATTGCCCTGTCTTGCCTTGCCATTCATTGCTCCAAATTGCCTTGCTGGGAGTTACATTGCCTTTCCTTTCCTTAGATTATCTTGCCTTGCCTTACCTTTCCTGGAATTGCCTTGTCTTGACTTTTCTTGCATTACCTTGTCTGGCCCAGTTTGTCCTTGCCTGGAATTGCCTGGCCTTACCTTGCCTTGTCTGGAATTGGCTTATGTGGATTTGCCTTTCTTTGACTTTTCTTTCCTTGCCTTTTTTGTAATTGCCTTCCCTGTAATTACACGTTTTTGCCTTGCCTTGCCTTGCCTTGCCTTGCATAGATTTTTCTTGCCTTGTCTTTAATTGTTTTGACTGGAATTGCCTTGCCTGGAATTGCCTTGCCTGGTATTGCCTTGCCTTGCATTACATCAAATTGCCTTGCATTGAATCGCGTTGCCTTTTCTTGCCTTACCTTGCCTGGAAATGCCTTTACTGGAATTGCCTTGCCCTGCCCAGAATTTCCCTGCCTTTCCTTGCATTGCCTCTCCTTCCCTTGCCATGTCTGGAATTGCCTTGTCTGGAGTTATTTTGTTATGCATTTTTTTGCCTTGCCTGGAATTGCCTTGCCTTGAATTGCCTGAAATTTTCTTGTCTGGAATTGCCTTATCTTCCGTGTCTTGCCTTGCCTGGAATTATGTTGCATAGAATTGCCTTTCCTTTCCTTTCCTTTTCTGGAATTGCCTTGCCTTGCACTACCTTTAATTGCCTTGCCTGGAATTGCCTTTTCCTTCCTTGTCTTGCCTTACATTGATTGGAATCGCTGTTTCTGAAAATGCCTTTCCCGGCCTTGCCTTGCCTGGAATTGCCTTTCCTTGCTGGGAATTGCCTTGCCTGGAGATGCCTTGCCTTGCCTTGCCTGGAATTGTCTTGCCTGGAATTTCCCTATGTTGCCTGGAATTGCCTTGCCTGGAATTGCTCTGCCTTGCCTTGCCTTGTATTGCCTCAAATCGCCTAAAATTGTACTGCCTTCCTTTGCCTTGTCTTGCCTGGATTTTCCTTTCCTGGAATTGCCTTGCCTAGTTTGGCCTTGCCTTGCCTGGAATTTCCCTGCCTTATCTTCCTTGCCTGGAATTGCCTTGCCTGGAATTGCCTTGCCTTGCTTTTTCTGGAATTACCTTACCTAGACTTACCTTGCTTGGCCTTGTCTTGCCTTACCTGGAATTGCCTTGCCAAGAATTGCCTTTCCCTGCCTGGTGTTGTCTTGTCTTGCCTGAAATTGCCTTGCCTGGAATTGCCCTCCCTTGGGTTTACTTGCCTGGAATTGCCTTGCCTTGCCTGGAACTGCCTTTCCTTTGTTTTATTGACTTGCCTAGAATTGTCTTGCATGGAATTGCCTTGCCTGGATTTACCTTGCCTGGAATTGCTTTTTCTTGCCTTTCCTGAAATTGCCTTGCCTGGAGTTGCTCTGCCTTGCCTTGAATTGCCTTGCCTGGTATTGCCCTATTTTACCTTGCTTTGCCATGCCTGAAATTGCCTTGCCTGTAATTGCCCTGCCTTGCCTTGCCTGGAATAGCCTTGCCTTGCCTTGTGTGGAATTGCCTTGCCTGTAATTTCCTTGACTTGACTTGACTTGCATTACCTGAAATTGCCTTGCCTGAAATTTTCTTGCCTTGACTTGCCTTTCCTGGAATTTCCTTGCCTTGCCTTGCATTGCCTTGCTGGGAATTTCCTTGCCTGGCTTTGTTTTGCCTCACCTATAATTATCTTGGAATTGCTGTGTTTTACATTGCCTTGCCTGGAACTGCCCTGTCTTGCCTTGCCTTTCATTGCTTCGAATTTTCTTGCTGGGAGTTGCATTGCCTTTTCTTTCCTTAGATTGTCTTGCCGTGTGTTGCCTGGAATTGCCTTGCCTTGCCTTTCATTGCCTTTTCTTGCATTACCTTGCATGGCCTGGTTTGGCCTGGCCTGGACTTTTCTGGTTTTGTCTGGCCTGGGCTGGCATTGCCTGGCCTTGCCTAACCTGACTTGAAATGGCCTGTGTTGGCCTGGCATGGCCTGGAATAACCTTGACTGGCCTGCACTAGCCTTGGTTGGCCTGGCCTGGTCTGGCCTGTCATTGCCTGGTCTGGCCTGGGCTGGCCTCAATGGTTTTTCCTGGATTTGCCTGTCCTGGTCTGCAATGGCCTGGCCAATAATGGCCTTGCCTGCAATTGACTTCCCTTCCCTATCCTTGCCTGTAATTTCCTTACCTGTATGTACCCTGCGTTGTCTTGCCTGAAATTGCCCTGCCTTGCTTTGCCTTGCCAGGATTTGCCTTGCCTTGCCTAGAATTGCCTTTCCTGGAATTGCCTTGCCTTGACTTGTCTTGCCTTTGCTTTTCGAGAATTGCCATGCCTGAAATTGCCTTGCCTTGCCTTGCCTAGAATTTTCTTACCTGGAATTGCCCTGCCTTGTCTTTCCTTTCCATTTCTGAAATTGCCTTGCTTGGAATTGACTTGCCTTGCTATTCCTTGCTTTATCTGGAATTGCCTTGACTTCTCTTGCCTTGCTTTGCAATGCCTGGTCTGGCCTGGCCTAGAATTGCCTGGACTTGCCTGGCTTTACCTCTCCTGGTTTAAAATTTTCTGGCCTGACTTGGCCTGGAATTGCTTGTACTGGCCTTCCCTGGCCTGCAATTGCTTTGCCTTCCCTTGCCTTGTCTTTCCTGGAATTTGCTTGACTGGAACTTCCCTGCCTTACCTTGCCTAATCTTGCCTGTCATTGCCTTTCTTAAAATTGCCCTAACTTGCTTTGCCTTGCTGTGCATGGAATTGTCTTGCCTGGAATAACCTTGCATTGCCTGGAATTGCCTTGCATGTAATTGCCTTGCCTTGCACTGTTTTCCCTGTCCTGTCCTAGAATTGTCTGGCCTTGCCTGACCTGGGCTGGAATTTTCTGGCCTGGCCAGGTCTGGAATAGTATGGCTGGCCTGGACTGGCCTGGCATGGCATGAAATGACTTGGGGTGGCCTGGTCTGGCCTGAAACGGCCTTGCCAGGCTTGTCCTGATCTGCAAAGACCTGGCCTAGCCTAGTCTTGCCTGCAAGAGCCTACCCTTGTCTTGCCTTTTCTGAAGTAAAGTTGACTGGCCTGGCTTGCCTGCAATTGCCTTGCCTTTCTTTGCCTTGCCTTGCCTGGAATTGTCTTGACTGAAATTGCCCTAACTTGCCTTAAATAGTTTTTCCTGGAATTGCCTTGCCTGGGATTGCCCTACTTTGTCTTGCTTTGCTTTGCCTTGCCTGAAATTGCCTTGCCTGAAATTTTTCTGCCTTGTCTTGCCTTACAGTGCCTCTATTTGCCTTGCTTGGAATTGCCATGCCTTGCCTTTCTTTGCCTGAAATTGCCCTGCCTGGCTGGGACTTGCTTGAAATTGCCTTTCCTTTCCTTCCCTTACCTTGCCTGGAATTGCCTTGACTGAAATTGCCCTGCCTTGTCTTGCCTGGAATTGTCTTGCCTGGAATTGTCTTGCCTGAAATTTTCCTACCGTGCCTGGAATTGCCTTCCCTGGAATTGCTTGCCTTGCCTTGCCTTGTATTGCCTCAAATTGCCTTGCCTCAAATTGCCCTGCCTTTATTTGCCTTGCCTTGCCTGGATTTGCCTTCCTGGAATTGCCTTGCCTTGTTTTGCCTTTCCTTGCGTGGAATTGTCCTTTTTTCTTTGCCTTGCCTTGCCTGAAATTGCCTTTCCTGGAATTGCCTTGCCTTGTTTTGCCTTTCCTTGCCTGGAATTTCCTTTTTCCTTTGCCTTTCCTTGCCTGAAATTGCCTTTCCTGGAATCGCCTTTCTTTGTTTTACCTTGTCTTACCTGGAATTGCCTAGCTTGGAATTGTACTGTGTTGCCTGGACTTACCTTTTATTACCTAGAATTGCCTTGCCTGGAATTGCCTTGCCTTGCCTAGACTTGCCTGGAATTGCCTTGCCTTGCCTAGACTTGCCTGGAATTGCCTTGCCTGGAATTGCTCTGCCTTGTCTTGCCTGGCCAGAAATTGCCTTGCCTTGAATTGCCTTGCCTTCCCTTCTCTAGAATTGCCTTGCCTGGTATTGCCTTTCCTTGCCTGATATTGTCTTGCCTTGCCTTACTTTGCCTTCCCTTGCCTTGTCTGGAATTGCTTTGCCTTCCCTTATCTTGCCTTCCAATGCCTGGCCTGGACAGGCCTGGTCTTGCAATGCATGGCCTGGCCTAGAATTGCCTGGCCTTATCAGACCTGAGCTGAAATTTCCTGGCCTATCCTGGTCTCGCCTGGAATGGAATGGCTTGGCTTGGCCTAATTTGGCCTGGAATGGCGTGGACTGCCCGGCCCTGGCCTGCAATGGCCTGGCCTTGTCTGGTCTGCTATTGCTTTGCTTCCCTTGCCTTGCCTTGACTGGAACCGCCCTGCCTTGTTTTGGCTACCCTTGCCTGGAATTTCCTTGCCTGGAAGTGCCCTACCTTGCCTTGCCTTGCCTTGCCTGGAATTGCCTTGCCTGGAATTGCCCTACCTTTCCTTTCCTTGCCTTGCATGGAATTGTCTTTCCTGGAATTGCCTTGTCTTGCATTTCCCTGCCTTGCATGGAATTTCTTGCTGGGAATTGCCTCATGTTTCTTGCCTTGCATTGCCTGGAATTTTCATTCCTTGCATTGCCTTTCATTTTTTCCCTTTTCTTGCCATGTTTTGAATTACTGTGTCTTGCCTTTTCTTTCCTGGAATTGTCTTTCATTGCCTTGCTTTTTCTTTCCTTGTGTGGAATTGCTTTCCCGGCAATTAACTTGCCTTGCCTTGCCTGCAATTACCTTAACTAAAATTGTCTTGCCTTCTTTGTTTTGCCTTAAATGGAATTGCCTTGCATGGAATTTTCTCGCCTGGAGTTGCCTTGCCTGGAATTGCCTTGCATGAAATTGCCCTGCCTTGCCTTGCCTTGCCTGGCCTGACCTTGCTTGCAATTGCCTTGTATTTTCTTGCCTTGTTTTGCCTGGAATTGCCTTGACTGAAATTGACCTGTCTTGCCTTGCCTGGAATTGCCCTGTCTTTCTTTACCTTGGATTGCCTCAAATTGCCTTGACTGGGATTGCCCTGCTTTGCCTTGCCTTGCATTGCATGTAATCGCCTTGCCTAGCCTTGCCTTGTCTTGCCTGAAATTGCCTAGCCTGAAATTGCTCTGTCTTGCCTGGCCTTACATTCCCTTGCCGAGAATTGTTTTACCTGAAATTGCCTTGACTTCCCTCACCTGGAATTGCCTCACCTGGAATCGCCTTGTCTTTCCTGGCCTTGCCTTGTCTAGAATTGTCTTGTCTGGAGTTCTCTTGCCTTGTCTTGCCTTGCCTTGCCTGGAATTGTCTTGCCTTGCCTTGCCTGGAATTGCTGTTTCTGGAATTCTTTTCTCTGAAATTGCCTTGCCTTGCCTGGAATTGCCCTGCCTCGAGTTGTCCTGCCTTGCCATACCGTGTTTTGCCTTGCCTATTCTTGCCTTGCCTGAAATTGCTTTGCCTTACCTTGCCTTGCCTGCAATTGCCTTATGTGAATTTGCCTTTTTTTGCCTTTTCTTTCCTTGCCTTTTTTGAAATTGCCTTGCCTGGAATTACACTTTTTTTGCCTTGCCTTGCCTTGCATAGAATCTTTTTGCCTTGCCTCTAATTGCTTTGTCTGGAATTTCCTTGCCTGGAATTGCCTTGCCTAGATTTGCCTTTCCTTGCCTTGTCTTGCTTAAAATTGCCTAGCCTGAAATTGCCTTGTCTTGCCTGGCATTAACTTCTATTGCCTAGAATTTTTTTCGCTGAAATTGCTTTGACTTTTCTTGCCTGTAATCGCCTCTACTGGAATCGCCTTTTCTTGCCTGGAATTTCTTATCTAGAATTACCTTGCCTTGCCTTGCCTCGCCTTGCCTGGAATTAATTTGTCCAGAGTTGCCTTGCCTTGCCTGGAATTGCCTTTCCCTGCCTTGCCTTGACTTGGCTTGACTAGAATTCCTGTTTGTGAAATTGCCTCTCTTTGAATTTTCTTGCATTGCCTGGAATTGCCCTTCCTTTAATTGTCCTGACTTGCCTTGCCTATTCTTGTTTTGCCTGAAATTGCCTTGCCTTACCTGGCCTTGACTGGAGTTGCCTTACGTGGATTTGCCTTTTTTGCCTTTTTTTCTTGTGTTTTGTGAAATTACCTTGCCAGAAATTGCACTTTTCTGCCTTGCCTTGCCTTGCCTTGCGTAGAGTTTTCTTGCCTTGCCTGGCATTGCCTTGTTTTGACGTGTCTTGTTTTGCATTGCCTGGAATTGCATTGCCTGGTATTGCCTTGCCTTGCCTTATGTGGAATTGCCTTGCATTGAATTGCGTTTTCTTGCCTTGCCTTACCTTGCCTGTAATTACCTTTCCTGGAATTACCTTCCCTTGCCTAGAATTGCCTTGCCTTGCATTGCCTCTCCTTCCCTTGCCTTGCCTTGCCAAGCCTGGAATTTCCTTGCCTGAAGTTACCTTGTTTTGCATTGGTTTGCCTTGCCTGGAATTGCTTTGCCTGGAATTGCCTTATCTTTTTTGACTTGCCTAGCCTGGAATTGACTTGCCCACAATTGCCTCGTCTGAATTTGCCTTCAACTGCATTGCCTTGCTGTTCCTAGAATTGCCTTGCCTCAAATTGCCTTGCCTTGCCTTGCCTGGAATTGCCTTGCATAAAATTGCTCTGCCTTGCCTTGCCTGGCCTGGCCTTGCTTGCAATTTCCCTGCCTTCCCTTGTTTTCCCTTGTCTTGCCTGGATTTGCCTTGCCTTGGCTAGCCTTGACTTGCCATGCCTTGTCTTTCCTGAAATTGCCTTGCCTTGCCTTGCATTGCCTTGCCTGCAATTACCTTGCCTGGAATTGCGTTGCCTTGCATTGCCTTACCATGCATGAAATTGCCTTGATGGGAATTGCCTTGCCTTTCATTGTCGGGAATTGCCTTGCCTGGAATTGCCTTGCCTTGCCTTCCTGGAATTTCCTTGCATTGCCTTGCATGAAATTGCCTTGCCTTGCATTGCCTTTCCTTGCCTGGAATTGCCTTTCCTTGAATTGCCTTGCCTTGCCCGACCTTACCTTGCCTTGCATTGCTCAAATTGCCTTTTCTTTCCTTGCCTTGCATTGCCTGGAATTGTCTTGCCTAAAATTGCCTTTCCTTCCCTTGTCTTACATGAAATTGCCTGGCCTGAAATTGCCTCCTCTTGCCTGGCCTTCCCTTCCCTTGCCTAGAATTGTTTTTCCTGCCATTGCCTTGAATTCCCTTGCCTAGAAGCGCCTCTCTTTGAATCGCCTTGTCTTGCCTGGCCTAGCCTTGACTGGAATTGTCTTGTCTAAAATTGCCTTGCCTTGTCTTGTCTTGCCTTGCCTGAAATTGCCTTGCCTAACATTCCCTCGCCTCGCCTTGCCTTTACTTGCCAGGAATTGGCTTGCCATTCGTGGAATTGCTGTGCCCTGCCTTTTCTTGCGTGGAATTGCCTTGCATTGCTTTGCCTGAAATTGTCTTGCCTGGAATTGCCGTGCCTTGCATTGCCTCTTCTTTCTTTACCTGGAATTACCATTTCTGAAATTGCCTTGCCTGGAATTGCTTTCCCTTTCCTGGAATTGCCCTGCCTCGAATTGTCCTGCATGTTTTGCCTTGACATTTTTCTCCTTGCCTATTCTTGCCTTGCCTGAAATTGCCTTGCCTTACCTTGCCTTGCCTGGAATTGCCTTAGATGGGTTTGCCTTTCCTTGTGTTTTTCTTCCTTGCCTTTTGTGGAATTCGCTTGCCTGAAATTGTACTTTCTTACCTTGCCATGCATTGCGTAAAATTTTCTTGCCTTGCTTAGAATTGCTACGCCTTGAAGTTCCTTGCTTGGAATTGCCTTGCCTGAAATTGCCTTGACTTGGCTGGAATTGCCTTCCCAGGAATTGCTGTGCATGAAATTTCCTTGCCTTCCCTGGAATTGTTTTGCCTAAAATAGTCTTGTCTTGGCTTGCCTTGTTTTTCCTAGAATTGCCTTGCCTTGAATCACCTTGCCTTGAATCGCCTTGCCTTGCCTGAAATTGCCCTGTTTGGAATTGATCAGCCTTGCCTTGGCTTGCCTGGAATCGCCTTGCATAAAATTCCCCTGCCTTGCCTTGCCTGTCCTGGCAGTGCTTTCAATTTTCTTGTCTTTTCTTGCCTTGCCTTGCCTGGAATTGCTTTATTGGAATTTTCCTGTATTGCCTTGCCATTTCTTAATAATTTTTATTTTTTTATTGCATTTTAGATTTTAGGGTACATGTGCAGAACATGCAAGATAATTGCATAGGTACACACGTGGCATTGTGATTTGCTGTCTTCCTCCCCTTCACCCATATTTGGCATTTTTCCCCATGCTATTTCTCCCCAGCTCCCTCCCACGCTATCCCTCCCCATTCCTCCCAATAGACCCCAGTATGTAGTTCTCACCTCCCTGTGTCCATATGTTCTCACTGTGGAACAACTGCCTATGAGTGAGAATATGCGGTATTTCATTTTCTGTTCATGTGTCAGTTTTCTGAGAATGATGTTCTCCAGATTCATTCATGTCCATACGAAGGAAACAAACGAATCGTTTTTGATTGCTGCATAATATTTCTTCTTTTAAAAAATTTTTATTGCATTACAGATTTTGGGGTACATGGGCAGAACGTGTAAGATAGTTGCGTAGGTACATACATGGCAGTGTGTTTTGCTGCCTTCCTCCCCTTCACCCACACTTGGCATTTATCCCCAGGCTATCATTCCCCAGCCCCCCCACTGTCCCTCCCCCATTCCCCCCAATAGACCCCAGTGTGTAGTAGACCCCCTCTCTGTGTCCATGTGTTCTCATTTTTCTCACCCACCTATGAGTGAGTATATGCGGTATTTCTTTTTCTGTTCTTGTGTCAGTTTGCTGAGAATGATGTTCTGCAGATTCATCCATGTCCTTACAAAGGACACAAACTCATCATTTTTGATTGCTGCATAATATTCCATGGTGTATATGTGCCACATTTTCCCAGTCCAGTCTATCATCGATGGGCATTTGGGTTGGTTCCAGGTCTTTGCTATTGTAAACAGTGCTGCAATGAACATTCGTGTGCATGTGTCCTTATAGGAGAACGATTTATACTCCTTTAAATAGATACCCAGTAATGAGATTGCTGGGTCAAATGGAATTTCTATTCCTAGGTCCTTGAGAAATCGCCACACTGTCTTCCACAATGGTTGAACTAATTTAAACTCCCACCAACAGTGTAAGAGTGTTCCTATTTCTCCACATCCTATCCAGCATCTGCTGTCTCCAGATTTTTTAATGATCGCCATTCTAACTGGCGTGAGAGGGTATCTCAATGTGGTTTTGATTTGCATCTCTCTAATGACCAGTGATGATGAGCATTTTTTCACATGTTTGTTGGCCTCATGTATGTCTTCTTTTGTAAAGTGTCTGTTCATATCCTTTGCCCATTTTTGAATGGGCTTGTTTTTTTTCCTCTAAATCTGTTTGAGTTCTTTGTAAATTCTGGATATCAGCCCATTGTCAGATGTGTAAACTGCAAAGATTTTTTCCCATTCTGATGGTTGCCGATTCACTCTAGTGACTGTTTCTTTTGCCGTGCAGAAGCTGTGGAGTTTGATTAGGTCCCATTTGTCTATTTTGGCTTTTGTTGCCAATGCTTTTGGTGTTTTGGTCATGAAGTCCTTGCTTACTCCTATGTCCTGAACGGTTTTGCCTGGATTTTCTTCTAGGGTTTTTATGGTGTCAGGTCTTACGTTTAGGTCTTTAATCCATCTGGAGTTAATTTTAGTGTAAGGTGTCAGGAAGGGGTCCAGTTTCTGCTTTCTGCACATGGCTAGCCAGTTTTCCCACCATTTATTAAATAGGGAATCCTTTCCCCATTGCTTGTTTTTGTCTGGTTTATCAAAGATAATATGGTTGTAGATGTGTTGTGTTGCCTCCGATGCTTCTGTTCTGTTCCATTGCTCTATATCTCTGTTTTGGTACCAGTACCATGCTGTTTTGATTACTGTAGCCTTGTAGTATAGTTTGAAGTCTGGTAGTGTGATGCCTCCCACTGTGTTCTTTTTGCTTAGAATTGACTTGGCTATGCGGGCTCTTTTTTGGTTCCATATGAAATTCATGGTGGTTTTTTCCAGTTCTGTGAAGAAATTCAATGGTAATTTGATGGGGATAGCATTGATTGTGTAAATTTCTTTGGGCAGTATAGCCATTTTCACGATATTGATTCTTTCTAACCATGAACATGGAATGTTTCTCCATCTGTTTGTGTCCTCTCTTCTTTCGTTGAGCAGTGGTTTGTAGTTTTCCTTAAAGAGGTCCCTTACGTTCCTTGTGAGTTTTATTCCTAGGTATTTTATTTTCTTTGTAGCAATTGTGAATGGCAGTTCGTTCTTGATTTGGTTCTCTTTAAGTCTCTTATTGGTATATAGGAGTGCTTGTGATTTTTGCACATTGATTTTATATCCTGAGACTTTGCTGAAGTTGCTTATCAGTTTCAGGAGCTTTTGGGCTGAGGTGATGGGGTCTTCTAGGTATATTATCATGTCGTCTGCAAATAGAGACAATTTGGCTTCCACCTTTCCTATTTGAATATCCTTTATTTCTTTTTCTTGCCTGATTGCTCTGGCTAGAACTTCCAGTACTATGTTGAATAGGAGTGGTGAGAGAGGGCATCCTTGTCTAGTGCCAGATTTCAAAGGGAATGCTTTCAGTTTTTGCCCATTTAGTATGATATTGGCTCTTGGTTTGTCATAAATAGCTTTTATTACTTTGAGATATGTTCCATCAATACCAAGTTTATTGAGGGTTTTTAGCATAAAGGGCTGTTGAATTTTGTCAAATGCCTTCTCTGCATCAATTGAGATACTCATGTGATTTTTGTTTTTGCTTCTGTTTATGTGGTGAATTACATTTATAAACTTGCATATGTTGAACCAGCCTTGCATCCCCGGGATGAATTCTACTTGGTCATGATGGATAAGTTTTTTAATGTGCTGTTGCAATCCGTTTGCCAGTATTTTATTGAAGATATTTGCATCTATGTTCATTATGGATATTGGCCTGAAGTTTTCTTTTCTTGTTGAGTCTCTGTCAGGTTTTGGTATCAGGATGATGTTGGTCTCATAAAATGATTTGGAAAGGGTTCCCTCTTTTTGGATTATTTGGAATAGTTTCAGAAGGAATGGTCCCAGATCCTCTTTGTGTGTCTGGTAGAATTCAGCTGTGCACCCATCTGGACCTGGGCTTTTTTTGTGTGGTAGGCTCTTAATTGCAGCCTCAACTTCAGACCTTGTTATTGGTCTATTCATCATTTTGGCTTTCTCCTGGTTTAGGCTTGGGAGGACACAGGTGTCCAAAAATTTATCCACTTCTTTCTGGTTTACTAGTTTATGTGCATAGAGTTGTTTGTAATATTCTCTGATGATGGTCTGAGTTTCTGTGGAATCTGTGGTGATTTCCCCATTATCATTTTTTATTGCATCTATTTGGTTGTAATCTCTTTTCTTTTTTATCAGTCTGGCTAGTGGTCTATTTTGTTGATCTTTTCGAAAAACCAGCTCTTGGATTTATTGAGTTTTTGAAGGGTTTTTCTTGTCTCTATCTCCTTCAGTTCTGCTCTGATCTTAGTTATTTCTTGTCTTTGGCTAGGTTTTGAGCTTTTTTGATCTTGCTCCTGTAGCTCTTTCAATTTTAACGATAAGGTGTCCATTTTGGATCTCTCCACTCTTCTCATGTGGGCACTTATTGCTATATATTTTCCTCTACAGACTGCTTTAAATGTGTCCCAGAGATTCTGGTACGTTGTGTTTTTATTCTCGTTGGTTTCAAAGAACTTCTTTATTTCTGACTTCATTTCTTCGTTTATCCAATCAACATTCAAGATCCAGTTGTTCAGTTTCCATGAAGCTGTGTGGTTCTGAGTTATTTTCTGAATTCTGAGTCCCAACTTGATTGCACTATGGTCTGAGAGACTGTTTGTTATGACTTCAGTTGTTTTGCATTTGCTGAGGAGTGCTTTACTTCCAATTATGTGGGCAATTTTGGAGTAGGTGTGATGTGGTGCTGAGAAAAATGTATATTCTGTGGATTTGGGGAGGAGAGTTCTGTAAATGTCTATCAGGTTTGCTTGTTCCAGGTCTGAGTTAAAGTCCTGGATATCCTTGTTAATTTTCTGTCTGGTTGATCTGTCTGATATTGACAGTGGAGTGTTAAAGTCTCCCACTATTATTGTGTGGGAGTCTCAGTCTCTTTGTAAGTCATTAAGAACTTGCCTTATATATATGGGTGCTCCTGCACTGAGTCCATATATATTTAGAATCGTTAGCTCTTCTTGTTGTATCGATCCTTTTACCATTGTGTAATGACCTTCTTTGTCCCTTTTGATCTTTGTTGCTTTAAAGTCTATTTTATCAGAGACAAGAATTGCAACTTCTGCTTTTTTTTTGCTCTCCATTTGCTTGGTAAATCCTTCTCCATCCCTTTGTTTTGAGCCTTTGTGTATCTTTGCATGTGAGGTGGGTTTCCTGGATACAGCACACCAATGGGTTTTGGTTTTTTATCCAATTTGCCAGTCTGTGTCTTTTGATTGGTGCATTTAGCCCATTTACATTTAGGGTTAATATTGTTATGTGTGAATTTGATACTGCCATTTTGATGCTAGCTGGCTGTTTTGCCCGTTGGTTCATGTACATTCTTCATTTTGTTGATGCTCTTTAGCATTTCGTATGCTTTTAGGATGGCTGGTACTGGTTGTTTCTTTCTATGTGTAGTGCCTCTTTCAGGAGCTCTTGTGATGCAGGCCTAGTGGTGACAAAATCTCTGAGTACTTTCTTGTTCATGAAGGATTTTATTTTTTCTTCACTTATGAAGCTCAGTTTGGCTGGAGATGAAATTCTGGGTTGAAATTTCTTTTCTTTAAGGATGTTGAATATTGGCCACTACTCTTCTGGCTTGTAGAGTCTCTGCTGAGAGATCTGCTGTGAGTCTGATGGGCTTCCCTTTGTGGGTGACCCAACCTTTCTCTCTGGCTGCCCTTAGTATTTCTTTTTCATTTCAACCCTGGTGAATCTGATGATTATGTGCCTTGGGGTTGCTCTTCTTGTGGAGTATCTTTGTGGTGTTCTCTGTATTTCCTGGAGTTGAGTATTGACCTGTCTTGCTAGGTTGGGGAAATTTTCGTGGATAGTATTCTGAAGAGTGTTTTCCAGCTTGGATTTATTCTCTTCATCACATTCTGGTACACCTATCAAACGTAGGTTGGGTCTCTTCACATAGTCCCACATTTCTTAGAGATTTTGTTCATTCCTCTCTGTGCTTTTTTTTAAAAATCTTGGTTTCTCATTTTATTTCATTGAGTTGAATTTCAACTTCTGATATTCTTTCTTCTGCTTGGTCAATTCGGCTGTTGAAACTTGTGCATGCTTCACGAAGTTCTTGTGTTGTGTTTTTCAGCTCCTTCAATTCATTCATATTCCTCTCTAAGTTGTCCATTCCTGTTATCAATTCCTTGAATCATTTTTCAAATCTTTTTTCAAGGTTCTTAGTTTCGTTGCACTGATTTAGAACATGTTCTTTTAGCTCACTGAAGTTTCTCATTATCCACTTTCTGAAGTCAGATTCTGTCATTTCATCACACTCATTCTCCGTCCAGCTTTGTTCCCTTGCTGGTGAGGAGTTTTGATCCTTTGTAGGAGGTGAGGTGTTTTGGTTTTGGGTGTTTTCTTCCTTTTAGTGCTGGTTTCTTCCCATCTTTATGGATTTATCCGCCTGTCGTTTTAGTATTTGCTGATTTTTCAATTGGGTCTCTGTGTGGATGCTGAGATTGTTGATGATGAAGTATTTCTGTTACTTAGTTTTTCTTCTAATGGTCTAGCCCCTCTGCTGTATGAATGCTGAGGTCCACTCCAGGCCCTGCTTTTCTGGGTATTCCTTTAGCAGCTGCGGAACAGTGAGGGATGATACCAGTATCTTCTTCTGCTCTCTTTGTTCCAGAATGATGCCCGCAAAATGTCAGTCTGATTAGTCCTTCTTTGGGGTGACTCTTTGGATATACAGGGGTCAGGGAGCTGCTTGAGGAGACAGTCTATGCTTTATAGGAGCTCCAGTGCTGAGCTGTGAGCTCCGTTATTCATTCAGGGTTGTTGGGAGGTTGTTTATATCTGCTGCAACAGAACTCATATAACACCACCCTTTGTTTTCCCTCTTAGATGCTCTGTCTCAGGGAGTTGGGGCTTTCTTTATGAGTATCTGTTGCACTGTCCTGCCCCACTAGGAGGCAGTCTATTCACTATTTGCCTGCTGGGGCTCTGCCCTGCTAGCTCGGGTCTGCCCTGTTACTGCTGGGCTCCATTCTGCTGTGGAGCGCTCCCCCCTTCTGGCAGATTCTCTCTGTTATGGCAGGTTTCCTTGGCAACGGCAGGCTGCATCAGCCCTGGGCAGTACTTCAATAGGGGCAGATTGTGTCAGTAATGGTGGACGCCCCTCCCTCACTGGGCTGCACCGTCCTAGATGCCAGCACCAAAACTCTCACCCTGAGCACCTCCAATCACCGCCCTGCTTGTCTTTGTGAAGGTGGGACCCACCGAGCCTGATCACCCAACTCCCTGCCTCAGAGTTCGTCCTCTCTCTCTCTTCCTCTCCCCAAGCTGAAAGGTCGACTCTCTCACTGGCGCCCCAGTAGCCTGCTGATAGGGCACTGGGATCCGTGCAGTCTCTTGTGCCACTGCCCACTGCACTGGCTCAGATCACGCTTCCCAGGAACTCCTGGTCTGTCTCATTATCCAAGTCCCGTTCAATCAGATGGACATGCCAACCTGCCCTTCCAAATCTCAGATTGCCGGTTTAACAGGGCACCCAGGCCAGTGAGTTCCATGCCGGGTCCCACTGTGGTGCCAGCTGAAGTGGCCGCACAAGCCAGCTGCGCTCACCGGCTGTACTAGTGTCCCGTGTCTTTCCCACACCTGGGACTTTCAAAGCTCTGTGGGCAAAAAAGGTCCATCTAAGAATGCGGCTATGACTCACCCTCTGCGCCTTCACTGAGAGCTGCAATCCTGAGTCACTTCTACGACGCCATCTTGCGAGTCCCCCCTGCTGCATAATATTTCATGGTGTATATGTGCCACATTTTCCCTGTCCACGGAAATCTATCATCGATGGACATTTGGGTTGGTTCCAGGTCTTCGCTATTGTATACAGTGCTGCAATGAATATTCGTGTGCATGTGTCCTTATAGTAGAACGATTTATAGTCCTTTGGATATATACCCAGTAATGGGATTGCTGAGTCAAATGGAATTTTTATTTCTAAGTCCTTAAGGAATCGCCACACTGTCTTCCACAATGGTTGATGTAATTTAAATTCCCATCAGCAGTGTAAAAGTGTTCCTACTTCTCCACATTCTCTCCAATATCTGCTGTCTCCAGATTTTTTAATGATCGCCATTCTAACTGGTGTGAGATGTTATCACAATGTAGTTTTGATTTGTATTTCTCTGACGACCAGTGATGATGAGCATTTTTTCATATGTTTGTTGGCCTCATGTATGTCTTCTTTTGTAAAGTGTCTGTTCATATCTTTTGCCCATTTTTGAATGGGCTTGTTTGTTTTTTTCTTGTAAATCTGTTTTAGTTCTTTGTAAATTCTGGATATCAGCCCTTTGTAAACTGCAAAAATTTGTTCACATTCTGGTGGTTGCCGATTCACTCTAGTGACCATTTCTTTTGCTGTGCAGAAGCTGTGGAGTTTGATTAGGTCCCATTTGTCTATTTTGGCTTTTTCTGCCAATGCTTTTGGTTTTTTGGTCATGAAGTTTTTGCCGACTTTTATGTCCTGAATGGTTTTGCTTAGATTTTCTTCTAGGGTTCTTATGGTGCCAGGTCTTGTCTTTAAGTCTTTAATCCATCTGGAGTTAATTTTAGTGTAAGGTGTCAGGAAGGGGTCCAGTTTCTGCTTTCTGCCCATGGCTAGCCAGTTTTCCCAACACCATTTATTAAACAGGGAATTCTTTCCCCATTGTTTGTTTTTGTCAGGTTTATCAAAGATTGTATGGTTGTAGATATACTGTGTTGCCTCTGATGCCTCTGTTCTGTTCCATTGGTCTATATCTCTGTTTTGGTACCAGTACCATGCTGTTTTGATTACTGTAGTTTTGTAGTATAGTTTGAAGTCCAGTAGTGTGATGCCTCCAGCTGTATTCTTTTTGCTTAGAAGTGACTTGCCTATGCGGGCTCTCTTTTGGTTCCATATAAAGGTCAAGGTGCTGTTTTTCAGTTCTGTGAAGAAAACCAATGGTAGCTTCATTGGGATGGCGTTGAGTCTGTAGATTACTTTAGGCAGTATGGCCATTTACACGATATTAATTCTTCCTAAACATCAACATTGAATGTTCCTTCATCTCTTTGTGTTCTCTCTTATTTCGTTGAGCAGCGGTTTGTAGTTCTCCTTGAAGAGGTCCCTTAAATTCCCAGTTAGTTGTATTCCTAGGTATTTTATTATCTTTATAGCAATTGTGAATGGCAGTTTCTTCTTGATTTGGCTCTTTTCAAGTCTGTTACTGGTGTATAGGAATGGTTGTGATTTTTGCAGATTGATTTTGTATTCTTAGACTTTGTTGAAGTTGCTTATAAGTTTCCGGGGTTTTGGGGCTGAGATGATGGCGTCTTCTAAATATACTATCATGTCGTCTGCAAATAGAGACAATTTGCCTTTCTTTTTTCCTATTTGAATACCCTTTATTTATTTTTCTTACCTGATTGCTCTGGCTAGAAATTCCTGTACTATATTGAATAGGACTGGTGAGAGAGGGCATCTTTGTCTAGTGCCAGATTTCAAAGGGAATGCTTCCAGTTTTTGCCCATTCAGTATGATATTGGCTGTTGGTTTGTCATAAATGGCTTTTACTATTTTGAGATACGTTCCATCAATTCCAATTTTCTGAAGGTTTTTAGCATAAAGCGCTGTTGAATGTTGTCAAAGGCCTTCTCTGCATCAATTGAGATAATCATGTGGTTTTTGTTTTTGATTCTGTTTATGTGTTGAATTATGTTTCTAGACTTATGTATGTTGAACCAGACTTGCATCTCCGGGAGTAATCCTACTTTATCATGGTGGATAAGTTCCTTGATGTGCTCTTGCAATTGGCTTGCCAGTATTTTATTGAAGACTGTTGTGTCTATGCTCATGATGGATGTTGGCCTGAAGTTTTCTTTTCTTGTTGAGTCTCTGCCGGGTTTTGGTATCAGGATGATATTAGTCTCATAACATGATTTGGAAAGGATTCCCTCTTTTTGGATTATTTGGAATAGTTTCAAAAGGAATGGTCCCAACTCCTTTTTGTGTGTCTGGTAAAATTCGGCTGTGAATCCAACTGGACCTGGGTTTTTCTTATGTGATAGGCTCTTAATTACCGTCTCATCTTCAGACCTTGTTATTGGTCTATTCGCAGTTTTGACTTCCTCCTGGTTTAGGCTTTGGAGGACACAAGTGTCCAGAAATTTACTCATTTCTTCCAGGTTACTAGTTTATGTGCATAAAGTAGTTTGTAATATTCTCTGATGATGTTTGAATTTCTGTGGCATCTGTGGTGATTTCCCCTTTATCGTTTTTATTGCATCTATTTGGTTATACTCTCTTTTCTTTTTTATCAATTAGGCTAGTGGTCTGTCTATTTTGTTGATCTCATAAAACCAACTCTTGGATTTATTGATTTTTGAAGGGTTTTTCGTGTCTCTATCTCATTCAGTTCTCTAATCTTAGTTATTTTTTGTCTTCTGCTAGGTTTTGTGATTTTTTGATCTTGCTCCTCCAGCTCTTTCAATTTTGATGATAGGGTGTCAATTTTAGATCTCTCCACTCTTCTCATATGGGCACTTATTGCTATATATTTTTCTCTAGAGACTGCTTTAAATGTGTCCCAGAGATTCTCATATGTTGTGTCTTCGTTCTCATTGGTTTCAAAGAACTTCTTTATTTCTGCCTTCATTTTATTGTTTATCCAGTCAACATTCAAGAGCCAGTTGTTCAGTTTCCATGAAGCTGTGCAGTTCTGAGTGAGCTTCTGAATTATGAGTTCTAACTTAATTGCTCTATGGTCTGAGAGATTTTTTGTTTTAATTTCAGTTGTTTTGCATTTGCTGAGGAGTGATTTACTTCCAATTATGTGGTCAATTTTAGAGTAGGTGTGATGTGGTGCTGAGAGGAATGTATGTTCTGTGGATTTGGGGTGGAGAGTTCTGTAAATGTCTATCAGATTTGCTTGTTCCAGGTGTGAGTTCAAGCCCTGGATATTCTAGTTAATTTTCTGTCTGGTTAAGCTGTCTAATATTGACAGTGGAATGTTTATGTTTTCAACTATTATTGTGTGGAAGTCTAAGTCTATTTGCAAGTCATTAAGAACTTGCCTTATATATCTGGGTGCTCCTGCATTGAGTCCATATATATTTAGAATTGTTAGCTCTTCTTGTTGTATCGATCCTTTTACCATTATGTAATGACCTTCTTTGTCCCTTTTGATCTTGGTTGCTTTAAAGCCTATTTTATCAGAGACGAGAATTGCAACTCCTGCTTTTTCTTGCTCTCCATTTGCTTGGTAAATCTTCCTCCATCCCTTTATTTTGAGCCTTTGTGTATCCTTGCTTGTGAGATGTGTTTCCTGGTTACAGCACCAATGGGTTATGGCTTTTTATCCAATTTGCCAGTCTGTGGCATTTGATTGGTGCATTTAGCCCATTTACATTTAGAGTTAATATTATTTGTGAATTTGATACTGCCATTTTGATGCTAGCTGGCTGTTTTGTCGGGCAGTTGATGTAGATTCTTTGTTTTGTTGATGCTCTTAACATTTTGTATGTTTTTGGAATGGCTGGTACTGGTTGTCCCTTTCTATGTGTGGTGCCTCTTTCAGGAGCTCTTGTAAAGCAGACCTGATGATGACAAAATCTCTGAGTACTTGTTTGTTTGCAAAGGATTTTATTTTTCCTTCACTTATGAAACTCAGTTTGGCTGGATATGAAATTCTTGGTTGAAAGTTCTTTTCTTTAAGGATATTGAATATTGGCCCCCACTCTCTTCTGGCTTGCAGGGTTTCTGCCAAGAGATCTGCTGTGATTCTGTTGGGCTTCCCTTTGTGGGTGACCCGACCTTTCTCTCTGGCTGCCCTTTGCATTTTCTCGTTCATTTCAACCCTTGTGAATCTGATGATTATTTGCCTTGGGTTTGCTCTTCTTGTGGAATATCTGTGGTGTTCTCTGTATTTCCTGAACTTGAATATTGGCCTGCCTTGCTAGGTTGGGAAAATTTTCCTATTAAATATCCTGAAGAGTATTTTCCAGCTTGGATTCATTATCTTCATTACATTCAGGTACGCCTATCAAACGTAGATTAGTTCTCTGTACATAGTCCCACATTTCTTGGAGAATTTGTTCATTCCTTTTTGTGTTTTTTTCTCTAACCTTGGCTTCTAGTTTTATTTCATTGAGTTTATCCTCAACTTCTGATATCCTTTCTTCTGCTTCGTCAATTCGGCAGTTGAAACTTGCGCATGCTTCACAAAATTCTTGTGTTGTGTTTTTCAGCTCCTTCAATTCACTCATATTCCTCTCTAAGTTGTCCGTTCTTGTTATCATTTCCTAAAATCATTTTTTAAGTTTTTTAGTTTCTTTGCATTGATTTAAACTTCTTTTAGCTCACAGAAGTTTCTCATTACCCACCTTCTGAAGTCTGATTCTGTCATTTAATCACACTCATTCTCCATCCAGCTTTGTTCCCTTGCTGGTGAAGAGCTGTGGTTTCTTGTAGGAGGGGGGGTGTACTGGTTTCGGGTGTTCTTCTCCTTTTTGCACTGGTTTCTTCCCATCTTTGTGGATTTATCCACTTGTTGTCTGAGTAGTTGGTGATTTTCCGATTGGGTCTCTGAGTGGATGTCCACATTGTTGATGAAGTATTTCTGTTTTTTAGTTTTTTTTCTAACAGTCTGGCCCCTCTGCTGTAGGTCTGCTGAGGTTAATTCCAGGCCCTCCTTGCCTGGGGTACACCTGTAGCAGCTGCAGATCCATGAGGGTTGCTTCCAATTTCTTCTTCTGCTATCTTTGTCCTTGAATGATGCCTGCCATATGTCAGTGTGATCCATCCTTTGTTAGGTGACTCTTTGGATATATGGGGTCAGGAGCTTCTTGAGGAGACTGTCTGTACTTTATACTTGAGGAGACAGTCTGTACTTTATAGGAGCTAGAGTTCTGAGCTGTGAGCTCCGTTTTTTATTCAGTGCTGCTAGGCAGATACCTTTAAGTCTGCTGCAGCAGAACTCATAAAGCACCCTTTTTTCTCAAGTGCTCTGTACCGGAGAGTTAGGTCTTTATTAATAAGTATCTGTTGCACTGTCTTGCCCAGCAAGAGGGCAGTCTAATAACTGCCTGCCTGTAGTGGCTATGCTGAGTTGCCGTGGGCTTTGCCCTGTTGCTGTGGGCTCCACCCTGTTGCCATGGGCTCCCCTTTGCTGCCATGGGCTCCACCCAGTTGTCATTGTTCTGCCCTGTTGCCATGGGCTCCGCCCTGCTCTCATGGGCTCTGCCCTGCTGCCATTTGTAATTCTCTTTAGTCCTGTTTATATGAGTGTGGTGATGGTGGCCTGCCTCTGTAGTGGCAGACTCTCTGTTATAGCGGGTTGCTTTGGCAATGGTGGGTTGCCTCAGCAATGGCAGGCTGCATCAGCGATGGCCGAGTAACTGTAGGGGTCAAGTGCTTCGGTAACGGTAGATACCCCTCCCCCACTGAGCTGCACTGTCCTGGGTTCAGCTGTGCTTGCCGTGAAACTCGCAACTCCGAGCATTTCCAATTGCTGTTTTGTTTGTTTCTGTGGGGGTGGGACCCGGTGAGCCTGATCACCTTGCTCCCTGCCTCAGAGCCCTTTTTTTATGTTGAACAGTTGACTCTCTCCCAGGTGTTCGAGTCGTCTGCTGAAAGGGCACCAGGATCTGTGTGATTTTTTATGCAGCGAACCATTGCACTGGCTGGAACAATGTTGCTGCCAGGGGATATCCTCGCCTGGCTTTCTGTTTAAGTCCCGTTTATTCAGATGAATGTGCCAATCTGCCTTCCAAAGTCTCCAATTGCCTGTTTAACAGGGCAACCAAACCAGTGTATTTTGTACAGAGTGCTGCTGCACTGCAGTGCCTGTCCAAACAGTCACACCATCCCAAAAAGCCACACTGGTGGCCCATGTGGCTTCTACACCTGGGAATCTCCTGGTCTGTGGGAACTAAAGATCCATCTGAAAATGCAGCGTCCACTCACCTTCTGTGTTTTGACTGGGAGTGCAGTCCTAAGTTGGTTCTACAGCACCATCTTCTCTGCAATCCTCCTTGTCTTGCCTTTAATTGCCTTGCCTGGAATTGCCTTGCCTTGACTTACCTTGCATTGCCTCAAATTGTCTTGACTGGAATTGCCCTGTTTTGCCCTGCCTTGCCTTGCCTCCCTGGAATCACCTTTCCTAGCCTTGCCTTGTTTTGCCTTGCCTAAAATCGCCTAGCCTAAAATTGCCTTGTCTTGCCTGGCCTTACGTTCCCTTGCCTAGAATTGTTTTGCCTGAAATTGCCTTGACTTCTCTTTCCTGGAATCCCCTAGCCTGGAATTGCCTTGTCTTTCCTGGCCTTGCCTAGCCTGGAATTGTCCTGTCTGGAATTGCCTTGCCTTGTCTTTCCTTGCCTTGCCTGGATTGCCTTGCCTGGAATTGCCTTGTCTTGCCTTACCTGGCATTACCTTGGCTTGCATTGCCTTCCTTGCCTGGAATTACCTTGCCTTGCCTTGTCTGGGTGGGCCTTGCTTGCAATTCCCTTGCCTTTCTTTGACTTACTTTGACTGGAATTTCGTTGACTGGAATTGCCCTGCTTTGCCTTGCCTTGCCTTGCCATGGCTGAAATTGCCATGCCTGGAATTGTCTTGTCTCTTCTTGCCTTGCCTTGCCTGGAATTGCATTGCTGTGTCTTGCCTTGCCTTTCCTTGCCTTCACTGTAATTGCCTTTCCCTGCATTGTCTTGTCTTGCCTTCACTGGAATCGTTGTTCCTGGAGTTTTCTTGCTTAGAATTACCTTGCCCTGCCGTGCCTGGGATTGCCTTGCCTAAAATTGTCTTACCTTGCCTGGAATTGCCTTGTTTTGCCTTGCTTGAAATTGCCTTGCCTGGAGTTTCCTTGCCTTTACTTTCCTTGTGTTACTTGAAATTGCCTTGCCTGGAATTGTGTTGCCTTGCATTGCGTTGATTAGCATGAAATTGCCTTGCTGGAAATGGCCTTGCAGTGCCTTGCCTTGCATTGCCTTTAATTAACTTGCCTGGAATTGCCTTGCCTTGCCTTTTCTTGCCTTGTCTGAAATTGTCTTGCCTGCAATTGCCTTGCCTTGCATGCAATTGCCTTGCCAGAAATTGCGTTGCCTTGCATTGTCTGAAATTGCCATGCCTTGCCTTGCCTATCATTCTGTTCCCTTCCCTTGCCTGGTGCAGCCTTGCCTTGAATTACCCTGTCTTCCCTTGCCTTCCTTAGAATTGCCTTGGATTCCCTTGCCTTGCCTAGCTGGGAATTGCTTTGCCTGGAATTACCTGGCCTTGCCTGGAATTATTTTGCCTGGAATAGCCTTTCCTTGGCTTGCCTTGTCTTACCTAGAATTGCCTTGCCTTGGCTGAAATTGCCCTGCCTGGAATTGCTCTGCCTTGCCTTGACTTGTCTGAAATTGCCTTGCATGAAATTGTCCTGCCTTTCCTTGCCTGGCATGGCCTTTCTTGTGCTTGCCTTGTTTTTCCTTGCCTTGCCATGCCTGGAATTGCCTTGACTGGAATTTTCCTGTCTTGCCTTAGCTGGAATTGCCTTGCCTGAAACTGCTCTGCCTTGTCTTACCTTGCATTGCCTCAAATTGCCTTGACTGGTATTTTCCTGCTTTGCTTTGCCTTGCCTTGTTTTGCATTGCCTTGAATCGCCTTCATAGCCTTGCCTTGCTTTGTATGGAATTTCCTAGCTTGGAATTGCCTTGTCTTGCCTGGACTTACCTTCCATTGTCTATAATTGTTTTGCCTGGAATTGCCTTGACTACCCTTGCCTGGAATTGGCTCATCTGAAATCTACTTGTCTTGCTTGGTTTTTCTTTGCCTGGAATTTCCTTGCCTTGTCTTACCTGGAATTGCCTTGGTTTGCATTGCTTTTCTTTCCTGGAATTGCCTTTCCTGGAATTGCTATGCCTAGAATTACCTTGCCTTGCCTAAAATTTTCTTGACTGGAATTGCCTTATTTTCCTTGTCTTCCCTTGCCTGGAATTGCCTTGCATGGAATTGCCTTGCCTTGATTGTAATTGAATTTTTCTGCCTTGTCTTCACTTGCCTTGCCTGGAATTGCCTTTTGTGAAATTTTCTTGTCTAGAATGGCCTTGCCTTGCATTGACTCTTCTTTCTTTGCCTTGCCTTTACTTTCATTGCCTTGCCTGGAATTGCTTTGCCTTGCCTTGCCTTGCCTGGTATTTCTTTGACTGGAATTGATTGACCTTTCCTGTCTTGCCTTGCCTGGAATTGCCTTACATTGCCTTGCCTGAAATTGCCTCTCCTGAAATTGCCTTGAACTGCATTACCTTGCCTTTCCTAGAATTGCCTTGCCTCGAATTGTTCTGCCTTACTTTGCCTTGCTGAAATTGCCTTGTGTGAAATCGCCCTGCCTGGCTTCGTCTGGCCTGGTCTTGCTTGCACTTCCCTTGCCTTCCCTTGTATTCTTTTGCCTGGAAATTTTTTGACTAAAATTGCACTGCCTTGTTTTGCCTTTTCTGGAATTGCCTTGCTTTGCCTTGCTTGTAATTGCCTTAATTAAAATTTCCTTGCCTTGAATTTCCTGGTGTTACCTGGAATTGCCTTGCCTTGCCTTGCTTGGAATTGCCTTGATTAAGGTTTTTTTGCCTTGACTTTCCTGGCCTTATCTGGAATTGCCTTGCCTTGCCTTGCCTGGCCTTGCATTGCCTGGAATTTTCTTGCCTGGAATTGCGTTGCCTTGCATTGCCTTGCCATGCACAAAATTGCCTTTTTGGTAATTGCCTTGCCTTGCCTTGTCTTGCCTTGCCTTGTCTTACCTTGCTTTGTCTTGCCTTACCTGGAATTGGCTTGCCTTGCCTTGCCGGAAGTTGCCTTGCCTTGCCTTGCTTAAACTTGCCTTGCCTGGAGTTTTCTTGCCTTTACTTTCCGTGCATTTTCTGAAATTGCCTTGCCTGGATTTGCCTTGTGTTGACTTGCCTTTCCTTTTTTATTCTTTTCTTTTTTTTCCTTGCATTTCCTGAAATTGTCTTGCCTAGATTTGCTTTGCGTTGACTTTCCTTTTTTTCTTTCCTTTTCTTTCCTTTTTTTCCCTTTTTTTCTTGCATTTCCTTTTCTTTCCTTTCTTTTTTTTTCTGGAATTGTCTTGGCTTGCCTTGCCCTGTCTTGCTTTGCCTGAAATTGCCCTGCCAGGTCTTGTCTTACCTGGAATTCCCTTGCCTGGAATTACGTTGTCTTGCATTACCTTGCCATGTATGAAATTGCCTTGCCTTGCCTTGTTTTGCATTGCCTGGAATTACCTTGCCTGGAATTGCCTTGACTTGCCTTGCATTGCATTGTCTAGAATTGCCATGGCTTGCCTTGCCTCTCATTCCGTTTTTTTTCTTGCCTTGCCTGGTATTGTCTTGCCTTGAATTATCCTGTCTTGCCCTGCCTTGTCTGGAATTGTCTTGCATTGCCTTGCCTGGAATTGCTTTGCCTGGAATTATCTTGCCTTTTCTTTCCTGGAATTGCCTTGCCTTTTTTGACTTGCCTTGCATGGAATTGCCTTGCATGGAATTGCCTTGCCTGGAATTGCCTTGTTTGAAATCTCCTTGCCTAAAATTTCCTTGACATGGCTGGAATTGCCTTGCCTAGAATTGCTTTGCCTGAAATAACCTTGACTTGCCTGGAATTGTTTTTCCTGAAATAGTCTTGCCTTGGCTTGCCTTGTCTTGCCTAGAATTGCCTTGCCTAGAATTGCCTTGCCTTGCCTGAAATTGCCCTGCATGCAATTGCCCTGCCTTGTCTTGGCTTACCTGGAATTGCCTTGCATAAAATTGCCCTGTTTTGCCTTGTCTGGCCTGGCCTTGCTTGTGATTGCCTTGTTTTTCCTTGCCTTGCCTTCCCTGGAGTAGCCCTGACTGGAAATGCTTTGTTTTGCCTTGCCTGAAATTGCCATTTCTGGAATTGCCTTGCTTGAAATTGCCTCGCCTTGCCTGGACTTGCCCTGCCTCGAATTTTCCTGCCTTTTCTTGTCTTGTTTTACCATGCCTATTCTTGCCTTGCCTGAAATTGCCTTGCCTTACCTTGCCTTGTCTGGAATTGCCTTATGTGGATTTGTATTTTCTTGCCTTTTGTGGAATTGCTTTGCCTGGAATTGCACTTTCTTGCATTGCCTTGCCTTTAGTAGAATTTAGTTGCCTTGCCTGAAATTGCCTTGTTTTGACTTGTGTTGCCTTGTCCTGCCTGGAATTGCCTTGCCTGGAATTGCCTTACCTGGAGTTGCCTTGCCTGGTATTGCCTTGCCTTGCCTAATGTACAATTGCCTTGCATTGACTTGCATTGCCTTTCCTTGATTTACCTTGCCTGAAACTAACATTTTGAAATTGCCTTTCCTTGCCTGGAATTGCCCTGTTTTGCCTTGCATTGCCTCTCCGTTTTTGCCTTGCTTTTCTTTGCCATGTCTGGAATTGACTTGCCTGTAATTGTCTTGTTTTGCATTGCCTTTTCTTGCCTTGTCTGGGATTTTATTGCCTGAAATTGCCTTATATTTTTGGTCTTGCCTTGCCTGAAATCGCCTTGCATGGAATTGCATTGCCTTGCCTTACGTGGGGCTGCCTTGCCTGAAATTGCCTTTTCCTGCCTTGTCTTGACTTACCTTGCCTGGAATTGCCTTTCCTGAAATTGCCTTGCCTAAAATAACCTTGCTGTGTATTGCCTCTTCTTCCCTTGCCTTTCCTTAATTTGCCTGGAATTACCTTGCCTTTCATTGACTTGCCTGGAATTGCCTTGCCTTGCCTTGCCTGGAATTGCCTTGACTGAAATTGTTTTGCCTTCCCTGTCCTGCATTGCTTGAAATTGCCTTGCCTTCTCTTGCCTTGCTTGGAATTGCCTTGCATGGAGTTTCCTTGCTTTGGCTTTTCTTGCATTACCTGAAATTGCCTTGCCTGGAATTGCCTTGCCCTGACTTACCTTGCCTTCCCTTTCCTTTCCTGGAATTGCCTTGCCTTGCCTTGCCTTGCATTGCCTTGTCTGGAATTGCCTTGCCCAGGTTTCCCTTGCCTTGCCTAGAATTGCCTTGCCTGAAATTGCCTTGCCTTGCCTGAAATTACCTATCCTTGCATTGCTGTTTTTGCCTGGAATTGCCTTGCCTTGCATTTCTTTCCTTGCCTGAAATTGCCTTGCCTGGAATTGTCTTGCCTTGCCTTGCCTGGAATTGCTTTCTGGAATTTCCTTACTTTGCCATGCCTTGCACTGCCTGAAATTCCCTTTCCTGGAATTGCCTTGCCTTGCCTTGCCTTGCCTTGCCTGGAATTGTTTTGCCTTGCCTTGTGTGTAATTGCCTTGCCTGGAGTTTCCTTGCCTTGACTTGCCTTGCATTACCTGAAATTGCCTTGCCTGGAATTGCCTTGCCTTGAAGTGGCTTGCTTTTCTTTTTCTGGAACTGCCTTACCTTGCCTTGCATTGCCTTGCCTTGCTTTGCCTGAAATTACCGTGCCTTTCATTGCCTCTCATTCCCTTGCCTTTTTCTGCCTTGCCTTGCCTAGTATTACCTTGCCTTGAATTACCCTGTCTTGCCTGGAATTGCCTTGCATTACATTGCCTTGCCTTGCCTGGAATTGCTTTGCCTGAAATTACCTTGCCTTGCCTTGCCTGGAATTGCCTTACTTGGAATTGTCTTGCCTTTCTTGTCATGCCTTGAGTGGAGTTGCCTTACATGGAATTGCCTTGCCTCTTCTTACCTTGTCTTGCATGGAATTGCCTTGCCTGGAATTGCTTTGCCTTGAATTGCCTTGCCTTACATTGCCTTGACTTTGCTGGAACTGCTTTGCCTGGAATTGCCTTGTTTTGCCTGAAATTGTTTTTCATGGAATAGCCTTGCCTTGGCTTGCCTTGGCTTGCCTAGAATTGCCTTGTCTAGAATTGCCTTGCCTTGTTTGAAATTGCCCTGCCTGAAATTGCCCTGCCTTGCATTGGCTTGCCTAGAACTGCCTTGCATGAAATTTTCCTGCCTTGCCTTTATTTGGCCTGGCTTTTCTTGCTATTTTCTTGTTTTTGTCTTGCCTTGCCTTGACTGGAATTGCCCTGTCATGCCTTGCCTGAAATTGCCTTTCCTGGAATTGCCATGCCTTGCCTTGCATTACATTGCCTCAACTTGCCTTGACATGAATTGCCTTGCCTTGCCTTGCCTGGAATTGCCTTGCCTTGACTTGCTTGCATTGCCTTGCCTGGAATCGCCTTGCCTAGCCTTGCCTTGCCTGGAATTGCTTTATCGGAAATTGCCTTGCATTGTCTTGCCTTTACTTGCCTGATATTGCCTATCCTGAAATTGCATTGTCTTTTCTGACCTTACATTTCCTTGCCTAGAAATGCCTTGCCTGAAATTGCGTTGATGTTCCTTGCCTGGAATTACCTTCCCTAGCCTTTCCTTGCCTCACCTGGAATTGCCCTGACTGGAATTGCTCTGCCTTGCCTTGCCTGGAAATGCCTTGCCTTGCCATGCCATGCCTTGTCTTGCCTTGCCTTGGCTTTCCTGGAATTGCCTTACCTTGCCTTGCTTTGCATTGCCTGAAATTGTTTTGCCTTGACTTGCCTTGCCTTGAGTGTCTTTGCCTTGTCCGGAGTTTGCTTGCCTTGACTTGCATTGCATTACCTGAAATTGCCTTGTCTGAAATTGTCTTGACTTGACGTGCCTTACCTTTCTTTTCCTGAAATTTTCTTGCCTTGCCTTGCATTGCCTTGCATGGAATTTCTGTGCCTTGCATTGCGTCTTTTTCACTTGCCTGTAAATGCCTTGCTTGGAATTCCTTTGCCTTGCCTTGCCCTGCCTAGAATTGCCTTGCCTTGCATTGTCTTGCCTTTCCTGAAAATGCCTTGCCAAGAATTGCTTTGCTTTCCTTTTCTTACCTTGGCTGGAATTGCCTTGCCTTGCCTAGCCTAGAATTGCCTTTTTCTGCCTTCTCTTCCCTTGCCTTGCCTTGAATTGCCTTTCCTAAAATTGTCTTGCCTAGCATTGTTTTGCCTTGCATTGCGTCTCCTTCCCTTGCCTTGCCTTGCCTTTCTTGGTATTGCCTTGCCTTGAATTACCCTATCTTTTCTTGCCTTGCCTGGAATTGCCTTGCATTGCCTTGCATTGCCTTGACTGGAATTGCTTTGCCTGGATTTATTTTGCCTTGCCTTGCTTACAATTGCCTTAACTGAAATTGCCTTGCTTTTCTTGTCTTGCCTTGAGTGGAATTGCATTGCATGAAATTGCCTTGCCTGGAATTGCCTTGCTTGAAATTTTCTTGCCTGAAATTGCATTGACTTAGCTTTAATTGCCTTGCTTGGAATTTCTTTGCCTGGAATTGCTTTGCCTTGCCTGGAATTATTTTGCCTGGAGTAGTCTTGCCTTGGCTTGCCTTGCCTTGGCTTGCCTTGCCTTTCCTATAATTGCCTGGCCTTGCCTAAATTTGACCTTTGTGGAATTGCCATGCCTTGCCTGAAATTGCCATGCCTGAAATAGCCCTGCCTCGCCTTGCATTGCATTGCCTCCAATTGCCTTGACTGGAATTACCCTGCCTTGCCTTGCCTGAAATTGCCTTGACTTGCCTTGCATTGTCTTGCCTTGCCTTGTCTTGCCTGGAATTGCTTTATCTGAAATGTCCTTGTTTTACCTTGCCTTTTCTTGCCTGGTATTGCCTAGCTTGAAATTGCCTTGTCTTTCTTGGCCTTACCTTTTCAAGCCTGGAATTGCCTTGACGTCTCTTGCCTGGAATCGCCTTCCCTAGCCTTTCCTTGACTTGCCTGGGATTGCCTTCACTGGAATTGCTCTGCCTTGTCTTGATGAATTGCCTTGCCTTGTCATGCCTTGCCTTGTCTTGCTTTGCCTTCGCTTTCCTGGAATTGCCTTGCCTTGCTTTGCATTGCCATGCCTGAAATTGCCTTGCCTGGAATTGCCTCAACAGGGATTGTCTTGTCTTGCCTTGCCTTGCCTGGAATTGCTTTGCCTTGCCTTGCCTGGAATTTTCTTGCCTTGCATTGCCTTTCCTTGCCTCAAATTGCCTTTCCTTAAATTGCCTTTTTTGCCTTGCCTTGATGTTTCTGGCTGGAATTGCCTTCCATTGTCTGGAATTGCCTTGCCTGCTATTTCCTTGCCTTGAATTACCCTGTCGTGCCTTGCCTTCCCAGGATTTGCCTTGCATTTTGTTGCCTTGCCTTGCCTGGAATTGCCTTAACTGGAATTGCCTTGCGTTTCTTGTCTTTCCTTGAGTGGAATTGCATTGCATAGAATTGCCTTGCCTGAAATTGCCTTGCTTGGAATTGCCTTGCCTGGAATTGCCTTGTCTTGCCTTGTCTGGAATCGCCTTGACTGAAATTATCTTGCCTTCCCTGTCTTGTCTTGCCTGGAATTGCCTTGTATAAAATTGCATTTTCTTGCCTGTAATTGCCCTGTTTTGCCTTGCATTGCCTTTCATTCCCTTTCCTTGCCATGCCTGGAATTACCTTGCCTGAAATTGCCTCGAGTGAAATTGCCTTGAGCTGCATTGCCTTGCCTTGCCTGTAATTGCCTTGCATGAATTTGCTTGCATTGCCAGGAATTGCCTTGCCTGAAATTGCCTCACCTGAAATTGCCTTGACCTGCATTGCCATGCCTTGCCTGAAATTGGCTTATTTGGAATTCCCTTGTCTTGCCTTGCCTGAAATTGCCTTGACCTGCATTGCCTTGCCTTTTTTGGGTTGCCTTTTCTCTAATTGGCCTGAGTTGCCTTGCCTTGCCTGGAATTGCCTTGAGTAAAATTGCCCTTCCTTGTCTTACCTGGCCTGGCCTTGCTTGCAATTTTTTTGTCATTTCTTGCCTTCGCTTGCCTGGGATTACTTTAACTGGAATTGCCCTGCCTTGTGTTGCCTTACCTTGACTGGTGCTGCCTTGCCTGGAATTGCCTTGCCTGGAATTGCCTGGAATTTTATTGTCTGGAATTGGCTTATCTTAATTGTCTTGCTTCACCTAAAACCGCCCTTCATGGAATTGCCTTGCCTTGCATTGCCTTGCCTTCCCTGGTATTGCCTTGCCTTGCCTTGCCTTCCCTTACTTGGAATTGCCTTGCCTGTAATTGACTTTCCCTCAATTTTTTTGCCTTTCATTGCCTGGAATTGAATTTCCTGGAATTGCCTTCCCTATAATGGCCTTGCCTTGCATTGCCTCTCCTTCCCTTCCCTTGCCTTGCCTGGAATGTCCTTGCCTTGCTTTGCCTGGAATTGCCTTGCCTGGAATTGCCTTGCCTTGAGTTGCCTTGCCGAATTGCCTTTGCTAAAATTGTCTTGCCTTGCCTTGCCTGAAATTGTTTTGCCTAGAATAGTCTTTCCTTGGCTTGCCTTGCCTTGTCTTGCCTGGAATTGCCTTGCATGGAATTTTCCTGCCTTGCCTTGGCTTGCTTGAAATTGTCCTGCCTTTACTTTGCCTGGCCTGGACTCTTTTGCAATTGCCTTGTTTATTCTCCCTTGCCCTGCTTGGAATTGCCTTGACTGAATTTGCCCTGCCCATCCTTGCCTTGCCTGGAATTGCCTTGCTTGGAATTTCCCTGCCTTGTCTTGCATTGCATTGCCTCGAATTGCCTTGATTGGAATTTTCCTGCCTTGCCTTTCCTGCAATAGCCTTGCCTATAATTGCCTTGACTTGCCTTGGCTTGCTTTGCCTGGCCTTGACTTGCCTTGCCTGGAATCGCCTTGCCTAGCCTTGCCTTATTTTGCCTGGAATTGCCTTTTCTGCAATTTCCTTGCCTTGATTTGCCTTTTTTTGCCTAAATTTGCCTAACCTGAAATTGTTTTGTCTTGCCTGGGCTTAATTTTCCTTGACTAAAATTGTCTAGCATGGAATTGCCTTGATGTCACTTGCCTGGAATAATCTTGCCTAGCCTTTCCTTGCCTTGTCTGGAATTGTTTTGTGTGGAATTGCCTTGCCTTGCCTTGCCTTCTCTTGCTTTGCCTTGCCTGGAATTGCCCTACCTTGCATGGAATTGCCTTCCCTGGAATTGTCTTGTTTTGTCTGAAATGGTCTTGCCTTGCCTTGCTTGGAATTGCCTTTCCTGGAGTTTTCTTTCCTTGACTTTCCTTGCATTTCCAGAAATTGCCTTTCCTGGAATTGCCTTTTCTTGCCTTACCTTGCCTTTCCTGGAATTGTCTTGCCTTGTCTTGTATTGCCTTGCCTTGCATTGCCTTGTCTTGCATAGAATTGCCTTGATGGGAATTGCCTTGTGTTGCCTTGCCTTGCCTTGCCTTGCCATGCATTGCCTGAAATTGCCTTGCCTGGTATTGCCTTAGCTTGCCTTTCCTTGCCTAGAATTGCCTAGCCTGAAATTGCCTTTTCTTGCCTGGCCTTACCTTTCCTTGCATAGAATTGCTTTCCCTGGAATTGCCTTGAGGTCCCTTGCCTGGAGTCGACTTGCATAGCCTTTTTTTTTTTGTTTTGCACGGAATTGTCTTATCTGGAATTGCCTTGCCTTTTAATTCTTTGCCATGTCTTTCCTTGCCTTTCCTGAAATTTCCTTGCCTTACCTTGAATTTCCTTGTCTTGCCTTTCCTGGAATTGCATTGCTACGGTTTGCATGGCCTTGCCTAGAATTGCCTTGCTTGAAATTGTCTTGCCTTACATTTAATTGCCTTTACGGAAATTAACTTGCCTTGCCTTGCATTGCATTTCCTGGAATTGCCTTGTCTTGACTTTTCTTGCCTTTCCTTGACTGGAATTTTTGTGCCTGTAATTGCTTTGGTATTGCGTTGCCTTGCCTTATGTGAAATTGTCTTGCTTTGAATTGCGTTGCTTTTTATTGCCTTATCTTGCCTGGAATTATTTATCCTGGAATTGACTTGCCTTGCCTGGAATTAACCTGCCTTGCCTTGCATTGCCTTGCCTTGCCTTGCCTTGCCTTACCTTGCCTTGCCTTGCCATGCCTGGAATTGTCTTGCCTGATGTTTTCTTGTTTTGCATTGGCTTGCCTTGCCTGGAATTGCCTTGCCTTCGCTTGCCTGGAATTGCCTTGTGTGGAATTGACTTATCTTCCTTGTCTTGTTTTGATTGGAATAGCCTTGCATGTAATTACCTTGCATTGCCTTACCTGGAATTGCCTTGCCTAAAATTGCCTTTTCCTGCCTTGTCTTGAGTTGCCTTTCCTGGAATTGCCTTGACTAGAATAGCCTTGCCTTGCATTGCCTCTTCTTTCCTTGCCTTGCCTTGTCTTGCCTGGAATTGCCTTGACTGGATTTGTTTTTTCTTTTCTGTCTTACTTTGCCTGAAATTGTCTCGCATGGAATTGCCTTGCATTGACTGAAATTGCCTCACATGAAATCACCTTGACCCGCATTGCTTTGCCTTGCCTTGAATTTCCTTGCCTTGAATTGCCTTACCTTGCCTTTCCTGAAATTTCCTTGCCTGTAATTGCCTTACCTTCCCTGTCTTGTCTTGCCTGTAATCACCATGCATGGAATTGCCTTGCCTTACCTTGCTTGTAATTGCCTTTATCTGCCTTGTCTTGATTTGCCTTGTGTGGTATTACCTTTTTTGAAATTGCCCTGCCTAGAATCGCCTTGCCTTGCATTGCCTCTTCTTCTTTTGCCTTGCCTTGCCTGGAATTTTCTTGCCTTTCATTGCCTTGCCTAGAATTGCTTTGCCTTGCCTTGCCTGAAATTGCCTTGTTTTGCCTTGCTTGAAATTGCCTTGCCTGGGGTTTCCTTTTCTTAACTTCCCTTCAATACCTGAAATTACCTTTTTTTGGAATTGCCTTGAACTTACTTGCCTTGCTTTGCCTTTTCTTTTCTCAAATTGGCCTGCCTTTCTTTGCATTGCCTTGCCTGAAATTGCCTTGTCTGGCCTTGCCGTGCCTAGCCTTACCTTGCCTGGAATTGCCTTGTCTTGCCTTGCATTGCATTGACTGGAATTCCCTTGGCTGGAATTGCCTTGGCCAGCCTTGCCTTGCCTTGCCTTGCATGGAATTTCCTTGCCTGGAATTACTTTGCATTGCCTTGACTTGCATTGCCTGGAATTGCCATGCCTTGCATTGCCTCTCATTCCATTCCCTTCTTTTGCCTTGCCTTTCCTAGTATTGTCTTCCCTCAAATTACCCTGTCTTGTCTTGCCTTGCCTGGAAAAGCCTTGCCTTGCCTTTCCTGGAATTGCTTTGCCTGAAATTACCTTGTTTTGCCATGCCTGGAATTGCCTCAACTGGAATTACCTTGTATGAAATTGCCTTGCCTGGAATTGCCTTTTTTGGAGTTGCCTTGCCTTGCCTTGCCTTGCCTGGAATTGTCTTTCCCTGCGTTGTTTTGATTTGACTTGCCTGGAATAGCCTTTCCCGAAATTGCCTTGCCTTGCATTGCCTCTTTTTTTCTTGCCTTGCCTTGCCTGGAATTGCCTCGACTGGAAATGTTTTGCCTTCCCTGTCTTGCCTTACATGAAATTGTCTTGCATTGCCTGGAGTTGCCTTGATTAAAATTTTCTCACCTGAAATTGCTTTGATCTGCATTGCTTTGCCTTGCTTAGAATTGCCTTGCCTTGCCTGAAATTTTCTTGCCTGAAAATGCCTTATCTTCCTTGTGTTGCCTTGCCTAGAAACGCCTTGCATTGAATTGCCTTGCCTTGCCTTGCCTTGCCTTGCTTTACCTGGAATTGCCTTTCCCTGACTTGACTTTACTTGCCTTGTTTAGAATTGCATTGACTGAAATTGTTTTGCCTTCCATGTCTTGCCTTGGCTGAAATTGCCTTGCATTGCCTGGAACTGTCTTGCCTGAAATTGCCTCACCTGAAATTGCCTTGAACTACATTGCCTTGTATTGCCTGAAATTGTCTTGTGTCGAGTTGCCCAGATTTGACTTGCCTTGCCTGGAATTGCCTTGCCTGACATTGCCCTGCCTTGCCTTGGCTGTTCTGGTCTTGCTTGCAATTTCCTTGCCTTCCCTGGCGTTGCCTTGCCTTGCCTGGAATTTTCTTGATTGGAATTGACCTGGCTTGCCTCAACTTGCCTTGCCTGAAATTGCCTTTCTTCGTATTGCCTTGCCTTGCTTTCCCTCGCTTTGCCTGGAACTGCCTTGCCTGGAATTGCCTTACCTTGTTTTGCCTTGTTTTCCCTTGTCTTGCCTAAAATTGCCTTGCCTCAAATTTTCTTGCCTTTTTATGCCTTGATTGTGATTGCCTTTTTCTGCCTTGTCTTGTCTTGCCTTGACTGGAATCACTGTTTCTGAAATTTTCTTGCCTGGAATTACCTTGCCCTGCCCTCCCTTGCCTTGCCTTGCCTGGAATTGTCTTGACTTGCCTTGCTTTGCCTTGCCTGGAGTTGTCTTGCCTTGCATTGCTTGAAATTGTCTTGCCTGGAGTTTCCTTGCCTGCAGTTCCCTTGCCTTGTTTTTCCTTGCGTTACCAGAAATTGCCTTGCCTGGAGTTACCTTGCCTTGACTTGTCTTTCCTTTCCTGGAATTGCCTTGCCTGAAATTAGTTTCCATTGCATTGTCTTGCCTTGCATGAAATTGCCTGCCGAAAATTGCCTTGCATTTATTTACCATTCATTGCCTGGAATTACCTTGCCTGGAATTGCCTTGGCTTGCCATGTCTTGCCTTGCCTAAAATTGACTTGCCTGTAATTGTCTTCCCTTGCATTGCCTTGCTTTGCATGGAATTGAGTTGCCAGGAATTGACTTGCCTTGTCTTGCATTGCATTGCCTGGAATTTCCTTGTAGAAATTACCTTGGCTTGCTTTGAATTCCGTTTCCTGAAAAGGCCTTGTCTTGCCTTGCCTGGAATTGGCTTGCCTTGCATTGCCTTTCCTTGCCTGAAATTCCTTTGCCTTGCCTTGTTTTGCTTGGAAGTACCTTGCATTGCCTTGAAAGGAATGGCCTTGCCTTGCATTGCCTTTCCTTGTCTTGAATTGCCTTATTTTTAATTGCCTTGCCTAGCCTTGCCTGGAATTGCCTTGCTGGAATTGCCTTACCTTGCTTTTCCTTGCATTACTTGGAATTGCCTTGCTTTACCTTACCTTTCCTAGAATTACCTTGCCTTTCCTGAAAATGCCTTGCCTAGAAATGTCTTACATTGTCTTTTTTGTTTTGCTTTGCCTGGAGTTGCCTTACATGGAATTGCCTTGCCTTGCTTTACCTGGAATTGCCTTGCATGAAATGGTCTTGCCTTGAATTTTTCTTTCTTCTTTGCTCTTGCCTTTCCTGGGATTGCCTTTCCAGGAATTCTTCTGCGTTTCCTTGCCCTACATTGCCTCAAATTGCATTGCCTGGAATTGCCCAGTCGTGCCTGGAATTGCCCTGCTTTGCCTTGCCTTCGTTTGCCTGGAATTGCCTTGCCTGGAGTATTACATTCTTGCCTTTCCTTGCCTTTTTTATGTAATTGCATTGCCTTGCCTGGAATTGCCTTGTCTGAAATTGCCTTGCCTTGAATTTTCTTACCTTGCCTTGCCTCAAATTCCCTTGACTGAAATTGCCTTGCCTGGCCTTTTCTTGCCTTGCCTTACCTGGAATTGTGTTGCATGGAATTGCCTTGCCTTGACTTATGTAAAATTGCCTTACATGGAATTGCCTTGCCTTGCCTTGCCCTACCTGGAATTTCCTTGCCTGGAATTGCTTTTCTGGCCTTGTCTTTCCTTACCTTGCCTGGAATTGCATTTCCTGGAATTGCCTTGCATAGAATTCAATTGTGTAGCATTGCCTCTTTATCCCTTGGCTTGCCTTGCCTAAAATTTCCTCGCCTGGAATTACCTTGTTTGCCTTGCCTGGAATTGCCATGCCTTTTCTCGGCTTCCCTTAGCTGTAATTGCCTTGCTTGAAATTGACTTTTTCTGCCTTGCCTTGCCTGGAATTGCCTTCCCTGGAATTGCCTTTTTTAGAATAGCCTTGACTTGCATTGTATTTCTTCCCCTTGCCTTGCTTTGCTTTGCCTTGCCTTGCCTGGAATTACCTAGAACTGCCTTACCTTGCCTTGCCTTGAATTGCCTTGACTGGAATAACCTTGCCATCCTTGTATTTCCTTGCGTGGAATTGCCTTGCCTTACCTGGAATTGCTTTCCTGGAATTACCTTGCATTGCCTTGCTTTTCCTTGCCTGGAATTGCCCTTCCTTGCTTTTTCTGGAATAGCCTGGCGTGGAATTTCCTTGTCTTGCCTTGCCTTGACCAAAGTTGCCTTGTTTCAAATTGCCTTGCCTTGCCTTGCCTTGCCTGGAAGTGCCTTGCCTAGTATTGCCTTGCCTTGCGTTGCCTTAAATTGCCTTGACTGAAATTGCCTTCCCTTAAATTACCTTGCATGCCTGAAATGGCCTTGCCTAGAATTGCATTGCCTTGCCTAACCTTGCCTTACCTTGCCTTCCCTGGAATTGCCATGTCTCGAATTGCCTTTTCTTGCCTTGCCAGGAATTACCTTGTCTGGAATTGCCTTGCCTTGTCTTCCATTGTCTTGCCTGAAATTGCCTTCCCTTGCCTTTCCTGAAATCACCTTGCTTGGATTTGCCTTGCCATTCTTTGCCTGCAATTGACTTTCTCACAATTGCCTTACATTGCCTTTCTCACAATTGCCTTACATTGCCTTGTCTTTTCTTGCATTGGATTCCCTTACCTGGAATTATCTTTTCTGAAATTGCCTTGCCTTGCCTGGAGTTCCTCTGCCTTTCCTTGTCTTTTCTAAAATTGCCTAGCCTGAAATTGACTTGCATTGCCTTGCTTGAAATTGCCTTTCCTGGAAATGCCTCCTATTGCCTTGCCTTGCCTTCCCTTGCCTTGCCATGCCTAAAATTGACTTTCCTGAAATTTTATTTCCTCCCCTTGCCTTACATTCCCTAAAAGAGACTTGCCTTGAATTGCCCTACATTGCCTCTCCCTGCCTTTCCTTGCCTTGCCTAACCTAGACATGCCTTGCTGAAATTGCCTTGCCTTGCCTGGAATTTTCTTCCTTGAAATTGCTTTGCATTGCATTGCATTGCCATGCTTTTCTTTGACTGGAATTGCCCTGTCTTGTCTTCCCTGGAATAGCCTTGCCTGGAATTGCCTTGCCTTGCTTTTCCATAACTGTAGTTTACTTGTTTCAAATTGCATTGCCTTGCCTTTCCTCGCCTAGAATTGCCTTGCTTAAAATTGCCTTGTCTTGCTTTGCCTTGACTGGAATTGCCTTGCCTTGAATTACCTTTTGTTGCTTTGCCTGGAAATTCTTTGTCTGCCATTGCCTTGCCTTTCCTTGCTTTGCCTGAAATTGTCTTGCTTCTAAGTTCCATATCTTGTTGGAAATTATCTTGCATTGCCTAGCCTGGAATTGCACTGTCTGGAATTGCCTTGCTTGGCTTGCCTTGACTTCCCTGGAATTGCCTTGCCTAGAATTGCCTTGCCTTGCCTTTTCTGAAATTGCCATGCCAAGAACGGCCCTGCCTTACTTTGCCTTGCCTGAAATTGCCCTGCCTGGGGTTGCTTTGCCTTGCCTTGCCTTTCCTGGAATTGCCTTGTCTTGCCTTGCCATGCCTAAAATTGACTTTCTTGAAATTGCCTTGCATTGCCTTGCCTTAACTAAAAGAGCCTTCCCTGAAATTGCCCCACCTATTTTTGCCCTGCCATGCCTAAAAATGCCCCACATAACCTTGCCCTGCCTTGCCTAGAATTACCTTTCTTAGAATTGCCCTGCCTTGCCTTGCCTTGCCTGAAATTTCCTTGCTTGGAATTGCCTTGCATTGCATTGCCTTGACTTGCCAGAAATTGCCTTACCTGGAATGTCTGCTTTGCCTTGCCTTGTGTTGCCTGCAATTGCCTTGCCTGGAATAGCCTTGCCTTGTTTTGCCTTGATTGAAATTGCCTTGTTCTGCATTGTCTTGCCTTGCCTGGAATTGCCTAGCCTTGCTTTATCTGGAGTTGCCTTCCCTATAATTGCCTTGCATTGCCTTACCTGGAATTGCCTTGCCTGGGATTAACTTTCCTTACTTCTCTTGCCTTAGTTTTCCTGGTATTGGCTTTCTGGCAATTGTCTGGCCTGAAATTGCCCTTCCTTGCATTGCCTGAAGTTGCCTTCCCTGAAATTGATTTGCCTTGCCTTACCTAACATTTCCTTGCCTGAAATTGCCTTTCTCTACCTTGCCTTGCCTGGAATTACCTTTCCTGCAATTGCCTTGCCTAGAATGGCATTGCCTTGCCTTGCCATTTCTTGCTTCACCTTGCCTGGAATTCACTTGCCTGGAATTGACTTGTCTTGACTTACCTGAAATTGCCTTGCCTTTCCTTGCCTGAAATTGCCCTGTCTTGCCTTTCCTGAAATAGCCTTGCTTGGAATTGCCTTGTCTTGCTTTGACTTGACTGGAATTGCTTTGCTTCAAATTGCCTTGCCTTTTTTCGCCTGGAATTGCCTTGTCTAGAATTGCCTTGCCTTGCATTGCTTTACTTTTCCTTGACTGAAATTGCCTTGCCTGGAATTGTCTTGCCTTGCCTTAGCTGGAATTCCCTTGTCTGGAAATAACTTTTTCTGCCTTGTCTTGCCTTGCATTGCCTGAAATTGCCTTTCTGGCCATTGCCTTGCCTTACATTGCCGGGAATTGTCTTGCCTGAAATTGCCTCGCCTTGCATTGTTTTGCCTTTCCTGAAATTGCCTTGATGAGAATTGCATTGCCTTGCCTTGCCTGAAATTTTCTTGTCTGAAATTGCGTTGCCTTGTCTTGTTTTGCCTTGCCTGGAATTGCCTTTTTGCCTTGGCTTGCCTAAAATAGCTTTGCCTGGAATTGCATTTTTCTGTCTTGCCTTGCCTTGCCTCCAATTACCTTGCTTGGAATTTTCCTGCCTTGCCTTGCCTCGAATTGCTTTGCCTGGAATTGCCCTGCTTTTCCTTGCCTTTTCTTACCTTGAATTGCATTGCCTGGAATTGGCCTGCCTTGCCTTGGTTTGCCTTGTCTTGAATTTTCTTGCCTTGAATTTTTCTGCCTTGCTGGAAATTTTCTTGCATTGCCTTTCCGTGCCTAGCCTGGAATTGCCCTGTCTGGAATTGCCTTGCTTTGGCTTGCCTTGCCTTGCCTGGAATTGCCTTGCCTAAAATTGTCTTGCCTTGCCCTGCGTTGTCCGGAATTGCCCTGTCTGGAATTGCTCTGCTTTGCCTTGTCTTGCCTGAAATTGCCCTGCCTGAAATTACCCTCCCTTATCTTACATTGCCTGGAATTGCTTTTCCTTGCCTTGGCTTGCTTGAATTTTTCTTGCCTGCGGTTTTTTTGCCTAACCTTGCCTAGAATATAGTTGCCTGGTATTGCCTTGCATTGACTTGCCTTGCTAGGAAACATTTTTCCCAGAATTGCCTTGTCTTGCTTTGCTTTAATTGCCTTGACTTTTCTGGCCTTGCCTGGAATTATCTTTCCTGGAATTGCCTTGCCTTGGCTATCCTTGCCTGGAATTGCCTTTCCTTGAATTGCCCTTGATTGCCTTACGTGGAATTGCTTTGCCTGGAATTCCCTTGTCTTGCCTTGCCTTGCCTTGAATTTCCTTTCCTGCAATTGCCTAGCCTGGAATTGCCTTATCTTGCCTTGCCTTGCCTGGAACTGCCTTGCCTAGATTCGCCTTGCCTTGCCTTGCTTTTTTTTTGCCTTGCCTTGCCTAGAATTTTCTTGCCTGGAATTGCCTTGCTGGTATTGCTTTTTCATTTTTGCCTTGACTTTCTTTGCCTTGCCTTTCCTCACCTTGCCTGGAATTGCCTTTCCTGCCTGAAATTTTCTTGCGTTGCCTTGCTTTGCCTTGCCTGGAACTGCCTGCCTGGAATTGTTTTGCTTTGTCTTGCCTTCCTTTGCCTGTAATTGCCTTAACTATGATAGTCTTGCCTTGTCTTGTCCTGTCTTGCCCATAACTGACCTGCATTGCATTACCTTGCCTTAGATTTTCTTGCCTGGAATTGCACTGCCTTCCCTTGCCTGGAATTTCATAGCCTTTCCCTGCCTGAATTTAACTTTTCCAGAATTGCCTTGCATTGCCTTGCTTTCCCTTGCATGGATTGCCTTGCCTGGAGTTGTCTCTCCTGGAATGACCTTGCTTTGCCTTGCCTTTCCTTGCCTGGATTTATTTAGCCTGGAATGGCCTTGCCTTGTTTTGCCTAAAATTACCTTGCCTGGAATTGTTTCTATTTGTCTTACCTTGCCTTGCGATTTCTAACATTTACTTTCCTAAAATTGCCTTGCATTTTCTTGCCTTGTCTTAAAGAGCCTTGCCTGGAATTGCCCTACATTTCCTTGCCCTGCTGTGCCTGGAATTGCCTTGCCTAGCATTGCGCTGCCTTCTCTTGCTTTGCATTGCCTTGCCTACAATTGCCATGCCTGGAATTGTTTTGCATTTTCTAGCCTGAAATTTTCTTGCTTGGAATTGCCTTGCATTGCGTTGCCTTGCCTTGCCTTTTTTTTACCTTGTCTGCAATTGTTTTGCATTGCCTAGCCTGAAATTTTCTTGCTTGGAATTGCCTTGCATGGCATTGCCTTGCCTTGCCTTTTTTTACCTTGCCTGGAATTGCCCTGCTTTGCCTTCCCTGGAATAGCCTTGTTTGGAATTGCCTTGACTTGCCTTACCTTGACTGGAATTGCCTTGTTTTGAATTGCCTGGCCTTGCCTTTTCACGCCTGGAATTGCCTTGCCTTGTGTTGCCTTGCCTTGATTTGCCTTAAACAGAATTGCTTGCCTTGTCTTATCTGGAACTGCCTTGCCTGGAATTGCCTTGCTGTGCCTTAGCTGAAATTGCCATGCCTGAAATTTTTTTGACTTTCTGGGAGTTTTCTTGCATTGCCTTGCCTTGCCTAGTCTGGAATTGCCCTGTCTCGAATTGCCTTGCCTTATTTTGCCTTGTCTTGCCTGGAATTGCCTTGCCTAGAATTGCCTTACCTTTCCTTGTCTGAAATTGCTTTTTCTGGATTGCCCTGACTTGCTTTGCCTTGCCTAAAATTGCCCTGCTTTGCCTTGCTTGGCCTTGCTTTGCCTGAAATTGCCTCTTTTTGCCTTGCCTTGCCTTAGCTGGAATTGCCTTGTCTGAAATTGCCTTTCCCTTCCTTGTGTTCCCTTACCTTGCCTGCAATTGCCCTTCCTTGCATTTCCAGCAATTGCCTTGCCTGAAATTGCCTTGCTTTACATTGTCTTGCCATGCCTGGAATTGTGTTGCCTTGCCTCAGCTGGAATTTCCCTTCCTTGAATTGACAGGAATTGCCTTGCCTTACTTTTCCTTGCCTTGCCTGGAATGGCCTTGCCTTGCCTTGCCTGGAATTACCTTGTCTGAGTTGTCTTGCCTTTAATTGCCTTGACTTGCCTTGCCTGGAATTGCCCTTTTAGGAATTTCCTTGCCTTGCTTGGAATTTCCCTGCCTTGCCTTGCCTCGAATTGCTTTGCTTGAAATTGTCCTGTTTGCCTTGTCTTTTCTTACCTCGAATTAACTTGCCTGGAATTGGCCTGCCTGGCCTTATTTTGGCTTGTCTGGGATTGCCTTGCTTGGAATTGCCATGCCTTAGCTTGTCTGGAATTGCCTTTCCTAGAATTGCCCTGCCTTGCCTGGCTTTGCCTTGCCTGGAATTTATTTGACTGCAATTGCCTTGACTTGCCTTGCCTTACCTTGCTTGAAATTGCCTTCCTTAGAATTTTCATCCCTTGCTGGAAATTTTCTTGAATTGCCTTGCCTTGCCTAGCCTGGAATTGCCCTGTTTGGAATTGCCTTGCCTTGGATTGCCTTTCTTGCAATTGCCTTCCCTGGAATTGCCTTGCCTAAAATTTCCTTTCTTTGCATTGCCTTGCATTTGCTGGAATTGCCTTTCCTGGAATTGAATTGCCTTGCCTTGCGTTGCCTTACCTTGCCTTGCCTAAATTTTTCTTTTTATGCCTTGCCTGGTATTTCCTTGTCTGGACTTGCCTTGCCTTATCTTCTCTTGCCTTTCCTGGAATTGCTTTTTTTTGCCTTGCCTTGCCTTGCCTCTATTTGCCTTGCTTGAAATTTCCCTGCCTTGGCTTGTCTTGAATTGCCTTGGCTGGAATTGCCCTGCTTTACCTTTTCTTTTCTTACCTCATATTGCCTTGCCTGGATGTGGCCAGCCTTGCCTATTTTTGCCTTTCCTTGATTTCTTTTGCCTGCGACTTTTTGCCTTGCTGGAAATTCTCTTGCATTTCCTTTCTTTGCCTAGTCTGGATTTGCCTTGTCTGGAATTGCCTTGCTTTGGCTTGCTTTGGCTTGCCTTGCCTGGAATTGCCTTTCCTTTCCTTGTGTTGTCTGGAATTGCCCTGCCTTGTCTTGTCTTTCTTTGCCTAAAATTGCCCTGCCTTGCCTTGCCTTGCCTTGCCTGGAATTGCCTTGCTTTGTCTACCTTGACTTGCCTGCAACATTCTTGCCTAGACTTGCCTGAAATTTACTTGCCTGGAATTGCCTTGCATTGACTTGTCTTCCCAGAAATTTTCTTGCCTGAAATTGCCTTGCCTTGCATTGTCTTGCCTTGCCTTGCCTTGCCTTGCCTTGCCTATAATTGCCTTGCCTGGAATTGTTTTTTCTTGCCTTACCTGGTATTTCCTTGCCTAGAACTGCCTTGCCTTGCCTTGTATGAAGTCTTCCCTGGATTTGCCTTGCCTTACCTGGAATTGCCTTGCCTGGGATTGCCTTTCTTTGCCTTCTCTTTTTTTAATATTCCCAGAATTGCCTTTCCAGCAATTGCCTTGCCTGGAATGGCCCAGCCTTGCATTTCCTGGAGTTGCCTTCCCTGGAATTGCCTTGAATTGCCTTATCTAAAATTGCCTTGCCTGGAATTGTCTTTATTTGCCTTGTCTTGCCTAACCTTGCATGAAATTGCCTTTCAAGCAATTGCCTTGCATAGAATTGGATTGCCTTGCCTTGCGTTCCTTTCCATTGCCCTGCATGAAATTGCCTTGCCTGGCATTGCCTTGTCTTGGCTTGTCTTGACTTGACTTGCCTTGCCTAGAATTGCCTTGCCAGGAATTGCTTTTTTGGAATTGTCTTGCCTTGTCTTACATGGAATTGTTTTGCCTGAAATTGCCCTGCATTGCCTTCCCTGGAATAGCCTTGCATGCAATTGCATTGTCTTGCCTTGATTTGAGTGCAATTGCCTTGCTTCAAGTTGCCTTGACTTGCCTTTTCTTACCTGGAATTGCCTTGCCTAGAATTGCCTTGCCTTGCATTGCATTACCGTGCCTTGACTGGAATTGTCTTGCCTAAAATTGTCTTGCTTTGCCTTACCTCGAATTGCCTTACGTGTAAATACCTTTCTCTGCCTTGTCTTGCATTGCCATGCCTGGAATTGCCTTTCTGGTAATTGCCTTGCCTGAAATTGCCTTGCCTTGCATTGCATTGACTTGCCTGAAATTGCCTTACCTAGAATTGCATTACCTTGCCTTGCCTTGCCTTGCCTGGAATTGTCTTTCCTTGCCTTGCCTGAAATTGCCTTGCCTTGCCTTGCCTGAAATTGTCTTGCCTTGTCTTATCTTGCCTCGGCTGGAATTGCCTTGCCTTGCCTTGCCTGAAATCGACTTTCCTGGAAGTACTTTTTTTTGCCTTGCCTTGCCTCGCCTCACCATGAATTGCCTTGCTTGGAATTTTCCTTCTTTGCCGTGCCTCGAATTGCCTTGCCTGGAATTGCCCTGCTTTGCCTTGCCTTTTCTTACCTTGAATTGCCTTTCCTGGAATTGGCCTGCCTTTCTTTGTTTTGCCTTGTTTTGAATTCTCTTCCCTGAAATTTTTCTGCCATGTTGGAAAATTTTTGCATTGCCTTTCCTTGCCTAGCCTGGAATTGCCTTGCTTTAGCTTGCCTTTTCTGACCTGGAATTGTCTTTCCTCGAATTTTCTTGCCTTGCCTTGCTTTGTCTGGAATTGCCCTGCCTTGCCTTGCCTAAACTCGCTGTGTCTGCAATAGCCCTGAATTGCCAAGAATGGCCTGGAATTTCCTTGCCTTGCCTTGCTTTGTCCTACTGCATTTTTCTTGTCTGCAGTTTTTTACCCTAGGCTTGCCTGGAATTGCCATGCATTGACTTTCCTTGCCAGGAATTTTCTTGCCTGAAATTGCCTTGCCTTGCCTTGCCTGGAATTGCCTTTTCTAAAATTTCCTTGCCTTGCTTTTTCTTGCCTCGTTTTGCCTAGCCTGGAGTTGCCTTGACTTGCCTTGCCTTGCCTGGATTTTCTTTCCCTAAAATTGCCTTTTTTTGCCTTGCCTGGAATTACCTTGTCTGGAGTTACCTTGCCTTGCCGTACCTGAAATTTCATTGCTTTGCCTTGCCTGAAATCGCCTTTCTTAAAATTGCCCTTTCTTGCCGGGCCTTGCCTTGTGTTGATTTGCCTTGTTTGACATTTCCCTGCCTTGCCTTGCCTCAAATAGCCTTGTCTGGAGTTGCCCTGCTTTGCCTTGCCTTTCTTTACCTCGAATTGCCTTCCTTCGAATTTGCCTGCCTTGCCTTGTTTTGCCTTTCCCAGAATGCCCTTGCCTAGGATTGCCATGCCTTGCCTTTCTTGAAATTGCCGTGCCTAAAATTTTCTTGCCTTTCCAGAAGTGTTTTTGCATTGCTTTGTTTTGCCTAGCCTGGAATTACCCTGTCTGGAATTGCCTTGTTTTGGCTTGCCTTGCCTTGACTAAAATTGCCTTCCTTTTTCTTGTCTGAAATTCCGTTGCCTAGAATTGCCCTGCTTTGATTTGCCTTACCTGAAATTGCCTTGTCTGGAATTTCTCTGCCTTGCCTTGCCTTTCCTGAAATTGGCTTGGCTTGCCTTGCCTTAGCTTGCCAGGAATTGCCTTGCCTAGAATTGCATTGCCTTACCTTATATTGCTTTATCTGGAATTGCCATTTTTTCCTTGCCTGGAATTACCTTGTTTAGAGTTTTCCTGCCTTTAATTGCCTTGCCTGAAATCGCCTTGCCAGGAATGGCCTTTTTTTTTTTGCATTTTCTAGCCTTGCCTCTTTTTGTTTTGCTTGAAATTTTCCTGCCTTGCCTTGCCTTGCCTTGCCTTGAATTGCTTTGCCTGGAGTTGTCCTGCTTTTCATTGCCTTTCCTTACCGTGAATTATCTTGCCTGAAACTGACCTGCCTTGCCTTATTCTGCCTTGCCAGAAATTGCCTTGCCTGAACTTGACATGCCTTTCATTGTCTGGAATTGCGTTGCCTAGAACTGCATTGACTTGCCTTACCTTGCCTTGCCTGGAGTTGACTTTCCTTTTCTTGCCTGGAATTTTCTTGTCTGGACTGGCCTTGCCTGAAATTGTTTTGCCTTGCCTTGCCTTGAATTGCCTTGCTTGGAATTTCCCTTCCTTGCCTTGCCTCAAATTCCCTTGCCTGGAGTTGCCCTGCTATGCCTTGCATTTCTTTACCTCAATGTGCCTTGCCTGGAATTGGCCTGCCTTGCCTTGTTTTCCCATGCCTTACATTCCCTTGCCTGAAATATTTTTCCTTGCTGGGAATGTTTTTGCCTCGCCTTTTCTTGCCTACCTTGGAATTGCCGTGTCTGGAATTGCCTTGCTTTGGCTTGCTTTGCCTTGCCTTGCTTCGAATTGCCCTGCCTAGTACTGTCTTGCCTTGCATTGCATTTTCTGGAATTGCCCTGCCTGGAATTGCCTTGACTTGCCCAGCCTGGCCTGAAATTGCTCTGTTTTCAATTGCCCTGCCTTGCCTTGACTAGCCTGGAATTGCCATGCATTGCCTTGCCTTGCCTGAATTTGCCTTGCCTCCAATTTTCTTATCTATCCTTCCCTGGAATTTACTTGCCTGAAATTGCCTTGCATTGACTTCTTCAGCCAGGAATTCTCTTGCCTGGAATAGCCTTGCCTTGCATTGTCTTGACTTGCCTTGCCTGGAATTGTTTGGCCTTGCCTTACTTGAAATTGCCTTGCTAAAATTGCCTTGCCTTGCCTTTCCTGGAATTACCTTGTGTAGAATTACATTGCCTTGCCTGAAGTTGCCTTCCTTTCCCTTGCCTGAAATTTCCATGTCTGAACTTGCCTTGCCTTTTCTTGTCTTGCCTATTCTGGAATTGCTTTACCTTGCCTTGCCTGCATTTGCTGTTTTTGGAATTGCCATTTCTTGCATTACGTGGAATTGCATTGACTGGAATTGCCTTGTCCTGCCTTGTTTTGCCTTGCCAGAAATTGCCTTGCCTGGATGTACCATGCCTTGCCTTGCCTGTAATTGTCTTGCCTAGAATTGCCCTGGCTTGCCTGGTTTTGCCTCACCTGAAATTGCTTGCCTTGCCTTTCCTGAAATGGCCCTGCTTAGAATTTTCATGACTTGCTGAAAATTTTCTTGCATTGCCTTGCCTTGCCTAGCCTGGAATTGCCCTGTCTGGAATTGCCTTTTCTTGGCTTGCCTTGTCTTGCCTGGAATTGCCTTGCCTTGCATTGACAGAAATTTTCTTGCCTGAAATTGCCTTGCCTGAAATTGCCTTGCCTTGTCTGGAATTGTCTTGCCTAGAACTGCATTGCCTTGCCTCAACTTGTCTTGTCTGAAGTGGACTTTCCTTTACTTGCCTGAAATTTTCTTGTCTAAACTTGCCTTGCCTTGCCTTGTCTTGCCTTGCCTGGAATTGTTTTGCCTAGCTCCCTTAAGTCACCTTGCCTGGAATTGCCGTTTTCTGCCTTGCCTTGCCTCGAATTGACTTGCTTGAAATTTTTCATCCTTGCCTCGCCTCGAATTGCCTTGCCTGAAGTTGCCTTGCCTTTTTTTGTCTGGGCTGCTTTCCCTGGAATTGCCGTGCTTTGCCTTTTCTGGAATTGCCTTGCCTGGTATTGCCTTGCCTGCCTTCTCTTGTTTTAATTTTCCTGAAATTGCCTTTCTGACAATTGCATTACCTGAAATGGCCCTGCCTTGCATTTCCTGGCATTGACTTCCCTGGAATTGCCTTGCCTTTTTTAACAAAAATTGCATTGCCTAAAATTGCCTCTCTCTGTCTTGACTTGCCTAGTCCTTTCCTGCAATTGCCTTCCCTTGCCTTGCTTTGCCCTGCATTGCCTGGAATTGCCTAGCCTGGAATTGCCTTGCCTTGTTTTGCCTTGTATTGCTTTGCCTGGAATTGCCTCTTTTTGCCTTGCCTTGAATTGCCTTGCCTGGAATTCCTTCTTTTTGCCTTGCCTTGCCGTGCTTACAATTGACTTTTCATAAATTGCTTTACTTTGCCTTGCTTTCCTTGAAAGAGCCTTGCCTGGAATTGCTTTGCCAAAATTGCCCAGTCTTGCCTGGCTTTACCTTGCTGGGAATTGCCTGGCCTTGTCTCGCCTGAAATTGCCTTGCTTAGAATTTACATGACTTGTTGGAAATTGTCTTGCATTGCCTTGCCTAATCTAGCCTGGAATTGCCCTGTCTGCTATTACCTTGCCTTGTCTTGCCTTGCCTTTCCTGGAATTGCCTTTCTGGCAATTGCCTTGCCTTGCATTGCCAGAAATTGCCTTTCCTAAAATTGTCTTGCCTTGCATTTCTTTGCATTTTCTGGAATCACTTTGCCTAGAATTACATTGTCTTGCATTACCTTGCCTGGCCTGGAGTTGCCTTTCCTTACATTGTCTGGAATTTTCTTGTCTGGACTTGCCTTGCCTTGTCTTCTCTTGCCTTGCCTGAAATTGACTTGCCTTGCCTTGCCTGAATTTGCCTTTCTTGAAATTGCCCTTTTTTGTTTTAAGTGGAATTGCATTGCCTGAAATTGCCTTGTCCTACCTTGTTTTGCCTTTCCAGGAATTGCATTGCCTGTACTTGCCATGCCTTGCCTTGCCTGTAATTTCCTTGCCTGAAATTGCCTTGCTTTGCATTTCCTGAAATGGCCTTGCTTAGAATTTTTATGCCTTGCTGAAATTTTTTTTGCATTGCCTTGCCTTGCCTAGCCTGGAATTGCCCTGTCTGAAATCGCCTTGCATTGGCTTTCCTTGCCTTGCCTGAAATTGCCTTTATGGCAATTGCCTTGTCTGGAATTGCCTTGCCTTGCAGAGCCAGGAATTTCCTTGGCTGAAATTGCCTTGCCTTGCCTTTTCTGGAGTTGCCTTGCCTAGAAATGCATTGTCTTGTCTTATTTCGCCTTGCCTGGAGTTGACTTTTCTTTACTTGCCTGAAATTATCTTGTTTGGACTTTCCTTGCCTTGTCTTGTCTTGACTTGCCTGGAATTGTTTTTCCTGCCTTGCTTGAAGTCACCTTGCCTGGAATTGCTGTATTTTGCCTTGCCTTGCCTTGCCTCGAATTGCCTTGCTTAGAATTTCTTTTCCTTGCCTTGCCTCAAATTGTTTTCCCTGGAGTTGCCTTGCCTTTTCTTGTGTGGAATTGCCTTCTAAAAAATTGCCTTGCTTTGCCTTCTCTGTAATTGCCTTGCCTGGGATTGCCTTGCCTGCCTTCTCTTCTTTTAATTTTTCTGGAATTCCCTTTCCATCAATTGCCTTACCTAAAATGAACCTGCCAAGCATTTCATGGTGTTGCCTTTCCTGGAATTGCCTTTCCTTTTCTTACCCATAATTACCTTGCCTAAAATTGCCATTCTCTGCCTAGTCTTGCCTAGTCCTGCCTGTAATTGCTATTCCTGCCATTGCCTTGCACTGCCTGGATTTGCCCTGCATTGCCTGGAATTGCCTAGCATGGAATTGCTTCATCTTGCCCTGCCTGGAATATCCTTGACTGGAATTGCATCTTCTTTCCTTGTCTTGCCTTGCCGTGTCTAACATTGACTTTCATTAAATTGTCTTGTGTTGTCTTGCCTTCCTTGAAAGAACCTTGCCTGGAATTTCCTTGACTAGAACTGCATTGCCTTACCTTACCTTGCCTTGCCTTGCCTGGAGTTGACTTTCTTTTCCTTGCCTGGAATTTTCTTGTCTGGACTTGCCTTGCCTTGCCTTGTCTTTGCCTTGCCTGGAATTGTTTTTCCTGCCTTGCCTGAAGTAGCATTGCCTGTAATTGCTGTTTTCTGCCTTGCCTTGCCTTGCCTCAAATTGCCTTGCTTGGTATTTTTCTTCCTGCCTTCTCTTGAATTGTTTTGCCTGGAGTTGCCTTGTCTTTCCTTGTCTGGAATTGTCTTCTCAGAAGTTGCCTTGCTTTGTCTTCTCTGGAATTGCCTTGCCTGGGATTGCCTTGCCTGCCTTCTCTTGTTTTAATTTTTCTGAAATTACCTTTCCAGCAATTGCCTTACCTGAAATGAACCTACCTTGCATTTCTTGGGGTTGCCTTCCCTGGAATTGCCTTGCCTTTCGTTACCTGAAATTGCCTTGCCTAAAATTGCCTTTCTCTATTTTGTCTTGACTAGTCCTTCCGGGAATTGCCTTTCCTGCCATTGCCTTGCCTTGCCTGGCTTTGCCCAGCATTGCCTAAAATTGCCTGGCCTGGAATTGCCTCACCTTGCCCTGCCTGGAATTGCCTGGCCTGGAATTGCATCTCCTTTCTTTGTTTTGCCTTGCCATGAAATTGACTTTCATTTTATTTTCTTGCATTGCCTAGCCTTCGCTGAAAGAGCCTTGACTGGAATTGCCTTGCCTAGAACTGCATTGCCTTGCATTACCTTGCCTTGCCTTGAGTTGACTATTTTTCTTTGCTGGGAGTTTTCCTGTCTGGACTTGCCTTGCCTTGCCATGTCTTGCCTTGCCTGAAATTGTTTTTCCTGCCTTGCCTGATGTTGCCTTGCTGGAATTGCCATTATTTGCCTTGCCTTGCCTCAAATTGCCTTGCTTGGAATTTACTACTGCCTGGTATTACCTAGACTCGAATTGCCTCGCCTTGCCCTGCCTGGAATTGCCTTGCCTGGAATTGCCTCTCCTTTTCTTGCTTTGTCTTGCCCTGCCTAAAATTGACATTCCATAAATTGCGTTGAATTGCCTTGCCTTCCTTGAAAGAGTCTTGCCTGGTATTGCCTTGCCAAAATTTTCCAGTCTTTCCTGGCTTTACCTTGCTGGGCATTGCCTAGCCTGGTCTTGCCTGAAATTTCCTTGCTTAGAATTTTCATGACTTGTTGGAAAATTTCTTGCATTGCCTTGCCTGGCCTAGCCTGGAATTGCCCTGTCTGCTATTGCCTTGCCTTGCCTTTCTGGCAATTGCATTGCCTTGCATTGCCAGAAATTGCCTTGCCTAAAATTGCCTTGCCTTGCATTGCCATGCCTAAAATTGACTCTCCTGAAATTGCCTTGCATTGCCTTGCCTTACCTAGAAGACCCTGGCCTAGATTTGCCCTACATTACCTTGCCCTTCCTTGCCTGGAATTGCCTTACCTAGAAATGCGCTACCTTCCTATGCCTTTCCTCGCCTAACCTACAATTGCCTTGCCTGAAATTGCCTTGCCTTGCTTTGCCTTGAATCTCCTTTCTTGGAATTGCCTTACATTGCATTGCCTTGTTTTTCCCTGCTTTTCCTTGCCTGGAATTGCCCTGTTTTGCCTTGCATGGAATAGACTTGCCTGGAATTGCCTTGTGTTGCCTTTCCTCGACTGGAGTTGCCTTGTTTCAAATTGTGTTACATTGCCTTGCCTAGCCTGCAATTGTCTTTGCTAGAATTGCCTTGCCTTGCGTTGCCTTGTTTTGCCTTAGCTGGAATTGTCTTGTCTGAAATTGCCTTTCCCTGCCTTGTGTTTCCTTACCTTGCCTACAATTTCCCTGCCTTGCATTGCCAGAAATTGCCTTGCCTGGAATTGCCTTGCTTTACATTGCCTTGCCTTGCCTGGAATTGCGTTGCCTTGCCTTAGCTGGAATTTCCCTGCCTTGCATTGACAGGAATTGCCTTGAATTACGTTTCCTTGCCTTGCCTGGAATGGCCTTTCCTTGCCTTGCCTGGAATTACCTTGTCTGGGTTGTCTTGCCTTTAATTGCCTTGACTTGCCTTGCCTGAAGTCGCCTTGCCTGAAATTGCCCTTTTTTGCCTTTCCTTGCCTTGCTCGGAATTTTTCTGCCTTGCCTTGCCTCTAATGGCTTTGCCTGGAATTGCCCTGTTTGCCTTGCTTTTTCTTACCTCAAATTAACTTGCCCAGAATTGGCCTGCATGGCTTTATTTTGGCTTGTCTGAGATTGACTTGTTTGGAATTGCCATTCCTTACCTTGCATGGAATTGCCATGCCTTACCTTGCATGAAATTGCCTTTCCTAGAATTGCCCTGCCTTGCCTGGCTTTGCCTTGCCTGGAATTTATTTGGCTGGAATTGCCTTGCCTTGCATTGCCTTGCCTTGTCTGGAATTGCCTTGCTTAGAACTGCATTGCCTTGTCTTAACTTGCCTTGTCTGAAGGACACATTCCTTTTCTTGCCTGAAATTTTCTTGTGTGGACTTGCCTTGCCTTGTTGTGTCTTGCCTTGCCTGGAATTGTTTTGCCTGCCTCCCTGAAGTCACCTTGCCTAGACTTGCCATTTTTAGCCTTGCCTTGCCTTGCCTCAAATTGGCTTGCTTGGAATTTTTCATCCTTGCCTTACCTCAAATTGCCTTGCGTGGAGTTACCTTGCCTTTTTTTTTTGTCTCTGCTGCTTTCCCTGGAATTGTCGTGCTTTGCCTTCTCTAGAATTGCATTGCCTGGGAATACCTTGCCTGCCTTATTTTGCTTTAATTTTCCTGGAATTGTTTTTACAGCAATTACCTTACCTTAAATGGCCCTTCCTTACATTTCCTGGCGTTGACTTCCCTGGAATTGTCTTATTTTCTTAACTAAAATTGCTTTGCCTAAAATTGCATTTCTCTTTTTGCCTTGTCTTGCCTAGTCCTGCATAGAATCGCCTTTCCTGCAATTGCCTTGCCTTGCCTTGCTTTGCCCTGCATTGCCTGGAATTGCCTAGCCTGGAATTGCCTCGCATTGCTTTGCCTTAAATTGCCTTGCCTGGAATTGCCTCTCCTTGCCTTGCATTGAATTGCCTTGCCTGGAATTGCCTCTGCTTGCCTTGCCTTGCTGTGCCTAAAATTGACTTTTCGTAAATTGCCTTGCTTTGCCTTGCTTTCCTTGAAAAATACTTGCCTGGAATTGCTTTGCCAAAATTGCCTGGTCTTGCCTGGATTTACCTTGCCTGGAATTGCCTAGCCTGGTCTTGCCTGAAATTGCCTTACTTAGAATTTTCATGACTTGTTTGAAAATTTCTGGCATTGCCTTTCCTCGAATTGTTTTGCCTGGAGTGGCCTTGCCTTTCTTTGTCTGAAATTGCCTTCTCTGAAATTGCCTTGCTTTGCCTTCTCTGAAATTGCCTTGCCTGGGATTGCCTTGCCTGCCTTCTCTTGTTTTAATTTTCCTGGAATTGCCTTTCTGACAATTGCCTTACCTGAAATGAAATTGCCTTGCATATCCTGGGGTTTCTTTCCCTGGAATTGCCTTGCCTTTCATTAACTAAAATTGCCTTGCCTAAAGTTGCTTTTCTCTGCCTTGTCTTGCCTAGTACCGCCAGGAATTGCCTTTCCTGCCATTGCCTTTTCTTGCCTGGATTTGCACTGCATTGCCTGGAATTGCCTAGCCTGGAATAGCCTCACCTAGTTCTGCATGCAATTGCCTTGCCTGGAGCACTGCATTGCCTGGAATTGCCTAGCCTGGAATAGCCTCACCTAGTTCTGCATGCAATTGCCTTGCCTGGAATTGCATGTTTTTTTTGTCTTGCCTTGCCGTGCCTAAAATTGACTTTGATTAAATTGTCTTTCACTGCCTTACCTTCCTTGAAAGAGCCTTGCCTGGAATTGCCTTGCCTAGAACTGCATTGCCTTGACTTACCTTCCCTTTCCTGGAGTTGACTTTTCTTTCCTTGCCTGGAATTTTCTTGTCTGGACTTGCCTTGCCTTGTCTTGTCTTGCCTTGCCTGGAATTGATTTTCCTGCCTTGCCTGATGTCGTCTTGCCTGGAATTGTCGTTTATTGCCTTGCCTTGCCTTGCCTCGAATTGCCTTGCTTGGAATTTTTTTCTTGCCTGGCCTCGATTTGCCTTGCCTCAAGTTGTCTTGCCTTTTCTTGTCTGAAATAGCCTTCCCTGGAATTTCCTTGCCTTGCCTTGCTTTGTCCTGCATTACCTGGAATTACATAGCCTGGGATTGACTCGCCTTGCCCTGCCTTGCATTGCTTTGCTTTTTCTGGAATTACCTTGCCTAGAATTACATTGCCTTGTCTTACCTTGCCTTACCTGGAGTTGCCTTTCCTGGAATTTCCTTGTCTGGACTTGCCTTGCCTTGTCTTGTGTTGTCTTGCCTGGAATTGACTTGCCTTGCCTTGCCTGAATTTGTCTTTCTTGGAATTGCCCTTTTTTGCCTTAAGTGGAATTGCGTTGCCTGGAATTGCCTTGTCCTGCTTGTCTTGCCAGGAATTGTCTTGCCTGGACTTGCCATGCCTTGCCTTGCCTGTAATTGCCTTGCCTAGAATTGCCCTGCCTTGCCTGGTCTTGCCTCACCAGAAATTGCCTTGCCTTGCCTATACTGAAATAGCCTTGCTTAGAATTTTTATGCCTTGTTGAAAATTTTCTTGCATTGCCTTGACTCACCTAGCATGGAATTTCCCTGGCTAAAATTACCTTGCTTTGGCTTGTCTTGTCTTTCCTGCAATTTTTTTTCGGCAATTGCCTTGCCTGGAATTGCCTTGCCTGGAATTGCCTTGTTTTGTCTGGCATTGCCTTGCCTTTTTTGAAATTGCCTTGCCTAGAACTGCATTGCCTTGCCTTTACTTGCCTTACCTAGAGTTGACTTTCCTTTCCTTGCCTGGAATTTTCTTGTCTGTACTTGCCTTGCTTTGTCTTGTCTTGCCTTGCCTGAAATATTTTTTCCTGACTTGCCTGAAGTTGCCTTGCCTAGAATTGCCGTTCTTTTGCCTTGCCTTGCCTTGCCTCAAATTGCCTTGCTTGGAATTTCCCATTCTTCCCTTGCCGTAAATTGTTTTGCCTGGAGTTGCCTTGCCTTTTCTTGTCTGGAATTGCCTTCTCTGAAATTGCCTTGCTTTGCCTTCTCTGGAATTGCCTTGCCTGGGATTGCAGTGCCTTCCTTCTCTTGTTTTAGTTTTCTTGGAATTGGCTTTCTGGCAATTGTCTTATCTGAAATGAACCTGCCTTGCATTTCCTGGGGTTGCCTTTTCTGGAATTGCCTTCCCTTTTCTTACCTATAATTGCGTTGCCTAAAATTGCCCTTCTCTGCATTGTCTTTCCTAGTTCTGCCTGGAATTTCTTTCCTGCCATTGCCTTGCCTTGCCTGGACTTGCCCTGCATTGCCTGGAATTGCCAAGCATGGAATTGCCTCACTTTGCCCTGCCTGGAATTGTCTTGCCTGGAATTCCATCTTCTTTATTTTTCTTGCCTTGCCGTGCTTAAAATTGACTTTTATTAAATTGTCTTGCATTACCTTGCCTTCCTTGAAAGAGCCTTGCCTGGAATTGCCTTGCATAGAACTGCATTGCCTTGCCTTACCTTGCCTTGCCTGGAGTTGACTTTTTTTTCCTTGCCTGGAATTTTCTTGTCTGTACTTGCCTTGCCTGGAATTGATTTTCCTGCCTTGCCTGAAGTCGCCTTGCCTCGAATTGCCTATTTTTCTTTCGCCTGGCCTTGCCGTGGCTAAAATTGACTTTCCATATATTGCCTTGCTTTTCCTTGCCTTTCTTGAAAGAGCCTTGCCTGGTATTGCCTTGCCAAAATTGCCTGGTCTTGCCTGGCTTTACCTTGCCTGTAATTGCCTAGCCTGGTCTTGCCTGAAATTGCCTTGCTTAGAATTTTCATGACTTGTTGGAAAATTTTTTGCATTGCCTTGCCTGGCCTAGCCAGGAATTGCCCTGTCTGCTATTGCCTTGCCTTGTCTTGTTTTGTTTTTCCTGGAATTGCTTTTCTGGCAATTGCCTTGCCTTGCATTGACAGGAATATCCTTGCCTAAAATTGCCTAGCCTTGCATTGCCTTGCTTTTTCTGGAATTATCTTGTCTAGAATTACACAGCCTTGCCTTACCTTGCCTTGCCTGGAGTTGTCTTTTGTTGCCTTGCCTGGAATTTTCTTGTCTGGACTTGCCTTGCCTTGTCTTGTCTTGCCTTGCCTTGCCTGAATTTGCCTTTCTTGAAAATGCCCTTCCTTGCCTTAAGTGGAATTGTGTTGCCTGGAATTGCCTTGTCTTGCCTTGTTTTGCCTTGCCAGGAATTGCCTTGCCTGGACTTGCCATGCCTTGCCTTTCCTGCAATTCCCTTGCCTAGAATTGCCCTGTCTTGCCTGGTTTTGCCTAACCTGAAATTGCCTTTCCTTGCCTTTCATGAAATGGACTTGCTTTAAACTTTCATGCCTTGCTGAAAATTTTCTTGCTTTGCCTTGCCTTGCCTAGCCTGGAATTGTCCTGTCTGAAATTGCCTTGCCTTGGCTTGTCTCATCTTGCCTAAAATTGCCTTTCTGGCGATTGCCTTTCCTGGAATTGCCTTACCCTGAATTTCCAGGAATTTCCTTGCCTGAATTTTTCTTGCCTGAAATTGCCTTGCCTTGTCTGGAATTGCCTAGCCTAGAAATGCATTGCCTTGCCTTACCTTGCCTTGCCTAGAGTTGACTTTCCTTTCCTTGACTGGAATTTTCTTGTCTGGACTTGCCTTACTTTGTCTTGTCTTGCCTTGCCTGCAATATATTTTTTCTGACTTGCCTGAAGTCGCTTTCCTGGAATTGCTGTTTTTTGCCTTGCCTTGCCTTGCCTTGCCTTGTCTCGAATTGCCTTGCTCAAAATTTTCCTTTCTTGCCTTGCCTCGAATTCTTTTGCCTGGAGTTGCCTTGCCTTTCTTTGTCTGAAATTTCCTTCTCTGAAATTGCCTTGTTTTGCCTTCTCTGGAATTGCCTTGCATGGGATTGCCTTGCCTGCCTTCTCTTGTTTTAATTTTCCTGGAATTGCCTTTCCAGCAATTGCCTTACCTGAAATGAACCTGCCTTGCATTTTCTGGGGTTGCCTTCCCTGGAATTGCCTTGCCTTTTTTTACCTAAAATTGCCTTGCCTAAAATTGCCTTTCTCTGCCTTGTCTTCCCTAGTCCTGCCTGGAATTGCCTTTCCTGCCATTGCCTTGCATTGCCTGGCTTTGTCCTGCATTGCCTGGAATTGCCTTGTGTTGCCCTGCCTGGAATTGCTTTGCCTGGAATGGCATCTCCTTTCTTTTTCCTGCCTTGCTGTCTCTAAAGTTGACTTTCATTAAATTGTCTTGCATTGCTTTGCCTTTCTTGAAAAAGCCTTGCCTGGAATTGCCTTGTATAGAACTGCATTGCCTTGCCTGGAGTTGACGTTCCTTTTCTTGCCTGGAATATTCCTGTCTAGAATTGCCTTGTCTTGTCTTGCCTGGAATTGTTTTCCCTGCCTTGCCTGACGTTACCTTGCCCAGAATTGCCGTTATCTTCCATGCCTTGCCTTTCGTTGAATTGCCTTCCTTGGAATTTTCTGTTCTTGCCTTGCCTTTAATTGCCTTGCCTGGAGTTGCCTTGCTTTTCATTTTCTGGGATTGCATTCCCTGGATTTGCCTTGCCTTGCCTTGCTTTCCCCTGCATTGCCTGGAATTGCCTCGCCTTGTTCTGCCTGGAATTGAATTGCTTGCAATTGCCTCTCCTTTTCTCGCCTTGCCTTGCCGTGCCTAAAATAGACTCCATAAATTGCCTTGTTTTGCCTTGCCTTCCTTAAAAGAGCCTTGCCTGGAATTGCCTTGCCAAAATTGCCTGGTCTTGCCTGGCTTTACCTTGCCTGGAATTGCCTAGCCTGGTGTTGCCTGAAGTTGCCTTGCTTAAAATTTTCATGACTTGTTGAAGAATTTTTTGCATTGCCTTGCCTGGCCTAGCCTGGAATTGCCCTGTATGCTATTGCCTTGCCTTGTCTTGCCTTGCCTTTCCTGGAATCGCATTTCTGGCAATTGCCTTGCCTTGTCTTGGATTGCCAGGAATTGCCTTGCCTTGCATTGCCTTGATTTCTCTGGAATACCTTGCCTAGAATTACATTGCCTTGCCTTACCTTGCCTTGCCTGGAGTTACCTTTCCTTGTTCTGCCTAGAATTTTCTTGTCTGGGCTTGCCTTGCCTTGTCTTGTCTTGCCTTGCCTGGAATTGACTTGCCTTGCCTGAATTTGCCTTTTTTGGAATTGTTCTTTCTTGCCTTAAGTGGAATTGCGTTGCCTGAAATTGCCTTGTCCTGCCTTGTTTTGCCTTGCCAAAAATTGCCTAGCCTGGACTTGCCATGCCTTGCCTTGCCTGTAATTGCCTTGCTAGAATTGCCCTGCCTTGCCTTGTCCTGCCTCACCTAAAATTGCTTTGCCTTGCCTTTCCTGAAATGGCCTTGCTTAGAATTTTTGTGCCTTGCTGAAAATTTTTTTTGCATTGCCTTGCCTTGCCTAACCTGGAATTGCCCTGTCTCAAATTGCCTTGCCTCAGCTTGTCTTGTCTTGCCTTGAATTGCCTTTATGGCAATTGCCTTACATTGAATCGCCAGCAATTACCTTGTCTGAAATTGCCTAGCCTGAAATTGCCTTGCCCTGTCTGTAATTGCCTTGCCTAGAACTGCATTGCATTCCCTTACCTTGCCTTGCCTAGAGTTGACTTTGCTTTCCTTGCCTGGAAATTACTTGTCTTGACTTGCCTTACCTTGTCTTTTCTTGCCTTGCCTGGAATTTTTTTTCCTGCCTTGCCTGAAGTTGTCTTGCCTGGAATTGCCATTTTTTGCCTTGCCTTGACTTGACTTGACTTGACTTGACTTGCCTCGCCTTGCCTTGCCTTGAATTGCCTTGCATGGAATTTCCCTTCCTTCACTTTCCTCCAATTGTTTCACCTGATGCTGCCTTGCCTTTCCTTGTCTTTAATTGTCCTCTCTGAAATTGCCTTGCTTTGCCTTCTCTGGAATTGCCTTGCCTGGGATTGCCTTGCCTGCCTTCTCTTGTTTTAATTTTCCTGGAATTGCCTTTCCCAGCAATTGCTTTATCTAAAATGATCCTGCCTTGCATTTCCTGGGGTTTCATTCCCTGAAATTGCCTTGCCTTTCCTGGCTTTGCCCTGCATTTCCTGGAATTGCCTAGCCTGGGATTGCCTCACTTTGCCCTGCCTGAAATTGCCTCGCTTGGAATTTTATCTTTTTTTGTCTTGCCTTCCAGCACCTAAAATTGACTTTCCTTAAATTGTCTTGCATTGCCTTGCCTTCCTTGAAGGAGCCTTGTCTGGAATTCCCTTGCCTAGAACTGCATTGCCTTGCCTTACCTTGCCTTGCCTGGAGTTGACTTTTTTTCTTGCCTGAAATTCTCTTGTCTGGACTTGCCTTGCCTTGTCTTGTCTTGCCTTGCCTGGAATTGTTTTTTTCTGCCTTGCCTGAAGTCGCCTTGCCTGGAATTGCCATTTTTTGCCTTGACTTGACTTGCCTCGAATTGCCTTGCTTGGAATTTCCCTTCCTTGTTTTTCTTTGAATTGCCTTGCCTGGAGTTTTCTTGCCTTTCCTTGTCTGGGATTGCCTTCCCTGGAATTGCCTTGCCTTGCCTTGCTTTGCTCTGCATTGCATGGAATTGCCTAGCCTGGAATTGCCTCGTTTTGCCCTGCCTGAAATTGCCTTGCCTAGAATTGCCTCTCCTTTTCTTGCCTTGCCTTGCCGTGCCTAAAATAGACTGTCCATAAATTGCCTTGCATTGCCTTGTCTTTCTTGAAAGAGCCTTGCCTGAAATTGTTTTGCCAAAATTGCCCGGTCTTGCCTGGATTTACCTTGCCTGGAATTGCCTGAAATTGCCTTGCTTAGAATTTTTATGACTTGTTGAAAACTCCCTTGCATTGCCTTGCCTGGCCTAGCCTGAAATTGCCCTGTCTGCTATTGCCTTTCTTTGCCTTGCCTTCCCTTTCCTGGAATTGCCTTTCTGGCAATTGCCTTGCCTTGCATTTCCAGGAATATATTTGCCTAAAATTGCGTTGACTTGCATTGCCTTGCTTTTTCTGGAATTACCTTGCCTAGAATTACATTTACTTGCCTTACCTTGCCTTACCTGGAGTTGCCTTTCCTTGACTTGCCTGGAACTTCCTTGTCTGGACTTGCCTTGCCTTGTCTTGTCTTGCCTTGCCTGGAATTGACTTGACTTGACTTGCCTAAATTTGCCTTTCTTCGAATTGCCCTTCTTTGCCTTAAGTGGAATTGCCTTGCCTGGAATTGCCTTGTCCTGCCTTGTTTTGCCTTGCCAGGAATTGCCTTGCGTGGACTTGCCATGCCTTGCCCTGCCTGTAATTGTTTTGCCTGGAATTGCCCTGCCTGCCTGATTTTGCCTCACCTAAACTGTTTTGCCTTGCCTTTTCTACAATGGCCTTGCTTAGAATTTTTATGCCTTGCTGAAAATTTTCTTGTATTGCCTTGCCTTGCCTAGCTTGAAATTGCCTTGTCTGAGATTGCCTTGCTTTGGCTTGTCTTGCCTTGCCTGGAATTGCCTTAAATTGAATTGCCAGGAATTGGCTTGCCTGAAATTGCCTTGCCTTGCATTGCCTTGCCGTGTCTGGAATTGCCTTGCCTGGAATTGCGTCTCGATAATTTGTCTTGCCTTGCCATGCCTAAAATACACTTTCATTAAATTGTCTTGCATTGCCTTGCCTTCCTTGAAAGAACCTTGCCTGGAATTGCCTTGCCTAGAACTGCATTGCATTGCCATACTTTGCCTTGCCTAGAGTTGACTTTTCTTTCCTTGCCTGAAATTTTCTTGTCTGGACTTGCCTTGCCTTGTCTTGTCTTGCCTTGCCAAGAATTGTTTTTCCTGCCTTGCCTGACATTGCCTTGCCTGGAATTGCTGATTTTGCCTTGCCTTGCCTCGAATTGCCTTGCTTGGAATTTCCCTTTATTGCCTTGCCTCGAATTCTTTTGCCTGAAGTTCCCTTGCCTTTCCTTGTCTGGAATTGCCTTCTCTGAAATTGCCTTGCTTTGCCTTCTCTGAAATTGCCTTGCCTAGAATTGCCTTGACTGCCGTCTCTTGTTTTTATTTTCCTGGAATTGCCTTTCTGGCAATTGCCTTACCTGAAATGAACCTGTTTTGCATTACCTGGTGTTGTTTTTTCTGAAATTGCCTTGAATTTCCTTACCTAAAATTGCCTTGCCTAAAATTGCCTTTCTTTGCCTTGTCTTGCCTAGTCCTGCCTGGAATTTCCTTTCCTGCCATTGCCTTGCCTTGCGTGGCTTTGCCCTGCATTTTCTGGAATTGCCTAGCCTGGAATTGCCTCACCTTGCTTTGCCTGGAATTGCCTTGCCTGGAATTGCATTTTTTTTCCTTGTTGTGCTTTGCTGTGCCTAAAATTGACTTTCATTAAATTGTCTTGCGTTGCCTTGCTTCCTTGAAAGAGCCTTGCCTGGAATTGCCTTGCCTAGAACTGCATTGCCTTGCCTTACCTTGCCTTGCGTGGAGTTGACTTTCCTTTCCTTGCCTGGAATTTTCTTGTCTGGATATGCATTGCATTGTCTTGTCTTGCCTTGCCTGGAATTGTTTTTCCTGCCTTGCCTGAAGTCGCCTTGCCTGGAATTGCCATTTCTTGCCTTGCCTTAAATTGCCTTGCTTGGAATTTCCCTTCCTTGCCTTGCCTCGAATTGCCTTGCCTGGAGTTGCCTGGCATTTCCTTTTCTGGGATTGCCTTCCTTGGAATTGCCTTACCTTGCCTTGCTTTTCCCTGAATTGCCTGGAATTGCCTAGCCTGGAATTGCCACGCCTTGCCTTGCCTGGAATTGACTTGCCTGGAATTGCCTCTCCTTTCCTTGCCTTGTTTTGACGTGCCTGAAATTGACTTTCCATAAATTGCCTTGCGTTGCCTAGCCTTTCGTGAAAGATCCTTGCCTAGAATTGCCTTGCCCAAATTGTCCAGTCTTGTCTGGCTTTACCTTGCCTGCAATTGCCTAGCCTGGTCTTGCCTGAAATTGCCTTGCTTAGAATTTTCATGACTTGTTGGAAACTTTCTTGCATTGACTTGCCTGGCCTATCCTGGAATTGCCTGTTTGCCATTGCCTTGTCTTGCCTTTCTTTGCCTTTCCTGGAATTGCCTTTCTTGCAATTGCCTTGCCTTGCATTGCCAGGAATTGCCTTGCCTAAAATTGCCTTGCTTTTTCAGGAATTACCTTGCCCAGAATTACATTGCCTTGCTTCACCTTGCCTCGCCTGGAGTTGCCTTTCCTTGCCTTGCCTTGAATTTCCTTTCCTGGACTTGTCTTGCCTTGTCTTGTCTTGCTTGCCTGGAATTGACTTGCCTTGCCTTGCTTGAATTTACCTTTCTTTGAATTTCCCTTCCTTGCCTTAAGTGGAATTTTGTTGCCAGGAATTGCCTTGTCCTGCCTTGTTTTGCCTTGCCAGGAACTGCCTTGGGTTACCTTGCCATGCCTTGCCTTGCCTGTCATTTTCTTGCCTAGAATTGCTCTGCCTTGACTGGTTTTGCAACGCCTGAAATTTCCTTGCCTTGCCTTTCTTGAAATGGCCTTGCTTAGAATTTTCATGCCTTGTTGAAAATTTTCTTGCATTGCCTTGCCTTGCCTAATTTGGAATTTTTCTGTCTGAGATTGCCTTGCCTTGGCTTGTCTGGTCTTGACTGGAATTGCCTTTCCAGCAATTGCCTCTCTTGGAATTGCCTTACCTTGAATTTCTAGGAATTTTCTTACCTGAAATTGCCTTGCCTTGTCTGGAATTGCCTTGCCTTTTCTGGAATTGCCTTGCCTAGAACTGCATTGCCTTGCCTTACCTTGCCTTGCCTACAGTTGACTTTCCTTTCCTTTCCTGGAATTTTCTTGTCTGGACGTGCCTTGCCTTGTTTTGTCTTGCCTTGCCTGGAGTTGTTCTTCCTGCCTTGCCTGAAGTCGCCTTGCCTGGAATTGCCATTTGTTGCCTTGCCTTGCCTCGAATTGCCTTGCTTGGAATTTGCCTTTTTGCCTTGTCTCGGATTGTTTTGCCGGAAGTTACCTTGCCTTTATTTCTCTGGAATTGCCCTCTCTGAAATTGCCTTGCTTTGCTTTCTCTGGAATTGTTTTGCCTGGGATTGCCTTGCCTGCCTTCTCTTGTTTTAATTTTTTTGAAATTGCCTTTCCAGAGATTGCCTTACCTGAAATGAATCTGACTTGCATTTTCTGGGGTTGCCTTCCCTGGAATTGCCTTTCCTTTCCTTACCTAAAATTAACTTGCCTAAAATTGATTTTCTCTGTTTTGTCTTGCCTAGTCCTGTCTGAAACTGCCTTTTCTGCCATTGTCTTGCCTTGCCTGGCTTTGAATTTGTCTATCCTCGATTTGCCTTCCTGGAATTGCCTGGCCAGAATTACATCTATTTTCCTTGTCTTGCATTGCTGTGCCTAAAATTGACTTTCATTAAATTGTCTTGCGTTGCCTTGCCTTCCTTGAAAGATCCTTGCCTGGAATTGCCTTGCCTAGAACTGCGTTGCTTTGCCTAGCCTTGCCTTGCCTTACCTTGCCTTGCCTTGCCTAGAGTTGACTTTCCTTTTCTTTCCTGAAATTTTCTTATCTGGACTTGCCTTTCCTTGTCTTGTCTTGCCTTGCCTGGAATTGTTTTTCCTGCCTTGCCTGAAGTTGCTTTGCCCGGAATTGCAATTTTTCCTTCCCTTGCCTTGCCTCAAATTGCCTTGCTTGGAATTTCCCTTCCTTGCCTTGCCTCGAATTGCTTTGCCTGGAGTTGCCTTGCTTCCTTGTCTGGGATTGCCTTCCCTGGAATTGTCTTGCCTTGCCTTAATTTGCCCTGCATTGCCTGGAATTGCTTGTACTGGAATTGCCTCGCCTTGCCCTGCCTGAAATTGCCTTGCCTGGAATTGCCTCTCCTTTTCTTGCCTTGCCTTGCCGTGCCTAAAATTGACTTTCCATAAATTGCCTTGCATTGTCTTGCCTTCCTTGAAGGAGCATTGCCGGAAATTGCCTTGCCAAAATTGCCCAGTCTTGCCTTGTTTACCTTGCCTGGAATTGCCTAGCCTGGTCTTGCCTGAAATTGCCTTGCTTAGAATTTTCATGACTTGTTGGAAAATGTCTTGCATTGTCTTGCCTGGCCCAGACTGAATATGTCCTGTCTGTTATTGCCTTGCCTTGCCTTGCCTTGCCTTGCCTTTTCTGGAAATGCCTTTCTGGAAATTGTCTTGCCTTGCATTGCCAGGAATTGCCTTGCCTAAAAATGCCTTGCCTTGCATTGTCTTGCTTTTCTGGAATTACCTTGCCTAGAATTACATTGCCTTGACTTAACTTGCCTTGCCCAGAGTTGCCTTTCCTTGTCTTATCTGGAATTTTCTTGTCTGAACTTGCCTTGCCTTGTCTTGTCTTGCTTGCCTGAATTTGCCTTTTTTGGATTTGCCCTTTTTTGCCTTATGTGGAATTGCATTGCCTGGAATTGCCTTGTCCTGCCTTGTTTTGCTTTGCCAGGAATTGCCTTGCCTGGACTTCCCATTCTTTGCCTTTCCTGTAATTGCCTTCCCTAGAATTGTCCTGCCTTGCCTGGTTTTGCCTCGTCTGAAATTGCCTTGCCTTGCCTTTCCTGAAATGGCCTTGATTAGAATTTTTATGCCTTGCTGAAAATTCTCTTGCCTTGCCTTGCCTTGCCTTGCCTAGCCTGGAATTGCCCTGTCAGAAATTGCTTTGCCTTGGCATGTCTTGCCTTGTCGTTTCTTGACTTGCCTGGAATTGACTTGCCTTGCCTTGCCTGAATTTTCTTTTCTAGGAGTTGCCCTTTCTTGCCTTAAGTGGGATTGTGTTACCTGGAATTGCCTTGTCTTGCCTTGTTTGCCATGCCAGGAATTGCCTTTCCTGGACTTGCCATGCCTTACCTTGCCTGTAATTGCTCTGCCTAGAATTGCCTTGCCTTGCCTTTCCTGATATGGCCTTACTTAGAATTTTCATGCCTTGCTGAAAATTTTCTTGCATTGCCTTCTCTTGGCTTGTCTTGTCTTGACTGGATTTGCCTTTCCAGCAATTACTTGCCTGAAATTGTCTTACCTTGAATTGCCAAAAATTTCCTTGCCTAAAATTGCCTTGCCTTGCATTGTCTTGCCTTGTCTGGAATTGCCTTGACTAGAACTGCATTGCCTTGCCTTACCTTGCCTTGTCTAGAATTGACTTTTTTTTCCTTGCATGGATTTTTTTTGGTCTAGACTTGCCTTGCCTTGTCTTGTCTCCACTTGCCTGGAATTGTTTTTCCTGCGTTGCCTGAAGTCACCTTGCCTGGAATTGCCATTTATTGCCTTTTCTTTCCTTTCCTTGCCTCGAATTGTCTTGCTTGGAATTTCCCTTCCTTGCCTTGCCTCGAATTGTTTTGTCTGGAGTTGCTTGCATTCCCTTGTCTGGAAATGCCTTCTCTGAAATTGCCTTGCTTTGCCTTCTCTGGAATTGCCTTGCCTGGGATTGCCTTACCTTCCTTCTCTTGTTTTAATTTTTCTGGAATTGTTTTTCCAGCAATTGCTTTACCTGAAATGAACCTGCCTTGCATTTCCTGGGGTTGCCTTTTCTGAAATGGCCTTTCCTTTGCTTACCTAAAATTGCCTTGCCTAAAATCGCCTTTCTCTGCCTTGTCTTGCCTAGTCCTGCCTGGAATTGCCTTTCCTGCCATTGCCTTGCCTTGCCTGGATTTGCCCTTCATTGCCTGGAATTGCCTAGCCTGGAATTGCCTCACCTTTTTCTGCCTGGAATTACCTTGCTTGGAATTGCATCTCATTTCCTTGTCTTGCCTTGCCATGCCTAAAATTGACTTACATTCAATTGTCTTGTGTTGTCTTGCCTTCCTTGAAAGAGTTTTGCCTGGAATTGCCTTGCCTAGGACTGCATTGACTTGCCTTATCTTGCCTTGCCTGGAGTTGACTTTCCTTTCCTTGCCTGGAATTTTCTTGTCTGGACTTGCCTTGCCTTGTCTTGTCTTGCCTTGCCTAAAATTGTTTTTCCTGCCTTGCCTGAAGGCACCTTGCCTGGAATTGCCATTTTTGCCTTGCCTTGCCTTGCCTAGAATTGCCTTGCTTGGAATTTTCCTTCCCTGCCTTGCCTCAAATTGCCTTGAGTGGAGTTGCCTTGGGTTTCCTTGTCTTGGATTGCCTTCCCTGGAATTGCCTTGTCTTGCCTTGCTTTGCCCTGCATTGCCTGAAATTGCTTATCCTGGAATTGCCTCGCCTTGTTCTGCCTGAAATTGCCTAGCCTGGCATTGCGTCTGCTTTTCTTGTCTTGCCTTGCCGTGCCTAAAATTGACTTTCCATAAATTGCCTTGCATTGCCTTGCCTTCCTTGAAAGAGCCGTGCCTAGAATTTCCTTGCCAAAATTGCCCGGTCTTGCCTGGCTTTATTTTGCCTGGAATTGTCTGGCATGGTCTTGCCTGAAATTTCCTTGCTTAGAATTTTCATGACTTGTTGGAAAATTTCTTGCATTGCCTTGCCTGGCCTAGCCTGGAATTGTCTTGTCTGCTATTGCCTTGCCTTGTCTTGCCTTTCCTGGAATTGCATTTCTGGCAATTGCCTTGCCTTGCATTGCCAGAATTTGCCTTGCCTAAAATTGCCTTGCCTTGCATTGTCTTGCTTTTTCTTGAATTACCTTGCCTAGAATTACATTGCCTTGCCTTACCATGCCTTGCCTGGAGTTGCCTTTCCTTGCCTTGCCTGAAATGATCTTTTCTGGACTTGCCTTGCCTTGTCTTGTCTTGCCTTGCCTGAAATTGACTTTCCTTGCCTTGCATGAATTTGCCTTTCTTGGAATTGCCTTTCCTTTTTTTAAGTGGAATTGCATTGCACGGAATTGCCTTGTCCCGCCTTGTTTTGCCTTGCCATGAATTGCTTTGCTTGGACTTGCCATGCCTTGCCTTGCCTGTAATTGCCTTGCCTAGAATTGCCCTGCCTTGCCTGGTTTTGCCTCACCTAAAATTGCCTTGCCTTTCCTGAAATGGCCTTGCTTACAATTTTCATGCCTTGCTGAAAATTTTCTTGCATTGCCATGCCTTGGCTAGTCTTGTCTTGCCTGGAATTGCCTTTTCAGCAATTACCTTGCCTGGAATTGCCTTACCTTGAATTGCCAGGAATTTTCTTGCCTGAAATTGCCTTGCCTTGTCTGGAATTGCCTTGCCTAGAACTTCATTGCCTTGCCTTACCTTGCATTGCCTAGAGTTGACTTTCCTTTTCTTGCCTGAAATTTTCTTGTCTGGACTTGCCTTGCCTTGTCTTGTCTTCTCTTGCCTGGAATTGTTTTTCCTGCCTTGCCTGAAGTCGTCTTGCCTGGAATTTCTGTTTTTTGCCTTGCCTTGCCTTGTCTCGAATTGCCTTGCTTGAAATTTTCCTTTATTACCTTGCCTCGAATTGTTTTGCCTGGAGTTCTCTTGCTTTTCCTTGTCTGGAATTGCCTTCTCTGAAGTTGCCTTGCTTTGCCTTCTCTGGAATTTCCTTGCCTGGGATTGCCTTACCTACCTTCTCTTGTTTTAATTTTTCTGGAATTGACTTTCTGGCAATTGCCTTACCTGAAATGAACCTGCCTTGCATTTCCTGGGGTTGCCTTCCCTGGAATTGCCTTGCCTTTTCTTACCTAATGTTGCCTTGCCTAAAATTGTCTTTTCTGCCTTGTCTTGCCTAGACCTGCCTTGAATTTTCTTTCTTTCCATTTCCTTGCCTTGCCTGGCTTTGCCCTTCATTGCTTGGAATGGCCTAGCCTGGAGTTGACTCACCTTGTTCTGCCTGGAATTGCCTTGCCTAGAATTGCATCTCATTTTTTTGTCTTGCCTTGCCTGCCTAAAATTGACTTTCATTAAATTGTTTTGCATTGCCTTGCCTTTCCTTCCTTGAAAGAGCCTTGCCTGGAGTTGCCTTGCCTAGAACTTCATTGCTTTGCCTTGCCTAGAGTTGACTTTCCTTTTTTTGCCTGGAATTTTCTTGTGTGGACTTGCCTTGTCTTGTCTTGTCTTGCCTTGCCTGAAATTGTTTTTCCTGCCTTGCCTGAAGTCACCTTGCCTGTAATTGCCATTTTTTGCCTTGCCTTGCCTTCCTTTGCCTTGCTTCGAGTTGCCTTGCTTGGAATTGCCTTGCTTGGAATTTCCCTTTATTGCCTTGCCTCGAATTGTTTTGCCTGGAGTTCCCTTGCCTTTTCTTGTCTGGAATTGCCTTCTCTGAAATTGCCTTGTTTTGCTTTCTCTGAAATTGCTTTGCCTGCCTTCTTTTGTTTTAATTTTTCTGGAATTGCCTTTCTGGCAATTGCCTTACCTGAAATGAACCTGCCTTGCATTTCCTGGGGCTGCCTTCCATGGAATTTCCTTGCCTTTCCTTACCTAAAATTGCCTTGCCTAAAATTGCCTTTCTTTGCATTTTCTTGCCTAGTCCTGCCTGGAATTGCCTTTTCTGCCATTGCCTTGCCTGGCTTTGCCCTGCATTTCCTGGGATTGCCTCACCTTGCCCTGTCTTTAATTGCCCTGCCTTGTATTGGCTTTCCTGGAATTGCATTTCCTTTCTTTGTTTTGCCTTGCCGTGCCTAAAATTGACTTTTATTAAATTGTCTTGCGTTGCCTGGCCTTCCTTGAAAGAGCCTTGCCAGGAATTGCCTTGCCTAGAACTGCATTGCCTTGCCTTATTTTGCCCTGCCTGGAGTTGACTTTACTTTCTTTGTCTGGAAATTTCTTGTCTGGACTTGCCTTGCCTTGTCTTGTCTTGCCTTGCCTGGAATTGTTTTTTCTACCTTGCCTGAAGTCGCCTTGCCTGGAATTGCCATTTTTTGCCTTGCCTTGCCTTGCCTCAAATTGCCTTGCTTGGAATTTCCCTTCCTTGCCTTGCCTCGAATTGCCTGGCCTGGTGTTACCTTGCCTTTTTTTTGTCTGGAATTGCCTTCCCTGGAATTGCCTTGCCTTGTCTTTCTTTTCACTGCATTGCCTGGAATTGCCTAGCCTGGAATTGTCTTGCCTTGCCTTTCCTTGTCTTTCTTTTCACTGCATTGCCTGGAATTGCCTAGCCTGGAATTGTCTTGCCTTGCCTTTCCTGGAATTGCCTTATCTGGAATTGCCTCTTCTTTTCTTGCCTTGCCTTGCCGTGCCTAAAATTGACTTTCCATAAATTGCCTTGCATTTTCTTGTCTTCCTTTAAAGAGCCTTGCCTGAAATTTCCTTGCCAAAATTGCCCAGTCTTGTCTGGATTTACCTTGCCTGAAATTCCATAGCCTGGTCTTGCCTGAAATTGTGTTGCTTAGAATTTTCATGACTTGTTGGAAAATTTCTTGCATTGCCTTGCCTGGCCTAGCCAGGAATTTCCCTGTCTGCTATTGTCTTGTTTTGTCTTGCCTTGCCTTTCCTGAAATTGCCTTTCTGGCAATTGCCTTGCCTTGCATTGCCAGAAATTGCCTTGCCCAATATTGCCTTGCCTTGCATTGCCTTGCTTTTTCTGGAATTACCTTGCCTAGAATTACATTGCCTTGCCTTACCTTGCCTTGCCTGGAATTTCCATTTCTGGAATTGCCTTGCCTTGTCTTGTCTTGCCATGCCTGGAATTGACTTGACTTGCCTTGCCTTGCCTTGCCTTGCCTTGCCTTGCCTGAATTTGCCTTTCTTGGAATTGCTCTTCCTTTCCTTAACTGGAATTCCATTGCCTGGAATTGCCTTGTCCTGCCTTGTTTTGTTTTTTTTTTCAGGAATTGCCTTGCCTGGACTTGCTATGCCTTACCTTGCCTTTAGTTGCATTGCCTAGAATTGCCCTGTCATGCCTGATGTTGCCTCGCCTGAAATGGCCTTGCCTTGCCTTTCCTAAAATCGCCTTGCTTGGAATTTTCATGCCTTGCTGAAAATTTTCTTGCCCTTGCCTATTCTGGAATTGCCCTGCCTGATATAGCCTTGCCTTGACTTCTCTTGTCTTGCCTGGAATTGCCTTACCTTGAATTGCCAGGAATTTTCTTGCCTGAAATTGCCTTGCCTTGCATTGCCTTACCTTGTCTGGAATTGCTTTGCCTAGAACTTCATTGTCTTGCCTTACCTTGCTTTGCCTAGGGCTGACTTTCATTTCGTTGCCTGGAATTTTCTTGTCTGGACTTGCCTTGCCTTGTCTTTTCTTGCCTTGCCTTGTCTTTTCTTGCCTTGCCTGTAATTGTTTTGCCTGCATTGCCTGAAGTTGCCTTGCCTGGAGTTGCCATTTTTTGGCTTGCCTTGCCTCGAATTGCCTTGCTTGGATTTCCCTTTCTTTCGTTGCCTCGAATTGTGTTGCCTGGAGTTGCCTTGTTTTTTCTTGTCTGAAATTCCCTTATTTGAAATCGTCTTGCTTTGCCTTCTCTGAAATTGCCTTGCCTGGGATTGCCTTTCCTGCCTTCTCTTGCTTTAATTTTCTTGGAATTGCCTTTCCAGCAATTGCCTTACCTGAAATGAACCTGCCTTGCATTTCCTGGGGTTGCCTTCCCTGAAATTGACTTGTCTTTCTTTACCTAAAATTGCCTTGCCTAAAATTGCCTTTCTTTACCTTGTCTTGCCTAGTCCTGCCTGGAATTGCCTATCCTGCCATTGCCTTGCCTTGCCTGGCTTTGCCCTGCATTGCCTGGAATTGCCTAGCCTTGAATTGCCTCACCTTACCCTGCCTGGAATTGCTTTGCCTGGAATTGTATCTCCTTTCCTTGTCTTGCCTTGCCATGCCTAAAATTGACTTTCATTAAATTGTCTTCCATTGCCTTGCCTTCCTTGAAAGAGCTTTGCCTGGAATTGCCTTGCCTAGAACTGCATTGCCTTGCCTTACTTTGCCTTGCCTAGAGTTGACTTTCCTTTCCTTGCCTGGAATTTTCTTATCTAGACTTGTCTTGCCTTGTCTTGTTTTGCCTTGCCTGGAATTGTTTTTCCTGCCTTGCCTGAAGTCGCCTTGCCTGGAATTGTTGTTTTTTGCCCTGCCTTGCCTTGCCTTGAATGCCTTTCTTGGAATTTCCCTTTCTTGCCTTGCCTCGAGTTGTTTTGCCTGGAGTTTTCTTGCCTTATTTTGTCTGAAATTTCCTTCTCTGAAATTGCCTTGCTTCGTCTTCTCTGAAATTGCCTTGCCTGGGATTGCCTTGCCTACCTTCTCTTGTTTTAATTTTTCTGAAATTGCCTTTGGCAATTGTCTTACCTGAAATGAACCTGCCTTACATTTCCTTGGGTTGACTTTTCTTGAATTGCCTTGCCTTTCCTTACCTAAAATTGCCTTGCCTAAAATTGCCTTTTTCTGTCTTGTCTTGCCTAGTTCTGCCTGGAATTACCTTTCCTGCCATTGCCTTGCCTTGACTGGCTTTGCCCTGCATTGCCTGGAATTGCCTAACCTGGAATTGCCTCACCTTGCCCTGCCTGGAATTGCCTTGCATGGAATTGCATCTCCTTTTCTTGTCTTGACTTGACGTGCCTAAAATTGACTTTCATTAAATTGTCTTGTGTTGCTATGCCTTTCTTGAAAGAGCCTTGCCTGGAATTGCCTTGCCTAGAACTGCATTGCCTTTCATTACCTTGCCTTGCCTGGAGTGTACTTGCCATTCTTAGCCTGGAATTTTCTTGGTTGGACTTGCCTTGCCTGGTCTTGTCTTGCCTTGCCTAGAATTGTTTTTTCTGCCTTGCCTGAAGTCGCCTTTCCTGGAATTGCCATTTTTTGCCTTGCCTTGCCTTGAATTGCCTTTCTTGGAATTTTTTTTTGCCTTGCCTCGAATGGCCTTGCCTGGATTTGCCTTGCCTTTCCTTGTCTGGGATTGCCTTCCCTGGAATTGCCTTGTCTTTCCTTGCTTTGCCCTGCATTGCCTGAAATTGCTTATCCTGGAATTGCGTCGCCTTGCCCTGCCTGGAATTGCCTTGCCTGTCATTGCATCACCTTTTCTTGTCTTGCCTTGCTGTGCCTAAAATTGGCTTTCCATAAATTGCCTTGAATTGTCTTGTCTTCCTTGAAAGAGCCTTGCTGGAATCACCTTGCCAATATTGCCCGGTCTTGCCTGGCTTTACCTTGCCTGTAATTGCCTAGCCTAATCTTGCCTGAAATTGCCTAGCTTAGAATTTACATGACTTGTTGGAAATTTTCTTGCATTGCCTTGCCTGGTCTAGACTGGAATGGCCCTGTTTGCTATTGCCTTGCCTTGCCTTTCCTGGAATTGCATTTCTGAAAATTGCCTTGCCTTGCATTGCCAGGAATTGCCTTGCCAAAATTTTCCTTGCCTTGCATTTTCTGGTATTACCTTGCCTAGAATTACATTGCCTTGCTCACCATGGCTTGCCTGGAGATGCCTTTTCTTGCCTTGCCTGGAATTTCTTTGTCTGAACTTCCCTTGCCTTTTCTTGTCTTGCCTTTCCTGAAATTGACTTGCCTTGCCTTGCCTGAATTTGCCTTTCTTGGAATTGCCCTTCCTTGCCTTAAGTGGAATTGCGTTGCATGGAATTGACTTGTCCTGCCGTGTTTTGCCTTGCCAGGAATTGCCTTGCCTGGACTTGCCATGCCTTGCCTTGCCTTTAATTGACTTGCCTAGAATTGCCCTGCCTTGCCTGGTTTTGCCTCGCCTAAAATTGCCTTACCCAGCCTTTACTAAAACGGCCTTGCTTAGAATTTTCATGCCTTGCTGAAAATTTTCTTGCATTGCCTTGCCTTGGCGTGTCTTGTTAGGCCTAGAATTGCCTTTCAGGCAATTACCTTGCCTAAAATTGCCTTACCTTAAATTGCCAGGAACTTTTTTGCCTGAAATTGCCTTGCCTTGTCTGCAACTGTCTTTCCTAGAACTGCATTGCCTTGCCTTGCCTTGCCTAGACTTGACTTTCTTTTTCTTGCCTGAAATTTTCTTGTCTGGACTTGCCTTGCCTTATCTTGTCTTTCCTTGCCTAGAATTGCTTTTTCTGCCTTGCCTGATGTTGCCTATCCTGGAATTCCCATTTTTAGCCTTGCCTTGCCTCAAATTGCCTTTCTTGGAATTTCCCTTTCTTCCCTTACCTCGAATTGTTTTGCCTCGAGTTGCCTTGCCTTTGCTTGTCTGAAATTGCCTTCCCTGTAATTGCCTTGCTTTGCTGTCTCTGGAATTGCATTGCCTGAAATTTCCTTGCCTGCCTTCTCTTGTTTTAATTTTCCTGGAACTGCCCTTCTGGAAATTGCCTTACCTAAAATGAACCTGCCTTGCATTTCCTGGGGTTGCCTTTCCTGAAATTGCTTTGTCTTTTGTTACCTAAAATTGCCTTTCTCTGCCTCGTCTTGCCTAGTCCTTCCTGGAATTGCCTTTCCTGCCATTGCCTTGCCTTGCCTGGCTTTGTCCTGCATTGCCTGGAATTGCCTAGCCTGGCATTGCCTCACCTTGCCCTGCCTGAAATTGCCTTGCCTGGAATTGCGTCTCCTTTCCTTGTCTTGCCTTTCTGTGCCTAAAATTAACTTTCGTTAATTGTATTTGGTTGCCTTGTCTTCCTTGAAAGAGCCTTGCCTGGAATTGCCTTTCCTAGAACTGCATTTCCTTGCCGTACCTTGCCTTGCCTAGAGTTGACGTTTATTTCCTTGCCTGAAATTTTTCTGTCTGGACTTGCCTTGCCTTGTCTTGCCTTGCCTTGCCTGGAATTGATATTCCTGCTTTGCCTAAAGTCGCCTTGCCTGGATTTGCCATTTTTTGCCTTGCCTTGCCTCATATTGCCTTGTTCGGAATTTTCCTTCCTTGCCTTTCCTCAAATTGTTTTGCCTTGAGTTGCCTTGCATTTCCTTGTCGGGAACTGCTTTCTCTGAAATTGCCTTGCTTTGCCTTCTCTGGAATTGCCTTGCCTGGGATTGCCTTGCTTGCCTACTCTTGTTTTAATTTTCCTGGAATTGCCTTTCTGGCAATTGCCTTACCTGAAAAGAACCTGCCTTGCATTTTCTGGGGTTTCCTTCCCTGGAATTGTTTTGCCTTTCCTTACCTAAAATTGCCTTTCTCTGCCTTGTTTTGTCTAGGTGTGTGTGTGTGTGTGTGTGTGTGTGTGTGTGTGTGTGTGTGTGTGTGTCTGCCCATGGCATACTCGCCGGGTTTGGAGGAGGGGCAGAGAAAACACTTCATATTGACCTTGATTATCTTTCACCTTTCTTCCCTCCCTCTGGTTTGTTCTTACCGTTTCTTTTCACTTCTAGGTGTTACATTGATTCTTTCTTGGTTTATTGTTTAACAGACGAATGGATGGATTGATTTAGAGGCAGGCAGGGTCTCTCTCTGTCGCCCATTCCTTTCTTCAACCATATTTTCTGCACGCTGGGGTTTGTATATAGGAACACATTCATAAATTACAAATAACGTGCAGTATAATATATGCAAATAATCATATATTACGTATGAAATAAAATGAATAATTGTTCTACATCTATGTGTGTGTGTATATATTTTATTTCATTAAATTTGCACGCTCTTGGTTGTTTCTTATGGCTTATTTTTTTTATTTAAGAAAGAGTCTCACTTTGTCACCAGGCACAAGGCTGGAGTGCAATGGTGTGATCATGGCTCACTGCAACCTCTGCCTCTTGGTTCAAGCAATTCTCCTGCCTCAGCCTCCAGACTAGTTGGTATTACAGGCCCACGCCACCATGCCCAGCAGCAGGAGATCTTGGTGGTCGTAGCAAATATTCAAAGAACATTGAAGGCCAAAGTGCAGAAGGCTTCCATGTGAACAGCAGTTGAACATGGGTCAGTCGGTCCTGAGAGATGGGTGAGCACCATTCCAAAGGGACAGGCAATGGCCTCTGTTGGCCTCGGCCGATAGAAGAGAAGTCGGGTTCGTATCCCCCAATACGGAGTGGTGGAGACGTCCTCCGTGAGGTGTCCAGTGAGGTCATGTGACTGATCCTGGAGAAGCCAATGAAAGCCCCGTGGAGAATTCTCTTATGAGTCGGATCCACCCCTGGGTCTGTGGTTCCACGCAGTGCCTCACCTCAACCGGTGGCTAGCAGCTGACTTGATATGGTGTGTTCAAGGGAAATTCAACTGGTTAATTAAAACAAAGCCTCACAAAGGCCTGCGGCGGGTGTTGAGGCGATGTGATTTCTGCCCAGTCCTCTGAATGTCAAAGTGAAGAAATTCAATGAAGCGTGGGTAAATGGCGGGAGTAACTATGCCTCTTTTAAGGTAGTCAAATAACTCGACGTCTAGGTAGTGATGTGCATGAATGGATGAACGAGATTCCCACTATCAAACAAAAGCAGAGCTGAGGCAACAGGCTTGGCAGAATCAGCAGGTCAAAAAGACCCTGCTGGGCTTGACTCTAGTCTGGCATGGTGAAGAGACATGAGAGGTGTAGAATAAGTGGGAGGCGTCCAGAACTTTCCTGCACATCCCCACTGGCCTTGCAGGCCACCTCTGAAATTTCACTACTCTGATCCTTTTCTCACTCACCTGGTGAGGCCAGGGAGTTAGCTCTGAGAGGCTCTGGCTTCTGGAGCCAGACGCCTGGATGCATGAGACTGGCCTGGCATGACCCACTCCGTGGACAGTGCCAGGTGTGGAGTTTGACTGGGATGGTACACCTGTCAGACGGTAATGAAGGTGTCCTAAGGTGAGCGCAGGGAGGACAGAACCCTCCCGTGGAGCAGAAGAGCGAAAGCTTGCTTGATCTTGATTTTCAAGTACGAGTACCAATACAGACTGTGAAAACTGGGCCTCACGATCCTTCTGACCTTTTGGGTTTCAAGCAGGAGGTGTCAAAAAAGATACCATAGGGCTAGCTGTCTTGTGGCGTCCAGGCATTCATAGGGATGTCGCTTTTGAATCTTTCAATGTCAGCTCTTCCTATCATTGGGAAGCAGAAGTCACCAAGCGATGGCTTGTTCACCCGCTAATAGGGAACGTGAGCTGGGTAGACCGTCGTGAGACAGGTTAGTTTTATCCTACTGATGATGTGTTGTTGCCATGGTAATCCTGCTCAGTACGAGAGGAACAGCAGGTTCAGACATTTGGTGTATGTGCTTGGCTGTGGGAGCCAATGGGGCGAAGCTACCATCTGTGGGAATCTGACTGAACGCCTCTAAGTCAGAATCCCGCCCAGGCAAAATGATACAGCAGCCTGGAGCCTCAGATGGCCTCGGATAGCCGGTACTTTGCTGTTCCCGCTGGTGGAGCATCTCTGTCTGTGCACCAGGACCAGGATCTGGTGTGGGGCCCCCTCACCCTGGGAAACGTGGTGCAGCCAGAAAGGCGGCTGTACGCTCGCCCATCACGTGACGCACATTCATGGAGAACCTGGCGCTAAACTATTCATAGACGACCTGCTTCTGGGTCGGGGTTTCACACGTAGCAGAGCAGCTCCCTCGCTGCCTTCTATTGAAAGTCAGCCCTCGACACAAGGCTTTCTCGGCATGTGTGGGGGCACGCCATTCATTCCTCGGGATGGGAGGCTGAGGGGTGGCGGGGGGAGTGGCTCCTTGGGTTCTGGCCCTCTCCCTTTCCCTGTCCTGCTCACGTGGCCGTGGTGGGTGGGTGGGTGCGGCCCCGTGGTTGCACTTCCACTTTTTTCTGGGTCGACCAGATGTCGGTGATGGCTGCCAGACTTTGTCTCTGGCTATGAGGTTGACCAGCAGGCTGCCAGGGATGATCCAACTGTGGCAGCATAGCGGGGTTGCCTCTTTCCCACCGGCCCAACCACTCATTTTTGGCAATGTAGCAGGGACTGCCCGTGCCCAACTTCTTCTCCTAGTTGCTCTTCAACCCCACTTTGTTTGCGTCGGCGGGCCTGAGAGGCAGATAAATCATCGCTGTGTCTGGTTTTACCCATTTATTTTTTCCATGTGAAGCTTGTGCCAGTGCCATGGAGAATAAGGGGTGGGGGTTGCAAGGCTCGGAAGGTGGGTTGTGAGTTGGGGGTGGGGGCATGTACACGTTTGTGCTGGTTTTGTTTTTGTTTTTGTTTTTGTTTTAATTGGGTGTTTTTAGTTCTCTTCCTCTTTTCTGAGACAGGGTCTGCCTCTTTTTCACCATGTTTACCAGGCCGTTCTCAAAGTCCCAACCTCTCCATCTGCCCTGACGTCAGGATCTCAGCTTACAGCAGGGTCGACCACCCCTCCGTGGACTCAGGTGATCTCCGCCTCCAAGTAGCTGAGACTACAGGGTTCTCATGAGCCCGGGAGGTAGATCGCACACTTGTGCTTCCAGCCAATGTGTGTGCATGCGTGTGTTTGTGTATGTCTGTCAATGGTGTACTCGTGAGAAGTGGAAGAGGGGCAGAAGAAAACAGTTCATATTGACCTTGGTTATCTTTCACCTTTCTTCCCGCTCTCTGGTTTTTTCTTACCATTTCTTTTCACTTCTATGTGTTACATTGATTCTTTCTTGGTTTTCTTGTTTAATGGATGTATGGATGGATTTATTTAGAGGAAGGCGTGGTCTCTCTCTGTCACCCATTCTTTCCTTCAATCTTATCTTCTGCACGCTGGTGTTTGTATATAGGAATACCTTCATAAATTATAAATTACATGCAGTGTTATGTATGCAAATAATCATATATCATGTATGAAATAAAATAAAAAATTTTTCAACATCTATGTGTGTGTACATATTTTATTTTATTAATTTTGTTCACACCCTCTTGGTTGTATCTTATGGCTTCTATTTTTTTTTTTTGAGACAGAGTCTCACTTTGTCACCAGGCACCAGGTAGGAGTGCAATGGTGTGATCTCGGCCCACCAAAACCTCCGCCTCCTGGGTTCAAGCAATTCTCCTGCCTCAGCCTTCAGAGTAGTTGGGATTACAGGCAGGTGCTACCATGCCCAGCTGAAGTTTTATGAAAGTAGAGATGGGGTTTCAGCGTGTTGATGAGGATGGTCTTGATCTCTTGACCTCGTGATCTACCTGTTTCGGCCTACCAATGTGCTGGGATTATAGGTGTGAGCCACCACACCCTGCCTGTACTAGTTTATCTTTAAACTTCTTCCTTACCCTGCTTCTGTGAAAAATTTGCTTAAGATAGGTTTCCCTTCTCCCTTTTCAAACTGGGGTATAACAAAACCCCTAACGTTTTCTTTCTTTGGTGTTGAGAGAATTTTGGGCATTAGCCACTTCTCAGTCACTGGATAAAATAAAGAACTCATAATTCAACTTCAGAGTGTGGTGCATTCCTTAACTCGCTCAGATATAATCTCTCTCTCTCTCTGTCTCTCTCTGTTACTCTCTGGGTCTTTTTCTTTCATCACTGTCTCTGTCTCTCTCGATTGAGTGGGACACATTGAGTTAAATGCCCTCATTGGTTTTCATTGGTGGTTTGTGTGCGTCTGTGTGTGGGTGTTCTGAGATCGAGTCTTGCTGTGTCCCTCTGGCTGGAGTGCAGTAGTACGATCTCAGCTCACTGCACCCTCTGTCTCCCTGGTTTAAGTAAGTCTCCTAACTCAGCCTGAGTAGCTAGAATTACAGGCATGGGCCACCATGCCCAGCTACCTTTGCTGTGTTTTCAGTGGAGGTGAGGGTTTCACTGTCTTGGCCAGGCTGGTCTCAAACTCCTGACCCCCTGATACTTTTGCCTCGGCCTGGCCTCTCTAAGTGCTGGGATGACAGGCACGAGCCACCACTTTTTGCCATCTTCATTGGTTTTAACTGAAGAATCTGGATTCGAGCCACACCTTGTTCTATGTCTCAGAAAGATTTCTTTATCTTGCTGACTCCAGAAAGCCAGGCCCATTGTGATCTGTTTCAAACTGAGAGCCACCTCATGTTTGGAGAACGGATCCACTCCCAAGTTAAGTGGAGGGATGCGGTGTGTAGGATGAGGGACTCTGTTACTTCTGATTTGGTTTGCACGGTGGTTCCTGGGGTTGTTCAAAAATCAGTGTGGACCAATGGATCCCTTGACCATGGGATCCACCATTTAAACCCTGGAACACAGGCCTTGGCACATCCTGGTCCTTTCTGGTATTAAGTCAGGTTGGGGGTGGTGGCTCATGCCGGTAACTCCAACACTTTGGGAGGCAGAGGTGGTAAAATCTCTTGAGCACCAACCTGGGGCTGCATGGCCATACCCCGGGGTCTGTGCCTGTAGTCTCGGTTACTTGGAGGCATTTCACCCTTGGTGACTGATGGAGTGAGACCCTGTCACAAACAGACAGATGGATAGACAGACAGACAACAGCTATATTCTGTCCTTCTCAGGGTAGAAAGCAAAGCTAACAGAATTCAGCATTTAATTTTTCTTTTTTCTGAGACTAGGTTTCACTCTTGTTACCCAGGCTGGAGAGCAATGGCGTGATCTTGGCTCACCGCAACCTCTGCCTCCTAGGTTCAAGCAATTCTCCTGCCTCAGCCTCCCAAGTAGCTAGGACTATGGGCCCAATCGGGCATGGTGGCTCACGCTTGTAATCAATTCCAGCACTTTGGGAGGTGGGTGGATCACGAGGTCAGGAGATGGAGACAATTCTATCTAACACACTGAAACCCCGTCTCTACTCAAAATACAAAAATCATCCAGGAGTGGTGGCACATGCCTGTATTTTCAGCTACTCAGGAGGCTGAGGCAGAAAGAATCCCTTGAAACTGGGACAAAAAGGTTGAAGAGAGCCTAGATGTTGCCATTGCCCTGCACCCTAGGCGACAGAGTGAGACTGTGTTTTAAAATAATAAAAAAATTTATTTTTTTATTCATTCATTCATTCTAAATAGATATGCAGTATGTCAGCTTCTGGCCTTATGGACTGAGCTGACGAGTCCCGTGGTCTGCCTATCACAGGACTGTACAGGTAAGGAGTTAAAAGAAAAAAACAGTTTAAATTATCATGTTTAAAAAACTAATTTTCGGCCAGGTGCGGTGTCTCACGAGGAAAATCCCAGCACTTTGGAAGGCTGAGCCGGGTGGATCATGAAGTCAAGAGATCGAGACCATCGTGGTAAACGAGGTGAAACTCCGTCTCTACCAAAAACACAAAAATTAGCTGGGCGTGGTTGGGCATGCCTGTAGTCCCAGCTACTCGGGAGGGTGAGGCAAGAGAATTGCTTGAACTCAGAAGGCAGAGTTTGCCATGAGCCGAGATTATGCCATTGCACTCCAGTCTGGGTAACAATGGTGAAACAGTGTCTCAAAATACAAAAATCTAGTTTTGTTATACAGAAATACACGGATGTACTCCAAACACAGAAACAGCTCTTCTGTTTTGAAACAACTCTTTTAAAAATTATCTTAGGCCTGGTGGGTGTGCCAGTGATCCTTTTAGGTTTCGATGAAGAGAATTTCCAGTCGGTCTCTCCTGTCTGGAAGGAAGTTTCAGATAATCCGACGGGTGTGGACTTAGTTTGTGTCTCCCTGGGGCCCTGGTTGATTGCTTGTGGAAAATGCCTTGGAGAGCACGGTGACCCCACTGTCCTGTGGTAGGGGGAGGGCTCCATTTTTCTCCTCCCCTGATCCTGTTCCTGGTGATTCCAGTTCATTCTATGATGACAGTCTCTGTTGTCAGAAAGACTTCTTCGGGCATCCTCTAGGGGCCACTGTTACTCTGAAAACCGAGGCGTCATGGAGGAAGAACACTCAGGATGCCTGCGCACAGATCAGGGCAACTGTGTCTTGTCTGCTACCCCATTCTAATCTCCACATTCCTCCCTCCCTTGTTGCCTAGGGAATCACCATTCTGACCATGGGGTCTCATTGTTCTTTGATCAGATTAAAAGAATATCCTCCTAAATGAACAGAAAGGCTAAACTTTATTTTGCTAGAGATTAAATTTTTTCTTTCTCTACATAATCTGAGAGTTACAGTGCACTATGTAGATTGACTGCCTTTGGTGAAGCCAGTTTAGTTTTCATCACTTTTTAAAAAGTGAGAAATTAGATTTCATTCTGTCATTTTTCCTTAATAGAGTTTTCTAAAATTTTTACTTTTGCAATTTGACTAATAAGGATTCTTGACCATGTTGGCTATTTTTGCAATAGAAAACAACATGAATAGTCTGATTATATGATTGTGTGGGTTGTTTTTTAAAATTAATTTTTATTGATATGGGGATCCAAGATGGCGCCATAGAAACAACTCAGGATTGCAGCTCTCAGTGAAGGCGCAGAGGGTGAGTCCTAGCCGCATTTTGAGACGGATTTCTGTAGCCCACAGAACTGGCAAATTCCCAGGTGTAGAAGAGACAAAAAAGAGCAGCACCGTCCGCTTGTGTGGCCGTTTTGGCCGGCGCCGCCCCACGGTGCAGCTGCAGCCCACACAAAGATCACTGGTCTGGGTGCCCTGTTAAACCAGCAACCTGAGTTTTGGGAGGGCAGAGTGACATGTCCATTTTATTGAATGGGACTTGGATGGTGAGCCAGACCAGGAGATTCCTGGGAAGAGTGATTTGTGCTGGGGCAGTGGGCCACCACAGGGAAGATAGCACAGATCCCAGTGGGCAATCAACAGGTGACTGGGGCACCTGTGAGAGAGTCAACCATTCAATTTGGAAAGAAAAAGAGAGAGAGAGAGGAGGGACTCTGAGGCAGGGAGCCAGGTGATCGGATTCAGCGGGTCCCACCCTCATGGGGACAAGCAGTGCAGCGATTCAAGGCACTCAGGGTTGAGAGTATTGCTGCGGGGTCAGATGAATCCAAATGGTGCAGCTCGGTGGGGGAGGGGCGTCAGTCACTACGGATGCAATCCGCACCTAATGAGGTACCGCCCACTGCTGACACAGCCTGCCATTGCTGAGGCAACCAGCCATAACAGAGAGATGCTGCCAACAGGGCGGAGTGCACCACAGTAGAACAGAGCCCTGCGGCACCAGGGTGGACCCGCGCTAGCAAGGCGGAGCCCCAGCAGGCAAATAGTAAATAGACTGCCTCCTAGCTGGGCAGGACAGTGCAACAGATATTCATAAAGAAAGCCCCAACTCCTTGAGACAGAGCATCTGAGGGAAAAAAGGGGGAGCTTTTGTAAGTTCTGCTTCAGCAGACACATTCACCCAGCAACCCTGAATGAACAACGGAGCTCACAGCTCAGCAGTGGAGCTCCTATAAAGTACAGACCATCTCATCAAGCAGCTCCCTGACCCCTGTATATCCAAAGAGCCACCTCAATAAAGAACTAATCAGACTGATGTTTGGCGGGCATCATTCTGGGACAAAGACAGCAGAAGAAGAAACTGGTAGCATCCCTCACTGTTTCACAGCTGCTACAGGTGTACCCCAGACAAGCAGGGCCTGGAGTGGACCTCAGCACTCATACAATAGAGGGGCTAAACCATTAGGTGGAAAACTAAATAAAAGAAATACTTCATCATAAAAAAATCTGGGCATCCACTCAGAGACCCAATGAAAAATTCAGCAACTACTAAGACGACAGGTGGATAAATCCACAAAGATGGGAAGAAACCAGTGCAAAAAGAAGGAAAAAACCCGAAACCAAAAGACCTCACCTACTACAAAGGACCAAAACTCCTCACCAGCAAGGGAACAAAGCTGGACAAAGAATGAGAGTGACAAAATGACAGAATCAGACTTCAGAAGGTGGATAATGAGAAACTTCAGTGAGCTAAAAGAACATGTTCTAAATCAATGCAAAGGAAGTAAGAACCTTGAAAAAACATTTGAAAAACGATTCGAGGAAATGATAACAAGAATGGACAACATAAACAGGAATATGAATGAATTGAAGGAGCTGAAAAACACAACACGAGAAATTCACGAAGCATGCACAAGTTTCAACAGCCGAATTGACCAGGCAGAAGAAAGAATATTAGACGTCGAAAATCAACTCAATGAAATAAAAAGAGAAACCAAGATTAGAGAAAAAAGCGCAAAGAGGAATGAACAAAATCTCCAAGAAATGTGGGACTATGTGAAGAGACCTAACCTACATTTCATAGACATACCAGCATGTGATGAAGAGAATGAATCCAAGCTGGAAAACACTCTTCAGGATATTATCCACGAAAATTTTCTTAACCTAGCAAGGCAGGCCAATACTCAACTCCAGGAAATACAGAGAACACCACAAAGATATTCTGCAAGAAGAGCAACCCCAAGACACATAATCTTCAGATTCCCCAGGGTTGAAATGAAGAAGAAAATACTAAGGGCAGCCAGAGAGAAGGGTCGTGTCACCCCCAAAGGAAGCCCATCAGACTCACAGCATATCTCTCAGCAGAAACTCTACAAGTCAGAAGAGAGTGGGGGCCAATATTAAACATCCCTAAGGAATAAACTTTCAACCCAGAATTTCATATTCAGCCAAACTGAGCTTCATAAATGAAGGAAGAATAAAATCTTTTGCCAACAAGCAAGAACTCAGAGATTTTGTCCCCACCAGGCCTGCTTTACAAGAGCTCCTGAAAGAGGCACTACACATAGAAAGGAACAACCAGTACCAGCCAATCTAAAAGCACACCAAATGCTAAAGAGCATCAACAAAATGAAGAATCTGTATCAACCAAGGGACAAAACAGCCAGATAGTATCAAAATGGCAGTATCAAACTCACACATAACAATATTAATCCTAAATGTAAATGGGCTAAATGCACCAATCAAAGACATAGACTGGCAAATTGAATAAAACACCAAAACCCATTGGTGTGCTGTATGCAGGAAACCCATCTCACACGCAAAGATACACAGAGGCTCAAAATAAATGGATGGAGGAAGATATACCAAGAAAATGGAGAGCAAAAAAAAAAGGAGTAGTTGCAACTCTCATCTCTGATAAAATAGATTTTAAAGCAACAAAGATCAAAAGAGACAAAGAAGGTCATTACATGATGGCAAAAGGATCGATACAACAAGAAGAGCTAACGATTCTAAATATATATGGACCCAATACAGGAGCATCCAGATATATAAGGCAAGTTCTTAATGACTTACAAAGAGACTTAGACTCCCACACAATAATAGTGGGAGACTTTAACACTCCACTGTCAATATCAGACAGATCAACCAGACAGAAAATTAACAAGGACATCAAGGGCTTGAACTCAGACCTGGAACAAGCAAACCTGATAGACATTTACAGAACTCTCCATCACAAATACACAGAATATACATACTTCTCAGCATCACATCACACCTACTCCAAAATTGACCACATAATTGGAAGTAAAGCACTCCTCAGCAAATGCAAAACAACTGAAATCATAACAAACAGTATCTTAGACCATAGTGCAACCAAGTTAGAACTCAGAATTCAGAAACTAACTCAGAACTGCACAGCTTCATGGAAACTGAACAACTGGCTCTTGAATGTCGATTGGATAAACAATGAAATGAAGGCAGAAATAAAGAAGTTCTTCCAAACCAACAAGAATGAAGACACAACATACCAGAATCTCTGGGACACATTTAAAGCAGTCTGTAGAGGAAAATATATAGCAATAAGTGCCCACATGAGAAGAGTGGAGAGATCCAAAATGGACACCCTATCAGCCAAATTGAAAGAGCTAGAGGAGCAAGATCAAAAAAACTCAAAATCTAGCAGAAGACAATAAATAACTAAGATCAGAGCAGAACTGAAGGAGATAGAGACACGAAAAACCCTTAAAAAAATCAATAAATCCAAGAGGTGGTTTTTCGAAAAGATCAACAAAATAGACAGACCACCAGCCACATTGATAAAAAAGAAGACAGAGAACAACCAAATAGATGCAATAAAAAATGAAAAAGGGGAAATCACCACAGATTCCACAGAAATTGAAACCATCATCAGAGAATACTACAAACAACTCTATGCACATAAGCTAGTAAACCAGGAAGAAATGGATAAATTCCTGGACACCTGTGTCCTCCCAAGCTTAACCACAAGGAAGCCGAAACTATGAATAGACCAATAACAAGGTCTGAAGTCAAAAGAGCAATTAAGAGCCTACCACACAACAAAAGCTCTGGTCCAAAAGGGTTCATGGCTGAATTCTACCAGACACACAAAGAGGAGCTGGTACCATTTCTTCTGAAACTATTCCAAATAATTCAAAAAGAGGGAATCCTTCCCAAATCATTTTATGAGACCAACATCATCTTGATACCAAAACCAGGCAGCGACTCAACAGGAAAAGAAAACTTCAGGCCAATATTCATGATAAACATTGATGCAAAAATCTTCAATAAAATACTGGAAAACTGATTGCAACAGCACATTAAAAAACGTATTCATCATGATCACGTAAAATTGATCCCAGGCATGCAAGGCTGGTTCAACATATGCAAGTCTATAAACGTCATTCACCACATTAACAGAACCAAAACAAAAACCACATGATTATCTCAATTGACGCAGAGAAGGCATTTGACAAAATTCAACAGCCCTTCATGCTAAAAACTCTCAATAAACTCAGTACTGATGGAACATATGTCAAAGTAATAAAAGCTATTTATGACAAACCAACAGCCAATATCATAATTAATGGAAAAAACTGGAAGCATTCCTTTTGAAATCTGGCATGAGACAAGGATGCCCTCTCTCACCACTCCTATTCAACATAGTACTGAAAGTTCTAGCCAGAGCAATCAGGCAAGTAAAAGAAATAAAGGGTATTCGAATAGGAAAGGAGGAAGCCAAATTGTCCCTATTCACAAACGACATGATAGTATACCTAGAAGACCCCATCACCTCAGCCCAAAAACTCCTAAAACTGATAAGCAATTTCAGCAAAGTTTCAGGATATAAAATCAATGTGCAAAAATAACAAGCATTCCTATACACCAATAACAGACTTAAAGAGAACCAATTGGGAGAGAGATCCAAGATGGCTGATCGCTAACAGCTTGGGATTGTAGCTCCCAGTGAAAGTTTGGAAAACATGAGGACGCCACATTTTCAGAGAACTTTTCATCGCCCACGGACCAGAAGATTTCCAGTGGAGGAGCCCCGCGGGTCGCCAGCGCGACTTCTGTGGCCGGCGCAGCAGTTTTGCCATCGCCTCGGCGTGGCAGCTCTTCGTGCACAGTGAGCGGGACTGGTTCCCCTACTGACTGGTGTTTGAAGCTCCGGGAAGGCAGAGCCGCTGGTTGCGGACTCAGGAGGGAAGCCCGACCGGAGATTCCCAGGCAGAAGAGCACCATCAGTCTTATTGCTGCTATTTTGGCTGGCACAGTGGGTTGCTCGGATTCCAGCACTGGGAATCAATAAATTGGACATCCTCTCAGGAACTTAATCAGGAAGGTGCTAATTGTAATGATATCAGATGGATAAAATCACAATAAAGGGAAAAAAACAGCCTAAAAAGGCCGAGAAAACTGAAAGTCAGAACCCCTCACCTTCTGCAGGGGATAGCAATTCCTCATCAGCAACGGAGCAAGCCCTAATGGAAGAGGACTGTGTTCCAGTATCTGAAGGAGGTTTTAGAAGGTGGATGGTAAAAAACCTCTGGGAATTGAAACAAATTGTTCTAAACCAATGTAAAGAAACTAAGAACTTTGAAAAAAGGTTAGATGAAATGTTAAAAAGAATGGACAATATAGAGAGGAATATAAATGAACTAATGGAGTTGAAAAATACAACACGAGAACTTAGTGAAATATGCACAAGTTTGAATAGCCAAATTGATCAAGCAGAAGAAAGGATATCAGAGGTCGAAGACCGACTTAATGAAATGGAACGAGAAGACAAGAATAGAGATAAAAGGATAAAAAGGAATGAGCAAAGTCTCCAAGAATTATGGGACTATGTGAAAAGACTTAATCTACGTTTAATAGGTGTACCTGAATGTGATGGAGAGAATGAATCCCAGCTGGAAAATATTCTTCAGGATATTATCCAGGAGAATTTTCCCAATCTAGAAAAGCAGGATACCATTCAACCTCAGGTAATACAGAGAACACCACAAAGATATTCCTTAAGAAGAGCAACCCCAAGACACATAATCATTAGATTCACCAGGATTGAAACAAAGGAGAAAATACTAAGGTCAGCCAGAGAGAAAGGTCAGGTTACCCACAAAGGGAAGCCTATTAGACTTACAGCAGATCTCTCAGTAGAAACCCTACAAGCCAGAAGAGAGTGGGGGCTGATATTTAACATCCTCAAAGAACAGAAATTTCAGCCCAGAATTTCATATCCTGCCAAACTAAGCTTCACAATTGAAGGAAAAATAAAATCTTTTATGAACAAGCAAGTACTCAGAGATTTTATTACCACCAGGCCTGCTTCACAAAAACTTTTGAAAGAAGCATTACACACAGAAAGGAACAACCAGTATTAGCCTTTCTAAAAATATACCAAAAAGTAAAGAACATCAACAGAAAGAAGAATTTAAATCAACAAATGGATAAAATAGCCAGTTAACATCAAATGGCAGTAATCTTAAATGGAAATCGACTAAATTTTCTAATTAAAAGATACAGCCAAAATCTAATGGTATACTATATCCAGACCTATTTTATATCCAAAGATATACATAGACTAAAAACAAAGGGTTGGAGAAAGATTTACCTATCAAATAGAGAAAAAAACAAATAAATAAACAAAAAGGAGTTGTAATTCATGCATCTGGTAAAACAGATTTCAAACCAAAAAAGATAGAGTGGTATAAGGATCAATGCATTCTAACACCCAGATACATAAGACCCATAAAGATATTCAGACTCAACGAAACAGAAAATTAATAAGGATATCCAGAATCTGAACTCAGATTAGTAACAAGTAAACTTAATAAGCAAACTCTCCACTTTAGATAAATAAAATATACATTCTCCATTTTAAATACATAAAATAATGATCAGCCATTATTAATAGCCATTTATAGAATAAAGCAATATTTCTGTTCTCTCTCCCTCTTTTTCTTCCTCTCTTTTCCTTTCAAAAAAATGACCCTCTATATCCTCTCTTTCTCTCAGAAAAAAAAAAAAACTGGTCTAAAAATGAGAACCAATCAAGAATGAACTGCCATTCATAATTGCTATAAAGAAAATAAAATACCTAGGAATACAACTCACAAAAAATGTAAGGGACCTCTTTAAGGAAAACTACAAACCACTGCTCAATGAAATAAGAGAGGATACAAACAGATGGAGAAACATTTCATGTTCATGGTTAGAAAGAATCAATATTGTGAAAATGGCTATACTGCCCAAAGTAATTTACACAATCAATGCTATCCCCATCAAGCTACCATTGAATTTCTTCACAGAACTGGAAAAAACAATCATGACTTCATATGGAACTAGAAGAGAGCCCGCATAGCCAAGTCAATTCTAAGCAAAAAGAACACAGTGGGAGGCATCACACTACCAGACTTCAAACTATACTACAAGGCTACAGTAATCACAACAGCATGGTACTGGTACCAAAACAGAGATATAGACCAATGGAACAGAACAGAGGCATCGGAGGAAAATCAACATATCTACAACCATATAATCTTTGATAAACCAGACAAAAACAAGCAATGGAGAAAGGATTCCCTGTTAAATAAATAGTGTTGGGAAAACTGGTTAGCAATATGCAGAAAGCAGAAACTGAACCCCTTCCTGACACTGCACACTAAAATTAACTCCAGATGGATTAAAGACTTAAACATAAGACCTGGAACCATAAAAACCCTAGAAGAAAATCTAGGCAAAACCATTCAGGACATAGGAGTAGGCAAGGACTTCATGACCAAAACACCAAAAGCATTGGCAACAAAAGCCAAAATAGACAAATAAGACCTAATCAAACTCCATAGCTTCTGCACTGCAAAAGAAACAGTCACTAGAGTGAATCGGCAACCAACAGATTGGGAAAAAATCTTTGCAGTTTACCGAAGTGACAAAGGGCCGATATCCAGAATTTACAAAGAACTCAAACAGGTTTACAGGAAAAAAACAAACAAGCCCATTCAAAAATGGGCAAAGGACATGAACAGACACTTAACAAAACAAGACATACATGAGGCCAACAAACACATGAAAAAATGCTCATCATCACTGGTCATTAGAGCGATGCAAATCAAAACCACATTGAGATACCATTTCACGCCAGTTAGAATGGCGGTCATTAAAAAATCTGAAGACAACAGATGCTGGAGAGGCTGTGGAGAAATAGGAACACTCTTACACTGTTGGTGGGAGTGCAAACTAGTTCAACCATTGTGGAAGACAGTGTGGCGATTCCTCAGGGACCTAGAAATAGAAATTCCATTTGACCCAGCAATCCCATTACTGGGTATCTATCCAAAGGATTATAAATCGTTCTACTATAAGGACACATGCACACGAATGTTCATTGCAGCACTGTTTACAATAGCAAAGACCTGGAACCAACCCAAATGCCCAACGATGATAGACTGGACTGGGAAAATGTGGCACATATACACCATGGAATATTATGCAGCAATCAAAAATGATGAGTTTGTGTCCTTTGTAGGGACATGGATGAATCTGGAGAACATCATTCTCAGCAAACTGACACAAGAACAGAAAAAGAAATACCGCATATACTCACTCATAGGTGGGTGAGAAAAATGAGAACACGTGGACACAGAGAGGCGGTCTACTATACACTGGGGACTGTTGGGGGGAATGGGGGAGGGACAGCAGGGGGGGGCTGGGGGGGATAGCCTGGGGATGAATACCAAGTGTGGGTGAAGGGGAGGAAAGCAGCAAAGCACACTGCCATGTGTGTACCTATGCAACTATCTTGCTCGTTCTGCACATGTACCCCCAAACCTATAATGCAATAAAAATTTAAAAAAAAAAAAAAAAATACCCATTTTTTAGGATAAAGCAACACTTCCGTTCTCTCTCCCTTTTTTCTTTCTATCCTCCTCTCCCACACTGCTGTTTTCTCCTTTACTTCTCTCCTTAAAAAAAGGTGCTTAATAAATTACTGCTGAACAACAACAAAAAAATGACCTCTTTCGAGACTAAAAGTTCTAAGAGTTTGTGAACGAGAACCTGATATAGTGGGTGACACTGTAGATAGAATATAACATAGAATCAAAGAATAATGAAAGAAACACCTGCTTATGAGTGATAACATGCGGTGTTTGATTTTCTGTTTTTCTAACCTTCAGAACTGCAAGATAATAAATTTCTGTTCTAAGTCACTAAGGAAATTGGAACAGAATCGTGGAAAGGGAGGGAGTGTCTTACATACGTCTCAACATTTACAGGTATTCTACATTTGCAGTTATTTTCTGTCACTATTCTCCTGCCCCTTATATTCCTTCATTATAGTAGCATTAGGAAATTGATACAATAACTGTTCTCTCTGGTCATTGAAACACGAGTACAGTTTTCATTCTTATTAGTAACTTTAAAATCAAGTGTATTTCTACTAATTGTTAACAGGCTCTCTAAAGATAATAACCCATCACAAAGACCTGGACAAGAGTGATAATTCTTTGTATTGTTTTTTTTCTATTTTTGGAGATGGAGTGTCTTTGTTTCCCAGGCTGGAGTGCAGTAGCACAATCTCAGCTCATTACAGCTTCCACCTCCAAAGTTCAAGCAATTCTCCTGCCTCAGCCTCCTAAGTAGCTGGGACTAAAGACATGTATCACCATTCCTGGATAAATGTTGTACTTAAATATATACGTATATACATATATGAGAATAAAACCAGGCATGGTGGCTCACCCCTGTCATTCTAGCACTTTGGGAGGCTGAGGTGGGTGGATCACCTGAGGTCAGGAGTTCAAGACCAGCCTGGCCATCATGGATAAACCCCATCATTAGGATAAAGGGAAAGCCACACACACACACACACACACACACACACACACACACACACACACACTCTCATGCAAGAATAGAATAGAATAGAACACAACAGAATAAAACAGAATTGAAATAATGAATAAATTAATGAGCGATTTCTCGAGAACAAAGGAAAACAAAGAAAACCTATGGTGACCCACATCTATGTTTCTTGCCTTTCGAGGCAGCAATGACGCTACAAACTTCATGTGATTTCATGCTTTTCTACATTTAATTTAACGTTATTATGATTATACTTCTTGTTCTTGTTATTCGAGACGGAGTCTTCCTCTGTCGCCCAGGCTGGAGTGCAGTGGCGTGATCTCGGCTCTCTGCAACCTTCACCTCCCGAGTCAAAGCGATTCTTCCGCCTCGGCCTCCCGAGTGAGTAGCTGAGACTACAGGCATGCGCCACTGCACCCGGCTCATATTTGTGTATTTAGTAGATGCGGTTTTGCTCTGGTTGCCCGGCTAGTCTCGAACCCAAGACTTCAAGTGATCCACCCATCATCTCAGCCTCCCAAAGTGCTGGGATTACACTCGGTGCATTATGAGTGGCTCGGCTAACATGGTAACTTGGTGGCCCCATGGTTGGGCCTTTGGTTCCCACCCTAACAGCCAGAGTCTACCTGAAAGAGCCCTGTCCCTCGAAAGAAGAAGGGTTATCTGCAGAGAGCAGCAGGTTATTGCTCTGAAATCCTCAAAGTCTCAAACGAGGCTGTCCCTGTAGCAGCAGAGCTCTGGAGAGTCACTTGTGAGACAGAGCTCTGGCATCCAGGGCTGTTTGGGGGCAGGTTGTTGCCCAGTTTCCAGGCCTGAGAGGCGTTGGGGCTGCCCGAGCTGCTCAACCAGCATGCTGTAGCTCCCGGGGATCTACCAGCGACCCACAGTGACCCTCTGTGCATGGCACCGGTGTCCAGGGACATCCTTCTCCGGCCCTGTCTTCGGCCTGTGGGGCCCTGGCCACCAGAGGCACCCACAAAATTTCTTTTTTGAATATCTGTGGGTAGTCAGTGGGCATCCTGCATCATCCTCTTGGGGTGCCACGCCCTGCCACGGTCCCTCCGCTGTGATGCTTTTCTCCTGAGTCCACTTTCGTGGTTGGAGCACCTTCAGTCCATGGTGTCCTCTGTCCCTCACATGTGAAGAGACGGCCAAAAGAGTCTCGCTCTGAGCGTACGTATGGGCCGCCCCTGGGTGGCACCGGTGGCCAGGAGTGTTTCCCCGGCCCCGCTGCTGCTTCTGTGTGTGTGTCTTTGTCGGTGTGTCTGTGTGTGTTTTTGTGTGTGTGTGTGTGTGTGTTTATATGTGTGTTTTTGTGTGTCAGTGTTTGTGTCTGTGTGTGTGCCTCTGTGTGTCTGTTTGTGTCTCTGTGTTTATTTGTGTGTGTTTTGTGTGTGTGTGTGCTCATGTGGGGGGAAATTGTGTGTGTGTGTCTGTGTGTGTGTATGTGTTTCTGTCTTTCTCTCTCTCTCTCTCTCTCTCTCTTTCTCTTTCTCTCTACTTCTTGGTCGACCAGATGGCCTTCATGCTTTATGTCTAGCTGTGATGGTGGGTATTTCAGAAAGAGATGTCTATCTAATGCATTTCCGAGGCAGTCTGTGGCCGGTGACTAGACTCCCTGACACCTGGACGGGTATATTTTTCATGCTGAGCTGTCATTTTGGGCCACCGGATTACTGAGAACATGCTGTTTTCTGGCGACCAGTTGATGGAGAGGTCCGGCCTCTAGATGTGTGTGGTGTTCTCTTATCTATTGGTGACCTGGCTAGTGGGCCCCACAGTCGTTTTAGCAAGTGGCTGAATTCCGTATGCCTTATCTCTTGTGCTTCCACCTGGGTGTCCCGGCTCCCTGGTTCTGCCATTGTCCAGGGTCTTCTATGAGCCACCCGTGTGTGGTCAGGAGAGGCCAGTGCACATGGGTTTCCCTCTGCCTGCCTGTGCACCTCTGCTGCATGCACCCAGGATGGTCATGACTATCCCACCCCATTCCCTGTGTGCCATGTGTGTCAAGCATTCTTCTCTCTTATGCAGTCGTCAGCTGACCATTTCCCAGAGCAGAGCCAGCAGACCATGGACCCGTTGGTTCCATGTCTTTGTGGAAGTTGACCCATTTTCCTTTATCAGGGTCTTTTTTTCCGAACAATGTGGTGTCATTCACACTCTTTCAGGCCATGACAAAATGATGGTGGGTGAGGGATTGACATTCGTCATGAATGGGACCGCTCTTCTCATTTCAGCCACGGGGGCCCTTTGCCTCTCCTCCACCCCACCCATGGGTTTGTGTCAGAAGGTGTAGGGGTACAGAATCCTGCCTGACCTTGCCATGCTCCCCTGTCCTTTACCTGGCTGGGGTGCTGGGGTCCTGTGATGTGGCAGGCCTTTCTTGCTCTCACCTCTTGTGGTTGTTGCCTTGTGGAAGTGCCCCCTCTGTTGGGCAAGCCTCACCATTCTGTCATGCTGCCCTCGTTGTGATGGTGTGAGCATTGGCTCCGCTTGGGCCTTTGCACTATTTTATCCAGTAAAGCAATAGATTTTGGTGCTGAAACAATCTCAACCTGTTCCAATCTTTAAATGGATAAGAAGCCCCGCTCACTGGCGTGAAGTCGGGCATGGAATGTGAGTGCCTAGTGGGTCACTTTTCATAAGTAGAACTGGTGCTGTGGGTTGAACCAAATGCCAGGTTAAAGGGCCCAATTCTGATGCTCATCAGACCACAGAACAGGTGTCGGTTGATATAGGCAGCAGGACGGTGGCCGTGGAAGTCGGAATCTGCTAAGGTGTGTGTAACAACTCACCTGCCGAATCAACTAGGCCTGAAAATGGATGGCGCTGAAGCATCGGGCCTATACCTGGCCATTGACGGCAGTCAAGAGTAAATGAGGTGGTGTGGGCAGAGGCGTTTGCGGTGTCTTCCCTGCCCCACCATGGCCCCGTGGATGCTAAGGCATGATGCGATGAGTAGGAGGTTCATTGCAATGAGCCTTGAAGCCTAGTGCGAGGGAGTGTCTTAGATACGTCTCAACATTTACAGGTATTCTACATTTGCATTAATTTTCTGTTACTATTCTCCTACCCTTTATAGTCATTTATTGTAGTAGCAATAGAAAACTGATACTATGACTGTTTTTTCATCATTGAAACATGCATACAGTTTTCATTCTTATTAGTAACTTTAAATTCAAGTGTATTTATACAAATTGTTAACAGGCTCTTTAAAGTTAAATAACCTATCACAAAAACCTGGACAATAGAGATAATTCTTTGTATTGTTTCTTTTTATTTTTGGAGATGGAGTGTCTTTGTTTCCCAGGCTGGAGTGCAGTGGCACAATTTTAGCTCATTACAACCTCCACCTCCAAAGTTCAAGCAATTCTTCTGCCTCAGCCTCCCAAGTAGCTCAGACTGAAAACATGCATCACCATGTCTGGCTAATTTTTGCACTTAAAAAACATATATATATATATATATATATATATATATATATATATACACACACACACAACTGGGCATGGTGGCTCATGCCTGTCATCCTAGCACTTTGGGAGGCTGAGGAGGGTGAATCACCTGAGGTCAGAAGTTCAAGACCAGCCTGGCCATCATGGAAAAACCTCATCTTTAGAATAAAGAGAAAGCCACACACACACCCACACACACACACATACACACTACAGTAGAATAGAATAGAATAGAACACCACAAAATTGAACGAATGAATGAATGAGTGATTTTTCAAGAACAAAGGAAAACAAAGAAAACCTATGGTGACACAAACCTGTTTCTCACCTTTCAAGGCAGCAATAACGCTACAAACTATGTGTGATTTCTTGTTTTTCTACATTTAATTTAACATTATTATGATTGTACTTCTTGGTATTATTTGAGACGAAGTCTTACACACCACACAAGGGTGGCTCATAGGATACCCAGGCCCAGGGCAGCACCAGGGAGTGGGAACAGCCAGGCAGATGCATGGAATATAAGGCACACGGGCCCCAGCCGCTGGCTCTGACAAGAGCAGGGCCGGCTAGCCAGGTCACCGATAGATCAGAGACCACCTCACGCATCTAAAGGCCCGACTTCTCCATGGACTGTTCACCAGAAGACAGCATGTAAACAATAACCCGGTGGCCCAAAATGACAACTCAGAGTGAAAGATATCCTCTGTCACCCAGGCAGGATTGCAGTGGTGCGATCTCGGCTCTCTGCAACCTCCACCTCCCGAGTCAACATGATTCTTCTGCATCGGCCTCCCGAGTGAGTAGCTGGGATTACAGGCATGTGCCACCGCACCCGGCTAATTTTTGTGTACTTAGTAGATGGGATTTAGCCCTAGTCACCCGGCTAGTCTTGAACCCCTGACTTCAAGTGATCCACCCATCATCTCAGCCTCCCAAAGTGCTGGGATTACACTCGGTGCATTATGAGCAGCTCGGCTAACATGGTAACTTGGTGGCCCCATGGTTGGGCCTTTGGTTCCCACCCTAACAGCCAGAGGCTACCTGAGAGAGCCCTGTCCCTTGAATGAAGGGGGGTTATCTGCAGATAGCAGCAGGGTCTTGCTCTGAAATTTTCAAAGCCCTAAAGCAGGGCTGTCCCTTTGGTGCCAGAGCTCTGGAGAGTCACTTGTGAGACAGAGCTCTGGCCTGCAGGGTTGTATGTGGGCAGGCTGTGGCCCAGTTTCCAGGCTTGAGCAAGGTGTCAGTGCTGCCTGGGCTGGTTGAGCAGCATGCTGTAGCTTTCGAGGCCCTACCTGCAACCAACAGGGTATTTTGGGGAGATATTTTTGTCCAATGCATTTCCGAGTCGGCCTGTGGCTGGTGACTAGACCTCCTGCCACCTGGTCGGGTATATCTTTCACTCTGAGTTGTCATTTTGGGCCACTGGGTTATTGCTTACATGCTGTCTTCTGGCAAACAGTCCATGGAGAAGTCAGGCCTTTAGATGCATGAGGTGGCCTCTGATCTATCGGTGACCTGGCTAGCCGGCCCTGCTCTTGTTTGAGCCAGCAGCTGGGGTCCGTGTGCCTTATATTCCATGCTTCTGCCTGGCTGTTCCAACTCCCTGGTGCTGCCCTGGGCCCAGGTCTCCTATGAGCCACCCTTGTGTGGTGAGTAGAGGCCGGTACGGGTAGGTTCCTCTCTGCCTGCCTGTGTGCCTTTGCTGCGAGCACCCGGGGTGGATGCAAAAATCCCACCTTGTTTTCTCTGTGCCATGTGTGCCAAACATTCTTTTTTATGGGGTTGTCTACTGGCCCTTCCCCAGAGCAGAGCCAGCAGACCGTGGGCCCGTTGGTTCCATGTCTTTGTGGAAGTTGACCCGTTTTCCCCTTTCAGGGTCTTTTTTTCTGATTGATATGGTGACGTTCACGCTCTTCCGGGCCGTGAATAATCTGCAGTGGGTAAGGGATGGACATTCGTAGTAAATGGAACCGCTCTTCTTATTCCACCCATGGGGGGTTTTGCCTTTCCTCCACCCCGCCCATGGGGTTGGTGTCAGGAGGTGTAGGTGTTTGGAATTCAGCTTGACCTTGCCGTGCTTTTCTGTCCTCCACCTAGCTGGGGTGGCGGGGTCCTTTGACATGGCATGCTTTCCTTGCTCTCACTTCCTGTGTTTGTTGCCTTGCAAAGCACTCCCTCTCTGTAGCAAGCCCCACCATCCTGTCATGCTGCCCTCATCAGGATGGTGTGAGCATTGGTTCCGCTTGGGCCTTTGCACAGTTTTACCCAGTAAAGTGAATGGTTAGAGAGGTGTTCATGCCAAAATGATCTCAACCTGTTCCAAACTTTAAATGGGTAAGAAGCCCCACTCGCTGGTGTGGAGCCAGACATGGAATGCAAGTAACTAGTGGGCCACTTTTGGTAAGCAGAACTGGTGCTGCAGGATGAACCAAATGCCAGGTTAAGGTGCCCGATTCTGATGCTCATCAGACCCCAGAACAAGTGTCAGTTGATATAGGCAGCAGGATGGTGGCCGTGGAAGTCAGAATCCACTAAGGAGTGTGTAACAATTCACCTGCCAAATCAACTAGCCCTGAAAATGATGGCGCTGGAGCGTCGGGCCTATACCTGGCCATTGCTGGCAGTTAAATGTAAACAGGAGCATTGGCATGAGCATGGGTGGAGGTGGTGGTGGGGTTTGCCCCACCCCACCGGTGGCCTGTGGATGCTATGGTGTGATGCGATGAGTAGAAGGTCTGTTGCTGTGAGCCTTGTAGCCTAGGGCAAGGGCCCTTGTAGAGCTGCCACAGTAGCAGATCTTGGTGGTAGTAGCAAATATTCAAAGAACTTTGAAGGCCGAAGTACAGAAGGCTTCCATGTGAACAGCAGTTGAACATGGGTCAGTCGGTCCTGAGAGATGTGTGAGTGCCATTTTGAAGGGACAGTCGATGGCCTTTGTTGCACTTGGCTGATAGAAGGGGAGTCAGTTTCATATCCCCAAATTCAGAGTGGTGGAGATAGGCTCCGTGAGTCATCCAGTGAGGTAATGGGACCAATCCGGGAGAAGCCGGTGGGAGCCCTGTGGACAATTCTCTTTCCTTTGTGAAGGGCAGGGCTGTGGGCCAGTCTCACAAGTCAGGTTCGCACCTGGGGCTGTGGTTCCATGTGGAGCCTTGCCTCAACCAGTGCCCAGAAGCTGACATAAATATGGTGTGCTCCAGGGAAATCTGACTATTTAAAAGAAAGCCTCATGAAGGCCCGTGGTGGGGGTTGAGGTGATGTGATATTTGCCAAGTTTTCTGAATGTTAAAGTGAAGAAATTCAATGAAGTGCTGGTAAACAGTGGGAGTAATTATGACTCTCTTGAGGTAGCCAAATGCCTCATCATCTAATTAGCGATGCGCATGAATGGATCAACGAGATTCCCACTGTCGCTACCTACTATCCAACAAAACCAAAGCCAAGGCAACGAGCTTGGCAGAATCAGGGGCAAGAAGACCCTGCTGGGCTTGACTCTAGTCTGGCATGGTGAAGAGACATGAGAAATGTAGAATAAATGGGAGGCCCCCAGCATCTTTCTGCACAACCCCACTGGCCTTGCAGGCCGCCTCTGAAATGCCACTACTCTGATCATTTTCTCACTCACACGGTGGGGCCAAGGAGTGAGCCCCGAGGGGTTCTGGATTCTGGCACCAGACATCTGGTTGCATGCAGCTGGCCTTGCGTGATCTGCTCCATGGACAGTGTAGGTGCTGAGTTTGACTGGGACGGTACACCTGTCAGAGAGTAATGCAGGTGTCCTAAGGTTGGTGCAGGGAGGACAGAACCCTTCCGTGTAGCAGAAGGGAAAAAGCTCACTTGATCTTGATTTTCCAGTACAAGTATGAATATGGACCATGAAAACGGGGCCTCACAATCCTTCTGACCTCTTAGATTTGAAGCAAAACGTGTCAGAAAAGTTACCACAGGGATAGTTGTCTTGTGGCATCCAAGCACTCATAGGGATGTTGCTTTTGGATCTTTCAATGTCAGCTCTTCCTATCATTGTGAAGCAGAAGTCACCCAGCATTGGCTTGTACACCCGCTAATAGGGAACGTGAGCTGGGTTTAGAGCGTCATGAGACAGGTTAGTTTTACCCTACTGATGATGTGTTGTTGCCATGGTAATCTTGCTCAGTACGAGAATAACCACAGGTTCAGACATTTGGTGTATGTGCTTGGCTGTGGAAGCCACCGTCTGTGGGATTATGACTGAATGCCTCTAGTCAGAATCCTGCCCAGGCAAAATGATACAGCAGTGCCGTGGCATAGAGTTACAGCTTGCCTTGGGTAGCCAGTACCCTGCCGTCCCCACTAGAGGGGCATCTTTGGCCGTGCACCCACACCAAAATTCCGTGCGGGGAGCCCCTCGCCCTGGGAAATGGGGTGCATCACGAAAGGCAGCTGCACCCTCGCCATTCATGGGATGGACATCTGTGGAGAACCGGACGCTAAACCATTCATAGACGACCTGCTTCTAGATTGGGGTTTCATACGTAGCAGAGCAGCTCCCTCACCACGGTCTATTGAAAGTCAGCCCTCAACACAAGGCTTTGTCGGCATGTGTGGGGGCACGCCACTCCTTCCTTGGGACCGGAGGCCCGGGGGTGGTGGTGGGGTAGTGGCCACTTGGGTTCCGGCCCTCTCCCTCTCCCTGTCTTGCTCCCGTGGTTATGGTGGGTGGGTGGGTCTGGCCCCATGGTTGCACTTTTGCTCATTCCCGGGTCAACCAGATGTCGGTGGTGGCTGCTGGACTTGGTCTCTGGCCATGAGGCCGACCAGCAGGCTGCCAGGGACGGTCCAATTGCAGCAGCGAAGTGGGGTTGCATTTTACCCACTGGCCCACCCACCCATTTTCGGCAATGTAGTGGGGACTGCCCGCGCCCAACTCCTTCTCTTAGTTGCTCTTCAACCCCACTTTGTTTGAATCAGCAGGCCTGACAGGCATATAGGTTGTCGCTTTGTCCTGCTTTTTCTCATTTATTCTTTCCATGTGGTGCTGGGGCCAGTGCCTGGGGGGATGGGGAGTGGGGGTTGCAAGTTTCAGGGTGCGGGGTGTGGGATGGAAGCAGGTGCGCCTCCGTGTCTGTGCCGATTTTTTGGTTTCTGGTTTTGTTTCTTTGTGTGTGTGTTTTTAGTTCTCTTCCTTTTTTCTGAGACAGGGTCTGCTTCTGTTTCACCGCGTTCACCAGGCCGGTCTTGAAGTCCCGACCTCTCCATTCACCCTGACCTCAGGATCGCAGCTCATAGCAGCGTCAACTGCCCCTCTGTGGACTCAGGTAATCTCCACCTCCAAGTAGCTGAGACTAAAGGGTTCTCATAAGCCCAGGAGGTAGATCACACACTTGCATTTACAACCAGTGTGTGTGTGTGTGTGTGTGTGTGTGTGTGTCTGTCTGTCTGTCTGTCCATGACATACTCGTGGGAGGAGGAGGAGGGCAGAAAAATGTTTATATTGACCTTATCTTTGACCTTTCTTCCTGCCCTCTAGTTTGTTTGTTCTTACAGTTTTTTATCACTTGTATGTGTTACATTGATCCTTTCTTGGTTTTCTTCTTTAATAGACATATGGATGGATGGATTGATTTAGAGGCAGGAGGGGCCTCTCTCTGTCTCCCATTTGTTTTTTCAATTTTATCTTTTGCACGCTGGTGTTTGTATATAAGAATACATTTATAAATTATAAATAACATGCAGTATTAGATATGCAAATAATCATGTATTACGTATGAAATAAAATGAATAATTGTTCTACATGTATGTGTGTGTATATGTTTTATTTCATTAACTTCATTCACACCCTCTTGGTTGTTTCTTATTGTTTCTTTATTTTTTTGAGACAGAGTCTCACTTTGTCACCAGGCACCAGACTGGAGTGCAATGGCACAATCTCAGCCAACTGCAACCTCCACCTCCTGGGTTCAAGCAATTCCCCTGCCTCAGCCTCCCGAGTAGCTGGCACTACAGGTGCATGTTACCACTCCCAGCTAATTTGTGTCTTTTTAGTAGAGATGGGGTTTTACCACGTTGGCCAGGCTGGTCTCAATGTTCTGACAGCAGGCGATCTACCTGCCTCAGCCTCCCAAAGTGCTGGGGGATGACAGACCTGAGACACCATGCCCAGTGATTTTTTTGTTTATTTATCTATCAATCCATGTATTTAGAGGCAGACCCTTTTGCATTTATTGTTTTGGGGGAAGGCTCACCTTTCTCTTTCTTTTTTTCTTTTTCTTTCTTTTGAAGCAGGCTCACATTTTTCTCTCTCTCTTCCTTTATCTCTCTTTTCTACCCCATCCCACTCTGGACCATGCCATCATCCCTCCTCAGGTCCCTCCCATCCCCACTCCCTGGGACTACACACATGTGCCATGCCACCAGAGTTGTTAACTATTGCATTGTTTTTAATGTATGTATGTATGTATGTATGTATGTATGTATGTGAGATGGGTTTTGGATTCCACCATGACACCCAAGCTGGTCCGGAAGTCCTGCTCTCCAGAATTGCACCTGCCTTGGCCTCTCACAGTGCTGTTTTTACAGACCTGAGTCACTGTGCCTGACTTGATCTCTATTGACCTGCCTGCCTGCCTGCCTGCCTACCTATCATCCATCCATCTGTCTTTCTGTCTGTCTGTCTAACCTATCACCTTCTTTGTAGGCATGTGGTCTCACCTTGTGGTCCACAAACTGGACACACATTTATTTTTAAACTTTCATGACGAAGCTGCTGCTGATGGCCATTTATACAGGTGGAGGTGGTGTCGACTGACAGCTTGAGATGATCTCAAACATTTGCACTCCAGCCATCCTCCCACGGTTGGCCTTTGAGACTGCTGTGATCACAGGCATGAATCTGGAATATTCACGGCTGGTGAGTATTCATGGCTGGAAAATATGATCACGGGCCTGGTCATATTTGTCTTGTGTGTTTCTTTCCAGTCCTTGTTTCTGGTCTGCATGCACAGTTGATAATAAGGGCATTGCAAATTAAGACAATTTTCACACACATTTTACGATCCTGCCTTTTCTTTCCAGTGCCACAAGCTGCATCAAGGGTTGTTTTATATAGTGCAGAAAGCTTTGGCATTGGCCATGTGCACCTTATTTTGGATGGTCTCTCTCTCTCTCTCTCTCCTCTCTCTCTCTCTCTCTCTCTCTCTCTCTGTCTCAGCTGTGTTGGGAAGCTCTGTTCTTAGAACACATTTTCATACTTCGTGAAAATTTCTCCTTCAAACGAGCATCTCTTGAAAGATGAAAATGATTTAAAAAGCAAAGAGAAAGACAAAAAGCATGCAGCAGAAATTTCTTTGGCCACTTGCCAGGTTTTACCTTGGACCCAGTGGGAGGGAGGGAAGAGGGAGGAAGAAAGGGAGAAAGGGAGAGGAGGAAAGGAAGGAGCCAGTGAGCAAGCTGCAGTGGGTGGGTTAGATTTGGGGTTTTTGGTGCTAAATCTTTGTGGGAGTTCCAAAAGGCACACCAGGAGCCTCCTTCCCAGGTGAACTGCTTGGAGGCTGCTTTCAAACTCACCAGTGACCACTTTCATCAGATGGTCTGGGTGGGCCGGATGGGATGAGACTGGAACACCCGGGAGTGTGCTGTTTTTACTGGGTGTGGGGGCTGGTTGACTTACTTACAGGATAAACTGACAGCCCTGGTGTGAAAACTAAGATGCTTTTCTAGGGTGCCCAAGTGTGGCAGTGTCACATAGAATGCCCTTCTTTCAGTCAGCAGCCTGCCTTAGCTTTCTCAGACGTGAGGACAACTTTCCATCAGAGCCACTTTCCCTCTCTCCCCCATGGAGATGACACACATGAGAGGGAGAAGGAAAGATCAATAGATGCTGCTTGTCCTCATTGGTGGAATCATCGGTCACCTACAGACAGATGGGCGACTAGACAGAGGTGCAAATCAGACACCATTTCTGGGTCCTTATGGTCAGGATGGTCTCTCTCTCTCTCTCTTGCTCTCTCCCCCACTTTCTCTCTCTCTCTCTCTCTCTCTCTTGCTCTCTCCCCCACTTTCTCTCTCTCTCTTGCTCTCTCCCCCACTTTCTCTCTCTCCCTCTAGCACAGCATGTGAGTGTGAACATGCACACACACACTCACACACTCTTTCCACATTCATAACACAAACCACACTAATTTACTCCTTTTGCATTATACATGTTGAGTCAACCAATCACATCACCCCATGGCTGAGAAAACACTTTCTCTATGATATATTATAAAGATTGGCTGAGCCAGACGAGGTGGCCCATTCCTGTAATTCTGGCACTTGGGGAGGCCGAGCCAGGTGGATCACTGGAAGCTACAAGTTCACGAGTTCAAGACCAGGCTGGCCAACATGGCGAAACCCCATCTCTATGGAAAATACAAATACGCAGGTGTGGTGGCATATGCTTGTTATATTGGTAACTCAGTAGGATGGAGCAGGCCAGTCACTTGAACCAGGGAGTCCGATATTGCGGTGAGCTGATATCCACACCACTGCATTCCAGCCTGGGTGACAGAGTGAGACTTTCCCTCAAAATAATTATAGTAATAAAGTTAGCTGGGCATGGTGGCAGCTGCCTGTTAATCCTAGGTGGGCAATTCCATGAGAGAAAAAGAAAGCAAGAAAGCAAAAAAGAAAAGAGAAAAGGGAGGGAGAAAGAGACAGGAGGCACAAAGGGAGAGAGGGCAGGAGGGGGAGAGAGAGAGACAGAGAGAGAGAAAGAGAAAGAGATAGAGAGAGACTTAAATTCTCGAGTGAATTAGTGTCATCCTAGCTCAATCACTGCAGTCTGGACACTCCTTGGCTCGAGATTCTTCCACCTCAGCCTCCAGAGTACCTGGGACTACAGGCATATGCCATTGTGCCCAGATTATATATTTAGTTTCACCATGTTGGTCACGCTGCTCTCAAACTCCTGACTGTGGGTGATTCACCTGCTTCAGCCTCCCAAAGTGCTAGGATGACACGTGTGAGCCACCGTGCCCTGCTTGTGCCCAGATCATTTTTACTGGTTTTCTACAGATGGGATCTAATCGGTTGTGACTTGGGGGTTTAGTGTCCAAAAGGCAAAGAAACAGAGAGGGAGAGAAAACCAAAGAAACCAGTGTGCGATGTGCTATGTGTGGTTGCTCTACCTGGACTGATAATGAATGAAAGGGTTACTGCCTGTGGGGTCGATGTTTTATGATGGCAAGGCTACACTGACCAGGCAGGAAAACCGCAATCTGAGCTTGACCACCATCCCGTGTGCATCTCATACTGAATCTGCCCATTTGTCAGCTCTGGGAAATAGACTTTTCATCTTTCCTTTGAGACGGGGTCTCATCGGCACTTAGGCCAGAGCATCGTGGCATGATCTCGGCTTTTTGCTACCTCCGCCTCCCAGGCTCAGCTACTCTTGATGCTGAGGCAGGAGAATTGCTTGAACCCAAGAGGTGGAGGTGGCAGTCAACTGAGATTGCACCACACTGCACTCCAGCCTGGGCTCACTGCAACCTCCACCTCCTGGGTGCAAGCGATTTTCCTGCCTCAGCCTCCTGACTTGCTGGGATGACAGGTGTTCTCCAGAGAAGAAAAAAAAACGAGATGCATTTACCAAATCCTACACACCTATGCACTTTTATTTTTTTTTCTTGTTTGGGTTTGTGTACTTTTAGTCATCAAACAGACACGCCTCCCAACACCTGTTCTCTCTCTCTCTCTTTCTTTCTCTCTCATTTTCTTGTTTTTCACCTGGCCCAAAAAGACACCCATTGAATGTAAGAAAGAGAGAGCTCCTTCCAGTGATTTTATTGATCTAGAGACAGCGTCTCACTCTGCCACTCTGGCTGGAGTGCAGTGGTGCCATCATAGATCACTCACTGCAGTCTAGACACTCCTTGGCTCAAGAGATTCTTCCACCTCAGCCTCCAGAGTACCTGGAACCACAGGCATATGCCACTGTGATCAGATCATTCATTCAATTATTCATTTATTTACTTGAGATGGGGTTTCACCAGGTTGGTCAGGCTGGTCTGGAACTCCCGACCTCAGGTGATCCACCCGCCTCAGCCTCCCAAAGTGCTGAGATGATGGGTGTGAGCCACCAGGCCCAGCCCCTCAGATCAGTTTCTAAATGTTTTCTACACACAGGGTCTCATCACTTTGTTGCAATCCTCCTGACACAGCGTCTCAAAGTTTTGGGATGATGGATCAGCTCCGGCCACACTCGGCCTGGCCTTTGGTGACTGATTTGCGACCACAACAGACATGCTAATATCTTTTCTTTCTTTCATTCTTCTCTTTTTGAGGCAGTCTCGCTCCGTGCCAGGCGAAGTGAGGCACATCGCTTCCGAAGCAGCAGCAGCACCGCCTTCTAAAGTCCCATTCAAATGCAGAAAGCCCTGTTTTCCTTCTGGAGTCTGAGGTGATGGATCCCATTCCCTCGTTACCCCTCCATTCGTTCAGAAGCTTTCACAGGCACTGCTCCACAAGAAGGCTGGCTGTGGCTGGGGTTTGGGCGATGCAGTGGGGCCTGAAGAGTCTCCTTTTCTTCTGCTTCAGCTTTCAGTAGCTGGAATAACAGGCACGCACCACCACACCTGGCTAGTTTTCCTATTTTCAGGAGGGATGGGGTCTCACCATGTTGGTCAGGCTGACCTTGAACTACTCCTGACCTCAAGTGATCTGCCCTTCTGGGTCTCCCATAGTGCTTGGATGATGAGTGTGAGATGCAATAATTTCACCCTCGAAGAGCTAGCATGTGCAGGCTGGGTGCAGTGGCTCATGCCTGGAAATCTAGCACTTTTGGAGGCCTGGGAGGGAGGATCACTTGAGGTCAGGAGTTCGAGACCAGCCATGCCAACATGATGAAACCCCATCTCTACTAAACATACAAACGATTAGCCAGGTGTGGTGGTAGACACCTGTTATCCCAGTGACTCGGGAGGCTGAGGCAGGCAGGCAGGCAGGCACTCAGGCAGGCAGGTGAGCAGGCGGGAGAATCCCTTGAACCTGGGAGGCAGAGTTTGCCCTGAGCTGAGCTCATGCCATTGCACCCCAGCCTGGGCAACAGGGGTGAGATTCTGTCTCAGAGGGGAAAATTAAAAAGAGCAAGTTCACACCCTGCCACCTTTCACTGAGGCCAGCCCTTCCTTGGGCTCTGAAGGATGTGTCATTCCTAACATAGGTTGACTCCATCAAGTTTCTTTCTCCATTAGTGACACAGTTAAGTAACTTGGACTTTGTGTGGCCGCATCTGGAAGACAGATGTGTATAATTTCGCTGGGAGTGAGGGGAGAAATGGATCAGGGTATCTGGTGACCTGGGCCTGCCTGTGGAGACTGGTGTGGTACCATTCACTGCTCACGGAAAGTTCAGGTGGGGGCAGAGGGAGAGCTTTGCCTTTGGCCCGTTGAAGGTTTGCCTGAAACATCAGCTCCTCAGAGATAGATGAATCAGAGTATAGGCCAGACACATTTCCTTTCTGGGACCCATCTTCACAAGAGCCTGAGGAATGAAGGCCCCCAGGATGACTTGAGTTCCACAGGGTGTATCTTCTCTGACTCTAGGTCAAGAATTCTTTGGTTCTGGGGAAGAAGGAGGGCCCTGACTGTTCCACAAAAAGGAAAGAGTACGTGCTGAGAGAGACCGAGAGGAATCTAGACAGACAGATGGGCCCTGCTGGGCTTCCCCACTCAGTGAATGATTTGGGGAGGTTGAGGCCAGGCTCCCACTTGGATGGGAGGAGCATGTTTCAGACTTTTCTCTCTGTTACTCGTGGTGTCTATACTTCTATTTCCCTTACAAACTTTTCAACTTAAAAATAAACAATTAAGAAAAATCTTACCTTGTGAAACCTATCGTGAAGGCAGGCAGTAAGGAAGAAATCTCGTTACACACAGCATACATTTCTGGACATAGGACCTATTGCAGTGTGTTTGTGTGAATGATTTCTAAGATGTGGCCACTGTATTGCTACTGGGTGATATGGCAGTGATGTAATATCTTCTCTTGGTAAGACGCTGCATGGAGTGATGTGTAGTGTGCAGGCTCTGACTGATGTCAGAGATCAGATGCAGGTGCTCTGGGATTCACTTAACTAGATTCCTGGCTGATTCACCAGAGGGTGGACTCTGGAGAACACAATTCAGAAAGGCATACTTGGCCTGTGGGTGTGGTGGCTCACGCCTGTCATCCCAGCTCTTTGGGAGACCGAGGTGGGTGGATCACAAGAGGTCCAGAGTGCAAGACCAGCCAGGGCAATGCCGAGAAACCCCATCTCTACTAAAAATACAAATTTAACCCAGCATGGTGGTACGTGTCTGTCATCCCAAGCTACTCAGGAGGCTGAGGCAGGAGAATCACTGGAACCCAGGATGTGGTGGCTTCAGTGAGCCAAGATCGTGCCACTACACTCCAGCCTGGGAGATGAGAGTGAGAGTGAATCTTTGTGGGAGTGGGGGGGAAGTAATGCCAAGTTTGGGAGTGCAGATTTGACTCCATGATAGGAGGGAGTGTGCTGTGAGCCATCTTTTCCCCATGAAATCCACACTGTTTTTGGGTGTGTGGATTTCATGGACCTTTGTTTCCCTGTAATGGGTATTTCCACTCTGAGGTGGTGGGTCTGGAGTCCACTCAAAAATGCTATGAACCAGACTTCCATCTTAGATAGGTTCCATCTCCACCCCTAGCCTCTGCCCACATGACCCTGCCCCTGGTCTCCTTTTCCTTTTCTCTGGGTAATGGAAGCTCCAGATGAACCCATGAGAGGGTGCCTAGGCCATGTCCCCAGGGGCTCTGGTCAACTAGTTGCAGGTGGGCATCACCCGAGAGGACTCCCTGGGCCCAGAAACAACCCGGTCTGAGAGGCATCGGGGAGAGGCCGGTGACGTGGTGTGCCTGAGCCAACCCCATCCCCCAACCTCCACCCCAACCCAGAGCAATCCAGCATTCCCTTCTTTTCCGTGCTGATGCCTGTAAGCGTCGGTTGTCTTCGAGCATCACCTAGCAGCCACTGTAATGGAAAACTGAGGTGGCGCGAAGGGTGGTCTGCCAGATGACTTTACGGAGCCTGGGGCAACCGGTTTCTCTTCCTCCCATCTGGAGGCCCCTCCCTCTCTCTCTCGTTGCCTAAAAAACCTCCGACCTGGTGGGGGCCCTATTGTTCTTTGATTCGTACTTTGTGTCTCTTTGTTTATTGGTGTCTTTCATGTGCATAGACTCTTTGACCTGGGATTTATGAGGAGATGGTTTATTTTTGAAGGCTCCAACCCCTGACCCTTTACTCCAAGTCGATAAGGTTGTGAGGTGGGTTCCCCCCAACATTGCACCTCCCACCACTCTGCATGGAAATGGTCTGGAGCTAGCCGAATGGGCCTCCATCTTCTCTCTTTTCCCCCACCCTTTGCCAGTTGACATTTGCATGGGTGTTGGCCAGGCCTCACCTCACTCAGTGGTTACTGTTTTTGAAGATGGGGTGGGGGTTGGGCATGGTCCAACTCCCCCAGAGGCAGCTGGGGGTGATGGCACAGACTTTGGTCCACCTGGGCAAGTGGGTGTACAGACTTGACTGTAGTAGTGGGGCTTTTTCACCCCTTCACTCCTCAGGAGTTTCTCCCTCCCCAGGAAAGCTTCATATTGGCTGGGACTTTCAATCACCTTTTATCATGATATCTTATTTTCTCCATCCTCGGGCCAGCATATTTGCAAAATGGGAAGGCCATGGTGATGCCATGCTGGGTGGTAGTAGTATTTGCCTGAAATAGAAATGCTGTCTAAAAAGTGATACTTTGCTCCCTTAAGATGACCGAAGGTGATACCTTGGCATGGCATACCAGGAAGGTTTATCTTTTCCCCAGGACGTGTTAGCTGCTGTTTTTCTCCTGTTGTTGACTAGCGCTTTTGTGGATTTCTTGACATCTAGTGACAGCCGGTTGATGTAAACTGTACTTCAAAATGTGACAACTTGCTTTCTGCCAGTTAAAACCTTCTCTTTCTCAAACTAAAATCTCTTCAGGCTCTATGTTAGCTTCCTGAGCTGTGCAGACTCCATCTTACCTTCTAAATGTCAGTGATTTTCCCACCATTCACTCTGTAACCAAAGTACATAGCTGGGGCGGGCTGACACTTGGCACCTCTAGGAATGCATTTGTGGATAAGAGGCCGAGTTAAGTAGTACCAGCAGAGCCTGGGAATGCGGCAGGTGCTGTTTAGTGCCCAGAGCCCCTGTTACCTGTATAAATTGTATCTTTTGTGACAACTTTACCCCTCGCATCTGGCATTGTTTTTTTTCTCATGTACTAGTTTATCTTTGAACTTTTTACTTACTATGATTTTGTGAAACATTTCCTTCAGCTGAGTTCCCCCTCCATTTTAAAACTAGGGAATAAAAGACCACCTAACATTTTCTTAGCAACCAAGAGAATTTTGGGTGTCAGCCACCTCTCAGTTGATGGCATAATAAAGGACTCATAATGCAATCTCAGAATGTGGTGCATTCTTTCACTTGTTCGGGCACAATGATAAAGTCTTCTTTCTTTCTTTCTTTCTTTCTTTCTTTCTTTCTTTCTTTCTTCCTTCCTTCCTTCCTTCCTTTCTTTCTTTCTTTTTTCTTTCTTTCTTTTTCTTCTTTTTCTTTTTCTTCTTCTTCTTTCTTCTTTGTCTTCTTCTTCCTCTTCTTCTTTCTTCTCCTTCTTTTTCTCCTTCATTTTCTTCTTCTCCTTTTTTGTAGTTTTTTTTCTTTTCTTGAGATGGGGTTTCACTCTTTTCATGCAGGCTGGAGTGCAATGGCATGATCTCAGCTCACCACAACCTCCGCCTCAATGGTTCAAGCAATTTTCCTGCCTCAGCCTCCCGAGCAGCTGGGACAACAGGCACGCGCCTCCATGCCCAGCTGATGTTTGTATTTTTAGTAGAGATGGGGTTTCACCATATTGACCAGGATGGTCTCAATCTCTAGACCTTGTGATCCAGCCACTTCGGCCTCCCAAAGTGCTGGGATTATAGGTGTGCACCACCACACCTGGACTCTCTGTATTTTTAATAAATTTTCATTTATATATGTTGGTATATTTATGTACTACAAAGTTGGGTGCATATATTTTTTAATTGTTATGTACTTGACAAATTATCCTCTTATTGTTACAGAGTGATTTTATTTGTCTTTTGGGACAGATTTTTTTTCTAGAATTCTATTTTGTCTGATATAAATACGGCCACTCGTACACTCTTTCAATTATTATTGGTATGGGTTTTTATATTTTTAATCATTAACCTATGTGTGCCTTTAAATCTAAAATAAGTAACTTGTGTGAAGCATGCTGTTAATTTAAAAAATCTATTTATACATTTTGTGAATCTTTTATTTCATTTTGTGCTTTAATAACAGAATATCCTAGAGTTGGTATTTTATAATGAATAAAAATTTACTTAGCTCAAAATTTTATATTATGGAAGTCCAAGAGCATGTCATTGACATCTGATTAGAATTATATTTCCACATCATAAAATGATCAAAGGCATGAAGATGGAAAAGGCATACACCAGAGGGTTTTTTTGTTTTGTTTTGTTTTTGTTTTTCAAGACAGTGTCTGGCTCTGTCACCCAGGCTGGAGTGCAATGGCACAATCTCAGCTCACTGTAACCTCTGCCTCCTGGAGTCAAGTGATTTTTCTGTCTCAGCCTTTGGAGTAGCTGGGACTACAGGTGCACCATCACACCAGGCTAATTCTTTGTATTTTTAGCAGAGACATGGTTTTACCATGTTAGCCAGGCTGGTCTGGATCTCCTGACATCATAATCCACCCCCCTGGGCCTCCCAAAGTGCTGGGGTTACGGGCATGAGCCACCATGCCTGGTCTCACAGAGCTTACTTTTTATAATAGACCTACTTACCTGCTAACCAACCCACTGTGGAAATAATGACATTAATTCATTCATGATAGTAGATCCCTCATAACTTAATATCTTCTTAAAGGTCTAGCTTTATAATTTTATAACAATGGCAGCTAAATTTCAACAAGAATTTTGAAGGGGACTTTCAAACCATAGCAATGTGTTTTTATGAGATAGTTAAATTATTTAATGTTTTTAAAATTATTGATAGGTAAGAACTTAATACTGCCATTTTGTGAATTGTTTTCTGACCATTTAGTATTACACTGTAGTATTTTTGCCATTACTTTTCATGGTAAAAACCTCAACTACTTTTGCATCAAACTAATTTAATAATGCCTTTTTTACTTTTCATGCTGTCTTCTCTTGGGTGTTGTTGAAAAAATACACACACACACACACATATATTGCTTTTTACTGTTGTTATATGCCTTGATTTTTTTCTTTCTTTTTTCTTTTTTTGAACAGTTTCACTCTTGTTGCACAAGATGGAGTGCAATGGTGCAATCTTGACTCAACACAATCTCCGCCTCCTGTGTTCAAGTGATTCTCCTGCTTCAACCTTCCAAGTAGCTGTAATTACAGGCATGAACCACCATGCCTGACTAATTTTGTATTACTAGTAGAGATGGAGTTTCACCAGGTTGGTCAGGCTGGTCTCAAACTCCTGACCTAAGGTGATCCCCACCCCCCACTTCAGCCTCCCAAAGTGTGGAATTACAGGCATGAGCCACCAGGCCTGACCATTTGATTCCTTTTTCTTTTGAGTATATACTACAGATTTTCTCTTAGTTACCAAGAGACTGACATAAAACATCTCATAGTTAACAGTCTAGCTTAAGAAAATAATAATTCAACTTCTGTGTATAGAAACACTCAATAGTTTTACTCTCATCAATACATGATTTATATCACACTTTACATTTTTATATTATGTATCTAATAACAAATTTTTAAGCTATGTATTTTTAATATTTTTGTCTTGTAGCTTTTATCCCTGAGTTAAAAGTAATTCATGCACCACCATTACAGATATTATTCATTTTTCTCAACCAATACCTAAATAATGTTAAAATTGAATTCCAATATTAATTTTATATATAATTAACTTCACAGCATTATAAATTTATATTGTTTTCTGCTTTGCAATATTATTTTCTTGTGTTCATATGGCTGCATAATGTATTTTGTGTAATAGTACCAATATTAATAACATAAATAACTTTACCTACTTTCTTTAAAATACATACTAAAAGGTTCCATTTCATTTATCTTTTACTAGTTTTTATAATGCATCTTTTACTAAATTTTACTGCTATACATTGCATGTCAGTAAAATGACAGATTTTTACAAGTTCATAATGACATTTGAAAACTGTATTTATTTAAAGAATTACAAGTTGTCAGTACAAGAATGTGGTAAAAGACATCACTGCACACACCACAACAGGAAGGGCCAGCCACAGATTTTCTCCCCTGCTGGTGGCCCTCCCAAGGCCACTTGCTGTGAAAAAGAAGTTTCTAAATGGAACCCCAGCCCTGCCCAATATTTAAGGAGGGATCAGAATCTACCCACTGGGGTTACAAATGTAAAACTCAACAAGGAAAACCTATCATCAAACCCCTCACCTTACATAGGAAAGGGCATCATGTGTATTGGACAAGTCTTCACTTGTTTCCTCACAGCTGAATTACAGTATTTTCTTTCTAAAAAGCCCTTATCCTTCACACTAGCTGAGGGCCTGATTACTGACAATAGTTGCTTTCAGAGTTCAGGGAAAGGTGACATCTTTGTAAACAATTCTAAAAGTATTTAGCTCTCCTCCAATAAAATATTGTGAGGATTGGATTTCCAAAGAGTTTTGTTTTCATTATTCTGCTTGGATACACCCAATAACCAGCTTCACTGTCATACAACAGCTTCTCAGTAAATGGCCCCGCTCAACTATTGCCATGAAAAAACCCACATGTCTGCCATGAACTAAAGAAACAGAGCCCCTGCACTGGGTTTTCACCAGGGCAGGCCCTTGGGACACAGAGTTCAGGGCATCCTTGGGACTTTTGTTGGGGACCCACCCCATTTCCTGAGGAACTTGCAAAGTTATGCAGTTCCTGGAGCCCAGGAATGAATTCTAAACTGGCTGTGGTGACAAGATGGCAAGGCTGAGAGGTCTGAGGAGACATCTGGACATCAGTACACATAGGTAGCAGATAAAAGACTCCGCATTCTTCTTCTTCCAACATCTCTGCCCACTGCACAAAAATGAGACAAAACCATGGAAAAGCCAAAAAAAAAAAAGAAAAAAAAAAAAAAAAAGAGCTGGAATGAAACATCTTTCAAAAACACATCCAGTTCTAGCCTTAAAACAATTTCACACTAAATAGCTTTAAATTATTTTCCAAAGCTCTGTTGCCCAAATTGGGAAATAATTTCCCTTTTTGAGCAAAAGCCAGCTGTTAAAGAAGCAGAACCTGAAAATCCAGCAGCTCATGAATTCTCATATGTGCACACATGTTGCATTTGTCTGAACACATGCAGAGCAGAAATCTACCCATTCTTTCTGGGAAGGTCATCTCAATTCTGCCACAGAAATTACCGTGGGTCACTTTAGAATGTACTTATTATCACTACTAAACAGACTTTCCGGCCACACACTGCCAGTGCTAGGGTGCTATTCCCTGAGCCCAAGAAATTCTTTTTTTGCGGAAAACTGGCTCAGGGCCTGAGAATGGCTGGTGCTCCAGTCTTGGCACCCAGGAAACTACAGGCACTGCTTCATCCGAGAGCTAAGGGCTTTGACACCAATGGAAGAAAGGTGCCTTCCTCACACAAGCCTCTTCCAAGAAAAAAGCAGTGGGAAACGATGGAGGGGTGGTGGCCCGGGAGCAAATGCCTCAAGGCTGGGATCCTAGCGGATGCCATCAATGCCTGTAGCCCATTAGGATGGGGCATCACCCTCTCACGCTAGCCCTGAGGCCAGCCCAGAACTATCTGCTGCTGCCTAGGCCCCTTGGACCAAGTCTTGAGACGTTCACTGCACATTGTGCTATTCCTGGGAGACTGGACACCCGGGTACACACAGACTAAGGAAGACGGAGGTCACCCCTGCCTGGGCACCAGACTCATCCAGCTGCTTGGAGCTCAGAGATTAGGCCCCAGCCTGACTGCAGAGACTCCTCTGGTTACCTCTTGCAACCCAGGGGAGCCCAGATCCACAGTGGGTGGCAGGGAGGAGCATGTGCCCAGGAAGGCTAGCAGTCTGTCGTGTGGCCAGAGGTGGAGACAATTCTGCCTCCCACCTCCCCCAGGTGCCAGGTCTCCAGCTTCCCTAAGAGGTCTAGTGGCCATCAGGCACTCCCACCTGGGCTGCAGGGTGGCTCTGGGTCCCTGCCCTCCCTCACCACCACCTGGAAGCCTGTGGTCTGGGATGCAAAAATTGGTGGCCACTGTCAGGCCTTTCCATGTGCAAGCCTGGACCCAGAAAGTCTAAAGTCTTGCCTGCCTCTGTTGATCACCCTCCCAACCCCTCCCCCTGCATTCACTGTTATCCCCTGTTGCTCAGTGGAGCTTCCCCTGGAGGTAATCTTCCCCTCACCCCACCCTGCCATCTTAACTGTTATTATGATAATGTGAATACTCCTCACCCCACCCTGCCATCTTAACTACTCTCAAGTCTTACCCCAACCCTGCCCCTGTAACTGAATTTATGGTACTGTATGCTCCTTGCCCCTACCCCCACCACTGTAACTGATCTTAACCGATAACACCCCTGCCCCCTCCCCAAAAGATTTACACCAACCTATAAAACCAATTCCTATCCCACCGCCCTTTTCTACATTAGCCCACATGACCCAGGTGAATAAACATCCACTTTGCTCACACAAAGCCTGATGGGGGCGGTGGAGTCTCTTCCCTCAAAGCGTGAGTTTTTTGCAGCCACTGGCGCCTGGGGGATAGAGGATGGGCTCCCAGTCTCCAGCCCGCGAGACACCTAGTGAGCTGTGCCACTTCTCTAACCCACCCACCCCACAGTCAGGCAGCCACCAGCCAGCTCCACAGAGGGCATGGTGGCTGGGGCAGCCCCCAGCCTGCTGGGTGGGTGTCCGGTGCTGGAGCCAACAGGTACGGGAGGCGTTGTCTGCTGATCGCCCTCCCACTTCGAACCCGGGAACCAAGGACGGCCAGGGGGTTTGGGCACCTTGGAGAGGGGCAAGGACTGAGGGAAGAAGAGCGGAGAGGGAGTGCGGGTGATCGGCAAGTGGCCTGCAGCACTCACCTCTAGCTGAGCCGGAGTCCGCAGCCAACTGGCCTCCACACGGCGCAGGAGGCTATCTCCGAGGCCCGCAGGGAGAGGGCAGGCCAGAGCGAGACCCCTCATCAACTTCGAGCGCGATCTGGACACCTGCCTCCCTGTCTTGGTCCTCTGCTCCCTTCTGGTGACATGTGCCCTTCACCCGCCACACCACACAATTTGTCTTGCCAGGCGGGCTCAGCCCCCATGCGCGGCTGCCTCTGTGCACTGGAGCCCAGTGCACCGCGGAGTTGTGAGCCCTAGAAAATCCCTTCAGCTCCAGTCTCCTTCTCAGCTCCTCTCTGGCGGGCCCCCGGCCACCTTCATCCGTCCACAGCACCAACCCAGCTCTAGGGCCAGAGTTCAGAAGCAGGACTTCAGGGCTCACCTCCGCCGCCTACGCCCTGGCTCCTCCGAGGGTCGAGGAAGCCCCACAACCACTCTTTGCGTCTCCTGTGTCTCCTCGGTTTCCTGGCTGCACAACCTGAGGAGCACTTCGGTGCATGCGCACTCACACTCGGGTGCACATGAACGAACATCCATGGCACACACAGGCAGAAATGTGAGGGGGTGAACAGGCGCTTGGCGGTACTCCTTCTTTCCCTCCCAAGGAAGCTGCCATTACCTCCGTCAAACTGCTGCTCCTTGGCACACAACTTGCCCCAATGCCTGCTACCTTCACTACTTCATCCCAGGTGCCCACACCCTAGGGCCACGATGACACCTAAGCCCAGGGGGAAGGTAGGGCACCGAGGTGGAAGGCCGATGGCTGAAACTGCAGGGGAGTGGGGAGGATTCCGTGAGATCACCCCCGGAATCATCCAGGGAGGCAAGTCTGCTACAGGGCATCACCTACCCATGACGGATCTCTCTCCTCCAGGGCCTGAGAACATATGGCATGACCCTCATTTCTTCCAAGGACACAAAATGGATGTGATGTGAGGGAGAAGGCACTTGGGCACAGGTGTGAGCTACAAATTTGCAGACTGTCCACAACCTGCCCATGTGCTGATGGCTGCTGAGTCTGTGCCCAGACAGACCCGTCTCTCCTGCCCCAGGTCTCCAGGACAACACATTTGCTTGGAGTGAGCAGTCACCTTTCCTAGTTCCCACCTGTTTGCCTCCCAGGAGCTGACAGAATATGCAGTGCAACCGAAGTTTGTCTTGTTAAGAAAAAAAGAATCAAAACAGCAAGGTGGGTCTCAGGCTGTTCAGGAAATAGATTAGAGTTTGCCAGTCCCTCTCTGCTGCTCCCAAAGGTGTGCCAATAAAGAAGGAACAACAAACGTGGCTGAAGCATGCTATTCCTGCCTTACATATATGAATTTATGTATTTGTGTATATTTATTTACAGACACATAAACATTGATATAAATATATATTCATATTATATATGTATTTAAATATACATCAATTTATATAAATGTATATTTTTATTTATGTATATAATTTATATAAATATTTATTGTGTATGTAAATATTTATAGAAATGCATTTTTTATTTATGTATATGAATATGGTTTTATTTGTGTATATAAATATATATTTTATGTATGTAAATATTTATATAAATAATTTTTGTAAATGGCTTTTTATAAATGAAGTATAAATCGCTTTTTACTTTCTTTTTTTTTTTTTTTTTTTGATGCACACACCCTCCTCGGCTTATTACTTTCTTGAAAGAAAATTTTAAAAGATGCAAATTAGCCAACCACAAAATGGAATCAAATTATTTATATATAATAAATACAGAATATATAAGTACATGATTTACATGTTTATATATTTATAACACATTATATAATACTATATAATATATATGTATTGTATAATATATAATATAAAATTGTATATACATATACCTATACTATATAATATAAATGTATAATATAATAATGTGTATATTATTCTATATAACATAGCATATTTTATACATGAATAATAGTACATATAATATATATTATATAACATGTGTCATTATATTAATATATATTGTACAATATCATATCATATACTATATTATCTATAGACATATTTATAAATAAATATGAATACCTTATACATTATATAACATAAATTTATATGACTATGTTTATATAGTCATATAAATTATATAAACATAATTTGTGTTATATAAATGCTGTTTATATATTTTATTTATATAATATACAACATAAGTTTATATACTCTTAAATTTATACGTTATATAATATACTGTATAAACATATGGCATTTCTATAAATAGAAGTACTATCATAATTCTATATATATAATTATAAACTATTATACTATATACTATGTAACAATAATTTTAAGATCAGCTTCTTTTTACTGAAAAAAATGTTCTGCATTAACTTTGTTTCAAAGCAATAACTGTGATATAGGTTCACAAAAAGAATAAAACAGTCACTGCCTTAAGAAATCAACTAAGGATTTATTTTTTTACAGGATTTTTAATAAAAAGGTTATATTCACATAAATGCTGATAATTTTTTTAATTTCTAAAATTCACACCAAACAAAAACTCAACATATTAACAAAGGGAAAGAAAAATCAAGTTGGCTTCGGAAGCACCGCGTCACACACAAATAAAAGAAACCGATACTATTAGAGTGTATAATGGTCACATTCAGCCAGGGATTATATATTCAGTTAGAATATTCTGTATAAAAGATAGAGAAAGCTATTTTCCTAATGCAATAGTTCAGAATATAAATGGCTGTTTTGTGTGTCTGGAGAAAGTTTCTCAAAAACATGTATTATCCAGCCAAAAAAACTGGAATCAAAGTTTCGACCTCAAAAATAGGCTTAGGAAATCAGAGAATGGAAAGACATTTGAGTGAATGATGCTGACTTTCTCTGCTGGCTTTGCTCTTAAATGTTAGCTAATTTCCAAGTAGCATTAAACCACCATGCCAAAAGGAAGCAACATCATAGAGATCTTCAGAATATCACAGGCATAGAAGAAAAAGGAAACCTAGGAAAAGCGGAGGCACCATTCTTCTCCATTTTCCCTTTAAAGGTATTCACTCACTCATCTTGAAACTGCATATGGTGAAAGGGGTGTGTGTGTGTGTGCATGCGCATGTGTGTGTGTGTGAGGTAGAGAGAGAGAGAGAAGGAAAGAAAGAGAAAGAGAAAAGAGGAAAAAGGAAGAAAAATAAAAACAAGGAAAGGTTGGAAGGAATGAAGGAAGGAAAGAAAGGAAAAAAGAGAAAGACAAAAGAAAGGAAGGAAAGAAAGAAGAGAATAAAAGAGAAAGAAAGGAGGGATAAGGGAGTGAGGAAGGGATAGAGGGAGGGAGGGAGGGAAAGAGGGAGGGAAAGGAAGTAAGGAAAATGAAGAAAAGAATGAACCAAGCTGGAGGCAGGAGGCTAAGAAGTGGAGGAGAATTCTTGGAAAATCGGATTATATAACCTCCCAAGGAGAAGGGGACTGATATACACCACAGGGTTTCAACTGAAGATCTTTAAATACTACATGTGTTAAGATTAAGGGCAAACCAAAAGACTTTGGAGAATCAAGTTCAGTCTTAAATTATCTCAATAACTGATTAGCCAATAATAATATTTACATACCCCAAATTTCTGCTGGATGAAAAATTAAATCTCTCTGAGGTGAGAGAACAAATGTATAGACACTATAATATTAAAAAATATAATGTGGCATTTACTCAAATGTCAACAGGCATGTCCAGAAAAAGAATCAAATTAAGAAAAAATAAAGAGAAACAACAGACAATAAAATATAAGAGATACCGATATTGAAGTTATATAATATAAACACTAAAACAATTGTGATAGATGTTCAAGAAAATGATAACAAGATAAAGTAATTCACCAGTGAATAAAGCTTAGTTATTATTAATCTTTTTCTTAAATAATTGAACTTTTGTTTTTTATCAGAGTGATCCATAATTGTTAAAAGACAAATGGCAATTTGTCATGCAGAAGTAGAATTAAAAAGTAAACATCAAACTGTTCAAAAAGGTCAATTGTGAAAAAAATGTTCTCTCTTGCCTCCTCCATCATTCCTTTTCCCAATGATTACACATTTAAACTAGTTACCTCTTGCATATTTATATCCATATTTTTAAATAAGTGATTTTTTAAAAATATAGATTTTCTTTTCCGATTAAAACATCTAACTGAAGGGTTAAGACATAATGCACTTACTTGTTTCTCCAATTCACATACATACATTCTGTTCTGATTGTCCCACATATGATTTTTACTTCGATCTCTATTCAGCTAAAATTTATTTATATTTTATTTTATTTATTTTACTTTATTTATTTTTGAGATGAAGTTTCACTCTGTCACCCATGATGCAGTGCAATGGCTCAATCTAGGCTCACTGCAATCTCTGCTTCCCAGTTTTAAATGATTCTCCTGCCTCAGCCTCCTGAGTAGCTGGGATTACAAACACCAATCACCACGCCCAGCCAATTTTTTGTATATTTAGTAGAGATGGGGTTTTACCATGTTGGCCAGGCTGTTCTCAAACTGCTGGCCTCAAGTGATTCACCTGCCTCAGCCTCCCAAAATGCAAAATTACAGTTGTGAGCCACAGCACCTGGCCAAATTTGTTTATTTTTAACACAAAATAAAATAATAATTCTGGAACCAACCAAAAAGTAAATAAATAAAATGCACTCAAGAGATATGCTTGAAGCAAATTGGATACAGCAGAAGAAATTAGTGAACATTAAATAGGTCAGTAAAAAAAAATCCTGCTAATGTGTGAGGAGAAGAAAAGGTGGGAACAGAGAAAAAACAATAAGAGAGAATTAGAGCACAGTGAATAGTCAAACATGTAACTGAAGTCTGAGAAGGAAAGATGAGAAAGAGTGAAGTGAATGCAATACTGGCTGAGAATTCTCCAAAACCAATAAAGACATAAAGCCACAGACTCCAAAAATTCTATAAACTCCAAACAGGATATGTGCAATAAAATCCACATAAAAGCAGTCATTATTGCATTTCTAAAACCCAAAGACAAAATATTAAAAGTAGCCAGGTCCCCTCTCTTTCACACACACATACACCTTTGCCAGGAAGTGGAGGTTGCCATGAGCTGAGATCACTCCAGCTTGGCAACAGAACAAGATTCCACTCACCCCCCAAAAAAGAAAAAAAGTAATGGCAAAAACCTCAATTATGTTTGCACCAACATAAGTTAGTGTCCCTCCCACTATTAACAATTGGAAACTAAACAAATGTACAAATTAAGTGTTTTCTGTAATTGGACAACAGAGTACAGGGCTGTGATTCATGTGAGATGGGTACAAATTACATGTGTCCTGCAATTGCCCAGCTTTCTACCTGAAGATATTTTCAGTATCACTGTAGAAGAAAAGGAAGCCAAACAGTACACAGTGGTCTCACTAAATTGAGGGATCAGAGTTCATGGAGGCTTAGGTAGCTACATTTTGGGGGAAGAGGGAACTGGAGAGGAAAAGTCTACACAGATAAAAAGGTAGCAATTTTTCATAAAGATTTTTTTAAGTTTCTAGTTGACAACTAAGATGTGCATTAAAACACTAAAATCCCATGCGGCTAGGAGGAGAGCAGTTAGTGGAGAGTTGTAGGTCAAACAATTTCTAGATGTAAGAAAGAACTGGAATATAGGCAAGTTCAGATGACCCTGGGTGAGAAAACTCATTGGACACCTGAAGGGTACAAGAGAGCCCACAGATGGATGGCACATTGCTGGTAGCAGGAATAGACTAGTTCTAGAACAACAGCTATTGTAAGACCTCACCTAAGTTTCTTATAGATTCTGAATATTAGCCTTTTGATAGGTGCAGGGTTTGCAAATATTTTCTCCAATTCTGTACGTTATCTGTTTACTTTCTTAATTTCTTTCACTTTGCAGATGCTCTTTAGTTTAATTAGATTCCATTTGTCAATATTTATGATTGTTATCATTGCTTTGGGCATCTTTGTCATGAAACCTTTGCAGAACCTATGTCCACAGTGGTATCTTCTAGGTTTCCTTCAAGGGTTTTTATAGCCCCATCATCCCTTAGGGTTTAGGTTTAAGCCTTCAATCCATCTTAAGTTGATTTTTGCATGCGGTAAAAGGAAGGGGTCCAGTTTCAATCTTCTGCATTGTATAGCCAGTTATTCCAGCAACATTTGTTGAAAAGGGAATCCTACAACTGTAAAAAGCAGTTTGGCAATTACTCAAAGAACTTAGAGCAGAACTAGCATTTTACTCAGCAATCCAGTGGGTATATTCCCAAAGGAATATGAACCTTTCTACCATAAAGTCCTTTGCATACATATGTCCATCACAGTACTATTCATAATAGTAAAGACATGGAATCAACCTAAGTACCAGCAATGGTAGACTGGATTAAAAAATGTGGTACATATACACCATGAAATACCATGCAGCCATACAAAAGAATGAGATCATGTCTTTTGCAGCAATATGGACAGAGCTGGAGGCCATTATCCTAAGCAATCTAATACAGAACAGAAAATCAAATACTGCATGTTCTCACTTATAAGTGGGAGCTAAACATTGAGTATACATGGACAGAAAGAAGAGAGCAACAGATGCCAGGTCCTACTTGAGGGTGGAGTGTAAAGGGAGGGTGAGGATAATAAGACTGCCTATCAGATACTATGTTCATTACCTTGGTGATGAAACAATCTGTACAGTAAACCCCTGAAAGACTCACCTTACCTATATAATAATCCTGCACATGTACCTCTAAAACAAAAGTAAAAGTTTTAAGAAAAATTTTAAAATACCAAGAATTTTCTAATCAGAAAATATTTTCTCTAAATTTAAAGGTGATAGCTGGGAAAAGTGAACCTTGCCTGTAATTGCAGCATTTTGGGAAGCCAAGTGGGTTAATCACTTAAAGTTAGAAGTTCAAGACAAGCCTGACCAGCATGATGAAACCCTGTCTCTAATAAAAATACAAAAATTAGCTGAGCATTGTGGCAGGTATTTGAATGACCAACTGACCTTAACAAGGTCACAGAATACAAGGTCAATGCCAACTATGAACAACTGAAAAACAAAATTTTAAAATTTTATTTTAAAAAATTTAGTCCCATTCAGGCTAATTGTAGTGGTTTATGCCTGTGATCTCAGCATTTTGGGAGGCTGAGATGAGTGGATCATGAGGTCAGTGGTTTGAGACCAGCCTGGCCAACATGGTGAAACCCTGTCTCTACTAAAAACACAAAACATATCCAGGTGTGGTAGTGGGGTTCTGTGATACCAACTACTGGGGAGGGTGAGACAGAAGAATTGCTTCAACCAAGTAAACTGAGATCATGCCACTGCACTCAAGCCTGGGCAACAGAGTGAGACTCTCTCTTAAAAAACAACAACTCCCATTCACAATAATATCAAAAACATAAAATATTAGACATAAGTTTAACAAAATAAGTGTAAGTTCTGTATACTAAGAACCTCAAAACACTGCTGAGAGAGATTAAAGAAGACCAAAAATAAATGGAGATTAATATATGGTTTGCAGGTTTAAAATTTTTAAGATGTGAATTGTCCCCAAATTTATATACAGGTTCATCAACACAATCAATATCCTAACAAGCTCTTCTGCAAAATTTGTCAAGCTGGTTAATATATATATATATATATATATATATATATATATATATATATATATATATATATATATATATATGTGTGTGCAAAGGACATAGAACAGCCAAAACATTTTTTTCCCCCACAGGAGAAAGTTGAAAAGATTTTATTTTCAACTGATTTCAAGACTTAACTATAAAGCTAATCAGGAGAGTGTGGTTTTGGCACAGGATGGATATATAAAGCAAAGAAACAGAATTAATTAGGAAGGCTGGGTGTGGTGGCTCATGCCTGTAATCCAAGCACTTTGGAGGCCAAGGCGGGTGGATTACCTGAGGCTGAAAGTTCAAGACTGCCTGACCAACATGGTGAAACCCCATCTTAAAAAAAAAAAAGAATTGATTAGGAATAGACCCACATGTGTGTGACCAATCAGTTTTTTACAAAGGTGCCAAATTAATTTCAATTAATTAATTCAAAAAGGATAGTCTTTTCATCTGATTGTCATGGGATAACTGGATATTCACATGGAAATAAGTGAACTTTGATACTTCATTTACTCTAAATGCAAAGATTAACTGAGAATGGATGGTGGACCTAAAGGTAAAAGTTAAAGACATAAAACTTTTAAAGAAAACCCAGGATAAAATTTTTGAGGACTTGGGAAAGCAAAAATTTCTTTCTACTTTCTTTCTTTCTTGGTTTAAATTTCCCCTGAGTCACGATCTCACTGTTTCACCAATGCTGGAGTGCAATGGCACAATAACAGCTCACTGCATCCTCCACCTCCCAAGCTCAAGCCATCCTCCCACCTCAGCCCCTGAAATGGCTGGGATGACAGTCTTTCACCACCATGCTCAGCTAATTTTTCTGTTTTTTATTATAGAGACAGAGTCTCATCATTTGCCTATGCTGGTCTCAAACTCATGTGCTCAAGTCATCTGACCCCTCAGCCTTCCAAAGCACTGGGATTACTGGCATGAGCCACCATGCACAGACAAAAATTGCTTAATGAGGATACAAAAGGTACAAATTGGCTGGGAGGCTGAGGCCTGAGAATCACTTAAATCCAAGAGGCAGATGTTGCAGTGAGGCGGGATTGGGCCAGTGCACTCCAGTCTGGGCAACAGAGTGAAATCTGTCACAAAAACAACAAAAAAGGAAAGCATGAATCATAAAGAAAAAATGTGATCATTTTGATTTCACATAATTTTAAATCTTATGCTCCTGAAAAATTCATTTTTGAAAAAATAAATAGACAAGTCATAGTCAGGAAAAACTCACTCATAATACATATCCATTATTTCATTTTTATGAAATTCTGAACAGAAAAATCAAATCTATAGTAACAGAAAGTAAATCTGTGAATTCCTGGGGTGGAGTGGTTTACTCCAACAGAGTGTGAGGAAATAGGTTAGGTTTGAAGGAACTGTTTACATCTTAATTATGGTGATGGTTACAAAGGTTTACACAGTTTGTCAAAACTCATCAAAGCCTACATTTTAAATGGATGCATTTTATTATATGCAAATTATCCTCAATGAAGTTGATTTGAAAAGAAATAAAGAACGTTAAGCCTTAAAAATACTTTCGGTTGTACAGGATACAATCTTTGATAAACCTGACAAAAACAAGCAATGAGGAAAGGACTCCCTGTTCAATAAATGGTGTTGGGAAAACTGGCTAGCCATGTGCAGAAAGCAGAAACTGGACCCCTTCCTGACACCTTACACTAAAATTAACTCCAGATGGATTAAAGACTTAAACATAAGACCTGGCACCATAAAAACTCTAGAAGAAAATCTAGGCAAAACCATTCAGGACATAGGAGTAGGCAAGGACTTCATGACCAAAACACCAAAAGCACTGGCAACAAAAGCCAAAGTAGACAAATGGGACCTAATCAAACTCCACAGCTTCTGCATGGCAAAAGAAACTCTCACTGGAGTGAATCAGCAACCAACAGAATGGGAAAAAATGTTTGCAGTTTACCCATCTGACAAAGGGCTGGTATCCAGAATTTACAAAGAACTCAAACAGATTTACAAGAAAAAAACAAACAAGTCCATACAAAAATGGGCAAAGGATATGTACAGGCACTTTAAAAAAGAAGACATACATGAGGCAAACAAACATATGAAAAAATGCTCATCATCACTGGTCATTAGAGAGATGCAAATCAAAACCACATTGAGATACCATTTTGCACCAGTTAGAATGGCAATCATTAAAAAATCTGGAGACAACAGATGCTGGAGAGGATGTGGAGAAATAGGAACACTTTTACACTGCTGGTGGGAGTGTAAATTAGTTCAACCATTGTGGAAGACAGTGTGGTGATTCCTCAGGGACCTATAAATAAAAATTCCATTTGACTCAGCAATCCCATTATTGGGTATATATCTGAAGGACTATAAATAGTTCTACTATAAGGACACATGCACACGAATGTTTATTGCAGCACTGTTTACAATAGAAATGACCTGGAACCAACCCAAATGCCCATCAATGATAGACTGGACTATAAAAATGTGGCACATATACACGATGGAATATTATGCAGCAATTAAAAATGATGAGTTTGTGTCCTTTGTAGGGACATGAATGAATCTGGAGAACATCATTCTCAGCAAACTGACACAAGAACAGAAAATGAAATACCACATATTCTCACTCATAGGTGAGTGATGAACAATGAGAGAACATGGACACAGGGAAGGGAGAAGTACACACTGGCGTCTATTGTGGGGAATTGGGGAGGGCCAGTGTGGGGAAAACTAGGGAGGGATAGCATGGAAAGAAATGCCAAATATGGGTGAAGGGGAGGAAGGCAGCAAAACACACTGTCACATGTGTACCTATGCAACTATCTTGCATGTTCTGCATGTGTACCCCAAAATCTAAAATGCAATAAAAAAATAATAATAATAAAAATAAAATACTTCCAGTTGTACAAAGGGATATATATATATATCAAAATACCAAGCTGTACACAATAAATATGCTCAATTTTTGTGTTCAGTTTAAATTATAACTTAGAAGTTAGATTAATGATTGTGGTCAAAGTTTTGCAAAAGAAAAGAATTGCTACAGTGAGCTATTCAGACAGAAACAAATATGGTTTCAAATGGAGGAACAGAGATGGAAGATTAAGTAACACTGAAAATAGCAAACATGTAGATAAATTGCATTTATTACTGTATTTTAATCTAATAATAATGAAAGTTAGGAATATTTGGTAGGTTCTTAAATCTACTAATAAAATACATGAAAACAATTGCACAAAAGGTAGAAATGAGGTAAATGGAGTAAAATGTTCTAAGGTCCTTGCAATTTTAGACACAACTTGTATTAAAACAATAAATGTACCAGTTAAGGATACATACCAGTGGGCCAAGAATACACTTTGTGGTCCCTAGAGATAGCACTAAAAGAATAATAAAAAATGTAAAACTAACAAGGAGGACTAAAATTGCATAATAAGTGCCAATCTCCCTGAAAGATATAACAGTTTAAAAATTGGATACACCTAATAATATATGCTCAAAATATATAAAGCAAAAATTACAAAATTTAAAGCAATTATTATAGTGTATTAGCTCAATCTGATTGACATAGTAAATAATTAAAGAACTAAAAGGATATAAATGACAACATAAGAGACAAAAACCAAAATATATTAGCTACAAACTGTCAATTAGAAAAATATCTGAACATATTGTTTATTCTGGGCATGTTGAAACAGATCTGATTCAACACCGCTGCTTCAGGCGTGTGAGAAAGCTCACAGCAAGATATTCCCACTTGGCAACATATGTCTTGCTCTAAAACCAGCTCTGAAACCAACACTTCTAAACCTTTTTTTTGGCTTGTTTGTTTTGTTTTCAGTTCGGGGAAGAAGTGGAGACTTCGAGGAAAGAGAGAGTCAAAATTTCTCTCTTTGTCTGGCCGATGTGTAAGAGTTTTTGTAGTGTCTATAGCTGGGTCAAAGTATGTGTCACTATCTCAACTGTGGGGATCCTTGGGAAATGCAGTGAGAACTGAGATGTGAGGAGGGTTGTGACATCCTCATCAGGATTGCTATTGTTTTGGGGCTGTTTTTACATAGTGTCAAATAAAATAAATTTAGATGTAGGTAAAAAGTAACTTTATTCTGAAGTAATGTGGCCTGGCCTGGTGGCTCACACCTGTAATCCTAGCACGTTGAGAGGCCAATGTGGATGGATCACTTGAGGTTAGGAGTTCAAGACCAGCTTGGCCAACATGGTGAAACCTTGTCTCTACTAAGAGTACAAAAAAGTAGCTGGGTGTGGTGGCAGGTCCCAGCTACTTAGGACGCAGGGACAGGAGAATTGCTTGAACCTGGGAGGCAGAGGTTGCAGTGAGCCGAGATCATACAATTACACTCCAGCCTGGGTGACAGAGTGAGACTCTGTCTCAAAAAAAAAGAAATAAGTAGTGTTGCAAGCACTAAACATAATATCTGCAAATGTTTCAAAAGTTATGCTGAAAAGGGCTCTCATTCATATGGAGGAGCAAGCAAGATGAGAAAGAAGGTGGGAGAGGAGAGGAAGAATGGAGGGTGAAAAAGTCCACACAAGATTTGAGAATATTGCACCCTGAAATCAGTTCTTGGGATGGATATGAAGGCGGGTTGTATGTTTTCTCAGACTGGGTGTGCAGCAGAGTCCAGGGATTTTGGGGAAAGAGAGAAACTTAAGCCAAGTTTGCTTAACAGGTATTTTCTTCTGAACCCTAAAGACAAATTTATTTATGAAGAACAATGGGAATGGAGAGTGTGAATCTGTGATATCTAAAAGAGGGCATATCTAGAATAAGTCATAATGGTAAGGGTATTTCTTTGCAGTAAGCTCTTCCTACAGAACACAAAGCATTAGGTAGTTTTCTTAATTATAGCTATTCACCGGGACTCACTGCCCACCCTGTCGTTCTCACTCACTTTTCTGTGCCCTATACATTTTTTTTCCAGCTGGCATTTCCTGAATTGTGATCTTTATATTTACCCACTAAACATAGGTGGAGTGTTTTACCAAGTTCTTTAATTGTTTTTATCAAATTATTGAACTTCAGGGAGAAGTTTATAAAAGCCCATGATGCGTATACAGTGGCTGAGAGGTATAGAGGGGCCTCTGGTGCTTGTCACTGGTGTGTGTGTGGTGGGGACTGTATTGAGGAACTGAGTCCTGTTGTGGTGGGGTCTATGGTGACTCTTGATTGTGTGAGAATTGAGTTGTTGAACACCCAGTGGTATTGAAGAGTTTGCTGGTGTTCAGCAACCCTCATGTATTTGGTGTGAGAACAAAGACATCATAGCAGCCTTGGCTGGAGGGAGACTGGGTCTTTTGGGGAATGGAGACTATTCTTCTGCACACATGCTGTTGCACTGTGAATTTTCCTGTGACTCCAGGTCTCATCCGGGTACAGAGGGAGCTGAGAACTCAAAGGAAAGAAGTCCTGAGGAATGTCTCTGCTCCCCACCCTGCTGGTATAAAGTGATTCCTGCACACTCACACACATGCACACTAAAAATGATGTAGCTACACTCCTCCTATGACAATGCTTCACCTTCAGAAATTGTGCTGAGAGAACTTGTGCTTCTAGAGTTTTCTGCCAACAGGTTATGTAAGTGCCCAGAAGATTCACGGCTTACGTTTAGCCCCAGATCTTGAATCTGCAGCAGTAACCTATTTCCTCCACTAGCCTAGGCTTCCGGGTCATCCATCCCTCTCATATGCCTGCATGCACACATTTATAAGTCAGAGCTACCCCACCTGCCTGGACCAGTAACTGCAGCACTAACCAGTCTTTTCACCAACTGTGTACTGTTCCCTACGCATAACCTTTTTTCTTTCTCTTTCCTTTTTTTTCTTTTTTTTTGATTTTTTTTAGACTAACTTTTACACTGTCACCCAGCTGGAATTCAGTGGCAGGGTCTCTATTCATTGCAACCCCCTGCCTCCCGAGTTCAAGAGATTCTCTTGCCTCAGCTTCCCGAATAGCTGGGATTACAGGAATGTGTCACCACTCACAGCTAATTTTTGTATTTTTAGTAGAGATGGGGTTACACCATGATGGCCAGGCTGGTCTCAAGTTCGACTTCAGGTGGTCCACACATCCTGGCCTATGCAAAGTGCTGGTATTACTGGAATGAGCCACCGTACCTGGCCCTATAGGCTTTTTATAGCAAGTTCTCTTATTCTGACATTTTCTTTTCCACAAATGTTTCAGGATCCCAAGGCCAAATGTCTGATACCTAAATACAAACCCTACTGAAAATCCAATGTCCACGAGTTCAGAATAAATTATTTGGACCTACTTATTGTAAGCATAAATTCAAAATGAAAATGAGACACTTAATTGATCAACTTAAAAAAGAAGGAAATTTACTCTCTTTCTTAAAACATTTAATTTAGATACCTTTTATATGTAAATTGTTTCTCTGATTTTGTCTTTTAAATATCTATGAAATCTATTTCTGCTCTAATTTTTGTTTTTTATTATTTTTTATTTCTCTCTCTCTCTCTCTCTCTCTCTCTCTCTGTTACTCTCTTTTTTGAGATGGAGTTTCACTTTTTTCACCCAAGATGGAGGGCAGTGGTGCAATCTTGGCTCACGGCAACCTTTTCTTCCCGGGTTCAAAGGATGCTTCAGCTTCAGTCTCCCCAGTAGCTACAATTAGAGGCATCTGCCACCACACCCGGTTAATTTTTGTATTTTTAGTAGAGAATGGCTTTCACCATGTTGACCAGGCTGTTCTCAAACTTCTAACGTCAGGTGATCCATCCACTTTGGCCTCCCAAAGTGCTGAAATTACAAGCTGAAATCAAACTTCTATGAAAAACACATCCAGTTCTAGCCTTATAACAATTTCACATCAAATGGCTTTAAATTATTTTTCCAAAGCTCTGATGTTCAAATTGAAAAAGAATTTCCATTTTGAGCAAAAGGCAGCTGTTTAAGAAGTAGAATCCAAAAATCCTAGAAGCTCATGAGCTCTCATATGTGTACAAATGTTGCATTTCTCTGAACACACACAGAGCAGAAATCTACCCATTCTTTCTGGGAAGGTCATCTCAACTCTGTCTCAGAAGTTACTGTGGGTCACCTTAGAATGTACTTGTTAACACACTAAACAGACTTCCTGGCCACACACAGCCAGTGGTAGGCTGCTATTCCCTGAGCCCAAGAAAGTCTCTTTCTTGCAGAAAACTAGTTCAGGGCCTGAGAATGGCTGGAGCCCCAGTCTTGGCACCCAGGAAACTCCAGGCACTGCTTTACCCAGGATATAAGGGCTTCTACACAAGTGGAAGAAAGGCACTTGCCTCACACAAGCCTCCTCCAGGGAAAAAGAGCAGTGGAAAAAGACAGTGGAGTGGTGGCCTGGGAGCAAATGGCCCAAGGCTAAGACACAAGCTGATGCCCTGTATGCCCCCAACCCATCGAGATGGAGTGTCCCCCACTTGCCCTCACCCTCTCCCTGAGGCCTGTCCAGAACTACCTTTTGCTGCCTAGGTGCCCTGGGACCAAGTCTCAGGAAGTTTACTCTGCATTGTGCTAGTTCAGTGAGACTGGATACCTGGGTAAAACAAGACTGTCTGGGGAAGAGGGAGCCGACTTCTGCCTGGGTGCCAAACCCATCCAGTTGCTTGAAGCTCAGGGACTAGGCCCCAGCCTGACTGCAGAGGCCTCTCTGCTTACCCCTTGCAGCTCAGGGCCCCCAGACCTGCAGTGGGTGGCAGCAAGGAGCATGCATCCAGAAAGGCAAGCAGTTTACTGAGGCCAGAGGTAGAGAAAACCCTGCCTCCCACCTCCCTCAATCACCAAGTCTCCGGCTTCCCCAAGAGACCTGGTTACTACCAGGAGCTCCCACCTGGGCTGTGGTGGGGCTCTGGGTCCATGCCTTCTCTCCCCACCACTCGGGCACCTGTGGCCAGGGGCACAGAGCCTGGCGGCCACTGTCAGTCCTCCATGTGCAAGCCCAGACCCAGGAAGTCTGAAGTCCTGCCTGCCTGAGCTGATCACCCCCAATCCTCACCTGCCTTCACTATTATCACTGATTTTGCAGCAGAACAAAAGCATCCCCTCACCCCTCCCTGCCATTTTAACTATTATTATGATAATGTAAATATTCCTCACACCACCCTGCCATCTTAAGTACTCTGACATGTTAACCCCACCCACCATTGTAACTAAACTTATGGTAATGTACATTTGTTGCCCCTAGCCCCACCACTGTAACTGATCTTACCCTGTAACACCCCTGCCTCCTGCCCAAAAGATTTGCCCCAACCTATAAAACCAACTCCTATCCCATGGCCCTTTTCTGCATTAGCCCACCTGCACCCAGGTGAATAAACAGCCATGTTGTTCACACAAATCCTGTTTGTGGGGGTCTCATCATTCAAAGAGTGCATTTTTAAAAGCCACTGATGCCTGGGGGATGAAGGGTTGGCTCCAAGTCCTCAGTCAGCACTGTGCCAGAACACCCAAGTGAGCCACAGCCCTTTTCTACCACCAACCCCCCAGGCAGGAGGCCACAAGCCAGGACAGCCCCCAGCCCACCGGGTGTGTGTCCGGTGCTGGAGCCTACAGGTATGGGAGGCACTGCCTGCTGATCACCCGCCTACTCTGAACATGGGGACCTGTGACAGCCAGGGGGTTTAGGCACCCTGGAGAAGGGCAAGGACTGATTGAAGAGGAGTGGAGAGAGTGCACGGGTAAGTGGGCGATGGCACTCACCTCAAGCTGGGTCCAGTTCACAGCCAAGTCACCTCTGCACTGCGTGGGATGCTGTCTTGAAGGCCCACAGGGAGAGAGCAGGCTGGGGGAAGTCCCCTCATTGACTCCAAGAGTGATCTGGGTGTGTGCCTCCCTAATCTTGTCCTCTACTCTCCTCTGGGAAGGTGTGCCCCTCAACCCCTGCACCACACCCTCCTTTACCCCTCCTGCTCTTGCCTGCCTTGTGAGATCAGCCCCTTGTGCATCTGCCTCACCCAGCCCAGGAGCCCAGTGGCCGAGGCTGAATGGAGTTTCTCACCCTAGAAACTTCCTTCAGCTCCTGCCTCCTTCTCATTTCCTCTCTGAGGGTCCCCAGGGGGCCTGGCAGCCATCTGCAGCCAATCCCTGCTCTGCCTATGCCAGAGTTCAAAAGCAGGGCTTCTGGGCTCACCTTGGCTGCCTGCACCCTGGCTCCTTGAGGGTCGGGGAGGCCCCACCACCAACCTTCATGTCTCCTATAACTCCCCAATTTCCTGGCTGCACAACCTGAGAAGTGCCTTGGTGTATGCACACTCACACTCATGCACACCTGCATGCACACAGGCACATGTACATCACACACTGGCAGACACACGTTGGGGGGGTGAGCAGGAGCTTAGCAGATGGTGCTCTTTCCTTCCCTTCCCAAGGAAGCTGCCCATGTTAACTCAGCAAACTGCTGCTCCTTGGCACAGGACAACTCACTCGAGTGCCTGCTGCCTTCACTACTTCATCCCAGGTGCCCATACCCCAGGGCCATGATCACACCTAAGTCCAGAGAAAAGGTAGGGCAACAAGGTGAACAGTCAATGGCAAAACAGTGGTGGGGGGAGGATTCAGCGTGACTGCCCCTAGCAACATCCAAGGAGGCACGGCAGCCTCAGTGCATCACCCATCCACCATGGATCTCTCTCTTCCAGGGCCTGAGAACATGTGGCATGACCCCCACTTCTTCTACAGTCATAAGATCAAGTGTGGTTGGCACAGATGTGAGGAAGGGAGAGTGTGGTTTGGCACAGGTGTGAGCTACAAATTCACAGACTGTCCACAGCCCGCCCATGTGCTGACCTCTGCTGAGTTTAGACCCAGAGACAGACCCCTGTCTCCCCTGCCCCGTGTCTCAAGGGGAACATATGTGCTTGGAGTGAGCAGTCACCTATCCTAGTATCCACATGTCTGCCTCCTGGAAGCTGATGAAACACATGGTGCAACCAAAGATTGTCTTGGCAAAAAAAAAAAAAATGAGAAAGAATCAAAGCAGCAAGGTGGGTCTCAGGCTGTCCCATAGACAGATAGAGCTTGTCAGTCCCTCTCTGCTGCTCCCAAAGGTGTTCCAATAAAGAAGAAGAAAAACCTGGCTGAAGCAGGCTAGTCCTTCCTTACAGCACCCTCCTTTCCTGGGTCCCCAGTTTCTTGTCCCCTCTTGGTGGCAGAAAGCCTGACACCTAAGAACACCTGAGTCAGGTCCCAGCAGAACAGTATACAAAATTGCTGCCTGTAACAATATGACCAATGGTGGGCTGAGCTTGGTGGCTCATGCCTAAATTCCAGCACTTTCGGAGGCCAAGGCAGGCAGATCACTTGAGTTCAGAAGTTTGTGACTAGCCTGGGAAATATGGCAAAACCATGTCTCTACTAACATTACAAAAAATCATCTGGGCTTGGTGGGAGGTGCCTATAATCTCAGGTACTCAGGAGGCTGGGCCAAGAGAATCACTTGAACCCAGGAGATGGAGGTTGCAGTGAGCTGGGATCATACCACTGCACTCCACATGGGTGACAGAGTCAGATTCCATTTCAAAAAACAACAGCAAATCAATATGACCAATGTCAAGAATACCTAATCACCTCATGGATTTGATTAAGGTAATTTCCAAGTGGAAAATAGAAAAGGCCAGCTGGATTTTTCCAGATGCCTATGAAAAAGATAAGCAGAGAGACATTTATTAAAGAAGCTATTCCAGTTTTTTAGTGGAATTAAGATGGAAAATCAAGGAACCAGGATTTGCTGGGTGAGAAAGGACTACTGTTCCTCACAGTGGTGTATCCAGGCAAAACCTTTCAAATCTAGGGCAGTAAAATCTGGTCTCTGGGAAGGATGAACTCAAGAATAGGGCTGTACAATCCTTTGTTGAGGTCTCAGGCATATTTAAGGGCATACTCAAGAGAATATCTGCATTTTTTTTTGAGATGAAGTTTCACTCTTGTTGCCCAAGAAGGAGTACAGTGGCACGATCTCCGCTCACTACAACTTCTGCCTCCTGGGTTCTGTCTCAGCCTCCTGGGTAGCTGGGATTACAGGCCACCATGCCCAGCTAATTTTTTGTATTTTTAGTAGAAACAGAACTTCACCACATTAGCCATGCTGTTCCCTTGAACTCCTGACCTCAGGTGATCTGCCCACTTTAGCTTCCCAAAGTTCTGAAATTACAGGTGTGGGCCACTATGCCTGGCCAACTTCTACATATTTAAAGACATTGTGCCTCACGCAGCAACTTCATAGAAGCCTAAGATAAAGAAAGATCTATTTTTTATTTTAAAATTTTATTTACTTATTTATTTATTTGTTTAGAGACAGAGTCTTACTCTGTTGTCCAGAATGAAGCACAGAGGTGTGATTTCAAAGAGGAAAAGAGAGAGGAAGAGAAAGATAGGCTTTCAGGGACCTGTCCACAGCTATTCCAGCCCCTGCTGTGAGAGTCTTCCCAGAGGAGTCCACAGATTCTGTGGGGCAGAGACCAGCCACCCACACCATGCCCTATCTGAATTCTCAGTCCACATGACTACAAGAGGCAGTCATAAATTATTGTGTTAACTAACTTGGTTTGGAGTTGAATTTTTGTTTTGCAGCAATAAATAACCAGAACAATTTAATTTACTGACTTAGAAAATGTCAAAAAATATGTTGTAAAGTGAAAAAATTTAATAGTGACATAACATGTATGGTGCCAATTTTGAAACAGAAAACTTTATATATGGAATCCATGTACACATAACATGCTTGCACATGTTATAATTCCAATGCTTTCTGTTAAATAATTCTGGAGAATCAGTATAAGAAAATAAATATATATATAATGACTTATTTATATATTGTATTTATACATAAATATATATTTTGCCTTTATGTATCTTATGAATAAGTATACATTATATATAAATATATATACTTATACATTTATATTTTATAAATATTTACATATAAATATTGTATACAAATTTATATACTTCTGTATGTATATTGCCTATACTTATATATTTTTATTTATGTTTATAAACATGTATCATTTTATTTACGTATATAAATATTTACATGTTTTAATTTGTATATATAAATATTTATAAATGGCTTTTTAAAAAAATTTTATTGCATTTTAGGTTTTGGGTTACATGTGCAGAATGTGCAAGATAGTTACATAGGTACACACAGGGCAGTGTGCTTTGCTGCCTTCCTCGCCTTCACCCCCATTTGGCTTTTCTCCCCAGGCTATCCATCCCCAGCTCCCCCCCGCTGTCTCTCCACTATTCCCCTCAATAGACCCCAGTGTGTAGTACCCGCCTCCCTGTGTCCATGTGTTCTCATTTTTCTCACTTGCCTATGAGTGAGAATATGTGATATTTCGTTTTCTGTTCTTGTGTCAGTTTGCTAAGAATGATGTTCTCCAGATTGATCCATGTCCTTACAAAAAACAAAAACTCATCATTTTTTATTGCTGCATAATATTCCATGGTGTATATGTGCCACATTTTCCCAGTCCAGTCTATCATCGATGGGCATTTGGGTTGGTTCCAGGTCTTTGCTATTGTAAACAGTGCTGCAATGAACATTCGTGTGCATGTGTCCTTATAGTAGAACGATTTATAGTCCTTTGGATATATATTCAGTAATGGGATTGCTGGGTCAAATGGAATTTCTATTTCTAGATCCTTGAGGAATCGCCACACTGTCTTCCACAATTGTTGAACTAATTTACACTCCCACTAGCAATGTAAGAGTGTTCCTATTTCTCTGCATCTTCTCCAGTATCTGTTGTGTCCAGATTTTTTAATAATCGCCATTCTAACTGGAATGAGATGGTATCTCAATGTGGTTTTAATTTGCATTTCTCTAATGACCAGTGATGATGAACATTTTTTCATGTGTTTGTTGGCCTCATGTATGTCTTCTTTTGTAAAGTGTCTTTTTGTATCCTTTGCCCATTTTTGAATAGGCTTGTTTGTTTTTTTCCCTGTAAATCTGTTTGTGTTCTTTGTAAATTCTGGATATCAGCCCATTGTCAGATGGGTAAACTGCAAATTTTTTTTCCCATTCTGTTGGTTGCCAATTCACTCTCCTGACTGTTTCTTTTGTTATGTAAAAGCTGTGGAGTTTAATGAGGTCCCATTTGTCTATTTTGGCTTTTGTTGTCAATGCTTTTGGTGTTTTTGTCATGAAGTCCTTGCCTACTCCTATGTCCTGAATGGTTTTGCCTAGATTTTCTTCTAGGGTTTTTATGGTGCCAGGTCTTACTTTTAAGTCTTTAATCCATCTGGAGTTAATTTTAGTGTAAGGTGTCAGGAAAGGGTCCAGTTTCTGCTTTCTGCACATAGCTAGCCAGTTTCCCCAACACCATTTATTAAAAAGGAAATCCTTTTCTTATTGCTTGTTTTTGTCAGGTTTATCTGAGATTGCATGGTTGTAGATATGTTGTGTTGCCTCCGATGCCTCTGTTCTGTTCCATTGGTCTGTATCTCTGTTTTGGTACCAGTACCATGCTGTTTTGATTACTGTAGCCTTGTGGTATAGTTTGAGGTTCGGTAGTGTGATACCTCCCACTGTGTTCTTTTTGCTTAGATTTGACTTGGCTATGTGGACTCTCTTTTGGTTCTATATAAATTTTAAGGTGTTTTTTTCCAGTTCTGTGAAGAAGGTCATTGGTAGCTTGATGGGGATAGCATTGACTTTGTAAATCACTTTGGGCAGTATGGCCATTTTCACGATATTAACTCTTCCTAACCATGAACATAAAATATTTCTCTAACTGTTTATATCCTCTCTTATTTCGTTGAGCAGTGGTTTGTAGTTCTCCTTGAAGAGGTTCTTTACCTTTCTTGCTAGTGTTATTCCTAGGTATGTTATTCTCTTTGTAGCAATTGTGAATGGCAGTTTGTTCTTATTTATTTATTTATTTATTTATTTATTTATTTATTTATTTTTATTGCATTTTAGGTTCTGGGGTACATGTGCAGAACGTGCAAGATAGTTGCAAAGGTACACACATGGCAGTGTATTTTGCTGCCTTCCTCCCCTTCACCCACATTTGGCATTTCTCCCCAGGCTATCCCTCCCCAGCTTCCTTGCCCCACTGTTCCTCCCCTATTCCCCCCTATAGATCCCAGAGTGTAGTACCCGCTTTCCTGTGTCAATGTGTTCTCATTTTTCCTCAACCACCTGTAAGTGAGAATATGTGGTATTTCATTTTCTGTTCTTGTGTCAGTTTGCTGAGAATGATGTTCTCCAGATTCATCCATGTCCTTAAAAAGGACAAAAACTCATCATTTTTGATTGCTGCTTAATATTCCATGGTGTATATGTGCCATATTTTCCCAGTCCAATCTATCATTATTTCTGCCTTCATTTCATTGTTTATCCAATGAACATTCAAGAGCCAGTTGCTCAGTTTCCATGAAGCTGTGCATTTCTGAGTTAGATTCTGAATTCTGAGTTCTAACTTTATTGCACTATGGTCTGAGAGACTGTTTGTTATTATTTCAGTTGTTTTGCATTTGCTGAGGAGTGCGTTACTTCCAATTATGTAATCAATTTTGGAGTAGCTGTGATATGGTGCTGAGAAGAATGTATGTTCTGTGGATTTGGTGGAGAGTTCTGTAAATGTCTATCAGGTTTGCTTGTTCCAGGTCTGAGTGCAAGCCCTGGATATTCTTGTTAATTTTCTGTCTGGTTGATCTGTCTGATATTGACAGTGGAGTGTTAAAGTCTCCCACTATTATTGTGTGGGAGTCTAAGTCTCTTTGTAAGTCGTTAAGAACTTGCCTTATATATCTGGGTGCTTCTGTATTGGGTCCATATATATTTAGGATCATTAGCTCCTCTTCTTGTTGTATCAATCCTTTTACCATTATGTAATGATCTTCTTTGTCTCTTTTGATCTTTGTTGCTTTAAAGTCTATTTTATCAGAGATGAGAATTGCAACTCCTGCTTTTTTTTTTTTTGCTCTCCATTTGCTTAATAAATCTTCCTCCATCCTTTTATTTTGAGCCATTGTGTATCCTTGCATGTGAGATCGATTTCCTGGATACAGCACATCGATGGGTTTTGGTTTTTTATCCAATTTGCCAGTCTGTGTCTTTTGATTGGTGCATTTGGCCCATTTACATTTAGGGTTAATATTGTTATGTGTGAATTTGATACTGCCATTTTGATGCTAGCTGACTGTTTTGCCCATTAGTTGATGCAGATTCTTCATTTTGTTGATGCTCTTTAGCCTTCGGTATGTTTTTAGAATTGCTGGTACTGGTTGTTCCTTTCTATGTGTAGTGCCTCTTTCAGGAGCTCTTGTAAAGCAGGCCTCATGGTGACAAAATCTCTGAGTACTTGCTTGTTGGTGAAAGATTTTATTCTTCTTTCATTTATCAAGCTCAGTTTGGCTGTATGTGAAATTCCAGGTTGAAAGTTCTTTTCTTTAAGGATGTTGAATATTGGCCCCCACTCTCTTCTGGCTTGTATAGTTTCTCCTGAGATATCTGCTGTTAGTCTGATGGGCTTCCCTTTTTGAGTGACCCGACCTTTCTCTCTGGCTGCCCTTAGTATTTTCTCCTTCATTTCAACCCTGGTGAATCTGACTACTATGTGCCTTGGGATTGCTCTTTAAGTGAAATGTCTTTGTGGTGTTCTCTGTATTTCCTGGACTTGAGTATTGGCCTGCCTTGCTAGGTTGGGGAAATTTTCCTGGATAATATCCTGAAGAGTATTTTCCAGCTTGGATTCATTCTCTTCGTCACATTCTGGTACACCTATCAAACGTAGGTTAGGTCTCTTCACATAGTCCCACATTTCTTGGAGACTTTGTTCATTCCTTTTTGTGCTTTTTCCTCTAATCTTGGTTTCTCCTTTAATTTCATTGAGTTGATCTTCGACTTCTGATATTCTTTCTTCTGCTTGTTCAATTCGGCTGTTGAAACTTGTGCATGCTTCACAAAGTTCTTGTGTTGTGTTTTTCAGCTCCTTCAATTCATTCATATTCCTCTCTAAGTTGTCCATTCTTATTATCATTTTCTGAAATCTTTTTTCAAATCTTTTTTCCAGGTTCTTAGTTTCTTTGCATTGCTTTAGAACGTATTCTTTTAGCTCACTGAAGTTTCTCATTATCCACCTTCTGAAGTCTGATTCTGTCATTTTGTTGCACTCATTCTTCGTCCAGCTTTATTCCCTTGCTGGTGAGGAGTTTTGGACCTTTGTAGAAAATGAGGTGTTTTTGTTTTGGGTGTTTTCCTCCTCTTTGCAGTGGTTTCTTCCCATCTTTGTGGATTTATCCACCTGTCATCTTAGTAGTTGCTGACTTTTCAATTGGGTCTCTGAGTGGACACCCAGATTGTTGATGATGAAGTATTTCTGTTAGTTAGTTTTCCTTCTAACAGTCTAGCCCCTATTCTGTATGACTGCTGAGGTCCACTCCCAGTCCTGCTTTTCTGGGGTACACCTGTAGCAGCTGCAGAATAGTGAACAGTTCCTTCTTCTGCTATCTTTGCTTCAGAATGATGCCCACCAAATGTCAGTCTGATTAGTCCTTTTTTGAGGTGACTCTTTGGATATACAGGGGTCAGGGAGCTGCTTGAGGAGACGATCTGTACTTTATAAGAGCTCAAGTGCTGAGCTGTGAGCTTCATTGTTCATTCAGGGTTGTTGGGTGGGTGTCTGCTGCAGCAGAACTTATAAATCCCCCCTTTTTTTTCCTCAGATGTTCTGTGTCAGGGATTTGGGGCTTCCTTTATGAGTATCCCTTGCACTGTCCTGCCCAGCTACGAGGCAGTCTAGTCACTATTTGTCTGCCAAGGCTTTGCCCTCCTACCACAAGGTCCACTCTGCTGCCACGAGTTTCCACCCTGCTGCCATGGGGCTTCTCCCTACTGTTGTGGGCTCTGCCCTGTTGGCTGAGTCTCTCTGTTATGGTGGGTTGCCTCGGCAATGGCAGGCTGCTTCCACAATGGGCATGATCCTCAGTAGGGGTGGAATGTGCCTGTAGTGGTGGATGTACCTCCCCCACCAAGCTGCACTGTCCTGGATTCAGCTGAGCTTGCAGTGAAACTCTCAACCCCAAGCATTTCAAATCGCAGTTTTGTTTGTCCCTGTGGGGGTGGGACCCGCTGAGCCTGATCACCTGGATCCTTGCCTCAGAGTCCTTTCTCTCTCTCTCTCTCTCTCTCTCTCTCTCTCTCTCTCTCTCTCTCTCTCTTTTAAGTTGAACTGTTGACTCTCTCACAGGTGTTTCAGTCGCCTGTATAAGGGGCGCCAGGATCTGTGTGATTTCCTGTGCCACTACCCACTGCACCAGCTCAAATCACGCTTCCCAGGAATCTCCTGGTATGGCTCACTGTCCAAGTCCCATTTAATCAGATGGATATGTTAATCTGCCCTCTTAAATCTCAGATTGCCGGTTTAACATGGCACCCAGTCCAGTGAGTTTTGTGCTGCTGTGCCACGGTGCTGGCCGAAATGGCCGTACAAGCCAAAAGGGCTGCGCTGGTGTCCCATGTCTCTCCTACACCTGGGAATTTTCCTGTTCTGTAAGCAACAAAGGTCCATATGAAAATGCAGCTTGGACTCACCCTCTGTGCCTTCACGGAGAGCTGCAATTACGAGTTGTTCCTACCATGCCATCTTGGAAAATCTGGCAGTTCATTCTTGATTTGGTTCTCTTTAAGTCTGCTATTGATGTATAGGAATGCTTGAGATTTTTGCACATTGATTTTGTATCTTGAGACTTGCTGAAGTTGCTTATCAGTTTCAGGAGTTTTTGGGTGGAGATGATGGGGTGTTCTAGATATACAATCATGTCATCTGCAAACAGAGACAATTTGGCTTCCTTTTTTCTTATTTGAATACCCTTTATTTCTTTTTCTTGCCTAATTACTCTGGCTAAAACTTCCAGTACTATATTGAATAAAAGTGGTGAGAGAGGGCATTTTTGTCTAGTGTCAGATTTCAAAGAAAATGATTCCAGTTTTTGCCCATTCAGTATGATATTGGCTGTTGGTTTGTCATAAATAGCTTTTATTATTTTGAGATATGTTCTAAAGATACCGAGTTTATTGAGGATTTTTAGCATAAAGGGATGTTGAATATTTCAAATGCCTTCTCTGTGTCAATTGAGATAATCATATGTTTTTGTTTTTGGTTCTGTTTATGTGGTGAACTACATTTATAGACTTGCATATGTTTAACCAGGCTTGCATTCCCAGGATGAATCCTAATTGATAATGGTGGATAAGGTTTTTGATGTGCTGTTGCAATCAGCTTGCCAGTATTTTATTGAAGATTTTTGCATCTATGTTCATCCTGGATATTGGCCTGAAGTGTTCTTTTCTTGTTGAGTCTCTGCCAGGTTTTGGTATCAGAATGATGTTGGTCTCATAAAATGATTTGGGAAGGATTACCTGTTTTTGGATTATTTGGAATAGTTTCAGGAGAAATAGTAACAGTTCCTCTTTGTGTGTCTGGTAGAATTCGGCTGTGAACCCATGTGGACCTGGGCTTTTTTTGTGTGGTAGTCTCTAAATCGCTGCCTCAAATTCAGATGTTTTTCTTGGTCTATCCATAGTTTCGACTTCTTTGTGCTTTAGGCTTGGGAGGACACAAGTGTCCAAAAATTTATCCATTTCTTCCAGGTTTACTTGTTTATGTGCATAGAATTGTTCATAATATTCTCTGATGATGGTTTGAATTTCTGTGGAATCTGTGGTGATTTCCCCTTTATCATTTTTTATTCCATCTATTTGGTTATTCTCTATTTTCTTTATTATCAATCTGGCTAGCGGTCTGTCTATTTTGTTGATCTTTTCAAAAAACCAGCTATTGGATTTATTGATTTTTTTGAAGGGTTTTTTGTGTCTCTATCTTTTTCAGTTCTGCTCTGATCTTAATTACTTCTTGTCTTCTGCTAGCTTTTGAGTTTTTTTTATCTTGCTCCTCTAGCTCTCTCAATTTTGATAATAGGGTGTCAATTTTAGATCTCTCCATTCTTCTTATGTGGGCACATATTGCTATATATTATCCTCTAGAGGCTGCTTTAAATGTATTCCAGAGATTCTGGTATGTTATGTCTTTGTTCTCACTCATTTTGAAGAACTATATTTCTGCCTTTATTTTATTGTTTATCCAGTCAATATTCAAGAGCAAGTTGTTCAATTTCCATGAAGCTGTGTGGCTCTGAGTTAGTTTCTGAATTCTGAGTTCTAACTTGATTGCACTGTAGTCTGAGAGACTGTTATGATTTCTGTTCTTTTGCATTTGCATTTACTTTCAATTATGTGGTCAATTTTAGAGTAGGTGTGATGTGGTGCTGAGAAGAATGTACATCCTCTGGATCTGGGATGGAGAGTTCTGTAAATGTCTATCAGGTTTGCTTGTTCCAGGTCTGAGTTCAAGTCCTGGATATCCTTGTTAACTTTTTGTCTGGTTGATCTGTCTATTATTGATAGTGGAGTGTTGAAGTCTCCCACTATTATTGTGTGGATGTCTAAGTCTCTTTGTAAGTCATTAAGAACTTGCCTTATACATCTGGGTGCCCCTGTATTGGGTCCATATATATTTAGAGTCGTTAGCTCTTTTTGTTGTATCTGTTCTTTTACCATTATGTAATGTCCTTCTTTGTCTCTTTTAATCTTTGTTGCTTTAAAGTCTATTCTATCAGAGATGAGAATTGCAGTTTCTGCTCTTTCTTTTTGTTCTCTATTTGCTTGGTAAATCTTCCTCCATCCCTTTATTTTGAGCCTTTGTATATCTTTGTATGTGAGATGGGTTTCTGGACACAGCACACCGATGGGCTTTGGCTTTTAATCCAATTTGCCAGTCTGTGTCTTTTAATTCGAGCATTTAGTCCATTTACATTTAGGGTTAATATTGTTATCTGTGTGAATTTAATTCGAGCATTTAGTCCATTTACATTTAGGGTTAATATTGTTATATTGTGTGAATTTGATCCTGCAGCTTTGATGCTAGCTGGCTGTTTTGACCATTAGTTGATGCAGATTCTTCATTTTGTTTATGCTCTTGTCCATTTCATATGTTTTTGGAGTGGCTGGTACTGGTTGTTTCTTTCTATGTGTAGTGACTTTTCAGGAGTTCTTGTAAAGTAGGCCTGGTGGTGACAAAATCTCTGAGTACCTGCTTGTTCACAAAGGATTTTTTTTTCTTCACTTATAAAGCTTAGTTTGGCTGTATATAAAATTCTTGGTTGAAAGTTCTTTTCTTTAAGGATGTTGAAAATTGGTCTCCATTCTCTTCTGGCTTGTAGGGTTTCTGCCGAGAGATCTGCTGTGAGTCTGATGGGCTTCCCTTTGTGGGTGACCTGACCTTTCTTTCTGGCTGCCCTTAGCAATTTCTCCTTCATTTCAACCCTGGTGAATCTGAAAATTATGTGCCTTGGGGTTGGTCTTCTTGAGGAATATCTTTGTGGTGTTCTCTGTATTTCCTGGACTTGAATATTGGTCTGCGTTGCCAGGATGGGGAAGTTTTCCTTGATAATATTCTGAAGAGTGTTTTCCAGCTTGGATTCATTCTCTTTGTCACATTCAGATACACCTGTCAAACATAGATTAAGTCTCTTCACATAGTCCCACATTTCTTGGAGACTTTGTTCATTTCTTTTTGCACTTTTCTCTCTAATCTTGCCTTCTCATTTTATTTCATTGAGTTGATCTTTGACCTCTGATATCCTTTTCTGCTTGATCAATTAATGCGTTTAAACTTGTGAATGCTTTGGGAAGTTTTTGTGTTGTGTTTTTCAGTTCCATCAATTCACTCATATTCCTAAGTTGTTCATTCTCATTAGCATTTCATGAAATCTTTTTTCAACGTTCTTAGTTTCTTTGCACTGACTTAGAACATGTTCTTTTAGCTCACGGACGTTTCTCATTACACACCTTCTAAAGTCTGATTCCATCATTTCATTACACTCATTCTCCATCCAGCTTTGTTTCCTTGCTGATGAGAAGTTGTGATTCCTTGTAGGAGGCGAGGTGTTCTGGTTTCAGGTGTTTATCTCATTTTTGCACTGATTTCTTCCCATCTTTGTGGTTTTATCCACCTGTCATCTGTAGAGTTGCTAATTTTCAGAATGGGTTTCTTAGTGGATGTCTCAATCATTGATGATGAATTTATTTTTGTTTATTAATTTTCTTTCTAACAGACTGGCTCCTCTGCTTTAAGACTGCTTTAAGACTGCTGAAGTTCACTACAGGCCCTGCTTGCCTGGGGGTCACCTGCAGCAGCTTCAGAAAAGTAAGGGTTGCTACCAGTTTCTTCTTCTGCTATCTTAGTCTCAGAATGATGCCTGCCAAATGTCAGTTTGATCAGTTCTTTGTGAGGTGTCTCTTTGTATATATGGGGGTCAGGGAGCTGCTTGAGGAGACAGTCTGTTCTTTATAGGAGCTCAAGTGCTGAGCTGTGATCTCTGTTGTTCATTCAGAGCTGCTAGGAAGGTACATTTAACTCTGCTGCAGCAGAACTCATAACCTTCTTTTTTTCCCAGTTTCTCTGTCCAAGGGGTTTAGAACTTTATTTATGGTATCTGTTGCATTGCTACCTTTTCTTTTTTCTGGGCTGTCCTGCCCAGCAAGGGAGCAGCCTAGTCACTGACTGCCTGCAGAGGCTTTGCTGAACTGCTGTAGGCTTTGTTCTGCTGCTGGCTTGGGCCTGCTCCTTTGTGAGCTTCCCTGTAGCCCTGTTTGTATGTGTGTGGTTAGAACTGTCTCTGCGATGGTGGCCCACATCTGTAATGGCAGACTCTCTCTGTTATGGTGGGTTGCCTCAGCAATGGCAGCATGCCTAAGCAATGGTGGCCTACCTCTTTAGAAGTGGAGTGCCTCAGTAATAGTGGATGCCCCTCCCCCACTGAGCTGCACCATTCTGGGTTCAGCTGTGCTAGCCATCAAACTCTCAACCTCGAGCATTTCCAATTGCTGTTTTGTTTGTTTTTGTGGGGGTGGGACCTGCCGAACCTGATCACCTGGCTTCCTGCCTCAGCGCCCTTTTTTAAGTTAAATAATTGACTCTTTCCCAGGTGTTCCAGTCACCTGCTGAAAAAGTGCTGGGATCTGTGTGATTTCTTATGCAGTGACCCACTGCACCAGCTGAAACAATGGCACTGCCTGGAAATCTTCCAGCCTGGCTCCCTGTTTCAGACTTGTTTAATCAGGCAAATGGGTGAATCTGCCTTCTTGCCAGCTTAAAAGGGCAACCAGACATGTGTATTTTGTACAGAGGGCCTCTGTGCTGTGGCGTCGGCAAAACAGCCATGCCAGCTGAAACAGCCACGCTGGCCAAAACAGCCACACTGGTGACCAGTAGGGCTCCTCCACCTTGGAATCTCCTGGTCTGTGTGCAATAAATATCCATCAAGAAATGTGACATCCACTCACCCTCTGAGCTTTCTCTGGGAGCTGCAATCCTGAGCTGCTCCTACAGGGCCATCTTGGATCAAAGATTCATTTGTAGTTTTATTAAATTCTAATTTTAAAAGGTGAAACATTGGGACATGGTAACTTATGCCTGTAATCCCAGCACTTTGGGAGGCTGAGGCAGGTGTATTACCTGAGGTCAGGAGTTTTAGACCACCCTTACCAACATGATAAAACCTTTTTTTTTTACTAAAAATTCAAAATGGACTTAATGTGGTGGTGTGTGCCTATAATTTTAGCTACTTGGGAGGCTGAGGCAGGAGAATTGCTTGAACTCTAGAGGTGGAGGTTGAAGTGAGCTGTGATCTCACCCTTGCACTCCAGCCTGGGTGATAGAGTGAGACTCCATCTGAAAACAAAAACAAAAAATAAGTGGATGTAATTTTAATATTTTTACTTTTGAAAAGACTTTGTTTTATTTTGGTCCAACATATGATCTATTATGGATAATGTTCCATTTGTGCTGGATAAGAATGTGTATTCTCATACTATTACATGAAATAGTCTATATATGTCTGGTAGGTGCAACCATTCTATAGCACTATGCAAACATATCATTTTCTTTTTAGCTTTCTGTATGAATAATCTATTGTAACAGAGTCCTCTACTATTTTCATATTTGTCTGTTTTTTTTTCTAAAGTTCTCTTAACATATGTTGATACATTTATGTGCTCCAAAATTGGGTGAATATGTTTCTAATTGTTATATCTTTTTGACGAATTATCCTCTTATTATTACAGAGTAATCTTCTTTGCCTCTTGGGACAGAACTTTTTTCTAGCAGTATATTTTGTCTGATATAACTATGGCCATTCTTACACTGTTTGTTTTTTTCTTGTCTAGATGCAACTTTTTTTCTCATTGTAATTTAGGTTCTGGGGTACCTGGGCAGATTATGCAGGATTGCTGCATAGGCACATACAAGGCAAGGTGGTTTGCTGCTTTCATCCACACATCACATATATCTGGTACTTCTCCCCTTATTATCCCTCCTTACCCTGCCCACCCACTCTGGTCCTCCCCAGCCTCCCCCACTGACTGCAGTGTGTGATGCTCCCCTCCCTATGTCCACATATCCTAATTGTTCAACATCTGCCAATGAGTGATAACATACGGTGCTTGGTTTTCTGTTCTTGTGTCAGTTTGCAGAGAATGATGGTTTCTAGGTTAATCCATGTTTCTATGAAGGACATAAACTCATCGTTTTTTATGTCTGCATAGTATTTCATGGTGTATGTATGCTATATTTTTCTATTCCAGTCTATCAGTGATGGACATTTGGGTTGATTCCTGCTCTTTGCTATTGTAAAGAGTACCACAACGAACATACATGTGCACATGTCTTTATAATAGAACAATTTATAATTCTTTGGGTATATACAAATTTCATTGCTGGGTCAAATGGTATTTCTATTTCTAGGTCCTTGAGGAATCTCCACATTGTCTTCCACAATGGTTGAGCTAATTTACACTCCCACCAACAATGTAAATGTATTCCTATTTCTCCACATCATCTCCAGCATCTGTTGTCTCCAGATTTTTTAATGATAGCAAAATAATACATGTTCTGCTTACACCACTATTTCATTTGGTTTATTTGTGGTGAAGAAAACTTTCTCGTGATTATTCAGAAATTAGAATTTTTTTAAAAAAAAATTCTATCTGCATTCTCCTTTTTTTTTTAAGCCAATATATTTTTAAAATGCAAAGAAGACACATTTGTTTTTTATCTGCACATCTCTTCCAGTCACTATGCTGAGGAGAGTCAATGTGAGCACAGCTGAGAATAGTTTTCTGACAGAATAGCCACTTCTCAGCAAAAATGACACAAAAATTATACATTTTTTAAATTTTTGTTTCGTTTTGTTTTGTTTTGTTTTGTTTTTCTGGAACAAAGTCTCACTCTGTCACCTAGCCTGGAATGCAGTGGCATGATCTCAGCTCACCGCAACCTCCCCCTCCCAGATTCAAGAGATTCTTCTGCCTCCACTTTTTGAGTAGTTAAGATTACAGGCACCTACCACCACAGCTGGCTAATTTTTGTATTTTTAGTAGAGATGGAATTTCACCATGTTGGCCAGGCCTGTCTGAAACTCCTGACCTCAGGTGATCTACCCACCTTGGCCTCCCAAAGTGCTGGGATTAGAGGTATGAGCCACCATGCCTGGCTAAAAGTGTAACTCTTTAGCTGGGTGCAGTGGTTCCCACCTGTAATTCCTGCACTTTAGGAGACCGAGGTGGGCGAATCACAACATGAAAAAATCAAGACCATCTTGGCCAATATTTTGAAACTGGTCTCAACTAAAACATACAAAAAATAGCTGGGCATGGTGTCACATGCCTGTAGTCCCACCTACTTTGGAGGCCGAGGCAAGAAATCAATTGAGCCCAGGGAGGCAGAAGTTGCAGTGAGCCAAGATTGTGTCGCTGCACTCCAGCCAAGCAACAGAGCAAGACTCCATCAAATAAAAAGTATAAATCTTTTATGAAACATCAACATATTTTCAGTAAATTAAACATATACATGAATAAAATTCTTGCAGTAAAATTAAAATTCATTTTGTTGATTCCTATTGAGCTCAAGTAATATTGGATAAAAAGCCAGCAAATAAAGAGCAAACTTATTTGAAATAGAAATATTGTAAATAAAGCTTTTCTGTCAATATAAGTAAAAATATTTTACCTCATACTATAGTCTTATCTATAGTTGTAGATTATCAAATGATACTTTTCATTACTAATTGTACTTCATATATGTATTCCATTCATATCAGCCTTCTTCACTGTTTCAATGCCTTCTGAACTTTACATCAGTCAAAAACAGGCTATCTGCTTCCAGGGAATGGAGGTGGTGTTATTGCTACTTTAAGAGTGATGATGAAGAGTACTTGTTTGAATTGTTTCCATGTGGAAAACACTGTAATTTTCCCCAAAGTACACACATTTATTATTTTTCTCTAAACTTACTGATGAAATAAACTTCTTAGTTAAGAAAGACTTGATCTCATTCAAATATGTTTTATGAAATTTGTTGACATTTTAGTGTCTCTGAGTTAAATGAAATATTGAAAATTCCCATGAATCTAAATAGAGGGTTATACATGAACAATCTTTTAACTAGAAGCCTTTCTGAAACAGAGTAAGATTCAAAAAATTTCTTTATAATATAGAAGAAATGTGTGAACTCTGTTCCTGGTAATCAACTTTGAACAAACAGCATTCTCACTTCCTGGTATTCCCACTGAGTCATTCAGGAAAAATTCGTATCTCTGTAAGGAGACAGAAAAAGGTGTTTGGGAGAGAGTCACAACGTTGAACAGAAATGCTTTCTATAGACCCCTATTAGTATCTTGATCTAATTGCTCTATCATTTGCATGACTAGATAGTTACTGAATCTAGTCATACTATTTTCTTTTTTGCAGCTAATGACATCTGTTACTTATAAGTTTTATACAATACCTTGCTAAGCTGAAACATAAAACTTTGTTAATTTACCCTAAATTGAGAGACTAGATTTGCAATTTTTAATCTTTCAATGTTAAAGCAAATCAGAGAAGAGTAATGTGTGTATGTTGTATGCATTTTCTTGCCCAACTATCAAAATTTTTCTCAGGTTCTCTTGGACACTCTATGCAACCACCTAAAAAATATTCCCTCCTAATTTCTTTAGCCAAGATACTAAATTTCAAAAGGTGAAAGACTTAAAATTTGGGCAAAGCCAAAATTTTGTATTTGCTTCATGACCATTTCAAAGAGCAGGACAATTATGCCAAGCCATTGAAACATTTGGCTCTGATGACTTTTCTTTTATTTCCAATGTTTTCTCTAATTGTTCATCTTATTGCATTAAGGTATAAGAGAAACTATCTGCATAACAATGTGTGCATTTAACAAATATTCATATTAAGATGTTCAAAATTCAGTAATGTATTACAGAATAGTGGAATTTTCTAAAATTAGAAAGTCAGATGGTTATTAATAAATTCATTATTGTTTCAACATTTTCTAATGTTGGAATTTAAAAAATTGGGAAGGTGAAGGTTTCAAGATGGCAACATAGAAACAACTCAGGATTGCAGCTCTCAGTGAAGGCGCAGAGGGTGAGTCCTAGCTGCATTTTCAAACGGACTTTTGTTGCCCACAGAACTGGCAAATTTCCAGGTTTAGGAGAGACACAGGAGAGCAGGGCAGCCCGCTTGCATGGCTGTTTTGGCCGGCACCACACCACGGTGCTGCAGCAGCCTGCACAAAGCTCACTGGTCTGGGTGCCCTGTTAAACCAGCAATCTGAGTTTTGGGAGGGCAGATTGACATGTCCATTTGATTGAACGGGACTTGCAAGGTGAGCCAAACCAGGAGATTCCTGGGAAGAGCAATTTGTGCCGGGGCAGTGGGCTGTCACAGGGGAGATCACACGGATCCCAGTGGCCAATCAGCAGGTGACTGGGGTGCCTGTGAGAGAGTCAACCATTGAATTTGGAAAGAAAAAGAGAGAGAGAGGAGGTACTCTGAGGAAGGAAGCGAGGTGTTTGGGATCAATGGGCCCCACCCTCACGGGGACAAGCAGCACGGTGATTCGAGGCACTTGGGGTTGAGAGATTTGCTGCGGGGTCAGCTGAAACCAGGATGGTGCAGCTCAGTGGGGGAGGGGCGTCCACCACTATGGAGGCAATTCGCCCCTATGGAGGCAATTCGCCACTACTGAGGTACCACCCACTGTTGATGCAGCCTGCCATTGCTGATACAACCTGCCATAACAGAGAGATGCTGCCAACAGGGCAAAGCACACCACAGTAGAACTGAGCCGCATGGCAGCAGGGCGGAGCCCCAGCAGGCAAACAGTGAATAGACTGCCTCCTAGCTGGGCAGGGCAGTGCAACAGATACTCATAATGAAAGCCCCAACTCCCTGAGACAGAGCATCTGAAGAAAAAAAAAGGTGGTTTTATAAGTTCTCCTGCAGCAGACGTAAACACATGTGCCCAGCAAACCTGAATGAAGAACGGAGCTCACAGCTCAGCACTGGAGCTCCTACAAAGTACAGACTGTCTCCTCAAGGAGCTCCCTGACCCCTGTACATCCAAAGAGCCAACTCAGAAAAAGGACTAATCAAACTGACACTTGGCGGGCATCATTCTGGGACAAAGATAGCAGAATAAGAAACTGGTAGCATCCCTCACTGTTCTGCAGCTGCTACAGGTGTACCCCAGACAAGCAGGGCCTGGAGTGGACCTCAGCACTCATACAGCAGAGGGGCTAAACCGTTAGAAGGAAAACTAAGTAACAGAAATACTTCATCATCAAAAATCTGGGCGTCCATTCAGAGACCCAGTCGAAAGTCAGCAACTACTAAGATGAAAGGTGGATAAATCCACAAAGATGGGAAGAAAACAGTGCAAAAAGGAGGAAAACACCCAAAACCAAAACACCTCACCTCCTACAAAGGACCCAAACTCCTCACCAGCAAAGTAGTAAAGCTGAATGGAGAATAAGAGTGACGAAAAGATGGAATCAGATTTCAGAAGGTGGATAATGAGAAACTTCAATGAGCAAAAAAATCATGTTCTAAATCAATGCAAAGAAACTAAGAACCTTGAGAAAAGATTTGAAAAATTATTCGAGGAAATGATAACAAGAATGGACAACATAGAGAGGAATATGAATGAATTGAAGGAGCTGAAAAACACAACATGAGAACATAGCGAAGCATGCACAGGTTTCAACAGCTGAATTGACCAGGCAGAAGAAAGAATATCAGAAGTCGAAGATCAACTCAATGAAATAAAATAAGAAACCAAGATTAGAGAAAAAAGTACAAAGAGGAATGAACAAAATCTCCAAGAAATGTGTGACTATATGAAGATACCTAACCTACGTTTGATAGGTGTACCTGAATGTGACAAAGAGAATGAATCCAAGCTGGAAAACACTCTTCAGGATATTATCCATGAAAATTTACCCAAGCTAGCAAGGCAGGCCAATACTCAACTCCAGAAAATACAGAGAACACCGCAAAGATATTCTGCAAGAAGAGCAACCCCAAGGCACATGATCATCAGATTCACCAGGGTTGAAATGAAGGAGAAAATACTAAGGGCAGCCAGAGAGAAGGGTCAGGTCACCCACAAAGGAAAGCCCATCAGACTCACAGCAGATCTCTTGGCAGAAACTCTACAAGCCAGAAGAGATTGGGGGCCAATATTCAACATCCTTAAAGGAAAGAAGTTTCAACCGAGAATTTTATATCCAGCCAAACTGAGCTTCATAAGTGAAGGAAGAATAAAATTTTTTGCCAACAAGCAAGAACTCAGAGATTTCATCACCACCAGGCCTGCTTTACAAGAGTTCCTGAAAGAGGCACTACACATAGAAAGGAAAAACCAGTACCAGCCATTCTAAAAACATACCAAATGCTAAAGAGCATCAACAAAATGAAGAATCTGCATCAACTGAGGGACAAAACAGCCAGCTAGCATCAAAATGGCAGTATCAAACTCACACATAACAATATTAACCCTAAATGTAAATGGGCTAAATGCACCAATCAAAAGACACAGACTGGCAAATTGGATAAAAAACCAAAACCCATCGGTGTGCTGTACCCAGGAAAGCCATCTCACATGCAAAGATTCACAAAGGCTCAAAATGAAGGGATGGAGGAAGATTTACCAAGCAAATGGAGAGCAAAAGAAAGCAGGAGATGCAATTCTCATCTCTGATAAAATAGACGTTAAAGCAACAAAGATCAAAAGAGACAAAGAAGGGCATTACATAATGGTAAAAGGATCCATACAACAAGAAGAGCTAATGATCCTAAATATATATGGACCTAATGCAGGAGCACCCAGATATATAAGGCAAGTTCTTAACGACTTACAAAGAGACTTAGACTCCCAAACAATAATAGTGGGAGACGTTAACACTCCACTTTCAATATCAGACAGATCAATCAGACAGAAAATTAACAAGGATATCCAGGGCATGAACTCAGACCTGGAACAAGGAAACCTGATAGACATTTACAGAACTCTCCATCCCAAATCCACAGAATCCATACATTCTTCTCAGCATCACATCACACCTACTCCAAAATTGACCACATAATTGGAAGTAAAGCACTCCTCAGCAAATGCAAAACAACGGAAATCATAACAAACAGTCTCTCAGACCATAGTGCAATCAAGTTGGAACTCAGAATTCAGAAAATAACTCAGAACCGCACAGCTTCATGGAAACTGAACAACTGGCTCTTGAATGTTGATTGGATAAACAATGAAATGAAGGCAGAAATAAAGAAGTTCTTTGAAACCAATGAGAACAAAGACACAACATACCAGAATCTCTGGGACACATTTAAAGGAGTATGTAGAGAAAAATAGATAGCAATAAGTGCCCACATGAGAAGAGTGGAGAGATCCAAAATTGACAACCTATCGTCAAAATTGAAAGAGCTAGAGGAGCAAGATAAAAAAAAAACCTCAAAACCTAGCCAAAGATAAGAAATAACTAAGATCAGAGCAGAACTGAAGGGGATAGAGACACGAAAACCCCTTCAAAAAATCAATAAATCCAAGAGCTTTTTTTGAAAAGATCAACAAAATAGACCACTAGCCAGACTGATAAAAAAGAAAAGAGAGAACAACCAAATAAATGCAATAAAAAACGATAATGGGGAAATCACCACAGATTCCACAGAAATTCAAACCATCATAAGAGAATACTACAAACAACTCTATGCACATAAACTGGTAAACCAGGAAGAAATTGATAAATTCCTGGATACCAGTGTCCTCCCAAGCCTAAACCACGAGGAAGCCAAAACTATGAATAGACCAGTAACAAGGTCTGAAGTTGAGGGAGCAATTAAGAGCCTACCATACAAAAATAGCCCAGGTCCAGAGGGGTTCACAGCCAAATTCTACCAGACACACAAAGTGGAGCTGGCACCATTCTTTCTGAAACTATTCCAAATAATTCAAAAAGAGGGAACCCTTCCCAAATCATTTTATGAGACCAACATCATCCTGATATCAAAACCAGGCAGAGACTCAACAAGAAAAGAAAACTGCAGGCCAATATCCATGATGAACGTAGATGCAAAAATCTTCAATAAAATACTGTCAAACGAATTGCAACAGCACATTAAAAAACTTATCCATCATGATCAAGTAGGATTCATCCCGGGCATGCAAGGCTGGTTCAACAAACACAAGTCTATAATCATCATTCACCACATTAACAGAACAAAAAAAAACCACATGATTATCTCAATTGACGGAGAGAAGGCATTTGAAAAAATTCAACAGCCCTTTATGCTAAAAACCCTCAAAAAACTAGGTATTGATGGAACATATCTCAAAGTAATAAAAGCTATTTATGACAAACCAACAGCCAATATCATACTTAACGGGCAAAAACTGGAAGCATTCCCTTTGAAATCCGGCACTGGACAAGGATGCCCTCTCTCACCACTCCTATTCAACATAGTACTGGAAGTTCTAGCCAGAGCAATCAGGCAAGAAAAAGAAATAAAGGGTATTCAAATAGGAAAGGTGAAAGCCAAATTGTCTCTATTTGCAGACAACATGATAGTATACCTAGGAGACCCCATCACCTCAGCCCAAAAACTCCTGAAATTGATAAGCAACTTCAGCAAAGTCTCAGGATATAAAATCAATGTGCAAAAATCACAAGCATTCCTATACATCAATAACAGACTTAAAGAGAACCAAATCAAGAATGAACTGCCATTCACAATTGCTACAAAGAGAATAAAATACCTAGGAATACAACTTACAAGGAATGTAAGGGACCTCTTTAAGGAAAACTACAAACCACTGCTCAACGAAATAAGAAAGGACACAAACAGATGGAGAAACATTCCATGTTCGTGGTTGGGAAAAATCAATATCGTGAAAATGGCTATACTGCCCAATGTAATTTACACAATCAATGCTATCCCCATCAAACTACCATTGAATTTCTTCACAGAACTGGAAAAAACCACCATGAACTTCATATGGAACCAAAAGAGAGCCCGCATAGCCAAGTCAATTCTAAGCAAAAAGAACACAGCGGGAGGCATCATGCTACCAGACTTCAAAGTATACTACAAGGCTACAGTAATCAAAACAGCATGGTACTGGTACCAAAACAGAGATATAGACCAATGGAACAGAACAGAGGCATCGGAGGCAACACAACATACCTACAACCATATAATCTTTGATAAACCAGACAAAAACAAGCAATGGGGAAAGAATTCTCTGTTTAACAAATGGCGTTGGGAAAACTGGTTAGCCATGTGCAGAAAGCAGAAACTGGACCCCTTCCTGACACCTTACACTAAAATTAACTCCAGATGGATTAAAGACTTAAACATAAGACCTGACATCATAAAAACCCTAGAAGAAAATCTAGGCAAAACCATTCAGGACATAGGAGTAGGCAAGGACTTCATGACCAAAACACCAAAAGCATTGGCAATAAAAGCCAAAATAGACAAATGGGACCTAATCAAACTCCACAGCTTCTTTTCAGTTTACACATCTGACAAAGGGCTGATATCCATAATTTACAAAGAACTCAAACAGATTTACAGGAAAAAAAACAAACAAGCCCATTCAAAAATGGGCAAATGATATGAACAGACACTTTACAAAAGAAGACATACATGAGGCTAACAAACACATGAAAAAATGCTCATCATCACTGGTCATTAGAGAGATGCAAATCAAAACCACATTGAGATACCATCTCACGCCAGTTAGAATGGTGGTCATTAAAAAATCTGGAGACAACAGATGCTGGAGAGGATGTGGAGAAATAGGAACACTCTTACACTGTTGGTGAAAGTGTAAATTAGTTCAACCATTGTGGAAGACAGTGTGGCGATTCCTCAAGGACCTAGAAATAGAAATTCCACTTGACCCAGCAACCCCATTACTGGGTATATATGCAAAGGACTATAAATGGTTCTACTATAAGGATACATGCACACGAATATTCATTGCAGCACTGTTTACAATAGCAAAAAACTGGATCCAACCCAAATGCCCATCGATGATAGACTAGACTGGGAAAATATGGCATATATATATAATGGAATGTTATGCAGCAATCAAAATGATGAGTTTTTGTCCTTTGTAAGGACATGAATGAATCTGGAGAAAATCTTTCTCAGCAAACTGACACAAGAACAGAAAAAGAAATACCACATATTCTCACTCATAGGTGGGTGAGAAAATGAGAACACATGGACACAGAGAGGGGGTCTACTACACACTGGGGTCTATTGAGGGAAATGGGGGAGCGACAGTGGGGGAGGCTGGGGAGGGATAGCCTGGGGAGAAATGCCAAGTGTGGGTAAGGGGGAGGAAGGCAGCAAAACACACTGCCATGTGTGTACCTATGCAACTATCTTGCATGTTCTGCCCATGTACCCCAAAACCTATAATGCAATAAAAATTAAAAAAAAAAGAAAAGAAAACTTGAGGCCAATACCTATGATGAACATAGATGCAAAAATCTTCAATAAAATACTGGCAACCCGATTGCAGCAGCACGTTAAAAAACTTATCCATCGTGATCAAGTAGGATTCATCCCGGGCATGCAAGGCTGGTTCAACATACACAAGTCTATAATCATCATTCACCACATTAACAGAACCAAAAACAAAAACCACATGATTATCTCAATTGACGCAGAGAAGGCCTTTGACAAAATTCAACAGCCCTTTATGCTAAAAACCATTAATAAACTTGGTATGGATGGAACATATCTCAAAGTAATAAAAGCCATTTGCGACAAACCAACAGCCAACATAATACTTAATGGGCAAAAACTGGAAGCATTCCCTTTGAAATCCAGCATGAGACAAGGATGCCCTCTTTTACACTCCTATTCAACATAGTACTGGAAGTTCTAGCCAGAGCAATTAGGCAAGAAAAAGAAAAAAAGGGTATTCAAATAGGAAAGGAGGAAGCCAAATTGTCTCTATTTGCAGACAACATGATAGTATACCTAAAAGACCCCATCACCTCAGCCCAAAAACTCCTGAAACTGTTAAGCAACATCAGCAAAGTCTCAGGATATAAAACCAATGTGCAAAAATCACAAGCATTCCTATACACCAATAACAGACTTAAAAAGAACCAAATCAAGAATGAACTGCCATTCACAATTGCTACAAAGAGAATAAAATATCTAGGAATACAATTTACAAGGAATGTAAGGTAACTCTTCAAGGAAAACTACAAACCACTGCTAAACAAAATAAGAGAGGACACAAACAAATGGAGAAACATTCTATGTTCATGGTTAGGAAGAATCAATATTGTGAAAATGGCTATACTGCCCAAAGTAATTTACAGAATCAATGCTATCCCCATCAAGCTACCATTGAATTTCTTCACAGAACTGGAAAAAACCACCATGAACTTCATATGGAACCAAAAGAGAGCCCGCATAGCCAAGTCAATTCTAAGCAAAAAGAACACAGCGGGAGGCATCACACTACTAGACTTCAAACTATACTACAAGGCTACAGTAATCAAAACAGCATGGTACTGGTACCAAAACAGAGATATAGACCAATGGAACAGAACAGAGGCATCGGAGGCAACATAACATACCTACAACCATATAATCTTTGATAAACCAGACAAAAACAAGCAATGGGGAAAGGATTCCCTGTTTAACAAATGGTGTTGGAAAAACTGGTTAGCCATGTGCAGAAAGCAGAAACTGGACCCCTTCCTGACACCTTACACTAAAATTAACTCCAGATGGATTAAAGACTTAAACATAAGACCTGACACCATAAAAACCCTAGAAGAAAATCTAGGCAAAACCATTCAGGACATAGGAGTAGGCAAGGACTTCATGACCAAAACACCAAAAGCATTGGCAACAAAAGCCAAAATACACAAATGGAACCTAATCAAACTCCACAGCTTTTGCATGGCAAAAGAAACAGTCACTAGAGTGAATCAGCAACCAACAGATTGGGAAAAAATCTTTGCAGTTTACCCATCTGGCAAAGGGCTGATATCCAGAATTTACAAAGAACTCAAACAGATTTACAGAAAAAAAAAAACAAACAAGCCCATTCAAAAATGGGCAAAGAACATGAACAGACACTTTACAAAGGAGACATACATGAGGCCAACAAACACATAAAAAAATGCTCATCATCACTGGTCATTAGAGAGATGCAAATCCAAACCACATTGAGATATTATCTCACGCCGGTTAGAATGGCGATCATTAAAAAATCTGGAGACAACAGTTTCTGGAGAGGATGTGGAGAAATAGAAACACTTTTACACTGTTGGTGGGAGTGTAAATTAATTCAACCATTGTGGAAGACAGTGTGGCGATTCCTCAAGGACCTCGAAATAGAAATTTCATTTGTCCCAGCAATCCCATTACTGGGTATATATCCAAAGGACTATAAATCGTTCTACTATAAGGACACATGCACACGCATGTTCATTGCAGCACTGTTTACAATAGCAAAGAACTGGAACCAACCCAAATGCCCATCGATGGTAGACTGAAATGGGAAAATGTGGCACATATACACCATGGAATATTATGCAGCAATCAAAAATGACGAGTTTATGTCCTTTGTAAGGACATGGATGAATCTGGAGAACATCATTCTCAGCAAACTGACACAAGAACAGAATGGGAAATACCACATATTCTCACTCATAGGCGGGTGAGAAAAATGAGAACACATGGACACAGGGAGGGGTGTACTACACACTGGGGTCTATTGTGGGGAATAGGGGAGGGACAGTTTGGGGGTGCTGGGGAGGGATAGCCTGGGGAGAAATGCCAAATGTGGTTTAAGTGGAGGAAGGCAGCAAATCACACTGCCATTTGTGTACCTATGTAACTATCTTGCACGTTCTGCACATGTACCCGAAAACCTAAAATGAAATAAAAAAAAAATTTGGAAGGTTTTTTAATGATAAGTTCAATTCTAGGAGGTTACTCACTTGGTATGTTAGTAATCAATTGTGTAGAATTTAGTAACCAGAATGTTGCAGAAACACCAATTTAATCAGGATAAGAATGAAATCAGTCTCTTTGGCGGACTTTGGTATCCCAGAGTCTAACCATTTACTTCGGCTGTGTAGACATTGCTTCATAATGCCAGGGACCCCTTTCAACCAAGTTGCCTTTGCTTTTCATTGACATGGTCATGCTCTGATCTCTGTTATTTCTTAAGCTCTCCCAGATGAGGGGTGATTATTTGTTGCATAAATGAGGTTCCTCATTTTTTCCTCCATCATGAGAAACTCCTATTCTCCCTACTGAAAGCAACATGTTGAAAGAAGAAATTGAGATCATATTTGAATATAACCCTTGCCATATGGCCATCATGAGCAGCTTACCACATGACTCACCAAGAAGTTTGATTAATTTCAGAGAATCAGAGGTGTTTTTCTATGATGTGCTTTTTCTCTTAAAAGCACATCTTATTAAGTTTAGTCTAATCAAGATAATCTCCCTTATGATAAACAGGAAGCCAATACATTATAACTAATTACATAGAAAATGTCCCACCACAGTCACCCATTCTCTCACACTCCAGAGAAAAGGTTTACACAGCAGGTGTGCACTGAAGTGGGAATCCTGAGGGTCATCTTAGAATTTCGTCTACCCAGATGAGTAGATTTCAAAAATAGTCTTTTAGTTGCTCTTTTTGTCTTTCTAAGTAAACAAAGGTATCATCTGCAAACACGATTTAACTGCTTTCTAATTTTATTCATCAAAATAATTATTTATCATTCCTTGGCTTACACTATTTCTCATTTATATTATACATTCACATGCAGACAATATAACAATATGAATGCATCCATTTTTTAATTTTTGTTAAATATTAAAGAAGATATTAAAGGTAACTTGTTTCCTGTTTGAAAGTGTTTTTATTCTTGTATTCAAGATTATTATCTCTGGAGTCAAAGTTGCTTGTGTTTTAATACTGGCTCTACTATTGTGAGCAAGTTCTTTCTCTCTCTGGCTCTGTTTCTTTCTTTGTAAATTGAGGATAATAATAATGTCTTTGTTATTAAGTTACTGTATGTGTTAGCCCATTCTCACACTGCCAGAAGGATGCACCCAAGACTGGGTAAATTATAATGAAAAGAGGTTAATCTGACTCACAGTTCAGCATGGCTGGGAGGCCTGAGAAGACTTACAATCATAACGAAAGAGGAAACAAACACATCCTTTTTTACATGGTGCCAGGAAGAGAAAACATGCTTAGCAAAAGGGTAAAAGCCCTTATAAAACCATCAAATTCTTTGTGCATGCTGGACCACACCTATAATCCCATCACTTTGGGAGGACAAGGTGGGTGGATCAGGAGATTGGGAATTCAACACTAGCCTGGCCAACATGGTGAAACCTTTTGTATTTACTAAAGATACAAAAACATAGCCAGAAATGGTGGCATACCTTTAGTCTCAGCTACTCAGAAGGTTGAGGTAGGAGAACCGCTTGAATGCAGAGGGTGGAGGTTGCAGTGGCACCAAGATTGTGCCATTGCACTCCTGCCTGGGTGACATGGCAAGACTCCATCAAAACAAACGAACAAAGAAACCAAAAAACCCCATCAGGTCTTATGTGAACTCACTCAGTATCATGAGAACAGAATGAGAATAACTGCTCACATGATTCAATTACTTCCAACTAGGTGTCTCCCATGACACATAGGGATTATGGGAACTACAATTCATAATGAGATTTAAGTGTGGACACAGCCGGACCATATCACTGTGAGAACAAAATTTATTAACACATCTATAGTATTATGGTTAGTGCTCAGTACAAATTAGCTATTAATGAGACATTTATATGCTGATTTATGTTAATACATGTTGCCACAGAAATATTTTTTATTACACATGAGTTTTCCAAACAACAGATGAATATGTATTTAAATTACAATTTTATTCTAAATGTGGTATATACATTTAGAATAATAACATACACAGTAGAATACTATACAGCCTTAAAAAGGGGGAGACAACGTCAATTGAAAAAGGATGGATAAATGTAGAGGATACTTTACTAAGTAAAATAAGCCAGATATGAAAAGACAACTACTGTATGATTCCACTTTTATGTGGAATCTAATAAATTTAAAATAACACACTACAATGTGGAATAATTGGTTACCAAAGGCTGTTGTTGATAAAAGAATGCAAAGTTTTACACACAGGATAAATACGTTTTGAGACCTATTGCACAGTCAATGATAATGTATTGCACATTTCAAAATGACTAACAGTAAGTTTTATTGTCTCACTGCAAAAAAATTATAGGTAAGTAAGGTGATAGATATGTTAGTTAACTTGACTTAATTATTCCATATTTTATACATATATGAAAACATTAAATTGTATCCCACAAATGTATACAATTTTGATATGTCAACCAAATATACTAGTAGTACATGTCTTTTTCTAAGAAAATTTAACAAATTGGGCAAGAGAAATAAATGTTTCTTCAAATATTATAATTTCAGAAAAAATATACATATATTTTTTTACACACAGCTTGCTTATTTAGTGATGTAGGGAAGTAAACTTTGATATCATGAGTAGTTTGAACCTACCACTCAATAATAAAATATGTTAATTATTATTGTTCTGAATAATATTTCTTTCTTTCTTTCACTTTCTTCTTTCATTTTCTTTCTTTCTTTCCTTTTGTTTTCTTTTCCTTCTTTCTTTCTGAGGTCTTTCTTTTTTTTTTTTGAGAAGAAGTTTCACTCTTGTTGCCTAGGCTGGAGTGCAATGGTGTGATCTTGGCTCATTGCTACCCCTGCTTCCTGGGTTCAAGTGTTTCACCTGTCTCAGCACCCTGAGTAGCTGGAATTACAAGCATGCACCACCACACCCGACTAATTTTGTATTTTGTGTAGATATGGGGTTTCTCCATGTTGGTCAGGTTAGTCTCAAACTCCCAACCTCAGTTGATCTGCCTGCCTCAGCCTCCCAAGGTGCTGGGATTACAGGTGTGAGCTGTCGCACCTGGCTTTATTTAAATAGGTAATACTTTAAAATACAGACTCTAAAGCAACTGTTTAAAGTAAATTCTCTCAATATAAATGGCTTTTTTCACTTATAGATAAAAGTTATATACATATATACTTTAAACTACCTTTAAGTTTATCAAGTGAACATAAAAAATTAGTTGGCAAAAAGAATTTATTAAACAAATGGATTAGAAAACACTTTGCCTCTTTCTCTAATTTTAAAACAAAAAAAACTCAGCATTTAAGTGTTTATTATTTGGTGTTACCAGAGTGGTAAAGAGCAGTACAAGATGAGGAAACTTCCTTTAGTATTTATATTCATGCCATGTGAGAATATATGAGAATCTGCCAAGGATAGTATTACAAATATCTATCGAATATTATAGTGCCAAACTGACAATTAAAATGAACACAAATTACAACCCCCTGGTGTGGACACGTTGTTGTTCCCAGGCTTACCATTGGTCCTGTTCAAAAACACTTTACAAATAACCAGAGCTAATAATTTTCTATACTCTCTCTATATGCTGGGCACTCTTCTCACACCTTTATTTGAGTTAATTAGTTGAATTTTACCAAAACCCTAGGATTTAGGCAGTAATATCCTTACTGTACAGCTGAAGAGTCAAGGACAAAGATGTCAAGAAACTGTCTCTAGGTCACACAGCCCATAAGTAGCGGAACCAGGATGCAATCAGGGGCCACCAGATACTGAGTTTTAACATTAACCATTAAGGCCAGTCACCCTCGGGCAATTATTTTTATTTTTTTATTTAAGATTTTTGCTTTGAATTTTCTAATTTAGTAGAAATAATGAAGAATTTAAAAACAACTGGTTTGACACAGATAATATGTAAAACTTTATTTTTGATTCAAAGTACTCAAAATAAAGCCTAAAACAAATACTTTGGTTGGTAAATGGTTTCTGATAACCTTATTTCTCTCATTACTTCAAAGAGTCACTAATGGTACTTTGGAAAAATATAATTTATATTAAAAGCTAGAATAAGGCAGGGTGCAGTGGCTCAAACCTATAATTCTAGCAATTTGGGAGGCCCAGGCAAGTGGATTACTTGAGGTCAGGAGTTTGAGACCAGATTGGCCAACATAGTGAAACTCCATCTCTACTAAAAAAAAAATATTAGCCAGATGTGGTAGTGGGTGACTGTTATCCCAGCCACTTGGGAAGGTGGTGCAGGACAATACTTAAACCTGGGAGGTGGAGATTGCAGTGAGCCGATATTGCACCATTGCATTCCATCCTGGGAAACAAAGCAAAGCTCTTTCTGAAATAAGCTAGAAAAGCCTATTATTTTATTTAAAATTTGTGATCTAAATTTACAACATTATTCATTGACTCATCTAATGTTTCTGAAAGTTTTGAAAACACTAATATATGATGGCTTTTTCAGCCAGGCACAATGGCTCATTGTCCACAAGACCTGTAATCCCAACACTTTCAGAGTCCAGGGCATGTGAATCACAAGGTCAGGAGTTGGAGAAGAGTTTGACCAACACGGTGAAACCTCATCTCTACTAGAAATACAAAAATTATCTGGGCATGGTGGCATGTGCTTGTAATCTCGGATACTCAGGAGGCTGAGGCAGGAGAATGCTTGAACCTAGGAGGCAGAAGTTGCAGTACACTGATATTGCACATCTACACTCCAGCATGGGCAACAGAGCAAGACTCTGTCTCAAAAAAAGTACTTTTTTATATAGAATGATTAAAGAATATTGTTTCCTTAGCGACTAAAATGGAACAAATTCAAATTACTAATCAATCACTTAAAATGTGGTTTTAAATAGCATTTAATGACCACATATGTAGTTTCTTTGAAGTCATTTTAACAACTTGCTTCTTTACTTTTGCTAGAAAAAATGAAAATTAAAAGCCTGAGAATTTTATTCTAATTTTAGTGACCATCTTACTGTATGCTTATGGTCAGAGAAACCCTTTGCTACTTACATTTAGGAGAGAAATGATTAGTTTGCAGTAAACCAAATGGAAAATTGTTGGTCAAAATTATAAGTGATTACAATATTATATATCTGCCTGTTCAAATTGTTTTTACTTATAATAATGTAGAAACTATAAAGATATATAAATTACAAAGAACCAAACAATGTATCAATGCATTTTTCTCAATTTTTCTGTGCTGTTTTTGTTATTTAATTTGTCAGTAACAGCAGTAGAGACTCTGATATTTACCAGCATATTCTGGGTTCAGCAAAGCATGGGAGGAGCCAACATATATTAGTAATTTTACTTTCAGCTTGGGGACCTTTATTTTCTGCTGCTGATAGCAATGTAATGTAAGACACTAAAAATCAAGTGTTGCTACCTGTCACATAATTAGACACTCTGTGAGCACAATAAACATCTTTGCATGAAAAAATAACTGAGCAAATGTTTTAATCCAAAAGCTGCCATAATCTCTAAAATTTTCTTTGAGGAAATGGCAAAATGTTGGCTACTGTTAGGTGACTAGGAATGACAACTGTAGACTGTGAACCTCTCCCACTAAGAAAATTTAGAAAATAATATAAAAATTTCTCAAGATTGTAGCATTAATATGAAAAAGAAATACTCTTTAAAATTTTAAATTCACAGAGCTCATTTTATTTGCAACATTGAACAATCACACTCAAAAGTGCAAGATTCTGCATGAATACATAAGTTGTTCTATAAATATATCATACAATTACATTTAATCATATCCCTTAATATTAATTATTTTATAAATTTAACTTCTGAGATATGTTTTCTAACAAATTTTGTGTATGCTACATTTTGTCTTAGAATCTAATAAAACATTTTTTAATCAAGATAAACAGTGCTAACTGATTTAATCTTCTTACCTGTGGACGCCGTATGCCTTTTATCTCAACGAACTGATATGGAAGTACATTGAGAAACTGTAAAGAAGCTCACGCTTCCATGTTTAACACAGTTTTTTAATATTAAAAAATTCCAAACTTCTCATCAGAACCTACAAAGTATTGTGTGAAATGATGTGGCACAGAGAGAACAGTGAAAAAACTGTAGCCATAACAGAGAAAAAAGGGGAAGGACTGTGTTGGACACATCATTGTGATAAACATAAAAAGACACAAAATGAAAGATAGTGAGAAAATTTAAAAAGCAGAATTTGTATTTATCTCTTGCACTTTTTGTATTTCAAAACAAAACATGCTTTCCCAAAGTCTTTTTTTTTTCTTTTTTGTAGCTTAAGCCCAGAAGGTGGGTTCACAAAACTCACTATTTGTTTTTAGAAAGAAAGAGAGAAAACGGGAAGAGAGAAAGAACAGGAGTCTTGCTCTATTGCCCAGGCTGGAATGCAATCTAAAAGTAGGTATTAAAAGCCTCTTTTATGCTGATAATTGTGCTTAACAGTGGAGACAGGAAGGAATAAGAAAAGAAAATAACAAACAAACAGCCAACCAATATTTCATTTAAATCTGTGAAATGCTATGCAAATGCTGAAGAGTGATTTGCTTCCATTTATGTGGTCACTTTCAAAATAGGTGTAATGTGGTACTGAAAAAATATATGTTCTGTGGACCTGGGTTGAAGAATTCTATAAGTATTCACTGAGTTTACTTGTTCCAGGTCGGAGTTAAAATCATAGATGTCCCTGTTAATTTTCTATCTCATTGATCCATCAAATATTAACAATGTGGTGTCAAAGTCTTCTGCTATTATTGTGTGAAAGTCCAAATCTCTTTATAAGTCATTGAAAGCCTGTCTTATGTATCTGGGTGCTTTTATTTTGGGTGCATATACATTTATGATCATTGACTCCTATTGTTGCATTGATCCATTTATCATCATGTAATGTCCTTCTTTGTTTCCTTTAGTCTCTGTTACTATTAAAGTCTATTCTGTCAGAGACGAAAGTTACAGCTCCTGTTTTTTTCTTCTCTCCATTTGATTGGTGAGTCTTCCTCCAACCTTTTGTTTTGAGTCTTTGTGTGTCCTTGCTTATGAGATGGATCTGGATACAGCCTGCCGATGTGTTTTGACTTTTTATTCAGATTGTGTGTCTGTGTCTTTGATTGGGGCATTTAATTCATTTAAATTTAGGATTAATTTTAATATTTGTGAATTTAATATTGCTGTTTAATGCTAGCTTGCTATTTTGCCCATTAGTTGATATAGATTCTTCATTATGGAGTTACTGTTTACCTTTTGGTAAGTTTTTGGGATGACCGATACTGGTTGTTCCTTTCTGTATGTAGTGCTTTTTGCAGAAGCTCTTAAAAAGCAGGCCTGATGGTGGTGAAATATCTGAGTGCTTGCTTGTTCATGAAAAATTGTATTTTTCCTTCATTTATAAAGCATAGTTTGGCTGGATATGAGATTCTGGGTTGAAAATTCTTTTCTTTGAGGATGTTGAATATTGACCCCCACTCTCTTTTAGTTTGTAGGGTTTCTGCTGAGAGATCTGCTGTATGTCTAATAGGCTTCCCTTTATGGGTAACCTGACCTTTCTCTCTAGCTGCTCTTAGAATTTTCTTCTTTATTTCAACCCTGGTGAATCTAAAAATTTTGTGTTTTGGGGTTGCTATACTTGAGGAGTATCTTTGTGGTGTTCTCTGTATTACCTGGAATTGAGTATTGTCCTGCCTTACTGGGTTAGAAAAGTTTTCCTGAATAATATCCTGAAGAATATTTTCCAGCTTGGATTCATTCTCTTCATGACATTCAGATACACCTATCAAATGTAAATTAGGTCTTTTCACATAGTCCCATATTTCTTGGAGACTTTGCTCATTCCTTTTTACTTTTTCTTCTCTAATCTTGTCTTCTCATTTCATTAAGTTGCTCTTCAACCTCTGATATCCTTTCTTCTGCTTGATCAATTCGAATGTTAAAACCTGTGCATACTTCATGGCATTCTCATACTGTATTCTTCAGTTCCCTTAATTCATTTATATTCCTCTCTAAATTGTCTATTTTTGTTAGGATTTTGTCAAACCTTTTTTGAAGGGTCTTAGTTTCTTTACATTGGCCAGAACATGTTGTTTCACCTCACAGAAGTTTCTTATTATCCACCTTCTGAAGCCTAATTCTGTTAATGGAACACACTTGTTCTCCATCAGGCCTTGTTCCCTTGTTGATGAGGAACTGTGATCCTCTGTAGAGGGAGAGGTATTCTGATTTTTGGTTTTCTCAGCCTTTTTACACTGGTTTCTTCCCATCATTGTAAATTTATCCACCTGTCATTTTTGTAATTACCAACTTTCAAATGAGATGATCTCATTTGACTCCATGTCTCACATCTGGGACATGCTGATACAAGGGTGGGCCCTCATGGCTGTGGGCAGCTCCTTCATAGACTGGAATCGAGCACCTCTGACTTTTCCAGATATACAGTGAAAGCTCATGGTGGATTTGTCTTTCTGGGGTCTGGAGTATAGTGACCTTCTCACAACTCCAGTAGGCAGCTTCAGTGGAGAGTGTGCATGAGGGCTCCAACCCACGTTTCTTTTCTGCATTGCCCTAGTCAACACATGGAAGTCACCAACACTTGAGGATTACACTTTCTGAAGAAATAACCCAAGTTGTTCCTTGGTCCCTTTTAACCAAAGCTGAATCTGAAGCAGTTGAGATGCAGGGAACCAAAACCTGAGGCTTCATAAAGCAGTGGCACCCTGGGCCTCAACCATGAAACCATTGTTTCCTCCTAGGACCCCTGGCCTGTAACAAAAAGACCTGCCTCAAATCTTTGACACGACCTGAAGACATTTTTCCCATTGTCTTGGCTATTGACATTCAGCCCCTCTTTACTTCTGCAAATTTCTTCAGTAGCTTCAATTTATTTCCAAAAACTGGGGTTTTATTTTCTACCTTATTATCAGGCTGCAATTTTTTGAAACTTTTATGTTCTGCTGCCATTTTAAACATAAGTTTCTCATCTCCATTTGAGATCACCTCAGCCTGGACCTCATCATCAATACCACTATTAGCCTTTTGGTCAAAAGCATTCAACAAGTCTCTAGGAAGTTCCAAACTTTCCCACATCTTTCTATCTTTTATAAGCTCTCTAAACTGCTTCAATGTCTGCCTATTATCCAGTTCCAAAGTCACTTCCACATTTTCAATTATGTTTATAGCTGTGTCCCAAACCCCCAGTATTAACTTTCTGTATTAGTCTGTTTTCACACTACTATAAAGATACTGCTAGACAATGAGTAATTTATACAGAAATGAGGTTTAATTTATTCACAATTCTGCATGACTGGGGAGGTCTCAGAAAACATACAATTATGTGCAAGGCAACAAAGAAAAAAGTACCTTCTTCACTAGGCAGCAGGAGAGTGGCCTATGTAGGATTCCCTGTTCAGCTGCAAGGACAGGGCTGGAAAGTTGAAAACTTTCTGCATCCAGAAACAGAAACTCCCCCAGTTCTTCCCTTGGCAATTAAATGGTCCAGGGAACTGGCCTTTGTGAGAATTAAAAACCTAAATTAGTGCAGTTTGAACCTTTGACTGTGTGTGAATTGCTGCAGGAGATTTCAGTTGGCAAAAGAGATGCCAAGGAGATCTCCTGGTGTAAATGGTCCTTCCTTACTTCTTATAATTTAATGTGACAGGATAGAGATAAGTTGCTGCAAGAGAAATAAATGTAAGCTGGGAAAGAAGAATGCTAATTTGACTTCCTGACTACCCCTGGCTCAATGCCAGGTCTATGTCTTGACTGATCAGGCTCAAAGGTAACAGCCTATTGCTAAAGAAAAATGGCTGTCTGAGTGATGCAGTCAGGGAAAAACTAAAAACTAGTCAGTCGGGCTTGGAGCAGGTAAAAACCCAGCTCCTATCTTAAGGATGGAAAATTGACCTTGATAAAATTTAAGGACCTGCACAAACTGTAAAATTTCTTGGCATCTTATGGAATACCAAGAAATAATCCATTTTACTGAAGACTAAGGCTAAAATAATGGAATTTGCAATCCCTTCCACTAAAAAGGAGACAAAGAAATTTATTGGCTTGTTTGGAATCTGTAGATATCATATTCCCTATTTGAGTAACACCTTACAACCTCTGTATGCAGTAACTTGAAAACATTATAACTTTCACTGGATAAAGAAAGAGAATACAGCCTTTGAACAAGCTAAACAAGCAGTACAACTGACTCTGGATCTATAGCCCATCCAAGATGGGCCAGTAGAACTTCAAATACCTGTCCTGAATTAGCATGCTAATTGGAACCTTTGGCAGAAACAAGATGGAAAGAGGGTACCCTTGTAGTGTTGAACCCAGATGCTGCCAGAGTCTGGCAAAGCTCATAATCCTTTCAAAATGCAACTGTTAGCTTGCTATAGGGCTTTGCTGGAAATGGAGTACCTCTGCTTCTACCATGATGTCTATATGAAGCCTGAAATTTCTATTATGACTTGAATCATGAGCATCCCCAAAACCCACCAAATAGGGCATGATTAAGAAAGTAGCATCATACAATGAAAAAAATATATACCATATAGGGCTAAGCCAGGACCAAAGAGAATACCATTTTTACAAGATTTGTTAACTCAGGAAGCCACTGAGCAAGTCCTGCAAATAGGGAAAGAATCCTGTCACATCAAATCAGGCAAATCCTTTAAAGAACTAAGTCCAGAGAATCAGGAATGTGCTTGGTTTACTGATGGATCCCCCAAATACATTGGTGGGACCCAATGCTGGAAGGCCATGGCTTATAATCCTGTTACAAAGGAAGAGGTGAGAGCAGCCAGCTGACTAAATTAGTAGCCATCTTCTCAGCTATTCAGGAGGAGGCCAGAGGGATTTGTCACTTTTATAATAACTCTTGGTCAGTAGCAAATGGTCTTTCTTCCTGGATGCCTCAATGGCAATGAAACAAATGATTAATTGAGAATTAAGAGGTTTGGGAAAAACAATACTGGGAGGATAACTGAATCCTGTGCACACTACTATTATCACTGTTATGCTGATGCTCATGCATCTCTGCTCTCTCTTGACAGGCTATTTAATCAGCAGACAGATTAACAGGCCAAAATTTTTACCATATCCACAAACTCAAATTTGAATGAATGGGTTACAACATGTTCAAGCCTTGCAATGAGCAGCATTATGGTGTATGGCGGTATAATCGATAGTGATTACCAGAGAGAGTTCAAAATCATTTTACACAATACCACCCAAGACTTCAGATGCAAATCGCCCTGATGCTGGTAGTACCCTGTCCACAATTAACCCTTGAGAAAATTTCTGCCCTAATAGAAAAGCATACAGAACTGGAGGATTTTGGTCCACTGGAGTGGGCAGCTTAAATCCTGGGGCCAATGTATGAGGGCAGAAAATGAAGGGGAAATTACAAGTTTAGAAACAATATCATGTTCCCCTCCATTTTTGTCATTATGGGTAATAATCTATTTACTGATGGTCAGCACCTGTATCTTTGTGTCTGAAGTTGAGAATAAATTTAACTGGGTAGCCACCACTGCAAAAGAAGTCACCTGCAGTCAGTGCTGGCTATGTATTGGATTGCCAGAGACCTCATGGAATGAGTTACCTTGAAAAATTTTCTCTACCAACATTTCCAAGTTGTTATGTCACTACCAATGAGGTCAGGAAAGTAGCACCTGTAATCCAACCTGGACTTCTTTTAACCAACCACCCCCAACCCAGACACCTAAGTGAGGAAAGAAGAGACTTTATTCAGCTGTGGATCATTGGTAGACTTGTGACCAAAAGCTGAGCTCCCCAAAAAGCAGTATTTTCCCCCTTTTTAAAGACATAAAAGTCTGAAGGGAAACAAATAAACTGAGTCATTGTCCATTGGCTGGACATTTGACCTTACAGTCTTTGGCTTTCATTGATTTCCTAATTTACATTTAGCACATGGGAAGGAGAAAAGAAGAATTACAGAAGTTGAAAAAAAGGCAGTAAATCACTTAGTGACAGAGGCATTCCTAAGGGGGTGTCAAGTTTGTGCAAACATGGAGTACTAACTCAGGGAAGGTCCTTGGGCAGCAGGAAAAACATTCTTTTCAACATTTTCAAGGCTTATAGATAACATAGGCACCAGTTACAGAGAGGGCAGTTATTTTCTCAGCCTTTGGGCCCCACCATGGCCAGGCCAGTGAATTTAGCATCTCACCTGACTCCTGGCTTCAGCTTTTTGCTATTTTACTTCTTTTACCAGCAAACATTAAGCAGAAAATAAATGGCCTCCCCCACAAACCAAACAGACTATTTTGCCCAAGTCCGACAAGACAAAATCCACCCTTGCAATGGGTCAAAGGCCTTTGTATCCTACCCAATGTGCCTGAAATGGCATATACTGAGAACCTGCTGTACAGTTAGCTGAAATCCATATTGCCCTTTTTGTGTCTGGAGGTCTTAAATGTCTCCTTTAATGTTACTCTGCCCCCAGTGAAACACAGTCTCTTTCCTCAATCTAGATGCTTACACACATTGCTGCTTGTGAATGAGCTGGACTCCTTGGTGATATTACTCTATCACAGTATTCTCCCCTTCTGCTGGTACAATTCTGCTTCAGCAACAAATTAAAATATGAAGCTTACATGTAGAAAAAGCTCTTCATGATAGTAGCACTGAACTTACATTGTTATCAGATGAATTTGCTCAGCTATGTACCATTGTGTTGCAAAATCAAATGGCACTAGATATGCTTACCACAGCCCAAGGAGGGTTCTGCATGTTGCTGCATACTGAATATTATGTATGTATCCCTGAAAATTCTCACAATATTACTCTCCTTGCCCAAATCATTCAAGGACAAGTAAAACAGTTAGAATCTAAATGTCAGGATGCCATCATGAATTGTCTGTTCAACTGGCATTGGTGTTGGCCATGGTGGGAGGGGTTTTTATTGAGTATGGAGGAAAAATTAAATATTAAATTTGAACTCAATTGAACATGGACACAAACAATGGTCACCAAGTCCTGGAACATTTTGTGTGAGCCCCTTAAGGCATTTATCCAGCTCTGTTTCAAAGAAGTCTCTATGACAATCTATTCTGATATGTTAGTTATTGAAAACTAACAGACAATTGTAAAAACAAATTGACCTGATTGTGTTCCTTGAGACCAGTTGCAAAGTGCTCTCATGACTGGGCCTCATGACAAATGACTGTTATCAGTTTGCTTATTATATCATTTGCTGATTATATCTTCATTGTCATTTACATGGAATAAAGTTATTGTGTCTTTTCTTCTCCCATTGAGTGTCTCCTGCACAGAACACCTCTCTTACTGTCATAGCCAGGAATTCAGTTTTTAAGTTTTTTCTGGGGTCACCTTGTCAAGAGGAAATAAGTTCAGTTGCTATGGGGCTTAGAATTTTATTCTGAGTTTATATTACATTCTAAACCCCCTAACAGAATGAATTCTTAACAAACAGAAATTTTAATTTCTGAACATTCTTCTAATAACATTTGTACAGGTAGTGAAAAAACTAAAAAAAAACTGTGGTTTTTTTTTTTTTTTGCACTGATGATCTACCTCATTAAAATTTAATCTATAAAGTGTGTTTTAGCCAGCTATCCAGGCTGCTAAATTTACTGCTTTATCCCATAGTGAAGAATGTCACTTTAAAATAACATAATTTCTATGGCATATATTTTTAAACCATGACTTAAATTTGAAAAATTATAATATTCAAAAATCCCAAAGATTGTTATACTGATGCTCCACCAAAATTTATCATTCCAATGACTACAGAAAATTTTTAATAGTTGTTAACTATTACAATGAAATTAAACTTTAATAAAATAACTGACTTACAAACCTCAGCAATAGGACAAAAACATTCAAAGATATCAGTTCCTTCTGACAAAAAAAAAAATACTCACTTGCCATTATAACTTCTGTGTAAGCATATTACTAATGTCAGATAGAAATTAAATTTCACCTTAACAATATAAACAAACAAAAGAACTAGTTAAACTGATAAAAACTGTTAAACGTATGCTCAAATTTACTGAGAGAATCATGGGTACATCATACAATAGTAACATTCTAACAGTTTTAAGTAAATAAATAACGAAAAATCTTACCCCTCCTACCTACCAGGAGGTACGCATCCCCGCTCCCAAGTGAATGGAAACGGTGCCTTCTGGGTGGGTTGTTCTGCTTCCTCTGGCACCTCTTGTTGGCAGCGTCACAGGTTCAAGGACAGGGTAGGCGTTGGGGAACGGGGAGGGGTCAGGCTCAGGCGCGTCCTTCTCAAGGGGCTGGGCAGGTGCGGAGAAGGGCAGAGCAATGCTGCCCCAGGAGAGGGAGCGTCCCGCCACCCCTGTCTCAGGCGGACACTGCAGGAGCTGGGTGGGAAAGTGGAGGGATGAGGGAATGCGTCTGGGCCAGGTGGCCCATTAGCCCTTGATGGTGAGGGAGGGGCGGTTGGAGACAAGAGAAGTCCCAGATCAGGAGCCTGGCCTTTCCCAAATCTCCAACTATGTCCCGGCCGGCTCAGGTAACAAGCTTACTCCTTCTGCAGACACCAAGCGGGCTGTCCTCCCTCCTGCCCGAGGTGGGAGTGGGGACAGCCTGCAAGCGAATAGCTCAAGAACACCGGCCTGCACCCTGTGCTCAGCGTGATGTCCTGGCTGGTGCCCCTCAGAGCCCACAGGAAGCAGTGCGGCAGGTGTGCAAGAACCCAGCACCAGGCAGCCATGAGTGGATGGATGCCCCAGAAAGGTGGGGCTGCTGGCAGTCAAGAACCCATTGCCAAATTCAGTGGCATGATGTTGGGTTTTTTCCCCTATATTTTTTGTGTAGGAGTTTTACAGCTTTTGGCCTTACATTGAGGTCTTTAATCATTTTGAGTTTTTAAAAATATGGTATAAACTACAATTCTGACTTCTATATTTCACTTGTTGATTGTAAGTCTTCCCACCATTGTTCGTTAAAAAGGGCTGTTCCCTCTCCATAGCTTGGCCTTTGCATCCTTGTTGAAGATAATTTAGACCATATATACAAGGCTTTTGTCGGGGGGTCTCTATTATTTACTATGTCTACATGTCTTTATTTAATACATTTCTTTTTTGATTTTCTCCTTTTTTTTTTTGAGGCAGATTCTCTGTCATCCATGCTGGGGTGCAGTGGTGCGACCATGGCTCACTGCAGCCTGAATCTTTCAGGCTTAAACAATCCTCCCACCTCAGCTTCTGGAACAGCTGAGACTACAGATGCATGTCACAATGCCTGCTTAATTGAAACATTTTTTTTTCTTTTGTAGAGTTGAGAATTCCTCACTATAATGTCCAGGCTGGTTTGAACTTCTGAGTTCAAGGAATCCTCCTACCTCAGCCTTTCAAAGCACTGAGGGTACAGATGTGAGCCATAGAACCTGGCCTCAAAATACCACATTTAAAAATAGTTATGCATCACTGCAATTAGTTTTTAATTTAAAAATTGTAAGGACTCCACATTTGACATTCTTTTGCAAGTTTAATTGGGTATTTTTAGTCTTGAGATTCCATAGGTTTTAAAATTTTTTTATTTCTGAAAAAAATATGTTTTACATAGCTATTGCATTTAATCTGTTTTTTATTTCATTAGTATAGACTTAAGAATATTGTCTTCTAATCTATGAATATGGGATATCTGTTCAAATGTCTAATCTACAAATATAGAATATTTTTTGAATTGTGACAATTTATTTCAGCAACATCTTGTAATTTCTATTATACAAGTCTTACATCTCTTTGCTTGTTGATTCCAAAGTATACTCTTTTTAATGCTATTTTAAATTGAATATTTAAAACTTGGATTGTGCATTGTAGTGAAGAGAAACACACTTAAGTTTTGCATTCTCAATTTTGCTAAATGCAACTATTAGTTCTAAAATGTATTGTGTTCAGCATTTAGGATATATATATATATATATATATATATATATATATATATATATATGTAATATCATAACAGGTAATTTTACTTCTTTCTTTGGTATCTGGATCTTTCTTTCTTTCTTTTCTTCTTTGTTTTTCTTCTAAGTTCTTTCTTCTTTCTGTTGTTGCCTAGTTTCTTTTGCTAGGACTTTCACTGCTATTTTTGAATAGATGTGGCAACAGTGGATGTCTTCCTTGTTATTAACCTTAGAGGATAAACTTTCAGGACTTCAGTATAATGTTAGGAATGAGTTGTTTCTTGTTTGTTTGTTTGTTTGTTTGTTTTGAGACAGGATCTTGCTCTGTAGCCCAGGCTGGAGTCCAGTGGCATGATCTGGACTCACTCCAACCTCTGCCTCCCAGGTTCAGGCTATTCTAATGACTCAACCTTCCTAGTGGCTAGAATTACAGACATAGACCACAATGAGCAGATAATTTCATTATTTTTAGCAGAGACAGGGCTTCACCATGTTGGTCAGTGTGGTCTGGAACCCCTGGTCTCAAATCATCTACTCACTTCTTATCTTCCCAAAGTGCTGCAGCTATAGGCATAAGGTTTTGCACCTGGTTGGTGATAAGTTTTTTATATGTCTTTGATTATGTTAAAGTACTTTCCTTTCATTTCTAGTTTGCTGAGTGGTTTTTTTTTTCTTATGAAAAGATGGCCAATTTTGTCAATGGACATTCCTGCATTACTTGAGATGATTGTATGGTTTGCATATTTTAGTCTGATAATCTAATATATTAAATTGATTTATTTACATGTGTTGAACAATAACTAATTAAAGAGATAACACCCCCTTTGTCATGGTGTATAATCCTTGCAATATGTTATTGAATTTGGTGTCCTAATGTTCCAAGGAGAAATTTTACATCAAAAGTCTTCAGAAAAATTGGTCTCTAGTTGTATTTTTCTTTTTTGAGACGGAGTTTTGCTCTTGTTACCCAGGCTGGAGCGCAATGGCACAATCTCGGCTCACTGCAACCTCTGCCTCCAGGGTTCAGGCAATTCTCCTGCCTCAGCCTCCTGAGTAGCTGGGATTACAGGCACCCACCACCGTGCCCAGCTAATTTTTTGTATCTTTAGTAGAGACGGGGTTTCACCATGTTGACCAGGATGGTCTCGATATCTTGACCTCGTGATCCACCCGCCTCAGCCTCCCAAAGTGCTGGGATTACAGGCTTGAGCCACCGCACCCAGCCTCTAGTTGTATTTTTTAAAATGAGGTTTAGTGTTATGTTAATGCTGGGCTTATAAAATAAGTTGAAAATGGTTTTCTCTTTATTTTTTTCTGAAGTAGTTTTAGAATGATTGGTGTTAATTAACATTTTGAAAAAAATATATATTTAGTGAAGTGACATGGGCCTGGGATTTTTTTAGGGGACGTTGTTAGGTTTATTTTTAGTATATTCTATATTTTTAGACATTTGTCTATTTTTTTTAGCTTATCACATTTTTTTTATATTTACTTGGACTTAAACTTTTATAATTTTTTCTTTTCCTATTTTTGTGGTATCAGTAGTAATAGGTCCTTTTTTATTTCTGAATTTAATTATTTGAGGTATCTTATATTTTTTAAAAATCTAACTTAATTTTCTTGACCTTTTTAATAAAACAAAATTTTATTTGCTTTTTTCTATGGCATTTGTTATTTATTTATAACTGCTGAAATCCTTATTCTTTTCTTATGTTTGATAACTTTTAGTAATTAATTGAGGTATATTTTTTAATGTACACATTTACTACTGCAATTGAATACAGGCTCCAGATGCATTCAATATGCTTTTGTCTCCAGTTACATTGAAATTTTTACTGTGATTTTTTTTAACCCATAAATGTTGTGTAGGAACATATTACTGATTTTTATGTATTTGTTAATTTTTAAACTTTTCTTCTGCTATTAATTTCTAGTTTCATTCCATTTTAGTTGCAAATAATGCTTTGTATGATTTTAATTTTCTTGAGTTCATTTCTTTGTGGTCTGATATGTGATATTGTGTGAACAATGCTCCATGTGCATTTGAAAAACATGGATTTTGATTGGAGGGAGGCAAGATGGCGTTGTAGAGGTGACTCAGGATTGCAGCTCTCGGTGAAGGCGAAGAGGGTGAGTCCTAGCTGCATTCTCGGATGGATCTTTTATGCCCACAGAGTGTTGAATGTCCCAGGTGTGGGAGAAACACGGGACGCTAATGCAGCTGGCTCCCGCCACCTCTTCGGCCGGCGCTGCAGTGGGACCCGGCACGGAACTCACTGGTCTGGGTGCCCTGTTAAACCGGCAATCTGAGATTTGGAAGGGCAGATTGGCATGTCCATCTGATTGAATGGGACTTGGACAATGAGCCAGACCAGGAGTTTCCTGGGAAGCATGATCTGAGCCGGGGTAGTGGGCAGCAGCATGGGAGATCGCACGGATCCCAGTGCCCTATCGGCAGGCTCCTGGGGTGCCAGTGAGAGAGTCAGCCTTTCAGCTTGGGGAGAGGAAGAGAGAGAGAGGACAGACGCTGAGGCAGGGAGCTGGGTGATCGGGCTCGGTGGGTCCCACGCTCACGGGGACAAGCAGGGTGGTGACTGGAAGTGTTTGGGGCTGAGAGTTTTGCTGCTGGCCTCTAGGACGGTGCAGCCCAGTGAGGGAGGGGCATCCACCATTGCTGATGAAGTGCACCCCCACTTAAGTACCACCCAGGACTGACAGCCTGCCGTTGCTGAGGCAACCTGCCATAACAGAGAGACTCCACCAGGCAGCAAGAGGGTGGACCCATGCTAGCAGGTCAGAGCCCTGGCAGGCAAATAGTGAATAGACTGCCACCTAGTGGGGCAGGACAGTGCAACAGATACTCATAAAGAAAGCCCCAACTCCCTGAGACAGAGCATCTAAGGGTGAAAAAAAAAAAGAGTGGTGTTTTATGACTTCTATTGCAGCAGACATAAAAAACCTCCCAACAACCCTGAATGAACAATGGAGCTCACAGCTCAGCACTGGAGCTCCCATAAAGCACAGACTGTCTCCTCAAGCAGCTCTCTGACCCCTGTATATCCAAGGAGTCACCCCAGAAAAGGACTAATCAGACTGACATTTGGCTGGCATCATTCTGGAACAAGGGCAGCAGCAGAAGAAACTGGTATCATCCCTCACTGTTCTGCAGCTGCTGCAGGTATACCCCAGAAAAGCAGGGCCTGGAGTGGACCTCAGCACTCATACAGCAGAGAGGATAGATCATTAGAGGGAAAACTAAGTAATAGAAATACTTCATCATCAAGAATCTCAGTGTCCACACAGAGACCCAATTGAAAAATCAGCCACTACTAAGACGACAGGTGGATAAATCCATAAAGATGGGAAGAAACCAGCGCAAAAAGGAGGAAAGGACCCGAAACCAAAACACCTCACCTCCAAAAAAGGACCAAAACTCCTCACCAGCAAGGGAACAAAGCTGGACGGAGAATGAATGTGATGAAATGACGGAATCAGACTTCAGAAAGTGGATAATGAGTAACTTCAGTGAGCTAAAGGAACATGTTCTAAACCAGTGCAAAGAAACTAAGAACCTTGAAAAAAGATTTGAAAAAAGATTCGAGGAATTGATAACAAGAACGGACAACTTAGAGAGGAATATGAATGAATTGAAGGAGCTGAAAAACACAACATGAGAACTTCACGAATCATGCACAAGTTTCAACAGCCGAATTGACCAAGCAGAAGAAAGAATATCAGAAGTTGAAGATCAACTCAATGTAATAAAATGAGAAACCAAGATTAAAGAAAAAAGCACAAAAAGGAATGAACAAAATCTCCAAGAAATGTGGGACTATGTGAAGAGACCCAACCTACGTTTGATAGGTGTACCAGAATGTGACGAAGAGAATGAATCCAAGCTGGAAAACACTCTTCAGGATATTATCCAGGAAAATTTCCCCAACCTAGCAAGACAGGTCAATACTCAACTCCAGGAAATACAGAGAACACCACAAACATACTCTGCAAGAAGAGCAACCCCAAGGCACATAATCGTCAGATTCACCAGGGTTGAAACGAAGGAGAAAATACTAAGGGCAGCCAGAGAGAAAGGTCGGGTCACCCACAAAGGGAAGCCCATCAGACTCACAGCAGATCTCTTGACAGAGAGTCTACAAGCCAAAAGAGAGTGGGGGCCAATATTCAGCATCCTTAACAAAAAGAGCTTTCAACCCAGAATTTCATATCCAGCGAAACTGAGCTTCATAAGTGAAGGAAAAATAAAATTCTTCACAAACAAGCAAGAACTCAGAGATTTTGTCACCACTAGGCCTGCTTTACAAGAGCTCCTGAAAGAGGCACTACACATAGAAAGAAACAACCAATTCCAGCCATCCTAAAAGCATATGAAATGCTAAAGACCATCAACAAAATGAAGAATGTACATGAACCAACGGGCAAAACAGCCAGCTAGCATCAAAATGGCAGTATCAAATTCACACATAACAATATTAACCCTGAATGTAAATGGGCTAAATGCACCAATCAAAAGACACAGACTGGCAAATTGGATAAAAAACCAAAACCCATCGGTGTGCTGTATCCAGGAAACCCACCTCACATGCAAAGATACACAAAGGCTCAAAATAAAGGGATGGAGGAAGATTTACCAAGCAAATGGAGAGCAAAAAAAAGCAGGAGTTGCAATTCTCATCTCTGATAAAATAGAGTTTAAAGTAACAAAGATCAAAAGGGACAAAGAAGGTCATTACATAATGGTAAAAGGATCGATACAACAAGAAGAGATAACGATTCTAAATATATATGAACACAATGTAGGAGCACCCAGATATATATGGCAAGTTCTTAATGACTTACAAAGAGACTTAGACTCCCACACAATAATAGTGGGAGACTTTAACACTCCACTGTCAATAGCAGACAGATCAACCAGACAGAAAATTAACAAGGATACCCAGGACTTGAACTCAGACCTGGAACAAGCAAACCTGATAGACATTTACAGAACTCTCCACCCCAAATCCACAGAATATACATTCTTCTCAGCACCACATCACACCTACTCCAAAATTGACCACATAATCGGAAGTAAAGCACTCCTCAGCAAATGCAAAACAACTGATATCATAACAAACAGTCTCTCAGACCATAGTGCAATCAAGTTAGAACTCAGAATTCAGAAAATAACTCAGAACCACACAGCTTCATGGAAACTGAACAACTGGCTCTTGAATGTTGATTGGATAAACAATGAAATGAAGGCAGAAATAAAGAAGTTCTTTGAAATCAACGAAAATGAAGACACAACGTACCAGAATCTCTGGGACACATTTAAAGCAGTCTGTAGAGGAAAATATATAGCAATAAGTGCCCACATGAGAAGAGTGGAGAGATCCAAAATTGACACCCTACCATCAAAATTGAAAGAGCTAGAGGAGCAAGATCAGAAAACCTCAAAACCTAGCCAAAGACAATAAATAACTAAGATCACAGCAGAACTGAAGGAGATAGAGACATGAAAAACCCTTCAAAAAATCAATAAATCTAAGAGCTGGTTTTTTGAAAAGATCAACAAAATAGACAGACCACTAGCCAGACTGATAAAAAAGAAGAGAGAGAACAACCAAATAGATGCAATAAAAAACGATAAAGGGGAAATCACCACAGATTCCACAGAAATTCAAACCATCATCAGAGAATACTACAAACAACTCTATGCACATAAACTAGTAAATCAGGAAGAAATGGATAAATTCCTGGACACCTGTGTCCTCCCAAGCCTAAACCAGGAGGAAGCCGAAACTATGAATAGACCAATAACAAGGTCAGAAGTTGAGGCAGCAATTAAGAGCCTACCACACAAAAAAAGCCCAGGTCCAGATGGGTTCACAGCTGAATTCTACCAGACACACAAAGAGGATCTGGTACCATTCCTTCTGAAACTATTCCAAATAATCCAAAAAGAGGGAACCCTTCCCAAATCATTTTATGAGACCAACATCATCCTGATACCAAAACCTGGCAGAGACTCAACAAGAAAAGAAAACTTCAGGCCAATATCCATGATGAACATAGATGCAAAAATCTTCAATAAAATACTGGCAAACCGATTGCAACAGCACATTAAAAAACTTATCCATCATGATCAAGTAGGATTCATCCCGGGGATGCAAGGCTGGTTCAACATATGCAAGTCTATAAATGTAATTCACCACATAAACAGAAGCAAAAACAAAAACCACATGATTATCTCAATTGATGCAGAGAAGGCATTTGACAAAATTCAACAGCCCTTTATGCTAAAAACCCTCAATAAACTTGGTATTGATGGAACATATCTCAAAGTAATAAAAGCTATTTATGACAAACCAACAGCCAATATCATACTTAATGGGCAAAAACTGGAAGCATTCCCTTTGAAATCTGGCACTAGACAAGGATGCCCTCTCTCACCACTTCTATTCAACATAGTACTGGAAGTTCTAGCCAGAGCAATCAGGCAAGGAAAAGAAATAAAGGGTATTCAAATAGGAAAGGTGGAAGCCAAATTGTCTCTATTTGCAGACGACATGATAGTATACCTAGAAGACCCCATCACCTCAGCCCAAAAGCTCCTGTAACTGATAAGCAACTTGAGCAAAGTCTCAGGATATAAAATCAATGTTCAAAAATCACAAGCATTCCTATACACCAATAACAGACTTAAAGAGAACCAAATCAAGAACGAACTGCCATTCACAATTGCTACAAAGAAAATAAAATACCTAGGAATACAACTCACTAGGAATGTCAGGGACCTCTTTAAGGAAAACTACAAACAACTGCTCAATGAAATAAGAGAGGACACAAACAGATGGAGAAACATTCCATGTTCGTGGTTAGGAAGAATCAATATCGTGAAAATGGCTATACTGCCCAAAGTAATTTACACAATCAATGCTATCCCCATCAAACTACCGTTGAATTTCTTCACAGAACTGGAAAAAACCACCATGAATTTCATATGGAACCAAAAAAGAGCCCGCATAGCCAAGTCAATTCTAAGCAAAAAGAACACAGCGGGAGGCATCACGCTACCATACTTCAGACAATACTACAAGGCTACAGTAATCAAAACAGCATGGTACTGGTACCAAAACAGAGATATAGACCAATGGAACAGAACAGAGGCATCAGAGGCAACACAACATAACTACAACCATATTATCTTTGATAAACCAGACAAAAACAGGCAATGGGGAAAGGATTCCCTATTTAATAAATGGTGTTGGGAAAACTGGCTAGCCATGTGCAGAAAGCAGAAACTGGACCCCTTCCTGACACCTTACACTAAAATTAACTCCAGATGGATTAAAGACTTAAACATAAGACCTGACACCATAAAAACCCTAGAAGAAAATCTAGGCAAAACCGTTCAGGACATAGGAGTAGGCAAGGACTTCATGACCAAAACACCAAAAGCATTGGCAACAAAAGCCAAAATAGACAAATGGGACCTAATCAAACTCCACAGCTTCTGCACGGCAAAAGAAACAGTCACTAGAGTGAATCGGCAACCATCAGAATGGGAAAAAAATCTTTGCAGTTTACACATCTGACAAAGGGCTGATATTCAGAATTTACAAAGAACTCAAACAGATTTACAGGAAAAAAACAAACAAGCCCATTCAAAAATGGGCAAAGGATATGAACAGAAACTTTACAAAAGAAGACATACATGAGGCCAACAAACATATGAAAAAGTGCTCATCATCATTGGTCATTAGAGAGATACAAATCAAAACCACATTGAGATACCATCTCACACCAGTCAGAATGGCGATCATTAAAAAATCTGGAGACAGCAGATGCTGGAGAGGATGTGGAGAAATAGGAACACTCTTACACTGTTGGTGGGAGTGTAAATTAGTTCAACCATTGTGGAAGACAGTGTGGCGATTCCTCAGGGACCTAGAAATAGAAATTCCATTTGACCCAGCAATCCCATTACTGGGTATATATCCAAAGGACTATAAATCGTTCTACTATAAGGACACATGCACACGAATGTTCATTGTAGCACTGTTTACAATAGCAAAGACCTGGAACAAACCCAAATGCCCAATGATGATAGACTGCACTGGGAAAATGTGGCACAAATACACCATGGAATATTATGCAGCTATCAAAAATGATGAGTTTGTGTCCTTTGTAAGGACATGGATGGATCTGGAGAACATCATTCTCAGCAAACTGACACAAGAACAGAAAAGGAAATACCGCATATACTCACTCATAGGTGGGTGAGAAAAATGAGAACACATGGACACAGAGAGGCGGTCTACTGTACACTGGGGACTGTTGGGGGGAATGGGGGAGGGACAGCAGGGGGGGCTGGGGGGGATAGCCTGGGGATGAATACCAAGCCTGGGTGAAGGGTAGGAAAGCAGCAAAGCACACTGCCATGTGTGTACCTATGCAACTATCTTGCACGTTCTGCACATGTACCCCCAAACCTATAATGCAATAAAAATAAAAATTAAAATTAAAAAAAACGTGGATTTTGTTGTTGAGTAGATTGTTTCTTTTTATCTCTTTTCTTTTTTTTTTTTTTTAGACAAAGATTTGCTCTACTGCCAGGCTGGAGTGCAACCTCTGCCTCCTGCATTCAAGAGTTTTTTCTGCCTCAGACTTCTGAGTACCTGGAACTACAGGCGCCTGCCAACATGCCCAGCTAATTTTTGTATTTTTAGTAGAAATGAGGTTTCACCATGTTGACCAGGATGGTGTCAATCTCTTGATTTTGTGATCCACCCACCTCGGCCTCCCAAAGTGCTGGGTTTACAGGCATGAGCCACCGCAGTGGGCAACTGTTTCTGTAAGTCCTTTGGATTTGGTTGATACACTCCTTGCTCAATCCTCTGTCTTAATGTTGGTCTGCCAGGTTGTTCTCTCCATTATTGAAGATGAGTATTTCAGTCTCCTATCATTTTTGTGGTGGTGTCCATGTCTCCCTTTATTTTTACACACACACACACACACACACATATGCAAGATAGAAAGATTTATTCTCTATTATATGCATACATACATATATATACACACATATATACATATTATATACATACATACATATATACACGTATATATATGCATGTGTATATACACGTATATATATATGTATTTGTATATACATATATATGTACGTGTATATATGTATATATGTATGTATGTATATAATATGTGTATATACATATATATGTGTATATGTATGTATGTATGTATGTATCTATGTATGTATATAATAGAGAATAAATCTTTCTATCTTGCCCAGATTAATCTCAAACCCTGGGCTCAAGCCATCCTCCTGCCTCAGTCCCTGCCAAGATGCAGGGATTATAAGCATAAATGAGCCACTGTCCTCAACCCATTTCTCCCTTTAATTCTGTCATTATTTATGTTATATGTTTGGAACAGTTGCTGATACATGTGCACATATAAATTATGATATCTTCTTAGGGATTTTTTATTATATGATGTCCTTCTTTGTCTTTTATGGCAGTTTTTTTTTTGCTTAGTCTAATGATCTAATGTAAGTGTGACCAACTTTGTTCCATTTTGGTTGCTATTTAGGATGGAATTCTATTTTATTTGGTTACCATATAGAATATCATTTTTCATCCCTGCACTTTCAGCCCATGTTTTTCCTTAAATAATAGGTGAGGCTCTTATAAACAGAATTTATTTGATTTACATTTTTATTTTTTCAATTACCTTGTATCTGTTATTGCAAAATTTGACATTGTTACATTTAAGGCTACTACTTGCAGTTAAGGAGTTACTATTGCCATTCTGTTAATTGTTTTGTGTCTCCCTTGTAGTTCTTTCATTTATCTTTTTCTTCCTTTTTGTCTAATTGATTTTTGTACTAACATGTTTTTATTTCTTTTTCTTTTCTGTCTATTCTACATGTATTATCATTGTGGTTACTACACAGATTGCATAAAATGTCTCAAAGTTATAGCAATTGATTTTGATCTAATGTTATTTCCAGTAGTATATAAAACTCTAGTCTCTTACTTCACTGTCTTCCCCTACACATACTTTGTTCTTAATGTCACAAATTAGGCCTTTTTATATGGTGTATTCTTAACATATACATATATTTTTGTATATTTTTCTGTCAAATTTTATAAGGGAATTGAAATTGTATGTATCATGTATCTTGCCATGTATCATGTTCTCAGTTGGTAGTTTTTATTTATGGTACCTTGGGTTCTGGGGCACATGTGTACATCCTGCATCTTGCTGTTTTCTTGCATAGGTACAGATATGCCTTGCTGATTTGCTGTCTCCATCCCCCACCCCCATTGCCTACGTCAAGCATTTCTCCCAGTGTTATATCCACCCTATGCCCCTCTGTCTCTCCCCTTGCCTCCCCTCCACACCGCCACCTAGCCCAGTGACTGTTGTACCCTTCCCTATGTTCTCATTGTTCATCACCCACCTATGAGTGAAAATATGCAGTGTTTGGTTTAGCGTTCTTTTGGCAGTTTGCTGAGAATGATGGCTTCTAGATTCATCCATGTCTAGAAAGGACGTGAACACGTTATTTTTATGGCTGCATAGTATTCCATGGGTGTTCATGTGCCACATTTTCTTTGTCCAGTCTGTCATTGATGGGCATTCAGGTTGGTTCCAGGTCTTTGCTATTGTAAACAGCTCTATAGAAAACATATGTGTGCATGTGTCTTTATAATAAAACAATTTATAATCCTTTGGGTATATACCCAGTAATGGGATTGCAGGGTCAAATGAAATTTTTATTTCTAGATCATTGAGGAATTGCCACACTGTCTACCATAATGGTTGAACTAATTTACAATCCCACCAACAGTGTAAAAGTGCTCCTTTTTCTCCACATCGTCTCCAGCATCTGTTGTCTCCAAATTTTTTAATCATTGCCATTCTAACTGGTGTGAGATGTTATCTCAATGTGGTTTTGATTTGCATTTCTCTAATGACCAGTGATGTGGGCATTTCTTTATGTCTGTTGGCCTCATATATGTCTTTTTTGAAAAATGTCTGTTCATATTCTCACCCACTTTTAAATGGGTTTGTTTGATTTTTTTCTTGTAAATCTGTTTTAGTTCTTTGTAGATTCTGGATATTAGCCCTTTGTCAGATGGGTAGATTGCAAATTTGTTTTCCCATTCTGTTGGTTGCCAGTTCACTCTAATGGCTATTTATTTGCTGTGCAAAAGCTGTGGAGTTTGATTAGGTCCTATTTGTCTATTTTGGCTTTCATTGCCAATGCTTTTGGTGTTTCAGTCGTAAAGTCCTTGCCTATGCCTATGTCCTGAATGGTTTTGCCTAGGTTTTCTTCTGGGGGTTTTATGGTGTTAAGTCCTATGTTTGTCTTTATTATAGCTGGAGTTAATTTTTGTATAAAGTGTAAGAAAGGGGTCCAATTTCAGCTTCCTGCATATGGCTAGCCAGTTTCCCCAACACCATTTATTAAACAGGAGATATTTTCCACATTACTAGTTTTAGTCAGGTTTGTCAAAGATCAGATGGTTGTAGATGTGTGGCATTGCTTCCGAGGCCTCTGTTCTCTTTCATTGGTCTATATCTCTGTTTTGGTACCAGTACCATGCTGTTTTTATTACTGTAGGCTTGTAGTATAGTTTGAAGTAAGGTAGCATGATGCCTCCAGCTTTGTTCTTTTTGCTTAGGATTTTCTTGGCTACACAAGGTCTCTTTTGGTTCCATATGAAGTTTAAAGTGTTTTTTTTTTTTTGAGTTATGTGAAGTCAATAGTAGCTTGATGGGGATGACATTAAATCTATAAATTACTTTGGTAAGTATGGCCATTTTCACAATATTGATTCTTCCTAACCATGAGCATGGAATGCTTTTCCATCTCTTTGTGTCTTCTCTTATTTTCTTGATCAGTGGTTTGTAGTTCTCCATGAAGAGGTCTTTTACATCTGTTGTTAGTTGTATTCCTAGGTATTTTGTTCTCTTTGTAGGAACTGTGAATAGCAGTTCATTCTTGATTTGGCTCTTTTTAAGCCTGTTGTTGGTATATAGTAATGGTTGTGATTTCTGCACACTGACTTTGTATCCTGAAACTTTGCCAAAGTTGCTTATCAGCTTACGGAGGTTTTGGGCTGAGACAGTTGGTTCTTCTAAATACATGATAATGTCATCTGCAAATAGAGACAATTTGACTTTTTTCCCCTAATTGAATGCTCTTTATTTCTTTTTCTTCTCTAATTGCTCTGACTAGAACTTCCAACACTATGTTGACTAGAAATGGTGAGAGAGGGCATCAATGTCTAGAGCCAGATTTTTAAGGAAATACTTCTAGTTTTTGCCTATTCAGTATGATTTTAGCTGTGGGTTGTCATAAATAGCTTATATTAAAATTTTGAGGTCCATTCCATCAAAACCTAGTTTATTGAGAGTTTTTAGCATTAAGGGCTGAGGAATTTTGTTGAAGGCCTTCTCTGCATCTATTGAGATAATCATTGTTTTTTGTCTTTGGTTCTGTTTATGTGGTGGATTATAGATTTGCATATGTTGAACCATCCTTGCATTTCTGGGATGAAGCCCACTTGATCATGATGGATTATATTTTTCATGAGCTCTTCATTTTGTTTGCCAGTATTTTGTTGAAGATTTTTACATCAATTTTCTACATGGATATTGGCCTGTAATTTTCTTTTTCAGTTGTGTCTCTACCAGGTTTTGGTATCAGGATGATATTGATCTCACAGAAAGAGTTAGGGAGAATTCTCTTTATTTGTATTGTTTGAAATAGTTTTAAAAGAAATGGTACCAGCTCCTCTTTGTACAACTGGTAAAATTCAGCTGTGAACTTGTCTAGAGCTGGACTTATTTTTGTTGAGAGGCTATTAATTGCTGCCTCAATTTCAGACCTTGTTATTAGTTTATTCAGGGTTTCAACTTCTTTCTTGCTTAGTCTAGGGAGTGTGCAAGTGTCCAGGAATTTACCCATTTCTTCAAGATTTACTGATTTATGTGCATAGAGCTGTTTGTAGTAATCTCTGATGGTAGTTTGTATTTCTGTGGAATTGGTGGTGATCTCCCCTTTATCATTTTCTATTGCACCTGTTAGATTAATCTCTCTTTTCTTTTTTATTAGTCTAGCCAGCAGTCTGTCCATTTTGTTGATCTTTTCAAAAAAACCTGTTCCTGGATTTATTAATTTTTTGAAGGGTTTGTGTGTGTGTGTGTGTGTGTGTGTGTGTTTCTATCTCCTTCAGCTCTCCTCTGATCTTAATCTTTTTTCTTGTCTTCTGCTTGCTTTTGAGTTGTTGTTTTTTTTTTCTTTAATCTCGCTCCTCTAGCTCTTTCAATTTTGGTGATAGGATGTCAATTTTAGATCTTTCCTTGTTTCTCATATTGGCATTTATTGCTATAAATTTCTCTCTAGACACTGCTTTAAATGTGTTCCAGAGATTCTGGTGCTTTGCATGTTCATTCTCGTTGGTTTTGAGAAACATTTTTATTTCTGCCTTCATTTTATTGTTTATCTATTCATTATTCAGAAGCAAGTTGTTCAGCTTCCATGTGATTATGCAGTTTTGAGTGCTTTTCTTAATCCTGAGTTCTAATTTGATAGCACTGTAGTCTGAGAGACTGTTTGTTATACTTTCCATTTTTATGCATTTGCTGAGGAGTGATTTACTCCCAATTATGTGATCAATTTTAGAGTAGGTGTGATGTTGTGCTGAGAAGAATGTGTATTGTGTAGGTTTGGGTAGAGTGTTCTGTAAATGTCTATTTGGTCCACTTGGTCCAGGTCTTCATTCAAGTCCAGGATATCATTGTTGACTTTCTGTCTTGTTGATCTTCCCAATGATGTCAGTGGAGTGTTAAAGTCTCCCACTATTATTGTGTGGGAGTCTAAGTCTCTTCGTAGGTCATTAAGAACTTGCTTTATGTATCTGGGTGCTTCTGCATTGGGTGCATATATATTTAGGATAGTTACCTCTTCTTGTTGCATTGGTCCTTTTGTTATTATGTAATGCCTTTCTTCATCTCTTTTGATCTTTGTTGATTTAATGTCTGTTTGATTAGACACTCGAATTGCTACCTCTGCCATTCTTTTTTTTCTTTTTCCTTTTTTTGTCTCTCCATTTGCTTGGTAAATCTTTTCTTTCCCTTTATTTTGAGTCTATGTCAGTTTTGCACTTGAGATGGGTCTTCTAAACACAGCGCTCTGACGGGTCTTAATTTTTTATCCAGTTTCCCAGTCTGTGTCTTTTGATTGAGGGCATTTAGACTATTTACCTTCAACCTTAATATTGCTATGTTTAAGTTTGATTATGCCATTTTCTTAGTGGTTGGTTGTTTTGCTTGTTAGTTGATGCAGATTCTTCATTGCATCATTGATCTTTAACATTTGGTACATTTTTGCAGTGGTTAGTACTGATTGCTTCTTTCTATGTTTAGTACTTCCTTCAGGAGCTCTTATAAGGCAGGTCTTGAATCAATGAAATCTCTCAGCAATTGCTTGTCCATAAAGAATTTTATTTCTCCTTCACTTATAAAGCTTAGTTTGGCTGGATATAAAATTCTGGGTTGAAAGTTCTTTTCTTTTTTTTTAGATTTTTTTAAAAATTTTTATTGCATTTTAAGTTTTGGGGTACATGTGCAGAACGTGCAAGATAGTTGCATAGGTACACATATGGCAGTGTGTTTTGCTGCCTTCCTCCCCTTCACCCACACTTGGCATTTCTCCCAAAGCTATCCCTCCCCAGCTCTCCCCTCTCTGTCCCTCCCCCATTCTGCCCAATGGACCCCAGAGTGTAGTAGACCCCCTCCCTGTGTCCATGTGTTCTCATTTTTCTCGCCCGCGTATGAGTGAGAATATGCGGTATTTTTCTTTTCTGTTCTTATGCCAGTTTGCTGAGAATGATGTTCTCCAGATTCATCCATGTCCTTACAAAGGACACAAACTCATCATTTTTGATTGCTGCATAATATTCCATGGTGTATATGTGCCTTATTTTCCCAGACCAGTCTATCATCTATGGGCATTTGGGTTGGTTCCAGTTCTTTGCTATTGTAAACAGTGCTGCAATGAACATTCGTGTGCATGTGTCCTTATAGTAGAACGATTTATAGTCCTTTGGATATATACCCAGTAAAGGGATTGCTGGGTCAAATGGAATTTCTATTTCTAGGTCCTTGAGGAATCACCACACTGTCTTCCACAATGGTTGAACTAATTTACACTCTCATCAACAGTGTAAGAGTGTTCCTCTTTCTCCACATCCTCTCCAGCATCCGTTGTCTCCAGATTTTTTAATGATCACCATTCTAACTGGCATGAGATGGTATCTAAATGTGGTTTTGATTTGCATCTCTCTAATGACCAGTGATGATGAGCATTTCTTTATGTGTTTGTTGGCCTCATGCATGTCTTCTTTTGTAAAGTGTCTGTTCATATTCTTTGCCCATTTTTAAATTGGCTTGTTTGATTTTTTTCCTGCAAATCTGTTTGAGTTCTTTGTAAATTCTGGATATCAGCCCTTTGTCAGTTGGGTAAACTGCAAAGATTTTTTCCCATTCTGATGGTTGCCGATTCACTCTAGTGACTGTTAATTTTGCCATGCAAAAGCTGTGGAGTTTGATTAGGTCCCATTTGTCTATTTTGGCTTTTGTTGCCAATGCTTTTGGTGTTTTGGTGATGAAGTCCTTGCCTACTCCTATGTCCTGAATGGTTTTGCCAAGATTATCATCTAGGGTTTTTATGGTGCCAGGTCTTATGTTTAAGTAAGTCTTTAATCCATCTGGAGTTAATTTTGGTGTAAGGTGTCAGGAAGGGGTCCAATTTCTGCTTTCTGCACATAGCTAGACAATTTTCCCACACCATTTATTAAACAAAGAATCCTTTTCCCATTGCTTGCTTTTGTCTGGTTTATCAAAGATTATATGGTTGTAGATATGTTGTGTTGCCTCCGATGCCTCTGTTCTGTTCCATTGGTCTATATCTCTGTTTTGGTACCAGTACCATGCTGCTATTATTACTTTAGCCTGGTAGTATAATTTGAAGTCTGGTAGTGTGATGCCTCCCACTGTGTTCTTTTTGCTTAGAATTGACTTGGCTATGCGGGCTCTCTTTTGGTTCCATATGAAGTTCATGGTGGTTTTTTTCAGTTCTGTGAAGAAATTCAACGGTAGTTTGATGAGGATAGCATTGATTGTGTAAATTACTTTGGGCAGTATAGCCATTTTTACAATATTGATTCTTCCTAACCACAAACATGGAATGTTTCTCCATCTGTTTGTGTCCTCTCTTATTTCATTGAGCAGTGATTTGTAGTTTTCCTTAAAGAGGTTTCTTACGTTCCTTGTGAGTTGTATTCCTAGGTATTTTATTTTCTTTGTAGCAATTGCGAATGGCAGTTCATTCTTTATTTGGTTCTCTTTTAGTCTGTTATTCGTGTATAGGAATGCTTGTGATTTTTGCACATTGGTTTTATATCCTGAGACTTTGCTGAAGTTGCTTATCAGTTTCAGGAGTTTTTGGGCTGAGGTGATCGGGTCTTCTAGATACACTATCATGTCATCTGCAAATAGAGACAATATGGCTTACACCTTTCCTCTTTGAATACGCTTTATTTCTTTTTCTTGCCAGATTGCTCTGGCTAGAACTTCCAGTACTATGTTAAGTAGGAGTGGTTAGAGAGGGCATCCTTGTCTAGTGCCAGATTTCAAAGGAAATGCTTCCAGTTTTTGACCATTCAGTATGATATTGGCTGTTGGTTTGTCATAAATAGCTTTTATTGCTTTGAGATATGTTCCATCAATACCGAGTTTATTGAGGGTTTTTAGCATAAAGGCCTGTTGAATTTTGTCAAATGCCTTCTCTGCGTCAATTGAGATAATCATGTGGTTTTTGTTTTTGCTTCTGTTTATGTGGTGAATTACATTTATAGACTTGTGTATGTTGAACCAGCCTTGCATCCCTGGGATGAATCCTACTTAATCATGATGGATAAGTTTTTTAATGTGCTGTTGCAATTAGTTTGCCAGTATTTTATTGAAGATTTTTGCATCTATATTCATCATGGATATTGGCCTGAAGTTTTCTTTTCTTGTTGAGTCTCTGCTTGGTTTTGGTATCAGGATGATGTTGGTCTCATAAAATGATTTGGGAAGGGTTCCCTTTTTTGAATTATTTGGAGTAGTTTCAGAAGGAATGGTACCAGATCCTCTTTGTGTGTCTGGTAGAATTCAGCTGTGAACCCATCTGAACCTGGACTTTTTGTGTGTGGTAGGCTCTTAATTGCTGCCTCAACTTCAGACCTTGTTATTGGTCTATTCATAGTTTTGGCTTCCTCATAATTTAGGCTTGGGAGAACACAGGTGTCCAGGAATTTATCCATTTCTTCCTGGTTTACTAGTTTATGTACATAAAGTTGTTTGTAGTATTCTCTAATGATGGTTTAAATTTCTGTGTAATCTGTGGTGATTTCCCCTTTATCATTTTTATTGCATCTATTTGATTGTTTTCTCTCTTTTTTTATCAGTCTGGCTAGTGGTCTGTCTATTTTGTTGATCTTTTTGAAAATCCAGCTCTTGGATTGATTGATTTTTTGAAGGGTTTTTCTTGTCTCTATCTCCTTCAGTTCTTCTCTGATCTTAGTTATTTTTTGTCTTCTGCTAGGTTTTGAGTTTTTTTATCTTGCTTCTCTAGCTCTTTCAATTTTGATGATAGGGTGTCAATTTTGGATCTCTCCACTCTTCTCATGTGGGCACTTATTGCTATATATTTTCTTCTACAGACTGCTTTAAATGTGTTCCGGAGTTTCTAGTATGTTGTGCCTTCATTCTCATTGGTTTTGAAGATCTTCTTTATTTCTGCCTTCATTTCATTGTTTATCCAATGAACATTCAAGAGCCAGTTGTTCAGTTTCCATGAAGCTGTGTGGTTCTGAGTTAGTTTCTGAATTCTGAGTTCTAACTTGATTCCACTATGATCTGAGAGACTTTTTTTATGATTTCAGTTGTTTTGCATTTGCTGAGGAGTGCTTTACTTCCAATGATGTGGTCAATTTTAAAGTAGGTGTGATGTGGTACTGAGAAGAATGTATATTCTTTGGATTTGGGGTAAAAAGTTGTGTAAATGTCTATCAGGTTTGTTTGTTCCAGGCCTTAGTTCAAGTCCTGGATATCCTTGTTAATTTTCTGTCTGGTTGATCTGTCTAATTTTGACAGTGGAGTGTTAAAGTCTGTCACTATTATTGTGTGGGAGTCTAAGCCTCTTTGTAAGTCATTAAGAACTTGCCTTATATATCTGGGTGCTCCTGCATTGGGTCCATATATATTTAGAATTGTTAGCTGTTCTTGTTGTATGGATCCTTTTACCATTATGTAATGACCTTTTTTGTCCCTTTTGATCTTTGTTGCTTTAAAGTCTATTTTATCAGAGATGAGAATTGCAACTCCTCCTTTTTTTTGCTCTCCATTTGCTTTGTAAATCTTCCTCCATTCTTTTATTTTGAGCCTTTGTGTATCTTTGCATGTGTGATGGGTTTCCTGGATACAGCCCATCGATGTGTTTTGGTTTTTTTCCAATTTTCCAGTCGGTGTCTTTTGATTGGTGCATTTAGCCCATTTACATTTAGAGTTAATATGTTATGTGTGAATTTTATACTGCCATTTTGATGCTATCTGGCTGTTTTGCCCATTGGTTCATGTAGATTCTTCATTTTGTTGATGCTCTTTAGCTTTTGGTATGCTTTTAGGATGGCTGGTACTGGTTGTTTCTTTTTATGTGTAGTGCCTCTTTCAGGAGCTCTTGTAAAGCAGGTCTAGTGGTGAAAAAAATCTCTGAGTACTTGCTTGTTCACGAAGGATTTTATTTTTCCTTCACTTATGAAGCTCAGTTCAGCTGGATATGAAATTCTGGGTTGGAATTTCTTTTCTTTAAGGATGTTGAATATTGGCCCCCACTCTCTTCTGGCTTGTAGACTCTCTGCCGAGAGATCTGCTGTGAGTCTGATGGGCTTCCCTTTGTGGGTGACCCGACCTTTCTCTCTGGCTGCCCTTAGTATTTTCTCCTTCATTTCAACCCTGGTGAATCTGACGATTATGTGCCTTGGGGTTGCTCTTCTTACGGAGTAACTTTGTGGTGTTCTCTGTATTTCCTGGAGATGAGTATTGGCCTGCCTTGGTAGGTTGGGAAAATTTTCTTAGATAATATCCTGAAGAGTATTTTCCAGCTTGGATTCATTCTCTTCGTCACATTTTGGTACACCTATCAAACGTAGGTTGGGTCTCTTCACATAGTCCCACATTTCTTGGAGATTTTGTTCATTTCTTTTTGTGCTTTTTTCTTTAATCTTGGTTTCTCATTTTATTTCATTGGGTTGATCGTTGACTTCTGATATTCTTTCTTCTGCGTGGTCAATTCAGCTGTTGAAACTTGTGCATGATTCACGAAGTTCTCGTGTTGTGTTTTTCAGCTCCTTCAATTCATTCATATTCCTCTCGAAGTTGTCCATTCTTGTTATCATATCCTCGAATCTTTTTTCAAATCTTTTTTCAACGTTCTTAATTTTTTTGCATTGATTTAGAACATGTTCTTTTAGCTCACTGAAGTTTCTCATTATCCACCTTCTTAAGTCTGATTTAATAATTTCTTCACACTCATTCTCTGTCCAGCTTTGTTCCCTTGCTGGTGAGGAGTTTTTTTCTTTGTAGGAAGTGGGGTGTTTTGGTTTCAAGTGTTCTTCTCCTTTTTTGCTCTGGTTTCTTTCCATCTTTGTGGATTTATCCACCTATCGTCTTAGTACTTGCTGATTTTTCAATTGGGTCTCTGAGTGGATGCCCAGATTGTTGATGATAAATTATTTCTGTTACTTAGTTTTCCTTCTAATGGTCTAGCCCCTCTGCTGTACGAGTGCTGAGGTCAACTTCAGACCCTGCTTGTCTGGGGTACACCTGTAGCAGCTGCAGAACAGTGAGGGATGCTACCAGTTTCTTCTTCTGCTATCTTTGTCCCAGAATGATGCCCACCAAATTCAGTCTGATTAGTCTTTTTTTGAAGTGACTCTTTGGATACACAGGGGTCAGAGAGCTGCTTGAGGAGACAGTCTGTACTTTATAGGAGCTCCAGTGCTGAGCTGTGAGCTCTGTTGTTCATTAAGGGTTGTTGGGCACCTGTGTTTTGGTCTGCTGCAGCAGAACTTATAAAACCCTCCCCCCCTTTTTTCTTCTCAGATGCTCCATCTCAGGGAGTTGGGGCTTTCTTTATGAGTATCTGTTGCACTGTCCTGCCAAGCTAGGATGTAGTCTATTCACTATTTGCCTGTCGAGGCTCTGCCCTGCTATCGTGGGTTTGCCCTGCTGCCACGGGTCTCTGTTCTACTGTGGTGTGCTCTGCCCTTCTGGTGAAGTCTCTCTGTTAAGGCGGGTAGCCTTGGCAACTGGAGGCTGTGTCAGCACTGGGCATGTACCTCAGTATGGGGGTATTGCATCCATAGTGGTGGACGCTTCCTCCCCACCAGGCTGCACCATCCTGGATTCACCTGTGCTTGCAGCAAAACTCTCAACCCTGAGCGCCTTTAATCACCACCCTGCTTGTCCCTGTGAGGGTGGAACCCACCAAGCCCAATCACCTGGCTCCCTGCCTTAGATTTCATCATCTCTCTCTCTGTCTTATTCTTCTCAATTTGAATAGTTGACTCTCCAACTGGTGCCCCAGTAGCCTGCTGATAAAACACTGGGATCTGTGCAATCTCCCATGCTGCTGCCCATTGCACTGGCTCAAATCACGCTTCCCAGGAATCTCTTGGTCTGGCTCACTGTCCAAGTCCCGTTCAATCAGATGGAAATGTCAATCTGCCCTTCCAAATCTCAGATTGCCGGTTTAACAGGGAACCCAGACCAGTAAGTTTTGTGCCAGGTGCCACTGTGCTGCAGCGCTGGCAGAACTGGCAGTGCAAGCCAAATCGCGGGCTGTGCTAGTGTCCCATGGCTCTCCTACACCTGGGAATTTCGCCATTCTGTGGGCAACAAAGGTCCGTCTGAAAATACGACTAGGACTCATCCTCTGTGCCTTCACTAATAGCTGCAATCCTGAGTTGTTTCTATGCCACCATCTTGGAAATCCTTCCCTGGTTGTTCCTTTCTATTTGTAGTGCCTCTTTCAGGAGCTCTTGTAAAGCAGGCCTGGTGGTGACAAAATCTCTGAGTACTTGCTTGTTCATGAAGGATTTTATTTTTCCTTCACTGATGAAGCTCAGTTTGACTGGATATGAAATTCTGGGTTGAAAGTTTTCTTCTTTAAGGATGCTGAATATTGGCCCCCACTGTCTTCTGGCTTGTAGACTCTCTGCCAAGAGATCTGCTGTGAGTCTGATGGGCTTCCCTTTGTGGGTGACCTGACCCTTCTCTCTGGCTGCCCTTAGTATTTTCTCCTTCATTTCAACACTGGCGAATCTGACAATTATGTGCCTTGGGTTGCTCTTCTTGCAAAATATCTTTCTGGTGTTCTCTGTATTTCCTGAAGTTGAGTATTGGCCTGCCTTGCTAGGTTGGGGAAATGTTTCTCGATAATATCCTGAAGAGCGTTTTCCAGCTTGGATTCATTCTCTTCATCACATTCTGGTACACCTATCAAGCGTAGGTTAGGTCTCTTCACATAGTCCCACATTTCTTGGAGATTTTGTACATTCCTTTTTGCACTTTTTTCTCCAATCTTGATTTCTCATTTTATTTCATTGAGTTGATCTTCGACTTCTGATATTCTTTCTTCTGCTTGGTCAATTCGGCTGCTGAAATTTGTGCATGCTTCACGAAGTTCTCGTGTTGTGTTTTTCAGCTCCTTCAATTCATTCATATTTCTAAGTTGTCCATTCTTGTTATCATTTCCTCAAATCTTTTTTCAAATCTTTTGTCAAGGTTCTTAGTTTCTTTGCATTGATTTAGAACATGTTCTTTTAGCTCACTGAAGTTTCTCATTATCCACCTTCTGAAGTCTGATTCCATCATTTCATCACACTCATTCTCCATCCAGCTTGGTTCCCTTGCTGGTGAGGAGTTTTAGTCCTTTGTAGGAGGTGAGGTGTTTTGGTTTCAGGTGTTTTCCTCCTTTTTGCGCTGGTTTCTTCCCATCTTTGTGGATTTATCCACCTGTCATCTTAGTAGTTGCTGACTTTTCGATTGGGTCTCTGAGTGGATGCCTAGATTGTTGATGATCAAGTATTTCTGTTACTTAGTTTTCCTTCTAATGGTTTAGCCCCTCTTCTGTATGAGTGCTGAGGTCCATTTCAGGCCCTGCTTGTCTGGGGTACACCTGTAGCAGCTGCAGAACAGTGAGGGATGCTACCAGTTTCTTCATTTGCTATCTTTGTCCCAGAATGATGCCCACCAAATGTCAGTCTGATTAGTTTTTTATTGAAGTGACTCTTTGGATATACAGGGGCAGGGAGCTGCTTGAGGAGATGGTCTGTACTTTATAGGAGCTCCAGAGCTGAGCTGTGAACTCCGTTGTTCATTCAGGTTGTTGGGCGTATGTGTTTAGGTCTGCTGCAGCAGAACTTGTAAAACCATCCCTTTTTTTCCCTCACATGCTCTGTCTCAGGGAGTTGGGGCTTTCTTTATGAGTATCTGTTGCACTGTCCTGCCCAGCTAGGAGGCAGTCTAGTCACTATTTGCCTGCCAGGGTCCACCCTGCTAGCATGGGTCCACCCTGCTGCCACGGGGCTCCATTCTACTTTGGTGTGCTACGCCCTTTTGGCAGAGTCTTTCTGTTATGGCTGGTTGCCTCAGCAGTGGCAGGCTGCTTCAGCAATGGGTGTGTATTTCAGTAGGGATGGATTGCGTCCATAGTGGCAGACGCCCCTTTCCCACCGAGCTGCCCTGTCCTGGATTCAGCTGAGCCCACAGTAAAACTCTCAACCTGGAGCACCTCGAATCGCTGCCCTACTTGTCCCTGTGAGGGTGGGACCCACTGAGCTTGATCACCTGGCTCCCTGACTCAGAGTCCCTCCTCTCTCTCTTTTTTTCTCTCCAAGTTGAATGGTTGACTCTCTCACAGGCGCCCCAGTCACCTGCTGATTGGGCATTGGGATCCATGTGATCTCCTGTGCGGTGGCCCACTGCACCGGCCCAAATCACTCTTCCCAGGAATCTCCTGGTCTGGCTCACTGTCCAAGTCCTGTTCAATCAGATGGACATGTCAATCTGCCCTCCCAAATCTCAGATTGCTGGTTTAACAGGGCACCCAGACCAGTGAGTTTTGTGCTTGGTGCCACTGTGCTGTGGTGCCAGACAAAATGGCCACACAAGCCGAAAGAGCTGCACTGCTGTCTTGTGTCTCTCCTACACCTGGGAATTTTCCCGTTCTGTGGGCAACAAAGGTCTGTCTGAAAATGTGGCTAGGACTCACCCTCTGCGTCTTCACTGAGAGCTGCAATCCTGAGTTGTTTCTAAGGCACCATCTTGGAAATTTTCCCCAAAAATAGTTTTCTTTAAAAATATTGAATATTGGCCCTCATTTTCTTCTAGCTTGTAGGTTTTCTGCTGAGATATCTGCTGTGAGTCTGATGGTCTTTCCTTTGTGGGTGACTTGACCTTTCTCTCTGTCTGCCCTTAGGATTTTTTTCTTCATTTTAACCCTGGTGAATCTGACAATTATGTAATTTGGAGTTGCTGTTCTTGAAGAATGTCTTTGTGGTGTTCTCTGTGTTTTCTGGATTTGAATATTGGACTGCCTTGTTAGGTTTGTAAAGTTCTCTTGGATAATATCCTGAAGAGTGTTTTCCAGCTTGGATTCTTTCTCCTCATCACATTCAGGTATGCTGATCAAGCATAGATTAAGTCTTTTTACATAATTCCATATTTCTTGGAGGTTTTGTTTATTTCTTTTTACTCTTTTTTCTCTAATCTTACCTTCTTGTTTTATTTCATTGATTTGATCTTCAATCTCTGATATCATTTCTTCTGCTTGATCAATTTGGCTATTGAAACTTGTGTATGCTTCTCGAATTTCTCATGTTGTGTTTTTCAGCTCCATGATTTATGTTCTTTAAGCTGGTTATTCTAGTTAGCATTTCATCTAACCTTTGATCTTTGAAGTTGGTGATTTCAGGGGGAATCTCTGACTTGACGTCCTTTCTGTTGAGATTGGAGCTATATCATTATTGGCCTGGAGAGGTGCTGCTGGTCTGCCTCGGATGCAGTCAGGCTGCTTGGTGGGTCGTCCTCCCTGGAGTCTGTTTACACAGGTGAGATTAGCTCCACCTTCCTAATGGCATCTTTCCTTCCTTGAACTCCATCTTCCTGGTTGGGATTAAACTGGTGTATTTGCTGTGAAGTTCTCTAGTGCATGGGCTTCAGTTTGAGTTTTGTGGGGGGTGGGTCCTGCCAGGCTGTATGGATTGTATGGCTTGTTTCCGTGCTTTCAACTCTGTCTCTTTCTGTGGAACAAGTAGTTCTGTCCTGCTGGCATTAGTCCAAACTTCCTCCCAGGTTCCTGCCAACAAGTTGTGGCACCAGGCAAGGGCTATAGCTCAGATTTGTATCAAAAATCCATGGCAAACCTCAGTCTTGTAGGGCTCTTGGGATCTGTGGGTTGCAGGAGGGATTAGGGAAGCACAGGATCTGAACTGGAGCACCAAGTGGGTGAAATCTCCAACCCTCTGAGCCAGCTGCATGTTCCAGGTGGGGATGTGCCCCACCCTGTCGTGGTTTGACCTCCTAGGACTGCTCTTGCCCTGCTTTGTCTTGCCTTCCCTGTGCTATTTTCAATGCCCTACCAGTCCCACTGAAATGAACCCTGCACCTTGCTTGGAATTGTGAAGTCCTCTAGCCCTCTGTGTCTCATTCACTGGGAGCTTCACTGTGGTGTTGCCTCTTCATGGCCATCTTGGTGTGCCACCCCCCAAGTTGGTATTTTTTTTTCTTTTTGTACTTTACCATCCCACACTCTGAATTGCAAAATGTTTTTAAAGACAACTGTAGATAATACTAGCAAGACTAAATTGTATGTGTTTAATCTTTTTTCTTAAATTTTTTTCTATAAAATATTTAACAGTTTTATAATGTGTCTCACTTTTGTTTTCTTGAAATTTATATGGGTCGAAGTCCATTGAAGTTCTCGGGTTTGCTTGTTCATTTCTTTTTTCATATTTGAGCAGTTATTACCCATTTTGTTTATTTATTTATTTGAGATGGATACTCACTCTGTTGTCCAGGCTGGAGTGCAGTGGTGCAACTCAGGTCACCGCAACCTCTGCCTCTTGAGCTCAACTGGTTCTCTTGCCTCAGCTTCCCAAGTAGCTGGGACCAAAGACACACACAACGGTGCCTGGCTGAATTTTTTAACTTTTTTTTTTTTAGTAGAGACAGAGTTTCACCATGTTGCTGGGCTGATCTTGAACTCTTGACCTCAAGTGATCCACCTGCTTTGTCCTCCCAAGGTGCTGGGATTACAATTGTGGGCCACCACTCCATTCTGCCTTGTTGTTTCTTTTTCATAACATACTTGAGACTTGTTATTTATTTTTTCTTGCCTATTTCTCCCTTTTGAAACAGCAATGTCTGTCCTTTGCCTTTTCTACCATTGTATTTCAAAAATACATAACATGGGCTGGGTGCTGCAGCTCGTGCCTGTAATCCAATCCCTTTAAGAGAACAAGGTGAGTAGATCACGATGTCAGGAGTTTGAAATCAGCCTGACCAACATGATAAAAACCTGTCTTACTTAATATACAAAAATTAGCTGGGTGTGGTGGTGCATGCCTATAATCCCAGCTACTCAGGAGGCTGACATTGAAGAATCACTTGAATCTGAGAGGCTAAGCTTGCAGTGAGCCAAGATCATGCCACTGCACTCCAGCCTGGCTACAGAGTGAGACCCCATCTCAAAATAAAACAAAACAAAGCAATACCATAACATGTTAGATTCCATAGAATCACAGCTGAAAACAATTTGCATTAGAATAAATGATATGTTCGATTTCATTCATATGAGATTTTAATAAGACTTTGGAGTTAGCCTTTAAAATTTATTCTGAGATAAGCTAAAAATTATAGAAACTAGTAGATGGAGTAATTATATTGTTTGTGAAAGAGAAAATAAATTGGCAACATGAGACATGGTTTTTATGTTTTTGTTTTTCTTAAAAAATTATTTCAAAACTTAATTTCAAACAACAGTATTGGGATATGTGGTCTTTTGTGATATGTTTAGATCAAGAGAGCTCTCTATCCTCATAAATAGATTATTTAAAAAATTGATGAAGAAAATTTGGTCAACTACACATTATAACTTCTCTCCACTTCATATTAATTATTAGAGTGAAACAAGCTGATCAACTGATTGTCCGCTTATCTCCAGTTCTTCACCTTTATTTGAAAAACGTTAACCTAGCACTGTACCAGGTGTGCAAACACAAATGTTCATAAGTCATTGTTCATTATCTTGTGGAATTTAAGAGAAGATGTACAAATAAACTAAAATTTTCCAGGACACATGGCACTTATAATTGTTCAGAAAGTGTGAAGACAATGAAAGCACAAAAAGAGGAAGGTTCAGTGGCATCATTGCTTATCATTTGGTGCTTATGGGAAGTGAACGAAAGGGGATGGTGCTTATCGGATTGCTAGGGAACACTCAGGACTTTTTGATTGAGGTGCAATGATGGAAGGCACTGAGGAGAGTGGTGGTCATGGTTGGCATAATCACAGAGAAGATTTCCTGAGAAGAGACTTTGGTTTTTTCTCTTGTTTGTTTTTCCATATATGTGTTCACTTTTTTGATAAAGAGCACATCTTCAAATAATAGTGACATAAAAGTGCTTTGTAGTCCAGAGCTGGCATTGGAATCTCTGTCATCTTCCTTCCTGTCTTCTGTATTTTTGGGTTACAGGCCCAGGTCCTGTGACCGGAGCAATAGTAACTTGGCCTTCATCTACACAGTGATGCTCCTACCATGCAAACTTTTTCTCTTCAGACACAGATTGGGAAGATGTTCTCTAGAGTATCCTCAAATAGAAGCCTGCTGTCTACCTTAACAGGACAATGAGCAGCTTCTTCACATGCACCACCTGCACTTTGAGTGTACTACAGGCCATTGTCATTAATCCCAGAACCTACTGGTCAGCGAATTTCAAACTCACCTACCTAAATTATACACTATATTTTGTCTTCTGTAGTGACTGGCTTTAACCCACTGAAGCTAAACCAAAGGTAACCTGGGCAGGAATTATTGTTCTTATTTTTTACTGTTTTTCTTCCCCCAGGGGTTATGTTAACATAAGCTTGTGTTCCACACTAGCAGCATTTAGAAATGTCTTCTTTGGAGGAACACTGATACTCTCAAATGCACATGTGTTAATTCTCTCCTTCTGACACAAAAAACAATCTCAGCATCTCTATAGCAGCAGCCACTCTCTAAGAGTCTCTCCAGAGAAATAAGCTGCTGGTGAGTTGCTTTGTGGTTATGTAATCGGTAGATTTTTCTCATCCCATGCTCATTGGCCATATCCAGGATTAATAATTCAATACTCCTGTTGTTCCAGGAGCTGTGATCAATGGCTATGCAAAATTCAATCTTTCACTCCTGATCTTTGCTGATGAAATGACAGTCAGTATTGCTCAAACAGTATATTGAATATGCACTAAATACTTAAGAATTTAGTGACAGAAATCTCTTAAATACACATTATACTGGATAAAATAAGTTACTCATCTATTATCAAATTTATTCTTTTATTTAATATACCCCTTGGGATAACATTTGCTTTTATTCCTCCATAAATGTGCTTCATATGGATATATCACACATTGTATGTAATTTGACACAGTGTTTAGTTTATATTTATTTAGATGTTTGCACATTTATTTTATCTCAATGTTTACTTTTAGAAAGAATATTTTTCTTCATAAACTCAATTTTCAGAAAATTTTAAATGCATTTTACTGAGGTAAATATACTCAATTTACATCGTTTTTGTGTATTGTTACATTTTGTTCTCAATACTGAAAATAAGTTTTGAAATATACATGATTTTAAATTGATGTGTTTCTTCCCTCAGAATGTTGAAGATCATAATTTATTGAATTCTTGATTTCATTCACATATTGAGAAATAGGTTTGTTTTCATTGCTTTTTAATTAATTTGAATTTTATCTTAGATGGTTTTACATTATTTTCTCTATTTTGGTATTATGTGTTTTACTATTGTTTGTGTTTTAATAAGCATGCCTATAAGCTATTACAATTTATTATTTTAATAGTTTTATATTTTATATAGTCCATTTGACATGCACTCCATTTTATCTATTTTAGCTTGTACTTAACACCATTTATTCTATTTTTTATGTATTGTAACTTTTCAGTGTTTATTTGTTTTATTCCTTTTGTGACTTCTAAATATTCACTTCATCCTACTCTTCTAATTTATAATGTTTTATCTATGTAATTTTTCTGTTTATTGTACCCTTTACATTTTAAATATTAATTTGTTTACATTTAAAATTTTTGCAGTATTATTATTATTATTAACATTTTATTGTATTTTAGGTTTTGGGGTACATGTGCAGAACATGCAAGATAGTTGCATAGGTACACACATGGCAGTGTGTTTTGCTGCCTTCCTCCCCTTCACCCACATTTGACATTTTTCCCCAGGCTATCCCTTCCCAGCTCCCCACAGCTGTCCCTACCCTATTCTCCCAATAGACCCCAGTGTGTAGTACTCCCTTCCCTGTGTCCATGTGTTCTCATTATTCATCACCCACCTATGAATGAGAATATGTGGTATTTCATTTTCTGTTCTTGTGTCAGTTTGCTGAGAATGATGTTCTCCAGATTTATCCATGTCCCTATAAAGGACACAAACTTATCATTTTTGATTGCTGCATAACATTTCATGCTGTATATGTGTCACATTTTCTCAGTCCAGTCCATCACTGATGGGCATTTGGTTTGGTTCCAGGTCTTTGCTATTGTAAACAGTGCTGCAATAAACATTCGTGTGCATATGTCCTTACAGTAGAACGATTTATAGTCCTTCGGATATATACCCAGTAATTCCATTGCTGGGTCAAATGGAATTTCTATTTCTAAGGCCTTGAGGAATCACCACACTGTCTTCCACAATGGTTGAACTAATTTACACTCCCACCAACAGTGTAAAAGTGTTCCTATTTCTCCACATTCTCTCTAGCATATGTTGTCTCCAGATTTTTTAATGATCACTATTCTAACTGGTGTGAGATGGTATCTCAATGTGGGTTTGATTTGCATGGACAACTGAATGAAATTTCAAAATAATGAATGAGCAAGATGAGATATCAATGATATAAATATTATTTTTAAAAATCCAACAGAAATTGTGGAGTTGAAGAATACAGTAACTGAGTTTTATAAATTCACAGCAGACACAACAGACTTAACAAAGCAGAAAAAAATCACACACATTATTCACAAATATTCAGTGCTGGAAACTAATTTTTTAGAAGAATGAAAAAAAATAACGGTGAAATGTAAGTCTTATTGGACACTGTCAAGTAGATAAATATATTCAGAGAGTTTTTTAAAAAAAAATATAGGCAGAAAATGGCATAAATATTATTTGGGAGAAAAAGCGTGGGTGCTAAAAACTTTCCACATTTCAAAGTAATGAAACCAAAAAAAATAATAGTAACCAAGAGTAATTGATCTGGGAAAATTATACTTCAAAAATTAGGAAAAATAAAGATTTTCAAAGATTAAAATAGAATAACCCTAGAAAAAATGCTAAAGAGAGTCAATTATGTTGAAAAATTAAATGACACTGGACAGCATCATAAAATCATATAAAAATATGAAGCTCTGTTTAATGTAAATATATACATGAATACACAATTTTTTACTATAATGGTCCTTAAAATTCTTAAATCTTTGTGAAAATACACACAATATATAAAGATACAATTTTTAATGCTAAAACACTGAGGGAAGTACAATTGAATATATTTTGTATGCTGTTAACTTGAAGTTGAAGGCAAAGCCATTTGCCCTGAGGACCTTAGCACTGGGCAAGGGAGGAGGCAAGGCTGCTCTTTCTCTCCCTCAGTTCTTCCATCTTCTGTTACTCTGCAAAGGATTTTTTCTGGGTCTGCAGGAGTAGCCAATGGGCCAGTCACTGTCCTGCACATACATACACACATGCACACACACACACACACACACACGTTTGGGTGAACATGGCATATATAGACGGAACCTGGGATTTTAATTCTTAAATTTTCAAAAAGTGGGAGATAGAGAATTTTTGGCATGTTTTTCAGGACTTTGGCCTGGGGAAAGGGTAAGTCTTTCTTCCTGCCATGTGAGTTCTCATCAGTTATTAGAGCCTTCTCCTTGCAGGTGACCCCCAAGGAGATGGTGCAGGAGATTTACCTGGTGCTCATGGTTTGTGAAGACAGGTTTTACTGCACCTGCTTCTCACTGAGCCTGGACAGCAACATGCTAGACCACTTCTCAGAGGTGTGCAACACTGAGGAGCTACAGGAAGTCTCAGTGCTGTGCATGATAGAAGGCTGGTTTGGGGAGGCAGATTCAAGATGGCCAAGTAGGAACAGCTCTGGAGTGTAGTTCTCAGCAAGAACACAGAGAGTGAGTCAACACTGCACTTCCAAACAGGTTATTACTTCCCATAGACCAGGAGATTCCCAGGCTAAAAAGTGCCACGAATTTCCAGCATGGCTGTTTCAGCCTGTGCAGCAGGTCTCCACACAAAAACTCACACAAATCTGGGCAGCCATTTCAACTGGTGCCTGGAACACCTGGGAGACAGAGCTGCCTGTTCAACTAAAAAAGTGGGGGCTGAAACAAGGATCCAGGTAATCTGGCTCAGCTAGTCCCAACCCCACAAAGACCAGCAATCTGAAATGGTCTGGACTGAGAGTTTCAAAGCAAGTGCAGCTGGACAAGGGATGGTTCAGCTCTGTTGAGGGGAGGGCATCCGCCATTACTAAGGCAGTCCACCACTACCAAGGCAGTCTGCAATTACCAAGGCAGTCCACCATTACTGAGGCAATCCACTATTACAGAGGCAGTCCACCATTACTGAGGTAGACTGCCATTACTGAGGCAGTTCTAACTATACCTCTATAAACAAAACTGCAAGGAAGATCACACAGCAGCTGGGCAGAGCACATGACAGCTCAGCAATGCCTCTACTGGCAGACTGTGACTAGACTATCTCCTTGCTGTGCAGGGCAGCTCTGAAAAAAAAAGGCAGCAGCCCATCAGAAATGTATAAATAAAGCCCCAGCTTCCCAGGACAGAGCACCTTGGAAAAAAAGGTGGTTATGAGTCCCACTGCAGCAGTCTAAAATGTACCTTCCCAGCAGGTCTGCATGGAACAATGGAGCCCACAACTCAGCACTTGAGCTTAATAAGAAAAACTGTCTCCTCAAGCAGCTTTCTGACCCCCATAGATCCAAAGAGTAACCTCATAAAGGCTGACATCTGGCAGGTATCCTTCTGGGATGAAGATAACAGAAGAAGAAACTGGCAGAAACCCTTACTGTTCTGAAGTTGCTGTAGGTGACCCCAAGGCAACCAGGGTCTTCAGTGAACCTCCAGAAGTCCTATAGCAGAGGGGCCTGTTAGAAGAAAAACTTAAAACAGAAAGAAATAACTCTATCATCAACAAAAAGAATGTCCACTCAGAGACCCCATCTGAAAGCCACCAACTACAAAGACCACAGGTAGATAAATCCACAAAGATGGAAAGAAACCAGTGCATAAAGGATGGAAACACCCCAAACCAGAACAGCTTTTCTCCTCCAAGGGATCACAACTCATCACCAGCAAAGGAACAAAGCTGGATGGAGAATGAGTCTGATGAATTGACAGGAACAGGCTTCAGAAGGTGGGTAATACACTTTTCTGAGCTAAAAGAACATGTTTTAACCCAATGCAAAGAAACTAAGGACCTTGAAAGAAGGTTTGATGAAATGCTAACAAGAATAAACAGCTTAGAGAAGAATATAAATGACTTAATGGAGATGAAAAACACAACATAAGAACTTCACAAAGCATACACAAGTTTCATTAGCCAAATCAACCAAGCAGAAGAAAGGATCTCAGACATTGAAGATTAACTCAATGAAATAAAATGAGAAGGCAAGATTAGAGAAAAAAGAATAAAAATAAATGAACAAAGCATCCAAGAAATATGGGATTATGTAAAAAGACCTAATCTACGTTTGATGAGTATACCTGTATGTGACAGAGAGAATAAATCCAAGCTGGAAAACACTCTTCAGGATATTATCCAGAAGACCATCCCCAACCTAGCAAGGCAGGCCAATATTCAAGTCCAGGAAATTCAGAAAACACCACAAAGATATTCCTCCAAAAGAGCAACCCCAAGGCACACAATTTTCAGATTCACCAGGGTTGAAATGAAGGAAAAAAATGCTAAGGAGAGCCAGAAAGAAAGGTTGGGTTACCCACAAAGGGAAGCCCATTAGACTTACAACAGATCTTTCAGCAGAAACCCTACAAGCCAGAATAGAGTGGGGGCCAATATTCAACATCCTTAAAGAAAAGAACTTTCAACCTAGAATTTCATACCCAGCCAAACTAAGCTTCATAAGTGAAGAAGAAATAAACTTTATGAACAAGAAACTGCTGAGAGATTTCATCACCACCAGGTCTGCCTGAAAAGAGCTCCTGAAAGAAGCACTAAACATGAAAAGGAACAACCAATACCAGCCACTCAAAAAACATACCAAATTGTAAAAAGCATTGACACAATGGAGAAACTGCATCAACTAACAAGAAAAACAACCAGCTAGCATCAAAATGGTAAGGTCAAATTCACACATAACAATATTATCCTTAAATGTAAGTGGGCTAAATGCCCCAATCAAAAGAAACAAACTGGCAAATAGGATAAAAAGCCAAAAAGAATTCATGTGCTGTATCTAGGAAACCCATCTCACTTTCAAGGACACACACAGTCTCCAAATAAAGGGATGGAGCAAGATTTATCAAGAAAATGCAGAATAAAAAGAAGCAGGAGTTGCAATTCTAGTTTCTGACAAAATAGACTTTAAACCAATAAAGACCAAAAGAGACAAAGAAGGTCATTACATAATGGTAAAAGAATCAATGCAACAAGAAGAACTAACAATCCTAAATATATACACACCCAACATAGGAGCATCCAGCTACATAAAGCAAGCTCTTAATGACCTAAAAAGAGACTTATACCTTCACACAATAACAGTGCAAGATTTAACACTCCATTGTCAATATTAGACAGATCAATAAAACAGAAAATTAACAAGGATATCCAGGACTTGAACTCAGATCTGGACCAAGCAAACCTAATAGACATATACAGAACACTCCACCCCAAATCCACAGAATATACATTCTTCTCAGCACAACATCACACCTACTCTAAAATTGACCACATAATTGGAAGTAAATCACTCCTCAGCAAATGCAAAATGATGGAAATTATTACAAACCATCTCTCAGACCACAGTGCAATCAAATTGGCACTCAGAATTAAGAAACTAACTCAGAACAACACAAATTCATGGAAACTGAACAATTGGCTTTTGAATGTTGACTGGATAAACAATGAAATGAAGGCAGAAATAAAGATGTTCTTCAAAACCAATGAGAATGAAGATGCGATGTACCAGAATCAATGGAACACATTTAAAGCAGTGTCTAGAGAAAAATTTATAGCAATAAATGCCCAGATGAGAAGCAAGAATAGATCTAAAATCAACACCCTATTATCAAAATTCAAAGAACTAGAGGATCAAGATAAAAAAAAAAACTCAGAACCTAGCAGAAGACAAGAAATAACTAAGATCAGGGAAGAATTAAAAAAGATAGAGACACATAAAACCCATCAAAAAATTAGTAAATCCAGGAGCTGGTTTTTTCAAAAAATCAACAGAATAGACAGACCACTAGCCAGATTAATAAAAAAGAAAAAAGACAAGAATCAAATAGATGCAATTAAAAATGATAAAGGGGATATCACTACCCATTCCACAGAAATACAAACTAACATCAGAGATTACTACAAACAACTCTGCACACAAAGCAGTAAACCTGGAAGAAATGAATAAATTCCTGGACACTTGCACCCTCCCAATCTTAAACCAGAAAGAAATCAGAACCCTGAATTGACCAAAACAAGGGCTGAAGTTGAGGCAGCAATTAATAGCCTACCCACCAAAAAAAGCCCAGGTCCAGATGGGTTCACAGTCAAATTCTACCAGACATACACAGAGGACTTTGTACCACTCCTAAAACTATTCCAAACAATCCAAAAAGAAGGAATACTTTGAAAATCTCTTTATGAGACTAACATCATCCTGATACCAAAACCTGGCAGAGACTCAACAAAAAAAGAAAACTTCAGGCTAATATCCATGATGAACATAGATGCAAAAACCCTTCAATAAAATACTGGCATACTGATTGCAACAGCACATCAAAAAGCTTATTCTTCACGTTCAAGTAGGCTTCATCCTGGGGATGCAAGTCTGGTTCAACATATACAAGTGTATAAGCTTAATCTACCACATAAACAGAACCAAAGACAAAAACCACATGACTATCTCAATAGATGCAGAGAAGGCCTTTGACAAAATTTAACAGCCCTTCATGCTAAAAACTCAGTAAAGTAGGTATCAGTGGAACATGTCTCAAAATAATAAAAGCTATTTATGACAAACCCACAGCCAATATCATATTGAATGGGCAAAAACTGGAAGCATTCCCTTTGAAATCCAGCACTAGACAAGGATGCCATCTCTAACCACTCCTATTCAATACAGTATTGGAAGTTCTAGCCAGAACAATCAGGCAAGAAAAAGAAGTAAGGGTATTCAATTAGGAAAGGAGGAAGCCAAATTGTGTCTACTGCAGATGACATGATTGATTATTTATAAGACCTCATCATCTCAACCCAAAAGCTCCTTAAACTGATAAGCAGCTTCAGCAAAGTCTCAGGATACAAAATCAATGTACAGAAATCACAAGTATTCCTATACACCAATAACAGACTTAAAGAGAGCTAAATCAAGAACAAACTGCCATTCACAATTGCTACAAAGAGAACAAAATACCTAGAAATACAACTAACAAAGGATGTAAAGGACCTCTTCAAGGAGAACTACAAACTTCAAGGAAATAAGAGCAGACACAAACTGATGGAAAAACATTTTATGCTCATGGTTAGGAAAAATCAATATTGTGAAAATGTCCATACCTCCCAAAGTAATTTATATATTCAATGCTATCCCCATCAAGCTGCCTATGACCCTCTTCACAGAAGTAACTGGAAAAAAACACCTTAAACTTTATCTGGAACACAAAAAGAGCCTGCATATCCAAGACAATTCTAAGAAAAAAGAACCAAGCTGAGGCATCACGCTACCTGACTTCACACTATACTACAAAGCTACAGTATTCAAAATAGCATGGCACTAGTACCAAAACAGAGATATAGACCAATGGAACAGAACAGAGGCCTAGGAGGTAAGACTGCACATCTACAATCATTTGTCTTTGACAAATCTGACAAAAACAAGCAATGGGGAAAGGATTCCCTGTTTAATAAATGGTGTTGGGTAAACTGGCTAGCCATGTGCAAAAAGCAGAAACTGGACTCCTTTCTGACATGTTACACTCAAATTAACTCCAGATGGTTTAAAGTCTTAAACATAAGGCCAAACACCATAAAAATCCTAGAAGAAAACCTAGGCAAAACCATTCAGGACATAGGCATAGTCAAGAAGTTCATGACTAAAACACCAAAAGTATTGGCAATGAAAGCCAAAATAGACAAATGGGATCTCATTAAACTCCAGGGCTTCTGTACAGCAAAAGAAACAATTATGAGAGTCAACCAGCCACCAACAGAATGGGAAAATATTTTTGCAACTTACCTACCAGACAAATGGCTGATATTCAGCATCTACAAAGAACTAAAACAGATTTACAAGAAAAAAAAAACGATTAAAAAAATGGGTGAAGGTCATGACAAGTCACTTTTCAAAAGAAGACATATATGAGGCCAAAAACATGAAAAAATACTCATCATCACTGGTCATTTTAGAAATGCAATAGACATACCATCTCACACCAGTTAGAATGGCGATCATTAAAAAATCTGGAGACAACAAATGCTGGCGAGGATGTGGAGAAATAGGAACAGTTTTACACTGCTGGTGGGAGTGTAAATTAGTTCAACCATTGTGGAAGACAGTGTGGCCATTTCTCAAGGACCTAGAAATAGAAATTCCATTTGACCCAGCAATTCCATTACTGGGTATATACCCAAAGGATTATAAATAGTTCTATTATAAAGACACATGCACATGCATGTTCATTACAGCACTCTCTACAATAGCAAAAACCTGGAACCAAGCCAAATGCCCATTGATGATAGACTGGACAAGGAAAATGTGGCACATACACAGCATGGAATACTATGCAGCAGAAAAAACCATGAGTTTGTGTCCTTCATAGGGACATGGATGAATCTGTAAATCATCATTCTCAGCAAACTGACACAAGAACAGAAAAACAAATGCAACATGTTCTCCCTCGTAGGAGGGTATTAAACTGTGAGAACTCATGGACACAGGGAGAATAGCATCACACACTGGGGTCCATTCAGGGGAATAGGGGAGGGACAGCAGGGTATAAGAAGGTTGGGTAGGTATAACAGGGGAGAAATGCCAGATATAGGTGACAAGGGGATGGAACTAGCAGCAAATCACATTGACATGTAGGTACCTATGCAACAATCCTGCATTTTTTGCACATGTATCCCAGAACCTGAATTCCAATAATATATATATATATATATATATATATATATATATATATATATATATATATATGAAGGCTTATTTGGAAATTGGGTGGACTTCCTTGGGAACAGCCCCCAGAAGTAGGGCCAGCAGCACTTCCCCACTCACCTGAGGTCTCTGAGTCACAGATGAGCCCATGAAGGTGGGATTGAAGTGCAGGCCTGCTTCTCAGGCTGTCACACCAGCACCTTCTAACTTCATAACCCATGAGTTAAGGAACAGTTGTAATTCTAAAAATTGAGGCATCACCAAGCCAGGCTTGATATCAACCAAATCAAATTCTATAAAGAGAAATAATGTCTTGTGAGGAAAAAAAGACAGAATGAAAAAAGAAAGAAAGGTGTCACAGTCTTTGAGTGAGGGAGTCTGCCCACCAAATGCTGGGGTGTGATTGTCTTCTTTATAAGGTAAAAGCTCTCATACACTCACATTACCTGCAAGAAAGCTACTCATGTTCCCAGGGCCTACCTGCTTGTTAATAGCAATTGTTAAAAAGGATTTGTAGCTCGATGGTTCCCACAGCTGATCACAAAACCTCTCCTCTTTCCCAAAAGAACCACCATTAAAATCTCATAAAACATATTTTGGAAGACAGTGCTGAAGTTGGAGGCCCTGAGGAGTTCTTAGGACACCCCTGCCTGAGGGCTGCCCCAGGACAGAAGGACATAGTTGTGGAGGCCCCAGAGCTCTGAAAACACTGCCTATTCAAGACACTAGTGTACAGAGAGCAGGTGGCCTCATGGCTCCATGACACCTGCCTGTGCTTCACAGGCATTTGGCAGATTTTTTTGTAAACAAGAATTCCTGCCCACAAGCAGGAAGGAGAGAGTGACAGAGAGAGAGACAGACAGACAGAGAGGAAGGGGGGAAGAGAGAGAGAGAGTGTGTGTGTATGTGTGTTTGTGTGTGTGTGTGCATCTGTGTTTGAACCAGAACCCCACCTTATATGTTCGTTGTGAAATTTGAAAATGGAAGCCTAATGTTGAAAATTAAAATCACCCTTGATGTCACCCAGCAAACTATTTTCTGTGCTAGATGGGTCATTCCAGGGTGAAGAGCCATGGTAACACCCTCCTCCCCTCCTTCCTGTAAGAGCTACATGCACTGCTAAGATGCCTGCATGCATATATACCATGTTCAAGACCAGCTCAAGAGCCCGAACCTACGTGCTACCTTCAGCAGCATTGACTGCAGCTACGTGTTCTTCCTGAGCATCTTCTCCAGTGGTGACCTGAGAGTTGCAGGAGGCTTTGGGGTCAGGGTTGAACAGAGGAACAGGGATTACGAAGTCCAGGTGCTGAGAATAAGGTCATTCCACCTGGAAGTGTCTGGCCCTGAGACATTCAGTCCAGAAACACATTTAGGTGGAGACAGCTGAACTTGGGTGTCCCTGTGCTAATCACCAGCCTCAGGTCCCTTAAACAATGAGAAATGAAAGAATGGCTTGGAAATGGGCTCCATCAACTCTGTGTCACCTAAGCACATCCTGCCAGGGGCCATGATGTCTCCAGAACCAGACTGGAAGGTGAAACTCCCGGCGGGAGCAAGGAAGAGGGTCCTTAGCGGGATGGAGAGCCTCACACCATGATGCCTAGCTTAATGAAGCTTGACCATTCCTGGAGCACATTTAGTGCCTAAAGGTGCCTACCATGAGCAGCAGGAACCCACTCCCTGGAAGTGGCAGGATGCATGGGGACCTCCTGTACCTCTTTGTAATTATAGCCAGGCACCAGCAGTACAGCAAGACTGCATCTACATGGGGTTTCACTGGAACCAGTAAGTCTCTGCCTTCCCCCTACAGGCTCCCAGAATGCCACTTGCTCTGTGCCTGTGGACAGATAAGCAGGGAACTTGCTCAGTTCCCACCCACTTCTTGTCACCCACAGTCTATCACTCAACCCCAACCCTGTCAGCCTCTGTTTCCTAAGCCATTTCTCATGCCACAGAAGAAAGGTAGCACATTTGTCCCACAGCCCGTGCCATCATGTCATGTCATGTCATGTCATGTCATGTCATGTCATGTGGGGTATGGAATAAACCTGCCAGCCTAAACTCCCATGCTTCTGCCTGAAGAATCTGTCCCCACTGTCTCTGTCTGAGTCCTGCTCTAAGGAGCTGTCAGTGTGGGAGAGGGCAGCCCTGGAAAAGGAGCCCACCTGCTTCTGTCTGACTTCAGGATAGTGTCTCAGGGCAAGAACCCAGAGCAGGTGGGGATCTTGCAGAAGACCATGGCAGTGGCCTGGGAATGGTGGGCTGTGTATCTCCCTCTCTGCTGAATGTCACAGCACCCAGTACCACCCATGCAAGAGGGTCACCACCCCATTCCAGGTGTGCAGCTAGGTGGCTCCACAGGCAGAGCCTTCCATGGACTGCATGCACACAGAGGATGCCTACACCTTGAGGCTGGACTATAAGGAGAACATTTCTGAACAGCTGCATGCAGCCTGGCCCTGCCCTCACTGGGAACCCCCTTCCTCCTGGGTACTAGACAGAATTCTGTGCACTTTCCTGGAGGCTCCATGCTGGTCTGTTTATTTGGAAGTTTGAGGCTGTCCATGGGGAGGACACAAAAAAGGCTTCTCAGAGCAGGTTGTGGGGCACAGGCTGAGCCCTTACCTCCCTCCCTGATTTCTCTAGAGATCCAGGGATGAAACAAAAAGCTGCAGATAATGAGGGAACTTCTATGAAAGACCTGGCCTGAGTGGCTACTTCAATAAAGAGCCACAGTCAAGGCGCCTATAGCCCCTGGTGACTGACTGGCAGTCTCAGGCCCACCTATCATCTATGAGTAGGTTTTCTTGCTGACAGAATAAAAGCAAGGAAAGCTGGAATGAACCCAGCCCTCTCAGGCACCCTGAAGGCTGTCTGGAATTCCCTTCAAGGCCTTTTAGACTTCTGCTCCCAAGCATCTTTCTCTGGCCTCTGAAACTTTGATGCTCTGAAAGGAGGGGCCCCTCCTTTTCACTATTAGTGGAGGGCCATCCAGCTCTTCCTTCCACTAACAACAATGCTGCTCTTACCTGGGCACACACTGCCCAAGCATGGCCCCACTAAGGCAGGAGATCTTTGGCTTACAGTTTCAGCTTGCTAAGGCTTAAAAATTATCAGGGCTGTTATTAAGATAGGAAACTGATAGTGGAAATGTTGCTTTAAAAATTCCCACAATCTTACCATGGAGATTATCAGCACAGGTGGAGATGCTGGGGATGCTGGGGGAGAGAGCCCAGGATTTTCTGCCAGCTGGTTCCTGCCAGGAGTGGCTCATGGCCCAGTCCCTGATAAAAGCAGGCAGACATCTTAGCAAGGAGATAAATGGCATGGATCATGGCAGCCCAGCCCCACTGATAGTGGAGTGGGGCTACCTCTCATCAAGCTGTGTCTCCACAGCTGATCCTCAAAGTCAGGAGGTAATTGACAACATCTGCAAGGCAGGCAACTCCATCAGCTGTATGGTCTTCAATATTCACTTCAACTTGGACATCTCACCAGAAAGCAGTGGGGACTGGCCGATACAGAGGCCCTACAAAGTGGGACAGAGCATTGTGGGGTGGGGGATCTGGGGTCTGTCAGCTCATTTTTGCACTGATCCCTGACTTGCCTCCCTACTCCCTGCATGCCAGATGGGAATACTCAGAGCCTACAATCAGAGTATTTTTCTCCCATTTTAAACTGAGCTGCCTAACGCACAGTGCTGGTAGGGTTAGTGAAGAACCTGGGGGAAAGCAGGGCTGGATAATGAATTCTGAAGAAAATTTAGAGATACAGGAGTGGTTGTCACCTCTCTGTGGAGCCCAGCTCCCTACGTGGTTCTTGCCATACAGCTTCTTCTACAGAGACTAGCTCTGGGGAGTTTGGGAATCCTATGACCCTGGGCTGCACTCTGTTGCCCCCACTCAGGTGATTCTTTCCTTGCCTGCTCTCAGCACCAGACCTGGAGGTGGAGGGGGCTGTGTCTGACTGGGGCTTCTGCCTGGGGCTTTGCAAGGAGCTACTTATGAATATGGTCTGTTCAAATACCTTGTTTCAAAGGACGTGAGCATGAGTTAGCAAGTGTAGGAATCCCACAACTAATAAATAATTTTTTCTTTTATTTAAACCAGCATATCTTTGTTTCACATGGAATAAATTAAGTGAACCCTGCTACCCCAGCCTCAGCCATGCATTCTGTAACCCAGTCTTATTTGACTGTGAGGGTTGTCAGAAATGTTATGAAAGAAGAATATGCATAAATTAGATTAGATGTAAGTTTATGCTTATAATATCACTTTAGTGGGAGGTAAGAGAGTGGAGTCACAGGCATTCAGCTGGGGTTTACCCACCTGCCACTATGTTTGTGAGTATGGCACGGGTGAACATCACCTGACATAGGTGACAGAAGAGAGATGATTGGCATGAAGGCCAGGTTGGGGAGAGCTGCCAGGCTGTGGGACTAGGTCCTGGGCATGCTGGACCTGTTAGGTCGCTGAACATATAATTGCCTGTGCACCTGCCCTTGTCACATCAGTTGAGGTTAGAGGATTGGGCAACATTCTCAAGAAATCACACTGTGCTTGAAGAATGGAGGAGAGTCTATAACTCACCATTTTAGGGTAGGTCTTAGAGTGACCTGGACTCTCTTGGAGAGCTGATGAGATGGTAGAAAGGCAGTCTACCAGGTACACTTGACAGACAGAGCCTATGAAGTAAGGGTGTGTGGGGGGTGTCACCTGTCTCTAGGAGAGGAGGAGTTTAAAGCTATCACAGCTGCTGGCTGCTGCTCAGTCATCCCTCAGCAGAGGAGGCAGGTCCTCAGCCGCATGTATAGCTGAATGTCTTTTGGAGTGTTTAGAGAATCCTCTGTGTCCGAGAAATTCTGAAAAGAAAAACAAATTCCAATTTCAATGTTTGTTAGTTTTTCAGAGCCAGTTGGAAAACAGAGGCCCTTCACCTCAAAGTTTTAAGTGACACCCCTAGGGTAACCACCAATGTCTCAGCCATTAAAGCCTCATGCTTCCACCACCAGTTTGATTTGCAGCTTCATGGTTGTGTTGTATTAAATATTCTTTCCTCTGGCCTTGTCCAGTGAACACGGCTCACAGGACTAACACGACTTCTTGAGATGAGGGCACCATGCAAAGCTGAGTATGGATTGGGTTTAGTTACCATTGTGCCTCCTCATCACTTGAGAGGCCCATTTTTCCTGGTTGATTCATTAAGTGTATTAGTGCTGTCAGTCACCTTTGGACAACTCAAATGACAAGTGGGTGTTTTTTGATAAAGAAGATGAAGGCTTTAGATTTAAACAGTACAAATTGTTATTACACATAAATACATACTGCAGTTTTACACAGTACACATTCTTATTGCACATTAATACATGCCATAGTTTTCCACAGTAGGCATTGTTATTACACATTAATACATGCCACAGTTTTACACAGTACACATTGTTATTACATATTAATACATGCTGTAGTTTTAGACAGTACATGTTATTACCCATTTATACATGCCATAGTTTTACACAGTACATGTTGTTATTACACATTAATACCACAGTTTTCCACAGTACACCTTATTACACATTGAAACCTGCCATAGTTTTACACAGTATGCGTTATTACACATTGATACATGCTGTAGTTTTCCACAGTACACGTTGTTATTACACATTATTACAGGCAGTAGTTTTAATGGTACATATTGTTATTACACATTAATGCATGAAGTTTTACACATTTCACGTTATTAAACATTAATACATGCTGAAGTTTTACACAGTACATGTTGTTATTACACATTAATACATGTCATTGTTTTACACAGCACAAATTGTTATTACACATAAATGCATGCCATAGTTTTACACAGTTCACGTTGTTATTACATATTAATACATGCTGTATTTTCACAAAGTACACATTATTACACATTAGTACATGAAGTAGTTTGCCACAGTACACATTGTATTTCCACATTAATACATGCCATAGTTTTCAACAGTACACATTGTTTTAACACATTAATATGTGAAGTAGTTTTACACAGTACGTATTGTTATTACACATTAATACATGCTGTAGTTTTCCACAGTACACATTTTTATTACACATTAATACATGCCGTAGTCTTGCAGAGTACACATTGTTATTACATATTAATAAATGCCGCAGTTTTCCACAGAACACATTGTTATTACATATTAATATATAGTGTAGTTTTACATACTGCACATTAATACCTACCATGTTTCCACAATACAAATGGTTATTACACATTGATACATGCCATAGTTTTACACAGTACAAATTATTACACATTAATGCATGCCATAGTTTTACACAGTTCACCTTGGTATTACACATTAATACATGCCGTAGTTTTTCACAGTAGGTATTGTTATTTCACATTAATACATTTTCTAGTTTTACACAGTACACATTGTTATTACACATTAATACATGCCAAACTTTTACACAGCACATGTTATTACACATTAATACATGCCATAGTTTTGCACAGTACACATTGTTATTACACATTAGTACATGCCATAGTTGTACACACTACACATTGTTGTTACATATTAATACATGCCCTAGTTTCCAGAGTAAACATTATTATTACACATTAATACATGCCATAGTATTACACAGTGCATGTTGTTATTACACATTATTACATTCTGTAGTTTTACACAGCACATATTATTACACATTAATACATGCCATAGTTTTACAGAGTACACATTGTTATTACACATTAATACATGCCGTACTTGCACACACAACATGTTGTTACTACACATTAATACATGAGGTAGTTTTACTCAGAACATATTGTTATTACACATTAATACATGCTGTAGTTTTGCACAGTATGCATAGTTTTTACACATTAATACACGTCACAATTTTACACAGTACACGTTATTACACATTAAGAGATGAAGTAGTTTTACACAGTACAAGTTATTACACATTAATACATGCCATAGTTTTACACAGTACACATTGTTATTACACATTAATACATGCCATAGTTTTCAGAGTACATGCTATTATTACACATTAGCACATGCTGTAGTTCTACATTGTACACATTCCTATTACACATTAATACATGCCATAGTTTTACAGAGTACATATTGCTATTACACATTAATATGTGCTGTAGATTTCTAAAGTACATGTTGTTACTATACATTAATACATGCTGTAGTTTTCCATATTACACATTGTTATTACATATTAATATATACTGTAGTTTCACATAGTGCACATTATGACATACCTTATTTTACACACTACATATTGTTATTGCACACCAATACATGCCATAGTTTTACACAGTACACATTAATGCATCCCATAGTTTTACACAATATGCATTGTTATTACACATTAATAAATGTTGTACTTTTACACAATACACATTGTTATTACACATTAATACATGCCATAGTTTCACACAGTGCACGTTGTTATTACACTTTAATACATGCTGTACTTTCGCACAGTACACATTGTTATTACACATTAATACATGCCATGCTTTCACAAAGTACATGTTGTTATTAAACATTAAAACATACCATAGTTTTACACATTACATATTGTTATTGCACATTAATACATGCCAAAGTTTTACACAGTACACATTTTCATTCCAAATTAATGCTAGCCATACTTTTGCACCATACATGTAGTTATTACACATCAATAGATGAAGTAGTTTTATACAGTACACGTTATTACACATAAATACATGCCATAGTTTTACACAGCACACATTTTTATTACACATTAATACATGCTGTACGTTCACACGGTACACGTTATTACACAATAATACATGAAGTAGTTTCACACAGTACACATTGTTGTTACACATTAATACATGCCATAGTTTTCCACAGTACACATTGTTATTACATATTAATGCATGCTGTAGTTTTCCATAGTGTACATTATTACACATTAATACATGCTGTAGTTTTACACAGTACACATTGCTATTACACATTAATACTTGCCATAGTTTTCTACAGTATACGTTGTTATTACACATTAATATGTGCCGTAGTTTTACACAGGACACATTATTACACATTAATATATGCCACATTTTCCACATTACACATTGTTATTACATATTAATATATTCTGTAGTTTTACTTAGTGCACATTGACATACTGTAGTTTTATACAGTACATATTGTTATTACACATTAATACATGCCCTAGTTTTACACAGTACACATTGTTATTACACATTAATGCATGCCATACTTTCACACAGCACACAATATCATCACAAATTACTACATGAAGTAGTTTCACACAGTACACATTGTTATGACACATTAATACATGCTGTAGTATTCTAGAGTACACACTGTTATTACACATTAATACATGCTGTACTTTCACACAGTACACATTATTACACAATACGTGAAGTAATTTCACATGCTACACGTTGTTATGAAACATTAATACATAAAGTAGTTTTTCACAGTACACATTGTAATTACACAATAGTAGTTTTACATAGTACATGTTTTATTACACATTAATACATGAAGTAGTTCTACAAAGTACACATTGTTATTACACATTAATACATACAATAGTTTTCCACAGTACAAATTGTTATTACACATTAGTACATGTGGTAGTTTTCCACATTACACGTTTATGACACATTAATACATGCAATAGTTTTACACTGTAGAGATTGTTATTACATATTAATACATACCGTAGTTTTCAACAGTACAGATTGTTACTATGCCATAATACATGCAGTAGATTTACAGAGTACATATTTTTATTGCACATTAATAAATGCCGCAGTTTTGCACACTACAATTTGTATCACAGATTAATGCATGCCATAGTTTTACACAGTACACGCTGTTATTACACATTAATACATGCCCCAGTTTTACAGTACACGCTGTTATTACACATTAATACATGCCCCAGTTTTACACAGTACATATTACACAATAAAATAGTGTTACACAGTACACATTGTTATTGCACATTAATACATGCCATAGCTTTACACAGTACACATTGTTATTACACATTAGTAAATGCTGTACTTTCACACAGCACATGTTGTTATTACACATTAATACATGCCATACTTTCAGAGTACACGTTGTTAATACACACTAATACATGAAGTACTTTTACACAGTACACATTGTCATTACACATTGATACATGCTGTAGTTTTCCCCAGTAGGCATTGTTATTACACATTAATACATGCCATAGTTTTACACAGTACACGTTATTACACATTAATACGTGAAGTAGATTTACACAGTACACATTATTACAAATTAATACGTCATCGTTTTTCACAGTACACATTGTTATTACACATTAATACATGCCGTAGTTTGGCAGAGTACACATTGTTATTACACATCAATACATGCTGTAGTTTTACACAGTACACGTTGTTATTACACATTAATACGTGAAGTAGATTTACACAGTACACATTATTACAAATTAATACATGTCATAGTTTTTCACAGTACACATTGTTATTACACATTAATACATGCTGCAGTTTTACACAGTACATATTCTTATTACATATTAATACATGCCATAGTTTTCTACAGAACACATTATTTTATATTAATATATACAGTAGTTTTACATATTGCACATTAATGCCTACCATCGTTTTTCACAATAAAAATTATTATACATTAATACATGCTGTACTTTTCCCCAGTAGGCATTGTTATTACCCATTAATACATACCATAGTTTTGCACAGTATGCATTATTACACAATAATGCATGCTGTAGTTTTACACAGTGCATGTTGTTATTACACATTAAAAATGCCATAGTTTTCACAGTACAAATTGTTATTACACATTAATGCATGCGGTGGTTTTACACAGTACGCATTGTCATTACACATTAATACGTGCTGTAGTTTCACACATTACACGTTGTTATTACACATTAATTCATGCCATAGTTTTACACAGTACACCTTGTTATTACACATTAATACCTGCAGTTTTTCACATTAGCCATTGTTTTGACACATTAATTCATGCTGTAGTTTTACACAGTACAAATTGTTATTACACATTAATGCATGCTGTAGTTTTAAAGAGTACACATTGTTATTACACATTAATATATGCCAAAGTTTTACACAGTACAGATTGATATTAGTAGTTAATATATACCATCATTTTACACAGGACACATTGTTATTACACATTAATACATGCTGTAGTTTTCCACAGTACACCTTGTTATTACATATTAATACATGCTATAGTTTACCACAGTACACATTGCTATTACACATTAATACATGCTGTAGTTTTCCACAGTAGGCATTATTACATTAATACAGTCCATAGTTTTACACAGTACACGTTGTTATTACACATTGTTACATGCCATAGTTTTCCACAGTACACGTTATTACACATGAATACATGCCATAGTTTTCCACAGTACACTTTGTTGTTACATAGTGCCTGCCATAGTTTTACACAATACGTATTATTATACATTAATACAGGCTATAGTTTTACACAATATGCATTATTGCACATTAATTCATGCCGTAGTTTTACACAGTAAGCATTTTTATTACACATTAGTACATGCCGTACTTTTACACAGTACATATTGTTATTACACATTAATAGATGAAGTGGTTTCATACAGTACATGTTGTTATTACACATTAATACATGTCAGCTTTACACAGTACACATTGTTATTACACATTAATACATGCCATATTTTCACACACTACACGTTATTACACATTAATATATGTCATAGTTCTGCACAGTACACATTATTACACATTAATACATGCCATAGTGTTACACAGTATGCATTATTATCCATTTATAAATGCTGTAGTTTTTCTCAGTAGGCATTGTTATTACACATTAATATATTTCCTAGTTTCAAACATATGCATTATTACAAATTAATACATGCCATACTTTTACACAATACACATTGTTATTACACATAAATAGATGAAGTAGTTTTACACAGTACACATTATTACACATTAATACATGCCATAATTTTACACAGTATATATTATTACACATGAATACATGCCGTACTTTCACACACGACACATTGTTATTAAACATTAATACATGAAGTAGTTTTTCACAGTACACTCTGGTATTACACATTAATACATGACGTAGTTTTACACAGTAAACATTGTTATTACACATTAATACATGCCATAGTTTTCCACAGTACATATTGTTATTACACATTAATACATGCCATACTTTTACACAGTACATATTGTTATTACACATTAATACATTCCATAGTTTTACACAGTACACAATGTCATTACACATTAATATGTGCCGCAGTTTTCCACAGTACACATTGTCATTACATATTGTTACTTGCTGTAGTTTTACACAGTACACACTGCAATTACACATTACTACATGCCATAGTTTTACACAGTATACATTGTTATTATACATTAATACATGCTGTAGTTTAACACAGTACATATTGTTATTACACATTAACACATTCCATAGTTCCACCCAGTACACTTTGTTATTACACATTAATAGATGAAGTAGTTTCACACAGTGGATGTTATTACACATTAATACATGCCATAGTTTTACAAAGTACACATTGTTCTTACACATTAATACATGCCATAGTTTTCCACAGTACATGATGCTATTACACATTAATATGTGTCATAGTTTTACACAGTACTCATTGTTATTACACATTAATACATGCTGTAGTTTAACACAGTACATATTGTTACATTAATACATGCTGTAGTTTTACACAGTACGTATTGTTATTACACATTAATACATTCCATAGTTTCACCCAGTACATTTTGCTATTACACATTAATAGATGAAGTAGTTTTACACAGATGTTATTACACATTAAGACATGCCACAGTTTTACACAGTACACTTTCTTATTACACATTAATACATGCCATAGTTTTCCACAGTACACGTTTTTATTACACATTTATATATGCTGCAGTTTTACACAGTACCAGTTGTTGTTACACATTAATGCATTAGTTTTACACAGTACATTTTATTACACATTAACAAGTGCCATAGTTTTACACAGTAAATATTGTTATTACACATTAATACATGCCATAGTTTTATACAGTAAACATTACTATACATTGATACATGCCATAGTTGTGCACAGCACGTTATTACACATTAATACATGCCGTAGTTTGCCACTGTACATGTTGTTGTTACAAATTAATACATTCTGTAGATTTCGACATTACACATTGTTATTAGATATTAATATATGCCATAGTTTTACATAGTGCACATTAAGACATACCATAGTTTTGCACAGTACATATTGTTATTACACATTAATACATGCCCTAGTTTTACAGAGTACACATTATTACACATTAATACATGCCCTAGTTTTACACATTACACATAATTACACGTTAATACATGCCATAGTTTTACACAGTATGCATTATTACACACTTATACGTGACATAGTTTTATACAGTGGGCATCGTTATTACACATTAATACATGCCATAGTTTTCCACAGTACACACTGTTATTACACATTAAAACATGTCATAGTTTTCCAGAGTACAAATTATTACACATTTATAAATGCCATTGTTTTACACAGTACATTGTTATTACACATTGATACATGCCATTTTACACAGTACATATTATTACACATTAATACATGCCATACTTTCACACACTACACATTATAATTAAACATTAATATATGTAGTAGTTTGTCATAGTACACACAGGTATTATGCATTAATACATGCCATAGTTTTACACAATACATATTATATATAATTAAATGCCATAGTTTTGCACAGTACACATTGTTATTACACATTAATACATGCCATAGTTTTCCACAGTACACCATGCTTTTACACATTAATACATGCTGTAGTTTTACACAGTACACATTGTTATTACACATTAATACATGCCATAGTTTTCCAAAGTACACACTGTTATTACACATTAAAACATGTCATAGTTTTCCACAGTACAAATTATTACACATTTATAAATGCCATAGTTTTACACAGTACATTGTTATTACACATTGATACATGCCATACCTTTACAAAGTACATATTGTTATTACACATTAATACATGCCATAGTTTAGGACAGTACATTGTTATTACACGTTTATGCATGCCATAATTTTACACAGTACATACTGTTATTACACAGTAATCCATGCCATAGTTTCACAGTACACGTTGTTATTACACATTATTACATGCCATAGTTTTCTACAGCACATGTTGTTATCACCCACTAATCCATGCCATAGTTTTCCACAGTACACATTGTTATTACATATTTATACCATCGTTTCACAGGGTAAACATAAAGACATATCATAGTTTTACACAGTGTATATTGTTATTACACATTAATACATGCCATAATTTTACAAAGTACACATTATTACACATTAATACATGCTGTGGTTTTCTACAGTATGCATTTTTATTGCACATTAATACATGCCATGGTTTTTCACAGTAGGCATTGTTATTACACATTAATATAATCCCTACTTTTACACAGTATGCATTGTTATTACACATTAATACATGCCACACTTTTCCACAGTATATGTTATTACATATTAATAGCTGAAACAGTTTTCCAAAGTACACGTTATTACACATTACATGCCATAGTTTTACTCAGTACACATTATCACACATTAAAACATGCTGCACTTTAACACAGCACGTTATTACACATTAATACATGCCATAATTTTACACAGTACATATTGCTATTACACATTAATACATGCTGTCATTTTGCACAGTAGTTCATTATTACACATTAATACATGCTGTAGTTTTACACAGTAAAGGTTGTTTTTACACATTAATACATGGCATACCTTTCACAGTACAAATTATTACACATTAATACATGCTGTAGTTTTACACAGTACACATTGTTATTGCACATTAATACATGCCATAGTTTTACACACTACATATTTTCATTACACATTAATACATGCCATACTTTCACACAGTATACGTTATTACACATTAATAGATGAAGTAGTTTTATACAGTACACGTTATTACACAATATATGCCATACATTCACACAGTACACATTGTTATTACACATTAATATATGAAGTAGTTTTTCACATTACATATTATAACATATTAATATATACTGTAGTTTTACATAGGGCACACTGAGACATACCGTACTTTTACACAATACACATTGTTATTAAACATTAGTACACGCTATAGTTTTACACAATGCACATTATTACACATTAATTCATGCTGTAGTTTTACACAGTATGCATTGTTATAACACATTAATACATGCCATAGTTTTACACAGTACACATTGTTATTACACATTAATAGATGAAGTAGTTTTACACAGTACACGTCATTACACATGAATACATGACATAACTTTACACAGTACACATTACTATTACACATTTATACATGCCATATTTTCACACAGATGTTATTACAATAAATGAATTAGTTTTACACAGTACACGTTGTTATTTTACACAATAATATATGCCATACTTTCACACAGTAAACGTTGTCATTATACATTAATACATGAAGTGGTTTTACAGAGTACACATTGTTTTTACACAATACTATATGCCATAGTTTTTCCCAGTACACATTATTACATGTTAACACATACCATAGTTTTTCCCAGTACACATTGTTCTTACATGTTAATGCATACCATAGCTTTTCCCAGTACACATTGTTACACAATACATGCCATAATTTTCCAAAGTACAAATTGTTATTACACATTAATACATGCCATAATTTTTCAAAGTACAAATTGTTATTACACATTAATAAATGCTGTTTTACACAGTACACATTACACAATAATACATGCCATAGTTTTCTACAGTACATGTTGTTATTACACATTAATACATGCCGTAGTTTTACAAAGTAAACATTGTTTTAACACATTTATACATGCCATAGTTTTCCATATTAGACATTGTTATTATATATTAATATATACTGTAGTTTTACATAGGGCACATCAAGGCACACCATAGTTTTTTACAACACATATTGTTATTACACATTAAGACATGCCATAGTTTTACACAGTACACATTATTACACATTAATTCATGCCATGGTTTTACACAGTATGCATTGTTATTACACGTTATTACATGCCATAGTTTTTCACAGTACACATTGTTATTAAACATTAAGACATGCTGTACTTTAACACAGAACACGTTGTTACTGCACATTAATACATGACGTAGTTTTACACAGTACACTTTGTTATTACAGATTAATAGATGAAGTAGTTTTCCACAGTACACGTTTTTATTACACATGATTAAATGCCATAGTTTTACACAGTACAAATTGTTATTACAAATTAATGCATGTCGTAGTTTTACACAATTCATGTTATTACACATTAATACATGAGGCAGTTTTTTACAGTAGGCATTTTTATTACACATTAATATATGCCATTTTACACAGTACACGTTATTACACATTAATACATGCAGTAGTTTTCCACAGTACACATTATTACACATTGATACATGCTGTAGTTTTCCACTGTACATGTTATTACACACTAATACATGCTGTAGTTTTTCACAGTACACGTTATTACACACTAATACATGCTGTAGTTTTACACAGTACACTTTGTTATTACAGATTTATACATGCCGTAGATTTCCACATTACACATTCTTATTACATATTAATACATACCATAGTTTTACATGGTGCACATTAAGACATATCATAGTTTTACACAGTAAGTATTTTTATTACTCATTAATACATGCCATAATTTTACAGAGTACACGTTAGTACACATTAATACATGCTGTAGTTTTACACAGTACACATTGTTATTACACATTAATACATTCTGTAGTTTTCCACATTACACATTATAACATATTAATATATATTGTAGTTTTACATAGGGCACATTGGGACATACCGTAGTTTTACACAACACATATTGTTATTAAACATTAATACATGTGGTAGTTTTACACAATACACATTATTCCATATTAATTTATGCTGTAGTTTTACACAGTACGCATTGTTATAACACATTAATACATGCCGTAGTTTTCCACAGTACACGTTGTTCTTACACATTAATAAATGAAGTAGTTTTACACAGTACACATTGTTATTAAACATGAATACAGGCCATTTAGTTTTACCCCGTACATATTGTTATTACACATTTATACGTGCCATACTTTCACACAGAGCACATTGTTACTGCACATTAATACATGAAGCAGTTTTACACAGTACACATTATTTCACATTCATACATGCCATAGATTTACAAAGTACAAATTGTTATTACACATAAATACATGCCACAGTTTTACAGAGTACACATTATCATTACACATTAATACATGCCATAGTTTTTCATAGTAGGCACTGGTATTACATATTAATATGTGCTGTGTTTTTGCACAGTACCCATTGTTGTTACACATTAATACATGCTGTGGTTTTACACAGTACACTTTGTTATTACTCAGTAATACATTCCATACTTTTCCACAGTACACGTTGTTATTACACATTTATACATGCCACAGTTTTCCAAAGTACGCATTGTTATTACCCATTAATACACGCCATCCTTTCACACAGTACACCTTGTTATTACACATTAATATATGAAGTAATTTTACACAGCATACATTGTTATTACAGATTAGTACATGCCGTAGTTTTACACAGTACACATTGTTACACATTAATACATACTGTAGTTTTCTGCAGTACACATTGTTATTACACATTAATATATGCCATAGTTTTACACAGTACACATTATTACACATTGATACATGTTCTAGTTTTACACAGTACACATCGTTATTACACATTGATACATGCCATAGTTTTACACAGTACATGTCATTATTACACAATAAGGAATGCCGTAGTTTCACAAAGCACATGTCGTTATTACACATTAGTACATGCCATAGTTTTCCACAGTAAACATTATTACACACTAATACATGCTGTAGTTTTTGTTGTTACACATTAATACATACTGTAGTTTTCCACAGTACACATTGTTGTTACACATTAATATATGTTGTAGTTTTACACAGGACACGTTGTTATTACACATTGATACATGTCCTAGTTTTACACAGTATACTTTGTTATTACACATTGATACATGCAGTTGTTTTACACAGTACACATTGTTATTACACATTGTTACATCCCGTAGTTTTCCACAGTACAATTTGTTATTACACATTAATATGTGCCGTAGTTTTACATAGTACACATTGTTATTTCACAGTAATACATGCCATAGTTTTACACAGTGCAGGTTATTACACATTAATGCATATGTAGTACACATTGTTATTACATGTTAATAGGTACCATATTTTTATGTAGTACACATTGTTATTACATGTTAATAGGTACCGTATTCTTATGTAATACACATTGTTCTTATATTTTAATAGGTACCATGTTTTTTTATGTAGTATATATTCTGTATTTTTATGTAGTACACATTGTTATTACATGTTAATAGGTACTGTAATGTTATGTAGTACACATTGTTATTGCATGTTAATAGGTACCATATTCTTATGTAATACACATTGTTATTGCATGTTAATAGGTACCATATTCTTATGTAGTACACATTGTTATTACATGTTAATAGGTACCATGTTCTTATGTAGTACACATTGTTATTACATGTTAATAAGTACCATATTCTTTTATTGTACATATTGTTATTACATGTTAATAGGAATTGTATTTTTCTGTGGTATAGATTGTTATTTTATGTTTATAGTTACTGTATTCTTTATGTCATACACATTGATATATCTTCCACATTTTTATATAGTACACATTTTTGTTATATGTTAAGAGGTACCATATTTTCACGTAGTACACATTGTTATTACATGTTATGTTATTACATGTTAATTGGTACTGTATTTTTTATGTGGTACACATTGATATATATTCTGCATTTGTATGTAGCACACATTGTTACTACATGTTAATAGATACTGTATTGTTATGTAGTATACATTATTACATGTTAATAGTTACCGTATTTTTATGTAGTACCCGTTGTTATTACATGTTAATAGGTAGCATATTATTATGTAGTACAAATTGTTATTACATGTTAACAGGTACTGTATTGTTATGTAGTACACATTGGCAGAAGGTACGCAGATTCTAACAAAAGTCTGCGTCCCTCCCATAACAATTTTAATACCATTGCATGTACAGAATTATCCAACTTGGGCTTTTTATGGCAGTATATTCGTCCTTGGTATACCACACAGCAATGGAAAAGATCAAACTACAGCTACACAGAACAACATGGATGAATTTCACAGACAAAATGGTGAGCTGAAGAAGTCAGATACAAAAAAAAGCACCATATGACTCCATTTATATGGATTTTAAAAACAGGAAAAAATAATCTATAGCACTAGAAACCAGAATACTGGTTATCCTTGTGAATGTGAGGAGAGTGCTTATTGGAAGAAAGTAGAGCAGAACTTTTTGGGTACTATGGACTGAATTCTGTTCTCCCAGAATTTCTATGTTGAAGCCCTCACCCACAATGTGATGATATTTGGAGATGGGTTCTTTGGGAAGTGATTAGACTCGGGTGAGATAAAGTGGGTGGGGTCTTCAGGATGGGATAAGTGTCCTTAGACACACCAGAAAGCTTGCTTTCCACCACATACCTCTCCCCACACATGTACATGAAAGAAAGGCCATGACTACACAGTGAGCAGCTAGGAAGAGAACCCTCACCAGATCCCAACTATGCTCGCACCCTGATCTCAGACTTCTAGCCTCCAAAACCATAAGAAAATAAATTTCTGTTGTTTGAGCCAGAACAACAGATATTTTGGTATTTTGTTATGGTGGTCCAAGCTGACCAAGGTACCAGAAATGCTCTATACCTCAATATGGACAGTGATCACATGAGTGAATAAATGTGTAAAAATTCCCTGAGCTGTGGAATTTTTACCCTTAAGGTTGGTTCAGTTTTTTAGAAGGAATAGCAAGAAACAAAGCAGTAACTTAGCAAGAAACAACCTAGCATTAAGAAGCTTAGAGGTGGGAGACTTTCTACTTTTTGTTTAATACCCTTGTCAGTGTGAATTCTTTTCCATGAGCATATGGAATCTGACATAATTTTTAATAACTTGTTCATTTTTAAACTGCTCTAAATTCCCTACTTCAGAGTGTGTGTCTCACCACTGCCCCTGAATCCTCAATGGCAATGAATGCCAAATCTATACCTGCCCCCGTGCACTCAAACTCCAGCCATGAATTTCCAGGCACCACTGGTGCATCTCCTCTCAAGCACACAATTGTCACACCCATCACACCTCCATATGCAGTTATCCACCCCCAACCTCTCCTCCACTTCTGCTCCCTGGCTTCTCTCTCTCAGGTGCTAACTCACCCTCCTCCTCTGCATCTCTGTGTGCCCTCAGATTGTTTACCTACAGGTGTCCCTCCACTCAGACTCAGAAACCAAACACATGTAGATAAATTTTTCCTGAGCAAGCAGGCAGGTATTCCTCATCCAAACTACTGCTACTCTCTAACTAAAACTCAGGAAACCAAATACTATAGATTCAGATAACATTATATCCCTCACTCTCCAAACTCTCATTACTAAAACAGATTGATTGATTGATTGATTGATTTTTATGATGGAATCTTTCTCTGTTGCCTTGGCTAGAGTGCAATGGCAGCATCTCAGCTCACTGCAACCTCCACCTCCTGAGATCAGCCGATTCTCCTGCCTCAGTCTCCCAAGTAGCTGAGATTACAGGCACGCACCACCATGCCTGGCTAATTTTTGTATTCTTAGTAGAGATGGGTTTCACCATGTTGGCTGGGCTGGTCTCGAACTCCTGACCTCAGGTGATCTGCCCACCTCAGCCTCCAAAAGTGCTGGGATTACAGGTGTGAGCCACAATGCCTGGCTCCAAAACAGATTTAAATAGCATGGGATATTCGTATTTTTGCAACATTCTCTAACTGTTACTTCCATCCCCTTCACTATCACACAAGGCCAGACCTTCATTCTTTGAAGTCCAGGTTCTTGTTAGATGCTAGAACATGGTTTTCTTCCTTTTAGCCCCTCCCATTCAATGCACCCTAATCTCTGTGGCTACTTCTGCCTTTTTTTTTTGAGATGGAGTTTCACTGTTGTCCCCCAGGCTGGAGTGCAGTGACATGATATCTGCAACCTCTGCCTCCCGGGTTCAAATGATTCTCCTGCCTCAGCCTCCTGAATAGCTGGAATTACAGACATGTACCACAATGCCCATCTAATTACTGTATATAGTAGAGACAGGGTTTCACCATGTTAGCCAGACTGGTCTCAAACTCCTGACCTCAAGTGATCTGCTTGCCCACCTCAGCCTCCCAAAATGCTAGGAATAGAGGCAAAAGCCACTGAGCCCAGCCTCACCTTTATTTTTCTGACACAGTTTTTGCCCCTGCTCAAAAAAACTCACTGGTTCCCACTCACAGGGATCCAGGTGAGACACTGCCTTTAACTTTCTGACTCCCAGAATAAACCTTGTGTACCAGTCACCTGATTTACTTGGTTCCTGATCAGCCTTGTATATGTCCTGTTGTATGCCATTTATCCCAAAAAGAAACACCTACCCAACCTTCCACTGCAGCCCTGAGCTCCAGCAAGCTCCTTCACTTTTTAGCTAGATTACTTTGGGGAAATTAATTACTCTCTCTGGGCCTCATTTGTGAAATGAAAAAATAACTGTACCTTCCTCACCTGCCACATAGTAACTACTCATTGGCTATCATTATTACAACCAACTCAAGTCTTACCTACCAAATGGTCTTCCTCAATACACATCCTACAGAAATTTTCCTCATCTAAATTCCTTTTACCCCATTCATCTATTTGCCTGAAAACATCTCCTGAGCTCTGCTGTGCATTAGTCCCCACTATGGGCTTTATTTATATCATCTAATGTCATCTTCACAGTAGCCCTCTGGTGTCCAAAGAGACCAAGTAAATCAGGTAACTGGTACACAGGATTTTTCAGCAGTGGTAACAACAGTGTCAGAAAAACAGAGATGGCCACAGAGAGTGCGTGGAGTGGGAAGGGCTAAAAGGAGGAAGGCCATGTTCTAGCATCTAACAAGGACTTGGACTTTCCCCATCTTCCTCATTTCAGTAAATGGTATCTTCATGCTAGAAGTTGTTCTATCCTAAAACCTTGGCATTGCCCTTGACTTCTTTTCTCCTGTTAGACCCTACATTAGCAATTCATTTCTACACTAAATTTATTCATAAAATATATACATGAGGCAGACCTACTTTTTGTCTTTTCTCCCACTGTCACCCTGGTGCAAGCCACTCTCACATGTCTCATCTGGGTGATACAGTAGCCTCCTGTCTCCCTGTCCTTACTTCAGCCCCTTCCACTCCCCAGTCTGTTCTCCACACTACACTGGGAAGGAGTCTTAAGAAGCTCAAACCTTCAATAGCCCCCACCAGTCAGAGACTGAGATCCAAAGTCTTTACCCTGTGCTGTGAGGCCTACATAACTGTCCCCTGATACAATTCCTTCTGCGACCACTCTTCTTCAGGATTACATGCTTTGGTCCTATAGCCTTCTGCTCTTCTTCAAATATGCTAAATACACTGCTGACTTGGGCTTTCACAGTCACAGTTTCCTCTGCATCTGCAGGAATATTCTCCTTCAAAATACGTGCCTGGCTCACCCCCTTACTTCATTCAGATCTCTGCTCAAATGTCTTCTTTTTAAAGAAGCTTCTCAGCACACCCCAGCTGAAGCAGCCCCACCATCCATGCTACCATATTTCCATTTTATCTCCTTGGTAGGCTGTTATCAATTCCTGGCATCACATGTCTATCTGTTTGTTCATTTATTGTCTGTTGCCTAACAGGCTCCTTGAGTCTTATCTCTTTGCCTGGTCTGTCCACAGCTCCTCACTGAATAGCAGCACCTAATGCTCAATAAATATGTGCTAAATGAATGAAGGAAGCAAGATAAGACTATAACTTTGGTGTACCTTACAAATCAATGTAGGAATTTTTGGCAAGGTTTGGGGAAGGTTCTTCTGGCAGTTAGCAAATGTGTATGGAAGATTTAGATGTTTGACGACACAGTTGAAACTATAAAAACGTATAAAGCTACAAAATATTTCAAACTTTATGTTATTTAGGGGAGAAGAGATGTAAGTATTAACAGACAATAACATAAGGCAAGTAAGTGAGCTAGGAGGACTCTATCAAAATAAAAGGGATTCTCATATCTCTATGTCCAGCCCAACTCTCTTCCCAAGCCAGCACTTCCAACTGTCCACCTGATGATATCTATACCTGGATGACTCACAGATGCCTCAAACTACACATGTCCCAAATTAGACTCATCACTTCTCTCTCTTTAGCCACTGTCACAACCTACTAATGCTTCCTCCTCCCGGGTTCCCAGACTCTTTTGATAAAACAATTAGCACACAGTCAAATAAGCCAGAAACCATCGTCCAGTCACCCTAGGGTCCCCCTTCACCTCCTCAACACTCAGCCATTCTCAAGATCTATCTCTCAAACTTTTTGAAAAATCATACCCTCTTCTCTTGCCCCTTCTCTGACTTGATGCCAACTAAGTCTTCTTGTTACTCCAATCAACCTCCCCATGGTCAGAGAGGTCTTTCTGAAGTGTTTTCCTGCCTTAATTCCATCAGGGATAACTTCCATCCCCTACAGGATAAAATGCTCACGTTTTGACAGAGCTATAGAGGGTGCTCTCCATAGAACAGACACTGCCACCCTTACTATCCTCATCTCTCACTGCCTTCCCCCTATTATACCCTAGCAATTCTCTATTCTTTGGAGTGTCTCATGTTTCCTCCCTTCATACTCTGGTACGTGCTAAGTACACACTCTACAACACATCCCCATCTCTATCTTGTTAAATGGGGAACTCTAATGTATGCTGCAGCCAGTTGGGGCAGTCCCACCTATGTCAACCTCCTCCCATACTATTCTGAATCTTCTATACTGTTCTTCCCTAGTGCAGTAGTTGTGATTATTTCTCCACACGTATGTCTCCCTCTCTAGTGGCAAATTCCTATAGCATAAGGTCCACAGATGCTCAACTCTGAGTCCTCAGCATTAGGTCTGGCACATAATAGGTACCAGATATATGCCTGTTGAATTAAAATTGCCTGTTCCCTGAATACATCCTGTGAGAGATCTTCCCTCTAACTTCACATTATTAAAATAAAATTTTTCATGAGAAGCGGGCCCTCTTACCTTCAGATCTTTGCTCTGACCTGTCCCCCTCCTTGGTACATTTATCTTTCTGTCAACTTTATTTTCCGCTTCAGTCCATCAGGAAGCAGGTTAAGACCCTCAGGCTCACCACATCTCCAACTGCTCACACCTCAGGGTCTTCGCACCTGCTCTACCCCCTACTTGCAATACTCTCAGATAGTCCCATGGCTTCCTTACCCCCTACCTGCAATATTCTCAGTCCCATTATTCAAATATTCCTGTCCTCCCTTAGGAAACAGTCCTGACATCACATTTTTTTAATCCGTGCTTTTATTGCTAGTGGTGCCTTCCATAGGCACATCAGTTAAATGAGGGCAGGCCTGTCTCATTCACCACTGTATCTCCATGCCCACAACAGTGCCAGTAACATTCATATAATTCATATTTTTTGAGCACCTACTGTGTGCCAGACATAGTTGTTAGGAATACCTGAGGGAACAAAACAGATAAAAATCCCCTCACTCATATTCTACAGGGAGACAACAACAATATGCAAGAAAAGTACATAAAATATAAGTGCTAAGAACAACTGAAGCAACGAAGGGAGGTGGGAAGTGAGGAAAGCCTCACTAGGTGACCCCTAGTAAAGACCTGGAAGAAGTGAATGCAAACTACATGGACATTAAATTGCAAGCACAAAGGCCCTGAGGCCAAAGCATGTCTGACATGTGGAAGGGGAGGGAACAAATGAGATTGGGAAAGTAACAGTGGGTCAGATTATGTAAAGCCTTATAGCTCACTGTAAGAGGTTTGTCTATCATTAATAAGATGGGGACTCACTGGAAAGATTTTTTTTTTTAAATAAAGGAATGGTACAATCTGACAGCCTGTGTTTTAAGAAGATCCCTCTAGCTGGTATGCTGAAAATAGGAGCCAGGACAGAAGCAGGGAGACCAAGTGGCAAACTATTTCAATAATCCAAAAGAGAGGTGGTGACTTAGCCCAGGACAGCAAGCATTATTTGCAGTGTGAAAAACAGAGGGCTGGGTGTGGTGGCCCACACCTGTAATTCCAACACTTTTGTGAGAGGCTGAAATGGGAAGATGAGTCGAGGCCAGGAGTTTGAGACCACCCTGGCCAACATGGTGAAACCCCGTCTCTACTAAAAATATAAAAATTAGCCAGGCAAGCTGGCACATGCCTGTAGTCAAGTTACTCGGGAGGCCAAGACAGAAAAATCGCTTGAGCCTGGGAGGCAGAGCTTACAGTGAGCCAAGATAGCACTACTGCACTCCAGCCTGAGCAACAGAGGGAAGCTGTCTCAAATAAGAAAGAAAGAAAACAAAAGGAAAAAGGAAAGGAAAAAGAAAGAGAACAGTCAATGATGTCTCAAGGGTTATTAGCCAGCATCTTTCCTATTATTGAGATGAAAAAAAAAAGGTAACAGGAACAGTTTGGGGAGGGTAATGAAGGGGAGCTTGCTAGCCTTCTCTTGGCATGTCTAAGTTGCCTATCATCCATCTCAGTGGAGATACTAAGTGGGTGGCTGGATAAAGGTCAGGGGTGAGGCCTGCAATGGAGATATAAATATGGAATCTGCCAGTCTCTGATATGTAGGTATTTAGTGCTATGAACCTGGATGAGATCACCATGAATAAAAATAAAAATATTGCAAACACCAATGCACAAAGGAAGAGAACTGAAAGCAAAAAAGAAGAGAACCTAGGATGACCGAGGATATCCTCCCACATCTCCCAGAAAGAATACAAAAAGACCCTCGCTTTTGCTCAAACACAACTCAGTCAAAGCAAAAAATAAATAAACAGGGGCATGGCGCGAGGGCGTCACAGTGGAGAATGGGGAGTCGGGAGGCCTAGGTTCTGCATTCAGAAAGTGGGCGGATCAAAGGCACCCCCAGGGCAGCAGCCTGACTCTAAGCCTCGGGGGCGTCTAGACAAGGCGTTGTGTTGCCCTGATGTGTGCCTGGCTGCCCTGAGGAGAACGGGAAGTGTGAGCGGCGGGGCTGCGAGCGTGAAGACGGCGCACCACCCAGTCACGGGGTCCTGGGTTCAAGGATAAGCCCAGGGTCGGAAGGACGCGACCAGAGACACCCTTACCTTGTACAACAGCTGTCTCCGCCTCTCGGGTGCCGGCTAAAGTACGCGGCCGCCGCTTCCCGCGCCGCTCTCCCCCGCTTCCCGATTGGCCAAGGCTGGCCGTTCCCAGAAGCCCTGGCGCCGGGCGCTGCCAAACGAACTTTATCGAGACCCGTCGGGGAGGACAGAACAGAGGCGGGGCAGGGGGCGGGGCGGAGGCGGGGTCTTGGGCCGAACTGTCATGCCTTGGGCGCAGGCAGCCACAGCCTTCATCTTTTTCACTTGATTCGGCTCTGTCAAAAGAAAGTGATTCTAAGTTAAAGGAATTTCTTAATCCTTGAGCGCCAAGGGCAGGGCCATAGTCTACGAGCTGGGAACACAGTGGCGACCACGACAGACAAGATTGCTGCCCTCATGGAGTTCTCAGGCTGGCAGAGGAAACAAAATATAATAAATAAGTAACTGCAGTTTGCAAGAAGAGCTATGAAGAAAAAAACAGGGCGATGGGAGAAAGAATGCTTGGATGGTCAACGGAGGCTTTTCTGTGGCGGTGGCATCTTGAGCTGAATAAAGGATGAGAAAGGATGGGGCTTGCAAAGTTCTGGCTTCAAAGAATTCCAGGCAGAGGGAACAAGAGTGAAGTCTCCAGGAGAAGCCAGATTAGTGTTTGGAGACTAGAAAGAAGGGGTGTGTGGCTGGAAGATGGTGAGCGGGGGGAAGTGGAGTCAGGCATCCACAGACTGAACGGCTTATATACAACAGAAATTTATTTCTCGCCATTCTAGAAGCTGGGAAGCCTTAGATTAAAGCACCAGAAGATTCAGTGTCTTTTGAGGGCCCGACTCCTAATTCATAGATAGCACTTGATATGGTTCGGCTCTGTGTCCCCATCCAAATCTCACCTCGAATTATAGTCCCAATAATCCCCACGTCAAGGGTGAGACCAGGTGGAGGTAATCGGATCATGGGGGCAGTTTCCGCCATGCTGTTCTCCTGATAGTATCACAAGGTCTGATGGTTTTATAAGCATCTGGCATTTCCCCTGCTTACACTCATTCTCTCTCTGGTGATTCCTCAAGGACCTAGAAATAGAAATTCCATTTGACCCAGCAATCGCATTACTGGGTATATATCCAAAGGAATATAAATCGTTCTACTATAAGGACACATGCACACGAATGTTCATTGCAGCACTGTTTACAATAGCGAAGACCTGGAACCAACCCAAATGCCCATTGATGATAGACTGGACTGGGAAAATGTGGCACATATACACCATGGAATATTATGCAGCAATCAAAAACGATGAGTTTATGTCCTTTGTAAGGAGTGGATGAATCTGGAGAACATCATTCTCAGCAAACTGACACAAGAACAGAAAATGAAATAGTAAATATACTAACTCATAGGTGGGTGAGAAAAATGAGAACACATGGACACAGGGAGGGGGGTACTACACCCTGGGTTCTATTGGGGGTAATACGGGAGGGACATTGGTGGGGGAGCTGGGGAGGGATAGCCTGGGGAGAAATGCCAAATGTGGGTGAAGGGGAAGAAGGCAGCAAAACACACTGCCATGTGTATACCTATGCAACTACCTTTTACGTTCTCCACATGTACCCAAAACCTAAAATGCAATAAAAATTAATTAATTAATTAATTAATTAAAAAAAGAATAGTCCGGAGTGCTATTTATTACCCTGATGATGTGTGATGAGGTGACGAGTGTTGAAGGGCAGGGACCAGGAGTGGGGCTGGCTGACTACTGAGACTTATCTGTTATGTTTAAATTTTTTGCAAGAAGAGTATGTTTAATCTATTATGCATAATTAATAATTAATAATGTGAAAAACTACATGGATATACACTGAAGTACTAACAAGCACCATCTCTGGGTGGTGAGAGTTCCTTAGTTCTTTTTTATAATTTATGAGTTTTCTACCACAAGTGTATATGACTTGGGCAATCAAGGTTGGGGGAGGCAGGAAGGGAGAAGAAAAAAAACAAACTAAAGTATCATTATTGTGCCAAGATATGCCCCCACTTTCACCTCTGTTGCATCCAGTTCATTATCCCAGCTCAAGGTCTCCCCATGCAAGGTTTCCTGATCCCTAACCCCTCTCTTCAAGAGGCTGCTCTTTCCTCAGTGCTCTCTGAGTCTTGGATAAGATCTCCATAGTGGGCACAAACCCCATAGGCACACGCTTGATGGATGTGTAGGCTTCCATGCCCACAGAAGGCCCACCCTGCTGGCTTCTAACCTTCTGGCAGCATCCCTCAACTCCACTCTCCACCCTGAGCCTGGCCCCTGAGCATCAATTATAGTTGTTGAAATTAACATTGTTTGGAGACCTTCCAACAGAGAAGAGAAATCCTTTCCATGTGCTTTTCCCTCTCAACTTGGGGGTCCTTGTGCATCCTAGGGGTCTTCTGGCCATTCCTTCCATCCCCAGAACCCCCAAGGTTGCATTGCCACCCCAGCTTCTTGTTCAGCTATTCTTTCTCACTAAGCACCTACTGTGTGCCAGACATTGTTCTGGGCATGGAGATACAGCCAAATAAGTGAGCAGCTCACAGTGACATGCCAAGTAAATGGCAGAGACAGGAATCAACCTCAGACTTTCAGATGCCATGTCTGACAGTGACTCCAGAATCTCACACTCCACAACCAACAAGGGTTAATTTCTTTTTTTGAGTAGAGCCACAGAAGCCATCATGGCTCATTTCTTGGCACCCTTTTGCCAGTGTGGTTACTCTGAAGTTCAGGGCAATTGCTTCACAATTTTTCTTTGCTGTATGGTGTTTCTTTTTTTTTGAGATGGAGTCTCACTCTTGCCCAGGCTGGAGTGCAGTGGCACCATCTTGGCTCACTGCAACCTCTGCCTCCTGGGTTCAAGTGATTCTCCTGCCTCAGTCTTCTGAGTATCTGGGACTACAGATGCATGCCACCACACCCATCTAGCTTTTTGCTGTTCTTATTCCTTTCTTAACTGAATAAATCTTTAAGGTAACAAGAAGGAAAAATATAAGGCAGATCTCCTCTGGGCCTATAAAACCAAGATGTGAGATTATTATATTTCTTCATGTGCTAAGTCAAACAGATCAAATATTTTAACACATAATTTTACAAAGCATATCTTTTTCTATGACTACATAATGACTTATAATTGCTTTCTGCAAATACAGGCCCGATTTCCAAAGAAGGAAATCTTTAATTTGCAAGTTTGCCTTGTCTGACTCTTGTTTTATTTTTGTTTTTTGTTTGTTTGAGACAGAGTCTGGCCCTGTGGCCCAGGCTGGAATGTAATGGCATGATCATGGTTCAATGCAGCCTCTACCTCCTAGGCTTAAGCAGTCCTCCTGCCCTGGTCTCCTTAGTAGGTGGGACCATAGGCACATGCCACCACCCCTCATTTTTTAACTTTTCTTGTGTAGAGACAAGGTCTTGCTGTGTTGCCCAGGCTGGTTTCAAACTCCTGGGCTCTAGCAATTTTTCCACCTCAACTTCCGAAAGTGCTGGGATTGCAGGTATGAGCCACCATGCCCAGCATCTGACTTATTTCTTAAGTATACACACTGCCATTTATGTATTTATTTATTTATGTTTATTTATTTATTTATTTGTTTTTGAGTCAGAGTCCTGCTCTGTTGCCCAGGCTGGAGTCCAGTGGCATGACCTTGGCTCACTGTAACCTCTGCCTTCTGGGTTCAAGCTATTCTGCCTCAGCCTCCTGAGTAGGTGGGACTACTGGCCTGAACCACCATGCCCAGCTAATTTTTGTATTTTCAGTAGAGAGAGGGTTTCACCATGTTGGCCAGGCTGGTCTCAAACTCCTGGACTCAGATTATCCACCCACCTTGGCCTCCCAAAGTGCTGGGATTACATGTGTGAACAACCGTGCCTGGCCATTCCCTGCTGTTTAAAGTCTGCAGTAAGAAATAATTTTTCCATTTAGAAAATCTGCCCTTATGGAGTGTTCAGTCTGTTAGGGGAGGTAGACAACACATCAAATAATAATATGGGAGGTTAGATAATGACTGAGGCTCAGGGAAGAAATAAAGCTGGAAGAGGGGTGGGATGGATTTTTGACAAGGAGGGAGCTGAGTGAAGACTTGAGAGAAGGAAGGGAGGAAGGGAGGGAGCCAGCTGGCAGAGCATCCCAGGCACCCAGGCAGAGGTGCAAAGTCTTTGAGGCAGGAATTCTTGGTGATCTTCAGAAAAAGGAAGAGGCAAATGTGGCTGGTAGGAGGGAGTCATGTAGGGCCTTTTGGTCCAACATAAGGATTTCAGCTTCTTCTCCAGGAGAAATGGCAAGTCATGGAAGGGCTCAGAAAAGAGAAGTGACATGTTCTGCCAGGATGAATCCTGTGGCTGTGTTAAAAATACATCAGAGTTCTGGCTGCACTCACTTGAAGTATCTCTTAGCCTCTTGAAACTTCATTACTATTGCTATTAAATACCCAGTTTACAAGGGCTCATCTTAGGATTTCTTGACCTTCAGTAGAAACTGCACTTTTAATACCAAAAGAGCCTTTCACTTTTTCACTTCCAGTCCAGTATTCAATAAATGATGTGATATGTGTAACACCTTCTTGTAAAATAGGCTTTGTGTTAAATGATATTGCCCAATTGTAGGATAATGGAAGGGTTCTGAGTATGTTTAAGGTAGTCCAGGCTAAGCTACGATGCTCAGTAAGTTAGATATATTAAATGCATTTTCAACTTACAATATTTCAACTTATGACAGGTTTATCAGGATGTGAACCCTCTACCTCCCTTAAGTCAAGGAGCATCTATATTGTAACAGCTGAAGAATTTGACTTCTACCCAAGTCTAAACATCAACCATTTTTTTCTGGGCCCAGATGGACAAGGAGGTTGCCTAAGCCTGAAAACTGAGGCTCAGGAAGACTCCTCACCCTCAAGGTCACCCAGCTCACTGAGTCACTATAGCAACAGCTCTGATACCCCATGACACATTATTCCCAGATGGCCTTGTTCCTAACAATGTGCTGGAAAGTTCCACCTACACTTATTGAATTAATTTGTCTATTTCTAATAATCAGACACATTTGGAAAACACTTCTTTGATATATAAGATGTCCCTATTTTATGGCACCCTGAATATGTCCATCTCCAAGTATAAAAAATTCTCAAAAATATACTTACAAAAAGAATTCAAATGCACTGCATCGCAAATTATAAATGCATTTCAAGTAGAACCTTTAGCAGTAGGAAAGCCAGGGGCAGAGTGGTTGTCATAAACATTCAAGCTAAGGTAGGCCTGAGGAAAATGGGCAAGTTACTGCTTATTCCAGCTCTTGCTAACTCTAGACTATTTTCTCAAGGGCCTGTGTGTGCGTCTCTCACATGATCTGAGCTGTGAGCCCCAGGGCTTCTTTCTAGAATCCGAGGAAAGCAAGTCTGACTGTCCTAACCTTTTTTTATTTTTTTGAGACAAGGTCTCACATTGTCACCCAGGATGGAGGGAAGTGGCACAATCTCATTTCACGGCAGCCTCAACCTCCCAGGTTCAAGCGATTCTCATGATTCAGCCTCCCGGGTAGCTGGGATTACAGGTATGTGCCACCACGCCTGGCTAATTTTTGTATTTTTAGTATAGACGGGGTTTCGCCATCGTTTTAACCTTTTGATATGCTGGTTGGGTTGACTTAGAGATACTGAATTGGGATTTCCATCAGCTTGCAATAAAGATAAATGACCACCAGGGGGCAGCAAACATCCAGTAAGCAAAGTCAGTGCCTTTTCAGAAAGTACTGAGGCCTTGCGGAAGTGAACAGAAGAGCGGGGAATCTGTGACAGTGGGCGGGGCAGCACTTAAATTCTTGGTAACAATAGCTGAATTGTGTTAGTGACTTTTTTTTACATACCCAGCTTTCAACCTGCCTAGAATCTCCCTACCTTTATCTAGAAACTTAATTTTAAGAAAGTACTTGATAAACTAATCAATGAATTAAACCAGTTCTCAACTGGCACTGGGGTTATTTTGCCTCTCAGAGACATTTGGCATATCTAGAAATATTTCAGTTGTCACAATTAAGGGTACAGTGCTGGGATTACAGGTGTGAGCCATTGTGTCCAGCCTTGCATTGGCTTTTTCATCCATACCAGGGATTCTAGTAACCCACCAGATTCTGAAGAGCAACTTCTGACTGTTACAAACTTTGAATTTTTGCCAGGAAAGTAAGTTTTCCAAGGCCTGAGAGTGGCAGACCCCAAGGGTAGGAAATGCCTACCTGCCCACCCAAGGGTGTGTCTCACAGGCCCAGGCAAGAAGAAATGAGGCCATGGGATGATACATGATATTCAGTCCCCCATGCAGTTCTACCCTCAGCGTCTCAGGCCCTGGAGGTCAGGTGAGGACAATCTTGCTTGGTCACAGTGGGTGGCCCTGTGATGCCATGGAGAAAGCCCTCTCATGCCACCAACACCTTCCCAACAAAGGGATGTCTGTGCAGACTAAGTTGAGGCAGGAGAATCACTTGAACCTGGGAGGTGGTGGTTCATGCCAATATCATGTCACTGCACTCCAGCCTGGGAGACAGAGGGAGATTCTATCACTTACTGGACCAGTAAAAGATGGGGACTGTTGGGTCATTCTCAGGACTCAAGTAAATGCCATTGGGTTGAGGTGTGTGCCTGTGATGGGTGTCCTTTGAGACACATTCTACCCCATGTCTCAGAACTCCCAAAGGGAATATCTAATCAGCTGAGGCTCCCTGGATAATACAATTCTGGCCCTCCAGCTTTTTTAGCTGAGACCAGGCCCCTGGCTCTCCCCTCCCACCAAGACTGTGCCCAACAGAGACATGGGAATTCCCCTAAAGTAAGTTGTAGGGATGGATGCCAGGCAGTCAAATTTAATCAACGCCCATGCCCACCTGAATGCACACCCAAGAGTCATTTTTCTCAGTGAAACATTGCCCTGTCTCTCAGAAGAACCTCTGATCCTGACAAACTCCCAGACTGGGAGACCCAAGATCACTGACCTACTGGTATAGGTTCTGGCTTAGCCTTGCTCAGGTTTGAGGGATAGGCCCAACCCCAGGATGGAAATTATGTATCCAGTAAGCCAAAGTGGCTGGTGATGGGGCACAGGTCTATGCCCAGCTTTGTGAGTCTGCCTCTGGAATCCCCAGGGGACCAGTCCACCTAGCCCTTCATATCACCCAGGCCTGGGTGACAACACTAGCCTCCTGGCCTTGCCTCTGCTCCCTCCCATTTGAACTCAAGAATTTTTAAGTCTGTCCAGCAGAGGCAGAGCCTCAGAGGAGGGAGAAACTCTGATCCCTGAAAAGTAGCCAGCCCTTCCACCCCACCCTAACCTCCCACTCCCTATGTAAAAGATTTGTGGTTTTCTGCAGGCAGGGAGAATCTTCCTCTATGGAGGGTGGAGGGGGCCAGAAAGGAACTAAGGATGGCAGACAAGGGCGAGGGGCACTAGGGTCAGTCTCACTGACTTCACAGCTTTGCTCAGGGCAGGAGGTGAATGTGGTCCTTCAGCCAGCCAGGGGTAACCCCAGGGATCACCCTGAAAAAGTGGCTCTTTCAGCACTGTTTACAATAGCAAAGACATGAAATCAACCTAAATGCCCAGCAGTGACAGACTGGACAAATAAAATGTGGTCCAGGCACACCATGAAATATTATGCAGCCATAAAAAAGAACGAGATCATGCCTTTTGCAGAAGCATGAATGAAGCTGGAGGCTGCCATCCTTAGCAAACTAACACAGGGACAGAAAACCAAATACTGCATGTTCTCACTTATAAGTGGGAGCTAAATGATAAGAACTTATGAACACAAAGAAGAAAGTGAAAGATACTGGGGTCTACTTGAGGGGTGGGCTGAGAGAAGGGAGAAAGGCAAAAAATGTAACTATCAATCACTGCCTTGCATTTCCTCAACCGTGGCTGTAATCTGGTCTCTGGGTGATGTAATAATATTTACAGCAAACACCCATGGCATATGTTTATCTATGTAACAGACATTCACATGTACCCCTCAAACCTAAAATTTTAAAAAAAAGAAAAGAAACCAGGAAGAAAGGGAAAAAAGATGGCTTAGTAGGTATTGTGGTGCCACAAATGGAGCCAGGTAAGCATCTCATGGGACACACAGGTGTGTGATTCAGATTTTCTCCCCACCTCCACTCCTTACGGGGCTCTGAGCAGACTTGCTCAGCCACACCTGCAGACAGGCATTCTGAGAGCCCTCAAATACCTGCACTATCTCCACCCCCACCCTGACTTCTGCTTCTACCATACATGGCTTCCACCATTACCCTGACACCCTCCACTCCCATAAGCTGAATTCATCTTTAGATTAGTTCAATTATCTCAGGGTATAAGGAAGAGACACACATGGTCTTTAGTGATGGGACACAGACTATTTGAGGGTGTGCTGGGTATTTTCTAGATTCACTCTCCACCCTCCTCCTGCTACCCAGAGAGAGGGAGGGAGTGGTAGGGACAGCATCTGTTTGGGTTCAACCAGTGAGCACATTGGCAGGACATGGGAGAGAAGAGGACATCACAGAATGGAGAGGAGGTCATTGAATGGACTCCCTTTCACCAAGTTGTGTGGCAACCTGAGGGTCACAGCACCAGTTGGGACACCCTCTCCTGCAGCTACTTTCTCTGGGTTCCAGGGCTAGACACACCTGGGTCTGGCAATTGCTCCCCAGTGTTGCAGGCCGGTAAGTTTTTTTCATCTTTTGTTTATTTCATTTAATCCTTCCTGCTCCTTTGTAAACAACCCCTTTATTAAACTCTCCCCAATGACTCACAGATCTCCTGCCAGGACTCCTGCTAGAGGAAGAAACTCCACAGGGTAGGTCTCAGGGGTACAGTCCTACATCCTTCTAGGGAACATGAAGGTGGCCAGATTCTTCTTCCCACTGCCAGCCAGATGGACTTCCTGAGACTTTGAATCCCAAGCTGGAGGTAAAGAATTCAATGAATCCTTTAGAACTCATTCACAGTGCCAGTGGCCAGTGGCAGTGGTGAGGGTATCTGGGGACAACAGAGGCAGTGGTGACAGTTATGCAAACTTCTGCCATCCAGCCGGGCTGCTCCTGTGACATGACCTGACAACTCACAGCAACCCCCCATTTTCTGAGCCTAATTCTCCATCCATCTAGTTGACTCTGTGGGTCCTCAGTATCTTTCCAATGAATTTGTTTTGCCTAATTTAGCTAGAGTCCTTTTCTTTTGCTTGCATCCAAGGAACCCTGACTCACACAGAATTTGCTTTCAGGATTCAAAGGGAGGTGGGTATTATTTGGACCCCTGTCAGCAGGTGTTCAGCTTCTCTGGATCTCTATAGGACTGAGCCATGTAGCAGTTCCCACAGAAAAGCAGGCACATGGTTTGGTCTAATTGTCCTCATGGCTTCTATTCAGGGTGGGCTCTTTACTATTCTCATAATGCAGCTTCAGTTATAGCATGAGCTCTGGCAGTCCTGTTAGCCCCCTACATCTCTCAGAAGAGAGAATTTGAGTGGTTTGCCTTCACCATCCACATTGGGCAGTGTCAGGACAGCCCCCTGTCCTGCTTGTCCAGCCCACCCATCAATTTTCTATCTGCTGTGGGCCATGATGTGACCATGAGAATAAATGAATAAGTGAATGAGTAAATACTTTTCTTTTGTTTTGTTTGAGATGAAATCTCACTCTGTCACTCAGGCTGGAGTGCAATGGTGTGATCTCGGCTCACTGCAACCTGCACCTCACAGGTTCAAGTGATTCTCCTGTCTCAGCCTCCTGAGTAGCTGGGATTACAGGCATGCACCACCAATGCCTGGCTAATTTTTGTATTTTTAGTAGGAACAGAATTCCACCATGTTGGTCAGCCTGGTCTTAAACTCCTGACCTTGTGATTTGCTCACCTTGGCCTCAAAAAGTGCTGAGACTACAGGCATGATCCACCACACTTGGCTTTTTTTCTTTTTAACAGCTGATTGCAGTAATTTTCTTTTAATGGGATTTCTGACTCACAGAAAGGAGCTCTTTAGATGAGGTTGTGCCTCTAGTCAACTATCTTAACTGTGGAGTTCTAATCACTGATTTTTTTTTTGTAGATCATGAAGATTCATTCAAATTATCTTTGCTTCCATTCCTTCATAGTACATTGCTTGGTCTGAAAGTACATCCCTCTTTCTCTAGTGCATTGTATTCAAACAAGTAGCTGCTGCTTCTCCATCGTCGTTAATCTTTTTCATCACCTTCTTGTTCCTCTTAGCATATTCGGGGTGTAACATATTATCTTCTGTGCCTAGGGATGGGAAAGTACAGGCAGGTATCAAGAAGAGAGAAATCATCCTCCTGTGAATGGCAGGCACTCAGGCCTGACCTGCATGAAACTGCAGGTGTACCCAACCTTTGGGTCTGCTGAGAGAAGTCTGCCATGGACCACATGCCACCCAACACCAGAGGCTTACATCAAAAAGGCCTCACCAGAAGCAGGAATAGAACATGAATTCACAGCCTTAGGCTGAACGGCCCTCACAGAAATTCTTGCCCATGATGCCAACATAGCTTTCTGAGCTGAAGTTATTATGTCAAATGTATTAGTCTCTTCTGCTTTCTCATTTATCTCACAACTTTTTGAAAGCCTTGTTTTCACAGTCACTGCCTTGCATTTCCTCGACCATGGCTGTAATCTGCTCTCCTGTTACATTTGAGGAATATATTGCTGTTATTCAGGGTAAGCATGTGTATGGATTCTCAGATAAATTTCTTCTTCTTTTTTTAGATGGAGTCTTGCTCTGTCTCCCAGGCTGGAGTACAGTGGTGTGATCTCGGATCACTGCAGCCCCTGCCTCCTTGTTTCAAGTGATTCTCCTTTCTTAGCCTCCCAAGTATCTGGTACTACAGCTGGTAGTTTTTTTGTTTGTTTGTTTGTTTGTTTGTTTGTTTTTTTGTTTAGTAGAGACGTGGTTTCACCATGCTGACCAGGCTGGTCTCGAACTCCTTACCTCAGGTGATCTGCCAGACTTGGTATCCCAAAGCACTGGGATTAGAGGCATGAACCAACATGCCCAGCCCTCAGATAAACTTCTATTTTTTCACCATTAGGACTCAAACCTTATTGTTGATACCAGTTCCACAAAATGTCCCAGCACACCTCATTCATGGGAGGCAAAATGGCTGGCAAGGGATGAACTGGTATTCTGCATCTAGCTTTTGTGGAGCTGTGAATTGTTCATTTGTTTGAGGTAGATGAACTTCATTGGGTTTCTTAGACTTCTGTTTGTCATCAGCAGTTGAAGAAACAGTTAGCTCCACTTGTTCTATATTTGGATTATCTTTAAAGGGTACCAATGTCAAAATCATACTTTTCTCATCATCTGTTTCCCCCTCAAAGAAATTTTTGTTGCCACTAACAAAATTTGAGTCTGACAATTTTGGTAATGCCCCTGTCTTGTCTATTCGGTGCTACCTTTTTTTTTAATTAAACCAGGTGCAGTAACACATGCCTGCAATCCCAGCCCTTTGAGAGGTCCAGGTGGTGGATGTCTTGAGTCCAGGAATTCCAGACCAGCCCAAGAAACATGGTGAGACCCCCTGTCTCTACCAAAAATACCTGTTGGTTTTTTGAGACAGGGTCTTGCTCTGTCACCCAGGCTGGAGTGTGTTGGCACAATCTCAGCTCACTGTACCCTCAACATTCCAGGCTGAAGTGATCCTCCCATCTCAGCCTCCTGAATAGGTGGGGCTACAGGTGCACACCACCATGCCCAGCTAATTTCTTTTTTAATTTTTGTAGAGACATTGTTTCACCATGTTTCCCAGGCTGGTCTCAAACTCCTGGGCTCAAGTGATCTGCCCTCCTCTGCCTTTGAAAATGTTGGGATTACAAGCATGAGCCAGTGCACCCAGCCGAGTGAATGTTTTTCTCCTGCTCTCCTGGTCTGTCTTAATCACATCCTTCACCCAAAGTGCTCATACCTCTGTCTTAGCTTGTCTCATGCTCAGCCTATCCCAGAGTCAGTGTGGAATGGATCCTTCCCATGGAGGTAAAAATCTTTAGTTCCCATGTGGCTCTCTGCCCCATCTCAGCAGCTGCATCTTGCAGTGGTTAATAATTGCTCCCTGATTTCAACAGAGACTTGAATAAGATCTCCAACCAAGGAATTGGCTCTTATTTATATATTATCTTACCTCTCTGTTTGCAGTACAATGGTTTACATACAGTAGGGGATCCAATAAGTGCTCATTGAATTAGGCAGAGAACATTTAGGAATTACCTACTGACCACCAGACACCACACCTGGCCAGCACTTACTGAGGCCTTCATAGGCTCCAGGGACTGTGCTAGCCACATCAACCTCACCATGAGATAGGCCCTATTATTGTCCCTGCATGCAGTTAAATGTGAGGTGCAGAAATCGCATAACTTGCCTAACTAGTGGGGCTGTGGGCCTAGGCAGGCAGCCTGGCTCCAGAGCCGACACACTTAACTGCTTTACCAGGCTGTTTCATGATGGTGTGCTTGCCAATAAAACTTCAGGAATTAAGCCATTTCAATAATAGCCACATCAAAAAAACTGAATGACTCTAAATGAATCTCTCCAACAGACATCCACAATAATCCTGCCCCACCCAGCCCCAGGAAAGATGGAGCTCAGGACTGGGGGTGAGGAATGAAACAGGATGCCACTGCACAGATGACTTGGAAAAGAAAAAGCTGCAAGTTGAATGACCATGTTTATCAGACCTGGCAAAAACATTCTGTACCTATCCCTTGAGAGGTTTGGCAGCTGCAGTTTCCCAAAACAGAGTTGTGCAAGAGCAATGGCTGGGTGCATTTGTGGCTTTGGCACTGGACCAAATTGCAGACAAATGAGGAAGTGCCCACATCACAGCCTTGCTCATGCCTTATGAGGTCTCTGTCAGATTCTCTCATCAGAAATGGCACTTCAGGCACCAACCCACCCTGCGTGGGGTGGTGTCTCCATAGCATGAGCCCCAAGGAGGCTCAGATCTGCCCTCTGAGCTTGGTTTGGTCTCTATGAAGACACTTGCCACACTGCATGGTGAGGCTTGCTCGCCTCTCCCTCCACAGCCAGCCAGGAGCTGGGCATCTCCATGTTCCCTCGGTCACCAGTACAGGCAGTCGCATGTTGGAAAGTTGCTTCAAATACCAACTGGGTTGGAAAATATCTCCTGGTCCTGAAACCAGAGAGGAACTGGCAGAGACCATTTTATTTCACCAAATAATTCCATGTTACTGCTTCAAACCTAGGTACTTATTAAAAATGTAAGTTCCCTGGGCCCACTTAGCCCTAAAAAAGTCAAAAAGAGGGCTGCAGGAGTGGGGGAAGTAGAATACTGGTTTTTTTTTGTACTTTTTCAACCCCCCCGAAGTGATTCAACTGTGCAGCCAGTGAGGCAGTCCTTCAGATGAATGAGTCATGATGTGTCCTCTGCTCTCCCCTCTCCAAAGGGAACATGGGCTTCTCCCCTCACGCAATCAGTCACACACTGGCCTTCTTTCTGTTCTCCAAGATCCAGGCTCTTCCCCACTTCTGGACCCTTGCTAGAGCTGTGCCCCCTGCAGGAATGCAGCTCTCAGATCCCATGGAAAGAGTTCTTCACCCCAAGTACATTCAGTCACAGCACCTTTTTTTTTTTTTTTTTTTTTGGAAATGGACTCTCGCTCTGTCACCCAGGCTGGAGTGCAAGGGTAAGATCTCAGCTAACTGAACTCTCTGCCTCCTGAATTCAAGTGATTCTCCTTCCTCAGCCTCCCAAGTAGCTGGGATTACAGGAACCCACCATTGTGTCAGCTAATTTTTGTTTTTAGTAGAGACAGGGTTTTTTCACGTTGGCCCTACTGATCTTGAACTCTGGACCTCAGGTGATCTGCCTGCCTTTTCCCCACAAAGTGCTAGTATTACAGTGTGAGCCATCATGCCCAGCCTTAGCACCTTCTTTATAAGATTCTTTTTTTTTTTTTTTTTTGAGACGGAGTTTCGCTTTTGTTAACCAGGCTGGAGTGCAATGGCACGATCGTGGCTCACCGCAACCTCTGCCTCCTGGGTTCAGGCAATTCTCCTGCCTCAGCCTCCTGAGTAGCTGGGATTACAGGCACGCACCACCATGCCCAGCTAATTTTTGTATCTTTAGTAGAGACGGGGTTTCACCATTTTGACCAGGATGGTCTCGATCTCTTGACCTCATGATCCACCAACCTCGGCCTCCCAAAGTGCTGGGATTACAGGCTTGAGCCAAGGATTCTTCATCATCTGTCTCCCCAGCAACCCACAAGTCTCCTGTTCCCCTCACCACCAAAAATCCCATGCCTAACTGTGTATGCAGTAGGCACACCATAGGTGGCCCTTGAGTATAGGTGGTGTTACAGATACACAAAAAGGGCAGCTACTACCAGTTAACTGTTTCTAGAGGGTGGTAGAATAAACACCCTAGTTTGCCATAGTTCACAAAAAAGAGCCAAGGTCTAGCAGGATTGCAGGACACTTTGCACCCAGACCCCACTGCCATGGTCCCCTCTCTGAAATGCCCCACAATATGGGTTCCCTACAACCCAACTAGAACCAAGTGTGATCTACCCAACAACAAGTGAGATGCCCAGAGCCAGAATAGTCTAGATGAATGTATTGCCATTCATGTATTTCATAGAAAATGTAGCAAATGGGTCAGCGTTGTACAAAAGAAAATCCAGGTTTATACAGGTTGCTTTATTTACATCTGGGAGCAAGGCTGTCCTGGATCAGGCACAGCAGCTGCACTTGTCTGACATCCCTTTGCAGATGCAGTCCTGGGCACGCTTGACACAGCCCACAGGGCAGCAGGAGCAGCAGCCTGGGGAAGAAGAGAGAGCGAGATGTCAGAGCAGACTCCCTTCCCAAGCAGAGGCCCAGCTTGAGCCCTACATCTAGCCCCAGCTGACCCTCATTTCAGGATGGTGTGGCTTTGTCAGGAGACAACTGGTGGATCTTTGGGATGAGGGATTTATGTGAAAAAGCTGTCCAGCCCCATCTGAGTCCGGAACAGGGCAGAAGAGTGGACAGGTAATGATTGGGGGTAGGAGAACAAAGTGAGGCCAGTTTCCCTAAAACCCACACTTAAGTGAGAAAAGTCTTCACAATCCAACAGTTGGCAAACCCCTGACATAGCAGTTCTGGGGAGGGCCAGGGTAGCTCTGGGCTGCCCCTGCAGGAAAGGGCTGCATTATAAGATTAGAAACCACATGGGGGTCTCCAAGATCCTGCACCTGAAGTGCTTCAGGACCCTGAAGGGTTAAGAAGGCTGCATCAGGAGGCAGGAGACCTAGGTTCACGTTCCAGCTTTGTCCCCAGCACTACCTGGCAATGTCTCTGGGCCTCAGTTTCTAGATTAGTAAGGAGAGGCTAGGACTCACCCATTTTTAAGGCACTTTGAGGTCTGATTCTGAATCAGGTGCAGAGGGAGGTGTTTGTGGAAGCTGCTCATTGGCCCACCCCTGCCTGCAGAGCTCTGGGTTCCCTGCTGTAAACTTAGACCATCCACCAGATTCTCAGGGAAGACCCGGCACTCACTCTTTTTGCAGGAGGTGCATTTGCAGTCTTTGCATTTGCAGAAGCCAGCACAGCCACAGGAGCCACCTGCAAGGAAGAGAAAAAGGCAGTGGGTGGTGAGTGAAATGCAGAAGGCACAGCGGTAGTCAAAAACTTAGTGCCGCCTCCTCTGCAGGGCTGGGCCAGCACTTAGAGCTCCTTTCCTACTCATGGGAGAGGAAGAGAAGCCCCATCTCCTCTCCCTTCAGGCTGGGAAGTGCAAGTGTCCTCTTGCTTTTACTCCATAAGCAAAGCTCCAGGCTCCAGACACAGCCCAGGGAGACTGGGACTGGAGGCTTTAAGCTTCTGTCCTGAACTCCAAAGAGGCAATGGTCCACTGCCTTCCATCCAGCCTGGCTGCTCAGAGCCTGGTCAGAGCATTGGTGTTCAGCCAGAAGCCCCCCGACCAACTGGCTGACATAAAGCAGGACAGCTTTGGGCCTCAGTACTCTCAATTCTGATTTAGAGGCACAGAAAGGAGGGAAGTGGTCTCAGGGATGTGATTGGGAAGAAAGCGCATAATGAAGTAAAAAAGTCCCCTTCAGCTCAGAATTTAAAATGCGACTTTCTCAAACCCAGAAACAGTTTGTACTGTGCCTGGGAAGCGAGTATCCTAAGGGGCAGAGCCAGGTGTCCCTTACCAGGTGAGCAGGAGCAGTTGGGGTCCATCTCTAGGCAAGGAGAAGCAGGAGTTCCCAATCCAGAAGCAAACACGCTGTGGCACAGACAAAAGGCGTGGTGATGTCCAGGAGCCGGCAGCTCCCTTTATAGCCCAGGAAGGGGGTCAGGCACAGAGGCCCCCCATCCTTGCACCCACCCAGTGCAAGATTCTTGCGCTGTGCTGTGTGCAGCAGGTGGGCCAGGTGCACCATTCCACTGGCTGAGCACAGTGCACACAGCTGAGCCCACCCCCTTAGCCCCACCCCTTTGGCCCCAGCAACTGAGAAACTGGCAGTATGTGTCTCTGCCCTCCTGCCTGCCTTCCCAATTTCTCTGGCATTACCTGCCACTCTTTCTCCTAGGAATGCTGGGAAACTCAGAATCCCGCCCGTCTACACACCCCTAGACCCCACTCCACTTTGTGTCGCTTTGCATTTCCCAGAGTCATCGGATGACATCCCTGGATCGGTGGAAGCAAGTGAGGGAGCAGTGTGTAAATGAGATGCCAAGGACAGGACCCTCAAATTTTCTGCATTGACAGTCTCTGTCCCAGTTGCCACCTCCCTCTGTTGGCCACGTTTCTCCTATGTCTATGAACAGAACAGACACAGGGCTCTACCCGCTTCCTCCCATTCTCCACTCTTGAGAGGCTGAATGGGCACAATTTTTCTGGGTTCTCCTTTGCATAAAACTCTCCTGGGTCTCCCCACAGCCTAGCCGGGCACCCTTCTACAGGATGGCAGTTTGGAAAATGTGGGATGCTCCCAGAAGAGAGATAATTTTAGGTGAAATGAGAATCCTGGATTAAATGAAAATTCAAGAAACCTGGATGTTTTTCCTTCCATATTTCTATTACTCTACATAACATAAATCTGAAAGGTTATTGTGGAGGGGGATTTCCAAGATGGCATGGTAGGAATGACTCAGGATTGTAGCTCTCAGTGAAGGCACAGAGAATGAGTCCTAGCTGCATTTTGATATGGATCTTCGTTTCCCACAGAACGGAGAAATTCCCAGGTGTAGGAGGGACACGGGACACCAGCGCAGCCCTTTCAGCTTGCATGGCCATCTCAGATGGTGCCACTGCGCAGCAACACTCCACACAAAACACACTGGTCTGGGTGCCCTGTTAAACTGGAAATCTGAGATTTGGAAGGGCAGATTAACATATCCATCTGATTAAACGGGACTTGGACAGTGAGCCAGACCAGGAGTTTCCCAGGAAGCATTATTTGAGCCACTGCAGTGGGTCGCTGCACGGAAAATAATACAGATCCCAGTGCCCTATCAGCAGGTGACTGAAACATCTGTGAGAAAGTCAACCATTCAACTTAAAAAATCAGAGGCAGAGAGCCAGATGATCAGGCTGGATGGGTCCCACCACCACAGGGACAAACAAAACAGTGATTCAAAATGCTTGAGGTTGAGACTTTCACTGCAGGCTCAGCTGAATATAGGACAGTGCAGCTCAGTGGGGGAAGGGTGTCTGCCACTACCAATGCATTCCACCCTTACTGAGGTACACTCCCATTGCTGAAGCAACCTGCCATTGCTGAGGCAACCCGCCATAAAAGAGAGACTCCACCAACAGGGCAGAGCCCATGACAGCAGGGCAGAACCCATGGCAACAAAGTGGAGTGCACAGAAGCAGGGCAGAGCCCACGGCAGCAGGGCAGAGCCCACAGCAACAGGGTGGACCCCGTGGTAGCAGGGCAAAGCCTCATCAGGCAAATAGTGACTACACTGCCTCATAGCTGGGAAGGACAGTGCAATGGATGCTTATAAAGAAAGCCCTAACTCCCCGAGATGGAACATCTGGGGGAAAAAAAGGGTGTTTTATAAGTTCTGCTGCAGCAGATGTAAATGCACCTGCCTAACAGCCCTGAATGAACAATGGAGCTAACAGCTCAGCACTTGAGCTCCTATAAAGTACAGACTGTCTCCTCAAGCAGCTCCCTGAACCTTGTATATCCAAAGAGGCACCTCAAGAAAAACTAATCAGACTAACATTGGGTGGGCATCAATCTGACACAAAGATAGCAGAAGAAGAAACTGGTAGCATTCCTCACTGTTCCGCAGCTGCTACAGGTGTACCCCAGACAAGCAGGGCCTGGAGTGGACCTCAGCAGTCATACAGCAGAGGGGCTAGACTGTTAGAAGGAAAACTAAGTAACAGAAATACTTCATCATCAACAATGTGGGCATCCACTCAGAGACCCAATTGAAAAGTTAGCAACTACTCAGAGGACAGGTGGATAAATCCACAAAGATGAAAAGAAACCGGTGCAGAAAGAAGGAAAACACCCAAAACCAAAACACCTCGCCTCCTACAAAGGACCAAAACTCCTCACCAGCAAGGGAACAAAGCTGGATGGAGAATGAGTGTGATGAAATGATGGAATCAGACTTCAGAAGGTGGATAATGAGAAACTTCAGTGAGCTAAAAGAACACGTTCTAAATCAATGCAAAGAAACTAAGAACCTTGAAAAAAGATTTGAAAAAAGATTTGAGGATATGATAACAAGAAAGGACAATGTAGAGAGAAATATGAATATATTGAAGGAGCTGAAAAACACATGAGAACTTCACGAAGCATGCACAAGTTCAACAGCCAAATTGACCAAGCAGAAAAAGGAATATCAGAAGTCAAAGATCAACACAATAAAATAAATCAATACACCAAGATTAGAGAAAAAAATCACAAAAAAGAATGAACAAAATCTCCAAGAAATGTGGGACTATGTGAAGAGACCTAACTTACATTTGATAAGTGTACCAGAATGTGATGAAAAGAATGAATCCAAGCTGGAAAATCCTCTTCAGGATATTATCCAGAAAAATTTCCCCACCCTAGCAAGGCAGGCCAATACTCAAGTCCAGGAAATACAGAGAACACAACAAAGATATTCTGCAAGAAGAGCACCCCCAAGGCACATAATTGTCAAATTCACCAGAGTTGAAATGAAGAAAAAGATACTAAGGGCAGCCAGAGAGAATGGTCGGGTCACCCACAAAGGGAAGCTTATCAGACTCACAGTAGATCTCTCAGCAGAAACTCTACAAGCCAGAAGAGAGTGGGGGCCAATATTCAACATCCTTAAAAAAAAGAACTTCATATCCAGCCAAACTGAGCTTCATAAGTGAAGGAAGAATAAAATCTTTTGCCAACAAGCAAGTACTCAGAGATTTTGTCACCACCAGGCCTGCTTTACAAGAGCTCCTGAAAGAGGCACTACACATAGAAAGAAACAACCAGTACCAGCCAATCTGCATCAACTACCTGGCAAAACAGCCAGCTAGCATCAAAATGGCAGTATCAAATCCACACATAACAAAATTAACCCTAAATGTAAATGGGCTAAATGCACCAATCAAAAGACACAGACTGGCAAATTGGATAAAAAATCAAAACCCATCGGTGTGCTGTATCCAGGAAACCCATCTCACATGCAGAAATACACAAAGGCTCCAAATAAAAAAAAAGGAAAATTTACCATGCAAATGCAGAGCAATAAAAAAGCAGGAGTTGCAATTCTCATCTCTGATTAATTAGACTTTAAAGCAACAAAGATCAAAAGAGACAAAGAATGTCATTAATAATTGTAAAAGGATTGATACAATAAGAAGAGCTAAAGATTCTAAATATATATGGACCCAATACAGGAGCACCCAGATATATAAGGCAAGTTCTTAATGACTTATGAAGAGACTTAGACTACCACACAATAATAATGGGAGATGGTAACACTCCGTTGTCAATATTAGACAGATCAATCATACAGAAAATCAACAAGAATATCCAGGGCTTGAACTCAGACGTGGAATAAGCAAACCTGATAGACATTTACAGAACTCTCCACCCAAAATCCACAGAATATACATTCTTCTCAAGACCATATCACACCTACTCCAAAATTGATTACATAATCAGAAGTAAAGCACTCCTCAGCAAATGCAAAACAACTGAAATCATAACAAACAGTCTCTCAGGCCATAGTGGAATCAAGTTAGAACTCAGAATTCAGAAACTAACTCAGAACCGCACAGCTTCATGGAAACTGAACAACTGGCTCTTGAATGTTGATTGGATAAATAATGAAATGAAGGCAGAAATAGAGAAGTTCTTCAAAACCAACAAGAATGAAGACAAAACATACCAGAATCTCTGGGACACACTTAAAGCAGTCTGTAGAGGAAAATATATAGTAATAAGTGCCCACATGAGAAAAGTGGAGAGATCCAAAATTGACACCCTATCATCAAAATTGAAAGAGCTATAACAGCAAAATCAAAAAAACTCACAACCTAGCAGAAGACTAGAAATAACTAAGATCAGAGCAGAACTGAAGGAGATAGAGACACGAAAAACCCTTCAAAAAATCAATAAATCCAAGAGCTGGTTTTTCAAAAAGATCAACCAAATAGACAGAGCACTAACCAGACTGATAAAAAAAGAAAAGAGAGAACAATCGAATAGATGCAATAAAAAACGATAAAGGGGAAATAACCACAGATTCCACAGAAATTCAAACTATCATCAGAGAATACTACAAACAACTCTATACACATAAACTAGTAAACCTGGAAAAAATGGATACATTTCTGGACACCTGTGTCCTTCCAATCCTAAACCGGGAGGAAGTCAAAACTGTGAATAGACCAATAAGAAGTTCTGAAGTCAAGCAATTAAAAGCCTACCACACACAAAAAAAAACCCAGGTCCAGATGGGTTCACAGCCGAATTCTACCAGACACACAAAGAGGAGCTGGTACCATTCCTTCTGAAACTATTCCAAATAATCCAAAAAGAGGGAATTCTTCCCAAATCATTTTATGAGACCAACATCATCCTGAAAAAAAAACCTGGCAGAGGCTCAACAAGAAAAGAAAACTTCAGAGAGGATTTTCGCAAGATGGCATCGTAGAGGCAACTCAGGATTGCAGCTCTCAGTGAAAGCGCAGAGGGTGAATTTTAGCTGCATTCTCAGACGGTCCTTTTTTGCCCACAGAACGTTGAAAGTCCCAGGTGTGGGAGAGAGACACAGAACGCTTGTGCAGCCGGCTTGCACGGCTGGTTGGATCGGGCCAGCACCACAGCGCAGCATAACACAGCACAAAACTCATTGGTCTGGGTGCCCTGTTAAACTGGCAATCTGAGATTTGGAAGGGCAGATTGGCATGTCCATCTGATTGAACGGAACTTGGACAATGAGCCAGACCAGGATATTCTTGGGAAACGTGATCTGAGCCAGTGCAGTGGGCAGTGGCACAGGAGATCACATGGATCCCAGTGCCCTATCGGCAGGCTACTGGGGTGCCAGTGAGAAAGTCGACTCTTCAGCTTGGGAAGAGGAAGAGAGAGAGAGAGGATGGAATCAGAGGCAGGGAGCTGAGTGATCTAGCTCAGCGGGTACCACCCTCATGGGGACAAGCAGGGCAGCAACTGGAGGTGCTCGGGGCTGAGAATTTTGCTGCCAGCATCTAGGATGGTGCAGCCCGGTGGGGGAGGGGCATCCACCACTACAGACACAATCCGCCCCTACTGAAGTACCGCCCAGGTCTGATTCAGCCTGCCATTGCCAAGGCAACCTGCCATAACAGAGAGACTCCACCAAGAGGGTGGAGCGCACCACAGCAAAACAGAGCCCAAGGAAGCAGGGTGGACCCGTGCTAGCAGAGTGGAGCCCCGGCAGGCAAATAGTGAATAGACTGCCACCTAGTGGGGCAGGAAAGTGCAACAGATACTCATAAAGAAAGCCCCAACTCCCTGAGACAGAGCATCTAAGTGGGGAAAAAAAGGGGGGGGTTTATGAGTTCTGTTGCAGCAGACATAAACATAATCTCCCAACATCCCTGAATGAACAACGGAGCTCACAGCTCAGCACTGGAGCTCCTATAAAGCACAGACCATATCCTCAAGCAGCTCCCTGACCCCTGTATATCCAAAGAGTCACCCCAAAAAAGGACTAATCAGACTGACATTTGGTGGTCATCATTCTGGAACAAAGATAGCAGAAGGAGAAACTGGTAGCATCTTTCACTGTTCCACAGCTGCTACAGGTGTAGCCCAGATGAGCAGGGCCTGGAGTGGACCTCAACACTCATACAGCAGAGGGGCAAAACCATTAGAAGGAAAACTAAGTAACAGAAATACTTCATCATCAACAATCTGGGCGTCCACTAAGAGACCAAATAGAAAAATCAGCAACTACTAAGATGACAGGTGAATAAATCCATAAAGATGGGAAGAAACCAGCGCAAAAAGGAAGAAAACACCTGAAACCAAAACACCTCACCTCCTACAAAGGACCAAAACTCCTCACCAGCAAGGGAGCAAAGCTGGATGGAGAATGAGTGTAACGAAATGATGAAATCAGACTTCAGAAAGTGGATAATGAGAAACTTCATTGAGCTAAAAGAACATGTTCTAAATCAGTGCAAAGAAACTAAGAACCTTGAAAAAATATTTGAAAAAAGATTCGAGGAAATGATAACAAGAATGGACAACTTAGAGAGGAATATGAATGAATTGAAGGAGCTGAAAAACACAACACGAGAATTTCATGAAGCATGCACAAGTTTCAACAGCTGAATTGACCAAACAGAAGAAAGAATATCAGATGTTGAAGATCAACTCAATGAAATAAAATGAGAAACCAAGATTAAAGAAAAAAGCGCAAAAAGGAATGAACAAAATCTCCAGGAAATGTGGGACTATGTGAAGAGACCCAACCTACGTTTGATAGGTGTACCAGAATGTGATGAAGAGAATGAATCCAAGCTGGAAAACACTCTTAAGGATATTATCCAGGAAAATTTCCCCAAACTAGCAAGACAGGTCAATACTCAACTCCAGGAAATACAGAGAACACCACAAAGATATTTTGCAAGAAGAGCAACCCTAAGGCACATAATCGTCAGATTCACCAGGGTTGAAATGAAGGAGAAAATACTAAGGGCAGCCAGAGAGAAAGGCTGGGTCACCCACAGAGGGAAGCCCATCAGACTCACAGCAGATCTCTCGGCAGAGATCCTACAAGCCAGAATACAGTGGGGGCCAATATTCAACATCCTTAAAGAAAAGAACTTTCAACCCAGAATTTCATATCCAGCCAAACTGAGCTTTATAAGTGAAGGAAAAATAAAATCCTTCATGAACAAGCAAGTACTCAAAGATTTTGTCACCACTAGGCCTGCTTTACAAGAGCTCCTGAAAGAGGCACAACACATAGAAAGAAATAACCAGTAACAGCCATCCTGAAAGCATACCAAATGCTAAAAGAGCATCAATAAAATAAAGAATCTACATGAACCAATGGGCAAAACAGCCAGCTAGCATCAAAATGGCAGTATCAAATTCACACATAACAATATGAACCCTAAATGTAAATGGGCTAAATGCACCAATCAAAAGACACAGACTGGCAAATTGGATAAAAAACCAAAACCCATCGGTGTGCTGTATCCAGGAAACCCACCTCACATGCAAGGATACACAAAGGCTCAAAATAAAGGGATGGAGGAAGATTTACCAAGCAAATGGAGAGCAAAAAAAAAAAGCAGGAGTTGCAATTCTCATCTCTGATAAAATAGACTTTAAAGCAACAAAGATCAAAAGGGACAAAGAAGGGCATTACATAATGGTAAAAGGATCGATACAACAAGAAGAGCTAACGATTCTAAATATATATGGACCCAATGCAGAAGCACCCAGACATATAAGGCAAGCTCTTAATGACTTACAAAGAGACTTAGACTCCCAAACAAAAGTAGTGGGAGACTTAAACACTCCACTGCCAATATCAGACAGATCAACCAGACAGAAAATTAACAAGAATATCCAGGACTTGAACTCAGACCTGGAACAAGCAACCTGATAGACATTTACAGAACTCTCCACCCCAAATCCACAGAATATACATTTTTCTCTGCACCACATCACACCTACTCCAAAATTTACCACATCATTGGAAGTCAAGTGCTCCTCAGCAAATGCAAAAAAAATTAAATTATAACAAACAGTCTCACAGACCATAGTGCAATCAAGTTAGAACTCAGAATTCTGAAACTAACTCAGAATTGCAAAGCTTCATGGCACCTGAACAACTGGCTCTTGAATGTTGATTGGATGAACAATAAAATGAAGGAAGAAAAAAAGAAGTTCTTTGAAACCAATCAGAATGAAGACACAATGTACCAGAATCTCTGGGACACAGTGAAAGTAGTCTCTAGAGGAAAATATATAGCAATAAGTGCCCATACGGAAGAGTGGAGAGATCCAACATTGACAGCCTATCACCAAAATTGAAAGAGCTAGAGGAGCAAGATCAAAAAAACTTAAAACCTAGAAGAAGAAAAGGAATAACTAAGATCAGAGCAGAACTGAAGGAGATAGATACATGAAAAGCCCTTCAAAAAATCAATAAATCAAAGAGCTGGTTCTTTGAAAAGATTAACAAAATAGACAGACCACTAGCCAGACTGATAAAAAAGAAAAGAGAGAACAACCAAACAGATGCAATAAAAAAACGGTAAAGGAAATCACCACGGATTCCACAGAAATTCAAACCATCATCAGAGAATACTACAAACAACTCTATGCAAATAAGCTAGTAAACCAGGAAGAAATGGATAAATTCCTGGACACCTGTGTCCTCCCAAGCATAAACCAGGAGGAAGCCAAAAGTATGAATAGACCAATAACAAGGTCTGAAGTTGAGGCAGGATTTAAGAGCCTATCACACACAAAAAAGCTCAGGTCCAGACGGGTTCACAGCCAAATTCTACCAGACACACCAAGAGGATCTGGTACCATTCCTTCTGAAACTATTCCAAATAATCCAGAAAGAGGGAAATCTTCCCAAATCATTTTATGAGACCAACATCATCCTGATACCAAAACCCGGCAGAGATTCAACAAGAGAAGAAAACTTCAGGCCAATATCCATGATGAACATAGATGCAAAAATCTTCAAAAAATACTGGCAAACCAATTGCAAGAGCATATTAAAAAAAACATATCCATCATGACCAAGTAGGATTCATCCCGGGGATGCAAGGCTGGTTCAACATACGCAAGTCTATAAATGTAATTCATCACATAAACAGAAGCAAAAACAAAAACCACATGATTATCTCAATTGATGCAGAGAAAGTATTTGACAAAATTGAACAGCCCTTTATGCTAAAAACCCTCAATAAACTCAGTATTGTTGGAACATATCTGAAAGTAATAAAAGCTATTTACAACAAAACAACAGCCAATATCATACCTAATGGGCAAAAACTGGAAGCATTCCCTTTGAAATCCAGCACTAGACAAGGATGCCCTCTCTCACCACTCCTATTCAACATAGTACTGGAAGTTCCCACTCCTATTCAACATAGTACTGGAAGTTCTAGTCAGAGCAATCAGGCAAGAAAAAGAAATAAAAAGTATTCAAATAGGAAAGGTGGAAGCCAAATTGTCTCTATTTGCAGATGACAAGATAGTATAACTAGAAGACCCCATCACCTCAGCCCAAAAACTCCTGAAACTGATAAGCAACTTCAGCAAAGTCTCAGGATATAAAATCAATGTGCAAAAATTACAAGCATTCCTATACACCAATAGCAGACTTAAAGAGAACCAAATCAAAAACGAACTGCAATTCACAATTGCTACAAAGAAAATAAAATACCTAGGAATACAACTCAAAAGGAATGTAAGGGACCTCTTTAAGGGAAACTACAAACCACTGCTCAATGAAATAAGGAAGAACACATACAGATGAAGAAACATTTCAGGTTCATGGTTAGAAAGAATCAATATCATGAAAATGGCTATACTGCCCAAAGTAATTTACAGAATTAATGCTATCCCCATCAACCTACCATTGAATTTCTTCACAGAAGTGGAGAAAACCACCATGAACTTTATATGGAACCAAAAGAAAGCCCACATAGCCAAGTCAATTCTAAGCAAAAAGAACACAGCGGGAGGCATCACACTACCAGACTTCAAACTATACTACAAGGATACAGTAATCAAAACAGCATGGTACTGGTACCAAAACAGAGATATAAACCAATGGAACAAAACAGAGGAATTGGAGGCAACACAACATGTCTACAACCATAGAATCTTTAATAAACCTGATAAAAACAAGCAATGGGAAAAGAATTTTCTGTTTAATAAATGGTGTTGGGAAAACTGGCTAGCCATGTGCAGATAGCAGAAACTGGACCCCTTCCTGACACCTTACACTACAATTAACTCCAGATGGATTAAAGACTTAAACATAAGACCTGACACCATAAAAACTCTAGAAGAAAATCTAGGCAAAACCATTCAGGACATAGGAGTAGGCAAAGACTTCATGAACAAAAGACCAAAAGCATTGGCAACAAAAGTCAAAATAGACAAATGGGACCTAATCAAACTCCACAGCTTCTGCACAGCAAAAGAAACAGTCACTAGAGTGAATCAGCAACCATCAGAATGAGAAAAAATCTTTGCAGTTTACCCATCTGACAAAAGGGCTGATATCCAGAATTTACAAAGAACTCAAACAGATTTACAGGAAAAAAACAAACTAGCCCATTCAAAAATGAACAAAGGATATGAATAGACACTTTACAAAAGAAGACATACATGAGGACAACAAACATATGAAAAAATGCTCGTAATCATTGGTCATTAGAGAGATGCAAATCAAAACCACATTGAGATACCATCTCACGCCAGTTAGAATGGCGATCATTAAAAAAATCTGGAGACAACAGATGCTGGAGAGGATGTGGAGAAATAGGAACACTCTTACACTGCTGGTGGGAGTGTAAATTAGTTCAGCCATTGTGGAAGACAGTGTGGTGATTCCTCAAGGACCTGGAAATAAAAATTCCATTTGACCGAGCAATTCCATTACTGGCTATATATCCAAAGGACTATAAATAGTTCTACTATAAGCACACATGCACACGAATGTTCATTGCAGCACTGTTTACAATAGCAAAGACCTGGAACCAACCCAAATGCCCATCAATGATAGCCTGGACTGGAAAAATGTGGCACATATACACCATGGAATATTATGCAGCAATCAAAAATGATGATTTTGTGTCCTTTGTAAGGACATGGATGAATCTGGAGAACATCATTTTCAGCAAACTGACACAAGAACAGAAAACAAAATACCACATATTCTCACTCATAGGCAGGTGAAAAAAATGAGAACACATGGACACAGGGAGGTGGGTACTATACACTGGGGTCTATTGGGGGCAATAGGGGAGGGACAGTGTGGGGGGAGCTGGTGAGGGATAGCCTGGGGAGAAGTGCCAAATGTGAGTGAAGGGGAGGAAGGCAGCAAAACACACTGCCATGTGTGTACCTATGCAACTATCTTGCACGTTCTGCACATGTACCCCAAAACCTAAAATGCAATAAAAATTTTAAAAAAATAAAAATAAATAAAAATAAAAAACTATTAATGAGATATTTTACACTTTTATAGTATAAAAAATAAAATGTACACTTTTAGGAGTTTTAACAAAATATATAAATTTTTGTAACCATCACGATAATTAAATCAAACATTTTCTTCAACCTAAGATATTCCCTTGTATTCTTTTCGAGTAAACCACTCCTCCCCAGGAATCCACCGATTTATTTTCTGTCAATATAGATTTGTTTTTTTCTGTTCTAGAATTTCATAAGAATGAAATAATTGATGCTTATTATGAATAAATTTTTACTGCCTATGACTTGTCTATTCATTATTTCAAAAATAAATTTTTCAAGAGCATAATATTTAAAATTGGATGAAATCAAAATGATCACATTTTTTCTTTATAATTTGTGCTTTCCTTTTCTTGTTGTTTTGTTTTGTGTTTCTGACAGATCTCACTCTGTTGCCCAGACTGGAGTGTAGTGGCACAATCCTGGCTCACTGCAACCTCTGCCTCCTGGGTTCAAGTGATTTTCAGGCCTCAGCCTCCAGGCCAATTTGTACATTTTGTATCCTCATTAAGCATTTTTTTCTGTGCATGGTGGTTCATGCCTGTAATTCCAACACTTTGGAAGGCTGAGTGGGATGGATCCCTTGAGCGCAGGAGTTTGAGACCAACATGGACAAATGAGGAGACTCTGTCTCTTTCATAAAAAACACAAAGATTAGCTAAACATAGTGGTGAAAGACTGTTGTCCCAGCCATTTCAGGGGATGAGGTGGGAGGATGGCTTGAGCCCATGAGGTGGAGAATGCAGTGAGCTGTGATTGTGCCACTGCACTCCAGGTTTGTTGACAGAGCAAGACCCTATCTCAAGGAAATTAAAAAAAAAAAAGAAAGAAAAAATTTTTGCTTACTCAAGTTCTCACAAATTTTCTCCTGAATTTTCTTTGAAAGTTTTGTGGCTTTAACTTTTGCATTTAGATCTACAATCTGTTCTGAGTTAATATTTGTTTACAGAGTAAACAAAGTATCAAAGTTCATTTATTTCCACATCAATATCCAGTTAGTCCAGCACAATTGGAAAAGACTATCCTCATTGAACTAATTAATTTGGCAGCTTTTTGAAAAACCGATTGGTCACATACACGTGGGTCTATTCCTAATCAATTATGTTTCTTTGCTCTGTATGTCCTGTGCTAAAACCACACTCTCTTGATTTGCTTTATAGTTAAGACTTGAAATAAGTTGAAAATAAAGTCTTTCCAACTCTCTTCTCTGAAAAAAAAATTGTTTTGGCTGTTCTATGTCCTTTGCATACATATATAAATATTTAAACCAGCTTGTTAAATTTTGCTTAAAACTTTGTTAGGATATTGACTGAGATGATGAACCTGTAGATCAATGTGGGGAGAGCTGATGTCTTAAAATTTTCAAACCTCTAATCCATTAACATGGCATAGCTCTCCATTTATTTATAGTCTTCTTTAATTTCTCTCAGCAGTGTTTTGAGGTTTTTAGTATACAGAACTTAGACTTATTTTGTTAAACTTATCCCTAATATTATATGTTTTTTAAAAATTTTTATTGCATTTTAGGTTTTAAGGTACATGTGCAGAACGTGCAAGATAGTTGCATAGGTACAGACATGGCAGTGTGTTTTGCTGCCTTCCTCCCCTTCACCCACACTTGGCATTTCTCCCCAGGCTATCCCTCCCCAGCTCCCCCCATGCTGTCCCTCCCCCATTTTCCCCAATAGACCCCAGTGTGTAGTAGACCCCCTCCCTGTGTCCATGTGTTCTCATTTTTCTCACCCGCCTAGGAGTGAGAATATGCAGTATTTCCTTTTCTGTTCTTGTGTCAGTTTGCTGAAAATGATGTTCTCCAGATTCATCCATGTCCTTACAAAGGATAAAAACTCATTTTTGATTGCTGCATAATATTCCATGGTGTATATGTGCCACATTTTCCCAGTGCAGTCTATCATCGATGGACATTTGGGTTGGTTCCAGTTCTTTGCTATTGTAAACAGTGCTGCAATGAACATTCATGTGCATGTGTCCTTATAGTAGAACGATTTATAGTCCTTTGGATATATACCCAGTAATGGAATTGCTGGGTCAAATGGAATTTCTATTTCTAGTTCCTTGAGGAATCGCCACACTGTCTTCCACAATGGTTGAACTAATTTACACTCCCACAAACAGTGTAAAAGTGTTCCTGTTTCTCCACATCCTCTCCAGCATCTGTTGTCTCCTGATTTTTTAATGATCGCCATTCTAACTGGCGTGAGATGGTATCTCAATGTGGTTTTGATTTGCATCTCTCTAATGACCAATGATGATGAGCATTTTTTCAGGTGTTTGCTGGCCTCATGTATGTCTTCTTTTGTAAAGTGTCTGTTCATATCCTTTGCCCATTTTTGAATGGGATTGTTTGTTTTTTCCCTGTAAATCTGTTTGAGTTCTTTGTAAATTCTGGATATCAGCCCTTTGTCAGATGCATAAATTGCAAAGATTTTTTCCCATTCTGATGGCTGCCGATTCACTCTAGTGACTGTTTCTTTTGCCGTGCAAGAGCTGTGGAGTTTGATTAGGTCCCATTTGTCTATTTTGGCTTTTGTTGCCATTGCTTTTGGTGTTTTGTTCATAAAGTACTTGCCTACTCCTATGTCCTGAATGGTTTTGCCTAGATTTTCTTCCAGGGTTTTTACGGTGCCAGGTCTTATGTTTAATTCTTTAATCCATCTGGAGTTAATTTTAGTGTAAGGTGTCAGGAAGGGGTCCTGTTTCTGCTTTCTGCACATGGCTAGCCAGTTTTCCAAACACCATTTATTAAACAGGGAATCCTTTCCCCATTGCTTGTTTTTGTCTGGTTTATCAAATATTATATAGTTGTAGATATGTTGTGTTGCCTTTGATGCCTCTGTTCTGTTCCATTGGTCTATATTTCTGTTTTGGTACCAGTACCATGCTGTTTTGATTACTGTAGCCTTGTAGTATAGTTTGAAGCCTGGTAGTGTGATGCCTCCTGCTGTGTTCTTTTTACTTAGAATTGACTTCGCTATGTGAGCTCTCTTTTGGTTCTGTATGAAGTTCATGGTGGTTTTTTCCAGTTCTGTGAAGAAATTCAATGGTAGTTTGATGGGGATAGCATTGATTGTGTAAATTACTTTGGGCAGTATGGCCATTTTCATGATATTGATTCTTCCTAATCACGGACATGGAATGTTTCTCCATCTGTTTGTGTCCTCTCTTATTTCGTTGAGCAGTGGTTTGTAGTTTTTCTTAAAGAGGTCCCTTACATTTCTTGTGAGTTGTATTCCTAGGTATTTTATTTTCTTTGTAGCAATTGTGAATGGCAGTTCATTCTTGATTTGGTTCTCTTTAAGTCTGTTATTGGTGTATAGGAATACTTGTGATTTTTGCACATTGATTTTATATCTTGAGACTTTGCTGAAGTTGCTTATCAGTTTCAGGAGTTTTGGGGCTGAGGTGATGGGATCTTCTAGGTATACTATCATGTCGTCTGCAAATAGAGACAATTTGGCTTCCATGTTTCCTATTTGCATACCGTTTATTTCTTTTTATTGCCTGATTGCTCTGGCTAGAACTTCCAGTACTATTATATGTTTTTGATATTAGTGTGAATGGGACATTTTTTTGAGATCGAGTCTCACTCTGTTGCCCAGTCTGGGGTGCAGTGGTGTGATCTCGGTTTACTGCAACTTCCATTTTTCAGGTTGAAATGATTCTTATTCCTCAGCCTCCCGAGTACCTGAGATCACCGGGGCCCACCACCACACCCAGCTAATTTTTGTACTTTTAGTGGAGACAGGTTTTCATCATGTTGGCCAGGCTGGTCTCTCATGATCTGCCCACCTCAGCCTTCCAAAGTGTTGGGATCACAGTTGTGAGCCACCACACCCAGCCTGAGTGGGACTGTTTTAAAAATTATATTTTTCAGTTGTTTATTGTTTGCATTGATCTTGTATTCTGTGACCTTGTTAAGGTGACTTGTTCATTCGAATATCTTTATTTATTTATTTACTTTTTAAGTTGCATTTCAGGTTTTGGGGCACATGTGAAGAACATGCAACATTGTTGTATAGGTACACACATGGCAGTGTGATTTGCTGCCTTCCTCCCCTTCACCTATATCTGGCATTTCTCCCCATGCTCTTGCTCCCCAACTTCCCATCCCCCATCTTTTTCTTTAAATGTACACGATCAGGTTGCTTTTCAATACAAACAATTTTACTTCTTAATTACCAACCCATCGGCATTCTCTCTTTCTGTTGACTTATTTCACTGGCTGGAGCTTCCAACAAATGTTCAGTAGAAGCCCTTTTTCTGATTTTACAGGGAAAGCATTCATTTTGTTTGATGTTAACTGTAGGTTTTTTGTAGCACCCTTTAACAGAATGCAGAAGTTCCCTTTCATTCCTACTTTTCTAAATTTTCATGGAGAATAGAGGTTGAATTTTGTCAAACACTCTTCATAAATGAATTAGGATAATTGCAATGTTTTTTTCTATAAATAAAATAAATTACATTGATTTCATCTTTTAGAATTTAAGATTTAAACTAACTTTGTATTACTTAAAAAGCTCCAACTTGTCAAGATGTCTTATCCTTTTTATATATTGCTGGGTTCTGTTTGCTAACATGGTTTCTTTTGTATTCATTTTCATTGTTTGTTTTGGTGTTGTCTGTTTCTGATTTTGGTAACAGAGAGACAGTAGCCTCATAAAACGAGTTGTACTGTGTTTTCACTCTCTGTTTTATAAAAGCATTTTATCTTTATTAAATGTTAGAATTCACCAGAGAAGCCATCTGGGCACAAAGAAATTTGTTCATGTTTTGAGGGCATAGGAGGTTAATTATGAATTCAAATTCTTTAAAAGATATAAAAATATTCCAATTTTTAATATCTCTTTGGATCTATTTTGGTAATCTGTGTGATTTGCTTTTTTAAATATATATTTTATTGTACTTTAGATTCTTGGGTACATGTGCAGATCATGCAGGATCATTGCATAAGTAAATACATGGCAATGTAGTTTTTATTTTTTTTGAGACAGAGTCTCCCCCTGTTTCTGAGGCTGGAGTGCATTGGCGCAATCTTGGCTTATTTCAACCTGCACCTCCCCGGTTTAAGTGATTCTCCTCTCTCAGCCTCTCAAGTAGCTGGGATTACAGGTGCCCACCACCATATCTGGCTAATTTATTGTATATTTAGTAGAGATTAAATTTCCCTATGTTGTGCAGGGTGGTCTCAAACTTTTGACCTCATGATATGCCCACCTTGTCCTCCCAAAATTCTGGGATTATAGGTGAGAGCCAGTGTTCTCAGCTGGTAATTCGTGTTTTAAAGAAATTTTTCTCTTTTGTTTAAATTGTTCTTTTTTTGTCATAACACTGTGTTATAATATTTCCTTGTTATTCTTTTTTATACTATTAAGATATATAGTGATGCCTGATCATGGTAATTTGTATTTTTGCCATATTTTGAAATCAAGTTAGCTACAGATTAATTAATTTTTTAAAATTTTAACTCATTTTTCTCCATCTGTTTTTAAATTCTATTTCTTCTATTCTTTTTCCTTCCATCTTCTTTCAATTTAATTTGCTCTTCTCTTTTTAGCTATGTAACTTAGAATCTTAAAACATTGGTGTTAAAGCTTTTATCATTTTATCTTTTTTAACTTTTCATTTTTGTTTCAGGGGTACACGTGCAGGTTTATATTATAGGTAAGTTGAGTTTTTCAGAGGTTTAGTTTACAGATTAGTTCGTCACCCAGGTAATAAGCATAGTATCTGATAGGTAGTTTTTTGATCCTCACCCTTCTCCCACACTCCATCCTCAAGTAGGCCCTGGCATCTGTTGCTCTCTTCTTTCTGTCCATGTGTACTCAATGTTAAGTTCCCACTTATAAGTGAGAACATGCAGTATTTGATTTTCTGTTCTGCATTAGCTTGCTTAGGATAATGGCCTCCAGCTCTACCCATTCTGCTGCAGAAGACATGATGTCATTCTTTTTTATGTCTGCATAGCATTTCATGGTGTATATGTACCACATTTTCTTTTTCCAGTCTACTATTGCTGGTACTTAGGTTGATTCCATGTCTTTATTATTGTGAATAGTGCTGTGATGAACATATGTATTCATAGGACTTTATGGTAGAATGATTTATATTCCTTTGGGCATATACCCAATAGATTGCTGGGTTAACATACTAGTTCTGCTATATGTAATTTGAGTAATCTCCAAACTGCTTTTCACAGCATAAGGGTTTCCTTTTAATTAACTGTTGCTGGGATGACTGGCTAGCAAATGCAGAAGATGGAAACTGGATCCCTTTCTCTTACCATATACAAAAATTATCTCAAGATGAATTGAAGGCTTAAACATAAAACCTAAAGAGTTTATGGGGCCATAAAACCCCTTGAAGAAAATCTGGAAGATACCATTGTGAATATAGGTCCTGAAAGGGTTTCATGACAAATATGCCAAAAGCCATGGTAACAAAAACTATCATTGACAAATGGGACCCAATTAAACCAAAGAACATCTGCAAAGTGAAAGAAACTAACAAAGTAAACAAACAACCTACAAAATTAGAGAAAATATTTGCAAACCATGCACCTATCAAAAGGCTAATATCCAGAATCTATAAGAAACTTAAATTAACAAGCAGAAAGCGAACAACTCCATAATAACAAAGTGGACAAAGGACACAAACAGTTTTTAAGAGAAGGCATATATATGGCCAATAAGCATATGAAAATACGCTCAACATCACTACACATTAGAGACCTAACCACAATGACAATTCTTAGTATTTCTTTTGTTTTTAATTTCAGCACGTTATAAATATTGTATTCTTTCTTAAAAGAAGTTAGTATTAAGTCAACTCTTTGTTCTTCTAATATAACTTGTTTTACTGGATACTTTAAGATTTTTCTCTTTATCATTTGTTTTCAGTAATTAGATTATAAGGTAGCTTGCTTGGTGTGTATTTTCTGTATTTATCTTTCTTGGAGCAAGTTGTGTCATGTGGAGCTGTATATTTTGGCTTTCTATCAAATTGAGAAGTAGTAGCCACTATTTTATTGAAACAGTTTTCTTTGTTTAAACTTCCCAACACACACATACACACTTACAGAAACACACACACTCACACACCCTGCATGTAGGGTCTCTCTTTTTCTCTTGCTTTAGGTTTTAAAATTAAATATATGTTAGGCAACTTGATATTGTCCCACCTGTCATCAAGGTTTTTTAAGGTTTTTTAGCCTGTGTTCTTCCTCTGCTTCAGTTTCTATTATGCTTTCAAACTCACTTATTTTTCTACAATACCTAATGTTATGCTAAGCCCTCAATAGCTTTTTCACATTAAATATACATTTTTACACACAAGTTTATTTACTTCTTTTTAAAATAGTTTTCATGCATTCTTTTATTGTTCACAGTTTGCTTTAAATCCTTGAACATATTTCAAACAGCTGCTTGAAAACCCCTTTCTGCAGATTTTATTACCATCGTTATTTTTGCTTCTGTTTCCATGGACACTGTGGGTGTTATGTTGTTGAGTTTCTGAATTCTGATTTTGCTCTTTGCTGAGTTTTGAAGTTTCTTCGTTAGAAACTTGATAAGCAACTTGGGAATCAGCTTGATCCAGTTGATATTTGCTTTTAAATTTTGTTAGGTCAAGCCTCACAATAGCTGTTATTTTAAAGCTAGTTTATTTCTTCTGCCAGGAAGGTGTCATTCCCCTATGGGCTCTTTTGTACCCCCTGGGTGTACAATGGGTTTTCTCACTCAGGATCATCAGAACTTGCCTATGTTGCAGTTCTTTCTTACATCTAGAAATTGCTCAACTTATACCTCTCCACTAACTGCTCTCCTCCTAGCTGCATGAGATTTTAGTCTTTTTATGCACATATTAGTTGCCAGTTAGAAACTTAAAGAAATCTTTATGAAAAATTACTACCTTTTTATCTGTGTAGACTTCTCCTCTCCAGTTCTCTGCCCCCCAAAATCTAGGTACCTAAGCCTCCATGAACTCTGATCCCTCAATTTACTGAGAACGCTGTGTTATGTTTGGTTTCCTTTTCCTCTACAGTGATACTGAGAATATCTCCAGATAGAAAGCTGGGCTGTCACAGGAAATGTCATTTGTTCGCTTCTCATATGGATCACAGCCCTGTACTATCTGTTGTCCAATTACAGAAAACACTTAATTTGTACATTTATTTAGTTTCTAATTGTTAATAGTGGGAGGGAAACTAATTTATTATGTTGGGTGCTGCAAACATAATTGAGGTTTCTCCAAATACCTTTTTTTCTGAGGTGGAGTCTTGCTCTGTTGCCAGGCCAGAGTGATCTCAGCTGACAGCAACCTCCGCCTCCTAGGTTCAAGCAATTCTCCTGCCTCAGCCTCCTCAGTAGTTGGGATTAAAGGCACCCACCACCATGCCAGTCTAATTTTTGCATTTTTAATAGAGGCAGGGTGTAACCATGTTGTCCAGGCTGGTCCCCAACTCCTGACCTCTCAAGTGATCCACCAGCCTTGGCCTCCTAAAGTGCCAAGATAACAGGCATGAGCCACTGTGCCCTACCTCCATTACTTTCAATGACAAAAACTGCAATTACTTTTGCACCAACCTAGTAACATAGAAGCAAAAATTGCTCAGTTTTCTATTTAGTGTGTATGTTCGCTACGTTCAGAATTTAGTGGGTAGACATTTTCTTTTAGTGAACCAAAGATGATACCATTGACTCTAAGTTGTACTAGCTTTTAAAAATTTTTGTTGACAAGTCATCTGTCTGGTGAATTGTTCCTTTCAAAGGTGTGTGTGTGTGTGTGTGTGTGTGTGTGTGTGTGTGTGTGTGTGAAGCAGAGGGGGCTTAGTTGGTTTTAATGATTTGTCTTTGGGTTTTAGAAATATAATGACTGCTTTTATGTGGGTTTCATTGCACATACCCTGCTTGGAGCTTATAGAACTTCCTGTATGTGTGACTTTATGTCTATTGGTTTTGGAATATTCTCAGCCAGTATTGCATTCATCCCACCCTTTCTCCCCTTTCCTTTTCAGGTCTCAGTTACATGTTTGACCATTGACTGTGCTCTGATTCTCTCTTATTCTTTTCTGTATTCCCACCTTTGCCTCTCCTCACACATTAGCAGGATATCTTTTTACTGACCTACTTAAAGTTTTCTAATCTCTTCTGCTGTGTTCAATTTGCTTTCAGCATATCTCCCAAGTACATTTTATTTATTTATTTATTTGTTAGTTGTATCCAGAATTACAATTTTATTCTGTGTTTAAAATAAACAAATTTTGGCTGGGCACTGTTGCTCACAACTGAAATTTTACACTTTGGGAGGCTGAGGCAGATGGATCACTTGAGACCAGGGTTTCGAGACCATCCTGGCCACCATGATAAAACCCTGTCTCTACTAAAAACACAAAGAAATTGGCTGGGTGTGTTGATGAGTGCCTGTAATTCCAGCTACTCAGGAGACTGAGGCAGGAGAATCACTTGAACCTTAGAGATGGAGGTTGCAATGAGCCAAGATTGTGCCACTGCACTCCACCCTGGGTGACAGAGCAAAACTTCATCTTGAGAACAAATAAAATAAAATAGAAAATAAAAAAAATTTTAGCTTAATAGAGATCAAACTAAAAATCATGTATGATACAATCAGGAGAGAATCTATGTGTGTGGATTGGAAAAACAAGTTAGAGTATTGTATCTTCACCCTTAAGTTAGAAGTTTTAATCAGAAAAGAAAATCGATATATATATATATTTTTTGAATCACTTACTTAGAAATATGGATATACATATGTAAAAAGGTAACTAACTAGATGAAGGGTGGAATCTTTGAGAAAAGAAATGAAGGAGAATGAAAGAGAAAACTTTGTTTTGCACTATTGAACTTTTAGAACTGTCTTATATTTTTTAATTCTACTGCATGACAAATTACCATTTGACTTTTAATAATTGTGGATCACTGGGGGAGACCACCAAGATGACATCATAGAGGCAGCTCAGGATTGCAGCTCTCAGTGAAGGTGCAGAGGATGAGTCCTAGCCGCATTCTCGGATGGATCTTTTTTGCCCATAGACCGTTGAAAGTCCCAGGTGTGGGAGAGACACAGGATGCTAAGCTGGCTCATGCAGCCGGTTTGGCGCTGTAGTGCAGCAGGACCCGGCACGGAACTCACTGGTCTGGGTGCCCTGTTAAACTGGCAATCTGAGATTTGGTAGGGCAGATTGGCATGTCCATCTGATTGAATGGGACTTGGACAATGAGCCAGACAAGGAGATTCCTGGGAAACGTGATCTGAGCTGGTGCAGTGGGCAGCAGCATGGGAGAATTCATTGATCCCAGTGCCCTATCAGCAGGCTACTGGAGTGCCAGTGAGAGAGTCGACAGTTCAGCATGGGGAGAGGAACAGAGAGAGAGAGAGAACAAACTCTGAGGCAGGGAGCTGGGTGATCGGGCTCGGCGGGTCCCACCCTCATGGGGAAAAGCAGGGCGGCAATTGGAGGTGCTTGGGGCTGAGAGTTTTGCTGCCAGCATCTAGGACAGTGCAGCCCAGTGGAGGAGGGGCATCCGCCACTACAGACGCAATCTGCCCCTACCGAAGTACCACCCAGGGCTGATGCAGCCTGCCATTGCCAAGGCAACCTGCCATAACAGAGAGATTCCACCAGAAGGGCAGAGCACTCCATAGCAGAACGGAGCCTTGCAGCAGCAGGGCAGACCCACGCTAGCAGGGTGGAGCCCCAGCAGGCAAATAGTGAATAGACTGCCTCCTAGTGGGGCAGGGCAGTGCAACAGATACTCATAAAAAAGCCCCAACTCCCTGAGACAGAGCATCTAAGGGGTAGAAAAAAGGGGTGTTTTATGAGTTCTGTTGCAGCAGACATAAACACATCCTCCCAACAACCCAGAATGAACAACGGAGCTCACAGCTCAGCACTGGAGCTCCTATAAAGCACAGACCATCTTCTCGAGCAGCTCCCTGACCCCTGTATATCCAAAGAGTCACCCCAAAAAAGGACTAATCAGACTGACATTGGGCGGGCATTATTCTGGAACAAAGATAGCAGAAGGAGAAACTGGTAGCATCTGTCACTGTTCCGCAGCTGCTACAGGTGTACCCCAGAAAAGCAGGGCCTGGAGTGGACCTCAGCACTCATAGAGCAGAGGGGCTAGACCATTAGAAGGAAAACTAAGTAACAGAAATACTTCATCATCAACAATCTGGTCATCCACACATCGACCCAATTGAAAAATCAGCAACTACTAAGATGACAGGTGGATGAATCCATAAAAATGGAAAGAAACCAGCACAAAAAGGAGAGAAACACCCAAAACCAAAACATCTCACCTCCTACAAAGGACCCAAACTCCTCACCAGCAAGGGAAGAAAGCCAGATGGAGAATGAGTGTAAAAAAATGACAGAATCAGACTTCAGAAAGTGGATAATGAGAAACTTCAGTGAGCTAAAAGAACATGTTCTAAATCAGTGCAAAGAAACTAAGAACCTTGAAAAAATATTTGAGAAAAGACTCGAGGAATTGATAACAAGAATGGACAACTTAGAGAGGAATATGAATGAATTGAAAGAGCTGAAAAACACAAAACGAGAAATTCACGAAGCATGCACAAGTTTCAACAGCCAAATTGACCATGAAGAAGAAAGAATATCAGAAGTTGAAGATCAACTCAATGAAATAAATGAGAAACCAAGTTTAAAGAAAAAAGCACAAAAAGGAATGAACAAAATCTCCAAGAAATGTGGGACTATGTGAAGAGACCCAACCTACATTTGATAGGTGTACCAGAATGTAATGAAGAGAATGAATCCAAGCTGGAAAATACTCTTCAGGATATTATCCAGGAAAATTTTCCTAACCTAGCAAGACAGGTCAATACTCAACTCCAGGAAATACAGAGAACACCACAAAGATACTCCGCAAGAAGAGCAACCCCAAGGCACATAATTGTCACATTCACCAGGGTTGAAATGAAGGAGAAAATAATAAGGGCACCCAGAGAGAAAGGTTGGGTCACCCACAGAGGAAAGCCCATCAGACTCACAGCAGATCTCTTGGCAGAGACTCTACATGCCAGAAGAGAGTGGGGGCCAATATTCAACATCCTTAAAGAAAAGAACTTTCAACCCAGAATTTCATATCCAGCCAAACTGAGCTTCATAAGTGAAGGAAAAATAAAATTCTTCACAAACAAGCAAGTACTCAGAGATTTTGCCACCACTAGGCCTGCTTTACAAGAGCTCCTGGAAGAGGCACTACACATAGAAAGAAACAACCAGTACCAACCATAGTAAAAGCATACCAAATGTTAAAGAGCATCAACAAAATGAAGAAACTACATGAACCAATGGGCAAAACAGCCAGCTAGCATCAAAATGGCAGTATCAAATTCACACATAACAATATTAACCATAAATGTAAATGGGCTAAATGCACCAATCAAAAGACACAGACTGGCAAATTGGATAAAAAACCAAACCCATCGGTGTGCTGTATCCAGGAAACCCACCTCACATGCAAGGATACACAAAAGCTCAAAATAAAGGGATGGAGGAAGATTTACCAAGAAAATGGAGAGCAGAAAAAGCAGGAGTTGCAATTCTCATCTCTGATAAAATAGACTTTAAAGCAACAAAGATCAAAAGGGACAAAGAAGGTCATTACATAATGGTAAAAGGATCGATACAACAAGAAGAGCTAACGATTCTAAATATATATGGACCCAATGCAGGAGCACCCAGATATATAAGGCAAGTTCTTAATGACTATCATTGAGACTTATACTTCCACACAATAATAGTGGGAGACTTTAATGCTCCACTGTCAATATCAGACAGATCAACCAGACAGAAAATTAACAAGGATATCCAGGACTTGAACTCAGACGTGGAACAAGCAAATCTGATAGACATTTATAGAACTCTACACCCAAATGCACAGAATATACATTCTTCTCTGCACCACATCACACCTACTCCAAAATTGACCACATCATTGGAAGTAAAGCACTCCTGAGCAAATGCAAAACAACTGAAATCATAACAAACACTATCTCAGACCATAGTGCTATCAAGTTGGAACTCAGAATTCAGAAAATAACTCAGAACTGCACAGCTTCTTGGAAACTGAACAACTGGCTCTTGAATGTTGATTGGATAAACAGAGAAATGAAGGCAGAAATAAAGAAGTTCTTTGAAACCAATGAGAATGAAGACACAATGTACCAGAATGTTTGGGGCACATTTAAAGCAGTCTGTAGAGGAAAATATATAGCAATAAGTGCCCACATGAGAAGAGTGGAGAGATCCAAAATTGACACCCTATCATCAAAATTGAAAGAGCTAGAGGAGCAAGATCAAAAAAGCTCAAAACATAGCTGAAGACAAGAAATAACTAAGATCAGAGCTGACCTGACGGAGATAGAGACAAGAAAAACCCTTCAAAATATCAATAAATCCAAGAGCTGGTTTTTTGAAAAGATCAACAAAATAGACAGACCACTAGCCAGACTGATAAAAAAGAAAAGAGAGAACAACCAAATAGATGCAATAAAAAATGATAAAGGGGAAATCACCACAGATTCCACAGAAATTCAAACCATCATCAGAGAATACTACAAACAACTCTATGCACATAAGCTAGTAAACCAGGAAGAAATTGATAAATTCCTGGATGCCTGTGTCCTCCCAAGCCTAAGCCAGGAGAAAGCCAAAACTATGAATAGACCAATAACAAGGTCTGAAGTTGAGGTAGCAGTTAAGAGCCTACCACACAAAAACAGCCAAGGTCCAGATGGGTTCACAGCTAAATTCTACCAGACACACAAAGAAGATCTGGTACCATTCCTTCTGAAACTATTCCAAAGAATCCATAAAAAGGGAACCCTTTCCAAATCATTTTATGAGACCAACGTCATCCTGATACCAAAAGCTGGCAGAGACTCAACAAGAAAAAAAACTTCAGGCCAATATCCATGATGAACATAGATGCAAAAATCTTCAATAAAATACTGGTAAACCGATTGTAACAGCACATTAAAAAACTTATCCATCACGATCAAGTAGGATTCATCCTGGGGATGCAAGGCTGGTTCAACATACGCAAGTCTATAAATGTAATTCACCACATAAACAGAAGCAAAAACAAAAACCACATGATTATCTCAATTGACGCAGAGAAGGCATTTGACAAAATTCAATAGCCCTTTATGCTAAAAACCCTTAATAAACTTGGTATTGATGGAATATATCTCAAAGTAATAAAAGCTATTCACGACAAACCAACAGCCAATATCATACTTAATGGGCAAAAACTGGAAGCATTCCCTTTGAAATCCGGCACGAGACAAGGATGCCCTCTCTCACCACTCCTATTCAACATAGTACTGGAAGTTCTAGCCAGAGCAATCAGGCAAGAGAAAGAAATAAAGGGTATTCAAATAGGCAAGGTGGAAGCCAAATTGTCTCTATTTGGAGACGACATGATAGCATACCTAGAAGACCCCATCACCTCATCCCAAAATCCCCTGACACTGATAAGCAACTTCAGCAAAGTCTCAGGATATAAAATCAATGTGCAAAAAATCACAAGCATTCCTATACACCAATAACAGACTTAAAGAGAACCAAATCAAGAACGAACTGCCATTCACAATTGCTACAAAGAAAATAAAATACCCAGGAATACAACTCACAGGGAACATAAGAGACCTCTTTAAAGAAAACTACAAACCACTGCTCAACCAAATAAGAGAGGACACAAACAGATGGAGAAACATTCCATGTTCGTGGTTAGGAAGAATCAATATCATGAAAATGGCTATACTGCTCAAAGTAATTTACACAGTCAATGCTATTCCCATCAAACTACCATTGAATTTCTTCACAGAACTGGAAAAAAACACCATGAATTTCATATGGAACCAAAAGTGAGCCCACATAGCCAAGTCAATTCTAATCAAAAAGAACACAGCGGGAGGCATCACACTACCAGACTTCAAACTATACTACAAGACTATACTAATCAAAACAGCATGGTACTGGTACCAAAACAGAGATATAAACCAATGGAACAGACCAGAAGCATTGGAGGCAACACAACATATGTACAACCATATAATCTTTAATAAACCAGACAAAAACAAGCAATGGGGGAAGGATTCCCAATTTAATAAATGGGGTTGGGAAAACTGGCTAGCCATGTGCAGAAAGCAGAAACTGGACCCCTTCCTGACACCTTACACTAAAATTAACTCCAGATGGATTAAAGACTTAAACTTAAGACCTGACACCATAAAAACCCTAGAAAAAAATCTAGGCAAAACCATTCAGGACATAGGAGTAGGCAAGTACTTCATGAACAAAACACCAAAAGCATTGGCAACAAAAGCCAAAATAGACAAATGAGACCTAATCAAACTCCACAGCTTTTGCACAGCAAAAGAAACAGTCACTAGAGTGAATCAGCAACCATCAGAATGGAAAAAATTCTTTTCAGTTTACACATCTGACAAAGGGCTGATATCCAGAATTTACAAAGAACTCAAACAGATTTACAGGAAAAAAAAACAAACAATCCCATTCAAAAATGGGCAAAGGATATGAACAGACACTTTACAAAAGAAGACATACATGAGGCCAACAAACACATGAAAAAAATGCTCATCATCTCTGGTCATTAGAGAGATGCAAATCAAAACCACATTGAGATACCATCTCACGACAGTTAGAATGGCTATCATTAAAATATCTGGAGACAGCAGATGCTGGAGAGGATATGGATAAATAGGAACACTCTTACACTGTTGGTGGGAGTGTAAATTAGTTCATCCATTGTGGAAGACAGTCTGGTGATTCCTCAAGGACCTAGAAATAGAAATTCCATTTGACCCAGCAATCCCATTACTGGGTATATATCCAAAGGACTATAAATTGTTCTACTATAAGGACACATGCACATGAATGTTTATTGCAGCACTGTTTACAATAGCAAAGAACTGGAACCAACCCAAATGCTCAATGATGATAGACTGGACTGGGAAAATGTGGCACATATACACCATGGAATATTATGCAGCAATCAAAAATGATGAGTTTGTGTCCTTTGTAAGGACATGGATGGATCTGGAGAACATCATTCTCAGCAAACTGACACAAGAACAGAAAAAAAAAATACCGCATATACTCACTCATAGGCGAGTGAGAAAAATGAGAACACATGGACACAGAGAGGGGGTCTACTAAACACTGGGGTCTATTGGGGGGAATGTGGGAGGGAAAGTAGGGGGGGCTGGGGAGGGATAGCCTGGGGATGAATGCCAAGTGTCGGTGAAGGGGAGGAAGGCAGCAAAACACACTGCCAAGTGTGTACCTATGCAACTATCTTGCGTGTTCTGCACAAGTACCCCAAAACCTATAATGCAATAAAAATTAAAAAAAAATTATGGATCACTTTGATAAAGCATAAAAGTTAAGTTATTTAATAAAAAAGAAATTAATGATAAATAATTAGACTTTAGTTATTCACTGGTAAATTTCTTTATCTTGTTATTCATTTTCTTAAACATCTATGACAATTGTTTTAATGACTGTTTTATATAACTGCAATATCTGGATTTTCTTTTTTTTATATAAAGCAAAGTATCAAAATGCAGAGCGATCATGTCTATGTTCTGTGAAAGGGTGCAGAAGGCATTACAAATAGGGTCAACCTTTTTTTTTAGAAATAAAAAAGAAAGAGTGAAGGAGAGAAAGAAAGAGGAAGAGAAAGAGGGAGAGACAATGGGAATGTAGGTTTATTCTAAAAATGGGTATTAATAATGGCCAATCACTATTTTGTATATTTAAGGTGGAGAATGTATATTTTGTGTATTTAAAATGGAGAGCTCTATAAATATTTACTGAGTTTACTTGTTTTGGATCTGAGTTCAAGTCCTGGATATTCTTATTAATTTTCTGTCTTGTTGAGTCTGAATCTCTTTATGGGTCTTATGTATCTGGTTGTTAGGATCATTAGCTCTTATTGTTGCATTGATCTTTTTACCACTATATCTTTGTTGCTTTGAAATCTATTTTATCAGATGCAAGAATTACAACTCCTGCTTCTTATTTATTTATTTATTTATTTATTTATTTATTTATTTATTTATGCTTTCCATTTGGTTGGTAGATCTTTCTCCAACCCTTTGTTTTAAGTCTTTGTGTATCTTTGGATGTGAAATGGGTCTGGATGTAGCATACCTTTAGGTTTTGGCTGTATCTTTTGATTGGGGGATTTAGTCGACTTAAATTTAGGATTACTGCCATTTAATGTTAACTGGCTATTTTATCCATTCATTGATGTAAATTCTTCTTTATGTTGATGCTCTTTTAGAAAGGCTAATACTGGTTGTTCCTTTCTTTGTATAATGCTTCTTTCAGAAGCTCTTGTAAAGGCGGTCTGGTGGTAATAAAATCTCTGATTACTTGCTTGTTCATAGAAGATTTTATTTTTACTTCAATTGTGAAGCTTAGTTTGGCAGGATATGAAATTCTGGGCTGAAAGTTCTGTTCTTTAAGGATGTTGAATATCGGCCCCCACTCTCTTCTGGCTTGTAGGGTTTCTGCAGAGAGATCTGCTGTAATTCTAATAGGCTTCCCTTTGTGGGTAACCTGACCTTTCTCTCTGGCTGCCCTTAGTATTTTCTCCTTCATTTCAACCCTGGTGAATCTAATGATTATGTGCCTTGGGGTTGCTCTTCTTGAGGAATATCTTTGTGGTGTTCTCTGTATTACCTGGGGTTGAATACTGTCCTGCTTTGGTAGATTCGGAAAGTTTTTCTGAATAATATCTTGAAGAGCATTTTCCAGCTTGGATTCATTCTCTTCATCGTATTCAGGTACACCTATCAAATGTAAATTAGGTCTTTTCACATAGTCCCATATTTCTTGGAGGCTTTGCTCATTCCTTTTTATCCTTTTTTCTCTATTCTTGTCTTCTCATTTTATTTCATTAAGTAGGTCTTCAACCTCTGATATTCTTTCTTCTGCTTGATCAATTCAGCTATTCAAACTTGTGCATATTTCACTAAGTTTTTGTTTTGTGTTTTTCAACTCCGTTAGTTCATTTATATTCCTCTCTATATTGTCTATTCTTGTTAGCATTTTCTCAATGCTAATGGATTTTTTTAATGTTTTATTGTCTGTTGTTTCTCTTTATTTTTTATTAATTTGATTATGTTTCTGGACATGCCTGTTCACTTTTGATTAAATGCCACATGCTATATTTTAAAAAATTTTAGTGTCTATACATTTGTTCTCTCTTCTCAGAAAGATTTGACTTTCCAACCAGCAGGAATTTGGAGTAAATAGAGATCACTTTTGGCTAATCAGTTATTGAGATAATTTAAAACTGAACTTGATTGTTCAAAGGCTTTTGGTTTGTTCTTAATCTTTTTTTTTAAGGTTTAAATTTTGTTGTATGTATATATATATATACGTATATATATATATATACACGTATATATATATAATAATATAATATATAATAATATATATAATAATAATATAATAATAATAATAATATAATAATAATATATATAATAATAATAATATATATAATAATAATATAATATATAATAATATATAATATATATATATACACGTATATATATATTATATATACGTGTATATATATATATATTATTGCACTTTAGGTTCTAGGGTACATGTGCAGAACATGCAAGATCATTGCACAGGTACATACATGGCAATGCAGTTTGCTGTTTTCATGCCCCCATCACCTATATCTGGTATTTCTCCCCATGGCATCCCTCCCCAATTTCCCTACCCCCCACTGTCCTTCCCCTGGTTCCCCACAACAGACCCCAGTGTTTGATGCTCTCCTCCTTGTGTCCATGGGTTCTCATTGTTAAACACCTGCCTATAAGTTGAGAACATGTGGTGTTTGATTTTCTGTTCTTGTGTCAGTTTGCTGAGAATGATGGTTTTCTGATTCATCCATATTCCTACAAAGGACAGGAACTCATCATTTTTTATGACTGCATAGTATTCCATGGTGTATATGTGACACATTTTTTTTGTCCAGTCTATCATTGATGGGCATTCGGGTTGGTTCCAGGTCTTTGCTACTATAAACAGTGACACAATGAATGTAAGTGTGCATGTATCTTTATAATAGAAAGATTTATAATCATTTGTATATATCTTAATGCATATAATATTTCAAGAGCTTCAACTGAAACCCTGGGGTGTTTATCAGTGCCCCTCTTTCTAGGGAGGTTGCAGACTCCAATTTCCCCCAAATTCTCCTTTACTTCTTTGCCTCCTACCTGCTGCTTGGTTTCTTCCTCTCTTTCTTTTCTTTCCTTCCCTCCCTACTCTCTCTTTCTTTTCTGCTCCTGCTTTCTTCTTTCTTTTCTTCCTTCCTTCCTTCCTTTCTTCCTTCCTTCAATTTCCTTCCTTCTTTCCTTCCTTCCTTCCTTCATTTGTCTTTCTTCTTTATGTCTTTTTCTTTTTATTCATTCCCTCCATTTTTTCCTTCTCTTTATTTCCCTCCTTTTTTGTCTTTATTCTTTCTCTTTCCTTCTATCTCTCTGTTAATCCTTCAGTTAGATGTTTTAATCAGAAAAGAAAATCAATAGTTTTTAAAATGACTTATTTAAAAATATGGATATAAATATGCAAAGAGGTAACTAATTAACTAACTAATGCAAAGAGCTAACTAACTCTTTCACACATGCCTTTCACCATGTGCAGTTCCAAGACAGGTGAATGAATACCTTTAAGGGGACAATGGAGAAGAATGGTACCTCCACTTTTCCAAGGTTTCCTTTTGCTTCTATTCCTGTGATACTCTGAAGATCTATAAGACTTTACTTCCTTTTGGCATGGTGGTTTAATGTTACTTGGAAATTAGCTAACATTTAAAAGGAAAGGCAGCAGAGAAAGTCAGAGTTATTTCCTGAAATGCCTCGAAGTTCTATCTGGTTTGACCTATTCTTGAGGTGAAAACTTTGATTCCCATTTTTTGGCTGGGTAATACATGTTTTGAGAAATTTTTTTTGATGTACAAAACAAGCTTTCATATCTGAAGCCAACAGTGATTTTTTCCCTTGGTTAATATCTTGGGTTTTTGTCTGGTCTGAATTTTAGAAATTTAAAAGATAATCAGCATATGTGTAAATATAATCTTTTTATTAAAAATTCTGTAACGGAATAAATCTTTAGTTGTTTTCTTAAGGCAGTGACTGTGTTAGACCTCTTCTGAGCCTGTATCACATATTTATTCCTTTGAAACAACGCTAATGCAAAACTTATTTTTCATTAAAAAAGAAGCTAATATTAAAAATACCTGTTATGGAAAGTTCATACTACATGGTTATACAGTATAATAGTTTATAATTATATATAAAAATAAATATATAATTATTATAGTGCTTCTATTTACAGAAATGCCATATATTAATAAAATATGTTATATATATAATATATAATATAAATTTTTATTATATGTAGATATAATATTTAAAGAGCATATATGTATATAATATATAAATTATGTTTGCATTAATATATAGTCAGGTGTAAATTTACATATATAAAATAATTTCTATCATATTCATATTTATTTATAGATAAATATATATAAATAACATAATATATAAAATATATACTAATAAAATGACACAGGTCATAGAATATATATTATATTCTATGTACTATTATATTTATCCATAATATGTAATCATATATTATACATATTATTATATAATTATAATATAAAGTATTATATATGTATTATATACAAGTGTATTTTATATAGTACATATATAATATATAGTATATAATCCATTATAAATAAATAAATGTGTAAATTGTAAACTTTTATATTTTATATTTATGTTTTTTATATAAATATTTACCTTTGATTCCATTTTTTGACTGGCTAATTTTTGTTTTTGAAATTTTCTTTCCAAAAATGTAAAAAGCAATTTATATTTTATTTATTAAAAGCCATTTATATAGAAAACATACAGAAATAAACCCATATAAATACTGACATTCATAAATAAAAGCATATATTTATATACATAAATATAACCATATTTATATGCATAAATAAAAATATGTAAATATGCAAAATATAAATACATGAATATATAAATTCATATACAGTAGTTATATGTAAATATTTGTAAAATATAAATATATAAGTATATAACTTTCTGTATAAATATAATATATGCTTATTTGTATATAAACTACATAAACATAAAACATATATTTAAATAGAAATACAGTATGTGAATAAAGAAATATATATATATATTTATCCCTCAATACTTATTCTCCAGAATAAGTTAACAGTAAGCATTGGAATTATAGTCTGTGCAAATATAGTATGTGTACATGGATTTCATATACAAAGTTTTCTTTTTCAAAAATGGTACCATACATGTTACTTCGCGATTAACTGTTTTTTACTTTACAACATATTTTGTGACATCTTTATAAGTTAGTAAATTAAATTTTTTTGGTTATTTATTGCTGCATAAAGTTAACACAATAATTTATGACTGCCTCTTCTAGTTCTGTGGATTGGGAATTCAGATAATGCATGGTGGGGGTGGCTGGTCTCTGCCCCACAGAATCTGTGGCTTCCTCTGGAAAGACTCCCACAGCAGGGGCTGGAATAGCTGTGGACATGCCCCCAGGAGCCTCCCTTTCTCTTTCTGTCTCTCTTTTTCTCTTCAGAATCACACCACTGCACCCCATACTGAGGAACAGAGTGAGACTCTGTTCTCTAAACAAATAAGTAAGTAATATTTAAAAATTAAAAAATAGATATTTCTTTATGTTTAGGCTCCTGTGAAGCTGCTGAGTGAGGTGCAGTGTCTTTAAATATGTAGAAGCCAGCCACACCAGGTGTCTCACACTTGTAGTCTCAGTAGTTTGGGAAGCCAAGGCAGGTAAATCAGCTGAGTTCAGGAGTTCATGACCAGTGTGGCTAACACAGTAAAACCCCGTTTCTACTAAAAATACAAAAAATTAGCCAGGCGTGGTGGCTAACGCCAGTAATCCCAGCTATTCAGGAGGCTGATTCAGTGGAATCACTTGAACCCGGGAGGTGGAGGTTGCAGTGGGCTGAGATCATGCCACTGCACTCCATCTTAGGCAACAAGAGTGAAACTTTATCTCAAAAAAAAATATATATATATATACAGAAGTTCTTTCGGGCATGGCCTGAAATATGTCTGAGGCCTTAACAAGGGATTGTACAGCCCCTTTCTTGAGTTCATCTTTCCCAGAGACCAGATTTTACTGCCCTAGATTTGAAAGATTTTGCCTGCAGATACCACAGTGAGAAAGAGTAGTCCTTTCTCACCCAGCAAACCCTGGTTCCTTGTTATTCCATCTCAATTCTACTGAAAACCCAGAATAGCTTCTTCTTTAATTAATCTCTCTACCTGCTTATCTTTTCTCATAGGCATCTTGAAAAACCCAACTGGCATTTTCTATTTTTCTACTTCAAAATCGCCCTAGTCAGATAGATCCATGAGGTCATTAGGTATCTTTTCTGTTATTGCTGTTGTTTGAGACAGAATCTCGCTCTGTCCCCCAGGCTGGAGTGCAGTGGCATTATCTCAGCTCTCTGCAACTCCTGCCTCCTGGGTTCAAGTGATTCTCCTGCCTCAGCCTGCCAAGCAGCTGGGATTATATGTGCACACCACAATGCCCGGCCAATATTTTTGTAATTTTAGAGGAGACATGGTTTTTCATGCTGCCCAGGCTGGTCACAAACTCCTGAACTCAAGTAATTGGCCAGCATCAGCCTCGCAAAGTGGTGAAATTTCAGGAATAAGCCACCATGCCCAGCTCACCATTGGTCATATTGTTACAGGCAGTGATTTTGTACAGTTCTGCTGAGACCAGACTTAGGTGTTCTCAGGCTGCAGTCTTTCTGCCACCAAGAGGGGAAAAGAACCTGGGAACCCGGGAAAGGAAGGTGCTGTAAGAAAGGACTAGTCTGCTTCAGCCACATTTGTTGTTACTTCTTTATTGGCACACCTTGGGAGCAGCAGAGAAGGACTGGACACTTCTAATCTGTCTACCAGACAGCCTGAGACCCATCTTGCTGCTTTGATTATTTTTCTTGCCAAGATAACCTTTGGTTGCACTGTGTATTCCATCAGCTCCTGGGAGGCAGACAGCTGGAGGCTAGGAAACGTGACTGCTCACTCCAAGCCAATGCATTGCCCTTGAGACACACGACAAGGGAGAGAGGAGTCTGTCTGTGTGTAGACTCAGCAGAGGTCAGCACATGGGCAGTTTGCAGACAGTCTGTGAATTTGTAGCTAGCCCCTGTGCCCAAGTGTCCTCTCCCTCCCATCGGATCCATCCTGCAAACTTGGAAGAAGTGGATTCATGCCACACGTTCTCAGGCCCTGGAGTAGTGGTATCCATGGTGGGTAGTTGATGCCCCACAGCAGCCGTGGATGTCGCAGGGGTGGTTGCAGAATCCTCCCTGACTCATATCCCACAGTTTCTGGCATCTGCCCTCCACCTCGATGCCTCACCTTCCCCCTGGGCTTAGGTGTGATTGTTGTCCTAGGGTGTGGGCACGTGGGATGAAGTAGTGAAGGTGGTGGATCCTGGGGTGAGTTGTCCTGTGCAGGGGAGCAGCAGTTTGCCAAAGTTAACATGGATAGCTTCTTTGGGAAGGGAAGGAAGGAGCACTGTCTGCCAAGCTCCTGCTTGCCCCCTTGAGTGTCTGCCTGTATGTGCTGTGCATGTGCATGCATGTGTGTGTAAATGTGAGTGCATGCACAATGAGGCCCTCAGGTTGCACAGCCTGGAAATGGAAGGAGCTATTGGTGAGGCAGGGGGTGGTGGTGGGGGCTCCCTGACCCTTGAAGTAGCCAAAGTGCAGGTGGCCAGGGTGAGCCCAGAGGCTGGTTGCCTAGTCATGATGGTGCTTCAGACTTCCACCAGGCCCCCAGAGGTCCACTGGTGAGGAGGCCAAAGATGAAGGGAGTTTCTAGGGCATGCAGCTCCATGGGGCCTTGGTCACTGGGCTCCAGGACACAGCAAGGCAGCAGCACACAGGGACTTTGCCTGCACCACCAGAAGGAGCAGGAAGGGTAGAGCAGCATGTGGTGCAGGGAATGAGGGGCACACGTCACTAGACTGGAGCAAAGGACAAGGACAGGGAGGCATGTACCCATATCACGAACTTAGTAGATGAGGGGTATCATGCCATCCTGGCAGGCATGGGAAGTGGCCATGGGGCCCTGAGGGAGCCAGTTGCAGTGAGGATGCTGAGGCTGCCAGCTGGGGATGTGAGTGAGAGGCTGAGCTGCCCGCTGGGCACCTCGGTTCCATGACGCCCCCTCCTTGAGGGCCTCAGAGATAGCCTCCTGCCTCACCTCCACTGCTGCACAGCAGGGCCCCAGCCCAGCGAGAGTTGAGTGCCACCACCTGCTCTCTGGCTTACTGGCTCACCCGCGCGCTCCCTGTCTTCTTCCCTGGGTTCTCACCCCTCTCCAGGATGTTTCTGGGTGTTGCAGATCCCCATTTTCAGAGTGGGCAGGCTATCTGCAGACAATGCCTCCTGTACCAATTTGCTCTAGCACCAGGCATCAAACCTGCGGTCTGGGAGCATCAGGGGCCACCTTGCCCTCCTTAGAGCTGGCTTGTGGTCACCTGCCTGAGGGCGTCAGGCTAGGAAATGGCCAAGATCAGGGCTGGAGACTGGAAGCCACTCCTCTATCCCCCAGGCCCTGGTGGCCACCAGGCTGCCCACCCCCAGAAGCAGGCACCCAGGTGATGGGGAAGGAGGGCAGGGACCTGGAGCCACACTGCAGCCCAGGTGGAAGCACCGGGCTGCAACCAGGTCTTTTCCAGAAGCTGGAGACCTGGTGAATGGAGGAGATGGGAGGCAGAGTTCTCTTTCCATCCAGCCCCAGCAGGGACTGCTCACCTTCCCGGGTGCCCGCTCTTTGCTACCACCTACTGAGTGTCCAGGGACCCTGGTTTGCAATGGGTAACCAGACAGGCATCTGTAATCCAGTCTATGCACGTTTTTTAGCTTCTTTGACCTTTTCATAAGGATCACGTATAAACACCTGGTGAATCTGATTTTCTGTAGGACTATTTTGAAAATGTTGAAATCTTTTATCAACTAAAAATGATAGTATATTTCCTAGTCAAAATCTCTTTTAACAGCTTTATTGGGGTCTGATTGACATAAAAAAGCTATAAATATTTAATGTACACAGCATTATGAGTTTGGAGATTTCAGTTATGTGATACATAAGGATACTTTTATCAATGGATGGCTGTCATGTACACATTCTGTATAAATACAGGACAGTGGTCCTATAAGATTATAATATTTTTCTGTAACTTTTCTATGTTTAGATATGATTAGATACAAAAATACTTGCCATTGTGTTACAATTGCCTACAGTATTCAGTACAGTCACATGCTGTACCGGTTTCTACACTGTTTTGTGTAAGTACACTCTATGATGTTTGCACAACAAGATAAATCAGCTATCAATACATTTCTCAGAATGCATATTTGTTAAGAGATGTATGACTGCATACCCCTGTGAAATCACATCCTGAATCTATGCCATAAACCTATGCACCACCTCCAAAATTTTTCTCCCACCCTCCTTATTTACTACTATTATTTTATTTTTCTGAGACAGTCTTGCTCCATCACCCAGGCTGGAGTGCAGTGGTGCCATTTCGGCTCACTTCAACCTCCACCTTCTGGGTTCAAGCGATTTTCTTGCCTCAGCCTCCCAAGTAGCTGGGACTACAGGCATGCACCACCATGCCCAGCTATTATTTTTTTATTGTATTTTTATTAGAGACATGGTTTCATCATGTTGGCCAAGATGGTCTTGATCTCTTGACCTTGTGATCTGCCTGCCTCAGCCTCCCAAAGTGCTGAGATTACAGGCATGACCCATTGCACCTGACCTACTCTTATTTTTGCATATGATAATAACAGTTTAAAAAATATCTACTGTCCTAGCAAAATTTTAAATATATAATATTAACTGTAAGCCCTATGCTGTACAGTAGATCTGTAGAACTTATTCATCTTGTATAACTAAAACCTAGCTGGTGTCTTATTACTCATTATTTTCTATTTTTATGGCACAAAATAGACAGCTGAGATTATGAGAGACAAGAGTGGTTATTCTTACTGGAAGAAGTATAGAAAAAGGAGGGAAACATCTGCAAGTTTGGGCCATGGGGTAGTGCTGTTATAAATAGACCATGAATGTCCAAGTAAATACTGGGGTTTGTGATGAAAGATAGGGAAGCCTACCTCAAGAAGAAAAAAAAAGTGTTAACAAGAAAGGCAACATTGGCAAGGCAGAAAAACTTGATCTTTAAAACATCTTATTGAAATGAACTATGTTACTTGTTTTCTTGTTTGATTATCATTGCTAGAACCGGTCATCTTTTTATTATGCAGTCTGTACTTTCTCTTGAACTCAGTGGATGTGATTGGGTCTTACTAATTCAGAATAAACTGATGACCTAATACCATATATATTGATGCCAACTGACATCTTTAGAATTTGTCAGACTAAGCTATTGTGAAAGTGACTGCTTTCTCTTTCTCCAACATAAAAATATTCAGAGGCAGAAAGATATGAAGAATAGAGTGTTTTCTCCATTTTATTTCCTTGATATCTGAAATAAATTTAAACAGAACTAAGAAGACAGGAAAACAATCACATCATATTTAGCTAAGTTAAAGCTAATTATGTCCAAAGGAGAAGACATGCATTATTATGAGTAACTTGGCTGGCATAGTCAGCTGCCTATCCAATATGTTTTCTTTTCTTCTTAGATTAAAAAAAAATCCAAATTATGTTCAGACTATCAAGGTTTTATGAATAGGTCACCAGTTTTCACATTTTGAATTATGAAGCAAGAAACATACCTAATCAGTTAAAACACTCAATCCTCCCAAGATTTTAGAAGTTATGAATTGTCATGTGACACATTTTTGGTTAACACAGTGTCAAGTAGAACTATTCAGTGTGGGGCTGCCAGAAAAGCATTTGTTTTCCTTACAAACAGGAGCTGACACAGCTGGAATATGCATTTACTTTCCCCATTTTTCCTTCTTCTATTTGGAAGCATATACATAGTTTCTGGAGGCAGAGTAGCTATGTTGAGACCATAGGGGAAGAAAGTCTCATGTTGGAGATGACTGCAAATGGAGGAAAGAGTTGGGACATATTGTTTTGCAGCCTCTCCACTGACCCTGGAATACATAATTCTGGAACTCTTGCTCTATGAGAAAAAGAAACTAACTGAATAAGCCACTGTGGTGAAATTGTCACATGTAGCTAAACACAATCTTAACAGAGTAAACACTGGAAAAAATCTTTAATTTCTAAAATTTTTAGAGTGTCTAAAATGATGACTGTTTTTGCTCAATGCAGTAAATTTAATTCTCAGGAGACTTTCATTTAGCACTGACCAAAACTAGACATGAATCATACTGCATTTAACAGTTAAGATAAACATACATATGAATATAACTCTATAAAAGATTGTTATATTGCAAATATTAAGTAAAACTAGTAATCTGTGAAGATAAAGTATATAAACACCATTTATAAAGTGCCTAATATATCCTTAGCTGCCGAGTCAAATAGAATATTACACCTTCCTTTAAAAAAAAATTACATTCATTTCAAGGGTTAGAACATAACAATTTAAAAAGTCAAATGACAAGATACATTTTAAAAGAAAAGTTCAAGACAACAGAAGCAGCTTTACAAGAAAATATATAGTTAAAGGACAAAATGATTCTGCACTGAATCATTGATTTAAAAGACCAATACATACTGGCAGCTGGGTGCGGCGACTTATGCCTGTAATCCCAGCAATTTGAGAGACCAAGGATGGTGGATCATAAGGTCAGACATTCAAGACCAGCCTGGCCAACATAGTGAAACCCTGTCTCTACTAAAAATACAAAATATTAGCCTGGCATGGTTGCAGGTGGCTGTAATCCCAGCTACTTGGGAGGCTGAGGCAAGAGAATCACTTGAACCAGGGAGGTGGAGGTTGCAGTGAGCTGAGATCGCACCACTGCACTCCAGCCCAGGTAACAGTGTGAGACTTTCAAAAGAAAAAATATAGACCAATACATAGTGGAATTACCAAAGCGAACTTTATGGAAAAGGCAGGGGTAAATCTAAAGGCTTCAAGCTGTGATACACCAGTCCCCAATATAATCATTATATTAATCAACTTTAGGGAGTGTGAAGGAACCATAAGTCATTGGTAAGGTTAATAATTCGATTTGCTCAGAACCCACACATTGAATGTTTGCATGGTTCTCAACTAAAAAGTTTACTAATGTTAAAATAAAATACATCCTCATTTTTTTTATTTTATATATTATTTTAGTTTTATATTTTATTCTTTTTTATTTTTTATTTATTTTTTTTTGAGAAACATAACATTTTAATCGATGAAATAAATACTCCAGTACATGCAAGGTAAAAACTTGACGTTGGGGGAAAAAAATCACTCTATAGTGTAAATTAAAAAATGTAACACACACTCATAGTAGCTTCCCCCATTTGCAAATCACATGGAAAATTCACTCTTTCCACACCAAGTATACTCCTAATTCAACACGATTGCTTAAAAAAAATGACATACAAAACAAGGTAGCTACATCCATGTCTAAGGAGTGAAAACTGAGGTAACCTTTCTTTGACTTAACAACACCAAACAACAAAAATGAAATGAACCCATGACCTCCTTCCTGCCCAATTAATAATACAATTTAGTTGAGAAATTCCAAAAGACGGGCTGGGGTAGTGGGCGGGAGTGATAACACAGCCAGCAGATGACACTGTCTTCCAGTCCCTACCGCGTGGGGGCTGGTGGACAGACACCTGGGACCTCGGAGTGCACAAGCAGGTTGTGTGCATGGCCCTGCCTTGTGGAAGATTCCTTTCGAGCATTTAACGTTGGGGAGGGTAGGGGGTTTCACCTATGATTTCTTTGGTATAAATGGAGAGGGCAGAGAGTATCTTCCTTTAGTCTGGGGTGGAAGAAGGGGTATGGGGGGGTGCTAATTCACAGAATTGGAATTCACTGGCTGTAAAGTCCTGGGCGAAGACCTCTCCCTTAAAGCCTGAGATAGCAGGGTGCAGCCTTCAGACACGGCGCAGGCCGAGTTCCTCAGCCTCTCTCTGTGGTCCGACATCTTGGCGCCCCGTCGGGGTGCTGCACCAGATCCCTGAGGCACTGGGTCAGGAGCACGCAGGCCGACACCACACTCATGGCGCCTCGCAGGATGGCGGTCTGCACCGCCTTGCCTTCGGCGCTCACGGCTGCCGCGCGACCCAGGAACTGCGGCTCGGTGGCAAAGCCTACCAGGGCGCTCACGGCCTGCACCAGGGGCCCGCTGAAGAGCGCGCAGCGGCTGCGCGCCAGCTCACTGGGTGCCACCTTCACCTCGCGCACGCAGGCCAGGAGCGCCGACGCTCTGGTGCTCACGCACTTGACACCTAGCTTCAACTGCTCGCGCGAAAAGCGGTCCCGTGACTTGTCACTTGCCAGGGCGCACGCATCCATCAGGAACTTGAGGTTGCGCGACAGGCCCTGCGACACCTCCAGCAGCAACTGCGGCGTCATGTCAGCCAGCGGCTTGGCACGCAGCACGGCGCAGCCCTGCTCCACCTCGTGGCGGCAGCGCGTCCAGCAGTAGCGGTCCACCAGGCCCGGTTGCTCTGGCTGCGCGCCCGGCATGGCCACAGCCTCCAGATAGGCTGCGTGGGCCGAACACTCGGTCAGCGACACCACCAGGTCGCCCAACTCCAACCAGGCTGTTCCCTGCCTCCCCGAAGCGGCCCATGTTGAGCTGGCTCTGCACCTCGTGTGTGAGGATGGAGAGCCCCTTGGTGCGCGCGATGATGGGGTCTTGGCACTGCTCGAAGGACTCAGCGCTGGCACCAGAGGAGACGGGGCCCTCGAAGAGCACGGGCCGCGCCTCGCTCGACAGCAGCAGCAGGTCCGCCACCAGCTGCATCTTTCCCTTGCAGTGGTCGCAGACGGATACCAGCCTCTTCCGCGCCCTGCCGATGGCACTTGCAGGAGCTGGAGAAGCCGCCACGCCAGTGGACTTCCCAGCACTGCCACTAGCCATCACGCCCGGGGGGCACTGGCATGCCGCTGGGGAGCCTGCTACCACCTCCGCTGCCGCAGCCACTGCCACCGACCCGGCGGCCGTCGCGACTCAGCTCGCCAAGGCCGTGGTGCCTTCTCTGCACCATCATGCCATCCACCGCCGCGAGCAGAGGGCACTGGGCTGTGGCGGCAGGATCTGGGGCGGCGCGGGGTGGGCCTGAGGGCCAGCGAACGCCGGAGGCTCTTCGGGGCAAGGGGAGGGGCTGCAGCTTTCGGCCTCCTAGAGGACTTGCAGGAACCATGAACCGGGGCAGAGCAAACTCACTGTCCGCGCTCCTCGTCGCCAGGCTGCCAGGAAAGTCCCTTCTGCTGGTTCGCTGCTGCCGCTGCCTTCCTGGGCATGGCCCGGCCCGGCCCTCGGAGCGGGGAGGGCGGGACGGGGAAGCTGGGAGTTGTCCTTCCTACCTTCCTTCCTTTCTTTGAAATCAAAATGCTTTCCTTGGGGAGGAGCGCGGGAGCCAGCTCAGGCGGGTTCTGCTATCAGCCGCCACGCTTGAGGCCACCTTGGGCTCGGCGGCGCACGTGGGCTTCAGGCGCCGTGACCCCGCCAGGCGGCACTTCCCCGCGACGGCAGCCGGGACTGGCTCTCTGGGATGCGCGGCCGCCCGGGGCGCATCTCCTGCCTCCGGCTCTCGGGAAGCGGCGCCGTCGGCGGCTGGGCAGAGGGTGTGGCCGCTGTCGCGGCCGCGCAGAGTCAGAGTTGGGCGGGAGCCTGCACTGACTGCGCACAGCGGCCGCCCGGATAGCGCTCCAGCTCTCGCTCTCCCGCCACGCCCCGGAGTGCCGAGCGCCGCTGCGGCCCCTTCCCGCCTCGCCGGTTCACAGAGCGCGGCCCGGCGCCATGGCGGCACGCCCTCCTAGACTGCACGCCCGGCGGCCCGCCGCTGGCTGGCTGAGCGAGTCCATCCCAGTCGCCTCCTCGTCTGGGGCCCGCAGCAGATGAGCTCTCCCAAGTCTCCCGGCCCCGCGCATCAGATGCCCCCGCACGCGTCTCCCTGTGGCCGGGCCAACTCAGAATGTCCCTGCGGCGCTGCGACAACCGGCCCGGGCCCGGCTCCTGCCATTTTTGTCAACCTCCAACTTCCGAGTGATCGGGGAGAAACTGCTTATTCTTTTTTAGAGATGGAGTTTTGCTACATTGCCCAGGTTGGACTCCAGTGGTGCTATCATAGCTCGCTGCAGCCTCTAACTCCTGGGCCCAAGAGATCATGTCGCCTCAGCCTCCTGAGTAGCTAAAGCTACAGGACCACACAATCACAGCCAGCTAATTCTTTAATTTTTTGTAGAGATGAATTATCACTATGTTGCCCAAGGTGGTCTTGAACTACTGACCTCAAGGAATCCTCTATCCTTATGCTGATATTACAAGTATGAGCTGCTGTGTATAAACTCATCCTCATTTTAATTTAGAAAATAATTCTACTGTAAAATCTCATTATATACCTTCTGCCTGCTTGCATTGTTTCCAACTAGTGATCTTTGCCCCCAATAAATCTCCTCTTCTAGTGCCTAACACCTATTCTATAACTTAAAACAAATCAAACTTGAGTAAGTGGTAAAGAGGCAGGCTAATTTTTATGCAGAATTTCTCAAAGGGGACTTTTTATTCTATCTGTGGAAGCGTTTCCTTACTTTCATATAATACAACATGACAGAAGGCATAGCCTCGATGAAGTTGCTACAGATTATTTTCCTTCTCACTACAATCTACTTCTTTCACATTTAGGGAAAAAAGATGGACTTAAGAGTAAACTATTCTCTTCTCTACACTTTAAGTATAGAGTCAACTCAATTTACCTATATGCTTTCAGCACAAATCTTCTTCATGCACTTAATCCTTTTTTATTTTTAGTTTGAGGGTGTAAAGATAATCCTAGAGTTGAACATAGATTCACTCGATATGGGGGAGGGGTTACATTGGTCATTACAGTTTATTTTGCTTCTATAATTGAAGAGAGAATATAACAGTTAAATCAAGGCATTTCTGTTCTTGGGATAAATTATGCAGCATATATTCTTTCCTTGAATAAATCATAGGAGATATATTATTCTTAAATATGATGCTACTTTGTTCTCACTCATAAGTGGGTATTGAACAATGAGAACACGTGGACACAGGGAGGAGAACATCACACACTGGGGTCTGTCCAGGGATGGGTGGTCAGGGGAGGGATAAGGAAGGGATAGCATTAGGAGAAACACCTAATGTAGATGATGGGGTGATTAATGCAGAAAACCACCATGGCACATATATACCTATGTAACAAACCTGCAGCTTCTGCACATGTACCCCAGAATATAAAGTATAATAAAAAGATATGATGCTACTTGTTTACACAGAATATAAAATATAAAGGTAAGGGAACTGAAAGCATTCGTGAATTACTAAAACTGTATTTAAAGTTGTTTTTAGAAATCAAATAAGAAATTGACTCAAATCATTGTAGAAACCGCGGCATTATTTTTAATTAATTCTTTAAAAATCACAACAGCATCACACACTGAGGTCTGTTGGGGGAGGCAAGGGAGAGACAGTGGGGTGGGGAGGTTGAGGAGGGATAACATGGGGAGAAATGCCAGATGTAGGTGATAGGGGGATGGAGGCAGCAAACCACACTGCCATGTGTGTACCTATGCAACAATCCTGCATGATCTGCACATTATACCCCAGAACCTAAAGTACAACAACAAAAAAATCACAACAGCACAGTCAAATCCTGTTGCTTGTTTTCCAAAAACACTGCAGCCATTACTAGCTTGGAAATTACTGATTAGTTAATTTATGAAATTTAAAAATATTAACATATGTAAAAATCAATTTTCACTCCCAAGTTATTGAATAAAAATTAACAAGATCCCTGGAAACATAAATATAGCTTAATTTTTATCTATATGAGAAAGACAGGCACATATTTAGAGTAAGACAATAAATCACAATTGATCAACTGATTCATTCATCCTAATACATATATGATTTAAACCACCATAACACCTTATTCTTTTGTGGCAATAACTGCTCTGCCTTTTATGTTTTCCTTATAGAGGATATGCTCTAATATTAGAGAATATCCCTTTTTTATTTTTATTCTCTAAGAGCAGATAACACTGATGCCTTTCACCAGCAAGTGTTCAATAAATAACAGATGAATGAAAACTCAGTCTTATATCAAAAGCTCTTAAAATACAGTCAATATATTTCTAAAGAATCTTTAAGACATGGTAACTCGAGGTATCCAAAGTAGGCATTTGAAGGAGGAAAGAGAACACTAGTAGTATTTATTTTAATTACAGAATATTAAAATAACTACTTAATGCATACGTTAATTTTATGTAATATGTATCACTTTAACATAAGTAATCATATACATAAAAGTGTGTATACATGTGAAAAACACTTTTACTAATAGCGATGTGTGATCACTGCCTCATCTTATTCACACTTATTCACTATCACACACAGGGAAATCAAATTTAAATCCAAATTGTTACTCTACTGTCTCTTTCCACTCTTTTTTCTCAATAGTCTTCGACTTGACTCTAGAGTGCTTTATAATATGGGTTTCAAACACAATTTGTTGAATGAAGGAACAAAAAAAACCCCATATACCTAATATTAACATTACCCTAGCATTAAATGTAATTATAAGAAAAACTTACATTGTAACACACTGGAAGTTAAATTATAGACTTTGAGGACCAAAAGTTATGGTGAAATGAAAAGCCCAAAAGGCAGGTACTAAATTTTAGGGAACAATAACCTTAGATAACTTTCAGAAAATTTAAAAAAAAAACCTTATTTACTTCCATTTCTTTCCTCTAAGAGAGTTAGAGAAGACCCAGATTCTACGTATTTTTATGAAAATAATAAAAGTTACTTCATATAAAGAAACCCTAAATAGATCCAGGAAAAAACTTGTAAATAGAAATCTCTATTTAAATACAATGACAAGCATAAATTTCCTTATTAGAATCCCACTGGTATTACATGAAAAACACAGTATACTGACTTTCATCATAATTCATGTAAATATCCTGGATCAGTTTTGCTTGATAAGATTTTGACAGAAAATTTTACAGTGAATTGAATTGAAATATAATAAGATATACATTTCTATTCATAGACTTTGGAATATTTAGTTTACTATAGTTTGTACAACTATACAGTTTCTTTCAGAGAAAAGAATATGGTATCAGTTTGCATAAAAAGGTTATTAGGAGACTTAGAAAATATGATTGTGTGTGTGTGTGTGTGTGTGTGTGTCTTTGCAACTCTATGAGCTTCTTGTTTAAGGGGGGAGTTTTTGTTATGACCAGAGAATACAAAATAAGTCATATTACTGACATTGACATATCTTTACATCTTTCAGTGAAGATAACAGTGGATTTGGTTTCATTAGGTAAACAAAGAAAATTACATAAATATGGATCAGTCATCCACATGGTGACCAACCAGAGACATGTACATTTGTTGGAAGATAACTAAATCACAAAACTTGTAAATATCTTCAGTCAAACAGATTACAACATTATTATTTATACAACAATGTATAAACAATTATTTGTAGAGTAATTTCTATATACAAAAGGACAGCACACCCTAATATGGTGTTTCTTAAATGAGTTTGTGGAGAAATGAACTGATGAGATGAGAAGGGCTGGACTGTTGTTCAATGAAAGAGAAAAACAAACCAATCGATCTCCTCCCCCTAAGATGACTGTCACCCAACTTGTGAATTCAATTGAATGCCCATGGAAACAAACCATGTTTACTTTGTTTTGTTATAATTTGGATGGAGAAATAAGATGTGTTATAATTTGGATGGAGAAATAAGAAATAAGAAGTTGACAGGGGTGGCTGAGAAAACAGAGATGTGAGAAACATTATCTATTCCCAAGAGGTCTAAATTATTTACTAAGTGACCTTAGATCAATTAACTAAATTTTCTATAACTTCTCTCATTTGTTGAATGAGAAAAACTTTGTAATACCCACTTTTTGCTGGGTTTGTTACAAGATAATAAAACCAAGAAACATTCTATTTTGTATTGCTTTTAGTGTAAATAGCCAATGCCATTTTACCCACACATTGCTCCATCAATTCTTCCAGAACTATGCTACACAAGTTGTTTAGTAGTCAGATTGTGACTGAATTTATTGAACAAAGGTTATAATCAGAATGATTCTGTAGCTATTCAAGTGCTTTTTGTGTAGATATAGACAGAGTTTAAAAAAATCATAATTTTTATTAAGTACTTTGATCTTAACAACAACAAAAATTAAATACATTCACATAATTATGTCCCATTTAAATATACACTATATCCACTAAAAGTGCTCATTCAATCTTTAGATAATGAAATCTCCCAGGTAACAGCATAAAGTGTGGTTAGAAATGAATCTTAAACAATGCTATTATCATCTTGTCCAGATTGGCCAATTTGTCTCAACCTCAATCTGGAGAGGTCTTACTAGAAAATAAAATGCCTTTGCCAATTCAATTCTTTATTCAATGCAAGTGCAGTGGTTGAGATTTTATGGTGAATTACCCTGAACACCTGGCCAAATGAAACTAAAAAAAGCCTACAGTTAACTCAGCACAGGCAATCAGACATCAGTATTATGAAAAATATTATATTGCCAACTAAATTATGTTTGTTGATAGCAACAGTAGTCTCCACTGCCACAAACCTCTCTTCATATTTTCCCCCCACCTCTCTCCCTCCTGTCTCCCTATGTCCCTCTTTCATTTCCTACTTTTCTCATTCCTCTTTTATCCTCTTTAATATTCCTTTCTTGTTTTTTCTTTCTTTTCTACCTTTTTTTTCATTCCTTCCCCTTTTTCCTGCTTTTCTTCCTCTTTTCCTTCCATTTTCCCTTTTCTCCTCCTTCCTCTTCTCCTTTCTCCATTCTCTCTTTCCCTTCCTTGAGGGTCACATTTAATAATCACTCTCAGAGCAAAAGCCAGGACATATTTTTCCCTTCACTTGATAAATTATGTCAAAAAAGAAAATAGCTAATTATTGTCAAACATTGTTTCAGAGCAATTTTTCTTAAACATGAGATGAAACAGCAAAAGTATTTTTTAATCAGAGTTCTCTGACACTAAGCTATAAAATATAAATCATCCACTGCTACTGATTCACGATTCTAGAAATTAAACTTTGAACTTCATGTCTGTTTTACTTCTAAAGGCTTAATTTGCATACTTCACATTTTGATTTTTCTAAATGATACTGGCATATTTTCTACTGTCTAAAATTAAGCAGATTTGCTTGCTTTTTAATAGCTATATTTTTAAAACTTAAAAAATGAAGTTGTAATTTTAGCTTCCATTTTTTTTGCTGAATATAATTCACTTAGTAAAAATTATTTTTATTTAAAAATTGGAGAAGCTCCTGATTTTTAAAAATAATACTTTAATCAAGCAATACATACTAAAGAAGAACATAAGATTTTTACCAAATATATGTTTTGTGAGTTCAAAGTCTAAAACTAGTAAAAGGTTAGCTTACTTGAACTACTTACTACATGTATAAGGTTTGGTCTGAATCTCATAACTAACTTTGCCTTGAGTCATAAAATGTCTTATTGCATTATCTTATCTAACTTCTGATGCTTTAGAATTATAATTATAATCCTCACATTCCAATCTTTGTTGAATATGAAGCTTCTTTATCACATTGCATTCACATTATCCATCAAGCTATCTACATTTCCTGAGAACCAATTACTGTATGTGTCATGGTCAAACAAATTTGTATTTAGGGTACTGGTATATAAATGGTTTTTATTTCAGATCTACATGCTGCAAAGCTGAGTATATTAACATGTTGCTTTAGATCAGCTGTATCCAATATTTTGGCTTTCCTGGGCCACATCGGAAAAAGAATTGTCTTGTGCCACACATAAAACACACTAACACTGATGATAGTTGATGAGTGAAAAAAAGTCACACACAAAAAATCTCATAATGTTTTAAGAACGTTTACAAATTTGTGTTGGGCCACATTCAGAGCCATCCTGGGCCGCACGAGGCTCATGGGCCATAGGCTGGACAAGCTTGCTTTAGACCATACAATTACCTCCTATGAATCACCTTTAGATGTTCTATCCTCCAACTTAATCTACATGTTATTGACTGAGTTCAGTGGACAATTATCGTTTAGCGGTTGGTCAGAATCATTCCTTTCTATTGCCAGTAGACCCCAGTTTCTATTCAGGAGAATTGCCTTTCCTTAATTTTGAGACTTTGTGAGAAGAGGGAGTTAAACAAGAGTTTCTGCTCTTCTAGCTCATGTATTAACATGTGGTCCAAGCAAGATAAACAGAACTGTCTTTTAAGACTTTAAAATTTGAACAGAGTTACACAGGATGGAGAAAAAAGAGTATCACAAAGAGCCTGGAATAGTTCTTTTTAGCCACATGCCCAGGAAGGCATGCTCAGATCTTTTTCCTGTTGTAAGCTTCATTCCATTGCCTTTGTGCTGATCACAGTACATTTACTTTCTGCTTGATTTAATCAGAGACTGCTCTCTGTTGCTTGCACCCAGAGATCCCTACTTGATAGGTAACTAAACCATATTTGATTATTTTATTTTTCTGTTTACAATTCTTTCAGGGTTTTCTCTTCCTGTAGGCCATCATCAGAATTCTTCAGTCTGGCAACAAAGGATTTCCATTATTTAGCCCCAGTTCTTTCTATCCAACCTCATCAATTTCTTCCTCATCATATACCCTTAACTTCAGCCACATGGAATTACAATTCCTATAACATACTCTGTGGTGTTCCATCTCATTGAAATGCACAGTCTGTTCCCTCTGCCTGAGTTGCCCTTCTCATTTTATCTAGCTGTGTAATTCAAACTCATTCTTTAATGCTTGGCTTAAGTTTTATCTACTTCAGGAACACCTCACTAGCATCTGTTCCCTTTCCTGGCTTAGTTTTCCCTGAAGGAAGTCCCAACAGCATCACTCACACAGTATCAGGGAAGTTGAAAACTATGAGGCTTAAGTGAGAGGACTCTGGAATAAGGCTGCTTGAATTCAAATCTCATCACTGTCTCTTTCCTCCTAGATCTTGGGCAGGTTATGATGCTTAGTATGCCACTGTATCTATCTCACAGTGATGCTGTAAGCATTAAATAATTCACATGAAGTACTTAGATCAATGACTGGCATATCATTAGTGCTAAACATGTGTTAGCTATTCTTCTAGAATTTATCTCTATCATAGTGTTATTACTGCTTTTCTTCCTTCAACCTCTTTTACCTGCATATTATCTTGTGCAACTTCATATTTCTCAGGTACTTAGTGGCAACTCAATAAAAGTTGGTTAAAATAATAAAAATGAATAGGTGATAGTAAAGTTTTTTTAGTTTATAAAGCCCTTTGGAATTTTGCCTAATTTTTCACACATCAAACGTTAAAGTTGGGATTGCTTTATTTAAAACTTTATATAAAATCAATATTTATTTCCTGAAATTATAAATAAAATCCACCCCAAACTTACTTCTCTTTATCTTCTCTCCCAAGCACATTTATTTAATGATTATTTAGGATCATTTTACTCACAATTTGGTGATTGAGGCTATAAAAGCCAGTAACTGACAATGTCTTTATGACTTATTTTTTAATATAAGAAAAAGGGGCAGGCAAAGCATCCCACTATTCAGCAAGCAAGAGAAAGGACATTGGATTTTTAAATAAAATATATATATTTACATTATATATCATTATATATAGTAATATGCTATATATTTTTATAATATTTATATATATAACATATAATTTATAAATTCTGTATTTTTGTGTCCCAGAAATGGTTTTTGATTTGATTTTTTTCCTCTATATTAATTTTTTTTTTAGATTTTCACTCTGTCACTCAGGCTGGAGTGCAATGGTACAATCTCAGTTCAATGTAACCTCCACTCCAGGATTCAAGTGATTCTTCTGCCTCAGCATCCCCAGTAGCTGAATTTATAGGCATGTGCCATCACACCGGCTAATATTTGTATTTTTAGCAGAGATGGGGTTTCACCATGTTGGTCAGGCTGTTCTCAAACTCCTGACCTCAAGTGATTCACCCACCTCAGCCTCCCAAACTGCTGAGATTGCAGGGGTGAACCATTGCATCTAGCCCTCTGTGTTAGTTTTTGACCTATATTTAAAGACGATCTTTGTGAGGGGGCATCAAATTAGCAGTCCTTTCTGAAACAAAAAATCAAATTCATTGGAGAACTCTGTAGACTACTGAGCACATCAGTGGCTTCCCCAAATGCTGGATTCACAAGCCTGTCACAAAAAAGTGTGGACTTTCTCTCCCAATTTGTTATCAGGTAACTTGTATAGGAAGATATAATGTCAATGGTAGAATAGGATACAGAAGTAGAAACAAGTTCTCATTTCCACATAATATTATAATGTGATATACAGTTTGCATGATACAAATGTCATTATTGGTTAGATTTCTAGAGTTCTTGGTAGAACCAAATATAATTACTAACGTCTGTTCAATACTAGCAGTAAGCAGTAAGCAAGGTAAAGTAGGTAGTGTTTTCATGTACTAACCAACTTAATCCTGTTCACGAACTGCAAGGCAGGTAGTACAACTATCTACATTTTTCAGATAGATAAACTTGGGCTCATGGAGGCTGAATAACATACCCAAGTCACACAGCTTGGGAGCCAAGCTTTGAACCCAGACAATCTAACTCCAAAATCTGTGATTTACACATTATAAGATATTGCTTCCTTTGGTAACTACAAGTCCTGGGAGTACTGTGTAACTTAATATGGTATTGTGAAAGAATATACCTCTTGTTTCTGTATTCATCAGTACATAGCAACTATAAAATGTTTAGCATAGAGTCTAAAATAGACTATATATACATATACATACAAATCACTAAACAGTAATTACAGTTAAAGTTATTACCTGCAGGCAATTAATGTAAATTAATAACATGCTTATGAATCAAACAGACTTGGAATTGAATCCTTTTTCTGCTACTTACTGGGATTTTGACATCTATGAGCCTCAGTTACTTTTTCTGAAAAATGTGGCTGTAATTACATTTTATAAACAGAAGTAAAGCAAATTTTATGTACATATATGTAATATTTACATATATTTATATACATCTATATCCATAATTATATGGTGAATGTGAATGTGTACTCTGTGTGCTCTGTACTCACAATATGAAACCAAGATCCAGAGATGGCTTGACCACAATTGTCATTTGCAAATGGCACTGAATTCAGGTCTTCTGAGTTCAAGCACAAGGTCTTTAAATGTAGGTTGTTTACTATCAAATTACTTTTATTCCTACTGAATTGCTGAAATTTATTTTACAAAGAAATTTCCCTTTCTCTGTCTGCTTCACTTCTAGATTTCTCAAAAGTTAGTATGTTAACACTGAAATACCTCCAGCAAAGCTTTCTATTTCTCTAAAAAGGCTTGAAAGCTGTTATAAGTGAAAAAACTTTAATATAAAACAATTCTATAATTATTTCTCCTCACTGTTAACAAATATAAAAGATGTATAGTATATTTGATCTAGCTAAGTAAACAATACTTACATCAATGTAATCTAATGTTCCTAGTTGATGTCATAAATTGATTACACTGAGGCTGAAAATGCACTATTTGTATTAAAAACTATTAATTTGAACATGGCTTTGCATAAATGCCAACATTAAGATCTAGGGTATTTTAAAATATCTTATGTTTTGTTACTTTTCTCATTTTAATTCATAGCTATCTTTCAGTTATCCTTATTATTGGAGGAGAAAAATTGGCACAGACAACTTAGATGAGAGGACAGTAATCAATTCCCAGACTTTTACATTAGATTCTGCAATATGTTGTGGCTGCATAGTGCCAAAACAACCAGTTGAAAGGTAAATAGCTCAGTTGAGTGACTTATTTGGTATAAAATATATTTTTAAAACACCAGGTTGCTTAGTAAATTTAACTCACCAACTATGCTTGTAAGGTTTCTTTTTCTTCCTTTTTTTTTGGTATATATCCTTTTTAATGTATGGCTACTTTAGTTAACTGCATTAATTTATATCTTTGATTATACTAAGGCTGAATAGAGAGAGTAATGTGTTTTCCGACAGAGAAAATGTTGCCTGACAACTGGTGGGAAATGTTTTAGGAGAGTAAAGTGATTAGTGGGAAATCTTCATTTTAAAGAAAATCTTCTGCCAAATTGTATCTTTGTATCTCATACCTTCTGCTTGATGATCATCTCGTTGACTCAAGGTCACCCACAATTACCCTCTGTGATGTTATAACTTGTTCAAGCAGAGAAAGACATTCCCTAAGTTCTGTCCAAGCCCAGCTGAAATGTCTTATAAAAGGTCATTTAAAACTAATTCATTTAAAATTTACATCCTATATTTCAGAAGACACTTACCATTTCAAAGATCATATTGAAATGTGTCAAAGAACTCAAAGAACATGAGTATTTGCAGTCAATATGTTAGAAAGCTCCACCAATCACAGCACATTCTCTGCAAAGATTTTGTAATTCCCATATGCAGACCGCTGTTCCTTGGAGAGGGTAAGAAAAAGGAGGCCCTGCTCTCAAAAATTGCTGGGTAAACTGAAATCTGGGAACATTCCCAAGCTAGATTAGATACCAAATAATTCTGAACATAATTACATTATATTCTAAATATGCTAATTTTTCCTTACATGACTGATATTTCACTTCTTCATGATACCAAGCTCCCTGATATTTTATACCATGGCTAACTCATACCTTTTAACCTGTACTTCGGTAACCAAGAGTCATCAGAATTAGTCATTCATAAAGAGTAAATTTATGAACTATCAGTTTCTCGTGACGTTGGCAATCAGTGTCTTTTAATTTTATTAAGAAAGTAATTAGGAAGAATAATGAAGATGATATCCAGAAAACAGTTAATTACAGACTCAACACCTACAATTCTTCATTCAAAAGAACAATACTGAGACTTGCTCCCCCAAATGTCAATCGGGACCCCTAATCAGTGGCATCCACTGAGTGCCTATAAAAAATGCAGAATTTCAGGCTCACTCCAACACACGAAATACAATCTGTCTTTTAACAAGAATCCTAAGTAGAGGAAATACACATAAGTTTAAGGACACCACTGGAGTCCCTCAAGGGGTCCTGGGAATGTGACAGCTAGGGTCCCTTCAGCCCTAGATGTGCCACAGGACCAAGGGCTCTTGGAGGAAATTGATTGTAGGTGTGTTGCACCCGTCTTGTTTCTCAAGGAGTGACCCACCTCCGGATGAGCAGTTGATTATGACACCTTCAGCTGGAAGCCAAACCCCACTACACTGAGGCTTTGGAAAGCACCAGGAAAAAAAAGAGTGCGGGGTGCCGCAGCCCCAAAACTGAGCCAAACGCAGACCTGCATCAGAAGGCAGGTGGACTACAGAGAAACCGCGCTGGAGTGCACTGGCCATACTCGTGTCAGCATGTCACACCCACATACACACTCAACACGCTCAGAAAGGCACATGCATACACACACTCACTCATGACCCTTGGAGACATCCAAGGGTCGCACGGAAACACACCTGCCAGGCAGCTCCTGAGTCTGCAGGGTTCTGCTCTGTGCCGGGAAGCACCTCCGGGACAGAACAGCCCCACAGCAGGAAGGCAGGCCTTACCTGGAGATCCCAGCCGGGAGGGCTATCAACGAGAGGCACCTTCACACTATCTGGACAGGCCTGAAGCATCGTGGGGATACCTGAGGAAAGCTGTGGGGATACTTGAGGAAAGTCGTGGACATCCCTGAAGTCCCGCCAGATCTTGTTTCATCCTGGTTTGGCCTGACAGATTCCTAAAGTCGCAGAACTCTGCGATGATCGCATAGAGAAGGGGTCCGTGGCCCAACATTGAGGCACTGCCACGGAGGACCCCCGCTTTTCTAAGCCGCTGAGATTGTTCCCCAGGCAACCTTGGCTTTCACTGTGACGCGATCCCCGGCTCAGCGCAGCCGCTTGTGACAGGCGGCTTGCTCATGCGCTTTCGAGTGTCCAGCTAGGGAGCCGCAATGTTGGCGCTGTCCAGCTGCTGCCGCACAGGTACAAGGTGGAGGCAGTGGCACAAGCGGCGCCTGGAAGGAGGCTGTGTGCCACAAGCAGCGCAGGACCCTGACAGTCCTGACCTCAGTACCTCCTTGAGCCCGCACTTCGGTTGGAGGATGAAGGCACTTCAGATCTGGCAGCGGGCACTCTGGGTGTCACCAGAAAGTTCCCCAGCCCCATGAGCTGACTGCCACATTTCAACCAAGGCCACCCACCAAGGGGCCCTGCCTTGATCTCCAAGCTCAGGGACTCCTAATTCTCAGCACTACTGTCTGGACATGGAGGGAACAACCACAAAGAGGCAAGCCCAGTGTGCAGCAGAGGTGGTGACACCTGCAACTAGCTTCCCTTGGGGGCCTATCAGGTGTAGAGGACGTCTCCAAAGTTCTCTGTGGTGAATCCAAGCCCGAGACAGGTGTCCAGGCATGCCTCTGAGAACCCCCAAGAAAGCCAAGCACAAGAAGATTACATCTGTGATCTGAAGAGTGCCTGTGCAACAGTCCAAGCCTTTTTCAAGGATTCCTGCCAGAGAAGCCAGGAGGAGTCCACAAAAGGACAAACCACACCAACCCCCAAACCGGGATCACTACCTGCCGCCTGGCACACCCAGCCAACCCCTCTTTTAGCTCCGTCAAATACCTGGCATTCAACGGGTTCAGTGTTCATACGACCCATAGGTCCTACAGCAAAAAGACCTCAATCAAACTCACAACACACACACACACACACACACACACACACACACACACACAGTAGTCCTGAGAAATACTAATGATTTCAGTCCTACAGTAAAAAGACCTCAATCAGTCTTCTATTTCAAGGACAATTATAAGACACAGCAGATACTCATATAGGTTTAAATAATTAATAAAATAATCAGAAGCTCTCTATGCTTATAACTACAGTTTCCAAATCATCATCCTCAACTCCATCCTCAATCTCCACAAAATTTTCTTGAATTAAATTATTCTTCATTATAGAAGATTGTTATTGTTGTCTTTATTTTTGTTGTGTAGATTACACTATTGTATTAGACTCATGATTTGTGTGTCATTTTTGCCATACTGCAAAAGATAGACTGACTTTCTAATTATTCATGTGTATGTCCTGAACATGGCACTACTTAGTACTTTATCCTATATTTTTGGAAACTTAACCTTTAGGTTAGCTCCCACTACATTCTACATAAACTGCCTCAAAAATATTAGCCAATTACTTCCAACTTTCATAGATTTGTGGAAGGACTTTCTCTTTCTCTACTATAATTTTTCCTCAATCTTTCTCCCTGGTGGTATGAAAAATCTCATAAAATTTAAAACTTCCTGCCATTCTTTGAGAAATTAAGACAGGTAACATTCTCAGTAATGAAAATAGATGACATTATTTGGAAGTAAATATTTAAAAAGGTAACAACAACTAATATATTTGCTTTCTCAAACTATGTTTATTCTTTTTGAAATCAATATCAAATTTAGAAGGTAAAAATTTAATTTTTGAAGTAAATATCTAAAAACCTGACAAGACTCATATTTTTGTCTTCTCAATATGTTTATTATTTCAGAAATATTTAATATGTGTGTCCTCAGTAAATTTGACAGGGCTTTAGCACAGGACAATTTTTTAAAGTAATCAGAATGGGTTCCCTTACAAAGTCCCTGTAACAACTGCAGGAACCTTTGTGCCACTGTCCTTTCAGAGTCTCATGCCTCTTTTCAATTATCTTTTTGTTCACCCATTCACTTGCCCACCCCACCCAGAGCTTTGATCAGTTTCTTCTGGACTGTTGAGAAGAGCCTATATGCTGCATCAGCTATGATTCCTGATGAGAATTAGGACTGATAAAAAGAATAAAATGGTAGAGACAACAAAGAAAGGAAAACAGAACAAAAGCTAAAATCTTCCTGGGCCATCCATTCACCTTTCTTTATTTCACCAGAAAGAAGCATTTAACCCAAATTTCAACATTTAGAATAGGGTAAGTGAACTTAGAAACTTTATTATTTTGACATAAAACATCATAATCTTAGTACAGAGTGTTTAGATCAAATTGCTTTTTCAGCCTCTGAAGAGAGACTGTTGTCATCTCTTCTCCAGAAAAAAAGCAATTCCCTGTGTGAGATTATCACTCTATTTACATCTGCATTCAGAGTAGAACCATATGTGGGAGCTTAATTAGTGGATGACATTTATTTGTGAGATACTGTTTCCACTAAAGAATGTTTTAAGAAAGGTCTTATCTTGCAATTATTTTCACTTGTCTCTCTGTGGTGAGAATATAGTAAACATTGACAGTTAATCCCAAAGGACAAGGTTTTAGCATCCAACTTACCTGACAAGATTTTTCTTGTCTCCAAGTCCCTCGGAAGTTGCATATTCAGTTCTTCAATTTTCAGCCTTGGCTTTCTTTGGCAATACAGACTGCTCTTGTCTTCTCTCTCTTGGAGCTCTTTGCAGACACACAAGTGATAATAAAATGAAATAAAACCAATCAAAACCTGGATATGATGGAAACAATTTTAGGCAAAAAGATTTCTCAAACTTAACACTGTGTGAAGTGCTTACCATTTTCCAACCACATGGTTTCTTCCTCAGGAAAAAAACAATGTTTTCCTCTGCTGGTTCTCTGAACAACAAATAGACATATACCTAGTGTTTAATTAATGATAAAATTAAATTTCATCTCTTCAACATTTTTGCTTAAGTTAGGTCCCTAAAAACTTAGCACTTTCTGATTAATACAGTATAGGACACTATATTTTGTTAACATTTATGCAACAGGAATTGAAAAGTAACCAATTCAATATACTTTATAGTACTTTACCTGTAAATGACCATATAACTGATGGAAGATATGAATTCTGGAAAATTATTTTAAAAGATTATCTCAATATTTCTTCATTGTTCCTAGTTATAATTTACTCTGAGCGCTTCTGGTTTCATAATTTGTCACAAATGACTCCTACAGCTGAAATGCTCAACCTGGGAGCAACTACACACAACATTTTCCTGCATGCATGTATGTGTATTCATGTCTATGTAAACAATTTCTAGGTGACTGAGAAGGGCTAAAGGAAAAGTTCTCACATATTTGAAGTCCTAGAGAATGTATAACCAGCTAAAATGTCTTACAAAAAGTCATTTAAAACTAATTCATTTTAAATTCATATCCTTTATTTCAGAAAACATTTACTATTTAAAAGATTATATAGAAATCTGTCATAGAACTCAAAGTACATGAGTATTTGCAGCCAATATGTTAGAAAGCTCCACCAATCACAGCACATTCTCTGCTAAGATTTTGTAATACCCATATGCAGACTGCTCTTCCTCAGAGAGTGGAAGAAAAAGGAGGCCCTGCTCCCCAAAATTACGCAGACAGCTGAAATTTTGGAGCATTCCCAAGCTAGATTAGTACCACATAATTCTAAACAGAATTCCATTATACTGTAAACATATTAATTTTCCTTACATGACTGATACTTTATTCCTCTATGATACCAAGTGCACTGTTATTTTATACCATGGCTAACTCATATCTTGTAATCTGTCCTTAGGTAACCAAGAGTCAACTAAATTAATCATTCAAAAATGGTAAATCTGTTTTTCTTGATGAGGGCAGTGTGTTTTAATTTTATTAGGAAAGTGATTAGGAAGAAAACTAAAGATGATATCCAGAAAAGACTTTTAATTGCAGACTCAACACCTATAATTCTTACTTCAAAAGAACAATTCTGAGACTTGCTTCTCCAAATGTCAATCAGGAACCCTATTCAGTGGCATCCAATGAGTGCCTACAAGAAATACAGAAATGCAGGCTCACTCCAACAAACAAATTGCAATCTATCTTTAAAAAAAATCCTAAGTAGAGGAAACACCTATAAGTTTACAGACACCACTGGAGCCCTTCAAGGGTCCTGAGGATGACAGAGCTAGGGTCCCTCCAGACCTAGATATGCTACAGGACCAAGGGCTCCCAGAGAAAATTGATTGTATCTGTGTTGCACCTATCTTGTTTGTCGAGGAGTTACCCACCTCGGGATGAGCTGGTGATTATGACTCCTGCAGGTGGAGGCCAAACCCCACTACACTGAGGCTTCGGAAAGCACCAGAAGAACAAAGAATGTCGGGAGCTGCAGTCCCCAAACTGAGCCAAACACAGACCGGCAGCAGAAGGTAAATGGGCTACAGAGAAACCACACTGGAGTGCACTGGCCACACTCGTGTCAGCATGTCCCCCCCACACACACCCGCACACACTCCTTGACACACTCAGAAATATATATGCATACACACATTCACATACACGCAGAAAGACACACGGGGACATCCAAGAGTCACACGGAAATACACCCTGCCAGGCAGCTCCTGAGGCTCCGGGGTTCTGCTCTGCGCCGGGAAGCACCTCGAGGACAGAGCAGCCCCGCCACAGACAGGCAAGCCGTACCTGGAAATCCCAGCTGGGGGACTCTCAATGAGAGGCATCTTCACTATCTGGGCTGGCCTGAAGGATCGTGGGGATACTTGGGGATCGCCGTGGACATCCCTGAAGCCCCGCCAGATCTTCTTTCAGCCTGCTTCGGCCTGCCGGATTCCTAAAATCAGAGGACTCCGCGATGATCGCGGGAAGAAAGGGTCCGTTGCCCAACACTGAGGCACTGACACAGAGGGCCCCTGCGTTGCTAAGCCGCTGAGATCGTTCTCAAGACAACCATGGCTGTCACTGTGATGTGAGCCCCGGCTCAGCGCTAGGGCTTCTGACAGGTGGCTTGTGCATGCGCTTTCGTGTGCCCAGCTTTAGAGCACGCAATATTGGCGCTGTCCAGCTGCTGCCACACAGGTTCAAGGTGAATTCGGTTACAGTGGCGGCCCTGGAAGGAGGCTGTGTGACACAAGCAGCATAGGACCCTGGCAGTCCTGACCTCAGCACCTCCTTGAGCCCACTCTTCTGTTCCGGTCTTGTAGAGAATGAGGGCGCTCCCAACCTGGAAGCGGGCACTCTGGGCGTCAGCAGTACCTTCCACAGCCCCATGAGCTGACTGCCACATTTCAACCTGGGAAACCCACCAAGGGGCCCTACCTTGACCTCCAAGCCCAGGGACTCCTTCTTCTCAGCACTACTGTCTGGACATGGAGGGAACGACCACAAAGAGGCAAGCCCAGTGTGCAGCAGAGGTGGTGACACTTGGAACTGTCTTCTCATGGGGGTGGATCAGGTGTAGAGGATGTCTCCAAAGTTCTCTGTGGTTAATCCAAGCCCGAGACAGACGTCCAGGCACGCCGCTGAGAACCGCCAAGAAAGCCAAGCACAAGAAGATCATATTTGCAATCTGAAGAGGGCCTGTGTCAGAGCCCAAGCCTTCTTCAGGAATTCCTGCCAGAGGAGCCAGGAGGAGCCCACAAAAGGGCAAACCGCCCCAACCCCCTCACTGCGATTACTACCCGCCACCTGGCATACACCCAGCCAACGGCAGTCTCCTTAGCTCCGTGAAATTCCTAACATTAAACAGGTTCAATGTTGATACGACCCATAGGTCCTACAGCAAAAAGACCTCAATCAAAATCATATCAAACACACAGACACACACACACACACACACACACACACACACACACACACACAAAGAGAGAGAGAGAGAGAGAAAATTAGTCTTGATAAATACTAATAGGTTTAGTCTACAGCAAAACGACCTCAGGCAATCTGGTATTTCACGGACAATTAGTAAGACACAGCAGATACATATGTAGGTTTTAATAATTAATGAAACTCTCACCAGCTCTCTATGTTTATAACGTCTGTTTCCAATTAATCATCCTCAAATCTATCCTCAACCTCCCCAAATTTTCTTGAATTAAATTCTTCTTCATTATAGAAGACTGTTACTGTTTTTTTTTTATCATTGTTATGCTGTTTACACTATTGTATTAGACTCATGATTGGGGTGTCATATTTTCCATTACTGCAAAAGATGTACTGCCATCCAAATTATTTGTGTGTATCTCTTGAACATGGAACTGCTTAGCACTTTACCATATATCTTTAGAAGCTTAACCTTCAGAATAGCTTCCAAGACATTCTTCATAAACTACCTCAAACATATTAGCCAAGTACTTTCAACTTTTTTGGATTTGTTGAAGGACTTTCTCTTTCTCTACTATAATCTTTACTCGAACTTTCTCACCAGTGGTGTGAAAAATCTTATAAAATTTAAGATTTCATTCCATTCCTTGAGTAATTAAGACAAGTGACATTCTCAATAATAAAAATACATGACACGATTTCGAAGTAAATGTTTCAAAACATAACAGCAACTAATATATTTGTTTTATCAAAATATGTTTATTGTTTTTGAAATCAAAATGGAATTTTATAGGTAAAAATTTAATTTTTGAAGTAAACATTTAATAACCTAACAACACTAATATTTTTGTTTTATCAATATGTTTATTATTTCAGAAATGTTTAATTTGTGAGTAATCAGTAAATTTGACAGGGTTTTACCAGACAACAATTTTTTAAAGAAATCAGAACGGGTTCCCTTACAAAGTCCCTGTAGTGACTGCAAGAACCATTGCACCACTGTCCTTTCAGAGTCTGATGCCTCTTTTAAATTAACTTTTGTTCACGCATTCACTTGCCCACTCCACCCAGAGGTTTGATCACTTTCTTCTGTACTTTTGGGAACAGCCAATGTGCTGCATCAGCTAAGATTCATGACTAGTGTTAGGACTGATTAAGAGAAAAAAACTACCAGAGGAAACAAAGTAAAACAGAACAAAAACTCAAATCTTCCTGGGCCATCTTTTCACCATTCTTTATATCACCAGAGAGAAGTATTTAACCCAAATTTCAACATTTAGAATAGGCTAAGGGAGCTTAGAAACTTTATTGTTTTGACATAAAACATCATAACTTTCGTACAAAGTGCTTAGATCAAATTGCTTTTTTGGCCTCTAAAGAGAGACTGTTGTCAACATCTCTTCTCCAGAAAAAAGCAATTCCCTGTGTCAGATTATCACTCTTATTTACATCTACATTCAGAGTATAACCATGTGTGGAAGCTTAATAAGTGGATGAAATCTTTTCTGAAGTCCTGTTTCCTCTAAGGAATATTTTAAGAAAGGTCTTATTCTGCAATTATTTTCATAATTATTTCTGTGGTGGGAAAATAATAAACATGAACAGTTCATACCTAAACACAAGGTTTTAGCATCCAACTTACCTGACAAGGTTTTCTTTTTCTCCAAGTCCCTTGCAAAGTTTCATATTCAGTTCTTCAAACTTCAGCCTTGGGCTTCTTTTGCAACACAGACTGCCTTTGTCTTCTTTCTCTAGGAACTCTTTCTGGACATACGAGGGATAATAAAATGAAACAACCAATCAAAACCATTATATGACAGAAACAATTTTAAGCAAAAACATTTCTCAAACTTAACACTGTGTAAAGTGCTTAACTTCTTCCAAACACATGGTTTCTTCCTCAGGAGAGAAGCAATGTTTCCCTTCGGGGGTTCACTGAAGAAAAAAATATACATATACCTAATGTTTTATTAATGATAAAAATAAATTTCCTCTGTTCAATATTGTTGCTTAACTGTGGTCCTTGAAAGCTTAGCTCTTTCTAATTAATTCAGTATAGGACCACTGTATTTTGTTAACGTTTATGGAAAGGGAAATGGAAAGTAGCAAATTCAATATAGTTTATAGTACTTTATCTGTAACTCACCATATCACCTATGGAAGAAATGAATTCTGGAAAATTATTTTAAAGGATGATCTCAACCTTCCTTATTTGTTCCTAATTATGATGCACTCAGAGCCCTTCAGGTTTCATAACTTATCTCAAATGACTTCTACAGCTGAAATGCTCAACGTAGGATAACTGCACACATCATTTTCCCACATGCATGCATGCCTATTCATGTTTATGTAAACAAATGTTTTGCAAACAACTGAAAAGAGCAAAAGCAAAAGTTCTCACATATCTGAAAACCTAGAGAATGTAAAATCAACTGAATCATCTTACAAAAAATCATTTAAAATTAATTCATTTAAAATTCACATCCTATATTTCAGAGAACATTTACCATTCTGAAGATTATACAGAAATGTGTCAAAGAACCCAAAGTACCTGAGTATTTGCAGCCAATATGTTAGAAAGCTCCACCAATCACAGCACATTCTCTGCGAAGATTTTGTAATTCACATATGCAGACCGCTGTTCCTTAGAGAGTGGAAGAAAAGGGAAGCCCTACTCTCAAAAATTATGCAGACAGCTGAGATCTAAAATCATTCCCAAGCTAGATTAAATATCAAATAATTCCAAACAGTATTACATTATACTTTAAATATATTAATTTTTTCTTACATGACTGATATTTTACTTGTTTATGTAAAGAAGCCCACTGTTATTTCATACCATGGCTGACTTATACATTGTAATCTGTCCTTAAATAACCAAGAGTCAACTAAATGAGTCATACAAAAACAATAAATTTATGAATTATCAATCTGTTTCCCTTGATGTTGGCAATCAGTGTCTTTTAATTTTATTTAAAAAGTAGGAAGAAAAATAAAGAAGATATCCAGAAAAGAGTTTTAATTGCAGACTCAACACCTACAATTTTTACTTCAAATGAACAATACTGATACTTGCGCCTTCAAATGTCAATCAAGACCCCTAATCAGTGGCATCCACTTAGTGCCAACAAAAAACACAGAATTTCAGGATCACTCCAACACAGGAATTAGAATCTGTCTTTAACAAGAATCCTAAGTAGAGGAAATATACATAAGTTTAAGGACACCACTGGAGTCCCTCAAGGGGTCCTGTGAATGGCACAGCTAGGGTCCCTCCAGCCCTAGATGTGCCACAGGACCAAGGACTTTTAAAGAAAATTGATTGTAGGTATGTGGCTTCCATCTTGTTTCTTGAGGAGTGACCCATCTCTGGATAAGCAGTTGATTATGACACCTACAGGTGGGAGACAGAACCCACTACAGTGAGGCTTTGGAAAGCACCAAGAAAACAAAGAATGTGGGGCTCCACAGCCCCCAAACTGAGCCAAATGCGGGCCGGCAGCAGAAGGTAGGTGGACTACAGAGAAACCGCGCTGGAGTGCACTGGCCACCCTGGTGTCAGCACGTCCCCCCAAAACACACATGCACACACTCATCAACACGTTCAGAAAAATACATGCATACAAACACTCACATACACACAGAAAGACACAAAGAGACATCCAACACTCGAACGAAAACACGCACTGCCAGGCAGCTCCTGATGCTGCGGGGTTCTGCTCTGTGCCAGGAAGCCCCTCAGGGACAGAGCAGCCCCACTGCAAGCAGGCAGGCCTTACCTGGAGATCCCAGCCAGAAGGGCTTTCAATGAGAGGCACCTTCACACTGTCTGGCAGGTCCGAAACATCGTGGGGTTACTTGGGGATCGCCGTGCACATCCTTGAAGCTCCGCCAGATCTATTTTCTGCCTGATTTGGCCTGCAGGATTCCTAAAATCGCAGGACTCGGCAATGATCGCTCAGGGAAAGGGTCCGTTGCCCAACGCTGAGGCACTGTCACGGAGGGCCCCTGCATTGCGAAGCCACTGAGATCGTTCCCCAGGCAACCGTAACTGTCACTGTGATGCGAGCCCCGGCTGAGGGCTGGCGCTTGGGACAGGCATCTTGCGCATGCGCTTTCGCGTGCCCAGCTGTGGAGCCGCAAAGTTAGTGCTGTCCAGCTGCTGCGAAACAGGTGCAAGGTGGAGTTGGTGGTAGGGTCGGCGCCTGGAAGGAGGCTGCTTACCACAAGCAGCGTAGGACCCTGACAGTCCTGACTTCAGTACCTTCTTGATCCCATTCTTCGGTTCCGATCAGGTGGAGAATGAGGGCGCTTCAGAACTGGAAGCGGGCACTCACGGTGTCAGCAGAACGTTCCCTGGCCCCATGAGCTGACGGCCACATTTCGACCTGGGTTACCCACCAAGGGGTCCTGCCTTGATCTCCAAGCCCAGGGAGTTCTGCTTCTCAGCACTACTGTCTGGACATGGAGGGAACAACCAGAAACAGCAAGCTCAGTATGCAGCAGAGGTGGTGACACCTGGAACAGACTTCCCATCGGGGTCGTTCCAGGTGTAGAGGATGTCTCCAAAGTGTTTTGTGGTGAATCCCAGCCTGAGACAGATTTCCAGGCATGCCACTGAGAACCCCCAATAAAACCAAGTACAAGAAGGTCACATCTTCGATCTTATTTTGTATCTTTTATTCAAGTATCCTTAGTGTTCTATAGAAAAGTGTATTAATGATGCCAACCTAATAAAGATGGTTCAGAGCTCTGATGCAGAAACTATTAAGCATGTGCTTTCACATAAGCACTAGAAATGAAAATACAACATCAAGAAATTTGTGAGTTTAATTTGTAAAAATATTTGCTTTGCAAAATAACGAATATTATCTTAATTCCAAAAAGTATAATTTGGATATAATTATAATTGTTCAAAAAACAGAAAATTAATCTCAATAAATCCAAGAAAATTAATCTCTTTCTCCATTTAAACTTACATATAAGTAAGCAAATTAAACTATTCTCTATAATCAACCCCGGTTAAGAGTAATGTGTCAAACTGTTACTGCACTAATGCATTTTACTGTCAATCTATGATATTTACTTGGGCTTTCTAATTTACTTTTTCACATTTCCTAAATCTGTATAATATGTTCTACTAGAAACTCTCCAGTGTTTTCTAAGGTGTGTGTATAAAATAAAACTTTTTCCACATTAATTACATCCATAGGGTTTCTCCCCGATATAAAGTTTGAGGCACCCCTAGAGAGTTTCCCTTTAATATAACTTTTCCAGTGTACAGAAAATCTGTGATATAGGTATAAGTATTGTGCCTTTCCTTATATTTGTAATGTTTATCTTCAGTAAAATTATCTTGTGCCTTTTAAGGGTTATATTTTGTGAAGCATTCTTCAACAGTCATGACATTTCTACCACTTTTATTTGGTATTAAATTACTAATGTAGACTGTGATGTCAGCATTCATTAATGATTTTTCCACATTCCATATCTTGGTAGGGGTTCTCTCCAGAATGAATTAACTTACATTAAAAGTTAAGCACAAATTGAAACCTTTGCTGCTTTCCTTATAATTGTAGGAGTTCTCTATTATGAATAATCTTACATTCAGTAAGGATTGAGCATTGATCAAAGATTTAACAAATTCTTCACATTTCTAGGGTTTTTCTCCAAATAAATTCTCTTATATTTAGTAAGGTTTGAGAAACAGTTAAAGCCTTTGCCACCATTTTCTCATTTGCAGGGTTACTGTCCAGTATGAATTATCTTGTGTCCAGTAAGATGTTAGCTCTGGTTAAATTTTTGCCACATTCTTCACATTTGTAGTATTTCTCTCCAGTATGAATTCTCTTATTCTTAGTAATGATGAAGTCATGCATAAAAGTTATTTTTACATTCTTCATGATTGTAGGATTTCTCTCTTTGTTATCATGTTGAGAAAAGTATGAGAATCAGTTAAAAGTTTAATGACATTTTCACATGAGTAGGGTTTTCTTCCAGTATGAATTATCTTGTGTCTAGTGAGATGTGAGCCCTGGTTGAAGGCTTTGCCACATTCTTCACATTTGTAAGGTTTTTTTCTAGAATGAATTGTCTTATGTCCAATAAAAAGTGAGCACTGACTAAAGGCTTTGTTACATTATTCATATTTGTAGGATTTCTCTCCAGAATGAATTCTCCTATTTTGAGTGAGGTTTGAGAATCAGTTGAAGGCTTCGTCACATTCTTCACATTTGTATGGGTTCCAACTGTACACAAAAGTAAAAGTTTCTGGTATTATAATTATTAGGCAGAAAACAATTGTGCCTTACAATTTGAAAGACATGAAAATTAAAACAGCCATAAATTTGTAATATATTTAGTGACATTATTAGTTGAGGGCAGATAAAATGAACAAGATTTTTCATATGCAACTGAGTGCAAGTTACCAGTTTAAAACATGCAGTTGTAACTTTAAAAGATTCAATCTAATTTAAATGGTAATCATAAAGAAATGCAGGTACAAAAAAGAAAATTAAAAAGCAAAGTATGCCACTACATATATCCACAAGACATCAAAGAATACAAAGTAAATAGGGTCAAATAGCTACAAGAGCCAAATTAAAAAATAAAATAGTAATTGTTATAAGTCATTACATTTCAGTAAAGTACTAAAATATTCATGGACTAAACTTCCCAATCAAAAGGGAAATGTAAATTAAAATAATTTTTCTTAATATAGAAAACAAAATCCATGTATATCATATCTCCAGGAGACTCGCCTCAGATCTAATGATGAAAATAGACTGTAAGTGGCAGGATGGAAAAAAACATTCCAAGCAAATGTTAATCAAATGAGAGGTGGAGAACTAACTACATTAAATCAAAAGCTGTCATATTTAATAAAAATAGTTGAAGTCAAAACTCAACAAGAGACAAACATGGACATTAAATTATAATAAAATGGTTCATTCACTGGGAAACTATTTATATCTCCTAACAGGGTTCCCAAATATATAAAGCAAGCATTGACAGAAATGAAGTAACATAATAATGGGAGAATATTTTAATACTTTTTAGTAATGAATAATAAAACAGGACAGAACATTAATAAGGAAACAAGGATTTGAAAGCACTATAAAGCAATTACACCTAAAAGACATATACAGAACACTCCATACAACAGCAGAATACACAATCTTTTCAGAAGCTCCTAAGAAAATTCTCCTAAATGCAACACCTGTTATCTCACAAGACAAGTCTTAATAAATTTCTAAAACTTAAATCTTACACACTATTATTTTGCCTAAAACTGAATGAAATCAAAAATCACTAACAGAAGAAAAACCAAAATATTTCACAGCACATCAAGAAGCATATCCATCACGATCAAGTAGGCTTCATCCTGGGGATGCAAGGCTGGTTCAACATACTCAAATCCATAAATATAATGCGTCACATAAATGGAACCAAAGACAAAAACCACATGATTATCTCAATAGATGCAGAGAAGACCTTTGACAAAATTCAATAGTCCTTCATGCTAAAAACTCTCAATAAACTAGGTATTGATGGAACGTATCATAAAATGATAAGAGCTATATATTACAAACCTACAGCCAATATCATACTGAATGGGCAAAAGCTGGAAAAATCCCTTTGAAATCAGGCACTAGACAAGGATGCCCTGTCTCACCACTCCTATTCAACACAGTATTGGAAGTTCTAGCCAGAGCAATCAGGCAAGAAAAGAAATAAAGGGTATTGAATTAGGAAAGTAGGAAATCAAACTGTCTCCATTTGTAGATGACATGATTGTATATCTAGAAGACCCCATAGTCTCAGCCCAAAATCTTCTCAAACTGATAAGCAACTTCAGCAAAGTCTCAGGATAAAAAATCAAGGTGCAGAAATCACAAGCATTCCAATAGACCAATAACAGATAAACAGAGAGCCAAATCAAGAGTGAACTACCATTCACAATTGCTACAAAGAGAATAAAACACCTAGGAATACACCTAACAAAGGATGTAAATGAACTCTTCAAGGAGAACTACAAACCATTGCTCAATTAAATAAGAGAAGACACAAACAGATGGAAAAACATTCCAGGCTCATGGTTATGAAGAAGTAATATCATGAAAGTGGCCATACTGCCCAAAGTAATCTATAGATTCAACACTGGCCCCATCAAGCTACCAATGATCTTCTTCACAGAACTGGAAAAAAACACTTTAAACTTCATAGGAAATTACAAGCGAACTCTCAGAGCCAAGACAACCCTAGGTAAAAAGAACAAACCTGGAGGCATCACACTGCCAGACTTCAAGGTATACTACAAGGCTACAGTAATCAAAACAGCATGGCACTAGTACCAAAACAGAGACATAGACCAATGGAACAGAACAGAGGCCCCAGAAGAAACACCACACATCTGAAACTATCTGCTCTTTGACAAACCTGGCAAAAACAAGCAATGGGGAAGGGACTCCATGTTTAATAAATAGTGGTGGGAAACGTGCTAGGAATGTGCGGAAAGCAGAAACTGGATCCCTATCTCTCACCTTACACTAAAATTAACTCCAGATGAATTAAATATTTAAACATAAACCCTAACACCATAAAAACACTGGAAGAAAAGTTAGGGAAAACCATCCAGGACATAGGCATAAGTAAGAACTTCATGACTAAAACACCAAAAGCAATGGCAATAAAAGCCAAGATAGACAAATGGGGTCTAATAAAAATTCAGAGCTTCTGTAGAGCAAAAGAAACCATAATTAGAGTGAATCAGCAACCAACAGAATGGAAAAAAAATTTTGCAATCTATTCATCTGACAAAGAGCTAATAACCAGAATCTACAAAGAATTAAAACAGACATAAAAGGAAAAAACAAATGACCCCATTAAAAAGTGGGCAAAGCTTATAAAATGACACTTTTTAAAAGAAGACATATATGAGGCCAACAAACATATAAAGAATGCTCATCATCACTGTTCATTAGAGAAATGCAAATCAAAACCACATTGAGATATCATCTCACAGCAGTTAGAATGGCAATCATTAAAAAATCTGGAGACAACAGATGCTGGATAGAATGTGGAGAAATAGGAACACTCTTACACAGTTGGTGGGATTGTAAATTAGTTCAACCACTGTGGAAGACAGTGTGGCAATTTCTCAAGGATCTAGAAATACAAATTTCATTTGACCCAGCAATCTCACTATTGGGCATATACCCAAAGAACTATAAATTTTTCTACATAAAGACATATGCACACGTGTGTTCATTGCAGCCCTGTGTACAATAGCAAAGACCTGGAATCAACCCAAATGCCCATCAATGATAGAATGGACAAGAAAAATACGGTACATACATATCCTGGAATACTATGCAGACATAATAAATGATGAGTTTGTGTCCTTTGTAGGGACTTGGATAAATCTGGAAACCATCATTCTCAGCAAACTGTCACAAGAACAGAAAGCCAAACACTGTATGTTCTTCCTCATAGGTGGGTGTTGAACAATGAGAACACGTGGACTCAGAGAGAGGAGCATCACACACTGGGAGCAGTTGATGGGGTGGTAGGGGAGAGAGAGTGGGGAGTGGGGAGTGTGGGGAGGCTGGAGAGGGGTAACATGGTGAGAAATGCCAGATATAGTATGCACATAAAGTTAAATAAATGAAGTTTGTAAAAACTTGAAAAAAATTAAAAAAGAAAAGAAAAGAAAGTCCTTGGCTCTCCAGAGGTTTGATGAATAAATTCTTTTATTTTCTTCATGCTAAAAAATTTGCAAAATATGAAAATTAAACAAAATACTCTTAACCATGATCTTGTTCAAAGGTTGGAAAACTTAATACTGTGAAGATGGCCATACTAACCAAAGTGATCTATCTACACATTCAGTACAATCCCTCTCAGACTCCAAATTTCACTTTTCCAAAAATAGAAAAACAACCTCCAGATAATATGGAATATCAAGAAACAACAAAGAGCTTGACTATTTCAAAAAGAAAAACAATATTGGAATTGTGATGCTTAATGATTTCAAAAGACAAAATGAATGTAGGGTAATCAAAGCACTTTGGTACTGGCATAAAAGTAAAACCCTACATCAGTAAAACAGAATACAGCACAAATAAAAACTTTCACATGTATGATCAAATGAGTTATTAACACCATTTATTGTGGCATTATTCGCAAAAGCCAATAGGTAAAAGCAACCCAAACTTCCCTCACCAAATGAATGGATACATATAATTTGGAATATAAAAACTAATGGAATATTACTCAGCTTTAAAAAAACTTTTAATATTTGTCATAACATAAATCTTGATGATATTATGTTAAATTCAATAAGCCTGTCAAATAAAGAAAAATACTGTATGAATCCACTTATAGTCCTTTTTTGAAAAAAAAAGTAAAATGGATAAATTCCTGGAAACATACAACTTCTTACAATTGAACCAGAAAAGAATATATACCTTAAATAGACTAATAACAAGTAATAAAATTCACTGAGTAGCAAAATATTTTCAAACAAACAAACAAACAAACAAAAAGAACAGATGAGTTTAGAGCCAAATTTTGCCAGAATCAGAAAGAAGTGCTGATACCAATCTTACTGAAACTATTCCAAAAATTTATGGAATATTTGGATTGAAAAAATCAATATTAAAAAGACTATGCTAACAAAAGCAAATAAGCAATCTACAGATTCAAAACATTTCCTACAAAATTACCAAAGTCATTTATCACAGAATTAGAAAAAATAATCCTAAATATCACATGGAACCAAAAAAGCATCCAAATAGCCAAAGTAATCCTACGAAAAAAGAACTAAGCCAGAGGCATCATGTGTCTGACTTCAAATTATACTATAATGCTATAATAAATAAAACTGTATGGCATTGGTACAAAAACATACAGATAGATTAATGGAATGGAATAGAGAGTCCATTGCTAGCAAAGAAACAGCTAAAAAGAGAGAGAGAAAATTGTAAAAGAAAAAGGAATAAATAGAAAATAATAAAGCCACATGCCTACAATCAAGTGATCTTTGACAAAGTTGGCAAAACTAAACAATGGGGAAGGGTATTCTATTCAATAAATGTTACGGGAAAGATTGACTAGGCAAAAGAATGAAACAATTCCCATCTCTCTTCATATACAGACTCTTATTCAAGATGCATTAATAACTTAAATAAAAGACCAGAAGCTATAAAAACCCAGAAGAAAATTTAGAAAAAACTCTACTAAACATTAGCCTTGACAAATAATTTGTGACTTAGACCTCAAAAGCAAATGTAACTAACAAAATATACACAAAGGGGACTTAAACTAAAGAGCACAGTAAAAGAAATAGTCAACAGACTAAACAGACAAATTACATAATAGGAACAAAGTATCTGCAAACTTTGCATCTGACAAAGTACTAACATCCAGAATCTACAAAAAACACTAACAACTCAACTACAACAAAGAATAAACAACCCCATTTAAAAAAGTGCAAAGGATATGAACAGACATTTCTCAAGAGAAGACATACAAGTGGCCACCAAACATATGAAAAATTGCTCAACATCACCAGTCATCAGAAAAATTAAAATTAAAACTGCAATCAAGTTCAGGTGCAGTGGCTCATGCCTGAAATCCCAACACTTTGGGAGGTTGAGGCAGGAGGATCATCGTAGGTCAGGAGTTTGAGACCAGCATGACCAATATGGTGAAACCTCATCTCTACTAAAAATACAAAAATTAGCCAGGTGTGGTGGTGGGAGCCTGTAATCCCAGCTACTTGGGAGGCTGAGGCAGGAGAATTGCTTGAACCTAGGAGGCAGAGGATGCGGTGAGCCAAGATCACACTACTGAACTAGTCTGGGTGACAGAGTGAGAATCTATCTCAAAAAACAAACAAACAAACAAAACACACACACACAATAAGATATCATCTTACACAGTCCAAATGGATAGTACTACAAACACAACAGATGTTGGTGTGGATGCAGAGAAAAATGAATGCTTATTCACTGTTGGTGGGAACATAAATTAGCACAACCGCTATACTAAATAATATACAGCTTTCTCAAAACACTAAAAATAGAGCTAACATTTGACCCAGTGATTATACTACTAGGCATCTACCTGAAAGTAAAGAAATAATTATGTAAAAAAGTTACTTCCACTCTTATGTGTATTGCATTCTTACTCATATAGTAAAGTCATAGAATTAACCTAAATCTCCATTAACAGTGGATTGGATTTTTGAAAAGTGGTACATATACACCATAGAATACTATGCAGCCATAAAAAATGAAATCATGCTCTGTGCAGTAACATGGATACAGCTGGGGCCATTATTCTAAGTGAAATAACTCAGAAACAGAAAATCAAATACCACATGTTCTCACTTAAAAGCAGGAGCTAAACAATGAGTACAACAGAACATAAAAATGAAAACAATAGATAGAGGAACTCCACAAGTGACAGAATGGGAGGAGGCTGTGGTCAAAAAATTATCTGTTGGTAGTGAGCCATGATCATGCCACTGCACGCCAGCCAGGGTGACAAAGCAGAAACGGATCACAAAAAAAACAAATCTGTTGAATACAATGTTTACTATTTCAAGAATAGGTACACTAGAAGCCAAACCAAACCTTAAATAAATATATTATGCAATATATCTATTTGACAAATATGCACATATAACCTATGAATCTAAATTTAAAAATGAAGAAAGTTTACAGTAGGTAACACCTACATCATTTTTAAAAAGGGATCTCAGCTGGACATGCTGGCACACACCTGTAGTCCCAGCTACTCAGGAGGCTGAGACAGGAGAATTGCTTTAACCTGGGAAGCAGAAGTTGCAGTGAGCCAAGATCACACCACTGCACTCCAGCCTGGGTGACAGAAGAAGACTCTGTCTCAAAACAAACAAACAAAAGCCACACAAACAACCTAACTTTACATTTCAAAAACAAAAGAAAAAAAACTGTAATTGGCAGAAGGAAAGAAATTACAAAGATTAGGGCATAAATAAATAAAATAGAGAATAAAAAACATTTAAATCAGCAGAGCATGGTGGCTCACACCTGTAGTCCTAGCAGTTTGGGAGGTTCAGGCAGGTGGATTTCTTGAGGTCAGAAGTTTCGGAACAGCATGGCCAACCTGGTAAAACCCTGTCTTTTCTAAAAATACAAATATTAGCCAGGTGGGTGGGGTGCTCCTGTAATCCCAGCTACTCAGGAGGCTGAGGCAGGAGAAGATCTTTAAGCCAGGAGATGGAAGTTGTATTGAGCCAAGATTGTGCCACCACACTCTAGCCTGGACAACAGAGTGAGACGCTGTCTCAAAAAAAAAAAATTAACCAATGAAACTAAAAGTTGATTTGGAAAAAAAAATCAAAATCAAAGCCCTTACCTAGACTAATGATGAAAAGAGAGATTAATGTAATAACATAAGAAAGGAAAGAGATGACATTGCAACTGGTCTTACAGAAATAAACAGAATCATAAGGAGCTATTATGAACAGTTATACACCAACCAACTTGACAACTTAGAAGAAACGTGGAAATTACTAGAAACATATAACCCACCAAGATTGAATGAAGAATAAATAGAGAGCTTAAAGAGACCGGTAACAAATAGAGAAACTAAAGAAGCAATTTTTCAAAACTCTGAAATATAGCCTAGGACCAGATTACTTCACAGGTAAATTCTACCAAACTTTCAAAGAAAATTTAATATAAAATATCCTCAAATTCTTTGATAAAAAAAAGAAACAGTAAAAGAGGTAACACCTTCAGAGTCATTTTATGAGGCTGAGCATCCCTGATATCAAAGTAAGAAAATACACTGCTGAGAAGATGATTATAGGCCAATATCAATGAGGAAAGTGGTGTATGAATTAAATCTAAATAAATATGGTTACAAAGAATTGACTCTCAGCAAAATTTTTCAAAATCAAAAAAATTAAAATGTTGTCACACAGCATTCTGGATAAAATCTCATTTATAGCCTCTGTCAGATATTGGTACTGAAGCTTACATTAATTGAGGAGTTTGTTTAGCAGTTGTTTCTTCATTTATTGGGAACTGATATATCCGGATGCCATTGCTAATCAATTCAGTCATTACCTTACTCTTAAATGTCTGTAAGTCATGTTTAGAAACTGTGCCTGCTTTGGCAATCAGTGGTATAATGTTCACTATTATAAAGGAAGACAAAATCTTGGCATCGAGGATTCATGGTTCATTCTGTAGTCTTTATAGTAAAGTCTTCACAGTCTCTGACAACAAATTGTGTAACTAGATAATCACTGGCTGTAATGCTTTTCTTAAATTATCAACACTTCTGAAGATTCACCTTTTATCCAAATTCCAGTTTAGAAGACTCAATGTTGTTTCTCTTTTAAAACTCCCGTACACTGCTACACATATGGAGGTAGTAAAATGTCAGTAGTAGGACAACGTAAGTTATTTACTTTATTTTCAATTTTATTTTCTATTAAGCTGGGTGACAAAAGAAAAAATGAAAGAACTTTCATCAAAATTGTGGAAGGGAATTCGTCTTTCTACTTTTTACATCACTTTTTTCATGAATCAATTTTAATTAATGTCCCATTTTCACTCACTCTTGTCCCACCTAGATGTGTTTGCAGATAGATTTGCTTTAGTTTTCCAAAGACCACCTCAAGAGAATACAGATATTTTTGGTTACCATATATATATTTTTTGAGACAGAGTCTTACTCTGTCACCCAGGCTGGAATGCAATGGCACAATCTAGGCTCACTAAAACCTTCACCTCCTGGGTTCAAGCAAGTATCCTGCCTCAGCCTCCCAAGTATCTGGGATTACAGGCACCTGCCATCACCCCTGGCTAATTTTTGTGTTTTTAGTAGAGATGGGGTTTTACCATGTTGGCCAGGCTGGTTTCAAATTCCTGGCCTCAGGAGATCAGCCCACCTAGGCTTCCCAAAGTGATGAGATTATGGGGTGAGCCACTGCACCCAGCCTGGTTACTTTATTCTAAAGGTCGTGTGTGTGTGTGTGTGTGTGTGTGTGTGTGTGTGTGTAAGAGCACCTTGCAAACAAATATGTTTGTTTTTCTTTTGTAAAAAGACATCATTTCCACTTTGGGAGTTGAGTATTTGCATAATTGAGGTCAAATTTTTACCCACAAAGTTTATTCCTAGTGCTTTGATATAATCACTCCTGTCTTTTGCATTTGCACTTAAATATAAACTTTGTAGAAAATGACAATATACCAGATTTTAAAACGTTTCATTAGTTAAAATATCTTATTAAATCATAGCTCCACAAAATCAATATCTGCAATATAGTAGAAATACCTAAATACAAATTTTAGGCAAACTGCTTTTGTTTTAGATTGCTCAAAGCACATCTTTAAAAAAAATCTGTGAACAGGCCTTGAGTGGTGTTTCATGTTTGTAATCCCAGCAGTTTTGGAGGCCAAGGTGGGTGGATCACCTGAGGTCAGGAGTTCAAGACCAGCCTGGCCAACATGATGAAACTCCGTCTCTATGAATAATACAAAAATTAGTCAGGTGTGGTGGCAGGTGCTTTTAATCCCAGCTACTCAGGAGGCAGAGGCAGGAGAATTGCTTGAACCTGGGAGGCAGAGGTTGCAATGAGTCGAGATTGCACCACTGCACTCCAGTGTGGGTGACAAAGTGAAACTCTGTCTCAAATAAATAAATAAAGTAAATAGGGAATTAAGGAAATACTACAAGAAACTAATGTATTACTCTAACATAATAAATTATTTATTCCATAAGAAAACAAAACCTTTAACATCCTTTCATTGTGCTCTAGCATGTTAATATATTGAGAAAATCTCACACATGTTAATCCAGATGCTTCTCAACTTATGATGAGGCTATGTGCCAGAAAACCCATCATAAGATGAACATACTGTAAGTCAAAAATGCATTTAATACACCTAACATAACTAAACATTATAGCTCAGCCTTGCCTGCCTTAAACATGCTCACAACACATTAGTTTACAGTTAGGCAAATTCAACAAAGACAAAGCTTATGTAAGGATAAAGTATTGACTATCTCATGCAATGTAACAAAGAAAATGAAAAACGGCACAATCACAGAGTCAAGACTTTAAGTTGAATGATTGTAAGCTGAATGTCATCATATATATGAGGAAACCAAAATTAATTTGAAATTTTTAAAAAATTAATGACTGACTTCAAATTTGTTATATACCCTTTGAAGACTGTGTTATATAAAATATTCTACTATTATAACACCATTCTAGAAAATTAGAAATCCACTGATATTATACACAAAGTTACTAACTAACTAATCATTTTCAAAAGTTTAAAAGATAATTCATTTTTTATTTCTAATCACTTTTATTTTAGAAGCAGGAATTATACAACCCATCCACACCTATAGGCACATTAAATATCACTTAGCCATGACAGCTCAGCATACCTCACAGTTCTTAACACTATTCTATGAGGAATACAAAATGTCATGTTATCCAAATTAACACACTTCAAACATATTTTAGCATATGTGAGAATAAAGGAATTATGAACCTGTAGGAAAGTTGTTAAGGTAGAAGTAGCAACAATCAGCTAAGTAGATGTTGTCCACATTTATTTTGTACCTTTATAAAACAAGAGCATGCTAACTGGCCAGGCACAGTGGTTCACACCTGTAATCTCAGCACTTTGAGAGACCAAGGCAAAAGGATCACTTGAGGTCAGGAGTTCAAGACCAGCCTGGTCAACTTGGTGAATCCCTGTCTCTACTAAAAATACAAAAACTAGCTAGGCATGGTGTCAGGTGCCTGTAATTCCAGCTACTCAGAAGGCTGAGGCAGGAGGATCACTTGAACCCAATAGGCAGAGATCTCAGCTCACTGCAACTTCCATCACTCAGGCTCAAGCACTTCTCCAGCCTCAGACTCCTGAGGAGGTAGGACTATAGGCATGCACCACCATGCCTGGCTAATTTTTGTAGTTTTTGTAGAGAAGGGCTTTCACCATGTTGGCCAGGCTAGTCTTAACCTCCTGACTTCAGATGATCTGCCTGCTGGCCTCCTAAAGTGCTGGGATTACAGGCACAAGCCACCATGCCTGGCTAATTTTTGTATTTTTGATAGAGACAGGGTTGCACCATGTTGGTTGGGTTGTTCTTGGACTCCTGAGCTCAAATGATTCTCCTGCCTTAGCCTCCAAAAGTCTGAGATTACAGGTGTGAGCCACTGAGCCCAATCTACTAAGAGATTTTAAAACAGCTATCATAAATGTGCAGAGACATAAAAGAAAATATGCATATACAATGAGGAAAATAGACAGAAATCTCAGGAGACAAACAAAAATTATAAGATGATGATAGAAGCAGAAAGCATGGCCAGGCACACTGGTTTATGTCTGTAATCCCAGCATTTTGGGAGACCAAGGCAGGTGGATCACCTGAGATCAGGAGTTGGAGAACAGCCTGGCCAACCTCGTGAAACTGTGTCTCTACTAAATATGCACAAATTAGTTGGGTATGGTCGTGGGCACCTGTAATCAGAGCTACTCAGGAGGTTGAAGCAGGAGAATCCCTTGAACCAGGGAGACAGAGTGTTCAGTGAGCTGAAATCATGCCACTGCCCTCTAGCCTGGGTGACAGAGGGAGGATGCATCTCAAGAAAAAAAAAGCAGAAACCCCCAGGTCTTAGAGAAAATTAAATAAAGAAAAATTTGCTGCTTGCAAAGATTGATCAAAACCTAGCTAGACTAATAAAAACACCCAAAACACAAATTGCTTATAGCAGAAATGAAAGAATATTACTGCAGACCACATATATATATCAAAATTATAATACACACATTTTGTCAATTAATTTGAAATAACTTTTTTGCCAACAAGCTTGAAAATAAATAAATTTCATTGTAAAAATCAAATTATAAAATGACACAATGGGAAATAGGCAATCTAAATGGTCATATATCTGTTGAAGAAAATGTAATCAGAAACCTTTCCAAGAAGAAATCTTCAGGCCCTGCTGATTTCACTATTGAATTCTATCAACAAGTAGATAAAGAAAAACGTGCACAAACTCTCTACAAAACAGAAGAGGGGAATTTTTTTCCAATGTATTTTATGAAGTCAGACATAATGTCAATATAAACACCTGGCAGGCCAGGCATGGTGACTCACACCTGTAATCCCAGTACTTTGTGAGGTCCAGGAGGGTGGATCACCTGAGGTCAGAAGTTCGAGAAAACCTGACCAACATGGTGAAACCCTGTCTCTACTAAATACAAAATATTAGCCGGGCATGGTGGCATGGGCCTGTAACCTCAGCTACTTGGGAGGCTGAAGCAAGAGAATCCCTTGAACCCAGGAGGCAGAGGTTGTAGTGAGCCATGATCGCACCATGAACTCCAGCCTGGTGATAGAGTGAGATGGTCTCAAAGCAAGCAAACAAAAAACAACAACAACAGCAACAGAAACCCGGCAAAGACAACACAGAAAGAGTAAATTATATGTTAGTTTCTGCCATGTGCATAGCTGCAAAAATTACTTTGTACTGCCATAATTAAATTTAATTTTAATTGTACAAGTAGTGAGTGTGCAAATAAACTTCTCTTAACAACTGAACTACTGAAATAAAAAATAATATTCCATTTGACTATTACCTACTTCCCATCTTCTTTTTTTTTAATATTTCTATGATTCCAAGCATTAAAAAATACTTTTATATACACAAATGTAGAGGTATTAAATTTAATAACACATACATGGCTGGGTGCGGTGGCTTTTGCCTGTAATCCCCACACTTTGGGAGGCTGAGGCGGGCAGATCATCCAAGGTCAGAAGTTGTAGACCAGCCTGGCCAACATGATGAAACCCTGTCTGTACTGAAAATACAAAGAAAATAACTGGGCATGGTGGCAGATGCCTGTAACCCCAGCCACTCAAGAGGCTGAGGCAGGAGAATCACTTGAACCTGGGAGGCAGAGGTTGCATGGAGCCAAGATTGTGCCATTGCACTCCATCCTCGGTGATAAGAGTGAATCTCCATCTCAAAAAGAAGCAAACGGACAAACAACAGAAAAAAAATGAATACATTCTCAACTTGCTTTTTTCTACTAAAAATCTATATATGTTAATTGGCTAGCTTTACTGGGGAATAATTTACATGTAATAAAATTTGACGACTTTATGTGCACAATTTTATGAACCTTAACAAAGGTGCATAGTAATGTAATCACCATCATGATCACCATATAGAACATTTCTGACATTCCTAAAGCTTTCCTTCAAAACCCTATTCAGTTCATTCATAACCTTCACTTCTCAGCCCTGGCAACCTCTCATCTGTTTTCAGTTGCTACAGTTCTACATTTTCTAGAATGTCATTTAGAAGAAATCATAGGCCGTAAAGTTTTTGTTTTAATCTTAACAAAACATTACCAAATATAGTTCATTTCTATATAAAAAGATAACAGATTAAAACGATTGGCATTTATTCTAGAAATCCAAAGTTAGTTTAGCACTGAAAACCAATAAATGATAAACTATAAAATATTGATGCAAGAAATTGAAGAGGACAGCAAAAAAATGATTCCATGTTCATGTATTGAATCAATATTATTAAAATGTTCATGCCACCAAAAGCAATCTATATATTCAACTCAATCTCTATCAAAATACCAATGACATTCTCCACAGAAACAGAAGCAATAACCTAAAATTTACATGTACCCACAGGAGACCCAGTATATTTTAAGAAATGCTGAGTATTCTGGACACTCTGAAGAAATCACATTACTTGACTTCAAATTATAATACAGAGCTGCAAGAAACAAAACAGCATGGTACTGGCATAAAAACAGACACACAGACCAATGGTACAGACTACAACTTATGTTTGACAAAGGTGCCAAGAGCATACAGTGCAGGAAAGAAGAGTCTCTGATAAATGATAATAGAAAAATTGGATATCCATATGTAGAAGAATGAAAACAGACTCCTATCTCTCACCATATATAAAAATTAAATAAAATAGATTAAAGACATAAATCTAAGTCATGAAACTATAAACTTACTAAAAGGAAACATTAGGAAAACTCTCCAGGACATTGACTTGGGCAAATATTTCTTAGATAATGTCCCACAAGCACAGGAAACCAAAGCAAAAATGGACAAATAGGATCATGTCAAATTTTAAAACTTCTGCACAGTAAAGAAAGCAATTAACAAAGTGAGGAGAAACCCACTGAATGGGAGAAAATATTTGCAAACTATCCACCGGATAGGGATTAATAACCAAAATATGTAAGAAGCTCAAATAGCTCAATAGAAAAAAATCTAATAATCCAACTTAGAAACTGGCACCTGATCAGAATAGACATTTACCAAAATAAGACATATAAATGGAAAGCAGTTATATAAAAAGGTGTTCAATATCCACTGATGGTTAAAGAAATTCTAATCAAACCTACAATGATATATTATCTCACTCAAGTTAAAGGGGTTTTTACCCAAAAGACAGGCAATAACAAATGCTGGCAAGAATGTAGAAAAATAAAGAACCCTCTTACACTATTGATGGGAATGTGAATTAGTATGGATAACAATATGAACATACCTCAAAAAGCTAAATAGAACTACCATATGATCCAGCAATCCCACTGCTAGGCATATACCTAAAAGAAATAAATTAGTACATAGAAGAGATATCTACACTCCCATACTTATTGCATCACTATTCCAAATAGCCAAGATTTGGAAGCAACCTAAGTGTCCATCCACAGATGAATGGAGAAAGAAAATGTGGTAGATACACACAACGGAGTACTATTCAACCATCAAAAAAATGATATCCTGTCATTTCCAGCAACATAGATGAAGTTGAACATCATGTTAAGTGAAATAAGCAAAGCACGGAAAAACAAACTTCACATGTCCTCACTTACTTGTGGGAGCTAAAAACTAAAACAATTGAACTCACAGAGACAGCGAGTGGAAGGTTGGTTACCAGAGGCTAAGAAGGGTAGCAGGGGTGGTAAGCAGATGGTTAATGGGTACAAGGATATAGTTAGATAGAATGACTAAGTCTCAGTATTTGAAAGCACCACAGGGTGACTATAGTCAACAAGAAATTGTACATTGTAGAAGAATGAAGAGTACAATTGAAATATTTCTGACACAAAGAAATGAAAAATACTTAAGGTAGTGGATACCCAGTTTATCCTGATATGATTAGTACACATTGTATGCCATAACAAAATATCTCATGTACCCCATAAATATATAGACCTACTATGTACAAATAAAAATTTAAAATTAAAAGCTGAGCATGGTGGCTCATGGCTGTAATTCCAGAATTTTGTGAGACTTCCTCACAAAACTTCCTCAATCTGATAAAAACTATATTACAAAAAAACTTAAATCTAACATTATACTTACTAGTAAACATCTGAGTGCTTTCCTCACAAGATTGAAAATAAAGCAGAGATGTCAGCTCTTGCCATTTTTACACATTGTACTGGAGGTTTCTTCTTTTTTATTTTTATTTTTTTTTGCGGAGTTTCACTTTTGTTTCCCACGCTGAAGTGCAATGATGTGATCCAGGCTCACCAAAACCTCTGTCTTCCAGGTTCAAGTGATTCTCCTGCCTCAGCATTTCAAGTAGATAGAATTACGGGTGCCCATCACCATGCCCAGCTAATTTTGTGATCCTTTTATTATTTGCACCTATATGAGTATCTGCTGTATCTTACTGATTTTCTTTGAAATACACGATGGATTGCGGCCTTTTTGCTGTAGAACGAAAGCTATAGGTTTTTACGAGGACTAATATTAACATGAGATTGATTGAGGTCTTTTTGCTTTAGGACCTACAGTTTTTATCAGCAGTGAACCTCTTGGTTGCCAGGGATTGCACGGAGCTAAGGAGACTGGGGGGTGGCTGGGTGCAGACCAGGTGGCAGGTAGTGATCTTAGGGTGGGGGTTGGGGCGGTTTGCACTTGGCTGCATCCTCTTGGCGGTAATTCCTGAAGGAGGCTTGGACTCCTGCACAGGCCCTACTGTGGTCGCAGGTGCGATCTGCCTGTGCTTGTCTTTCTCAGGGGTTCTCAGCTTCATGCCCTGATGTCTGTCTCAGGTTTGGATTGGCGCCAGGAAACTTCTGAGACACCCTTTCCACCTGATCTGCCCCCATGGGAGGCCAGTTCCAGGTGTTGCCACCTCTGCTGCGCACTGGGCTTGCCTCTCTGTGGTTGTTCCCTCCATGTCCCTGAGCTTGGAGACTAAGGCAGAGCCCTTTGGTGTGTGGCCCAGATCAAAGTGGGGAAGTCAGCTCATGGAGCTGGGGGATGTTCTGCTGATACCCTCCCCGAGGGTTTCAGATATGTTACTGTGGTCCAGTGATCCCCACCACACCTCACCAAACTGAATCACCAGCCACATGGGACCCAATCCCTGCCCACACCTTCCGATTCCAAATCCAATGGGAAGAGCCATCCAGAGTGCCCACCTCACTGTCTGAAGCATGCTCCTCCTCCACCTGACCCGAAGAGGAAAGTGGGCTCAAGGAGGTATTGAAGTCAGCACCGTCAGGGTCCTGCGCTGCTTGTGGCACGCAGCCTCCTTCCCTGGGCACCCCCTGTAACCACCTCCATCCTGCACCTGCGAGGCTGAAGCTGGACAGTGCCAACTTTGCGGCTCCCCAACTGGACATGCGCATGCGAATGCGCATGCGCAAGTCGCCTGTCACAGGCGACAGCGCTCAGCCGGGACTCGCATCACAGTGACCGCCACCATTGCCTGGAGAACGATCACAGCGGCTTGGCTAAGCAGGGGACCTCTGTGGCAGTGCCTCTGAGTCAGGCAATGGCACCCCCTCTCTGGGTGATCGTCGCTCTGCTCCCGCGATTTGGGGAATCCCGCAGACTGAGATAAGGTTCTTCAGAGCTTCAAAGATTCCAGGGCGATCCCCAAGTATCCCCACGATGCTTCATTCCTGCCCATATAGTGTGAAGGTGCCTCTCATTGAAAGCTATCCCTGCTGGGATTCCCAGGTAAGGCCTCCCTGCATACCGCGGGGCTGCTGTCTCCCCGTGGGGCTTCTCTGCACAGAGCAGAACCCCACAGCCTCAGGAGCTGCTGGGCAGTGTATGTTTTCCTGCGAATGTTTGATGTCTCCGTGTGTCTTTCTATGTGTGTGTAAATGTGTGTATGCATGTACCTTTCTGTCTGTGTATACCTGTGTGTGCATGTGTGTGGAAGCCACATGCTGACATGAGTCGTGTGGCCAGTGCACTCCAGCATGGGTTCTGTAGTCCGCCTACCTTCTGGTGCTGGTCTGCCTTTGGCTCATCTTGGGGGCTAAAGGGCCCCCCTTTGTTTTGCTGGTGGATTCTAAATCCTCAGTGTAGTGGGGTGAGGCTCCCACCTGCAGGTGTCCTAATCACGTACCCATCCCGAGAAGGTCACTCCTCGAGAAAGAAGACGGGAGCAAATACTCAAAAGCAAACTGCAAGGGGCCTTGGTCGTGCAGCACATCTAGGACCGGAGGAACCCTAGCCGTGCTGTCCTCAGGACCCCTTTGAGCCCACTTCTCATTCCAGGTCTGGCGGAGTCAGAGCTTCAGGAAGTGAGGTGGGAACTTCATCCTCTTTGGATTTTGTTGTGGGTCAGGATGCGTGCAGAAATTCCTAGAAATTAACTTAACTAATTTTTGCATTTTAACTTCATATCCTATAATTTTGACATATCATTTTAGTAGTTCTGGTAGGTACTCTATGAATTCTTGTGTATTTTCTACCCTTTTTCAATATAAAATAACAACTCTTTTGAATATTTATGCTTTTCATTTGCCTTATTAACTGGTAAGAACCTCCAGTACAATGTATAAAAATGGCAAGAACTGACATCTCTGCTTTATTTTCAATCTTGTGAGGAAAACAATCAAATCTTGTGAGGACAGTACTAGTATGTATGATATTAGTTTTCAAGTTTTTTTGTACTATAGTTTTTATCAGATTGAGGAAGTTCTCTGTTATTTTACTAATGGACTTTAAAAATCACAAATGCATATTCAATTTGTCAAATATAATATTTTTCACTTATTGAGTCACTCATGATTTTTCTTTATGCTATTAATATGGTGAAATATTTATTTATTTAAGTTTTCATTGTTTCTGAGACAGGGTTTTACTCTGTTACCCAGGCTGTAGTGCAGTGGCACAATCATAGCTCACCATAAACTCTTAACTCCTGGACTTAAGTGATCCTCCTGCCTCAGCCTCCTGAGTAGCTGGGGTTACCAGCATGCACCTCCATACCAAGCTATTTTTAATTTTTTTTTGCCATCAGAGACAGGGTTTTAATACATTGCCCAGGCTGGTCTTAAACTCCTGAGCTCAAACCATCTTCCAGCCTCAGCATCCTAAAATTCTGGGACTGCAAGCATGAGCCACCAGGCTCAGCCCCTAATTTTTAATTGTTATAGGTACATAATAGGTCTATATGTTTATGGGACACATGAGATATTTTGTTATATGCATATAACATCTAATAATCATGTCAGGATAAATGGGGTATCCACTACCTTTAGTATTTTTTATTTCTTTGTGTTAGAAACATTTCAATTGTACTCTTTATTCTTCTGAAATGTACAATTTATTGTGTATGATAGTCACCCTGTTCTTTTAAAATTTAGAAACAGAGCTTCTTTGAGTGTGCTGAGATAGATTCACTTTACTTATAAAAATAATAGCCAAATCCGTGTGTTTGAACACAGACATCTATTTTAACAAATTTACTTAATGTATTTGCATCTTGTCTGAGGTATGATAATAAATTCTAATTTCTTTGATGTAGTATAATTATTTTCATTTTAAATGACTTTTTTTATTCTAACAAAAGAAAACTCTAAATTTTTCTTTTATTTAGCAAAAAGAAAATAATATTCATTGTTCAACTATGATTGGACATTTTGGTTTAAATATTTGTCTAGTCCCAAAGACACCAGGTCCCAGAAGCCAAAGCCTGGGATGAGGCCAGCAGGAGGCAGACTTTGCCTCTGTCTTTCGCCAGATGGGCTGGTGGGGACACAGTACATGGGATGAAAGTGGGTCACAGGCATGGTGGGAGTGACTCTGGCTACTCTAGGCACAGCCAAGCCAGTTCTTTAGCTTCCTGCCCTCAAATCCGCAAAGGGTGAGTCTTCTTTCCTTGTATTTTATTTATTTATTTTATTGCGATGAAGTCTTACTCTGTCACCCAGGCTGGAGTACAGTGGCATGATCTCAGCTCACTGCAACCTCTGCCTCCTGGGTTTAAGTGATTCTCCTCCCTCAGCATCCTGATTAGCTGGGACTGCAGGTGTACCACCACGCCTGGCTAGTTTTTTTTATTTTGAGTAGAGACAGGGTTTCACCATGTTGGCCAGGCTGGTATTGAACTCCTGACCTCAAGTGATCCACTCACCTTGGCTTCCCAAAGTTCTGGGATTACAAGAGCTCAGGGTTTCTTTAGTTTCTTTTTTTTTTTTGAGACAGAGTCTCACTTTGTCACCTAGTCTGGGGTGCAGTGGCAGGATCTCAGCTAACTGCCAACTCCACCTCCTAGGTTCAATCGATTCTTGCGCCTTAGTCTCCCAAGTAGTTTTGTATTTTCTTCAGTACAGGTGGGTTTTCCCATTTTGGCCAGGTTGGTCTTGGACTCCTAAGCCAGGTGATCCACCCACCTCAGCCTGCCAAAGTGCTACAATTACAAGCATACGCCACTGCACCTGGCCTAATTTTGAAACTTTTAACTTTTTAAATTGTCTTTAGAGATGAGGTCTTGCTCTGGCAACTAGGCTGGAGTGCAGTGGCTCAGTAATAGTTCCCTGCAGCCTCAAACTTCTGAACTCAAATAATCCTCCCACCTCAGCTTTCTGAGTATCTAGGACCACTGTAGCATTTTGAAAAAAATTTATTTTGTAGAAACAGGGTCTCTTGATGTGGCTTAGGCTGGTCTTGAACTGCCAGCCTCAAGTGGGCTGGAATTATAGATTTCAGCCACTGTGCCTGGCCTTGAGTTTAGAATTTCTTTATGGGCTAACAAACGTTCTAAGATTGTTTCTGGTGATGGTAGTACACTAAAGGGTAAACTTTAAATAGGTAAATTGTATGTGAATGAGGCTGGGTACGGTGGCTCATCCCAGCACTTTGGGAGGCCGAAGTGGGCAGATCATGAGGTCTGGAGTTCGGGACTAGCTTGGCCAACATGGTGAAACCCTGTCTCTACTAAAAATATAAAAAATTAGCTGCTGCATATCCTTAGGAAAAGTGGGACAGAAAGTCAGGTTATTTGCTCAGAGGGGACCCTGCATGGAGCCCAAGCTCTCTCGAAGATGGGACATTTCCACATGCCTGTAATCTCATCTACTCAGGAGGCTGAGGCAGGACAATTGCTTAAATCCAAAAGGCAGAGGTTGTGATGAGGGGAGATGATGCCATCACACTACAGCCTGGGTGAAAGAGCAAGACTTCATCTCAAAAAAAATTGTATGTGATTGATGTCTCAGTAAAGCTGGTTTATTCAAAACAACAGACTGGGCATGGTGGCTCATGCCTTTAATGCCAGCACTTTGGTAGGCCGAGGTGGGTATATTACCTGAGGTCAGGAGTTTGAAACCAGCCTGAACAACATGGTGAAACCCATCTCAACTAAAAATACAAAAGAAAAATAGTCAGGCATGGTAATGGGCACCTGTAACCCCATCTACTTGGGAGAGTGAAGCAGGAGAATGTTTTGAACCTGGGAGGCAGAGGTTGCAGGAAGATTGCCCTCCATCCTGAGCAAGAAGAGTGAAACTCGATCTCAGAAACAACAAAAGAAAAAACAGGCCAGGTGTGGTGGCTCACATTTGTAATCCCAGCTTTTTGGGAGGCCAAGGACGGAGGATTGCATGAACACAGAAGTTTCAGACCACTCTGGGCAACATAGCAAGACCATCTCTACAAAAAATTAAAAATTATCTGGGCATGGTGGCATATCCCTGTAGTCCAAGCTACTCAGGAGGCTTAGACAGGAAGATCCCTTGAGCCCAGGAGATTGAGGTAGCAGTGAGCTATGATCATGCCACTGCACTCCAGCCTGGGCAACACAATGAGAGCCTGTCCCTAAAACCAAACAACAAGAAAACAGGACTATCACTCAGCACCTCTGCCTCTGCTCTGTCTACATGAACAAGGGGTTGGGCATCTCACCTGCCTGGAGATCTTGTATGAGCCCCAGCTATTTGTGGGGCTGGAAACCTCCTATGGCCACGTCATACCCAAAACGGGCTTCTTCCCCTGTTCTGGACCCTACCCAGAGATTCTGAGGGACAGAGGCTCAGGCTTCAGGTGTTCTGGCAAAGCTTCACGCCAGGAGGCTCCACAGGTCAGGAGTCACAGGTTCTCATGACCCTACTTCTGGTCTTTTTCCCTTAATTGTGACTCATCCCTGGGAGATCAGTGGATCCCTCATTCAAGTGCAGTGCTGCAAGGCAACACTTCTTTCCAGGGGTGACCCAGGCCTGCAGGGTCCCAGTGCCAGTCATCGACAGGCTTTGCCCAAACCTGCACCCAAGCCCCTGTTCCTCCTCTCCCACAGGGAATGTGACATCCTCTTCCAGGGTACAGCCACCTGCAGAGGACCCGACACATCTGTTGGAGCTGCTGGATTGTGAGGTGAGCCAGGTGAGGTTCAGGGGCCTTGCTACCTGTGACAGGAGGACCTCGGCTGCCCTGACCCTCCTGTCCCTGGCTTCCCACAGCCACACCATGGCTCTGACCCGAGACTCTGAGTGGCTGCTGGAGGTGCAGAAGGGGATCGCTGTCCTGCCCCCGGGGAGGTAGGTGAGACTCCACTGCCCATAAGGCCTGGTTGGGGGTGGCTACTGCATATCCTTAGGAAAAGTGGGACAGAAAGTCAGGTCATTTGCTCAGAGGGGACACTGCATGGAGCCCAAGATCTCTCAAAGATGGGACATTCAAGCCAGTGAATGTGTCTGAGCAGGGTCAGAACTCCTGGTGAGCCCAACCTGCTGCCCTCAGCCTGACATATGCAGACATGTGTCAGGAGACAAGTGTCCTGCACCCAAGGCTACTTGGTGCTTGGAGATAAATGTTCTGGGGACAGATGGGCACAAGTGTTGTGCACCCAAGGGGACTGGGCCAGGAAAGAGGCTGAGCTCCAGGTGGTTGCCCTGGCAACAAGGACTTGGTGGGGTTTGTGTGTGTGTGTGTGTGTGTGTGTTTTGTGTGTGTGAGTTGTGTTTGTGTGTGTGGTGTGTATGTTGTGTGTGTGTCAGGGCTGCCCGCCAGAAGCCCTGGTCACCATGAATTCCTGTACCTGCAGTGGGGCTATTGCAGGCAATCCCCTGGATGTAGACCTAGAGCTGCTCAAAGCAGGTGAGATACCCTGCCCCTCCTCCCCAGGGAGAGTCACCCTCAGCACCGGCAAGGACACGCAGACACACCTGAGACCAGAAGAGAGGGGCCAGTAGCTCCTGATGAAACCTTCATTCATTGCCTATGGGCACTGTGGTCATCCAAGCCAGGGGTCACCCATGGCAGGGTTGCCTAGTACTGACTCAGGGCTCCTGCCTTCCTCCTAGGACTGTGCAAAAGATCCCTCACTCCAACTCCTTCCCCACCAGCTCTGTTCCTCTTCTTTAATACAACTACGGTTTTCAAAAACGAATACATTTTTAAAATTTATAAAAATATACTTTTTTATTAATTTATTTATTTTTGAGACGCAGTTTCACTCTGGTTACCCAGGCTGGAATGCAATGGCGCGATCTCGGCTCACCGCAATCTCCGACTCCTAGGTTCAGGCAATCCTCCTGCCTCAGCCTCCCGAGTAGCTGGGATGACAGGCACACGCCACCATGCCCAGCTAACTGGGGCCTGTTTTGTAGATTGAAATGGCGGCGGCGGTGGCGGTGGCGGTGGTGGTGGCGGCGGACCACTCGGGTAAGCCCCTTGGGAGGAGGGAGCGGCAGAGGCCGGGGTTGGGTGGGGCCACGGCCGGGACGGAGGAGCGCCAGGAGGAAGAGGCCGGGCCGGGAGATCCCCCACCCGGGGAGGAAGTCGAGGAGGCCGAGCGTTTCCTGGCGCATTCTCTGCCCGCCCGACTGCTAGGACGCTCCTTGGCCTGCTCGGACCCGCAAGCCGCCATGGACCCAGGTGAGGAACCCCATGCGTCCGCGTCTGCCCTGCGGCCTCGGTGGGGTCCAGGTAGCCCTCTGAACGTGGGCCGGCCAAGACGGCGGGCGGGGACTGAGCCCCCCCTCCATCGCCCTCCGGGATCGCCCTGACCCCAGCGTCCCCAGCTCCCGCTCTGGGCTCCAGGTCCCCCCACCCCTAAACCGAACTCCAGGTTCCCGCACCCCTAAACCGCGCCGGGGGAAAGGTACCTACCGACCAGAAAATGCACACTCCAGCCCCCGCCAAAGGAAAGTGTCAGAGAGTACCCGGCACAGCGGAAGGTTGAACTGTCCTGAGAAGAACTGCCAGTTCACCAGTTGCCCGGCAGGAGAGCTCGAACTCTGTCTAGAAAACAGCCAGCTCAGAAAGTGTCTGTCGCTGGAGCGCGAACTCTCGCGCAAACAGCTGCCAGGCGCGCGCTGCAGGAGCGCGGAGCATGGAGCGGCTTGGGCAGCCTCGGAGCCGGGTGGACCCGTAGGAGGAGCGCGACTTGTAGGAGCTGGTCTGGAGTATTGTGAGCCTCCAGGAGGAGACAGACCCCAACTTCCAGCTCACCCTAAACTTCGCCTGGTACAACCTAAGGCGCGGAGCACGGCAGGGCGGGGCTGGGCGTGTGGTAGCGGTGCAGGGGTTCGCGGCGTGGGGCTTCGTGGCTCCGGGCGGGGGAGTCTCCGGGTGGTCGCGGCGCGGGGCGGGGGGTCGCGGGGCAGTTGTGGCGCGGGGAGGGGAGGTGCGGGGTTGCGGGGGTCGCGGCGGAGGGCGGGGCGGCGCGGCGTGGAATCGGGTTGCGGTGCAGGGGTTTGCGGCGCGGGGCGTCGCGACTCCGGGCAGGGGATCACGGGGCGGTCGCGACGCAGGGTTTTGAGGAGTGGTGCAGGGGTTCGCGGCATGGGGCGTTGCGGCTCTGGGCGGGGGTCGCGGGTTGGAGAGAGGCGTCACGGCGTGGCGTGGGGTCGCGGTGCAGGGCTTCGCGGCGTGGGGTGTCGCGGCTCCCGGCAGGGGATCGCGGGGCAGTCGCGGCGCGGGGCGGGGTGTCGAGGGACGGGGCGCCGCGGCGCGCGGTAGGGTCAGGGCACAGGGGCGGGCGCGGAGCGGGGCGGCGGGGCGGTGCAGGGGTTCGTGGCGTGGGGCATCGTGGTTCCGGGCGGGGGTCGCGGGTCCGGGCTGGGGGGTGTTGCGGGGCAGGGCGGCTCGGCATGGCGTGGGGTCGTGGTGTGGGGGTTTGCGGCGTGGGGCGTCGCGGCTCCGGGCCGGGGGTCGCTGTGCAACGGTTTCGCGGCGTGGGGCGTCGCGGCTTCGGGCAGGGGACCACGGGGTGATCACAGAGCGGGGCGGCGTGCGGGGAGGGGAGGGGAGGAGTGGGGCGGCGCAGGGGTTCGAGGAGTGCTGCAGAGGTTCGCAGTGTGGGGCATAGCGGCTCCGGGTGGGGGGTCGTGGAGTGGTCGCGGCGCGGGGCGGGGCGAGAAGGGGGGGTCCCGGGCGGCGCGGTGCGGCGTGGGGTCGCGGTGCAGGGGTTCGCGGTGTGGGGCGTCGCGGCTCGGGGCAGCGGATCGCGGGGCAGTAGCGGGAGGGGCGGGGCGCGGGAGGGTCGCGGGGCGGCGCTGTGTGGCGTGGGGTCGCGGTGCAGGGGTTCGCGGTGTGGGGCGTCGCGGCTCCGGGCAGCGGATCGCGGGGCAGTCGCGGGACGGGGCGGGGCGGGGGAGGGTCGCGGGGCGGCGCGGTGTGGCGTGGGGTCGCGGTGCAGGGGTTCGCGGTGTGGGGCGTCGCGGCTCGGGGAAGCGGATCACCGGGCAGTCGCGGGACAGGACGGGGCGGGGTGGGGCGGTGTGCGGGGCGGGATCGATACGGCGCGGGCTCGACGCGGGGCGGGGCTGGCGCGACGCGGCGTGCAGCAGGACGCGGCGTGCGGCAGGACGCGGCGTGCGGCAGGACGCGGCGTGCGGCAGGACGCGGCGTGCGGCAGGACGCGGCGTGCGGCAGGACGCGGCGTGCGGCAGGACGCGGCGTGCGGCAGGACGCGGCGTGCGGCAGGACGCGGCGTGCGGCAGGACGCGGCGTGCGGCAGGACGCGGCGTGCGGCAGGACGCGGCGTGCGGCAGGACGCGGCGTGCGGCAGGACGCGGCGTGCGGCAGGACGCGGCGTGCGGCAGGACGCGGCGTGCGGCAGGACGCGGCGTGCGGCAGGACGCGGCGTGCGGCAGGACGCGGCGTGCGGCAGGACGCGGCGTGCGGCAGGACGCGGCGTGCGGCAGGACGCGGCGTGCGGCAGGACGCGGCGTGCGGCAGGACGCGGCGTGCGGCGAGCGTGGGTTGGGGGTCGCGGTGCGGTCGCTGCACAGGGCACTGCGGGGCGGGGTGGTGGGTCGCGGTGCGGCGTGGCGTGTCGCGGCTCCGGGCGGTGGCTCGCGGAGTGGGGTTGGGGTCGCGCGCGGTTGGGCGAGGGTTCCCTGGAACAGGACTCGGTAGGGCGCGGGGCGGGGCTGAGGCGGACGAGGCCTCCGGGAGCCCTCGCAGGCCCTGCCGCCACCCGCTGGACGCTGACCAGGCTCTCCTGATAGTCTCAGGGTAAGCCTCAGACTGGGTTCTTTCGGGCTGGGCACACCTGCAACCACAGGGCTCTGGGAGGCCCAGGTGGTCCTCAAGGCCACTCCATCTCTGATTTTTTCCTTTTAAGTAAAGAGCTTGTATTCTCAGTGATTCCTGCTCCTTGGTCAGCCAGTACAATTTTCCTCTGTTATCCTGTTTCCAAAACGCATGTCAGGACACTGATTGAACCTGTCATTACTGTCTCCTCTGCTTCTACTCCAGCTAGAGTGCTGCATCCCTGCACAGCTCCTGGCAGGTAGCACGGTAAGTCACCTAATATAATTGCTAATGCGGTTTCTCTTGTAACTAATTTCTTGTTTGGTTGGTTGGTTGGTTGGGTTTTGCTTTGTTTTGTTTTGTTTTTGAGATGGAGTCTCGCTCTGTCGCCCAGGCTGGAGTGCAGTGGCGTGATGATGGCTCACTGCAACCTCTGCCTCCCAGGTTCAAGCGATTCTCCTGCCTCAGCCTCCCCAAGGCGTGTGCCACCACGCTTGGTTAGTGTGTGTGTGTGTGTGTGTGTGTGTGTGTGTGTGTGTGTGTATACTTTCTTAGTAGACACGGGATTTCACCGTGTTAGCCAGGATGGTCTCAATCTCCTGACCTCGTGATCTGCCCACCTTGGCCTCCAAAGTGCTGGGATTACAAGCGTGAGCACCACGCCTGGTCTCTTGTAACTAGTTTTTAAAGACTTACAGAGTTTAGGTATTTAGGTGGAGTGAGAGCTCCTATTTTGCTTTATGGGTGATGTAAATTAAACAATGTTTTAGTTCATTATTCATCATGAAGTTATTAGTAAAAGAATGTTAATGTTCTACCTGTTTAATTTCAGTAAAAATCTTCTTGAATAATGATAAGGTTTTCAAAACCTTTAATCCTAGTTACCTTAATGATCATAGCCCATAAAGTGTCTAGTTAGTTGGTTTATAATAGAAATACAGGACTTTCAGATTCTTTTGAAACATGCCAAGTTTCCGAAGTAATAAACTGAATTTTTAACTGTAACTTATAAAAATATACAATGTGTGAAGTGGGTTATACAATACAGAAACTGAATCCCAAGTTATTTTTCTATTAATGTTTCTAAATGACAGTAGGCAGATGTTCATCATTTTAGAGCTGAGAGAGACAGTAGAGGTTACTATTTACTTTCATCAAATGGAACACTACATTACCTGTCTAAATGATAGGCAAAGTGGTGTTCCATTAAGCCATTTACTGGAATAGAATCAGATGTGGTTTTCAGTAGTGAAGTTTTATTTCTTTTAAGTATAGATTGGCTGTGATAATAAAAAAGACAAAACGTTTTTTGCATGGCCTGTGCTATATACATAAACATTAGTTGCATAGGCCATGCTCTAATGTTATGACGCTTTAAACCATCAGAAAAATGAATAGTTCATATTTACATTTTTAAAAATTGTGGCCATTCAGAATTCTAGGCCCTAGAAATTCAAAAATGAGTAAGTTATAGTCTCTGTCTTTACGAAAAAGACAAAAGGTAATCACAGTATAGTTTATGAAAGGGATTTTTATAATTCAGTTACTTGTTAATTTGGATGAGGAAAAAATTGTACTAATCTCTTAACTGAAAAGTAGCATCTCCTTCCATTAGGAATGAAGGCAGAAAACCATAGGAGAAAGAGAACACTCACCTTTGAGAATGAGTTAATTAAAATGTTAAATGTTTGAGAATATCAACTTAATAAATGTTTCACTATTTTTAAATGTTTATCTGATTGTATTCTATTTTGAGTCTTGTTAGTCTTTTTTTCTTTAGTTTTGAGATTGTTTTCAAAGATATAATAAAGCTGATGAAGTTGTTCTGTCACATTTTAGAAAAGACAGATGATTTTGACTTGGGAAAATACTTGATGGAAGGTGAAGAAATGGACATTGGTCCAGACGTGGACACGCTGGTAAGTGACAGTAGTTTTGCTATTAAAAATTTAAATACACACCAGGTAACAGAGATGATTTTAATGTGTCTTTCCGCCCTAGGTCAACTAAACTAAAACAGGAGCACTCTCAACTCTTAACTAATCTAGAGTCATTTATCATGGAAGTCTGGTTAGGATTTTGCACCAAATCACTAGTATTAAGAAGTTACAAGGGGGTGGGCATGGCGGCTCACACCTGTAATCTCATCCCTTTGAGAGACTGAGGAGGGAGGATTGCTTGAGCTTAGGAATTTGAGACCAGCCTGGGTAACACAGCAAGATCTTATGTCTATTTTTTAAAAATAGATTTTAAAGAAAGACCTTGTTTGGGCACACTGGGCACACTGGCTCACACCTGTAATCCCAGCACTTTGGGAGACCAAGGCAGGTAGATCACTTCAGGCCAGAAGTTCGAGAGAAGCCTGGGCAATATAGTGAAACCCCATCTGGTAAAAATACAAAAAATTAGCTGGGCGTGGTAGCACACGTGTGTAATCACATCTACTCGGGAGGTTCAGACACGTGAGTATCTTGAAGGTCGAGGTTGCAGTGAGCTGAGCTCATGCCATTGTACTTTGTCACCTTGGTGACAAAGTTAGAGACTGTCTCCAAAAAAGAAAAAAGATAAAAGGGTTGAAGTATAAGTATCTCTTAAGGACCTGTGATCTTGAGACATTTTGCCACCAAAAATAATTCCATTCCTTATGTTTCAATGTTATAAAAAAAAAAAGAAAAAGTAATAATTATATTGCCATTCCTATAATAGGCACTTCCAAGAAATTTAGAAAATAAAATTCATTTGTTTTTAGTTTTTCTGTTCTATGTTGCTTGAGAATTTTTGCTTTTATTCAAAGTCTTCTTAGTCTTTTAATATAGATAGCTTTACGTGTTATACTTTGTAAGGCTAAAGTGTATTTTTTTTTTTAAATCACACTTGGTCTGGAGAAAGTGATGAGGAAAATGATCAACAGCCATTAAGCGGAGAGGACTCTGGAATTCAGGTAGACAGTACACCATTAGAAGAACAAGATCCAAACAGAAAACTGGGTCCTTGTATCAGTTGGAAAGGTACTGTGTGTTGTGAGGTGCTGGCATTTTCTAATAGACAAATTCCTCAAAGAAAAGGCAAGCTTGAGATCACTTCGATATGATCAAGGTAACGAATAAGCGGTATCATCTTTATAAAACCAATTTTTAAAACTACTAGTAATCTTTTCCATGTGATGCTTAAGTAGTAGTACTATGTAATTAATGTTGAATTAATGCATGCAGAGTGTAATTTTGTAATTTTTTTTTCTATAGTTCTGAGATTTTTTTTTTATTGAAGAAGGACCGATTTTGCTAAGACTATGCCACTACACTCCAGCAATAGAGCGAGAGATTGTCTCAAAAAAATTAAAATACAAAACTATAAGGGAGGATATGCATAGATTATATGCAAACACAATGCCATTTTTTTATCAGGACTTGAGTACCTACAGATTTTGGTGTCTGCAGCATTCCTGCAATCAATCCCTGGTGGATATTGAAGGACAGCTGTATTTATTCCAGTATTTCTAATCTGTGCTCTTGGTGTCAGTGTGACCTGGAAACAGACAGACTGTTATTCATGTGGCTTTATAATATTATGTCTTAATACATGGATGGCAGGTTTCCTCTCAGTTGCTTGGGAGGCTGAAGCAGGAGAATCACTTTGCTCTGTTTTTCTTTCTTTTTTCTTTTCTTTTGTTTTTCGGAGACAGGGTCTCACTCTGTTTCCCAGGCTAGAGTGCAGTGGCACAATCTTAGCTCACTGCAACCTTTGCCTCCTGGGCTCAAGCAGTCCTCCCACCTCAGTCTCCTAAGTAGCTGGAACCACAGGCAAGTGCCATCCCACCAAGCTATTTTTTTATAGAGACAGGGTTTCACCATGTTGCCCAGGGTAGTCTCAAACTCCTAGACTCAAGCAATTCACACGCCTCTGCCTCCCAAAGTGCTGTGATTACAGGTGTGAGCTACTGTGCCCAGCCCACTTTGCTTCTTTTCCTCCCTTTTCAGCTTCCCCAAGTAGCTGGGATTACAGACATATGCCACCACACTCAGCTACTTTTTGTATTATTAGTAAAGACGGGATTTCACCATGTTGGCCAGGCTGGTCTCGAATTTCTGACCTCAACTGATCTACCTGCCTCTGCCTCCCAAAGTGTGGGGATTACAGGTGCCAACCACTGCACCCAGCCCACTTTGTTCTTTTTCAAAATTGGCTTAGCTCTTTGCGAAATCTTATTCTTCTATAAACCTTCTAAAAGCAAGATGGCAACTTTAAAAAAAAAGGCCCACTGGCTCCTACCTGTAACCCCACCACGAAGGTGGGTGGATACTTGAGGTCAGCAGTTTGAGACCAGCCTGACCAACATAGTGAAACTCCATGTCTACTAAATATACAAAATTAGTTGTCCACGGTGGTGCATACCTGTAATACCAGCTACTTGGGAGGCGGAGGCAGGAGAATCACTTAAACCAGGCAAGGCAGAGGATGTAGTGAGCCAAGATCATGCCATTATTCTCATCCTGGGCTACAAAAACAAAACTGCATCTTAAAAAAAAATCTAGCTGGAATTTTTATTGGGATTGAAGAGAATTTATAGCTCTAACTTGGGGAGGTTTGATTGCCTTAACATGTTAATATCTACATTTATTATAACTTTATCTTTTACTAGATTTTGGAAATTTTCTTTTTGAAGATCTCGAGGCTTTTGTTAATTTCTACATCTGTTACAGTTTTTATTTTTGTGAATGATACTTCTTTTGTTTATTCCTGATGTAGAGGAAATAATACTGGTTTTCTTATATGCAGCTTTTTTGTTGAACTCTGATATGAATCATACTTTTGTTGATTTCATTTGGGTTCTTATTTAGATGATTAGTGTTATCTGCAAATATTGGTTTTTATGTGCAAATATGGTTTTAATATCATCTGAAAATGTGGCTTTATGTCCTCCTGCTAGTTCTTAAGCCTGTGTCTTCTCTGTGATGTTGTGATCTAATCTCTTTTCTGGCCCAACAGCCTAGCCCTCTACTCCATATCAGAAGCAACAGCTCATAGGAGTGGGCTTCCCGGACAACTAGGTCTTATCCTAACAGGGGTTATAATTGAAACTCCTTCATTAAGTGTGGTGGTGCTTTGGTATCAGTTCAGGGTATGTAGCCTTTATCAAGTTAAGACAGTATCTTTCTATTCCTTTTTTTCTACAAGTCTTTAATCATAAATAAATGTTGAAATTTTATTAAAGGCTATTATTTATCTGTGAGATAATCTCATAACTTTTCTCTTTTATCCTAATAATACACTGATAGACTTTCTGATAATGAATTATCATTGAATTTTTCACTTAAACTTCTTTGATCATGTTTTTTTTTAGTACATTATTAGATTGGGCTCAATTTTGGATTCACTTTTTTAAAGACAGAGTCCTGATCTGTCACCCAGGCTGGAGTGCAGTCGCATGATCACGGCTCACTCCAGCCTCAACCCCCTGGGCTCAAGCTGTCCCCCACCTCAGCCTCCTAAGAAGCTGGGACTTCAGGTGCATGCCACCACACCCAGCTAATTTTTTTTTCTTTGCTTTTTTGTAGAGATGAGGTTTCACTATGTTAGAGACCAGCCCAGGCTGGGATTACAGGTGTGAGCCACTGAGCCCAGCAGGTTAGCTCTTTTTTAATGTAAGATTTTTCGTCTGTATTCTTTGATGAATTACATTTATCATGTTTTTATCTGGTGTAAGCATCACTGTTATATCAGCCTTGTAAAATGTTAGGTGGCTTTCTCTTTTTCTGCTTTTTCAAATGACTCATGTAAGATAGACATCCTTGAAAATTTAGCACCAGTGCTGAGGCTTTGGGAGTGGTTGGGAAGGTCTTTGGTTACCCTTTTAATTTACTTTATGGTTATTGGACTATTAACATATACCATTTACATCTTTCTTTTGTGGGACAATTTTTTAAAACTTTCTAGTCAATTACATTAATTAAATGTAGTATGTGTTTCTCTCTAAATGTGTTTCTGGTCTTGAACTCCTAGACTCAAGTGATCATCCCACCCTGGTTTTCCAAACGGCTGGGGTTATACACGTGAGCCATAGAACCCAGCTGATACATGTGGTTTAAAATAAATGATCAGGGCCGGGCGTGGTGGCTCACACGTGTAATCCCAGCACTTTTGGGAGGCCGAGGCAGGTGGATGACGAGGTCCAGAGATCGAGACCATCCTGGTCAACATGGTGAAACCCCGTCTCTACTAAAAATACAAAAAATTATCTGGGCACAGTGGCGCGTGCCTGTAATCCCAGCTACTCAGGAGGCTGAGGCAGGAGAATTGCCTGAACCCAGGAGGCAGAGGTTGCAGTAAGCCGAGATCGCGCCATTGCACGAAACAAGAGCGAAACTCCGTCTTAAAAAAATAAAATAAGTGATCAGATGTAAGTAAATGTTGTTAGGTAGCTGTTATTTTTAAAAAGCCATTTTCAACTATACATTTGAATGGATCTGTAAGTTTAGATAATTGTGACCCAGTGTTTATTGTTGTTGTTAATTTTGTAACTCAAACTTACTACATTTCTTTCAAGCAGATGAGCCAGATGACCGAAGCTGGCTGGAACATCATGTGGTCCATCAGTACTGGACAGCCAGGCCCTCCCAGTTTCCTCATAGCTTACATTTGCACTCCAGTTTAGCTGCTATCTGGTAAGAAGCTAAAGTTTTCATTTAATGTGATAATAGAAAAAAATTGATGTTTAAACATTTGGCTTTGATTTGTGACTTCAGTTCCTCTCTGAAATTTAAATTTGTTTTGGTTTTGACAATTTCTTTTCTGAACAGCCTTACTCTAGTTACCCAGGCTGTAATGCAGTGGTGATATCTCAACTCACTGCAGTCTTTACCTCACCCAACTAATTTTTTATTTTTTATTTATTGATTTTAATAAATAATAAAATTTCTCTCCCTGCGGGAGGGAGAGAAAGTCTCACTCTGTCACCCTGGCTGGAGTGCAGTGGCATAATCGTGGCTCACTGCAGCCCGTCTGCTTCCCTGGTTCCAGCAGTTCTCATGCTTCAGTCTCCCAGGTAGCTGGGATTATAGGCACACACCACCACACCCAGGTAATTTTTACATATTTAGTAGAGATGGGGTTTCACCATGTTGGCCAGGCTGGTCTCAAACTCCTGTCCACAAGTGATCCACCTGCCTTGACCTCCCTAAGTGCTGGAATTACAAGTGTGAGCCAGCACACCTGGCCAGCGTTGAATATTCTAGTTGAATAGTTTTTGATTAATTGTTGAAAATCATGAAATTATACTATTATTTAATTATAATCTGTATTTCAGTTTTTTTTGTTAATTTCAAGGTAAATGGATTGGTACACATTAGGCCATTATTTGATTTCTGTTTTGGTATACCTACTATAAAAATAGACGTGGTTTTCCAGAAAACAGCATCAAATAGTTGTAAACATTTGCCTAAATCAGCAATAAACGTAACAATTGCAGTTGTCCTGAAAGTGTTTCTCAGGATTTTGAGTGATATGAAAATATAGGGGGCATTTAAGCCATTTGTTATGTGTACTTGCTAATTCATAGCCAGTTAACGTTAGCACTAAATTGCAAATATTCTTTGAGATGATTTACTTAGGTAGAAACCTTTCTGTTGACGTTTATCTTTGCTGTCTCATAGAGACCAACACCTGTACAGCAGTGATCCATTGTATGTTCCCGATGACAGGGTTTTGGTTACCGAGACTCAGGTTATTCTGGAAACCCTGTGGTAAGATAGATTCACTTAATTAATAGTCTTTATTTATGATGCTTGATTACTGAGAAGCAAACTGTTATTAAAGAAAACTATTAAAGTATTTTCACATGCAAACTAGAAATAGACCATTAGGTGTAAAGTTCAGACCAGATTTGACTGTGGAGATTGAGAGGTTTTGACATATTTACTTCATTTTTATTTTAAATAGTTTAGCATATGATTTACTTAGATTAGTCCCTCACTTCTTTAACGCTTGAGTTCAAAGCAAGGTTTACTACTATTCCTAATAGGCAGAGAGTATCAGTGAGGGCCTGAACCCATACCTGGAAGCCGGAAATCTAATGCAGCAGGTGGTGCTTTTACTCCCAAAATTCCAAGTCCCTGTGCTCTCACTATAAAATTGACATGCTGGCGTTCTTAAAAATAGGAAGATCTCTTTGGGTCATCCAGTATATGGGGGAATATCTTGAGTTATAAGGTAATCAGATGAAAAGATTGATGTCTTCCATTTTCTTACTATCTGACCTTGTTACCCCTTAATTCTGAATATTTAATAAAAACTTCCTGAAGTGGGGCATGGCAGCTCACACCTATAATCCCAGTGCTATGGCAGGCAAGGCAGGTGGATCACTTGAGATGAGGAGTTCAAGACCAGCCTAGGCAACATGGTGAAACCCTCATCTCTACAAACAAATACAAAAATTAGCCAAGCATGGTGATACTACCTGTAGACCCAGCCATTCAGGAGGCCGAGGCTGGAGAATCATTTGAACCCAGTAGGTTGAGGTTGCAGTGAGCTGTGATCACTACTGCACTCCAGCCTGGGTGACAAAGTGAGACCCTGTTAAAAAAATCTTTTTTCTGGGCATACTGTCACGAATATGTTTGTAGACTTAAAGTATACTCATTTTTTAAATCTAATTTCAGTGTGAATGTACTTAAAACCTCTGAACTTAAAAATGGCAAGGGCGGGGCACAGTGGCTCATGCCTATAATCCCAACACCTTGGGAGGCCAAGGGAGGACTGCTTAGGCCCAGGAGTTTGAGACTTGCCTGGCCAATATAGTGAGATTCTGTCTTTACAAAAATAAGTTAAACTAAAATTTGAACAAGAGATAGGTAAGATGATAAATTTTATGTTATACATTTTATATTGTATTTAAAAAATACAAATTTAGGCCGGGCATAGTGGCTCACGCCTATAGTCCCAGTTACTTAGGAGTCTGAGGTGAGAGGATCACTTGAGCCCAGGAATTTGAGACCAGCCTGGGCAGCATACTAAGACCCTGTCTCTACAAAACATTTTAAAAGTAGCCAGGTGTGCTGATGCTAGGAATTTGAGACCAGCCTGGCCAACATGGTGAAACCCCGTCTCTACTAAAAATACAAAAATTAACTGAGTATGGTGGTGAACACCTAAAGTCCCAGCTACTCAGGAGTCTGAGACAGGAGAATCACTTGAACCTAGGAGGTTGCAGTGAGCTGAGATCATGCCACTACACTCCAGCCTGGGTGATACAGTGACACTCTGTCTCAAAAAAAAGTGAGCTGTGGAGTAGTAGCCATGCCTGCGATTCCAGGTACTCAAGAGGCTGAGACAGGAAGATTGCTTGAGTGTGGAAGGTCGAGGCTCCAGTGAGCCGTTTGCACCACTGCACTTCAGCTTGGGTGACAGAGCAAGACCCTATCTCAAAGAATATATAGATTAAAAAAATCTATCTAGAGGCTGTAATTTAGAATGCTACAGTTTTGTTTGGGTACATATAAGGTGTATTTTCTAGTTTGTTGGTATAACATTTTTTCTCACCAATTTAATATGGCATTTCAATATAAAAGATTGGTTTTCTCTCAGCACTGCCATTTTGTGTCCTCTGAGAGCTACTGGAATTAATTAATTTCCTTGCTCTTAATAGACACCTTGCTAGTAGTACAGTTTAAATAGGGAAGCCTTGCTCACCTGCCAGGGCTGTCTCAGGTCACACCTGCCTCTGTGTCATTTTCACTCTCAGGTTTCCCAGTCTGGACTGCAAACAATATGATCCTTCCATACATAGGTGAGTTTTTCATAAGGATTTTATAGCATACGTTTTTGGATATTTTTAATTTCAAGGCATTTCAGAAATGTTTAAATCTCTTTTTGTTTTAGTGGCCAGGGAGCCCTGAGAGCTGACCGTGCATACTCTCTGCCTCAGGTCTCCCTCCTGTTCTCTCCCTGGGTGGAAACGGTGTGGCCTTACCTGAAGACAGTGGATGAGTGGATTGTGCATGGGCACCTGTGGGACAACACCAGGGAGTTCATCATCCAGAGGTGAGCTGCAGCAGCGTACAAAGTCGCTGGGGGCTGTCGTCACCAGTTTGCTCCCTGTGAAAATCAAATCTTTGATTAGTTTTAAATGGTACTAAGAAAGTATAGTCCACGTCACAGAACTTGTTGTCATTATAGGCTAGTTCTATGTAATTTATATGGAAGAATTATATGGTCAGTAATACCAGCCAATTATTAATATCTTTGTCCAGGTTTTGTCATTTCACAACTTCTAAGCAAATTATATTTTTGGATGATACTGTATTTATGACTAGCTAGTATACACTGCTTCCCATAAAATGAGTTTAGGTGATATTAGATGGTTTTGCTATTTCCAGTGTGTAAAATAGCAGTAAAAAGATATAGAAATACTACAGAGTATGCCTCTAATGCATTTATTTGTCAGAATTAGCTACTCATTTCTTTTACCTTACTATAATTTTTTTACTGTTTTCTAAAGTGAATGAGTTCATCCAATACCTTAGTATAATATTTAATAAAATAATTCAGAAAAATCTTAATCCATTTATGACAATTTCCCTTCAGTTATTTGATTTTTCTGAACAGAATCATATAAACCATAATGTAGAACTATTTGTACTCTTTTAACCCAATTTTAAATAATGTGGTGTATTTAGATATGTGGTTTCTATTGATAGCTATCCATTGAATGCATCAGGAAGGGTAACTTTAAGTCCTTACTGTTTTGGAAGTGTAGCAATACATATGTGATGCTCACATAAGATAACTGACCTCCCTTCAACATAGTCTCTTGACTGTCACTATGTTCTGATTCATCAGTCTCACATGAGAATTTCTGTGACAAATGGGACTCTGACTGTTCTTGTAGGGTGATGATTGACTATCATTTTATTGTTAAAAGTAGTCCAGTTAAGAATCTTGGTAGGGAAAATGGTAGAGAAGTCTGCAAATTCATGTCACAGGAGATGGTAAATGGGGAAAACTTTTATTCTACTTCTGAAGAGGACCGAATTAGTCATATTTAAGTAATTTCCAATTCAGGAAACTTTCTGCTTACTTAAATTTTACCTATACTATTGAAAGTATTTATTCCCTTTTCTCTTTAAACTGAGATCAGATTAAAACTGCCCCATTTGTCTAAAGATTGTTTCAATTTACTAATAATTAATATTGTTATGTTTTATAATGTTTGGACAGCAAACTAGAACAAGCATACCACTTTTAAGGAAGAGAAGTTCAAGTTTAATATTATTTTGAATCTCTTTAGGAATAAAAATGTTCCAGTTAATCACAGACTTCTGGTATGCCAATTACACGTTATATAGCATGTCAGGAAAGACAGAAAGTGAAGAAAAAAATGAGTGATAATGCAAGTGCGAGTTGCGGCAGTGACCAGGGGCCCTCCAGCAGGCAGCACACTGTGGTGTCCTCCTTCAAACTTGTCCTGAAGCAGATCTTAATGGCTGACAAGTCCATGCAGCTGCTGAAGAACCTGCAATATGCAGAGAGCACCACCTGCCAGGCCGCAGCCAGAGGTACCTGTTCCGTGTTCTGTGTCTTTCTCGATGTTGGGACACCTGACCCTACTCCCTCTTGTCATCCTGATACCTGAATATTTTGTAGTTTGTAAATCATCACACCCTCTTATTTCAGTGATAATTATCAATCATGATAGAATTAATCATCATGCTGCTCTTGAGTTTTTAAAAGATTGTCTTATTGAAAACTTGTAGTGCTGTGTTTAAAAAGGAAGTGACAATAAGTTCCACATTCATTTTCCTCACTCTGGATTCCTTAGGACTGGAACTTTAAAAAATAATTCCCAGCCATTTGTTTTCTTGTATTGATTTTAGAAACTGACATAATAATTGTACATATTCGTGGAGTACATAGTGGTTTTTGATACAGTTATAGTGATCAGATCAGGATAATTAGCATTTCCATCACCTCAAACATTTACTACTACTTTATGTTGGGAACATGTATCTTCCTCTTAGCTATGTGCAACTCTATATTACTAACTGTAGGCATCCCATAGTGTAGATGTCTACATGGGGTGTAGATGTCTCTTTGATATCCTGATTCCTTTCCTTTGGGTAAGTGCCCATCAGGGTGATTATCAGATAGTAGTTCTATTTGTAGTTTTTTGAAGAAGCTTCAAACTGTTCTCCATAGTGACTGCACTAGTTTATAGTTTATATTCCCATCAACATTGTGTCAGAGTTCCCTTTTCTCCACATCCTCACCAGCGTTTGTTATTTTTTGTCTTTGTGATAAATAGCCATCCTGACTGGGCTGAAATGGTATCTCATTGTGGTTTGACTTGCATTTTCCCTAGTAATTAGTGATGCTCAGCATTTTTTCATCTATTTATTGGCCATTTGTATGACTGGAGAAATGTCTGTTCGGATCATTTGCCTTTTTTTTTGAGACAGGATTTCACTCCCATCACCCAGGCTGGAGTGCAGTGATGTGATCTTGGCTCACTGCAAGCTCTGCCTCCCTGGCTCAAGTGATTCTCCTGCCTCAGCCTCCCGAGTAGCTGGAATTACAGACACCTGCCACCACACCCAGCTAATTTTCTGTATTTTTAGTAGAGACGGGGTTTCACCATGTTAGCCAGGCTGATCCTGAGCAGAGTAAGACTGTCCCCCCAAAAAAAACAGTAGCCTGCTTTTGCTGGAGTGGTTGCTGGTGGTGTGGCGGCAGCGGGCCACCCAGAGGTAAGCTCTGTGGGAGGAGGGAGCGGCAGAGGCCAGGGCAGGGTGGGGCTGAGCTGCAGCCAGGCAGGGAGGAAAGCCAGGAGGAAGAGTCCGGGTGGTGAGAGCCCCCGCCCCAGGAGGAAGGAGAGGAGACTGAGGGTTTCCTGGTGCATTCACTGCCCACCTGACTGACTCGCCAAGGAAACTCCCAGGCCCCGCCCAAACTCTTAAGCCGCTGTGGACCCAGATGAGGAACCCCACATGCCCACATCCATCCTGCGGCCTCTTTGGGGTCCAGGTAGCCCTCAGAACCTGGGCCAGCCAGGACGGCGGGGCCGGGACTGAGCTCCCCAGCGACGCAACCTCCAGGATCGCCCTGGCCCGAGCATCCCCAGCTCCTGGCCCCGGGTTTCAGGTCCCCCCAACCTTAAACTGTGCCCCCTGGGCTCCAGGTCACTGTACCCCCTAAACCACGGCCCCTGGGCACCAGTACCCTGCACCCCCTAAACTGCTTCCCCCGGGCCCTGCACCCCTGGCCTGTAGGCCTCGGCTCTGAGATCCCCCTCCCATGCACTCATGGCTCAGCCTCCGGATCCCCAATTCCACTCCTGTCATGTGGTGTGGCTCACATGGGGAAGGGACACCTCCGTGTTTGGCGGTTCTTTTGTTGGAAAGCAAGTGGCAGGCAGGTTGCTAGTGTTGCCCTAAGCTCACACAGCGAGAGCTGAACCCGTTTTTCTTTCATGACCTGTGAGAACCTGAGGGACCCCGGTCTGCGGGGCCGTTCCATGCATTCTTGGAGAGAGGAGTTTTGGGCTTTGTTGAGGTGGCACGATTGTTTTGGGGACAGTGCTGTTTCGCACGAGCCTTCTGAATTGTGTATTTTCAGCCTGAAATATGTGAGGTTCGTTGGACGTACACTGTGGGTGTGACTAGAAGGGGGCAAGAATAATTGGAAAACAGGGTTGAAGGAGCATTTTTTTTTAAGCTGAGAGGGTTGTCGGGACGGTGCCCACTCCGCCATGAAGTCCATCTAGGGAGCGGCTGCGGATGGAGCCGAGTGCCGTGCAGACCCCCGTGCCGTGCAGACCCCCCTGGGGACTGAGGCTTGGAGCGTTTGTTTTCTGGCGGCGGAGGGCACCATGGCCATGCCACAAGTGGCAGCGTTTCCTGGAGTCATCGGGTGGACTCTGGGATGAGGTGTGGCCAGAGCCGTGGGGTTGCCCATGCGGGTGTGCGTTGCTGTGCCTGACAGCTTGGTGGCTGTGACAGAGCCCTGACCAGGCCAGGACCTGTGGGCCCCCATGTGTGCTGCCCTTTGCCTGCGCTGGCCAGTGCTTTCCATGTGAAGTCTAGACCCACAGGCACGGAGCCTGGAAGAACAAGTCACGTTGTGGGTGGGCACAGTGGTAGGTGTGTACTTTTAGGGTCCCTGTGACCGATGAGCCCTGGAGTCCTGTGTTAACACAAGTGTCTGCTTGCCGCACTCAAAGAAAATGTGTCCCCTAAGTTTGTGTGTGTGTTTAAATTTACTTCAAAATTTACATATAGTAAGATTGACTTTGTGGTGCGCAGTTAGTTCAGTGAGCTTTAACAGATGCATGGATGGCAGTGACTACTACCACAGTCAAGATACTCGGGAAGGCAGCCTCTCTCCTCCTCTGCTCCTGCAGGCACCTGTCTGTTCCTTAGTCCTGCTTCTTGGTCTTTTCCAGAAAGTCATGCATGGGCTTGGAGGCTGGCTTGCTTCACTTAGCATAAGGAGTTGGGAGATTCAGACATGCTTTGGTTTGTCCCTGAAGTATAAATATACAAAGGTTTTTAAAGTGTGGCTCTCGGATACAGCCTGAGAGAGAAACCAAAATGATAAAGTGATGAGAAAAATTACAAAACTATAGTTCATTAAAAACATTAAATAGTATGCAACCGACGTGTATGCTGAAAGTGCAATTCCCTCTGTACTTTTAAGTAGTATATGGTCTTTGCTGTGCACATGTAATTTTTTATAACATAGTGAGAACATCATGTGTTATCATACATTTTTCACTAAATGATGTTTTGTTATTTAAACATCCTTGCCATCCTTACATGTTGATATATACAGTGTATATACACAGATTTCCCTTAAAATGGCTGTATACTGTTTTGTTTTGTTTTTGAGGCAGAGTCTTGATTTGTGGCCCAGACAAGAGCACAGTGGCGCAAACTTGGCCCACTGCAACCTGTGCCTCCTGGTTGAAGCGATTCTCCCGTGTCACCCTCCCAGGTAGCTGAGATTACAGGCATGCACCACCACACCTGGCTAGTTTTTGTAGTTTTAGTATAGACGGCGTTTCACTATGTTGCCCAGGCTGGTCTTCAACTCCTGATTTCAAGTGATCCTCCTTCCTCAGCCTCCCAAAGTGCAGGGATTACAGGCACGAGCCACTGTGCCCAGCCAGATGACTACAGTATTCTGTAGTGTGGATGTTCCATAATTTTATCAGCCTCCTGTTAATTGATGTTATAGTTATTTACTGTTTTACACCACTACAATCAGTGCTTGTGTCTGTATCTTTGAGCACAAACTCACATTTATTATGCTAAAGGTGACTTTGGATTTAAATAATAGCTAAGATTTCATGAGTACTTCTCATGCTCCAGGCATCGTTCTAAGCCAGGGTTACCTGTCAAGGTCCAGGTAGTGACTGCTGACAGCCATGCAAGCCCTGTGGTCTCTGGGCTGTAGCACCCATGCAGTGTGGACAACATGTATGGGGAATGAGTCTGGCTGTGACCCATTGAAACCTCTGTATAGAAAGAAGCAGCGGTCTGTAGTTTCTTGGCCACTGTTCGAAGTCGTATACATCCTAATTATTCTCGTAGTCCTCCAAGGGAGGTGCAGTTACTATCCCCACTTGGTGGACAAGGAAACTGACATAGAGAAAGGAGGAGTGCAAGGCAACATGGTTGATCAATGGCTGAGCCAGGCCTTGACATATCCATCTGACTTGCATGCTTCAAGTTTAAAGATTAGAGAGAAGCTGCCAAATGTCTTCTAAATGTTAGACCTGGTGGCTGCAACCTCAGGCACCTACTGAACCAGTGGCCTCTGATTCTTTGAAAGCCATGTGCTTGCTAGGTACCACTCCGGGCAGCTTTTGGATGCTGGATAGGCCAGCACCCTCTCAGCACCTCTCATTGTGTGCCTGTCTCTATTCCTGCTTTTGATAAATGTTTCCCCAGCACCAGCTTTCAGAGAAGTCTGCTCAGCCAGTGCCTGGAACTACCCATCCGGCATGCAGGAGGAAAGACAGACTTTTTCCAGCAGGGAAGATCAAGTTGGGTGCTGGCAAGCTAAACTTTCTTTGATGTCTGCTCCAGCAGTAATCGCCTGAACCCAGTTGGCACGTTGCTTGGCCTACCATGACCCATTTTTCTTCAGTAATGTGGAGCAGGCCTGGTGCGGTGGCTCATACCTGTAATGCCAGCACTTTCGGAGTCCAAGGCAGGGTGAATCACTTGACGCCAGGATTTCAAGGCCATCTTGGCCAACATTGTGAAACCTTGTCCCTACTATAACTACAAAATTAGCCCGGCGTGGTGGTGCGTGCCTGTAATCCCAGCTAGTTGAGAGGCTCAGGCAGGAGAATCACTTGAACCTGGGAGGCGAGCTCACACCACTGCACTCCAGCCTGGGCAACAGAGCGAGACTCTGTCTCAAAAAAGAAAAATTGTGAAGACCAAATGAGATAATGTATAGAAAAAATAACGTACGCCGGTGCAGTGGCTCACGCCTGTAATCTCAGCATTTTGGGGTGCCGAGATGGGTGGATCACAAGGTCAGGAGTTCCAAGACAGCCTGGCCAAGATGCTGAAACTTCATCTCTAATAAAGATACAAAAATTAGCCAGGCATGGTAGCATGTGCCTGTAATCCCAGGTACTCAGGAGGCTGATGCAGGAGAATTGCTTGAACTTGGGTGGCAGAGGTTGTAGTGAGCTGAGATCACACCACTGTACTCCAGCTTGGACAACAAAGCAAGACTCCATCTCAAAAAAAATACTGCGTAAGAGACACTGTTTATGATACGTTTTCTAAAGATTTTATCTTTGTAAAACATATTTTATAGTGTGAAGTTTTAACTAACATGTCCACGCTATTTTCATTGTTTTTCCTATTAAAATTTAGCCAACTTTTTGGTTATCCCTAGGTATCTTTTGTTGGTGGCAGCAGTAATAAAATAGCTTTCTTGAATTTTTATTATGAAGGAATGTTGAATTGTATGTTTTTCAGCATCTACTGAAATGATTATATGTTTTTTTTCTTGATTTGCTGAATGTGATGTAGCACATTTATATATTTGTTTTTATTGAATCATCTTCATATTCCTCAGATGAATCCCACTTCATCATGGCAGATGATCCTTTTATTGTCTTGTCAAATGCAGTTTTCATGTATTTTGTTGAGAATTTTTTGTATCTGTGTTCATCAGGGATATTTGCCTTTTTCTCTTTTGTGTCATGTTCTGGTCTGGTTTTAGTACCAGGGTAGTGCTGGCCTCATATAACAAGTTTGGAAGTATTCCTTCCTCTTCATTTTTGGGCAAATATTTTGAGTAAAATTGGTATTAGCTCATTTAAAAATGTTTCATTGAATTCATCAGTAAAACCATCATTCTTGTGTGTTTTTTGACAGGCGACTTTTATTACTATGTTAATTGCATTACCCATAACTGGTCTGTTCAGGTTTCTTATCTTTCTGTCATTCTATCCACACCAGCTCAGGGATGCAGGGGAGGCCCCAGCAAGTTGCCACACTAGCTGCTGTCTTTCTCTCTGGCCACTGACACATGTGGTTCATTTCAGCATCCCCAGGTGTTCTAAGGTGGGCAGAGTGTAGCCCGCACTGGCCTGGGAATGCACAAACACAGGACCCCTGGGTGAGCCCAGAGCTGGGTCTGTAGCTAGAACTTCAGGGCAAGAGAGGCCCCTGACCTCTCACTTCCTGGTCCCGGTCCTGAGGTTTCAGGTGTGTGGCCAGAGTGGGCTCACTCAATGTTGTGTAATGACAGGACAGAAGGCAGCAGCCTGTTGACACTTCACATGAAAATGTCACATGAAAATAACCACTGTTCAATCCAGTCTTGACCAGAAAGTCATTGCTGTTAGCGAAAGAGCCAGTGTCTGAGTGCCTGTAGCTATGTATGTATAAAGTATATACATATATATATGTGTAATGCTTGTTGGCTTACAGTGTCTAAATATTTGTCATCTAATGTGTCAGAAGAATTTTTGCCTTTCCCAGTGCTAACTGGTTATGGCTATGCATGAGTCTATAAAAATTTAATGACTTTTGATAACAATAAACAATAATATTAGCTGCCATTTACTGAGGCTCAGAAACATTGAGTAACTTGCCTTAGGTCACACAGCTAGTAAGTGGCAGAGCAGGATCTTACAGTGACAGGTTGGAGGGAAGACTAGAATAAGTAATGGTCTTGATTCCGGCCATGTAGATGCAGTTGGCCCCTTGGACTTCAGCTTCTCCAGGGCTGGGCTTAACTCCAGAACTGCCAGGCAGCTCTGTCACCCCAACTCTCCTCATGAGCTTGCTCTGGGATGGCTGCCAAAGCTGCTTTTTAATTACAATCCACGTGAGAATACTGCGGCCAGAAGCTTCTATTTTCCTTCCATTGGGGCCTCCCAACCTAAGGAGTTGCTCTGTAACATGGCTAACTCCCCTATTCTTTCCTCCTAGACTTTACCTTGTGGGTTCAGAGAAGAGACTGCTGTTGCTAAGCCCTGCTGAGCGTCGTTTCTGGTGTGGCAGAGTTGACAAGCCGCCTGCTTCTTGATTCATCTCTGCAGAGCAGACCCACCTCACTTCTTAGACATCACTAAAGAATGTTCTGGTAAGTAAATTTTTCAGAATTCAAAGCTTACGGCTCAGAACACTCAAATTTAGAAACCTGGAACTATTTTGCCCATTAATATTTTTGGGTTTTGAGATGGAATCTTGCTGTTGTCTCCCAGGCTGGAGTCCAGTGGCACAATCTCGGCTCACTGCAACCTCCACCTCCTGGGTTCAAGCAATTCTCTTGTGCTAGCCTCCTGAGTAGCTGAGATTACAGGTGCCTGCCACCACACCCAGCTATGTTTTATGTTTTCATTAAAAATAGAGTTTCACTGTGTTGATCAGGCTGGTCTTGAATTTCTGACCTCAGGTGATCCGCCTGCCTCGGCCTTCCAAAGTGCTGGGTCTGTGCTGTGGTCAGGTCTGAGACAGGGCCCAGCCAAGTCTAGAGTGATGGCCAGGGTAGGGTCAAACCTAGGGTAGGGCCAAGGCAAGGGGTAGGCCAGGGTGATGCCAAGACGAACGCAAGGACAGGGAATGGCCAGGGTAGGGACAGGACAAGGGCAAGGATAGTGCAGGTTCATGGCATGGCCAGGAACCAGGGACAGGGTGGGGACCAGGGCAGAGCCAGCACAGGAGGAAGATAGGACGTGGCCAAGACAGGGTCAGTTTGGGGCCCGTACAGCCCAGGTAATGGTAAGGTTGGTCCAGGGCAGAGCACTGCAGGGCCAGGTACAAGACAGAGCAGTTTTAGGGTAGGGCCAGGCTGAATATGAAGGCCACACTCATAGCAGATCTATGGCAAGGGTAAGGCCACTGAAGGGCCACAGAAAAGGCAGGGTCATGGAGAAGCCAAGGCAAGGACAGAGCCAGAGCCATAGCATCACCAGCAACTGGGCTGTGGCTAGCACAGTGACAGAGCCAGAGTCAGGGCCAGAGCAGTGCAAGGCCAGGGTTATGCCAGCCATTTCAGGGTGAGACAGGATCAGGCCCAGGGAAGAACCAGGGTAAGGCCTCAAGTGGAGCAGGGCCAGAACCAGGATCTAGGTTAGTGCCAGGACTGGGCCATAACAGAGGGGCAAGGCCAAACAAGGGTCTGAGTAGGACCAGGGTAAGGTCAAACCTAGGGCAGGATTAGGATAGCACAGGGTTAAGGCAGGGCCAGTGAAGGGCAAAGACACAGCATCACCAGGGCATGGTGAGATCCAGGGCTTGAACAGAGCAGGGTCAGTGCCATACTATAGCTAGGGAAGGTCCAGGGCCAAGGCAGGCATAAGGTGGATCCAGTGACAAGGCATGGCTGCATCAAGGAAAGGGCCAGTCCAAGTCCAGGTCCAGGGAAGGTCCAGAGCAAGGAGAGAGCCAGAGGAGAACCATGAAAAGACAAAGGTAGGTCCAGGGCAGAGTATGGTAAGGGTAGGACCAGAGCAGAGCAGGACTGAGGTAGCACAGGGCCTCACCAATAGCAGAGTAGGTCCTTTGCAGGGGAGAACTAGCAGTAGGGCCAGGGAAAACACTGGGCTCAGGACATGGCCGGGCCATGGCAGAGGAGGGCAGTGCAGGGACAGGATTATATCATAGACAGAGTAGGCCTGGGGTTGTCATCCCAGGGCAGGGCCATGGCAAGTCTGATAAGAAGGCAGGGCCGGGGCCAAGAGAGAGCCAGGTGAGAGCAGGATCATAGCAGGATGAGGGCAAGACCAGAGTTTGCAGGGACAGGGCTATGGCAGATCAGGGCTAGGGTAAGGGTAGGGCCAGGGCCAGGAATATCAGGACCAGGGCCAGCTCAGGGCAAGGCAGGGAAGTACTAGAATGAGGCCATAGGGCAGGGCAAGTCCCAAGGCAGGACCAGGTAGCACCAGGGCTGAATGACAGCTGAGTACAAGGGCTGAGGACGGATCAGGGAAGGTCCAGACCTGAGTCAGGGTCAGATCCAAGACAGGAAGAGGAAGGGGTTAGGACCAGGGCAGGGATAGGCAGGGCAGTGGGAGGACCAGGTCATGGCAGGGCCAAGTCACCACTTGGACAGGGTAGGACAAGACCGGGGTCACACAGGGTAAAGGCAGGGCAAGTTGATTGCAGGGCCAGGGTCCAGACCAGAACCAGAGAAATGCTGGGGCAGGGCCAAGGCTGGGACCAGACCAGGAAAAAGGGCAATGTCAGGAACAAGGTAAAGAAAAATCCTCAGGGCCAGAGCCAGGGCCATGGCAGGACCAGCAACAGGGCTAGGGGCAGAGTCATGGCAAGGGCCAGAAGAGCGTGTACTGTGTTAGGACCCAGGCAAATCGAGGCCAGGGCCGGGTTAGTGCCATGGCTAGGCCTAGGCCAAGGCTGGGGCAGGACCATGACAGGACCAGGGTTAGGAGCAGGGTCCAGTGGTCAAGGTCAGGGCTGGGGCCAGGTCTGTGCTAGGGTGAGGGCCAAGGTATGGCAGGGCCAGGTCAGAGGGTCAAGACCAGGACCAGAATGAGGTTAGGGCCAGGGAACAACTAGAGCAGGGTCAGGCAGGGCTGTGGAAGGACCAGCCCATGGCAGGGCCACGTCAGCATTGTGACAAGGCAGAGCCAGGCCAGGATAGCAAAGGCAGGACAAAGGCAGGGCTGGTCCAATGAATGGACAAGTTCAAGGTAAAGAAAGAGCAGCACCAGGATCGTGGCAGGACCAGCAACAGGACTTGGGCTGGGAAAGTGACAGGGCGAGGGTGGAGGATCGGGCCAGAACAGCACATCAGAGTCGGGCCTGCCAAATAAGAACCAGGATGGGATCAGGGTCCATGATAGGGCAAGACCATGACCAGGTCTAGGATAAGGCTGAGGGAGGGCTATGACAGGACCAGCACCATGGCAGTGTTAGGGTCAGGAGCAGGGGTCAGGCCTGGCTCAGGGGCAGTGTGCGGTCCAAGGTAGGACAGGGCAAATGGGCAAGACCAGTACAAGGGAGAGATCAGGGACAGGGCCATGCCAGGATCAACAAAGGGCCAGGGGCCAGGCCAGGGCCAAGACTGGGCCAGGAACAGTCTTGTTCCTGGAAGGGTAGGGCCAAAGAGAAGGCAGGACTAGGGAGAGTCCAGAGCAAGTGCAGGGCTAGGGCATTCCAGAACGAAGACAACGCAAAGGCAGGTACAGGTCAGGCCAAGACCAGGTTAGTGACAGGGAAGGGATAGTGTAGGACAGAGCACAGCCAAAAGCAGGGCTGGGCCATAGCAGGCGCAGGACTCATATGTCTTTTTATGGCCTACTTGCTCTGGCTATGATTTCTGGGTATAATACTGAGAACTGACGTGAGTTGGCTTCCTTGTTGTTTTCCTGATCTTTGAGGAAAAATTTTCAACTTTTTAACATTGAGTATGTTAGTCTATAAACTTATGATCTATGGCCTTCATTGCGTTGAGATACATTCCTTCTGTGTTTCATTTATAGAGAGATTTTTTTTAAATTAGGATGTTGAATTACATGGAATGCTTTTTCTGTACTAGAAAGATAGTTATATTTTTATCCTACCTTCTGTTAATTTGATGTATCAAATTGTACATGTTGAACTATATTTGTACCTCAGAGATAAAGCCCACTTGATCACAGTATATTATTGTTTTAACGTGCTGTTGAATTAGGTTTGCTAGTATTTTGTTGTGGATTTTTTCATCTTTGTTTACCAGGAATGTTGGCCTGTAATTTTCTTTTCTTGTAGTGTACTTGTCTGCCTTTGGTGGCAGGGTAATGCTGGCCTTATAAAATTAGTTATTAAACGTTCCCTATTGTTCAATTTCTTTTGGAAGCCTGTGACAAAGATTAACAATTATTCTACTGTAAATGTTCGTTAGAGTTTGCCAGCGTATCCATCAGGTCCTGGACTTTTTCTTTGTTAGGAATTTTTGATTGCTGATTTCATCTCCTTACTCTTTATTTGTCTCTTCTTAGTTTCATTTTTTTCATGGTTTAATATTGTTGGATGTATGTTTCTGGGAACTTATCAATTTCTTTTCGGTTATCCAATTTGTGAATAATTGTTCATAGTCTCTTATGATCCTTCGTTTTTCTTTGTTACCAGTTATAATGTCTTGTCTTACATTTATAATTATACTTACCTGAGAGTCAGCTCTCCTTTCTTTTTGTCATATAACTAAAGATTTGTCAGTGTTATCTTTCCAAAATCAAATCTTCGTTTGTTAATCTTTCTGTTGTCATTCTAGACTCTTATTTTATTTTTTCTGCTCCATTCTTTATTATTTTCTTACTTCTGCTGACTTTGTATTTAGTTGCTCTTTTCTAGTTATTTGAGGTAAAATATTAGATTGTTCATTTGAAATATTTCTCTTTTTTTAAATGTAGGCACTTGTCACTATAAACTTCCCTTTTAGAACTGCTTTGACTGCATCTCATAAGGTTGTATGTCGGTTTTCCATTTTCACTTGTGTCAAGATGCTTTTTCATTTTCCTTTTTGATTTCTTCTCTGACTCAGTATTCAGGAGTATGTTGTTTAATTTCTACATATTTGTAAATTTCTGATTTTTCTCCTGTTATTGATTTCTAATTTAAACCATTGTGAGTGGAAAGGATGTTTAATATTATTTCAGTCTTCTTAAAATTTGTTAAGGCTTATTTTGTAGTCTAACATAGGATCTATCCTAGAAATTGTTTTATGTCCATTTGAAGAGAGTATATATTCTGTTGCAGTTCATTTAAATGTCAGGATTATATTTGATAGGTTCATTTGGTCTATAGTGTCGTTTAAGTCGGCTGGGTCCTTATGGTTTTCTGTCTGGATGACCTGTATATTGTTGAAAGTGAGATGTGGAAATCCTCTACTATTACTGTATTGCCATCTGTCTCCCTTCAAATCTCGTAATGTTTGCCTCGTGTACTTAGGTGCTTCAATGTTGGCCGCATATACATTATTATAGTTACATCCACTTGATTAATTGAAACCTTTGTAATTATATAATGACCTCTCGTGACAATTTTTGACTTAAAGTCTATTTTTTTGTTTCTTGTTGTTTCTAATTGTACTTTAGGTTCTGGGGTACATGTGCAGATCATGCAGGATTGTTGTGTAGGTACACACATGGCAACGTGGTTTGCTGCCTCCATCCCCCCATCACCCACATCTGGCATTTCTCCCCATGCTATCCCTCCCTGACCTCTCTAACACCCTGCTGTTCTTCCTTGGCATCCCCCGCAGCAGACCCCAGTGTGTGATGCTCCTCTCCCTGTGTCCACGTGTTCTCATTGTTTAACACCTGCCTATGAGTGAGAATATGCGCTATGTGATTTTCTGTTCTTGTGTCAGTTTGCTGAGAAGGATGGTTTCCAAATTCATCCATGTTCCTACAAAAGAAATGAACTCATCATTTTTTATGGCTGCATAGTATTCCATGGTGTGCATGTGCCACATTTTCCTTGTCCAGTCTATGGTAGATGGGCATTTGGGTTGGTTCCAAGTCTTTGCTATTGTAAACAGTGCCACTATTAACATATGTGTGCATGTTTCTTTATAATAGAATGATTTATAATCCTTTGGGTATATACCCAGTAATCGGATTGCTGGGTCAAATGGAATTTCTATTTCTAGGTCCTTCAGGAATTGCCAGACTGTTTTCCACAATGGCTGAACTAGTTTACACTCTCTTCAACAGTGTAAAAGTGTTCCTATTTCTGCACATCCTCTCCAACATCTGTTGTCTCCAGATTTTTTAATGATCACCATTCTAACTGGCATGAGGTGGTATCTCAGTATGGTTTTGATTTGCATTTCTCTAATAGTCAGTGATGATGAGCATTTTTTTAATATGTTTGTTGGCTTCATATATGTCTTCTTTTGAAAAATGTCTGTTCATATCCTTCTCCTACTTTTGGATGGGTTTCTTTCTTGTAAATCTCTTTTAGTTCTTTGTAGGTTCTGGATATTAGCTCTTTGTCAGATGAGTAGATTGCAAAAAATTTTTCCCATTCTGTTGGTTGCGGGTTCACTCTAATCGTTCTTTTGCTGTACAGAAGCTCTGGAGTTTGAGTAGGTCCCATTTGTCTATTTTGGCTTTTGTTGCCAATGCTTTTGATGTTTTGGTCATGAAGTCCTTGCCTATGCCTATGCCCTAGTGGTTTTTTCCTAGGTTTTCTTCTAGGGTTTTTATGGTGTTAGGTATTATGTTTAAGTCTTTAATCCATCTGGAGTTGATTTTAGTGTAAGTTGTCAGGAAGAGGTCCAGTTTCTGCTTTCTGCAAACTGCTAGCCACTTTTTCCAGCACCATTTATTAAACAGGGAATCCTTTCCCCATTGCTTGTTTTTGTCAGATTGTTAAAGATCAGATGGTTGTAGATGTGTGGTGTTGCCTCCAAGACCTCTGTTCTGTAATTTTGTTTGATATGTATATAGAACACCTATGCTCTTCTTTGGTTACGTCTTTAATGGAAAATCTTATTTTATACTTTTGTATTTAGCCTATATGTTTCCTTATAGCTAATGTGAGTTTCTTGTAGGGATCATAGAGTTAGATTTTTTTAAACATTTATTAAGATTGCAGTGTTTTCTCCAAACACAGTAAGTTTGGACTCACAGGGTTTCACTGTGCTAACCAGGATGGACTCGGTCTCCTAGCCTCATGATCTGCTCATCTCAGCCTCCCAATATGCTAGGATTAGAGGCCTGAACAACCACACATAGCCAAGAAGTAATTATTATTATAGCCAGGCTATCTGAAAATATCTCAGTTTTAGACAGATTTAATTAACAGCTTGACATGGCACTGAATTTTAGACTTATTACCATTTTCTCCCTGAAGTTTGAACGTATGACATCTAACTTCCAGTACTGCTATGAAAAGTCTGGGCGCATGACTATGTTTACCAATTCTTGTAATTTGATTTTTTTTAGTTTTGCATCCTGCAAAAGATCTCTCTGTCTCTGGTATTCTGAAATGTCCTCACGATGTTCATTGTGGATCTAATTTCAACCATTGACCTAGGTACCAAGTGAACTGTTTCAAACTGGAAACTTATGCCTTGGCACATTTTCTTGAGTTAATTATCTCATTTATATCTTTTCATTTTCCATTTTCTCTTTCTTAAACTTCTGTTGTTTGAATAATAGGAGTTATCCTCTTTGATTTGACCTGAAGTTTTCTCATCTCATTTCCTAATTTCTTTCACTTAATCGTTTCACCCTGCTTCCCTAGAAAATTTCTAAACTTTATATTATAATCCTTTTATTTATATGTCAAAAACTGTTGAGCAATTCTTATATATCAGGCACTGTAAAATATTTGTTTCCCATAAAAGACAAGTCATTGCATATGTCTACTATATTTGGTTTTGGTTTTCTCAATCTTTCCATTAATTGGATTTTTATTTTTTCTTCTTTGATCTGTACCCACTTGCTAGGTCCATACTCATTCCCAGTTTTCTTCCACTAATGCATTGAATAATTTATGACTCTGTTACTTTGGCACTACTTGTCCTCTCCTATTAGCCTCCTACTTCAACATGCTATAGGTTTCCCATCAGGTGATATGTACCACTTCATTCTTTGAGACTTCTTTCCTAATTTTCACTGGGTCTGAATCAAAACCTCATCAGTAATTTTTCAGCCCTCAACCTTCACTTCCCTTATGGTTATTTTCGCACTGAAGTTCATTATTGTTACCTTTTTTATGTATGTTTGCCATCAAGAGGCATGATTTTCTTTGTTATTAACAAAAGCCAGTAATTAGCAACCATTTATCTTACATGTTTTGAAGGAAAGAAACAATTTTACACCACAATTTTTCTGATATTTGATAAATCAAGGAGATTTTTTAGAGCCCTTCCAATTCTTAAGGTGATTCTTAGCCTTGAGAGTTCTGCTCTAGATTTCTGCCCACTGGCTCATGGATCTGATCATTTGAGTTCTGTGATTGAAGCATCACTTTCTAATCTGGCCACTTCTGCAGAGTCAGAAACTGGCATCAAATAATGTATATCCTTCAGATTCATGCAGGTTTTTCATTACATAAATTTTTACAACTTCCTCTGCAGGAGCAAATAAATGCACACTAGATTTTATTTTCTACCTATTCAAATATGTTTTGAATTATTCATTTATATTCATTCATTCATGTATTCCAATTATTCATTCAGTAGGGGTGTGTGTGTTAGAGATGTTAAATGACTGAAAAGTAATGCATACCAAATTTAGCCTTAAAATGTTGTTTTATATCTATTACGTTTCTGAAATGAGCTGTACAGGCAGTTTCAGGAAAGGAGTGCATAGCTCAAAGAAGGGAGTAGGGAATGATTGCTGCCTCATTTTAATGTCTCTCTCGGCCTGGTAATTAAAAGCACTTTACATTCTTCAGATAAGTGTTTTTTTTTTCTTTTCTCAGAGTTTGTTTAAGAGAAGGCTACAATTGTTGAGAGTGCTTTTCTATAAGACTTGTGAAATGTGGGAGGAGAGGACTACTGTTTCTTTGTAATATAATTTTATAAACTATTGGATCCTTTAAACTGTGTGATGATAAGAAACCTCAGTAAATATAAAGGTAATGTAACTGAAATATAGGGAATATTATAACATATATAAATAAAAAGATAAAATTGTTGTTTTTCTTTTTACAGATTCCTAATCTGAAAATCTGAAATCCATAGTGCTCTAAAATCTGAAACTTTTTGAGCACCAACATGACACCACGTGTAAGAAATTCCACTTGTGAGTACTTAACACAAACTTTGTTTCATGCGCAAAATCACTTAAAATAGTTTGTAGAATTAACTTCAGGCTATATGTATAAGGTATATATGAAGCATAACTGAATTTTACATTTAGTTTGGGGTTCCATTTCCAAGATATCTCATGTATATGTAAATATTCCCAAATCTAAAAAAATCAGAAATCCAAAACACTTCTTGGCCCAAGCATTTTGGATAAGGATACTCAACCTGTCAGTTGAAAATAAAATATTTTTCTTTGATAGTTGTACATGCCACAAATTTTTCTGACTGCAAACAAGCCGGTGTGACTGTTGCCTCAGAGATGTGTGATGTGAAGCTTAGCAGCAAACCTGCCTCCCACTTTTTCTAGACTGTTTTCTAGGTATAATGCAGGTCACTTGTAAAATAACATTCTAGGGTGTAATATGTAAATCCTGCCTAGGCAAAAGCAAAAGGTACAGGAAAGAACTCTAGGTTTAACTCCTAACTGGCTTACACATGCTTCTCTCCAAGAGAAAAGCCAAAAATGTGCCCCCGAGGTGGATGGCTCGTTAGTCAATAATGGGTAAGACTGTGCAAGAAAAGAGCAGCCTAAGACAGGCACATCCGTAGGGAGGCCAGCAAAAGCTAAATTGATACAAAAAGCCAGTCTGCTCCCATGAGGGAACCGAGAAGCACTAGGAGCAGATACAGGAGCACCATAATTGCCAGGAAAGTAAGTTGTGGGGAGGACAGCAAAGGCTAAATTTATACTGGGAGCAGATGCACCAGCAGTGTAATTGACAGGCAAGCAAGTAAGTTGCCTGTGTGCCCCCCAGGTGGATGGCTGCCTAGCCAATGATGAGTAAGAATCTGAAAGATGAGAGCAACCTAAGACAGCCACGGGGAGGCCAGCAAAGGCTAAATTCATACTGGGAGCAGATGCACCAACAGCATCCTTGACAGGCAGGAAAGTAAGCTGCCTGTGTGCCCCCCAGATGGATGGCTGGTTAGCCAATGACGGGTAAAACCCTGAAAGATGAGAGCAACCTAAGACAGGTACAGCCGCGGGGAGGCCAGCAAATGCTAAATTCATATTGGGAGCAGATGCACCGCTGTTGTGAACTGAATGCAAACCCGGGAATCTCGTCCAGCGAGGGGTCCCAAACTTAGAAGAGGGCGTGCGCAGTAAAGAAAGGAGACAGAGGAGAAGTCTGGAGGACTGGATGGGCTAGGCCCATTCAGCAATTTCATTTGTGTAGTGGGTTTCCTTATATACTTTTTGCTTTAACATCATTACCTCAATGCAGATCATTACTCAAATAGTAAAAGGGACAGAAAATTCCTTGGCGGTTGATTCTTAGAAACTGTCAAAAGGGAACAAATACTAATGTAAAGGATTAAGGGGGAAACAGGTGATGCTGATTATCGATATTCTCAGAACAATCAGTAACTTGGATAACAATCTTTAATTAACTAGAATTCACAAGCTGAGCAGTAAACCGTGCATCTGAGAGAGACAAGGACTGCAGGGTAGGTTGCTAGCCTGAAAGAATGCCTGGTAAACAAAGTCTTAGATCAGGAGCCAGAAAGGGGAACACAATACCCAATTAACTCACTTCAGCATTCACCTGGCCATTATCTCATCGGCCAAGAAGGCTGAGGATAGTGTCCTGCTTAATCATTCTCAATTTCGTTTTTCCTTTTCTTCTTAATTGCCTCTCACTCATAGCTCGACAGCCTCCAGCCAGGGAAAATGTGTAAGGAGTCAAGCTCACCTAATGGTGGAGGCCAAGTTCTCTCGCAGGGCGGCTCCCACACACCAGCAGCATAACTGATAGAAAAGTAAATTGCCTGTGTACCCCCCGGATGGATGGCTGGTTAGCCAAAGATGGGTAAGACTGTGAAAGAGGAGAGCAACCTAAGACGCACAGCTGCGGGGAGGCCAGCAAAGGCTAAATTCATACTATGAACAGATGCACCAGCAGCGTCCTTGACAGGCAAGCAAGTAAATTGCCTGTTTACCCCCGAGGTGGATGGCTGCTTAGCCAATGACGGGTAAGACTCTGAAAGACGAGAGCAACCTAAGACAGGCACAGCCACGGGGAGGCCAGCAAAGGCTAAATTCGTACTAAGAGCAGATGCACCAGCAGTGTCTTTGACAGGCAGGCAAGCAAGTTGCCAGTGTGCCCCCCAGATGGATGGCTGATTAGCCAATGATGGGTAAGACTCTCTGAAAGACGAGAGCAACCTAAGAGGCACAGCCGTCGGGAGGCCAGCAAAGGCTAAATTGGTACTGGGAGCAGATGCACCAGCAGAATCCTTGACAGGCAGGCAAGTAAGCTGCCTGTGTGCCCCCCAGATGGATGGCTGGTTAGCCAATGATGGGTAAGACTCTGAAAGACGAGAGCAACCTAAGACAGGCACAGCCGCGGGGAGGCCAGCAAAGGCTAAATTCATACTACGGACAGATGCACCAGCAGAGTCCTTGACAGGGAGGCAAGTACGTTGCTGTTTTGCCCTTTAGGTGGATGGCTTCTTAGCCAATGACGGGTAAGACTCTGAAAGATGAGAGCAACCTAACACAGGCACAGTTGCGGGGAGGACAGCAAAGGCTAAATTCGTACTGGGAGCAGATGCATCAACAGCATAATTGACAGACAAGTAAATTGCCTGTTTAACCCCCAGGTGGATGGCTGCTTAGCCAATGACAGGTAAGACTCTCTGAAAGATGAGAGCCACCTAATACAGGCACAGTCGTCGGGTGGACAGCAAAGGCTAAATTCGTACTGGGAGCAGATGCACCAGCAGCATAATTGACAGGCAAGTAAGTTGCCTGCGTTCACCCCAGGTGGATGGCTGCTTATCCAATGACGGCCCCCTGCCCAAGTGCCTCTGCCTGGCCTGTGGGGACGTGGCCCCTGAATACTACTACTGTGGCATCCTGTGAGTCCTGCAAAGCCTTCTTCATGAGGACCATCCAGGGGAGCATCGAGTATAGCTGTGCAGCTTCTAACGAGTGTGAGATCACCAGGCAGAGAAGCAAGGCCTGCCACTTCACCAAGTGCCTGTGGGTGGGCATGCTCAGGAAGGGAGTATGCCTGGACTGCATCGGGGTTGGACAGTAGAAGTACAAACGGCAGCCAGAAGTAGACTCACTGCCCTTCCCAGGCCCTTTCCCTGCTGGGCCCATGGCAGTAGCTTGAGGACCTCGGAGGACAGCCCCAGCGAATGCACTGGTGTCTTATCTACTGGTGGTTGAGGCTGAGAAGCTGTATGCCGGGCCTGACTCCACAGGTCCTGATGGGCATCTCCCAGCCATGGCTACCCTCTGTCATTTTTTTCACTGAGAGATTGTGGTCACCATCAGCTGGACCAATATCATACCAGGGCTCCTCATCACTGTTGCTGTCTAACCAGATATCAGTACTGCAGAGCGTGTGGATGGAGTACTTTCAAACTGAGCATGTGGATGGAGTACTTTCAAACCTTTCAAACTGTGTTTTACTATACAAATCAATCTACGTTATAATTACTGTCTAGCTGCCCAGTGGGGCCTACTTTCTCACTTATTCTTTCATTCTCTGTACTCCTGCTCAGCTGAGACATGAAACTATTTGAAATGGCTTTATTTCACAGAAGACTTTAATCCTTCAAATTCTTCTATAACTGAATAAATGGTTAATGTTCACTTAAAAGACAGATTTTGGAGACTGTATACATAACCACTTGAATTTGATTTTTAGGTCAATTGATGTGATTGTTTTTGTTAAATGTTGTCTTGTGCCCTTAACTATGAATTGAATTGTATTAAATACTACAAAGTCATCTTGAGTATTTGAAATTGATTTGTGTAGTTAGGTTCCCCAACACCTGTGGTTACCTACTGTTTAATATTATAGAACTGTCCTCAGAAACTTGGTCAATTTTCAAGGCTATAAAGAAACAGACGGACTCTCAACTCTGTGTTTATTATTTACTTTCTTTATATATAGTTTAATAACTTGCTTGGGTGTAATTTGCCAAGCTTGAATTCTTTAATGCATTTGCATAAACTCTATACTATTTAGAGTTTAAAGCTACAGAAGCATTGTTAGGAATTTCTTGGACACTGAATTTTAAGCTTTTTGACATTGTCAACAAGCATGTTCATATTTTCTTGTCACTAGGTCAAGAAAAATATGGTTAATGTATATTACTAAAGACTTCGTATATGTTAACCTGTTTTAATGCCGAAAGTTTGCATTGTCCACAATTTTCTTAAGACCTCTTCAGAGAAGGATTTATTTGCCTTAATGAATACTTTTGGGAAAAACAAAACACACAGTATAATGAGTGAAAAGGGTAGAAGCAAGAAATTCCTGCATCTTAGCCACTCCAAGAATGAGCATCCACATTTAGATGGCACATTATGAGGACTTTAATCTTTCCTTAGACAAAATAATATTTTCTTTATTCTTTTATTCACATAATTTCTCAGTATATTTTTCATGCAGGACAGTTTTTCTATCCTGATGTACAGTGAATGTGTAAAATTTTTCTTTCAGTGGCAACCTCTATAATCTTTAAAATATGGTAAGCATCTTGCCTGTTTTGAAGGGGATGTGAAAATAAATCTATCAGTTGGAAAATCCTGTTGCAAGGTAGAAATGCTTTAGTAATTTTCTCTTTGTGGTGGTTTTATCCTTTTTTTCCTCTTCCTTGATCTATAATGAAATTGTTATAGCAGTGCAGAATAAAATCTTATGTATGTTAAAAAAAGGAATTTGACAAAGCTTTTAAGTGGTCTTCAGGTCTTGCTAATCATAAAAGAATTCATACTGGAGAGAAACCCTACAAGTATGAATAATGTGGCAAAGTCCAGCCCTCATGCCTGTAGTCCCAGCTCCTCAGGAGGCCGAGGCAGGTAATTTGTGAGGTCAATGCATCAAGACCATTCTGACCAACATGGTGAAACCCTGTCTCTACTAAAAAATACAAAACTTAGCAGGGTGCAATAATATGCACCTGTAAGCCCAGCTATAAGGGAGACTGAGGCAGGAAAATTTCTTGAATCCAGAAGGCAGAGGTTGCAGTGAGCCAAGATTGAGCCACTGCACTGCAGCCTGTGTGACAGAGCAAGACTCCAAGAAAAACAAACATCATAAGTGTGATTACTGCAAAGTGATCTTTCAGAAAATACAGGTCTTTAAAATAAAGACTGTTTACTCTGGAGACAAAGATTACAAACATAAAGAGGATTGTGGTGCCTTTACTTGAATTACAGATTTTATTGTACACGTTTTATATTAAGGGAAAACTCTAAAGCAGATGCTCAAACTTTGTTGAACATCAGATAATTTATACTGGAGAGAAAACCTAAAAATAAAATGAATGTGCAAAAACATTTGTTCAAAAACTACAGTTTAGAAAACACGCGTTTATACCTTTATATGCCTTTGAGGATTGACAGTGGAAAGAATGAAGGCACTGCAACTTCAGGCATTACACTCAATGACAGTGTTGAGTATAAAAGGATCCAAAGCTAACACTACATACATTTTAAAGAAGCAGATTTTTTGAGATTTATAAATATATTTGAGGTATGCTTCTTTTTCTGTAAAAAGTTTATAGATTTTTTGAAAAGCAAATAATCCTAATGTAACTCAAGTATCCAGTTATTTCACATTGATTCTTTCTTCCCATTGTTCATGTGAAAGTATTTGAACAATTGTTGCATCAGAGACATGAGAGATTGTTTTCTATTAGGGGCACATATATTCACAAACTTTTATGTGGAAGAGTAAGGACATTAAGTTGTAAGATGGATAACAAAAATGTAAATGGAGAGGCTCTTTGTGGTTGATTTATAACTTGTTTTAGTGATGTATAAGGTGGATGTTAAGAGTAATATTCTGAATTATAGTGAAAGAAAAACCTTTGCATGTTACTAGTAAATTATTTTATCAGTCATACCTGTATGTAATAAAATGCAATAAATTTTTTAAAAGTTCAAAGATTGTGTGTGAACTGAAATTGTCATGAAACAAAGTCCTTTTTAATGTGTTAAAAGTATTGTGCTTTGAATGAAGTGTTAATTTGCCATAAACTTTAACGTGATTCATCTTACTTGAGGTTCTAAGTAAAAGATGCTAACAATATACTGTTTGTTGAAGTATGGGAATGACATCTTTAATAAGCTCTATGTTGCCAGTGGTTGGTTCGTTTGTTATAAGATGGAGTCTTGCTATGTCACCCAGACTGGAGTGTAGTGACATTATCTTGGCTCACTGCAACATCCACCTTCTGGGTCCAAGTGATTCTCTTCTCTCAGCTTCCCAAGTAGCTGGAATTACAGGCATGGGCCACCATGCCTGGCTAATTGTTGTGTTTTTCATAGAAATGGGGTTTTACCATGTTAACCAGGCTGGTCTTAAACTCCAGACCTCAAGTGATTCAACCACCTCAGAGTCCCAAAGTGCTGGGATTACAGGTGTGATTCACCAGGCCTGGCCTACCAGTGTTTTTAAATTGAAAATAAGTTGAAGAATTTTGTTCCTGTAGGTCAAATTTTTAATCTTTTTTTTTACTTTCTTACTTTTTTCTTTCACTTTTCTGGGTTGAGAGTGTGCATAAACATGGCATATTTGAGATATTTTAACACAGGCATACAATAAATTTGATGATCACAGCTGGTAAATGAGGTATTCGTCACCTAGAGCATGTATTTATGTTTTGTATTACAGACAATCCTATTATACACTTTTAGTTATTTCAGTATGTCTAATTGAATTATTAGCTATAGGGTCATTTTCATGGTCATAAAAATTACATGAGTATAATTAATATCTATATTTCTGAGTCTTGCTTACATATTTTAAAAGTTTTATGTATTTTTTTGTACATGTCACCTCTGCTCACAAACAAAAACAGACTTTAAGTTTTGATTTACACAGAGTGACATATACAAATGTATTTCTTTAAAGATATACCAGCTGAGCTCAGTGACTCAAGCCTATAACCCCAACATTTTGAGAGGCAGAGATGGGTGTATCATTTGAAGTCAGGCGTTCAAGACCAGCCTGTCCAAGATGGTGAAACCCCATCTCTACTAAAAATAACAAGAAAATTGGCTGAGTGTGGGGATGCATGCTGGTAGTCACAGCTACTAGGGAGGCTGAGACAGGAGAATCACTTGAACCCAGGAGGTGGAGGTTGTAGTGAGCCGAGATGGTGCCACTGCACTCCAGCCTGGATGATGGAATGAGACACTTCTCAACAACAACAACAAAAAGCTGTAACTTAAGTGTAAGAAAGTCATGTGTGTAGTGTGTTTGTGTGAGAGTTTGTATGCATTTTCAGAAAAAAAATATACAAAAAAAGATCATTTTAATAAGGTGAATAGTAAACTAGAAACCTGGAAACCTTAGAAATTCTGAAAGAAAAAATCTATAGTCTATGATTTTTATTGAATTCATTACTGTAAAATCTTATCCCATGCAAATCTTAAATTGTAATCCGCACATGTCAAGCGAGAGACTTGGTGGGAGGTGATTGGACCATAAGGGTAATTTTTCCCCAGGCTGTTCTCATGATATTGAGTTCTCAAAAGATATGATGGTTTTATGAGTAGCAGTATTTTTCCACTCTCCCACTCTCCTCCTGCCTAGTGAAGAAGGTACTTTTTTCTCTGTTGCCTTGCACATAATTGTATGTTTTCTGAGACCTCCCCAGTCATGCAGAATTGTGAGTAAATTAAACCTCATTTCTGTATAAATTACTCAGTGTCTAGCAGTATCTTTATAGTAGTGTGAAAACAGACATACAGAAAGTTAATACTGGGGGTTTGGGACACAGCTATAAACATAATTGAAAATGTGGAAGTGACTTTGGAACTGGGTAATAGGCAGACATTGAAGCAGTTTAGAGAGCTTATAAAAGAAAGATGTGGGAAAGTTTGGAACTTCCTAGACACTTGTTAAATGCTTTTGACCAAAATGCTAATAGTGGTATGGATGTTGAAGTCCAGGCTGAGGTGATCTCAGATGGAGATGAGAAACTTATATTTAAAATGGCAGCAGAACATGAAAGCTTCAAAAAATTGCAGCCTGATAATGAGGTAGAAAATAAAACCCCAGTTTTTGGAAATAAATTGAAGCTCCTGAAGAAATTTGCAGAAATAGAGGAGCTGAATGTCAATAGCCAAGACAATGGGGAAAATGTCTTCAGGTCATGTCAAAGATTTGAGGCAGGTCTTTCCATTACAGGCCAGGGTCCTAGGAGGAAACAATGGTTTCATGGTTGAGGCCCAGGGCCTTACTGCTTTATGAAGCCTCAGGTTTTGGTGCTCTGCATCTCAGCTGCTTCAGATTCAGCTTTGGCTAAAAGGGGCCAAGGAACAACTTGGGTTATTTCTTCAGAAAGTGTAATCCGCAAGTGTTGGTGACTTCCTTGTGTTGACTAGGGCAATGCAGAAAAGAAACGTGGTTTGGAGCCCTCATGCACACTCTCCACTGAAGCTGCCTACTGGAATTGTGAGAAGGTCACTATACTCCAGACCCCAGAGTGACAAATCCATCATGAGCTTGCACTGTATATCTGAAAAAGTCAGAGGTGCTCAATTCCAGTCTATGAAGGAGCTGCCCACAGCCATGAGGGCCCACCCTTGTATCAGCTTGTCCCAGATGTGAGACATGGAGTCAAATGAGATCATCTCATTTGAAAGTTGGTAATTACAAAAACGACAGGTGGATAAATTTACAATGATGGGAAGAAACCAGTGTAAAAAGGCTGAGAAAACCCAAAATCAGAATGCCTCTCCCTCCACAGAGGATCACAGTTCCTCATCAAGGCCCAATGGAGAACAAGTGTGTTCCATTAACAGAATTAGGCTTCAGAAGGTGGATAATAAGAAACTTCTGTGAGTTAAAAGAACATGTTCTGGCCAATGTAAAGAAACTAAGAACCTTGAAAAAAAGGTTTGATGAAATCCTAATGAAAATAGACAATTTAGAGAGGAATATAAATGAATTAATGGAACTGAAGAATACAGTACTAGAACTCCATGAAGTATGCACAGGTTTTTACACTCGAATTGATCAAGCAGAAGAAAGGATATCAGGTCGAAGAGCAACTTAATGAAATGAAATGAGAAGACAAGATTAGAAAAGAAAAAGTAAAAAGGAATGAGCAAAGTCTCCAAGAAATATGGGACTATGTGAAAAGACCTAATTTACATTTGATAGGTGTATCTGAATGTCATGAAGAGAATGAATCCAAGCTGGAAAATATTCTTCAGGATATTATTCAGGAAAACTTTTCTAACCCAGTAAGGCAGGACAATACTCAATTCCATGTAATACAGAGAACACCACAAAGATACTCCTCAAGTATAGCAACCCCAAAACACAAAATTGTTAGATTCACCAGGGTTGAAATAAAGAAGAAAATTCTAAGAGCAGCTAGAGAGAAAGGTCAGGGTACCCATAAAGGGAAGCCTATCAGACGTACAGCAGATCTCTCAGCAGAAACCCTACAAACTAAAAGAGAGTGGGGGTCAATATTCAACATCCTCAAAGAAAAGAATTTTCAACCCAGAATCTCATATACAGCCAAACTGTGCTTTATAAATGAAGGAAAATTAAAATTTTTCACAAACAAGCAAGCACTCAGACATTTCACTACCATCAGGCCTGCTTTACAAGAGCTTCTGAAAGAAGCACTACATACAGAAAGGAATAACCTGTATTGGTCATCCCAAAAAGTTACCAAAAGGTAAAGAGTAACTCCATAATGAAGAATCTATATCAACAAATGGGCAAAATAGCGAGCTAGCATTAAACGGCAATATCAAATTCACAAATATTAATATTAATTCTAAATTTAAATGAATTAAATGCCCCAATCAAAGACACAGACATGCAAGCTGAATAAAAAGTCAAAACACATCGGCAGGCTGTGTCCAGATTTATCAAGGAAACACAAAAACTCAGATGGTTGGAGGAAGACTCACCAATCAAATGGAGAGAAAAAAAAAAACAGGAGTTGTGACTTTCGTCTCTGACAGAATAGACATTAATAGTAACAGAGACTAAAGAAAACAAGGACATTACATGATGATAAATGGATCAATGCAACAATAGAAGTCAATGATCATAAACATATATGCACCCAAAGTAGAAGCACCCGTAAGACAGGTTTTCAACGACTTATAAAGAGATTTGGACTCCTGCACAACAATAGCAGGAGACTTTGACCCCACATTGTTAATATTCGATGGATCAATGGAATAGAAAATTAACAGGGACATCTATGATTTGAACTCAGACCTGGAACAAGTATACTCAGTGAATACTTACAGAATTCTTCACCCCAGGTCCACAGAACATATATTTTTTCAGTACCACATTACACCTATTTTGGAAGTGACCACATAAATGGAAGCAAATCACTCTTCAGCATTTGCATAGCATTTCACAGATTTAAATGAAATATTGGTTGGCTGTTTGTTATTTTCTTTTCTTATTTCTTCCTGTCTCCACTGTTAAGCACAATTATCAGCATGAAAGAGGTTTTTAATACCTACTTTTAGATTGCATTTCAGCCTGAGCAATAGAACAAGACTCCTGTTCTTTCTCTCTTCCCATTTTCTCTTTCTTTCTAAAAAAAAAAAAAAATAGTGAGTTTTGTGAACCCACCTTCTGGGCTTAAGCTACAAAAAAGAAAAAGAAAGACTTTGGGAAAGGATGTTTTGTTTTGAAATACAAAAAGTGCAAGAGATTTGGAAGGAACGGGGACAGAATGTTACTCATGACGTTTTTATGATATTGAGTGAGTTCTCACGAGAATTGATGGTTTCTAAGTGGTAATTTTTTCTGTGCTCCCTCTCTCCTGCCACCTAGTGATGAAGATACCTGCTTCTCCTTCATCTTCTGCCATGATTGTAAGGTTCTTGAGGCCTTCCCATCCATGTGGAACTGTGAGCCAATTAAACTTTCTTTCATCATAAATTATCCAGTCTTGTGTAGTATTTATATAGCAGTGCAAAAAGAGCTCTTATAGTTGAGCAATGCACAACTATAAGATAGGGCTATCTGTGTACTGGATTCTTTATAATTAGCCATAATGATTTCTGCTTGAGTTTCTCTGTAACTCTGAGTCAGAAAAAATAACATTGAATCTGCTTATACCAAGGACATCTGTTCCCAGGCTACATAATGGTCTCTATGAATTTAAACACAAATTCTGCTTTTTAAATTTTCTCACTATCTTTCGTTTTGTGTCTTTTTATGTTTATCACAATGATGTGTCCATCACAGTCCTTCCCCTTTTTTCTGTGTTATGGCTACAGTTTTTTCACTGTTCCCTCCGTGCCATGTCATTTCACACAATACTTTGTAGGTTCTGATGAGAAGTTTGGAATTTTTTAATATTAAAAATTGTGTTAAACGTGGAAGCGTGAGCTTCTTAACAGTTTCTCAATGTACTTCCATATCTGTTCATTGAGATAAAAGGCATACAGTGTCCACAGGTAAGAAGATTAAATCAGGTAGCACTGTTTATCTTGATTAAAAAATGTTTTATTAGATTCTAAGACAAAATGTAGCATACACAAAATTTGTTAGAAAATATATCTCAGAAGTTAAATTTATAGGATAATTAATATTAAGGGGTATTATTAAATGTAATTGTGTGATATATTTTTAGCACAACTTATGTATTCACGCAGAATCTTGTACTTTTGAGTGTGAATGTTGAATGTTGCAAATAAAATGAGCTCTGTGAATTTACAATTTTAAAGAATATTTTTCATATTAATGCTACAATCGAGAAATTTTTATATTATTTTCTAAATTTTTTTTAGTGGGAGAGGTTCACAGTCTACAGTTGTCATTCCTAGTCACCTAACAGTAGCCAACATTTTGTCCATTTCCTCTGAAAAAATTTTAGAGATTATGGCAGCTTTTGGATTAAAACATTTGCTCAGTTATTTTTTCATGCAAAGATGTTTATTGTGCTCACAGAGTGTTTAATTATGTGACAGGTAGCAACACTTGATTTTTAGTGTCTTACATTACATTGCCATCAGCAGCAGAAAATAAAGGTCCCCAAGTCGAAAGTAAAATTACTAAAATATATTGGCTCCTCCCATGCTTTGCTGAACCCAGAATATGCTGGTAAATATCAGAGTTTCTACTGCTATTACCGACAAGTTAAATAACAAAAACAGCACAGAAAAATTGAGAAAAATGCATTGATACATTGTTTGGGTCTTTGTAATTTATAGATCTTTATAGTTTCTACATTATTATAAGTTAAAACAAGTTGAACAGGTAGATATGTAATATTGTAATCACTTATAATTTTGACTAACAATTTTCCATTTGGTTTACTGCAAACTAATTATTTCTCTTCTAAATGGAAGTAGCAAAGGGTTTCTCTGACCATAAGCATACAGTAAGATGGTCACTAAGATTAGAGTAAAATTCTCAGGCTTTTAATTTTAATTTTTTCCAGCAGAAGTAAAGAAGCAAGTTGTTAAAATGACTTCAAAGAAACTACATATGTGGTCATTAAATACTATTTAAAACCACATTGTAAGTGATTGATTGGTAATTTGAATTTGTTCCATTTTAGTCGCTAAGGAAACAATATTCTTTAATCATTCTATATAGAAAAGTACTATTTTTTTGAGACAGTCTTGCTCTGTTGCCCATGCTGGAGCGTAGTTGTGCAATATCAACATACTGCAACTTCTGCCTCCTGGGTTCAAGCATTCACCTGTTTCAGCCTCCTGAGTATCTGAGATTACAAGCACATGCCACCATGCCCAGCTAATTTTTGTATTTTTAGTAGAGGCGAGGTTTCACCATGTTAGTCAAACTGTTCTCCAACTCCTGACCTTGTGATCCACTTGCCCTGGACTCCGAAAGTGTTGGGATTACAGGTCTTGTGGACAATGAGCCGTTGTGCCTGGCTGAAAAAAGCCATCTTATATTAGTGTTTTCAAAACTTTCAGAAACTTTAGACGAGTCAATGAATAATGTTGTAAATTTAGATCACAAAATTAAATAAAATAATAGGATTTTCTAGCTTATTTCAGAAAGAGCTTTGTTTGTTTCCCAGGATGGAACACAATTGTGCAATATCGGCTCACTGCAGTCTCCACCTCCCAGGTTTAAGTATTGTCCTGCACCAGCTTCACAAGTGGCTGGGATAACTTAACTCTCACCCACTACCACATCTGGCTAATATTTTTGTTTTTAATAGAGATGGAGTTTCACTATGTTGGCCAATCTGGTCTCGAACTCCTGACCTCAAGTAATCCACTTGCCTGGGCCTCCCAAAGTGCTAGAATTATAGGTTTGAGCCACTGCACCCTGCCTCATTCTAGCTTTTAATATAAATTATATTTTTCCAAAGTACAGTTAGTGACTCTTCGAAGTAGTGAGAGGAATAAGGTTATCAGAAGCCATTTACCAACCAAAGTATTTGTTTTTTAGGCTTTATTTTGAGTACTTTGAACCAGAAATAAAGTTTTACATGTTATCTGTTTCAAACCAGTTGTTTTCAAATTTTTCATTATTTCTACTAAATTAGAAAATTCAAAGCACAAATCTTAAATAAAAAAATAAAAATAATTGCCTGAGGGTGACTGGCCTTAATGATTAATATTAAAACTCGGTATCTGGTGGCCCCTGATTGCATCCTGGTTCTGCTACTTATGGGCTGTGTGACCTGGAGACAGTTTCTTGACATCTTTGTCCTTGACTCTTCAGCTGTACAGTCAGGATATTACTGCCTAAATCCTAGGGTTTTTGGTAAAATTAAAGCAATTAACTCAAATAAAGGTGTGAGAAGAGTGCCCAGCATATAGAGAGGGTACAGAAAATTATTAGCTCTGGTTATTTGTAAAGTGTTTTAGAACAGGACCAATGGTAAGCCTGGGAACAACAACGTGTCCACACCAGGGGGTTGTAATTTGTGTTCATTTTAATTGTCAGTTTGGCACTATAATATTCGATAGATATTTGTAATACTATCCTTGGCAGATTCTCATATATTCTCACATGGCATGAATATAAATACTAAAAAAGGTTTTCTCATCTTGTACTGCTCTTTACCACTCTGGTAACACCAGATAATAAACACTTAAATGCTGAGTATTTTCTGTTTTAAAATTAGAGAAAGAGGCAAAGTGTTTTCTGATCCATTTGTTTAATAAATTCTTTTTGCCAACTAATTTTTTATGTTCACTTGATAAACTTAAAGGTAGTTTAAAGTATATATTTATATAACTTTTATCTATAAGTGAAAAAAGCCATTTATCTTGAGAGAATTTACTTAACAGTTGCTTTAGAGTCTGTATTTTAAAGTATTGCCTATTTAAATAAAGCCAGGTGTGACAGCTCACGCCTGTAATCCCAGCACCTTGGGAGGCTGAGGCAGGCAGATCAACTGAGGTTGGGAGTTAAAGACTAACCTGACCAACATGGAGAAACCCCATATCTACACAAAATACAAAATTAGTCGGGTGTGGTAGTGCATGCTTGTAACTCCAGCTACTCAGGGTGCTGAGACAGGTGAAACATTTGAACCCAGGAAGCATGGGTAGCAGTGAGCCAAGATTACACCATTGCACTCCAGCCTAGGCAACAAGAGTGAAACTTCTTCTCAAAAAAAAGAAAGACTGCAGAAAGAAAGAAGAAAAATAAAAGAAAATGAAAAGAAAGAAAGAAAGAAATGAAAGAAGAAAGTGAAAGAAAGAAATATTATTCAGAACAATAATAATTAACATATTTTATTATTGAGTGGTAGGTTCAAACTACTCATGATATCAAAGTTTACTTACCTACATCACTAAATAAGCAAGCTGTGTGAAAAAAAAATGTATATTTTTTCTGAAATTATAATATATGAAGAAACATTTATTTCTCTTGCCCAATTTGTTAAATTTTCTTAGAAAAACACATGTACTACTAGTATATTTGGTTGACATATCAAAATTGTATACATTTGTGGGATACGAGTTAATGTTTTTGTATATGTATAAAATATGGAATAATTAAGTCAAGTTAACTAACATATCTATCACCTTACTTACCTATAATTTTTTTGCAGTGAGACAATAAAACTTACTGTTAGTCATTTTGAAATGTGCAATACATTATCATTGAGTGTGCAATAGGTCTCAAAACATATTTATCCTGTGTGTAAAACTTTGCATTCTTTTATCAACAACAGACTTTGGTAACCAATTATTCCACATTGTCCTGTGTTATTTTAACTTTATTAGACTCCACATAAAAGTGGAATCATACAGTAGTTGTCTTTGCGTATCTGGCTTATTTTACTTAGAAAAATATCCTCTACATTTATCCATCTTTTTTCAATTGACGTTGTCTCCCCCTTTTTAAGGCTCTATAGTATTCTACTGTGTATGTTATTATTCTAAATGTATATACCACATTTAGAATAAAATTGTAATTTAAATATATATTCATCTATTGGTTGGAAAACTCATATGTAATGGAACAATATTTCTGTGGCAACATGTATTAACATAAATCAGCATATAAATGTCTCGTTAATAATAGCTAATTTGTACTGAGCACTAACCATAATACTATAGATGTGTTAATAAATTTTGTTCTCACAGTCATATGGTCTGGCTGTGTGCACACTTAAATCTCATTATGAATTGTAGTTCCCATAATCCCTCTGTGTCATGGGAGACACCTAGTTGGAGGTAATTGAATCATGTGAGCAGTTATTCTCATTCTGTTCTCATGATACTGAGTGAGTTCACATAAGACCTGATGGGGTTTTTTGGTTTCTTTGTTCGTTTGTTTTGATGGAGTCTTGCTGTGTCACCCAGGCAGGAGTGCAATGGCACAATCTTGGTGCCACTGCAACCTCCACCCTCTGCATTCAAGCGGTTCTCCTACCTGAACCTTCCGAGTAGCTGAGACTACAGGTATGCCACCATTTCTGGCTATGTTTTTGTATCTTTAGTAGATACAAAAGGTTTCACCATGTTGGCCAGGATAGTGTTGAATTCCCAATCTCCTGATCCACCCACCTTGACCTCCCAAAGTGATGGGATTATAGGTGTGGTCCAGCATGCACAAAGGATTTGATGGTTTTATAAGGGCTTTCCCCCTTTTGCTAAGCACCTTTTCTCTTCCTGGCACCATATAAAAAAGGATGTGTTTGTTTCCTCTTTTGTTATGATTGTAAGTCTTCTCAGGCCTCCCAGCCATGCTGAACTGTGAGTCAGATTAACCTCTTTTCATTATAATTTACCCAGTCTTGGGTGCATCCTTCTGGCAGTGTGAGAATGGGCTAACACATACAGCAACTTAATAACGAAGACATTATTATTATCCTCAATTTACAAAGAAAGAAACAGAGCCAGAGAGAGAAAGAACTTGCTCACAATAGCAGAGCCAGTATTAAAACACAAGCAACTTTGACTCCAGAGATAATAATCTTGAATACAACAATAAAAACACTTTCAAACAGGAAACAAGTTACCTTTAATATCTTATTTAATATTTAACAAATTAAAAATGCATGCATTCATATTGTTATATATGTCTGCATGTGAATGTATAATATAAATGAGAAATAATATAAGCCAGGAAATGATAAATAATTATTTTGATGAATAAAATTAGAAAGCAGTTAAATTGTTGTTTGCAGATGATACCTTGGTTTACTTAGAAAGACAATTTTTGAAATCTACTCAGCTGGGTGGACAAAATTCTAAGATGACCCTCAGAATTCCCACTTCAGTGCACACCTGCTGTGTAAACCTTTTCTCTGGAGTGTGAGAGAATGGGTGACTGTGGTGGGACATTTTTTATGTAAGTAGGTTATAATGTATTGGCTTCCTGTTTATCATAAGAGAGATTATCTTGATTAGACTAAACTTAATAAGATGTGCTTTTAAGACAAAAACCGCATCATAGAAAAACACCTCTGATTCTCTGAAATTAATCAAACTTCTTGGTGAGTCATGTGGTAAGCTGCTCATGATGGCCATATGGCAAGGGTTATATTCGAATATTATCTCAATTTCTTCTTTCAACATGTTGCTTTCAGTATGGAGAATAGGAGTTTCTCATGATGGAGAAAAAATAAGGGACCTCATTTATGCAACAAATAATCACCCCTCATCTGGGAGAGCTTAAGAAATAACAGAGATCAGAGCATGACCATGTCAATGAAAAGCAAAGGCAACTTGGTTGAAAGGGCTCCCTGGCATTATGAAGCAATGTCTACACAGCTGAAGTAAATGGTTAGGCTCTGGGATACCAAAGTCTGCCAAAGAGACTGATTTCATTCTCATCCTGAATAAATTAGTATTTCTGCAACATTCTCGTTACTAAATTCTACACAATTGATTACAAACATACCGTGCATACCAGTGAGTACCCTCCTAGAACTGAACTTATCATGAAAAAACCTTCCCAATTCTTTAAATTCCAACATTAGAGAATGTTGAAACAATAATGAATTTATTAATAATCATCTGACTCTCTAATTTTAGAAAATTCCACTATTCTGTAATACATTACTGAACTTTGAACATCTTAATATGAATATTTGTTAAATACACACATTGTTATGCAGATAGTTTCTCTTATACGTTAATGCAATAAGACCAACAATTAGAGAAAACATTTGAAATAAAAGAAAAGTCATCAGAACCACATGTTTCAATGGCTTGGCATAATTGTCCTGCTCTTTGAAATGGTCATGAAACAAATACAAAATTTTGGCTTTGCCCAATTTTTAAGTCTTTCACCTTTTGAAATTTAGTATCTTGGCTAAAAAAATTAGGAGGGAATATTTTTAGGTTGTTGCCTAGAGTGTCCAAGAGAACCTGAGAAGAATTTTGATAGTTGGGCAAGAAAATGCATACAACATACACACATTGCTCTTCTCTGATTTGCTTTAACATCGAAAGATTGAAAATTGCAAATCTAGTCTGTCAATTTAGGGTAAATTAACAAAGTTTTATGTTTCAGCTTAGCAAGGTATTGTATAAAACTTATAGGTAACAGATGTCATTAGCTGCAAAAAAGAAAATAGTATGACTAGATTCAGTAACTATCTAGTCATGCAAATGATAGACCAATTAGATCAAGATTCGAATAGTCTATAGAAAGCATTTCTGTTCAACATTGTGACTCTCTCCCAAACACCTTTTTCTGTCTCCTTACGGAGATACCAATTTTTCCTGAATGACTCAGGGGGAATACCAGGAAGTGAGAATGCTCTTTGTTCAAAGTTGATTACCAGGAACAGAGTTCACACATTTCTTCTATATTATAAAGAAATGTTGTGAATCTTACTCTGTTTCAGAAGTTAAAAGATTGTTCATGTATAACCCTCTATTTAGATTCATGGGAATTTTCAATATTTCATTTAACTCAGAGACACTAAAATGTCAACCAAATTTCATAAAACATATTTGAATGAGATCAAGTCTTTCTCAACTAAGAATTTTATTTTATCAATACGTTTAGAGAAAAATAAGAAATGTGTGTACTTTGGAGCAAATTACAGTGTTTGCCACATGGGAACAATTCAGACAAGTGCTCTTCATCATCATTCTTTTCTCTTTTTTTTTGCCAATCAATGAGAGCTTGTAAGGTTGCTGAGGTTGGTTGGCCTTGAACTCTTGGCCTCGCCTTCGCAAGCACCACGACATCTGGCCGGAGCCACTTTGGGCCCATCATCATTCTTAAAGTAGCAATAACACCACCTCCATTCCCTGGAAGCAGATGGGCTGTTTTTCACTGACATAAAGTTCAGAAGGCATTGAAACAGTGAAGAAGGCTGCTATGAATTGAATACATATATGAAGTACAATTAGTAATGAAAAGTATCATTTGATACTCTACAACTATAGATAAGACTATAGGATGAGGTAAAATATTTTTACTTAAATTGACAGAAAAACTTTATTTACAATATTTCTATTTCAAATAACTTTGCTCTTTATTTGCTGGCTTTTTATCCAATATTGCTTGAGCTCAATAGGAATCAACAAAATGAATTTTAATTTTACTGCAATAATTTTATTCATGTATATGTTTACTGAAAATATGTTGATGTTTCATAAAAGATTTATACATTTTATTTGATGGAGTCTCGCTCTGTTGCTAGGCTGGAGTGCAGTTACACAATCTTGCCCCACTGCAACCTCTGCCTCCCTGGGTTCAACTGATTTCTTGCCTCAGCCTCCCAAGTAGCTGGGACTACAGGCATGTGCCACCATGCCCAACTATTTTTTGTATGTTTTAGTTGAGAGCAGTTTCAAAACATTGGCCAAGATGGTCTTGATTTCTTCATGTTGTGTTTCACCCACCTCGGCCTCCTAAAGTGCAGGAATTACAGGTGGGAACCACTGCACCCAGCTAAAGAGTTACACTTTTAGCCAGGCATGGTGGCTCACACATCTAATCCCAGCACTTTGGGAGGCCAAGTTGGGTAGATCACCTGAGGTCAGGAGTTTCAGACAGGCCTGGCCAACGTGGTGAAATCCCATCCCTACTAAAAATACCAAAATTAGGCAGTTGTGGTGGTAGGTGCCTGCAATCCTAACTACTCAAAAAGTAGAGGCAGGAGAATCTCTTGAATCTGGGAGGGGGAGGTTGCGGTGAGCTGAGATCATGCCACTGCACTCCAGGCTAGGTGACAGAGTGAGACTTTGTCCCAGAAAAACAAACAAATAAAAAAAGATGTATACTTTTTTGTGTCATTTTTGCTGAGAAGTGGCTGTCCTGTCAGAAAACTATTCTCAGCTCTGCTCACATTGACTCTCCTCAGCATAGTGACTGGAAGAGATGTGTGGATAAAAAACAAATGTGTCCTCTTTGAATTTTTTAAATATATTGGCTTAAGAAAGAGGAGAATACAGATAGAATTTTTTTTAAAAAATCCTAATCTCTGAATAATCATGAGGAATTTTTCTTCACCACAAATAAACCAAATGAAATAGTGGTGTAAGCAGAACATGTATTATTTTGCTATCATTAAAAAATCTGGAGACAACAGATACTGGAGAGGATGTGGAGAAATAGGAATACATTTACATTGTTGGTGGGAGTGTAAATTAGCTCAACCATTGTGGAAGACAATGTGGAGATTCCTCAAGGAACTAGAAATAGAAATATCATTTGACCCAGCAATCCCATTACTGGGTATATATCCAAAGAATTATAAATTGTTCTATTATAAAGACATGTGCACATGTATGTTCATTGTGGTACTCTTTACAATAGCAAGGACCAGGAACCAACCCAAATGTCAATCACCAATAGACTGGAATAGAAAAATATGGCACACATACACCATGAAATACTATGCAGACATAAAAAATGATGAGTTTATGTCTTTCATAGGGACATGGATTATTCTAGAAACCATCATTCTCTGCAAACTGACACAAGAACAGAAAACCCAGCACTGTATGTTATCACTCATTGGCAAATGTTGAACAATTAGGATATGTGAACATAGGGAGGGGAGAATCACACACTGCAGTCAGTGGGGGAGGCTCAGGGAGGGACAGTGGGGGTGGGCAGGGTAAAAAGGGATAATGAGGGGAGAAGTACCAGATATATGTGATGTGTGGATAAAGCAGGAAACCACCTTGCCTTGTATGTACCTATGCAGCAATCCTGCATAATCTGCCCAGGTACCCCAGAACCTAAATTACAATGAAAAAAAAAAGAGTTGCATCTAGACAAAAAAAAAAAAAAAAAACAGTGTAAGAATGGCAATATTTATATCAGACAAAATATACTTCTAGAAAAAAAATTCTGTCCCAGGAGGCAAAGAAGATCACTCTGTAATAATAAGAGGATAATTTGTCAAAGAGATATAACAATTAGAAATATATGCACCCAACTTTGGAGGACATAAATGTATCAACATATGTGAAGAGAACTTTAGGAAAAAAAACAGACAAATATGAAAATAGTAGAGGACTTTGTTACAATAGATTATTCAGACAGAAAGCTAAAAAGAAAATAATATGTTTGCATAGTGCTATAGAATGGTTGCACCTACCGGACATATATAGACTATTTCATGTAACAGTATGAGAATACACATTCTAATCCAGCACAAATGGAACATTATCCATAATAGATCATATGTTGGACCAAAATAAAACAAAGTCTTTTCAAAAGTAAAAATGTTAACATTATATCCACTTACTTTTTGTTTTTGTTTTTAGATGGAGTCTCACTCTATCACCCAGGCTGGAGTGCAAGGGTGAGGTCACAGCTCACTTCAACCTTTACCAAATGTTGAATGCAGTTGCATTCAACCAACTGCAATTGCTTGAATTTCAGTTCAAGCAATTCTTCTCCCTCAGCCTCCCAAGTAGCTAAAATTATAGGCACACACCACCACACCAAGTCAATTTTGAATTTTTAGTAAAGAAAAGGTTTTATCATGTTGGTAAGGCTGGTCTAAAACTCCTGACCTCAGGTAATACACCTGCCTCAGCCTCCCAAAGTGCTGGGATTACAGGCATAAGTTACCATGTCCCAATATTTCACCTTTTAAAATTAGAATTTAATAAAACTACAAATCAATCTTTGATCCAAGATGGCCCTTTAGGAGCAGCTCAGGATTGCAGCTCCCAGAGAAAGCTCAGAGGGTGAGTAGATGTCGCATTTCTTGATGGATATTTATTGCCCACAGACCAGGAGATTCCAAGGTGGAGGAGCCCTACAGGTCACCAGTGTGGCTGTTTCGGCCGGCATGGCTGAAACATGCCACAGTACAGAGCACCGTACAAAACACACTGGTCTGGTTGCCCTTTTAAGCTGGAAATTGGTGCTGCAAGAAGGCAGATTTACCCATTCACCTGATTAAACAAGTCTGAAACAGGGAGCCAGGCTGGAAGATTTCCAGGCAGCGCCGTTGTTTCAGCCAGCGCAGTGGGTCACCGCATGGGAAATCACACAGATCCTGGTGCTTTTTCAGCAGGCGACTGGAATGCCTGGGAGAGAGTCAACCATTTAACTTAAAAAAAAAAAAGGGCTCTGAGGCAGGAAGCCAGGTGATCAGGTTCAGCGGGTCCCACCTCCACAAAAACAAACAAAAGAGCAATTGGAAATGCTCGGGGTTGAGAGTTTGACGGCAAGCACAGCTGAACCCAGAATGGTGCAGCTCAGTGGGGGAGGGTCATCCACTATTACCGAGGCACTCCACCCCTACAGAGGTAGGCCATCATCACTGAGGCATCCTGCCGAGGCAACCCACCATAACAGAGAGAGTCTGCCATTGCAGACACGGGCCACCATCACAGAGAGTTCTAACCACACACATACAAACAGGGCTACAGGGAAGTTCACACAGCAGCAGTGCCAAGCCAGCAGCAGGACAAAGCCCACAGCAGTTCAGCAAAGCCTCTGCAGGCAGTCAGTGACTAGGCTGCCCCCTTGCTGGGCAGGACAGTCCATAAAAAAAAAGGCAGCAATGCAACAGATACCATAAATAAAGCCCTAAACCCACCCGGACAGAAAAACTGGGGGAAAAAAGGGGGGTTATAAGTTCTGCTGCAGCAGAGTAAAATGTACCTTCCTAGCAGCTCTGAATGAACAATGGAGCTCACAGCTCAGCACTTGAGCTCCTATAAAGAACAGACTGTCTCCTCAAAAACTCCCTGACTCCCATATATCTAAAGAGTCACCTCACAAAGAACTGATCAGACTGACATTTGGCAGGCATCATTCTGAGACTAAGATAGCAGAAGAAGAAACTGGTAGCAACACTTACTTTTCTGCAGCTGCTGCAGGTGACCCCCAGGCAAGCAGGGCTTGGAGTGAACTTCAGCAGTCCTAAAGCAGAGGGGCCAGTCTGTTAGAAGGAAAACTAATAAACAGAAAGAACTTCATCATCAATGATCGGAATGTCCACTAAGAAACCCAATCTGAAAATCATCAAGTATACAGATGACAGGTGGATAAACGCACAAAGATGGAAAGAAACCAGCGCAAAATGGAGAAAAACACCTGAAACCAGAACACCTCGCCTCCTACAAGGGATCACAACTTCTCACCAGCAAGGAAACAAACTAAACGGAGAATGAGTGTGATGAAATGATGGAATAAGACTTTAGAAGTTGTGTAATGAGAAACATCTGTGAGCTAAAAGAACATGTTCTAAGTCAGTGCAAAGAAACTAAGAATGCTGAAAAAAGATTTGATGAAATGCTAACGAGAATGGAAAACTTAGAAAGGAATATGAGTGAATTGATGTACCTGAAAAACACAACACAAAAACTTCGCAGAGCATGCACAAGTTTCAACACATGAATTGATCAAGCAGAAAAGGATATCAGAAGTCGAAGATCAACTCAATGAAATAAAACGAGAAGGCAAGATTAGAGAGAAAGGCGCAAAATAAATGAACAAAGTCTCCAAGGAATGTGGGACTATGTGAAGAGACTTAATCTACATTTGATAGGTGTACCTGAATGTGATGAAGAGAATGAATCCTAGCTGGAAAACACTCTTCAGTATATTATCAAGGAAAACTTCCCCAACCTGGCAAGGCAGACCAATATTCAAGTCCAGGAAATACAGAGAACACCACAAAGATATTCCTCAAGAAGACCAACCCCAAGGCACATAATTCAGATTCACCAGGGTTGAAATGAAGGAGAAATTGCTAAGGGCAGCCAGAGAGAAAGGTCGGGTCACTCACAAAGGGAAGCCCATCAGACTCACAGCAGATCTTTCAGCAGAAACCCTACAAGCCAGAAGAGAATGGAGACCAATATTCAACATCCTTAAAAAAAAGAACTTTCAACCCAGAATTTTATTTCCAGCCAAACTAAGCTTCATAAGTGAAGAAAAAATAAAATCCTTTGTGAACAAGCAGGTACTCAGAGATTTTGTTACCACCAGGCCTGCTCTACAAGAACTCCTGAAAAGGCACTACACATAGAAAGGAACAACCAGTACCAGCCACTCCAAAAACATATGAAATGGACAAAAGCATAAACAAAATGAAAAATCTGCATCAACTAATGGTCAAAACAGCCAGCTAGCATCAAATCTGCGGGATCAAATTTACATATAACAATATTAACCCTAAATGTAAATGGACTAAATGCTCGAATCAAAAGACACAGACTGGCAAATTGGATAAAAAGCCAAAACCCATCGGTGTGCTGTATCCAGGAAACCCATCTCACATACAAAAATACACAAAGGCTTAAAATAAAGGGATGGAGGAAGATTTACCAAGCAAATGGAGAAAAAAAAGCAAAAGCAGGAGTTGCAATTTTCGTCTCTGATAAAATAGACTTTAAAGCAACAAAGATCAAAAGAGACAAAGAAGGACATTACATAATGGTAAAAGAATAGATACAACAAAAAAGAGCTAATGATCCTTAATATATATGGACCCAATACAGGAGAACCCAGATGTATAAGGCAAGTTCTTAATGACTTACAAAGAGACTTAGACATCCACACAATAATAGTGGGAGACTTCAACACTCCACTGTCAATAATAGACAGATCAACCAGACAAAAAATTAACAAGGATATCCAGGACTTGAACTCAGACCTGGAACAAGCAAACCTGATAGACATTTACAGAACTCCCCACCCCAGATCCAGAGGATATACATTCTTCTCAGCACCACATCACACCTACTCTGAAATTGACCACATAATTGAAAGTAAATGCAAATGCAAAAAAATGGAAATCATAACAAACAGTCTCTCAGACCATAGTGCAATCAAGTTAGAACTCAGAATTCAGAAAATAACTCAGAACCGCACAGCTTCATGGAAATTGAACAACTTGCTCTTGAATGTGGACTGGATAAACAATGAAATGAAGCAGAAATAAAGTTCTTCAAAACCAACGTGAACAAAAACATAACATACCAGAATCTCCAGGACACATTTAAAGCAGTCTCTAGAGGATAATATATAGCAATAAGTGCCCACATAAGAATAATGGAGAGATCCAAAATTGACACCCTATCATCAAAATTGAAAGAGCTAGAGGAGAAAGATAAAAAAACCTCAAAAGCTAGCAGAAGACAAGAAATAACTGAGATCAGTGCAGAACTGAAGGAGATAGAGACACAAAAAATCCTTCAAAAAATCAATAAATCCAACAGCTGGTTTTGAAAAGATCAACAAAATAGACAGACCACTAGCCAGATTGACAATAAAGAAAAGAGAGAATAATCAAATAGATGCAATAAAAAATGACGAAGAGGAAATTACCACAGATTCCACAGAAATTCAAACCATCATCAGAGAATATTACAAACAATGACATGCACATAAACTAGTAAACCTGGAAGAAATGGATAAATTCCTGAACACTTGTGTCCTCACAAGTCTAAAGCAGAAAGAAGTCGAAACTGTGGATAGACCAATAAAAACATCTGAATTTGAGGCAGCAATTTAGAGCCTACCACACAAAAAAAGCCCAGGTCCAGATGGGTTCACAGCAAAATTCTACCAGACACACAAAGAGGAATTGTTACCATTTCTCCTGAAACTTTTCCAAATAATCCAAAAACAGGGAATCCTTCCCAAATCATTTTATGAGACCAACATCATTCTGATACCAAAACCTGGCAGAGACTCAACAAGAAAAGAAAACTTCAGACCAATATCCAGGATGAACATAGACGTGAAAATCTTCAATAAAATACTGGCAAGCCAATTGCAACAGCACATCAAAAAGCTTATCCACCATTATCAATTAGGATCCATCCTGGGAATGCAAGGCTGGTTAAACATAAGCAAGTCTAGAAATGTAGTTCACCACATAAACAGAACCAAGAACAAAAACCACGTGATTAACAATTGCTTACAAAAAGAATAAAATACGTAAGAATACAACTTACAAGGAATGTAAGGGACCTCTTCAAGGAAAACTACAAACCACGGCTCAATGAAATAAGGGAGGACACAAACAGATGGAGAAACATTTCATGTTCATGGTTAGGAAGAATCAATATTGTGAAAATGGCTATACTGCCCAAAGTAATTTACAGAATCAATGCTATCCCCATCAATCTACCATTGAATTTCTTCACAGAACTGGAGAAATCCACCATGAACTTCATAAGGAAACAAAAGAGAGCCCGCATAGCCAAGTCAAAGCTAAGCAAAAAGAACACAGTGAGAGGCATCACACTACCAGCTTAACAAATTTTGCAGAAGAGCTTGTTAGGATATTGATTGCGTTAATTAATTAATTAATTAATTAGTTAAGTTAATTAATCCTTTTAGTAGAGACAGGGTTTCATCATGTTGGTCAGGCTTGTCTTGAACTTCTAACATTAAGTGATTAATGCACTTAAATGCACTTAATCCTTGTTAGGATATTGACCTGTAGATCAATTTGGGGACAATTCACATCTTAAAAATTTTAAACCTGCAAACCATATATTAATCTCCATTTATTTTTGGTCTTCTTTAATCTCTCTCAGCAGTGTTTTGAGGTTCTTAGTATACAGAACTTACACTTATTTTGTTAAACTTATGTCTAAAATTTTATGTTTTTGATATTATTGTGAATGGGAGTTGTTGTTGTTTTTTAAGAGAGAGTCTCACTCTGTTGCCCAGGCTTGAGTGCAGTGCAGTGGCATGATCTCGGTTTACTTGGTTGAAGCAATTCTTCTGTCTCACCCTCCCCAGTAGCTGGTATCACAGAACCCCACTACCACACCTGGATATGTTTTGTGTTTTTAGTAGAGACAGGGTTTCACCATGTTGTCCAGGCTGGTCTCAAACCACTGACCTCAGGATCCACTCATCTCAGCCTCCCAAAATGCTGAGATCACAGGCATAAACCACTACAATTAGCCTGAATGGGACTAAATTTTTTAAAATAAAATTTTAAAATTTTGTTTTTCAGTTGTTCATTGTTGGCATTGACTGTGTATTCTGTGACCTTGTTAAGGTCAGTTGGTCATTCAAATACCTGCCACAATGATCAGCTAATTTTTGTATTTTTAGTAGAGACAGGGTTTCATCATGTTGGTCAGGCTTGTCTTGAACTTCTAACTTTAGGTGATTAACCCACTTGGCTTCCCAAAATGCTGCAATTACAGGCAAGAGTCACTTTTCCCAGCCATCACCTTTAAATTTAGAGAAAATTTTTTCTGATTAGGAAATTCTTGGTATTTTAAAAAATTTTTTAAAACTTTTACTTTTGTTTTAGAGGTACATGTGCAGAATTATTATATAGGTAAGGTGAGTCTTTCAGGGGTTTACTGTACAGATTGTTTCATCACCCAGGTAATGAACATAGTATCTGATAGGCAGTCTTATTATCCTCACCCTCCCTTTACACTCCACTCTCAAGTAGGACCTGGCATCTGTTGCTCTCTTCTTTCTGTCCATGTGTACTCAATGTTTAGCTCCCACTTATAAGTGAGAACATGCAGTATTTGATTTTCTGTTCTGTATTAGATTGCTTAGGATAATGGCCTCCAGCTCTGTCCATATTTCTGCAAAAGACACGATCTCATTCTTTTGTATGGCTGCATGGTATTTCATGGTGTATATGTACCACATTTTTTAATCCAGTCTACCATTGCTGGTACTTAGGTTGATTCCATGTCTTTACTATTATGAATAGTACTGTGATGGACATATGTATGCAAAGGACTTTATGGTAGAAAGGTTCATATTCCTTTGGGAATATACCCACTGGATTGCTGAGTAAAATGCTAGTTCTGCTCTAAGTTCTTTGAGTAATTGCCAAACTGCTTTTTACAGTTGTAGGATTCCCTTTTCAACAAATGTTGCTGGAATAACTGGCTATCCAATGCAGAAGACTGAAACTAGACCCCTTTCTTTTACCGCATGCAAAAATTAACTTAAGATGGATTGAAGGCTTAAACCTAAACCCTAAGGGATGATGGGGCTATAAAAACCCTTGAAGGAAACCTAGAATATACCACTGTGGACATAGGTTCTGCAAAGCTTTCATGACAAAGATGCCCAAAGCAATGATAACAATCATAAATATTGACAAATGGAATCTAATTAAACTAAAGAGCATCTGCAAAGTGAAAGAAATTAAGAAAGTAAACAGACAACATACAGAATTGGAGAAAATATTTGCAAACCCTGCACCTATCAAAAGGCTAATAATTAGAATCTATAAGAAACTTAGGTGAAGTCTTACAATAGCTGTTGTTCTAGAACTAGTCTATTCCTGCTGCCAGCAATGTGCCATCCATCTGTGGGCTCTCTTGTACTCTTCAGGTGTCCAATGAGTTTTCTCACCCAGGGTCATCCGAACTTGCCTATGTTCCAGTTCTTTCTTACATCTAGAAATTGTTTGACCTACAACTCTCCACTAACTGCTCTTCTCCTAGCTGCATGGGATTTTAGTGTTTTAATGCACATCTTAGTTGTCAACTAGGAACATAAAAAAATTATTGTGAAAAATTGGTACCTTTTTATCTGTGTAGACTTTTCCTCTCCAGTTCCCTCTCCGCCAAAATGTAGCTACCTAAGCCTCCATGAACTCTGATCCCTCAATTTAGTGAGACCACTGTGTACTGTTTGGCTTCCTTTTCTTCTACAGTGATACTGAAAATATCTTCAGGTAGAAAGCTGGGCAATTGCAGGACACATGTAATTTGTACCCATCTCACATGAATCACAGCCCTGTGCTCTGTTGTCCAATTACAGAAAACAATTTGTATATTTGTTTAGTTTCCAATTGTTGATAGTGGGAGGGACACTAACTTATGTTGGTGCAAACATAATTGAAGTTTTTGCCATTACATTTTTTCTTTTTGGGGGGGTGAGTGGAATCTTGTTCTGTTGCCAAGCTGGAGTGATCTCAGCTCATGGCAACCTCCACCTCCTGGCAAAGGTGTATGTGTGTGTGAAACAGAGGGGACCTGGCTACTTTTAATATTTTGTCTTTGGGTTTTAGAAATGCAATGACGACTGCTTTTATGTGGATTTTATTGCACATATCCTGTTTGGAGTTTATAGAATTTTTGGAATCTGTGGCTTTATGTCTTTATTGGTTTTGGAGAATTCTCAGCCAGTATTGCGTTCACTTCACTCTTTCTCACCTTTCCTTCTCAGACTTCAGCTACATGTTTGACTATTCACTGTGCTCTAATTCTCTCTTATTGTTTTTTATCTCTTCCCACCTTTTCTTCTCCTCACACATTAGCAGGATTTTTTTTACTGACCTATTTACTGTTCACTAATTTCTTCTGCTGTATCCAATTTGCTTCAAGCATATCTTTGGAGTGCATTTTATTTATTTACTTTTTGGTTGGTTCCAGAATTATTATTTTATTTTGTGTTAAAAATAAACAAATTTGGCCAGGTGCTGTGGCTCACAACTGTAATTTCACAGTTTGGGAGGCTGGGGCAGGTGAATCACTTGAGGCCAGCAGTTTGAGAACAGCCTGGCCAACATGGTAAAACCCCATCTCTACTAAATATACAAAAAATTGGCTGGGCATGGTGATCGGTGCTTGTAATCCCAGCTACTCAGGAGGCTGAGGCAGGAGAATCACTTGAAACTGGGAAGCAGAGATTGCAGTGAGCCTAGATTGAGCCATTGCACTGCATCCTGGGTGACAGAGTGAAACCCCATCTCAAAAATACATAAAGTAAAATAAATAAAATAAAATATAAATAAATTTTAGCTGAATAGAGATCAAAGTAAAAATCATATGTGGGACAATCAGAACAGAATGTATGTATGTGAATTGGAGAAACAAGTAAGTGCATTATGTCTTAACCCTTCAGTTAGATGTTTTAATCGGAAAAGAAAATCTATATTTTTAAAAAATAACTTATTTAAAAATATGATTATAAATATGCAAGAGGTAACTAGTTTAAATGTGTAATCATTGGGAAAAGAAATGATGGAGGAGGCAAGAGAGAACATTTTTTTCACAATTGACCTTTTTGAACGGTTTGATGTTTACTTTTTAATTCTACTTCTGCATGACAAATTGCCATTTGTCTTTTAACAATTATGGATCACTCTGATAAAAAACAAAAGTTCAATTACTTAAGAAAAAGATTAATAATAACTAAGCTTTATTCACTGGTGAATTACTTTATCTTGTTATTTATTTTCTTGAACATCTATCACAATTGTTTTAGTGTTTATATTATATAACTTCAATATCTGGATTTCTTATATTTTATTTTCTGTTGTTTCTCTTTATTTTTTCTTAATTTGATTCTTTTTCTGGACATGCCTGTTGACATTTGAGTAAATGCCACATTATATTTTTTAATATTATAGTGTCTATACATTTGTTCTCTCACCTCAGAGAGGTTTAATTTTTCATCCAGCAGAAATTTGGGGTATGTAAATATTATTATTGGCTAATCAGTTATTGAGATAATTTAAGACTGAACTTGATTCTCCAAAGTCTTTTGGTTTGCCCTTAATCTTAACACATGTAGTATTTAAAGATCTTCAGTTGAAACCCTGTGGTGTATATCAGTCCCCTTCTCCTGGGGAGGTTATATAATCCGATTTTCCAAGAATTCTCCTCCACTTCTTAGCCTCCTACCTCCAGCTTGGTTCCTTCTTTTCTTCATTTTCCTTACTTCCTTTCCCTCCCTCCTTCCTTCCCTCCCTCCCTCTTTCCCTTCCTCGCTCCCTCTATCCCTCCTTTCTTTCTCTCTTTTATTCTCTTCTTTCTTTCCTTCCTTTCATCTTTCTTCTTTCTGTCTTTCTCTTTTTTCCTTTCTTTCCTTCCTTCATTCCTTCCAACCTTTCCTTTTTATTTTTCTTCCTTTTTCCTCTTTTCTCTTTCTCTTTCTTTCCTTCTCTCTCTCTACCTCATGCACACACACACACACACACACACGCGCGCACACACACACACACCCCTTTCACCATATGCAGTTTCAAGACGAGTGAGTGAATACCTTTAAAGGGAAAATGGAGAAGAATGGTGCCTCCGCTTTTCCTAGGTTTCCTTTTTCTTCTATGCCTGTGATATTCTGAAGATCTCTATGATGTTACTTCCTTTTGGCATGGTGGTTTAATGCTACTTGGAAATTAGCTAACATTTAAGAGCAAAGCCAGCAGAGAAAGTCAGCGTCATTCACTGAAATGTCTTTCCATTCTCTGGTTTCCTAAGCCTATTTTTGAGGTCGAAACTTTGATTCCAGTTTTTTGGCTGGATAATACATGTTTTTGAGAAACTTTTTCCAGACACACAAAACAGCCATTTATATTCTGAATTATTGCATTAGGAAAATAGCTTTCTCTAACTTTTATACAGAATATTCTAACTGAATATATAATCCCTGGTTGAATGTGACCATTATACACTCTAATAGTATCGGTTTCTTTTATTTGTGTGTGACGCGGTGTTTCCGAAGCCAACTTGATTTTTTTTCCCCTTTGTTAATATGTTGAGTTTTTGTTTGGTGTGAATTTTAGAAATTAAAAAAATTATCAGCATATATGTGAAAATAACCTTTTTATTAAAAATCTTGTAAAAAAATAAATCCTTAGTTGATTTCTTAAGGCAGTGACTGTGTTATTCTTTTTGTGAACCTATATCACATAGTTATTGCTTTGAAACAAAGTAAATGCAGAACATTTTTTTCAGTAAAAAGAAGCTGATCTTAAAATTATTGTTACATAGTATATAGTATAATAGTTTATAATTAGATATAAATATAGAATTATGATAGTATTTCTATTTATAGAAATGCCATGTTTATACAGTATATCATATATGTATATAATGTATAAATTTAATAGAGTACATAAACTTATGTTGTATATTATATAAATAAAATATATAAACAGCATATATTTATATAACATAAATTATGTTTATATAATTTATATAAGACTATGTTTATATAGTCTTATATAAATTTATATGTTATATAAAATAATGTATAAGGTATTCATATTTATTTATAAATATGTCTATAGATAATGTAGTATATGATATATATTGTACAATATATATTGATATAATGACACATGTTATATAATATATATTATATGTACTATTATTCATGTATAAAATATGCTATGTTATATAGAATAATATACACATTATTATATTATACATTTATATTATATAGTATAGGTATACGTATATACAATTTTATATTATATATTATACAATACATATATAATATATAGTATTATATAATGTATTATAAATATATGAACGTAAATCATTTACTTATATAGTCTATATTTATATTTATTATATATAAATAATTTGATTCCATTTTGTGGTTGACTAATTTGCGTTTTTAAAAATTTTTTTTCAGGAAATTAATAAGCCAAGGAGGGTGTGTGCATCAAAAAAAAAAGAAAGTAAAAAGCGATTTATACTTCATTATAAAAAGCCATTTACAAAAATTATTTATATAAATATTCACATACATAAAAATATATATACACAAATAAAACCATATTCATATACATAAATAAAAAATGCATTTCTATAAATATTTACATACACAATAAATATTTATATAAATTATATACATAAATAAAAAATATACATTTATATAAATTGATGTATATTTAAATACATATATATAATATGAATATATATTTATATCAATGTTTATGTGTCTGTATATAAATATACACAAATATATAAATTTATATATGTAAGGCAGGAATAGCATGCTTCAGCCACGTTTGTTGTTCCTTCTTTATTGGCACACCTTTGAGAGCAGCAGAGAGGGACTGGCAAACTCTAATCTATTTCCTGAACAGCCTGAGACCCACCTTGCTGCTTTGATTCTTTTTTTCTTAACAAGACAAACTTCGGTTGCACTGCGTATTCTGTCAGCTCCTGGGAGGCAAACAGGTGGGAACTAGGAAAGCTGACTGCTCACTCCAAGCAAATGTGTTGTCCTGGAGACCTGGGGCAGGAGAGACGGGTCTGTCTGGGCATAGACTCAGCAGCCATCAGCACATGGGCAGGTTGTGGACAGTCTGCAAATTTGTAGCTCACACCTGTGCCCAAGTGCCTTCTCCCTCACATCGCATCCATTTTGTGTCCTTGGAAGAAGTGAGGGTCATGCCATATGTTCTCAGGCCCTGGAGGAGAGAGATCCGTCGTGGGTAGGTGATGCCCTGTGGCAGACTTGCCTCCCTGGATGATTCCAGGGGTGATCTCACGGAATCCTCCCCACTCCCCTGCAGTTTCAGCCATCGGCCTTCCACCTCGGTGCCCTACCTTCCCCCTGGGCTTAGGTGTGATCGTGGCCCTAGGGTGTGGGCACCTGGGATAAAGTAGTGAAGGCAGCAGGCATTGGGGCAAGTTGTGTGCCAAGGAGCAGCAGCTTGACGGAGTAAATGGCAGCTTCCTTGGGAGGGAAAGAAGGAGTACTGCCAAGCGCCTGTTCACCCCCTCACATTTCTGCCTGTGTGTGCCATGGATGTGCGTTCATGTGCGCCCGAGTGTGAGTGCGCATGCACCGAGGTGCTCCTCAGGTTGTGCAGCCAGGAAACCGAGGAGACACAGGAGACGCAAAGAGTGGTTGTGGGGCTTCCTCGACCCTCGGAGGAGCCAGGGCGTAGGCGGCGGAGGTGAGCCCTGAAGTCCTGCTTCTGAACTCTGGCCCTAGAGCTGGGTTGGTGCTGCGGACGGATGAAGGCGGCCGGGGGCCCGCCAGAGAGGAGCTGAGAAGGAGACTGGAGCTGAAGGGATTTTCTAGGGCTCACAACTCCGCGGTGCACTGGGCTCCAGTGCACAGAGGCAGCCGCGCATGGGGGCTGAGCCCGCCTGGCAAGACAAATTGTGTGGTGTGGCGGGTGAAGGGCACACGTCCCCAGAAGGGAGCAGAGGACAAAGACAGGGAGGCAGGTGTCCAGATCGCGCTCGAAGTTGATGAGGGGGCTCGCTCCGGCGTGCCCTCTCCCTGCGGGCCTCGGAGATAGCCTCCTGCGCCGTGTGGAGGCCAGTTGGCCGCGGACTCTGGCTCAGCTAGAGGTGAGTGCTGCAGCCCACTTGCCGATCACCCGCACTCCCTCTCCGCTCTTCTTCCCTTAGTCCTTGCCCCTCTCCAGGGTGCCCAACCCCCCTGACCGTCCCCGTTTCCCGGGTTTGAAGTGGGAGGGCGATCAGCAGACAGCGCCTCCCGTACCTGTTGTCTCCAGCACCGGACACCCACCCAGCAGGCTGGGGGCTGCCCCAGCCACCATGCCCTCTGTGGAGCTGGCTGGTGGCCGCCTGACTGGGGGGTGGGTGGGTTAGAGAAGTGGCACAGCTCACTAGGTGTCTCGCGGGCTGGAGACTGGGAGCCCATCCTGTATCCCCCAGGCGCCAGTGGCTGCAAAAAACTCACACTTTGAGGGAAGAGACTCCACCGCCCCCATCAGGCTTTGTGTGAGCAAAGTGGATGTTTATTCACCTGGGTCATGTGGGCTAATGTAGAAAAGGGCGGTGGGATAGGAATTGGTTTTATAGGTTGGTGTAAATCTTTTGGGGAGGGGGCAGGGGTGTTATCGGTTAAGATCAGTTACAGTGGTGGGGGTAGGGGCAAGGAGCATACAGTACCATAAATTCAGTTACAGGGGCGGGGGTGGGGTAAGACTTGAGAGTAGTTAAGATGGCAGGGTGGGGTGAGGAGTATTCACATTATAATAATAACAGTTAAGATGGCAGGGTGGGGTTAGGGGAAGGTTACCTCCAGGGGAAGCTCCACTGAGCAACAGGGGATAACGGTGAATGCAGGGGGAGGGGTTGGGGGGGTGATCAACAGAGGCAGGCAAGACTTTAGACTTTCTGAATCCAGGCTTGCACATGGAAAGGCCTGACAGTGGCCACCAATCTTTGCATCCCAGACCACAGGCTTCCAGGTGGTGGGGAGGGAGGGCAGGGACCCAGAGCCACACTGCAGCCCAGGTGGGAGTGCCTGGTGGCCACTAGATCTCTTAGGGAAGCTGGAGACCTGGCGCCTGGGGGAGGTGGGAGGCAGAATTGTCTCCACCTCTGGCCACATGACAGACTGCTACCCTTCCTGGGCACATGCTCCTCCCTGCCACCCACTGTGGATCTGGGGTCCCCTGGGTTGCAAGAGGTAACCAGAGGAGTCTCTGCAGTCAGGCTGGGGCCTAATCTCTGAGCTCCGAGCAGCTGGATGAGTCTGGTGCCCAGGCCGGGGTGACCTCCGTCTTCCTTAGTCTGTGTGTACCCGGGTGTCCAGTCTCCCAGGAATAGCACAACGTGCAGTGAACGTCTCAAGACTTGGTCCAAGGGGCCTAGGCAGCAGCAGGTAGTTCTGGGCTGGCCTCAGGGCTAGCGTGAGAGGGTGATGCCCCATCCTAATGGGCTACAGGCATTGATGGCATCCGCTAGGATCCTAGCCCTGAGGCATTTGCTCCCGGGCCACCACCCCTCCATCGTTTCCCACTGCTTTTTTCTTGGAAGAGGCTTGTGTGAGGAAGGCACCTTTCTTCCATTGGTGTCAAAGCCCTTAGCTCTCAGATAAAGCAGTGCCTGTAGTATCCTGGGTGCCAAGACTGGAGCGCCAGCCATTCTCAGGCCCTGAGCCAGTTTTCCACAAAAAAGAATTTCTTGGGCTCAGGGAATAGCACCCTAGCACTGGCAGTGTGTGGCCGGAAAGCCTGTTTAGTAGTGATAATAAGTACATTCTAAAGTGACCCACAGTAATTTCTGTGGCAGAATTGAGATGACCTTCCCGGAAAGAACGGGTAGATTTCTGCTCTGCATGTGTTCAGACAAATGCAACATGTGTGCACATATGAGAATTCATGAGCTGCTGGATTTTCAGGTTCTGCTTCTTTAACAGCTGGCTTTTGCTCAAAAAGGGAAATTATTTTCCAATTTGGGCAACAGAGCTTTGGAAAATAATTTAAAGCTATTTAGTGTGAAATTGTTTTAAGGCTAGAACTGGATATGTTTTTCAAAGACGTTTCATTCCAGCTCTTGTTTTTTGTTTGTTTCTTTTTTTGGCTTTTTCATGGTTTTATCTCATTTTTGTGCTGTGGGCAGAGGTGTTGGAAGAAGAAGAATGCGGAGTCTTTTATCTGCTACCTGTGTGTACTGATGTCCAGATGTCTCCTCAGACCTCTCAGCCTTGCCATCTTGTCATCATGCCAGTTTAGAATTCATTCCTGGGCTCCAGGAACTGCATAACTTTGCCAGTTCCTCAGGAAATGCGGTGGGTCCCCAACGAAAGTCCCAAGGATGCCCTGAACTCTGTGTCCCGAGGGCCTGCCCTGGTGGAAACCCAGTGCAGGGGCTCTGTTTCTTCAGTTCATGGCAGACACGTGGGTTTTTCATGGCAATAGTTGAGCGGGGCCATTTACTGAGAAGCTGTTGTATGACAGTGAAGCTGGTTATTGGGTGTATCCAAGCAGAGTAATGAAAACAAAACTCTTTGGAAATCCAATCCTCACAATATTTTATTGGAGGAGAGCTAAATGCTTTTAGAATTGTTTACAAAGATGTCACCTTTCCCTGAACTCTGAAAGCAACTAATGTCAGTAATCAGGCCCTCAGCTAGCATGCAGGATAAGGGCTTTTTAGAAAGAAAATACTTTAATTCAGCTGGTTCTGTGAAGAAACAGATGGACAAGACTTGTCCAACACACATGATGCCCTTTCTTATGGAAGGTGAGGGGTTTGCTGATAGGTTTTCCTTGTTGAGTTTTACATTTGTAACCCCAGTGGGTAGATTCTGATCCCTCCTTAAATATTGGGCAGGGCTGGGGTTCCATTTAGAAACTTCTTTTTCATAGGAAGTGGCCTCGGGAGGGCCACCAGCAGGGGAGAAATTCTGTGGCTGGCCCTTCCTGTTGTGGTGTGTGCAGTGATGTCTTTTACCACATTCTTGTACTGACAACCTGTAATTCTTTAAATAACTACAGTTTTCAAATGTCATTATGAACTTGTAAAAATCTGTCATTTTACTGACATGCAATGTATAGCAGTAAAATTTAATAAAAGATGCATTATAAAAACTAGTAAAAGATAAATGAAATGGAACCTTTTAATATGTATTTTAAAGATAGTAGGTAAAGTTATTTATGTTACTAATATCGGCATTATTACACAAAATACATTATGCAGCCATATGAACACAAGAAAATAATATTGCAAAGCAGAAAACAATATAAATTTATAATGCTGTGAAGTTAATTATATATAAAATTAATATTGGAATTCAATTTTAACATTATTTAGGTATTGGTTGAGAAAAATGAATAATATCTGTAATGGTGGTGCATGAATTACTTTTAACTCAGGGATAAAAGCTACAAGACAAAAATATTAAAAATACATAGCTTAAAAATTTGTTATTAGATACATAATATGAAAATGTAAAGTGTGATATAAATCATGTATTGATGAGAGTAAAACTATTGAGTGTTTCTATACACAGAAGTTGAATTATTATTATCTTAAGCTAGACTGTTAACTATGAGATGTTTTATGTCAGTCTCTTGGTAACTAAGAGAAAATCTGTAGTATATACTCAAAAGAAAAAGGAATCAAATGGTCAGGCCTGGTGGCTCATGCCTGTAATCCCACCACTTTGGGAGGCTGAAGTGGGGGGTGGGGATCACCTTAGGTCAAGAGTTTGAGACCAGCCTGACCAACCTGGTGAAACTCCATCTCTACTAGTAATACAAAATTAGTCAGGCATGGTGGTTCATGCCTGGAATTACAGCTACTTGGAAAGTTGAAGCAGGAGAATCACTTGAATACAGGAGGCGGAGATTGTGTTAAGTCAAGTTTGCACCATTGCACTCCATCCTGTGCAACAAGAGTGAAACTGTTCAAAAAAAGAAAAAAGAAAGAAAAAAATCAAGGCATATAACAACAGTAAAAAGCAATATGTGTGTGTGTGTGTGTGTGTGTGTGTGTATTTTTTCAACAACACCCAAGAGAAGACAGCATAAAAAAGTAAAAAAAGGCATTATTAAATTAGTTTGATGCAAAAGTAGTTGAGGTTTTTACCATGAAAAGTAATGGCAAAAATACTACAGTGTAATACTAAATGGTCAGAAAACAATTCACAAAATGGCAGTATTAAGTTCTTACCTATCAATAATTTTAAAAACATCAAATAATTTAACTATCTAATAAAAACACATTGCTATGGTTTGAAAGTCCCCTTCAAAATTCTTGTTGAAATTTAGCTGCCATTGTTATAAAATTATAAATCTAGACCTTTAAGAAGATATTAAGTTATGAGGGATCTACTATCATGAATGAATTAATGTCATTATTTCCACAGTGGGTTGGTTAGCAGGTAAGTAGGTCTATTATAAAAAGTAAGCTCTGTGAGACCAGGCATGGTGGCTCATGCCCGTAATCCCAGCACTTTGGGAGGCCCAGGGGGGTGGATTATGATGTCAGGAGATCCAGACCAGCCTGGCTAACATGGTGAAACCATGTCTCTGCTAAAAATACAAAGAATTAGCCCGGTGTGGTGGTGCACCTGTAGTCCCAGCTACTCCAAAGGCTGAGACAGAAAAATCACTTGACTCCAGGAGGCAGAGGTTACAGTGAGCTGAGATTGTGCCATTGCACTCCAGCCTGGGTGACAGAGCCAGATACTGTCTTGAAAAACAAAAACAAAACAAAACAAAAAACCCCTCTGGTGTATGCCTTTTCCATCTTCATGCCTTTGATCATTTTATGATGTGGAAATATAATTCTAATCAGATGTCAATGACATGCTCTTGGACTTCCATAATATAAAATTTTGAGCTAAGTAAACTTTTATTCATTATAAAATACCAACTCTAGGATATTCTGTTATTAAAGCACAAAATGAAATAAAAGATTCACAAAATGTATAAATAGATTTTTTAAATTAACAGCATGCTTCACACAAGTTACTTATTTTAGATTTAAAGGCACACATAGGTTAATGATTAAAAATATAAAAAACCCATACCAATAATAATTGAAAGAGTGTATGAGTGGCCGTATTTATATCAGACAAAATAGAATTCTAGAAAAAAAATCTGTCCCAAAAGACAAATAAAATCACTCTGTAACAATAAGAGGATAATTTGTCAAAGTACATAACAATTAAAAAATATATGCACCCAACTTTGAAGCACATAAATATACCAACATATATAAACAGAACTTTATTAAAAATACAGAGAGGCCAGGTCTGGTGGCGCACACCTATAATCCCAGCACTTTGGGAGGCCGAAGTGGCTGGATCACAAGGTCAAGAGATTGAGACCATCCTGGTCAACATGGTGAAACCCCATCTCTACTAAAAATACAAAAATTAGCTGGGCATGGAGGCGTGTGCCTGTTGTCCCAGCTGCTCAGGAGGCTGAGGCAGGAAAATTGCTTGAACCCAGGAGGCAGAGGTTGCGGTGAGCCGAGATCACGCCATTGCACTCCAGCCTGGGTAACAAGAGCGAAACTCCATCTCAAAAAAGAAAAAGAAAAATAATTTAAAAATACAGACAATAATAGAGGACTTTGTTATTCTACTTAAAACAATAGATTATTCAGACAGAAAGCTAGAAAGATTACAATGTGTTTGCATAGCACTATAGAACAATTGCCCCTATCAGACATATAAAGAATATTTTATGTAACAAGATGAAAATACACATTCTTGTCAAGCACAAATGGAACATTATCCGTGATAGATCATATGTTGGAATAAAACAAAGTCTTTTCACATGCAAAATGATTAAAATTATATCAACTTTCTTTGTTTTTGTGTAGAAGTGGAGTCTCGCTCTGTCACCCAGTCTGGAGTTCAATGGTGAGATCTCAGCTCACTTCAACCTCTGCCTCCCAGGTTTAAGTGATTCTCCTGCCTCAGCCTCCCTAGTAGCTGAGATTACAGGCATGCACTACCATGCCCACATAATTTTGTATTTTTAGTAAAGATGAGGTTTCACCATGTTGGTGAGGCTAGTGTAAAACTCACCTCAGGGAGTTCACCCTCCCAAAGTGCTGGGATTACAGGCATGAGCCACCCCAAACCACTGTTTCAACTTTTTAAATCACAATTTAATAAAAGTAGACATCAATAGTCAACTAAACAATTGAAACTCACAAATATGTGTACAATAAACTACACGTTTCTTGACATCCAATGGGTCAAAAAGAAAAAGGAAAAGAAAATCAGAAAAGATATTGAGAAAAAAGATAATAGAAAACAAACAATAACTCCTGGGATACAAAAAAAAAAAAAAAAGACCCACGAAACAGTTCTAAAACAGAAATTTATAGTGCAATGTTTCTCTATTAAGAAAAAGGACAAGGTGTTAAATAAAAAACTAATACACAAAATGCTTAAAGAACAAATAAATGATCCCAATGTTAGCATAATAAAGAAAATAATAGGCTGGGTGCTGTGGCTCACACCTGTAATCTCAGCACTTTGGGAGGCCAAGATGGGCAGATCACCTGAGATCAGGAGTTTGAGACCAGCCTGGCTAACATGATGAAACCCCGTCTCTGCTAAAAATACAAAAACTAGCTGGGTGTGGTGGCAGGAGCCAGTAATTTTAGCTACTCAAGAGACTGAGGCAGAAGCATTGCTTGAACCTGGGAGGCAAATGTTGTGGTGAGCTGAGATTGCATCACTGCACTCCAGCCTGGGTTATAAAAGCCAAACTCCATCTTAAAAAAAGGAGGGGGGCAGAGAGAGACAGAAAGAAATAAACAAAAGGAAATAAGAAAAAAACAAAAAGTAGAGCAGAAAGAGATTTCATAGATATTTAAAAACAAAATGCAAAGAAATAATTTACATATAATTAAAAGGTTTAAGAAAAAGAAGAGTGACTTTCCTTTTTTATCTTTAATTTGATTGACTAAGTGTCTAATTTTTATTTTGCATTTATCCTTACAATAAGCAGGTCCAAATAATTTATTCTGACTCAAAGACATTTGATTTCCAGTGGGGTTTGTATTTAGGCACCAGAGGTGTGGCCTTGTGATTGTGAAAGAGAACTTTTGGAAAAGAAATAGGCAGAATAAGAGAATGTTCTATAAAAAGCCTACAGGGCCAGGTGTGGTGGCTCACTCCTATAATTCCAACACTTTATGGAAGCTGAGGTGAGTGGATCACCTGAGGTCAAGTTTGAGACCAGCCTGGCCAACATGGTGAAACTCTGTCTGTACTAAAAATACAAAAATTAGCTGGGAGTGGTGGCGCACACCTGTAATCTGTTACTTGGTAGGCTGAGGCAAGAAAATCTTTTGAACCAAGAAGGCAGAGGTTGCAGTAAGCCGAGATCCCACCACTGCACTCCAGCCTGAGCAACAAGATTGAAACTCTGCCTCAAAAAAAGAATAGATAGATAGGGAACAATTCAGTTGATGAACAGACTGGTTATGCTGTGGATACTGGTCCAGGCAGGGTAGCTCTGAGTTACAAATGCATGCCTGCAGGCAGTGGGGAGGGACAGATGACCCAGAAGCCTAGGCTGGTGGAGAAAACAGGTCACTGGTGCAGATTTAAGATCTGTTCATAAAAGTAAACCATGAATCATCTGGGCACTTACATAGCCTATTGGCAGAAGACTCTAGAAGCACAAGTTCTCTCAGCACATTTTCTGAGGGTGAAGGTTGTCATGGAGGGGTGTAGCTACATCATTGCCCAGTGTGCATGTGTGTGAGCATGCAGGAATCACTTTATAGCAGCAAGGTGGGGACTGGAGTTTGCCCTCATGACTCCTTTCCTTTGAGTTCTCACCTACCTCTGAACCCAGATGAGACCTGGAATCACAGGACAATTCACAGTGCAATAGCATGTGTGCAGAAGAATAGAGTCTCCATTCCCCCAAAGACCTACAATCTCCCTCCAGCCAAAGTTGCTGTGATGTTTTTGTTCTCATAGCAAATATGTAGTGTTTGCTGAACACCAACTCTTCAACACAAACTGAGTGTTGAGCAACTCAATTCTCATAGAATCCAGAGTCACCATAGACCTGACCACTACAGGGCTCAGTTCCTCAATACAGTGCTCACTGCACACTCTAGTGACAAGCACCAGAGGCCCATCTATACCTCTAAGCTGCTACTATGAATAATGGGCTTTTATAAACTTCTCCCTGAAGTTTAATAATTGGATAAAATTACTCACAGAACTTGGCAAAACACTCTACCTATGTTTACTGGGTAAACATGATGAATACAATTCAGGAAATGCCAACTGGAAAAAATGTATAGGGCACAGCAAAGTGGGAGACAAAGATTGGAGAGGGGTAATTAGTCCTGGTGAATAGCTACAATTAAGAAAACTCTCTAACGCTTTGTGTTCTACTAAGAACAGCTACTGCAAAGAAGTACCCTTACTATTATGACTTATTTTAGTTATTTTCTCTTTTAGAAATCATTGATTCTCAGACTCTCCATTCCCATTTTTCTTCATAAACAAATAATTCTGTCTTCAGGGTTCAAAAGAAAATACTTGTTAAGCAAACTTTGCTTAAATTTCTCTCTTTCCTCCAGACCCCTGGACTCTGCTCCACATCCAGTCTGAGCAAACATGCAACCCCTCTTAATGTCCCTTCCAAGAACAGGCTGACTTCAGGGTGTGACATTCTCAAGTCTTGCCACCCTCCATTCTGCCCCTCCTTTCCCACCTTCTTTCTCATCTTGCTTACTCCTCCGTATGAATGACAACCCTTTTCAGGCCTGACTTGTGAAATGTTTGCAGATATTATGTTTATTGCTTCCCTCATTGTGACACTATTTTACTTATTAATTGTTTTTGAGACAGAGTCTCACTCAGTCACCCAGGCTGGGATGCAGTGCCATGATCTTGTCTCACTGCAACCTCTGCCTCCTTGGTTCAAGCAATTCTCCTGCCTCTGCCTCCTGAGTAGCTGGGTCCTGCCACTACACCCAGCTAATTTTTCATATTCTTAGTAGAGACAGGGTTTCACCATGTTGACCAGGCTGGTCTTGAACTCCTGAGCTGAAGAGATCCATATGTCTTAGCTTTTCAAAGTGCTGGGATTACAGGTGTGAGCCACCAGGCCTGGCCACATTACTTTAAACAAAGTTACTTCTTACCTATATCTAAATTTATTATATTTTAGGATATGCAAAAACAGCCCCCAAACAATAACAATTAAATCCTGACAGAGGACATGACAACCCTCCTGCCTTCTCAACTATCACTGCATCTCACTGCATCTGCCCATGGATGCCCACAGTTGAGATGATGACATAAACTTAGACCCAGCTTACAGACATTAAGATAACTCTTTCACGTAGGCCCAGCCAAAGAGATTTTGACTCTTTCCTGGAAGTCTCCAATTGTTCCCCTGAATTAAACACAAAACAAAGCAAAAAAAAAAAAAAACAAACAAAAACCCCAAAGTTTAGAAGCGTTGGCTTCAGAGTTGGTTTTAGAGGAAGACATATGTTACCAAGTAGTAATATCTTGCTGTAGGCTTTCTCACTCTCCCTGAAGCAGCTATGTTTAATCAGATATGCTTCAAAATGCCCAGACTAAATAACATGCTCAGACATTTTCCTAATTTACAGTTTCTAGCTAATATATTTTGATTTTTCTCTTATGTTGTAATTTATGTTCTTTTAGTTCCTTAATTACTTACTATGTCAATCATATTGAGCTAATAATACACAATAGTAATTGTTTTTAAATCTGTAAGTTTTGCTTTGTCTATTTTGAGCATACATTATCAGGTGTTTCCAATTATTGAAATGTTTATCTCCCAGGGAGATTAACACTTATACAATTTTAGTCCTCCTTGTTGGTTTTACATTCTTTTATTATTCTTTTAGTAATATACCTAGGGACCACAATGTATATCCTTGACCCACTAGTATGTATCATAAGTTAGTACATTTATTACTTTAATACAACTTGTATTTAAAGTTGCAAGGACCTTTAAACATTTTACTCCATGTACCTCATTCCTACCTTTTGTGACATTGTTTCCATGTATTTTGTTTCTTAGTCAGTTTAAGAACCTACCAAACATTATTAACATTTATTATTATTAGATTAAAATACCATATTTCTTCAGATTGGTTATACTTTTTCTATTTTCAATGTTCCTTACTCTTCCATCTCTGTTCCTCCATTTGAAACCATATTTTTTCTGTCTGAATAGTTCACTACAGCAATTCTTTTCTTCACAAAATTTCAATCACAACCTTTAATCTAACTTATAATTTATTATTTTTAATGAACACATCATTGTGCATATTTATGGAGAACAGTGGGACTTTTTAATACATATATAATATGTGTAATGACCAAATAAGGATAACTCTTTTTTTCACAAAATTTCAATTGCAACCTTTAATCTAACTTTTAATTTATTATTTTTAATGAACACATCATTGTGCATATTTATGGAGAACAGTGTGACTTTTTAATACATTTATAATATGTGTAATGATCAAATAAGGATAACTAGCAAATCAATCACCTTGAACAGTTGTCATACTTTTTTACAACCATATGTTTTTTAAAATTTCACTTTTTTAAAAAATCAACTTTATTGAGAATAATTTATATATAACAATATGCACTCATTTAAAATGTACACTTTGGAAGATGGTACGGTAGGAACAACTCAGTATTGCAGCTCTCAGTGAAGGCGCAGAGGGTGAGTCCTATCTGCATTTTCAGATGGACCTTTTTTGCCCACAGAATGGGGAAATTCCCAGGTGTAAAAGAGATGCAGGACACCAGCGCAGCCCTTTTGGCTTGCGCGGCCGTTTCGGCCAGCGCCGTGGTGCAGCGGCAGCGTGCACAAAGCTCACTGGTCTGGGTGCCGCGTTAAACCAGCAATCTGAGATTTGGGAGGGCAGATTAACATATCCATCTAATTGAGCGGGACTTGGACAGTGAGCCAGACTGGGAGATTCCTGGAAAGCATGATTTGAGCCAGTGCAATGGGCTGCGGCTTGGGAAATCATGCAGATCCCAGTGACCTGTCAGCAGGCAACTGAGGCACCTGTGAGAGAGTCAACCATTCAACTTAAAAAGGAAAAGAGAGAAAGAGAGAGAGAGGGAAAAGGGACTCTGAGGCAGGGAGCCGGGTGATCAGGCTCGGTGGGTCCCACCCCCACAGGGACAAACAAAATGGTGATTCGAAATGCTTGGGGTTGAAAGTTTTACAGCAGGCTCAGCTGAATTCAGGATGGTGCAGCTTGGTGAAAGAGGGGCGTCCACCACTACGGAAGCACACAGCCCCTACTAAGGTACATACCCATTGCAGAAGCAGCCTGCCATTGCCGAGGAAACCTGCCATAACAGAGAGACTCAGCCAACAGGGCAGAGACTTGCAGCAGTAGGGCGGAGCCCCATGGCAGCAGAGTGGAGCCTAGGCAGGAAAATAGTGACTAGACTGCCACCTAGATGGGCAGGACAGTGAAACAGATACTTATAAAGAAAACACCAACTCCCTGAGACAGATCATCTGAGAGAAAAAAAGGGGTTCTATAAGTTCTGCTGCAGCAACCTAAACACACCTGACCAACAACCCTGAATGAACAACAGAGCTCACAGCTCAGCACTGAAGCTCCTATAAAGTACAGACCGTCTCCTCAAGCAGCTCCCTGACCCCTGTATATCCAAAGAGTCACTTCAAAAAAAGACTAATCAGACTGACATTTGGCAGGCATCATTCTGAAGCAAATATAGCAGAAGAAGAAACTGGTAGCATCCCTCATTGTTCTGCAGCTGCTACAGGTGTACCCAGACAAGCAGGGCCCGGAGTAGACCCCAGCAGTCATACAGCAGAGGGGCTAGAAGGTTAGAAGGGAAACTAACTAACAGAAATACTTCATCATCAACAATCTGGGCATCCACTCAGAGACCCAATTGAAAAGGCAGCAACTACAAAGACGACAGGTGGACAAATCCACAAAGATGGGAAGAAACCAGCACAAAAAGGAGGAAAACACCTGAAACCAAAACACCTCACCTTCTACAAAGGACCAAAACTCCTCACCAGCAAGGGAATAAAGCTGAACAGAGAATGAGAGTGAGGAAATGACAGAATCAGACTTCAGAAGGTGGATAATGAGAAACTTCAGTGAGCTAAAAGAACATGTTCTAAATCAATGCAAAGAAACTAAGAACCTTGAAAAAAGATTTGAAAAAAGATTCCAGGAAATGATAACAAGAATGGACAACTTAGAGAGGAATATGAATGAATTGAAGGAGCTGAAAAACAACACGAGAACTTTGCAAAGCATGCACAAGTTTCAACAGCCGAATTGACCAAGCAGAAGAAAGAATATCAGAAGTCGAAGATCAACTCAATGAAATAAAATGAGAAACCAAGATTAGAGAAAAAAGCACAAAAAGGAATGAACAAAATCTCCAAGAAATGTGGGACTATGTGAAGAGACCTAACCTACGTTTGATAGGTGTACCAGAATGTGACGAGGAGAATGAATCCAAGCTGGAAAACACTCTTCAGGATATTATCTAGGAAAATTTCCCCAACCTAGCAAGGCAGGTCAATACTCAACTCCAGGAAATACAGAAAACACCACAAAAATATTCTGGAAAAAAGAGCAAACCCAAGGCACATAGTCGTCAGATTCGGCAGGGTTGAAATGAAGGAGAAATTACTAAGGGCAGCCAGAGAGAAAGGTCAGGTCACCAACAAAGGGAAGCCAATCAGACTCACAGTAGATCCCTTGGCAGAGAGTCTACAAGCCAGAAGAGACTTAACTTTGGGGGCCAAAATTAACAAGCATATCCAGGACTTGAACTCAGACCTGGAACAAGCAAACCTGATAGACATTTACAGAACTCTCCACCCCAAATCCACAGAATATACATTCTCCTCAGCACCACATCACACCTACTCCAAAATTGACCACATCATTGGAAGTAAAGCACTCCTCAGCAAATGCAAAACAACTGAAATCATAACAAACAGTCTCTCAGACCATAGTGCAATCAAGTTAGAACTCAGAATTCAGAAACGTACTCAAAACTGCACAGCTTCATGGAAACTGAACAACTGGCTCTTGAATGTTGATTGGATAAACAATGAAATGAAGGCAGAAAAAAAGAAGTTCTTCAAAACCAATGAGAACAAAGACACAACATACCAGAATCTCTGGGACACATTTAAAGCAGTCTGTAGAGGAAAATATATAGCAATAAGTGCCCACATGAGAAGAGTGAAGAGATCCAAAATTGACACCCTATCGTCAAAATTGAAACAGCTAGAGGAGCAAGATCAAAAAAGCTCAAAACCTAGCCAAAGACAAGAAATAACTAAGATCAGAGAAGAACTGAAGGAGATAGAGACATAAAAAAAGCCTTCAAAAAATCAATAAATCCAAGAGCTGGTTTTTCAAAAAGATCAACAAAATAGACAGACCATTAGCCAGACTGATAAAAAAGAAAAGAGAGAACAACCAAATAGATGCAATAAAAAACGATAAAGGGGAAATCACCACAGATTCCACAGAAATTCAAACCATCATCAGAGAATACTACAAATAACTCTATACACATAAACTAATAAACCAGGAAGAAATGGATAAATTCCTGGACACCTGTGTCCTCCCAAGCCTAAACCAGGTGGAAGCCAAAACTATGAATAGACTAATAACAAGGTCTGAAGTTGAGGCAGCAATTAAGAGCCTACCACACAGAAAAAGCTCAGGTCAAGATGGGTTCACAGCCGAATTATTCCAGACACAAAAAGAGGATCTGGTACCATTCCTTGTGAAACTATTCCAAATAATTCAAAACGAGGGAACCCTTCCCAAATTATTTTATGAGACCAACATCATCCTGATACCAAAACCTGGCAGAGACTCAACAAGAAAAGAAAACTTCAGGCCAATAACCATGATGAACATAGATGCAAAAATCTTCAATAAAATACTGGCAAACCGATTGCAACAGCACATTAAAAAACTCATCCATCATGATCAAGTAGGATTCATCCCAGGGATGCAAGGCTGGTTCAACATACACAAGTCTATAAATGTAATTCACCACATAAACAGAAGCAAAAACAAAAACCACATGATTATCTCAATTGATGCAGAGAAGGCATTTGACAAAATTCAACAGCCCTTTATGCTAAAAACCCTCAATAAACTTGGTATAGATGGAACATATCTCAAGGTAATAAAAGCTAATTACGACAAACCAACAGCCAATATCATACTGAATGGGCAAAAACTGGAAGCATTCCCTTTGAAATCTGGCACTAGACAAGGATGCCCTCTCTCACCACTCCTATTCAACATAGTACTGGAAGTTCTAGCCAGAGCAATCAGGCAAGAAAAAGAAATAAAGGGTATTCAAATAGGAAAGGTGGAAGCCAAATTGTCTCTATTTGCAGACGACATGATAGTAAACCTAGAAGACCCCATCATCTTAGCCCAAAAACTCCTGAAACTGATAAGCAACTTCAGCAGTCTCAGAATATAAAATCAATGTGAAAAAATCACAAGTATTTCTATACACCAATAACAGACTTAAAGAGAACCAAATCAAGAATGAACTGCCATTCACAATTGCTACAAAGAAAATAAAATACCTAGGAATACAACTCACAAGGAATGTAAGGGACCTTTTTAAGGAAAACTACAAAGCATTGTTCAATGAAATAAGAGAGGACACAAACAGATGGAGAAACATTCCATGTTCGTGGTTAGGAAGAATCAATATCGTGAAAATGGCTATACTGTCCAAAGTAATTTACACGATCAATGCTATCCCTATCAAACTACCATTGAATTTCTTCACAGAACTGGAAAAAACCACCATGAACTTCATATGGAACCAAAAGAGAGCCCGCATAGCCAAGTCAATTCTAAGCAAAAAGAACACAGCGGGAGGCATTACACTATCAGACTTCAAACTATACTACAAGGCTACAGTAATCAAAACAGCATGGTACTGGTACCAAAACAGAGATATAGACCAATGGAAGAGAACAGAGGCATTGGAGGCAACACAACATATCTACAACCATATAATCTTTGATAAACCAGAAAAAAAAAGCAATGGGGAAAGGATTCCCTGTTTAATAAATGGTGTTGGGAAAACTGGCTAGCCATGTGCAGAAAGCAGAAACTGGACCCCTTCCTGACACCTTACACTAAAATTAACTCCGGATGGATTAAAGACTTAAACATAAGACCTGGCACCATAAAAACCCTAGAAGAAAATCTAGGCAAAACCATTCAGGACATAGGAGTAGGCAAGGACTTCATGACAAAAACACCAAAAGCATTGGCAACAAAAGCCAAAATAGACAAATCGGACCTAATCAAACTCCACAGCTTTTGTATGGCAAAAGAACCAGTCAGTAGAGTGAATCGGCAACCATCAGAATGGGAAAAAATCTTTGCAATTTACGCATCTGACAAAGGGCTGATATCCAGAATTTACAAAGAACTCAAACAGATTTACAGGAAAAAATCAAACAAGCCCATTCAAAAATGGGCAAAGGATATGAACAGACACTTTACAAAAGAAGACATACATGAGGCCAACAAACACATGAAAAAATGCTCATCATCATTGGTCATTAGAGAGATGCAAATCAAAACCACATTGAGATACCATTTCACGCCAGTTAGAATGGCGATCATTAAAAAATCTGGAGACAAATGCTGGAGAGGATGTGGAGAAATAGGAACACTCACACTGTTGGTGAAAGTGTAAATTAGTTCAACCATTGTGGAGGACAGTGTGGCGATTCCTCAAGGACCTAGAAGTAGAAATTCCATTTGACCCAGCAATCTCATTACTGGGTATATATCCAAAGGACTATAAATCATTCTACTATAAGGACACATGCACACGAATGTTCATTGCAGCACTGTTTACAATAGCAAAGACCTGGAACCAACCCAAATGCCCATCAATGATAGACTGGACTGGAAAAATGTGGCACATATACACCATGGAATATTATGCAGCAATCAAAAATGATGAGTTTTTGTCCTTTGTCAGGACATGGATGAATCTGGAGAAAATCATTCTCAGCAAACTGACACAAGAATAGAAAAGAAAATACCGCATATTCTCACTCATACGTGGGTGAGAAATATGAGAACACATGGACACAGGAAGGGGGTCTACTACACACTGGGGTCTATTGGGGGGAATGGGGGAGGGACCATGGGGGGGGAGCTGGGGAGGGATAGCCTGGGGAGAAATGCCAAGTGTGGGTGAAGGGGAGGAAGGCAGCAAAACACACTGCCATGTATGTACCTATGCAACTATCTTGCATGTTCTGCACATGTACCCCAAAACCTAAAATGCAATTAAAAAAAAAGAAATGTGTCAAAAAACTCAAAGAACATGAGTATTTTCAGCCAATATGTTAGAAAGCTCCACCAATCACAGCATATTCTCTGCTAAGGTTTTGTAATTCCCATATGCAGACCGCTGTTCCTTGAAGAAGGGAAGGGAAAAAAAGGCCCTGCTCCCAAATATTGCTGGGTGAGCTGAAATCTGGGAACATTCCCAAGCTAGATTAGATACCAAATAATTCTGAACAGAATTACATTATACTCTAAATATGCTACTTTTTCCTTACATGACTGATATTTCACTTCTTCATGATACCAAGCCCATTGGTATTTCATACCATAGATAACTCATACTTTGTAACCTGTCCTTCGGTAACCAAGAGTCAACAAAATTAGTCATTCATAAAGAGTAAATTTATGAACCATCAATCTGTTTCCCTTGATGTTGGCAATCAGTTTGTTTTGATTTTATTATGAAAGTAGTTAGGAAAAATAATGAAGATGATATCCAGAAAACACTGTTAATTACCGACTCAACACCTACAATTCTTCATTCAAAAGAAAAATACTGAGACTTGCTTTCCCAAATGTCAATCAGGACCCCTAATCAGTGGCATCCACTGAGTGCCTACAAAAATGGAGAATTTCAGGCTCACTCCAACACATGAAATACAATGTCTTTTAACAAGAATCCTAAGTAGAGGAAATACACATAAGTTTAAGGACACGGCTGGAGCCCCTCAAGGGATTCTGGGGATGGGACAGCTAGGGTCCCTTCAACCCTAGATGTGCCACAGGACCAAGGGCTCTTGGAGGAAATTGATTTTAGGTGTGTTGCACCCGTCTTGTTTCTCGAGGAGTGACCCAACTCTGGATGAGCAGTTGATTATGACACCTTCAACTGGGAGCCAAACCCCACTACACTGAGGCTTTAAAAAGCACCAGGAAAACAAAGAGTGTGTGGCGCTGCAGCCCCAAAACTGAGCCAAACGCAGACCTGCATCAGAAGGCAGGCGGACTACAGAGAAACCGCGCTGGAGTGCACTGGCCACACTCGTGTCATCATGTCACACCCACATACAAACACACACTGATCAACACACTCAGAAAGGCATTAGCATACACACATTCACGTACACATAGAAAGACACGCGGAGACATCCAAGGGCCACATGGATACACACCCTGCCAGGCAGCTCCTGAGTCTGCGGTGTTCTGCTCTGTGCCGGGAAGCACCTCGGAGACACAGCAGCCCCACAGCAGGAAGGCAGGCCTTACCTGGAGATCCCAGCCGGAAGGGCTTTCAACGAGAGGCACCTTCACACTCTCTGGGCCGGCCTGAAGCATCGTGGGGATACTTGGGGAACGCTGTGGACATCCCTGAAGCCCCGCTAGATCTTGTTTCATTCTGGTTCGGCCTGACGGATTGCTAAAATCTCAGGACTCAGCGATGATCGCGTAAAGGTCCGTGACCCAACATTGAGGCACTGAAACGGAGGGACCCCGCTTCCTGAAGACCCTGAGATCGTTCCCCAAGCAACAACCTGGGTTTCACTGTGACGCGATCCCCGGCTCAGCGCAGCCGCTTGTGACAGGCGGCTTGCGCATGCGCTTTCGCGTGCCCAGCTGGGGAGCCGCAATGTTGGCGCTGTCCAGCTGCTGCCGCACAGGTAAAAGGTGGAGTCAGTGGCAGAAGCCGCGCCTGGATGGAGGCTGCATGCCACAAGCAGCACAGAACCCTAACAGTCCTGACCTCAGTACCTCCTTGAGCCCACACTTCGGTTGGAGGATCAGGGCACTTCACATCTCACAGCGGGCACTCTGGGTTTCAGCAGAAAGTTCCCCAGCCCCATGAGCTGACTTCCACATTTCAACCAGGGCCACCCACCACGGGGCCCTGCCTTGATATCCAAGGCCAGACACTCCTACTTCTCAGCACTACTGTCTGGTCACGGAGGGAACAACCACAAAGAGGCATCCAGTGAGTGCCTACAAGAAATGGAGAATTTTAGGCTCACTCCAACAAAAGATATACAATCTGTCTTTTAACAAGAATTTTAAATAGAGGAAATACACATATGTTTAAGGACACCCCTGGAGCCCCTCAAGGGTCATGGGGATGGGACAGCTAGGGTCTCTTCAGCTCTAGATGTGTCACAGGACCAAAGGCTCTTGGAGGAAATTGATTGATTGTACTTGTGTTGCACCAGTCTTGTTTCTCGAGGAGTGACCCAGCATCAGATTAGTAGGTGATTATGACAACTGCAGGTGGGAGCCAGTCCCCACTACACCGAGGCTTTGGAAAGCACCAGAAAAGCAAAAAGTGCGGGGCGCCACAGCCCCCAAACTGAGCCAAACAGCAGACCTGCATCAGAAGGCAGGCGGACTACAGAGAAACCGAGCTGGAGTGCACTGGCCACACTCGTGTCAGCATGTCACACCCACATGCACACTCACACACTGATCAACACACTCAGAAAGGCACATTCATACACACACTCATGTACACACAAAAAGACACCCGGAGACATCCAAGGGTCGAACGGAAACACACCCTGCCAGGCAGCTCCTGAGTCTGCGGGGTTCTGCTCTGTGCCAGGAAGCACCTCGGGGACAGAGCAGCCCCACAGCAGAAAGGTAGGCCATACCTGGAGATCCCAGCCGGGAGGGCTTTCAACTAGAGGCACCTTCACACTATCTGGGCCCTCATGAAGCATCGTGGGGATACATGGGGAACGCCGTGGACATCCCTGAAGCCCCATTATATCTTGTTTCATCCTCGTTTGGCCTGATGGATTCCTAAAATCGCAGGACTCGGCGATGATCGCGTAGAGAAAGGGTCCATGGCCCAACATTGAGGCACTGCCACGGAGGTCCCCCGCTTTTCTGAGCCTCTGAGATCGTTCCCCAGGCAACCTTGGCTTTCACTGTGACGCAATCCCCGGCTCAGGGCAGCTGCTTGTGACAGGCGTCTCGCGCATGCCCTTTCGCTTGCCCAGCTGGGGAGATGCAATGTTGGCGCTGTCCAGCTGCTGCCGCACAGGTGCAAGGTGGAGTCTATGGCAGAAGCGTCACCTGGAAGCAGGCTGCGTGCCACAAGCAGCGCAGGACCCTGACAGTCCTGACCTCCTTGAGTCCACACTTTGGTTGGATGATGAGGGTGCTTCAGATCTGACAGGGGGCACTCTGGGTGTCACCAGAAACTTCCCCAGCCCCATGAGCTGACTGCCACATTTGAACCAGGGCAACCTACCAAGGGCCCTGCATTGATCTCCAAGCCCAGGGCCTCCTACTTCTCAGCACTACTGTCTGGGCATGGAGGGAACAACCACAAAGAGGCAAGCCCAGTGTGCAGCAGAGGTGGTGACACCTGCAACTGGCTTCCCTTAGGGGACGATCAGGTGTAGAGGACCTCTCCAAAGTTCTCTGAGGTGAATCAAAGCCCGAGACAGATATCCTGGCATGCCTTCGAGAACCCCCAAGAAAGCAAAGCACAAGAAGATCACATCTGTGAACTGAAGAGTTTCTGTGCTACAGTCCAAGCCTTTTTCAGGGATTCCTGCTTGAGAATCCAGGAGCCCACAAAAGAGCAAACCGCACCAATCCCCAAACCGGCATCACTACCTGCCACCTGGCATACACCCAGACAACCCGTCTTTTTAGCTCCGACAAATTCCTGGCATTCAACGGGTTCAGGTTCATTCATAGGTCCTACAACAAAAAGACCTCAATCAAACTCATGTCAAACACACACACACACACACACACACACACACACACACACACAGTAGTCCTGAGAAATACTAATGATTTGATTCCTACAGTAAAAAGACCTCAATCAATCTGCTATTTCAACGACAATTATTAAGACACAGCAGATACTCATATAGGTTTAAATAATTAATAAAATAATTGGAAGCTCTCTATGCTAATAACTACATTTTCCAATTCATCATCCTCAACTCCATCCTTAACCTCCACAAAATTTTTTTGAATTAGTTTCTTCTTCATTATAGAAGATTGTTATTGTTTTCTTTATTTTTTGTGTCGATTACACTATTGTATTAGACTCATGATTGGTGTGTCATTTTTGCCATACTCCAAAAGATATACTGACTTCCAAATTATTCGTGTGTACCTCCTGAACATGGAACTACTTAGTACTTTATCCTATATTTTTGGAAACTTAACTTTTAGGTTAGCTCCCAAAACATTGTACATAAACTGCCTCAAAAATATTAGCCAATTACTTCCAAGTTTCATAGATTTGTGGAAGGACTTTCTCCTTCTCTACTACATTTTTTCCCCAATCTTTTTCACTGGTGGTATGGAAAATCTCATATAATTTAAAACTTCCTGCCATTCTTTGAAATATTAAGACAAGTAACATTCTCAGTAATGAAAATAGATGACATTATTTGGAGGTAAATATTTTAAAAGGTATAAAATATATTAAAATATATTAAACAACTAATATATTTGCTTTCTCAAACTATGTTTATTCTTTTGGAAATCTATATAGAATTTAGAAGGTAAAAATTTAATTTTTGAAATAAATATTTAAAAACCTGACAACACTCATATTTTTGTCTTCTCAGTATGTTTAGTATTTCAGAAATATTTAATTTGTGTGTACTTAGTAAATTTGACAGTGCTTTACAAGAGGACCATTTTTTAAAGTAACCAGAACGGGTTCCCTTACAAAGTCCCTGTAACAACTGCAGGAACCTTTGTGCCACTGTCCTTTCAGAGTCTGATGCCTCCTTTAAATTATCTTTTTGTTCACCCATTCACTTGCCCACCCCACCCAGAGCTCTGATCAATGTCTTCTGGACTCTTGTGAAGAGCCTATATGCTGCATCAGCTATGATTCCTGATGAGAATTAGGACTTATAAAAAGAATAAAATGGTAGAGACAACAAAGAAAGGAAAACAGAACAGAAGCTAAAATCCTCCTGGGCCATCCATTTACCCTTTTTTATTTCACCAGAGAGAAGCATTTAACCAAAATTTCAACATTTAGAATAGGGTAAGTGAGCTTGGAAACTTTATTATTTTGACATAAAGCATCATAATCTTAGTACAGAGTGTTTAGATCAAATTGCTTTTTTGATCTAAAAAGAGACTGTTGTCAACATCTCTTTTCCAGAAAAAAGCAATTCTGTGTCAGATTATCACTCTTATTTACGTCTATATCCAGAGTATAACCATCCGTGAGAGCTTAATTAGTGGATGAAATTTGTTTGCAAGATACTGTTTCCACTAAAGAATGTTTTAAGAAAGGTTTTATCTTGCAATTATTTTCACATGTCTCTCTGTGGTGAGAATATAATAAACATTGACAGTTAATCCCAAAGGACAAGGTTTTAGCATCCAACTTACCTGACAAGGTTTTTCTTGTCTCCAAGTCCCTCAGAAGTTGCATATTCAGTTCTTCAATTTTCAGCCTTGGCCTTCTTTGGCAACACAGACTGCCCTTGTCTTCTCTCTCTTGGAGCTCTTTGCAGACACACAAGGGATAATAAAATAAAATAAAACCAATCAAAACTTGGATATGATGGAAACAATTTTCGGCAAAAAGATTTCTCAAACTTAACACTGTGTAAAGTGCTTAATTTTTTCCAACTACATGTTTTCTTCCTCAGGAAAAAAAGCAATGTTTTCCTCCTCTGGTTCTCTGAAGAACAAATAGACATATACCTAGTGTTTAATTAATGATAAAATTAAATTTCTTCTGTTCAACATTCTTGCTTAAGTTAGGTCCCTAAAAACTTAGCACTTTCTGATTAATACAGTATAGGACCACCTTATTTTGTTAACATTTATGCAACAGGAGTTGAAAAGTAACCAATTCAATATACTTTATAATACTTTACCTGTAAATGATCATATAACTGATTGAAGATATGAATTCTGGAAAATCATTTTAAAAGATTATCTTAATATTTCTTTATTGTTTCTAGTTATAATTTACTCCAAGCATTTCTGGTTTCATAATTTGTCACAAATAACTTCTACAGCTGAAATGCTCAACCTGGGAGCAACTACACACAACATTTTCCCACATACACATATGCATATTCATGCTTACATAAACAATTTCTAGGCAACTGAGAAGGGCTAAAGGAAAACTTCTCACATATTCAAAGTCCTAGAGAATGTATAACCAACTAAAATGTCTTATAAAAGATCATGCCTTGATCTCCAAGCCCAGGGACTCCTTCTCAGCACTACTGTCTGGACATGGAGGGAACGACCAGAAAGAGGCAAGCCCAGTGTGCAGCAGGGGTGGTGACACTTGGTACTGGCTTCTCATGGGGGCAGATCAGGTGTAAAGGACATGTCCAAAGTTCTCTGTGGTTAATCCAAGCCCGAGACAGATGTCCAGGCATGCCGCTTAGAACCCTCAAGAAAACCAAGCACAAGAAGATCACATTTGCGATCTGAAGAGGGCCTGTGCCAGAGTCCAAGCCTCCTTCAGGAATTCCTGCCAGAGGAGCCAGGAGGAACCCCCAAAAGGGAAAACCACCCCAACCCCCTCACTGCGATTACCACCTGCCACCTGGCATACACCCAGCCAACAGCAGTCTCCTTAGCTCCGTGAAATCCCTGGCATTAAACAGGTTCAATATTGATACAACCCATAGGTTCTACAGCAAAAAGACCTCAATCAAAATCACATCAAACACACACACACACACACACAGAAAGTTAGTCTTGATAAATACTAATAGGTTTAGTCTACAGCAAAAATACCTCAGTCAATCTGGTATTTCACAAACAATTAGTAAGACACTGCAGATACTCACGTAGGTTTTAATAATTAATAAAACTCTCACCAGCTCTCTATGTTTATAATGTCTGTTTCCAATTAATCATCCTCAAATCTATCCTCAACCTCCCCAAATTTTCTTGAATTAAATTCTTCTTCATTACAGAAGACTGTTACTGTTTTTTTTTATTTTTGTTGTGTCGTTTACACTATTGTATTAGACTCATGATTGGGGTGTCATTTTTCCCACACCGCAAAAGATATACTGCCATCCGAATTATTCATGTGTATCTCTTGAACATGGAACTGCTTAGCACTTTACCATATATTTTTAAAAGCTTAACCTTCAAAATAGCTTCCAAGACATTCTTCATAAACTACCTCAAACATATTAGCCAAGTACTTTCAACTTTCTTAGATTTGTTGAAGGACTTTCTCTTTCTCCACTATAATCTTTACTCGAACTTTCTCACCAGTGGTGTGAAAAATCTTATAAAATTTAAGACTTCATTTCATTCCTTGAGTAATTAAGACAAGTGACATTCTCAATAATGAAAATAGGTGATATGATTTCAAAGTAAATGTTTAAAAAATGTAACAGCAACTAATATATTTGTTTTATCAAAATATGTTTATTGTTTTTGAAATCAAAATAGAATTTTATAGGTAAAAATTTAATTTTTAAAGTAAACGTTTAATAACCTAACAACACTAATATTTTTGTTTTATCAATATGTTTATTATTTCAGAAATGTTTAATTTGTGAGTAATCAGTAAATTTGACAGGGTTTTACCAGACAACAATTTTTTAAAGAAATCAGAACGGGTTCCCTTACAAAGTCCCTGTAATGACTGTAAGAACCATTGCACCACTGTCCTTTCAGAGTCTGATGCCTCTTTTAAATTAGCTTTTGTTCACGCATTCACTTGCCCACTCCACCCAGAGGTTTGATCACTTTCTTCTGTACTTTTGGGAACAGCCAATGTGCTGCATCAGCTAAGATTCCTGATTGGTGTTAGGACTGATTAAAAGAAAAGAATACCAGAGGAAACAAAGTAAAACAGAACAAAAACTCAAATCTTCATGGGCCATCTTTTCACCATTCTTTGTATCACCAGAGAGAAGTATTTAACCCAAATTTCAACATTTAGAATAGGCTAAGGGAGCTTAGAAACTTTATTGTTTTGACATAAAACATCATAACTTTCATACAAAGTGCTTAGATCAAATTGCTTTTTTGGCCTCTAAAGAGAGACTGTTGTCAACATCTCTTCTCCAGAAAAAAGCAATTCCCTGTGTCAGATTATCACTCTTATTTACATCTACATTCAGAGTATAACCATGTGTGGGAGCTTAATAAGTGGATGAAATCTTTTCTGAAGTCCTGTTTCCTCTAAGGAATATTTTAAGAAAGGTCTTATTCTGCAATTATTTTCATAATTATTTCTGTGGTGGGAAAATAATAAACATGAACAGTTCATTCCTAAACACAAGGTTTTAGCATCCAACTTACCTGACAAGGTTTTCTTTTTCTCCAAGTAGGCCCTTGCAAAGTCGCATATTCAGTTCTTCAAAGTTCAGCCTTGGGCTTTTTTTGCAACACAGACTTCCTTTGTCTTCTTTCTCTAGGAACTCTTTCTGGACACACAAGGGATAATATAATGAAACATGACCAATCAAAACCAGTATACGATAGAAACAATTTTAAGCAAAAACATTTCTCAAACTTAACACTGTGTAAAGTGCTTAACTTCTTCCAAACACATGGTTTCTTCCTCAGAAGAGAAGCAATGTTTCCCTTCGGGGATTCACTGAAGAAAAAAATATACATATATCTAATGTTTTATTAATGATAAAAATAAATTTCCTCTGTTCAATATTCTTGCTTAACTGTGGTCCTTGAAAGCTTAGCTCTTTCTAATTAATTCAGTATAGGACCACTGTATTTTGTTAACGTTTATGGAAAGGGAAATGGAAAGTAGCAAATTCAATATAGTTTATAGTACTTTATCTGTAACTCACCATATCACCTATGGAAGAAATGAATTCTGGAAAATTATTTTAAAGGATGATCTCAACCTTCCTTATTTGTTCCTAATCATGATGTACTCAGAGCCCTTCAGGTTTCATAACTTATCTCAAATGACTTCTACAGCTGAAATGCTCAACATAGGATAACTGCACACATCATTTTCCCACATGCATGCATGCCTATTCATGTTTATGTAAACAAATGTTTTGCAAGCAACCAAAAAGAGCAAAAGCAAAAGCTCTCACATATCTGAAAACCTAAAGAATGTAAAATCAACTGAATCATCTTACAAAAAATCATTTAAAATTAATTCATTTAAAATTCACATCCTATATTTCAGAGAACATTTACCATTCTAAAGATTATACAGAAATGTGTCAAAGAACCCAAAGTACCTGAGTATTTGCAGCCAATATGTTAGAAAGCTCCACCAATCACAGCACATTCTCTGCGAAGATTTTGTAATTCCCATATGCAGACCGCTGTTCCTTAGAGAGTGGAAGAAAAGGGAAGCCCTACTCTCAAAAATTATGCAGACAGCTGAGATCTAAAATCATTCCCAAGCTAGATTAAATATCAAATAATTCCAAACAGAATTACATTATACTTTAAATATATTAATTTTTTCTTACATGATGATATTTTACTTGTTTATGTAAAGAAGCCCACTGTTATTTCATACCATGGCTGACTTATACATTGTAATCTGTCCTTAAATAACCAAGAGTCAACTAAATGAGTCATACAAAAAGAATAAATTTATGAATTATCAATCTGTTTCCCTTGATGTTGGCAATCAGTGTCTTTTAATTTTATTTAAAAAGTAGGAAGAAAAATGAAGAAGATATCCAGAAAAGAGTTTTAATTGCAGACTCAACACCTACAATTTTTACTTCAAAAGAACAATACTGAGACTTGCTCCTTCAAATGTCAATCAAGACCCCTAATCAGTGGCATCCACTTAGTGCCAACAAAAAACACAGAATTTCAGGATCACATCAACACACTAATTAGAATCTGTCTTTTAACAAGAATCCTAAGTAGAGGAAATACACATAAGTTTAAGGACACCACTGGAGTCCCTCAAGGGATCCTGCGAATGGGACAGCTAGGGTCCCTCCAGCCCTAGATGTGCCACAGGACCAAGGACTTTTAAAGAAAATTGATTGTAGGTGTGTGGCTTCCATCTTGTTTCTTGAGGAGTGACCCACCTCTGGATAAGCAGGTGATTATGACACCTACAGGTGGGAGACAGAACCCACTACAGTGAGGCTTTGGAAAGCACCAAGAAAACAAAGAATGTGGGGCTTCGCAGTTCCCAAACTGAGCCAAATGCGGGCTGGCAGCAGAAGGTAGTTGGACTACAGAGAAACCGTGCTGGAGTGCACTGGCCACCCTGGTGTCAGCATGTGTCCCCCACACACACATGCACACACTCATCAACACGTTCAGAAAAATACATGCATACAAACACTCACATACACACAGAGAGATACAAAGAGACATCCAACACTCGAACGAAAACACGCACTGCCAGGCAGCTCCTGATGCTGCGGGGTTCTGCTCTGTGCCAGGAAGCCCCTCAGGGACAGAGCAGCCCCACTCCAAGCAGGCAGGCCTTACCTGGAGATCCCAGCCAGGAGGGCTTTCAACGAGAGGCACCTTCACACTGTCTAGCAGGTCCGAAACATCGTGGGGTTACTTGGGGATCGCCGTGCACATCCTTGAAGCTCCGCCAGATCTATTTTCTGCCTGATTTGGCCTGCAGGATTCCTAAAATCGCAGGACTCGGCAATGATCGCTCAGGGAAAGGGTCCGTTGCCCAACGCTGAGGCCCTGTCAAGGAGGGCCCCTGCATTGCGAAGCCACTGAGATCGTTCCCCAGGCAACCGTGGCTGTCACTGTGACGCGAGCCCCAGCTGAGGGCTGGCACTTGTGACAGGCATCTTGCGCATGCGCTTTCGCGTGCCCAGCTGTGGAGCCGCAATGTTAGCGCTGTCCAGCTGCTGCGAAACAGGTGCAAGGTGGAGTCGGTGGTAGGGTCGGCGCCTGGAAGGAGGCTGCGTACCACAAGCAGCGTAGGACCCTGACAGTCCTGACTTCAGTACCTCCTTGAGCCCATTCTTCGGTTCCGGTCAGGTGGAGAATGAGGGCGCTTCAGAACTGGAAGCGGGCACTCACAGTGTCAGCAGAACGTTCCCTGGCCCCATGAGCTGACGGCCACATTTCGACCTGGGTTACCCACCAAGGGGTCCTGCCTTGATCTCCAAGCCCAGGGAGTCCTGCTTCTCAGCACTACTGTCTGGACATGGAGGGAACAACCACAAACAGCAAGCTCAGTATGCAGCAGAGGTGGTGACACCTGGAACTGACTTCCCATTGGGGTCGATCAGGTGTAGAGGATGTCTCCAAAGTTTTTTGTGGTGAATCCCAGCCTGAGACAGATTTCCAGGCATGCCACTGAGAACCCCCAATAAAACCAAGTACAAGAAGGTCACATCTTCGATCTTATTTTGTATCTTTTATTCAAGTGTCCTTAGTGTTCTGTAGAAAAGTGTATTAATGATGCCAACCTAATAAAGATGGTTCAGAGCTCTGATGCAGAAACTATTAAGCATGTGCTTTCACATAAGCACCAGAAATGAAAATACAACATCAAGAAATTTGTGAGTTTAATTTGTAAAAATATTTGCTTTGCAAAATATCTAATATCATCTTAATTCCGAAAGGTATAACTTGGATATAATTATAATTGTTCAAAAAAGAGAAAATTAATCTCAATAAATCCAAGAAAATTAATCTCTTTCTCCATTTAAACTTACATATAAATAAGCAAATTAAACTATTCTCTATAATCAACCCCAGTTAAGAGTAATGTGTCAAACTGTTACTGCACTAATGCATTTTACTGTCAATCTATGATATTTACTTGGGCTTTCTAATTTACTTTTTCACATTTCCTATATCTGTATAATATATTCTACTAGAAACTCTCCAGTGTTTTCTAAGGTGTGTGTATAAAATAAAAGTCTTTCCACATTAATTACATCCATAGGGTTTCTCCCCGATATAAAGTTTGAGGCACCCCTAGAGAGTTTCCCTTTAATATAACTTTTCCAGTGTACAGAAAATCTGTGATATAGGTAAAGTATTGTGCCTTTCCTTATATTTGTAATGTTTATCTTCAGTAAAATTATCTTGTGCCTTTTAAGGGTTATATTTTGTGAAGCATTCTTCAACAGTCATGACATTTCTACCACTTTTATTTGGTATTAAATTACTAATGTAGACTGTGATGTCGGCATTCATTAATGATTTTTCCACATTCCATATCTTGGTAGGGTTTCTCTCCAGAATGAATTAACTTACATTAAAAGTTAAGCACAAATTGAAACCTTTGCTGCATTCCTTATAATTGTAGGAGTTCTCTATTATGAATAATCTTACATTCAGTAAGGATTGAGCATTGATCAAAGACTTAACAAATTCTTCACATTTCTAGGGTTTTTCTCCAAATAAATTATCTTATGTTTAGTAAGGTTTGAGAAACAGTTAAAGGCTTTGCCACCATTTTCTCATTTGCAGGGTTACTCTCCAGTATGAATTATCTTGTGTCCAGTAAGATGTTAGCTCTGGTTAAATTTTTGCCACATTCTTCACATTTGTAGCATTTCTCTCCAGTATGAATTCTCTTATGCTTAGTAATGATGAAGTCATGCATAAAAGTTATTTTTACATTCTTCATGATTGTAGGATTTCTCTCTTTGTTATCATGTTGAGAAAAGTATGAGAATCAGTTAAAAGTTTAATGACATTTTCACATGAGTAGGGTTTTCTTCCAGTATGAATTATCTTGTGTCTAGTGAGATGTGAGCCCTGGTTGAAGGCTTTGCCACATTCTTCACATTTGTAAGGTTTCTGTCCAAAATGAATTATCTTATGTTTAATAAAGGGTGAGCACTGACTAAAGGCTTTGCTACACTATTCATATTTGTAGGATTTCTCTCCAGCATGAATTCTCCTATTTTGAATAAGGTTTGAGAATCAGTTGAAGGCTTCGTCACATTCTTCACATTTGTATGGGTTCCAACTGTACACAAAAGTAAAACTTTGTAGTATTTTAATTATTGGGCAGAAAACAATTGTGCCTTACAATTTGAAAGACATGAAAATTAAAACAGCTATACATTTATGACATATTTAGTGACATTATTAGTTGAGGGCAGATAAAATGAACAAGATTTTTCATATGCAACTGAGTGCAAGTTACCAGTTTAAAACATGCAGTTGTAACTTTAAAAGATTCAATCTAATTTAAATGGTAATTGTAAAGAAATGCAGATACAAAAAAGAAAATAAAAAAGCAAAGTATGCCCCTACATATATCCACAAGACATCAATGAATACAAAGTAAATAGGGTCAAATAGCTACAAGAGCCAAATAAAAAAATAAAATGGTAATTGTTATAAGTCATTACCTTTCAGTAAAGTACTAAAATATTCATGGACTAAACTTCCCAATCAAAAGAGAAATGTAAATTAAATAATTTTTTAAATATAGAAAACAAAATCCATGTATATCATGTCTCCAGGAGACTCGCCTCAGATCTAATGATGAAAATAGACTGAAAGTGGCAGGATGGAAAAAAGCATTCCAAGCAAATGTTAATCAAATGAGAGGCGGAGAACTAACTACATTAAATCAAAAGCTGTCATATTTAATAAAATATAGTTTAAGTCAAAACTCAACAAGAGACAAACATGGACATTAAATTATAATAAAATGGTTCATTCACTGGGAAACTATTTATATCTCCTAACAGGGTTCCCAAATATATAAAGCAAGCATTGACAGAAATGAAGTAACATAATAATGGGAGAATATTTTAATACTTTTTAGTAATGAATAATAAAACAGGACAGAACATTAATAAGGAAACAAGGACTTGAAAGCACTATAAAGCAATTACACCTAAAAGACATATACGAACACACCACACAACAGCAGAATACACAATCTTTTCAGTAGCTCCTAAGAAAATTCTCCTAAATGAAACACCTGTTATCTCACAAGACAAGTCTTAATAAATTTCTAAAACTTAAATCTTACACACTATTATTTTGCCTAAAACTTAATGAAATAAAAAATCACTAACAGAAGAAAAACCAAAAAATTTCACAGCACATCAAGAAGCATATCCATCACAATCAAGTAGGCTTCATCCTGGGGATGCAAGGCTGGTTCAACATACTCAAATCCATAAATATAATGCTTCACATAAACGGAACCATAGACAAAAACCACATGATTATCTCAATAGATGCAGAGAAGACCTTTGACAAAATTCAACAGTCCTTCATGCTAAAAACTCTCAATAAACTAGGTATTGATGGAACGTATCGTAAAATGATGAGTTATATATGACAAAATTCAACAGTCCTTCATGCTAAAAACTCTCAATAAACTAGGTATTGATGGAACGTATCGTAAAATGATGAGTTATATATGACAAAATTCAACAGTCCTTCATGCTAAAAACTCTCAATAAACTAGGTATTGATGGAACGTATCGTAAAATGATGAGTTATATATGTCAAAGTTATATATGACAGCCAATATCATCCTGAATGGGCAAAAGCTGGAAAAATCCCTTTGAAATCAGGCACTAGACAAGGATGCCCTGTCTCACCACTCCTATTCAACACAGTATTGGAAGTTCTAGCCAGAGCAATCAGGCAAGGAAAGAAATAAAGGGTATTGAATTAGGAAAGTAGGAAATCAAACTGTCTCCATTTGCAGATGACATGATTGTATATCTAGAAGACCCCATAGTCTCAGCCCAAAATCTTCTCAAACTGATAAGCAACTTCAGCAAAGTCTCAGGATAAAAAATCAATGTGCAGAAATCACAAGCATTCCAATAGACCAATAACAGATAAACAGAGAGCCAAATCAAGAGTGAACTACCATTCACAATTGCTACAAAGAGAATAAAACACCTAGGAATACACCTAACAAAGGATGTAAACGACCTCTTCAAGGAGAACTACAAACCATTGCTCAATTAAATAAGAGAAGACACAAACAGATGGAGAAACATTCCAGGCTCATGGTTACGAAGAAGTAATATCATGAAAGTGGCCATACTGCCCAAAGTAATCTATAGATTCAACACTGGCCCCATCAAGCTACCAATGATCTTCTTCAGAGAATTGGAAAAAAACACTTTAAACTTCATAGGAAATTACAAGAGAGCTCTCAGAGCCAAGACAACCCTAGGTAAAAAGAACAAACCTGGAGGCATCACACTGCCAGACTTCAAGGTATACTACAAGGCTACAGTAATCAAAACAGCATGGCACTAGTACCAAAACAGAGACATAGACCAATGGAACAGAACAGAGGCCCCAGAAGAAACACCACACATCTGAAACTATCTGCTCTTTGACAAACCTGGCAAAAACAAGCAATGGGGAAGGGACTCCATGTTTAATAAATAGTGGTGGGAAATGTGCTAGGAATGTGTGGAAAGCAGAAACTGGATCCCTACCTCTCACCTTACACTAAAATTAACTCCAGATGGATTAAATATTTAAACATAAACCCTAACACCATAAAAACACTGGAGGAAAAGTTAGGGAAAACCATCCAAGACATAGGCATAGGTGAGGACTTCATGATTAAAACACCAAAAGCAATGGTAATAAAAGCCAAGATAGACAAATGGGGTCTAATAAAAATTCAGAGCTTCTGTACAGCAAAAGAAACCATCATTAGAGTGAATCAGCAACCAACAGAATGGAAAAAAAAATTGCAATCTACTCATCTGACAAAGGGCTAATAACCAGAATCTACAAAGAACTAAAACAGACATAAAAGAAAAACACAAATGACCCCATTAAAAAGTGGGCAAAGCTTATAAAATGACACTTTTTAAAAGAAGACATACATGAGGCCAACAAACATATGAAAAAATGCTCATCATCACTGGTCATTAGAGAAATGCAAATCAAAACCACATTGAGATATCATCTCACAGCAGTTAGAATGGCAATCATTAAAAACTCTGGAGACAATAGATGCTGGAGAGGATGTGGAGAAATAGGAACACTCTTACATAGTTGGTGGGAGTGTAAATTAGTTCAACCACTGTGGAAGACAGTGTGGCAATTTCTCAAGGATCTAGAAATACAAATTTCATTTGACCCAGCAATCTCACTATTGGGCATATACCCAAAGAACTATAAATTTTTCTGCATAAAGACATATGCACACGTATGTTCATTGCAGCCCTGTGTACAATAGCAAAGACCTGGAATCAACCCAAATGCCCATCCATGATAGAATGGACAAGGAAAATGTGGTACATACATATCCTGGAATACTATGCAGCCATAATAAATGATGAGTTTGTGTCCTTTGTAGGGACTTGGGTAAATCTGGAAACCATCATTCTCAGCAAACTGTCACAAGAACAGAAAGCCAAACACCGTATGTTCTTCCTCATAGGTGGGTGTTGAGCAATGAGAACACATGGACTCAGAGAGAGGAGCATCACACACTGGGAGCAGTTGATGGGGTCATAGGGGAGAGAGAGTGGGGAGTAGGAGTGCGGAGAGGGTGGAGAGGGGTAACGTGGCAAGAAATGCCAGATATAGTATGCACATAAAGTTAAATAAATAAAGTTTGTAAAAAATTGAACAAAATTTAAAAAGAAAAGAAATGAAAGTGCTTGGCTCTCCAGAGGTTTGATGAATAAATTCCTTTATTTTCTTAATGCTAAAAAATTCACAAAATATGAAAATTAAACAAAATATTCTTAACCATGATCTTGTTCAAAGGTTGGAAGACTTAATACTGTGAAGATGGCCATACTAACCAAAGTGATCTATCTACACATTCAGTACAATCCCTCTCAGACTCCAAATTTCACTTTTCCAAAAATAGAAAAACAACCTCCAGATAATATGGAATATCAAGAAACAACAAAGAGCTTGACTATTTAAAAAAGAAAAACAATATTGGAGGTGTGATGCTTAATGATTTCAAAATAAAAAATGAATGCAGGGTAATCAAAGCACTTTGGTACTGGCATAAAAGTAAAACCCTACATCAGTAAAACAGAATACAGCACAAATAAAAACTCTCTCATGTATGGTCAAATGAGTTATTAACACCATTTATTGTGGCATTATTCACAAAAGCCAATAGGTAAAAGCAACCCAAACTTCCCTCACCAAATGAATGGATACATATAATTTGGAATATAAAAAATAATGGAATATTACTCAGCTTTAAAAAAAATCTTTTAATATTTGTCATAACATAAATCTTGATGATACTATGTTAAATTCAATAAGCCTGTCAAATAAAGAAAAATACTGTATGAATCCACTTATAGTCCTTTTTTGAAAAAAAAAAGTAAAATGGATAAATTCCTGGAAACACACAACTTCTTAAGACTGAACCAGAAAAAAATATATACCTTAAATAGACTAATAACAAGTAATAAAATTCACTGAGTAGCAAAATATTTTCAAACAAACAAACAAACAAAAAGAACAGATGGGTTTAGAGACAAATTTTGCCAGAATCAGAAAGAAGGGCTGATATCAATTTTATGGAAACTATTCCAAAAATTTATGGAATTTTTGGATTGAAAAAATCAATATTAAAAAGACTATGCTAACAAAAGCAAACAAGCAATCTACAGATTCAAAACATTTTCTACAAAATTATCAAAGTCATTTATCACAGAATTAGAAAAAATAATCCTAAATATTACATGGAACCAAAAAAGGATCCAAATAGCCAATGTAATCCTACGCAAAAAGAACTAAGCCAGAGGCATCATGTGTCTGACTTCAAATTATACTATAATGCTATACTAAATAAAACCGTATGGCATTGGTACAAAATCATACAGATAGATTAATGGAATGGAATAGAGAGTCCATTGCTAGCAAAGAAACAGCTAAAAAGAGAGAGAGAGAAAATTGTAAAAGAAAAAGGAATAAATAGAAAATAATAAAGCCACATACCTACAATCAAGTGATCTTTGACAAAGTTGGCAAAAGTAAACAATGGGGAAGGGTATTCTATTCAATAAATGTTATGGGAAAAATTGACTAGGCAAAAGAATGAAACAATCCCCATCTCTCTTCATATACAGACTTTTATTCAAGATGCATTAATAACTTAAATAAAAGACCAGAAACTATAAAAACCCAGAAGAAAATTTAGAAAAAACTCTTCTAAACATTAGCCTTGACAAATAATTTGTGACTCAGACCTCAAAAGCAAATGCAACTAACAAAATATACACAAAGGGGACTTCAACTAAAGAGCACAGTAAAAAAAAATAGTCAACAGACTAAACAGACAAATTACATAATAGGAACAAAATATTTGCAAACTTTGCATCTGACAGAGGACTAACAACCATAATCTACAAAAAACACTAACAACTCAACTACAACAAAGAATAAACAACCCCATTTTTAAAAGTGCAAAGGATATGAACAGACATTTCTCAAGAGAAGACATACAAGTGGCCACCAAACATATGAAAAATTGCTCAACATCACCAGTCATCAGAGAAATTAAAATTAAAACTGCAATCAAGTTCAGGTGCAGTGGCTCATGCCTGAAATCCCAACACTTTGGGAGGTTGAGGCAGGAGGATCACCTTAGGTCAGGAGTTTGAGACCAGCATGACCAATATGGTGAAACCTCATCTCTACTGAAAATACAAAAATTAGCCAGGTGTGGTGGTGGGAGCCTGTCATCCCAGCTACTTGGGAGGCTGAGGCAGGAGAATTGCTTGAACCTAGGAGGCAGAGGATGCAGTGAGCCAAGATCACACTACTGAACTAGTCTGGGTGACAGAGTGAGAATCTATCTCAAAAAACAAACAAAAACCCACACACACAATAAGATATCATCTTACACAGTCCAAATGGATATTACTACAAACACAACAGATGTTGGTGTGGATGCAGAGAAAAATGAATGCTTATTCACTGTTGGTGGGAACGTAAATTAGCACAACCTCTATAATAAATAATATACAGCTTTCTCAAAGCACTAAAAATAGAGCTACCATTTGACCCAGTGATTATACTACTAGGCATCTACCTGAAAGTAAAGAAATAATTATGTAAAAAAGTTACTTTCACTCTTATGTGTATTGCATTCTTACTCATATAGTAAAGTCATGGAATTAACCTAAATGTCCATTAACAGTGGACTGGATTTTCGAAATGTGGTACATATACACCATAGAATACTATGCAGCCATAAAAAATGAAATCATGCTCTGTGCAGTAACATGGATACAGCTGAGACCATTATTCTAAGTGAAATAACTCAGAAACAGAAAATCAAATACCACATGTTCTCACTTAAAAGCAGGAGCTAAACAATGAGTACAACAGAACATAAAAATGAAAACAATAGATAGAGGAACTCCACAAGTGAGAGAATGGGAGGAGGCTGTGGTCAAAAAATTATCTGTTGGTAGTGAGCCATGATCATGCCACTGCACACCAGCCAGGGTGACAAAGCAGAAACGGATCACAAAAAAAAAAATCTGTTGAATACAATGTTTACTATTTCAGGAATAGGTACACTAGAAGCCAAACCAAACCTTAAATTAATATATTATGCAATATATCTATTTGACAAATATGCACATATAACCTATGGATCTAAATTTAAAAATGAAGGAAGTTTACAGTAGGAAACAACACCTACATCTTTTTTAAAAAAAGATCTCAGCTGGGCGTGCTGGCACACACCTGTAGTCCCAGGTACTCAGGAGGCTGAGACAGGAGAATTGCTTTAACCTGGGGAGCGGAAGTTGCAGTGAGCCAAGATCACACCACTGCACTCCAGCCTGGGTGACAGAAGGAGACTCTGTCTCAAAACAAACAAACAAACAAACAAACAAAAGCCACACAAAAAACCTAACTTTACATTTCAAAAACAAAAGAAAAAAAACTATAATTGGCAGAAGGAAAGAAATTACAAAGATTAGGGCATAAATAAATAAAATAGAGAATAAAAAACATTTAAATCAGCAGGGCATGGTGGCTCACACCTGTAGTTCTAGCAGTTTGGGAGGTTGAGGCAGGCAGATCTCTTGAGGTCAGGAGTTTGAGAACAGCGTGGCCAACCTGGTAAAACCCTGTCTTTTCTAAAAATACAAAAATTAGCCAGGTGGGTGGGGTGCTCCTGTAATCCCAGCTACTCAGGAGGCTGAGGCAGAAGAATATCTTTAAGCCAGGAGATGGAGGTTGTATTGAGCCAAGATTGTGCCACCACACTCTAGCCTGGACAACAGAGTGAGACGCTGTCTCAAAAAAAAAAAATTAACCAATGAAACTAAAAGTTGATCTGGAAAAAAAAATCAAAATCGAAGCCCTTACCTAGACTAACAATGAAAAGAGAGATTATGTTAATAACATAAGAAATGAAAGAGATGACATTGCAACTGGTCTTACAGAAATAAACAGAATCATAAGGAGCTATTATGAACAGTTATACACCAACCAACTTGACAACTTAGAAGAAACGTGGAAATTACTAGAAACATATAACCCACCAAGATTGAATGAAGAATAAATAGAGAGCTTAAAGAGACCGGTAACAAATAGAGAAACTAAAGAAGCAATTTTTCAAAACTCTGAAATATAGCCTAGGACCAGATTACTTCACAGGTAAATTCTACCAAACTTTCAAAGAAAATTTAATATAAAATATCCTCAAATTCTTTGGAAAAAAAAAAACAGAAAAAGAGGTAACACCTTCAGAGTAATTTTATGAGGCTGAGCATCCCTGCTATCAAAGCAAGAAAATATACTGCTGAGAAGATGATTATAGGCAAATATCAATGAGGAAAGTGGTGTATGAATTAAATCTAAATAAATATGGTTACAAAAAATTGATTCTCAGCAAAATTTTTCAAAATCAAAAAAAATTAAAATGTTGTCACACAGCATTCTGGATAAAATCTCATTTATAGCCTCTGTCAGATATTGGTACTGAAGCTTACATTAATTGAGGAGTTTGCTTGAGCAGTCGTTTCTTCATTTATTGGGAACTGATATATCCGGATGCCATTGCTAATCAATTCAGTCATTACCTTACTCTTAAATGTCTGTAAGTCATGTGTAGAAACTGTGCCTGCTTTGGCAATCAGTGGTATAATGTTCACTATTATAAAGGAAGACAAACAAAATCTCGGCATCGAGGATTCATGGTTCATCCTGTAGTCTTTATAGTAAAGTCTTCACAGTCTCTGACAACAAATTGTGTAACTAGATAATCACTGGCTGTAATGCTTTCCTTAAATTATCAACACTTCTGAAGATTCACCTTTTATCCAAATTCCAGTTTAGAAGACTCAATCTTGTTTCTCTTTTAAAACTACCATACACTGCTACACATATGGAGGTAGTAAAATGTCAGTAGTAGGACAAAGTAAGTTATTTACTTTATTTTCAATTAAGCTGGGTGACAAAAGAAAAACTGAAAGAACTTTCATCAAAATTGTGGAAGGGAATTTGTCTTTCTACTTTTTACATCACTTTTTTCATGAATCAATTTTAATTAATGTCCCATTTTCACTCACTCTTGTCCCACCTAGATGTGTTTGCAGATAGATTTGCTTTAGTTTTCCAAAGACCACCTAAAAAGAATACAGATATTTTTGGTTACCATATTTTTTTTTTGAGACAGAGTCTTACTCTGTCACCCAGGCTGGAATGCAATGGCACAATCTAGGCTCACTACAACCTTCACCTCCTGGGTTCAAGCAAGTATCCTGCCTCAGCCTCCCAAGTATCTGGGATTACAGGCACCTGCCATCACCCCTGGCTAATTTTTGTGTTTTTAGTAGCGATGGGGTTTTACCATGTTGGCCAGGCTGGTTTCAAACTCCTGGCCTCAGGAGATTAGCCCACCTAGGCTTCCCAATGTGATGAGATTATGGGGTGAGCCACTGCACCCAGCCTGGTTACTTTATTCTAAAGGTCGTGTGTGTGTGTGTGTGTGTGTGTGTGTGTGTGTGTGTGTGTAAGAGCACCTTGCAAACAAATATGTTTATTTTTCTTTTATAAAAAGACATCATTTCCACTTTGGGAGTTGAGTATTTGCATAATTGAGGTCAAATTTTTACCCACAAAGTTTATTCCTAGTGCTTCGATATGATCACTCCTGTCTTTTGCATTTGCACTTAAACATAAACTTTGTAGAAAATAACAATATACAAGATTTTAAAACATTTCATTAGTTAAAATATCTTATTAAATTATAGCTCCACAAAATCAATATCTGCAATATAGTAGAAATATCTAAATACAAATTTTAGGCAGACTGCTTTTGTTTTAGATTGCTCAAAGCACATCTTTAAAAATAAAATCCATGAACAGGCCTTGAGTGGTGTTTCATGTTTGTAATCCCAGCACTTTTGGAGGCCAAGGTGGGTGGATCACCTGAGGTCAGGAGTTCAAGACCAGCCTGGCCAACATGATAAAACTCTGTCTCTATGAATAATACAAAAATTAGTCAGGTGTGGTGGCAGGTGCTTTTAATCCCAGCTACTCAGGAGGCAGAGGGAGGAGAATTGCTTGAACCTGGGAGGCAGAGGTGGTGGTGAGCCAAGATCATGCCACTGCACTTCAGCCTGGGCAACAAGAGCAAAACTTCATCTAAAACAAAATCCATGGACAAATCCAGGGCTTTAATATTAGAGTATAGACGTTCAAAATTGTGTAAACTTTAATATCCATAAATAAAAGCTTCTCCAGTAAGGACCAGACAATTGCTAAAGTAGACTCAGACCTAACATAAATGTTTGGGGTCATATTAATCAGAAAGCTGGAAAAGACATACTCCAGTGTGTGGGGTTCTTCATATCCCCCTGCCTTCTTTCTTGTCCTGACCAAAAATCACAGAGTGCCTTGGCCTCTCTGTGGCCCAGCCAGCTACAGAGTTTTCCCAGCAGGCTTGAAGCAAAACTGGGTTTTTGAACATTGCCAGCCACTAACCAACATATCTAGATTGTTCCCAAAACACTGCAAGAAACTGGTCCCCAGCCCTGAGCCAAATTTCTTAAACTTTCATAAAAACTCCATAACCTGCACTTTGGAAAGCCGAGGAGGATTGCTTGAGGCTAGGAGTGTAATACCAGCCTGACAGCATAGATCTTGTCTCTTCAAAAAATTTTTTTCATTAACCAGGTTTAGGGCCAAGCACGGTGGCTTATGCCTGTAATCCCAGCACTTTGGGAGGCTAAGGCTAGTGGATCACCTGAGGTTAGGAGTTCAAGATCAGCCAGGCCAACATGGTGAAACCTTGTCTCCACTAAAAATACAAAAATTAGCTAGGCATGGTGATGGGTGTCTGTAATTTTAGCTACTTGGGGGATGAGGCAGGAGAATCACTTGCATCCTGAAGTTGGAGGTTGCAGTGAGCCACATCATGCCATTGCACTCCAGCCTGGGCAACAAGAGCAAAACTTCATCTGAAAAACAATAATTAGACAAGTGTGGTCACAGCACCTGCAACTCCAGCTACTCAGGTGGCTAAGGTGGGAGGATCACTTGAGCCCAGGAAGTCGAGGCTGCAGTGAGCCATGGTCTGATGAAAAACAAAAACAAGCAAAAACCAAAGAACAATAACAAAAAAACTCCATAACCTGAACTCCTCACTGTGAACAAAGCTACATAGGACACCTCTTTTCTCCCGCTGTTCATCATGAGGATGGCGCAACATTTGTAACCTCCCTCATAAACACCTTGGAATGATTACCCTTGCATTTTAGTACTTTGGCCTGTGGAATTCCAACCAGCCTCAACTCAGGACCATTTGGGGCATAACCCTGTGGGAATTCCCCTGCTGCCACTTTTGGGGCAGCTCCAGCCAGCCTTGAAGTTGACACGACATAACATAGTGATGGTAAATTATTAACATACAGAAATAAAAATTTTGGCTGCCTTGGCACGGTGCCTCAAACCTAGAATCCCAAAACCTTGGGAGGCCAAGGTGAGTGGATCACCTGAGGTCAGGATTCGAGACCAGCCTGAACAACAGGATAAAACCCCACCTCTACTAAAAGTACAAAAACTAGCAGGGAATGGTGGCTCATGCCTATAATTCCAGCTATTCAGGAGACTGAGGCTGGAGAATTGCTTGAACCCAGGAGGTGAATGTTGCAGTGAGCCCAGATTTTGCCTGGGCAACATAGCTGCACTTCAGCTTGGGCAACAGAGAGAGACTCTGTCTTAAAAAAGAAAAAAAAAAGAAAAAGAAATTGAAACTTCCTATGTCAATAATTCCTCAGATGTTCAGATTTAAGGGGAAGGCATTCATAGCAAGAATTGATCAACTTGAAAAAGAAGACAGCCAGGTGCAGTGGCTCACACTGGTAATCTCAGCACTTTCGAAGGCCATGGCAGGCAGATTGCCTGAGGTCAGGAGTTTGAGACCAGCCTGACCAACATGGTGAAGCCCCATGTCTACTAAAAATACAAAATTAGTCAGGTGTTGGCAGGTGCCTGTAATCACAGCTACTCAGGAGGCTGCAGCAGGAGACTCGCTTGAACCTGAAAGGCAGAGGCTGCAGTGAGCCAAGATGGCACCACTGCACCACAGCCTGGGCAACAAGAGTGAAACTCCATCTCAAACAAAAAAAAAAAAGAAAAGAAAAAGAATACAAGCAGGGCATGGTGGCTTATGCCTGTAATCACAACATTTTAAAGGCTAATTCCAGCAGAGCACTTGAGCCCAGGAGTTCCAGACCCACTCTGACAATATGGCAAGACCCCATCTTTACAAAAGGTTAAAAAATAGCCAGGCATGTGGTCACACACCTGCCGTTCTAAACACTATGGGCCCAACTACTTGAAGCTAAGGTGGGAGGATCCCTTGAGCCAGGATGGTCGAGGCTGCTGTGAGCCTTGTTCATGCCACTGCACTCCAGACTGGGCAACAGAGTGAAACCTTGTCTCAAAAAAGAAAAGAGAAAAAGACAGTAGCCACGTACTCTTGCCTACATCTTTATATAATGGTCTTTGTGAAAATTAGAGATTTTATATTTCAGGAAAATGGCTTGATCATAATAGGTGACCATAAAATAAAGAGTGTGTATCCCTGACTATTGAATGTACCACTAATTAAGAACTTGAAACAACTCATAATTTAATTTAACTAGAAATCTAACTTATTTTAACTACTTCATGACATCTGAGATCACATACAAAGTCTCTTTCCAGTTTGAAAAATACATAGTAAAATTCAAGACTCATTGGATAAACGGAGCCCAACTTGAAACATTTTTTCTCTTTAAATAAAGTTGAAGACTAAATAAGGTTGTCTTCAACTATGTAAAGCTAAAGACTGCATGTTTTATTAGGTATGAGTGCAGAATAGAATCTGATAATATGACAATTTTCTTTACATGTATATTGGCTCTCTAGTTTTAAAAAAGAAGATATACTTTTAACCTTTTTTTGGAGAGAGGGTCTTGCTCTGTGGCGCTGTCTGCAGTATGGTGGCATGGTCATGGCTCACTGCAAACTCAACCTCCCAGACTGAAGTGATCCTCCCACATCAGCCTCCTCAGTAGCCAGGACTACAGGCACATGCTGCCATGCCTGACCATTTATTTTTTAATATTTTTGTAGAGACAGGGCCTCACTATGTTGTTCAAGCTAGTCCCCAACTTCCAGGCTCAGACAATCCTTCCTCCTCAGCTTCCCAAAATGCTGGGATTACAGGCATGGCCCACCATGTCTGGCTTTTCTAAATTTTTTATAAAAAATAATTTTAGACTTATGGAAGACTTTCATGAAGATTACAGAGAAAAAATTGAGGCATGATAATATTCCCAGGGCTGCACAGCTAGCAAGTAATAGGGTCAGGTTTGTGAAAGCAGGAAGCTTGAACGCACTGCTAATTTTTTTTTTGAGATGGAGTTTTGCTCTTGTTGCCCAGGCTTGAGGGCAACGGTATGATATTGGCTCACTGGAACCTCTGACTCCTGGGTTCAAGCAATTCTCCTGACTCAGCCTCCAGAGTAGTTGGGATTACAGGCATCTGTCAACACACCTGGCTAATTTTGTATTTTTTTAGTAGAGATGGGGTTTCACCATGTTGGTCAGGCTGTTCTCAAACTCCTGACCTCAGATGATCCACCCACCTCAGCCTCCCAAATTGCTGGGATTACAGGCATGAGCCACCATGCCTGGTCCTGCCCATGCTTTTAATAACAGAAAGTTCTACATCTTTATCACAAGGTCACAGACACCTAGCAAGTGATAAAGCAAATATTCAAAAGCCACTTCCACTGACAAGTCCTGTGACCTTTATATATACAAAAATTAAAATTATTTCTGTACAGACAAAACTACAACAATGCATGTTCTGGATTTCACAGACATTTAACAGACATATTCTGTACAATAAAACTGAACTACATAAACTGCTGAATAATTAGAAAAGTTAGTCAAATGAACAGAGTCTCATATCAGTTTTAAGATTTTGCTGAAACTATGAGGCTTAAGCAGCCTATTGAAAGAAGTCCACGTGTCCCAAGTTTTATGCTTTTCTTAGCTATTTCTATATAACAAGGAGTAGCTGCCTGCAGGCTCTTCAATTCTGAATCCTTTCTGATAGGATCTGTATCCAGGACCATAAACACCTTCTGGTTCACATCATCAGTGGTACTAGTCAAACATCAGTGGGATTATTTTATAGTATCATATAGTAAAGTTTATTTTAAAATTACAGGCATCCCCCACTATCGTTTTCCTTTCTTCTTTTTCTTTTCTTCTTCTTTATTCCTGCCTTCCTTCTTTCTCTGCTGGACTCCCTCCCTCCTCCCCTCCTCCCCTCCTCCCTACCTTCCTTCCTTTCCTTCCCTATTTTCCCTTTCCTATCTTCCCTTCCCTTTCCTTCTTTATCTCCCTTCCTTCTTCTTTCCTCCCTTCCTTCTTTCCACCCTCTGTCCCTTCTTCCCTACCTTCCCTCCATTCTTCCCTTTCTTTTTCCTTCCTCCCTCCTTCCTCCCTCTCTTCCTTCCCTTTCTTTCTTTCTCCCTTCCCATCCCTCCTTACTCCCTTTCCTTCCCTTCCCTCCATCCCTCGCTTCCTTCCATTTCTCTCTCTCTCTCTCTCTCTCTCTCTCTTTCTTTTGGCAGGGACTTGCTGTATTGCCCAAACTGATATGAAGTTGATTCACAGCAGCCTCAAACTCCTGGGCTCAAATGATTCTCCTACTTCAGTCTCCCCAGTAGCTGGGACTACAGGTGCACACCACCATGCCTGGATAATTTTTGTATTTTTCCTTTTAGAGATGGGGTCTCGCTGCATTTTTCAGGCTGGTCTTGAACTCCTGAGCTCAAGCAATCTTCCTGCCTTGGCCTCCCAAGATGCTGAGTTTATAGGCATGAGCCACAGAGCCCAGCCTACTTTGACTTTCCACAAATTCCCATAATCAACGGCAGTTCAAAAATATTAAATGAAAAATTCTAGAAATACACAATGTACAAGTTTTAAATTGCATGCTATTCTAAGTACAGTGATGTCACGTCACGTTGACCTACCCCATCTCAGCCTGGATATGAATTATCACACTATTTCCTTCATTTTATCTCATAGGCTTTGTGTTATCTCACATAATCATAAGAAGAGTGAGCACAGTACAATAAGATATTTTGAGGCCAAGCATGACAGCTAGGGCCTGTAATCCCAGCACTTTGTGAAACCAAGGCGGGTGGATCACCTGAGATTAAGAGTTCAAGACTAGCCTGGCCAACATGGTGAAAATCTGTCTCTACTAAGAATACAAAAAATTAGCCAGGCATGGTAGAGAGCACCTGTAATCCCAGCTACTTGGGAGACCGAGGCAGGAGAATTGCTTGAATCTGGGAAGCAGAGGTTGCAGTGAGCTGAGATCACACCACTGCACTCTAGTCTGGGCAACTAGGGCAAAACTCTGTCTTAAAAAAATATTTTGAGAGACACTGACAACACTTACATGACTTTTAATACAGTGTACTGTTATAATTATTTCATTATTAGTTATTATTGTTATCTTCAGTCTGCAACTAAGAAGCTAACAATAGTAACTTATAATAGAAGAGAACTGCATCTCATTTGTTAATAAAACTTTATCATAGGTAAGTATGCATAGAGAAAACATTGTACATACCGGGCTCTGTATCATGCATGGTTTCAGACATCCACTGGGGGGTCTTGGAACTTACCCCCAAGAGAACTACTACCATAGGCAAATGGCCATAATGTGAAAGGTAAGTCAAGCTTGAAATCTATCAAATGGGAATTTCCTTCTCCCACAACCAAAAAATTTATTTTGAAGCCCTAAACCCCAGTGCATCAGAATGTGACTTTAACTGAGATGAAGGCTTTAAAGAGGTGATTAAAATGTGAGACTGGGTCAGGTGTGGTGGCTTACACTTGTAATCTCAGCACATTGGGAGGCCGAGTTCTGCAGATCACTTGAGGTCAGTAGTTCAAGACCAACCTGGCTCAAATGGTGAAACCTTTTCTCTACTAAAAATACAAACATTAGCTGGGTGTGGTGGTGCATGCCTGTAATCCCAGCTACTCAGGAGGCTGAGACAGGAGAATCACTTGAACCTGGGAGGCAGAGGTTGCAGTGAGCCAAGATCACATCATGGCACTACAGCCTGGGCATCAAAAAAAAAAAAAAGAAAGAAAAGTCAGACTGTTATAGTGCAACTCAATCCAAACACGCTGACACCCTTACAAGAAGATAAAATGTGGATGCACAGGAGACACCAGGAGAAACGCCATGTGAGAACACAGACATAAGGCAGTCATCTGTCAGGCAAGAAGAGAGATTTCCAAAGAAACTGCAACTTCTGACACTTTGGGTTTGGACTTCTGGCTTCTGAGACTGTGAGAAAATAAATTTCCACTGTTTAAATCACCAAGTCTGTGGTATTTTGCCATGCCACCCATAACACGCTAATGCAAACACCTTAAATATTAACAGAAAGAAATAATTAGAATATTTATATATATGACAAAACGACAGGTATAGTCATGCACCACATAGTGGTATTTCAGTAAATGATGGGCCACATATTTGATGGTCGTCCCATAATATTATAATACTGTACCTTTGCTTTCTGTTGTTGTTGTTGTTATTTATTTATTTATACATGTATTTATTTATTTTGAGACTAAGTCTTGGTCTGTCACCAGACTGGAGTGCAGTTCCACAATCTCAGCTCACTGCAACATCCACCACCCGAGTTCAAGTGATTCTCCTGTCACAGTCTTCTGAGTAGCTGGGATTACACTCACCCGCTACCACACCTGGCCAATTTTTTTGTATCTTTAGTAGATTCTGGGTTTCATCATGTTGGCCAATCTAGTCTCAAACTTCTGACCTCAGGTGGTCCACCCACGTCAGCCTCCCAAAGTGTTGGGATTACAGGCGTAAGCCTCTGCACCCAGTTATTTATACATCCATATATTTAATTTCTGGATTCAGGGGATATGTTACTTAGATATATTGCATATTAGTAAGGTTTTGGCTTCTATTGTGTTCATCAAGCAAATAGTGAGCATTGTTCCCAATAGGTAATTTTTCAAATCTCAACCTCCTCCCAGCCCTCCCCTCGATAAAGGGCCCAGTGTCTATTATTTTTGTCTAATACTGCACTTTTGTTATGTTTAGATACACAGACACAGCCAGTCATGGTGTCTCACACCTGTAATCCTAGCACTTTGGGAGGCTGAGGTGAGCAGACCACCTGAGGTCAGGAGTTCAAGACCAGCCTGGCCAACATGGCAAAACCCTGTCTCTATTAAAAATACCAAAATGACATGGATGTGGTGGCGCAGGCCTGTAGTCTCAGCTACTCAGGAGGTTGAGGCAGGAAAATCACTTGAATCTGGGAGGTGGAGGTTGCAGTGAGCCGAGATCACGCCACTGCACTCCAGTCTGAAAGACAGTAAGACTCTGTCTCAAAAATAAATAAGTAAAATAAAATATTTACACAGACACTCAGCACTGTGTAATAATTCTACAGTATTCCATAAAGTACCATGCTGTCCAGGTTTGTAGCCTAGGAGCAATAGGCCATACCATAAAAGACTATAGCGGAGGTGTGTAGTAGTCTGTATCATCTAGGTCTGTGTAGGTACACTCCATGAGGTTTTCATAGTAATGAAATCACCTAAAGATACGTAACTGCACTTGCATGCAAGTGCCTCCAAGTTGTGTTATTATCTCAGAATTAATATTACATCATGAAAGGTTGGAACCAGGTAAAATGGCTCATGTCTGTAATTCCAACACTCTGGGAAGGTGAGGTGGGTGGACCTCTTGAGCCCAGATGTTGGAGTTCAACCTGGGAAACACAGTGAAACCTCATCTATACAAAAATTAGTGGAGCTTGATAGCACACTCCTGTATCCCAGTTACTCAAATGGCAGAGTTGGAAAGATTGCTTGAGCCCAGGAAGTTGAGGCTGCAGTGAGCTATGACTGCACCCCTGCACTCCAGCCTGGGTGACAGAGCAAGACCTTGTCTCAAATACAAAAAAAAAAAAGAAGAAGGAAAGAAACGAAAAAGAAAAGAAAACTTGGTGGATTTACCAAACATACCTTACTGTCAAGGTTCTTCATTGTTAATAGATCAAGAGATTTCAGGGAATGTCCTGTAGGTGAAAAATTAAGTAGAGACACACGTGGACACAAGAATCATCGTGCTCAAACAAGGAATATCCAAACTTTAGTTCTCTTTGGAGACAGGCCTCAAATCAGGCATTTATGTAGGCAATTGTTGGTTGGAAGTTAAAACAATACTTTATACATTTAACATAACAGATTAATAAAATCTAAAGCCTACTTTTTGACCACTTAACAGACAGTTAACATGTATGCTAAGCAGTTTGCTATAGTGATAAAGAAAAAGTTCCTAACATGTTCATACAAAGCAATAATAAGGCTCATGCCCTATGGTTATGTAAAATGTACATGTAGAACAAAGCTGGGTGCATCTTACAGGGAAATAGTATCCATAAGATCCAAAGAACACCAGCAACTAAACAACAACAAGAACAAACAATCCCATCAAAAAGTGGGCAAAGGACATGAAAGACATTTTTCCAAAGACCAAAATACAAAGTCAAACCACAATGAGATATCATCTTACCCCAGACAGAATGGCTATTGTTAAAGATTTTTTTTAAAGTTCAGGTACAGTGACTCATGCCTGTAATCCCAGCACTTTGGAAGGCCAAGATGGGAGGATCACAAGGCCAGGAGTTTGACATCAGCCTGGATAACATAGCAAGATCCCATCTATACAAATAATTTTAATAAATAGCCAGGTATGGTAGCATGTGCCTGTAATCCTAGTTACTCAAGAGGCTGAGGTGGGAGGATCACTTGAGTCTGGGAGGCTGAAGTTGCAGTGATCCTGATTGCACCACTGCACCCAGCCTGGGTAACGAAGTGAAACAACTGTCTCAAAACATATTAATAAAAGTAAATAAATAACACAATTTGGCAAGGATACAGAGAAATGGGGACCCTTAGACACTGTTGGTGAGCATGTAAATTAGTACAATATCTATGGAAAATTTGTACAAATAAAGCTAAATAACGAAATAAGAAAATAAGCTAAAACTAATAGAAGCTATATTTTAAATATTTTGCTATAACTGGTTAAATATCTTGTAAGAATATCAATTGTATACAAAAGTATCAATCTTACAAGATAAGACCATTACTTAGGAAAATATTAAAATCTGGAAGCAAGGTATTACTTATAAAAATTAGTTTATGGTAAAGAAAGGCAAATTCCCTGAATTAAGAAAACTTTTTGATGTAAATGAGAAAACACTAACCTGGCTTCTTTGTTTGTGAAACATACTTTGTTTGTTTGTGGAAACATACTCCACTGTTTCCACAATAGTCAATTTCAACTGAACATTGCTTTCCTGATGTTCATATGTCTGAATTTGACGTCCAACATTTGAGTAAACACGTGAGGACTTATCTTTCAAGTTATTATTAAACAATGTGGCAATCAGTGTTGATTTTCCAATTCCAGTTTCCCCTGTAATAGACAGAGATTCATTGCCATAGGGGCATAAAGGGGCTAAGAAGAAGCAATGCTTTGAATTCCTACAGTGCTTTTTAAAATCTTAGAAAGTTGAACTCATAGAAGTAGAGAGTAGAATCCTGGCTACCAGAGGCTGGGGGAGCAGGAAGAAAGGAAAGGTGGAGCTGCTGGTCAAAGGGTATGATGTTTTTTCTTTCCTTTTTTTTTTTTTTTTTTTTTGCTTTTATTTATTTTTCTACTTTTATTTCATGAGGGTTTGTTGTACTGATTGTTTCATCACCCAGGTGCTAAACACAGTACCCAATAGTTATTTTGTCTGATCCTCTCCCTCCTCCAAACCTGCACCCTCAACTAGACACCAGTGTCTATTATTCCACTTTTTGTGTCCATATGTTCTCATCACTTAGCTCCCAGATATAAGTGAGAACAATGGCACATGTTCTCAGCCATAAAAAAAGAAAGAGATCATGTCCTTTGCAGGAGCATGGATGGAGCTGAAGGCCATCATCCTTAGAAAACTAACAGAGCCCATTGCAGCACTACTCACAATGGAAAAAACATGGAATCAACCTAAATGCTGATCAATGGTATACTGGATAAAGAACATGTGGTATATATACACCATGGAATACTACATAGCCATGAAAAAGACCGAGACCATGCCCTTTGCAGGCACATGGATGGAGCTAGAGGCTATCATTCTCAGCAAACTAACAGTTTCAAACAGAGAGGGGAAATAAGTTTTGAGATCTATTGCACATCAGAGTGACTACAGTCAATGTATTTATTGTATATTTCAAAAGAATCAAGAGAATAAATTTCAAACATCTCATCACAAAAAGATAGATAAACCAGGTAATAGAGATGTTAATTTGCTTTATTGAATCATTCCACATTGAAAACATACATCAAAACCTCACATTGTATCCATACATGTATATAATTATAATTTTTTAATTAATAATATTAATTTTAAAAATAAAGGGTCCCAAATACTTCAAAAACTGGGATGGCCTTGAAACTACACATGCCAGACCTGACTCTCTCCGTCACTAACATAATGGAGAAAGAAAGTATACACTAAGAGTTCAGGCGGGGTGGTTTACACCTGTAATCCCAGCACTTTGGGAGGCTGAGGTAGGCAGATCACAAGGTCAAGAGATTGACCATCCTGGCCAACATGGTGAAAGTTCGTCTCTACTAAAAATACAAAAATTAGCCAGGCATGGTGGCACACGTCTGTCATCCCAGCTACTCATGAGGGTGAGGAATGAGAATTGCTTAAACCTGGGAGGCAGAGGTTGCAGTGAGCTGAAATTGTGCCAATGCATTCCAGCCTGGCAACAAAGGGTGACTCAGTGTCAAAAAAAAAGAAAAAAACAAGAAAATATACACTAAGCTACCTCAGACTAAAGAGCACAGAAATGTTTCAGTTTTAACAAAGCATTACAGGTCGAGTGTGGTGGCTCATGCCTGTAATCTCAGCATGTTGCGAAGCTGAGGCAGGTGGACTGCTTGAGCCCAGGAGGTCGAGGCTATAGTGAGCCATGGTCACACCATTGAACTCTAGCCTGGTAAACAGTGAGACCCTGCAAGGAAGGAAGGAAGGAAGGAAGGGAGGGAGGGAGGGAGGGAGGGAGGGAGGAAGGAAGGAAGGAAGGAAAAGATTACATAATGTGGCAAAGATGAAAATCATTGTTAACATGAAGATATAGTTAAATCAATAGCATCAGTGTTACGCTGCTTAATCATAAGTTGGACATTGGGAAAAATAAAACAATGGTTCAAATGAGGAGTTTGACACTTACCCACACAGAGAATACTAAAAGTGAATCCTTGTCAGATGGATGTGTTCACCAACTGATTGGGCAAACATTCAAAACCAAAATGTCCAATCATAGTTAAACAATGATGATGAGGAGGATGATGATGATTATTATTATTTTAAACTTTTGAAAAATACACTCTTTGGCTTCCGTTTATTTCTGGAGAATTACATGAAGCATGAACTATACAGGAAAACATGGCAGCCAGGTCCTGGAGTTGGGGCTGGCTGGCCGCTCTCTGCCCACAGCAGGGGCTCCCTCCAACCAGGCATCCTCTCCAGCCACCTGCATCCAGGCGGCGGCTACTTGGAGGCAGTCATGATACTGTTCTTGATGCAGAGCTCAATGTAGGCATGGTGGAAGCTTGCAGGGTTCTGCCCCAGGAGCCTGTCCCCAGCAGTGAGGAGGTCTGGCCTGTGGGCAAAGGGGCCTTGGTCTGGCATGTTTCACAATAGCTCTGGGTCAGCCTGTGCCTGATGGGGTCCGAGCCCTGCCACACACTATTCTGGGGCCAGGTGGGGTGCCTCAGGACGTCCTTGCTGTCAAGGAGAAGATGCGTGCCCCGGGCTTCAGAGGGCCCTCAGATTCGGAGAAAAGCACCTCCCAGCTGGGAAGCAGCAGTTCCTCCTTGGGGTTGATCATGGGCAGGGATGAACATTTGGCGTTGACTGCACATGACGCTGTACAGGCCCTGCAGCTGCAAGGACACAAAGGCACAGATGGGGCCTGCCAGCCCCACGGGCTGTGACTGCTGGGAGCACTGGAAATCAGCCCCACTGATGCCCCCGCATGCTGCCAGGCACCTGGTTGCTGAGCACGATCAGGTGGAGCACAGGTTGGAAGTCACAGCTGGTGTGGGCGGGCAGGCTTCTAGAGCCGTGGGACACAGGTGCACATAGGAGCTTTGGTGCTGGACTCCATGGTAGGGCTGGGGCTGGAGCAGGCAGGGCTTCTGGCCAGGATGTTGTCCACCTGCCATGGCTGCACCATGGTCTACGGGTGCTCCTGCCGGGGAAGGGGTTGCCGTCATACAGTTGCACCACGGGGGCACTGTAAGGCAGCCACTTCATTGTTCCTTCCGTGAGCAAGTGGCATCAGGGCCTCCAGCTGGACCTTCCAAAACCTGTTCCTCATGCGGACATAGAGCTCCTGCCACGTGGCCATGAAGATGAGCCAGCCCTGGACCACCTAGTGCACCTGGCCCAGTATAGCCTGGCATGTGGCCCAGAGCCTCACCTGCCCTGAAGGGGCACTCATGATTCCAGGGGGCCCAGGGAGACCGGAGGGCCAGGAACGATGATAGTCTGCCTGTGAGTGCTGGAAATAAAGGGGGCCCTTGAAGCCTGGGGGACCAGGAGGGCCCTGACAACCGTCGGAGCCAATGCCGAGGGACCCTGAGGTCCAGGTGGGCCAGGCTGGCCCTGGATGCTCTCTCCCTCGAGACCTGGAATCTCAGGGTAGCCAGGCGAGCCTCGGGGTCTTGGGGAACAGGGGTGGCCTGGCAGGCTGGATCTGAAGGAGCCAAAGAAGCAGCCGCCTCCAGCTTACCCTTTCGCCTTTCTGTCCTGCTCACCTTGATCTTCCTTCTTTCCCTTCATTTCAGCCTCCAACTGCAGAAAGTCAAAAGGAAACCACCTTGGTGATGGATGAAGGGTGGTGTCCCACTTCTCCTTTGGAGCCCTTGGGTCCTGGAGAGCCCTGATTCCCTGGCAATCCTGGAGGACAGGGGCGGCTGGACTCAACAAATGCATTGCTGAAGAAAAATGTAGAGTTTTTTTGTTAGAATAGAAAATGAAGTCATTTGAAAGGAAAATGATTATAGTACATCAAAGAATTTACAATTGATTATCATTTGATGATCATACCTCAGACAAGATGCAAATATATTAAGTGAATTTGTGAAAATAGAAGTCTGTGTTCAAACACATAGATTTGGCTATTAAGTTTATAAGTAAAGTGAATCTCTCTTACCACACTTAAAGAGGCTCTGTTTCTAAATTTTAAAAGAAATAGAGGCCAGGCACAGTGACATATGCCTGTAATCCCAGCACTTTAGTAGGTCAAGGTGGGTGGATCGCTTGGAACCAGGAGTTCACCACCAGCCTGGCCAAGATAGTGAAACTCCATCTCTACTAAAAATATAAAATTTAGCCAAGCATGGTGATCCTCCCCCGTAGTCCCAGCAACTCAGGAGGCTGGGGCATGAAAATCGCGTGAACCTGAGAGGCAGAGGTTGCAATGAGCGGAGATTGCACCACTGCACTCCAGTGTGGGTGACAAAGTGAAACTCTGTCTCAAATAAATAAATTAAATAAATTAAATAAATAGAGACTTAAGGAAATACTACAAGAAACTAATGTATTACTCTAACATAAGGGATCACGGGGCGGTCGCGGGGCGGGGCGGAGGGTCGCAGGGCTGTTGCGAAGCTGCAGCGGGGCGCGGGGCGTGGCGGTGCAGGGAGTTCGCGGCATGGGGCAATGCGGCTCTGGGCGGGGGTCGCGGGTTGGTGAGGGGCGGCACGGCGTGGCGTGGGGTCGCGGTGCAGGGGTTCGGGGCGTGGGGCGTCGCGGCTCTGAGCAGCGGATCGCGGGGCAGTCGCGGCGCTGGGCGAGGTGTCGAGGGGCGGCGCGAGGACGGGATCCGACGGGGCGGGCGCGAAGCGGGACGGCGGGGTGGTGCAGGGGTTCGTGGCGTGGGGCATCGCGGCTCCGGGCGGGGGTCGCGGGGCCGGGTTGGGGGGTGTCGTGGAGCAGGGCGGCGCGGCATGGTGTGGGGTCGCGGTGCGGGTGTTCGCAGCGTGGGGCGTCGCGGCTCCGGGCCGGGGGGCGCGGCGCGGGGTGGCGCAGCGCGGGGTTGTGGGGGTCGCCGTGCAAGGGTTTCGCGGCGTGGGGCGTCGCTGCTTCGGGCAGGGGATCACTGGGCGATCGCGGAGTGGGGCGGCGTGAGGGGAGGAGGTGGGGCGGCGCAGGGGTTCGCGGAGTGGTGCAGGGGTTCGCGGTGTGGGGCATAGCGGCTCCGGGTGGGGGGTCGCGGAGGGGTCGCGGAGTGGTCGCGCGGCGGGGCGGGACGGGGGGTTCGCGGGGCAGCGCGGTGTGGCGTGGGGTCGCGGTACAAGGGTTCGCGGTGTGAGGCGTCGCGGCTCCGGGCACGGGATCACGGGGCAGTCGCGGGACGGGGCGGGGTAGGGCAGCGTGCGGGGCGAGCTCGACGCGGGGCGGGGCTGGCGCGACGCGGCGTGCGGCAGGACGCGGCGTGCGGCAGGACGCGGCGTGCGGCAGGACGCGGCGTGCGGCAGGACGCGGCGTGCGGCAGGACGCGGCGTGCGGCAGGACGCGGCGTGCGGCAGGACGCGGCGTGCGGCAGGACGCGGCGTGCGGCAGGACGCGGCGTGCGGCAGGACGCGGCGTGCGGCAGGACGCGGCGTGCGGCAGGACGCGGCGTGCGGCAGGACGCGGCGTGCGGCAGGACGCGGCGTGCGGCAGGACGCGGCGTGCGGCGCGTGTGGGTTGGGGGTCGAGGTGCGGTTGCTGCACAGGGCACTGCGGCGCGGGGTTGTGGGTCGCGGTGCGGCGTGGCGTGTCGCGGCTCCGGGCGGTGGTTCGCGGAACGGGGTTGGGGTCGCGCGCGGTTGGGCGAGGGTTCCCTGGAACAGGACTCGGTAGGGCGTGGGGCGGGGCTGAGGTAGACGAGGCCTCCGGGAGCCCTCACAGGCCCTGCCGCCACCCGCTGGACACTGACCAGGCTCTCCTGATAGTCTCAGGGTAAGCGTCGGACTGGGTTCTTTCGGGCTGGGGCACACCTGCAACCCCAGGGCCCTGGGAGGCCCAGGTGGTACTCAAGGCCACTCCATCTCTGATTTTTTCCTTTTAAGTAAAGAGCTTGTATTCTCAGTGATTCCTGCTCCTTGGTCAGCCAGTACAATTTTCCTCTGTTATCCTGTTTCCAAAACGCATGTCAGGACACTGATTGAACCTGTCATTACCGTCTCCTCTGCTTCCGCTCCAGCTAGAGTGCTGCATCCCTGCACAGCTCCTGGCAGGTAGCACGGTAAGTCACCTAATACAATTGCTAATGCGGTTTCTCTTGTAACTAATTTCTTGGTTGGTTGGTTGGGTTTTGCTTTGTTTTGTTTTGTTTTGTTTTTGAGATGGAGTCTCGCTCTGTCGCCCAGGCTGGAGTGCAGTGGCGTGATGATGGCTCACTGCAACCTCTGCCTCCCAGGTTCAAGCGATTCTCCTGCCTCAGCCTCTCCAAGGTGCGTGCCACCACGCTTGGTTAGTGTGTGTGTGTGTGTGTGTGTGTGTGTGTGTGTGTGTATACTTTCTTAGTAGACACGGGATTTCACCGTGTTAGCCAGGATGGTCTCAATCTCCTGACCTCGTGATCTGCCCACCTTGGCCTCCCAAAGTGCTGGGATTACAAGCATGAGCACCACGCCTGGTCTCTTGTAACTAATTTTTAAAGACTTACAGAGTTTAGATATTTAGGTGGAGTGAGAGCTCCTATTTTTCTTTATGGGAGATGTAAATTAAACAATGCTGTAGTTCATTATTCATCATGAAGTTATTAGTAAAAGAATGTTAATGTTCTACCTGTTTAATTTCAGTAAAAATCTTTTTGAATAATGACCAGCTTTTCAAAACCTGTAATCCTAATTACCTTAATGATCATAGCCCATAAAATGTCTAGTTTGTTGGTTTATAATAGAAATACAGGACTTTCAGATTCTTTTGAAACATGCCAAGTTTCTGAAGTAATAAACTGAATTTTTAACTGTAACTTATAAAAATATACAATGTGTGAAGTAGGTTATACAATACAGAAACTGAATCCCAAGTTATCTTTCTGTTAATGTTTCTAAATGACAGTAGGCAGATGTTCATCATTTTAGAGCTGAGAGAGACAGTAGAGGTTACTATTTACTTTCATCAAGTGGAACACTACATTACTTGTCTAAATGATAGGCAAAATGGTGTTCCATTAAGCCATTTACTGGAATAGAATCAGATGTGGTTTTCAGTAGTGAAATTTTATTTCTTTTAAGTATAGATTGGCTGTGATAATAAAAAAGACAAAACGTTTTTTGCATGGCGTGTGCTATATACATAGACATTAGTTGCATAGGCCATGCTCTAATGTTATGACGCTTTAAACCATCAGAAAAATGAATAGTTCATATTTACATTTTTAAAAATTGTGGCCATTCAGAATTCTAGGCCCTAGAAATTCAAAAATGAGTAAGTTCTAGTCTCTGTCTTTACGAAAAAGACAAAAGTTAATCACAGTATAGTTTATGAAAGGGATTTTTATAATTCAGATACTTGTTAATTTGGATGAGGAAAAAATTGTACTAATCGCTAACTGAAAAGTAGCATCTCCTTCCATTAGGAATGAAGGCAGAAAACCATAGGAGAAAGCGAACACTCACCTTTGAGAATGAGTTAATTAAAATGTTAAATGTTTGAGAATATCAATTTAATAAATGTTTCACTATTTTTAAATGTTTATCTGATTGTATTCTATTTTGAGTCTTGTTAGTCTTTTTTCCTTTAGTTTTGAGATTGTTTTCAAAGATATAATAAAGCTGATGAAGTTGTTCTGTCACATTTTAGAAAAGACAGATGATTTTGACTTGGGAAAATACTTGATGGAAGGTGAAGAAATGGACATTGGTCCAGACATGGACACGCTGGTAAGTGACAGTAGTTTTGCTATTAAAAATTTAAATACACACCAGGTAATAGAGATGATTTTAATGTGTCTTTCCAACCTAGGTCAACTAAGCTAAAACAGGAACACTCTCAACTCTTAACTAATTGAGTCATTTATCATGGAAGTCTGGTTAGGATTTTGCACCAAATCACTAGTATTAAGAAGTTACAAGGGGGTGGGCATGGTGGCTCACACCTGTAATCTCATCCCTTTGAGAGACTGAGGAGGGAGGATTGCTTGAGCTTAGGAATTTGAGACCAGCCTGGGTAACACAGCAAGATCTTACGTCTATTTTTTAAAAATAGATTTTAAAGAAAGACCTTGTTTGGGCACACTGGGCACACTGGCTCACACCTGTAATCCCAGCACTTTGGGAGACCAAGGCAGGTAGATCACTTGAGGCCAGAAGTTCGAGAGAAGCCTGGGCAATATATTGAAACCCCATCTGGTAAAAATACAAAAAATTAGCTGGGCGTGGTAGCACACGTGTGTGATCACATCTACTCGGGAGGTTCAGACACGTGAGTATCTTGAAGGTCGAGGTTGCAGTGAGCTGAGATCATGCCATTGTACTTTGTCACCTTGGTGACAAAGTGAGAGACTGTCTCCAAAAAAGATAAAAGGGTTGAGTATAAGTATCTCTTAAGGACCTGTGATCTTGAGACATTTTGCCACCAAAAGTAATTCCATTTCTTATTGTTTCAATGTTATAGAAAAAAAGAAAAAGTAATAATTATATTTCCGTTCCCATAATAGGCACTTCCAAGAAATTTAGAAAATAAAATTCATTTGGTTTCAGTTTTTCTGTTCCATGTTGCTTGAGAATTTTTGCTTTTATTCAAAGTCTTCTTAGTCTTTTAATATAAATAGCTTTACGTGTTGTACTTTGTAAGGCTAAAGTGTATTTTTTTTTTAAATCACAGTTGGTCTGGAGAAAGTGATGAGGAAAATGATCAACAGCCATTAAGCACAGAGGACTCTGGAATTCAGGTAGACAGCACAACGTTAGAAGAACAAGATCAAAACAGAAAACTGGGTCCTTGTATCAGTTGGAAAGGTACTGTGTGTTGTGAGGTGCTGGCATTTTCTAATAGACAAATTCCTCAAAGAAAAGGCAAGCTTGAGATCACTTTGATATGATCAAGGTAATGAATAAGCGGTATAATCTTTATAAAACCAATTTTTAAAACTACTAGTAATCTTTTCTATGTGATGCTTAAGTAGTAGTACTATGTAATTAATGTTGAATTAATGCATGCAGAGTGTAATTTTGTAATTTTTTTTTCTATAGTTCTGAGATTTATTTTTATTGAAGAAGGACCGATTTTGCTAAGACTGTGCCACTACACTCCAGCAATAGAGCGAGACATTGTCTCAAAAAAAATTAAAATACAAAACTATAAGGGAGGATATGCATAGATTATATGCAAACACTATGCCATTTTTTTATCAGGACTTGAGCACCTACAGATTTTGGTGTCTGCAGCATTCCTGCAATCAATCCCTGGTGGATATTGAAGGACAACTGTATTTATTCTAGTATTTCTAATCTGTGCTCTTGGTGTCAGTGTGACCTGGAAACAGACAGACTGTTATTCATGTGGCTTTATAATATTATGTCTTAATACATGGATGGCAGGTTTCCTCTCAGTTGCTTGGGAGGCTGAAGCAGGAGAATCACTTTGCTCTGTTTTTCTTTCTTTTTTCTTTTGTTTTTCGGAGACAGGGTCTCACTCTGTTGCCCAGGCTAGAGTGCAGTGGCACAATCTTAGCTCACTGCAACCTTTGCCTCCTGGGCTCAAGCAGTCCTCCCACCTCAGCCTCTTAAGTAGCTGGAACCACAGGCGAGTGCCACCCCACCAAGCTATTTTTTTATAGAGACAGGGTTTCACCATGTTGCCCAGGGTAGTCTCAAACTCCTAGACTCAAGCAATTCACACGCCTCTGCCTCCCAAAGTGCTGTGATTACAGGTGTGAGCTACTGTGCCCAGCCCACTTTGCTTTTTTTTCTCCCCTTTCAGCTTCCCCAAGTAGCTGAGATTACAGACATACACCACCACACTCAGCTACTTTTTGTATTATTAGTAAAGACGGGATTTCACCATGTTGGCCGGGCTGGTCTCAGATTTCTGACCTCAACTGATCTACCTGCCTCTGCCTCCCAAAGTGTGGGAATTACAGGTGCCAACCACTGCACCCAGCCCACTTTGTTCTTTTTCAAAATTGGCTTAGCTCTTTGCGAAATCTTATTCTTCTGTAGACCTTTTAGAAGCAAGATGGTAACTTTAAAAAAAAAAGGCCCACCTGGCTCCTGCCTGTAGCCCCATCACGAAGGTGGGTGGATACTTGAGGTCAGGAGTTTGAGACCAGCCTGACCAACATAGTGAAACTCCATGTCTACTAAACATACAAAATTAGTTGTACACAGTGGTGCATACCTGTAATACCAGCTACTTGGGAGGCTGAGGCAGGAGAATCACTTAAACCAGGCAAGGCAGAGGCTATAGTGAGCCAAGATCATGCCATTATTCTCATCCTGGGCTACAAGAGCAAAACTGCATCTTAAAAAAAAGTCTAGCTGGAACTTTTATTGGGATTGCAGAGAATTTATAGATCTAACTTGGGGAGGTTTGTCTTAACATGTTAATATCTACATTTATTCTAACTCTTTTACTAGATTTTGGAAATTTTCTTTTTGAAGATCTCGAGGGCTCTTTTCTTAATTTCTACATCGGCTACAGTTTTCATTTTTCTGAATGATACTTCTTTTGTTTATTCCTGATGCAGAGGAAATAATACTGGTTTTACAATAGGAAAAATAATTATAGAGGAAATAATACTGGAAATAATACTGCAGCTTTTTTGTTGAACTCTGCTATGAATCATAATACTTTTGTTGATTTCATTTGGTTTCTCATATAGATGATTAGTGTCATCTGCAAATATTGGTTTTTATGTGCAAATATGGTTTTAATGTTATCTGAAAATGTGGCTTTATGTCCTCCTGCTAGTTCTTATGCCTGTGACTTCTCTGTGATGTCATGATCTAATTTCTTTTCTGGCCCAACAGCCTAGCCCTCTACTCCATAGCGGAAGCAACAGCTCATAGGAGTGGGCTTCCCAACAACTAGGTCTTATCCTAATGGGAGTTATGCTTGAAATTCCTCTGTTAAGTGAGGTGGTGGTTTGGTATCAGATCAGGGTATGTAGCCTTTATCAAGTTAACACAGTATCTTTCCAGTCCTTTTTCTCTACAAATATTTAATCATAATGAATGTTGAAATTTTATTAAAGGCTATTATCTGCGAGATAATCTCGTAGCTTTTCTCTTTTATCCTAATAATACACTGATAGATTTTCTGATAATGAATTATCATTGAATTCTTCACCTAACTTGTTTGATCATGTTTTTTTTTTAGTACATTACTAGATTGGGTTCAATTTTTGATTCATTTTTTTTTTTTAAGACAGAGTCCTGATCTGTCACCCAGGCTGGAGTGCAGTTGCATGATCACGGCTCACTCCAGCCTCAACCTCCTGGGCTCAAGCTGTCCCCCACCTCAGCCTCCTAAGGAGCTGGGACTTCAGGTGCATGCCACCACACCCAACTAATTTTATTTTTTGCTTTTTTATAGAGTTGAGGTTTCACTATGTTAGAAATCAGCCCAGGCTGAGATTACAGGTGTGAGCCACTGAGCCCAGCAGGTTAGCTCTTTTTTAATGTAAGATTTTTCATCTTTATTCTTTGATGAATTACATTTATCATGTTTTTATCTGGTTTAAGCATCACTGTTATATTAGCCTCATAAAATGTTAGGTGGCTTTCTCTTTTTCTGCTTTTTCAAACAACTCATGTAAGATATACATCTGATCCTTCAAAATTTAGCACCAGTGCTGCAGCTAAGGAAGTGGTTGGGAAGGTCTTTGGTTACCCTTTTAATTTACTTTATGGTTATTGGACTATTAACATATGCCATTTACATCTTTTTATATGTGGGACAATTTTTTTTAACTTTCTAGTCAATTACATTAATTAAATTTAGTGTGTGTTTCTGTGTTGCTGGTCTTGAACCCCTAGACTCAAGTGATCATCCCACCCTGGTTTCCCAAACGGCTGGAGTTATACACGTGAGCCATAGAACCCAGCTGATATATGTGGTTTAAAATAAATGATCAGATGTAAGTAAATGTTGTTAGGTAGCTGTTATTTTTAAAAAGCCATTTTCAACTATACATTTGAATGGATCTGTAAGTCCAGGTAATTGTGACCCAGTGTTTATTGTTGTTCTTGTTGTTGTTAATTTTGTAACTCAAACTTACTACATTTCTTTCAAGCAGATGAGCCAGATGACTGAAGCTGGCTGGAACATCATGTGGTCCATCAGTACTGGACAACCAGGCCCTCCCAGTTTCCTCATAGCTTACATTTGCACTCCAGTTTAGCTGCTATCTGGTAAGAAGCTAAAGTTTTCATTTAGTGTGATAATGGAAAAAAAAATAGATGTTTAAACATTTGGCTTTGATTTGTGACTTCAGTTCCTCTCTGAAATTTAAATTTGTTTTTGTTTTGACAATTTCTTTTTTTGAACAGTCTTACTCTAGTTGCCCAGGCTGTAATGCAGTGGTGATATCTCAACTCACTGCAGTCTTTACCTCACCCAACTAATTGTTTATTTTTTATTTATTGATTTTTGGCGGGAGGGAGAGAAAGTCTCACTCTGTCACCCTGGCTGGAGTGCAGTGGCATAATCGTGGCTCACTGCAGCCTCTGCCTCCCTGGTTCCAGCAGTTCTCATGCTTTAGCCTCCGAGGTAGCTGGGATTATAGGCACACACCACCACACCCAGCTAATTTATATATTTTTAGTAGAGATGGGGTTTCACCATGTTGGCCAGGCTGGTCTCAAACTCCTGTCCACAAGTGATCCACCTGCCTTGACCTCCCTAAGTGCTGGAATTACAAGTGTGAGCCAGCACACCTTGCCAGTGTTGAATATTCTAGTTGAATGGTTTTTGATTATTTAATTGTTGAAAATCATGAAATTATAGTATTATTTAATTATCTGTATTTCAATTTTTTTGTTAATTTCAAGGCAAATGGACTGGTACATAACAGGGCATTATTTGATTTTTGTTTTCAGTGCCTGAGTATCTGTAGCTATGTATGTATGAACTATATACATATATATGCAATATTTGTTGGCTTACAGTGTCTAAATATTTATCATCTAATGCGTCAGAAGAAATGTTTGCCTTTCCCAGTGCTGATAATGACCATGCGTGACCCTATAAAAATTTAACCATTTTTGATAACAATAAATAATATTAGCTACCATTTACTGAGGCTCAGAAACATTAAGTAACTTGCCTAAGGTCACACAGCTAGTAAGTGGCAGAGCAGGATCTTACAGTGACAGTTTGGAGGGAAGAGGAGAATAAGTAATGGACTTGATTCCAGCCATGTAGATGCAGTTGGCCCCCTGGACTTCAGCTTCTCCAGGGCCAGGCTTAACTCCAGAACTGCCAGGCAGCTCTGTCACCCCAACTCTCCTCATGAGCTTGCTCTGGGATGGCTGCCAAAGCTGCTTTTTAATTACAATCCACGTGGGAACACTGTGGCCAGAAGCTTCTATTTTCCTGGCATTTCCTTCCATTGGGGCCTCCCAACCTCAAGAGTTCCTCTGTAACATGGCTAACTCCCCTATTCTTTCCTCCTAGACTTTACCTTGTGGGTTCAGAGAGGAGTCTGCTGTTGCTAAGCCCTGCTGAGCATCATTTCTGGTGTGGCAGAGTTGACAGGCCACCTGCTTCTTCACTACTCCTGACTCATCTCTGCAGAGCAGACCCACCTCACTTCTTGGACATCACTAAAGAATGTTCTGGTAAGTAAATTTTTCAGGATTCAAAGCTTACTGCTCAGAACACTCAAATTTAGAAACCTAGAACTGTTTTGCCCATTAATCTTTTTGGTTTTTGGGATGGAGTCTTACTCTTGTCTCCCAGGCTGGAGTCCAGTGGCACAATCTCGGCTCACTGCAACTTCTGCCTCCTGGGTTCAAGCAATTCTCTTGTGCTAGCCTCCTGAGTAGCTGAGATTACAGGTGCCTGCCACCACGCCCAGCTACATTTTATGTTTTCAGTAAAGATAGAGTTTCACCGTGTTGGTCAGGCTGGTCTTGAATTTCTGACTTCAGGTGATCTGCCTGTCTTGGCCTCGCAAAGTGCTGGGTCTGTGCTGTGGTCAGGTCTGAGACAGGGCCCAGCTAAGTCTAGAGTGATGGCCAGGGTAGGGTCAAACCTAGGGTAGGGCCAAGGCAAGGGCCAGGCCAGGGTCATGCCAAGACGAAGGCAAGCACAGGAAATGGCCAGGGTAGGGACAGGACAAGGGCAAGGATAGTGCAGGTTCATGGCATGGCCAGGATGCAGGGACAGGGTGGGGACCAGGGCAGAGCCAGCACAGGAGGAGGATAGAACATGGCCAAGAAAGGGTGAGCTTGGGGCCCGTACAGCCCAGGTAATTGTAAGGTTGGTCCAGGGCAGAGCACAGCAGGGCCAGGTACAAAACAGAGCAGGTTTAGGGCAGAGCCAGGCTGAATGTGAAGGCCACACTCATAGCAGATCTATGGTAAGGGCAAAGCCACTGAAGGGCCACAGAAAGGGCAGGGTCATGGAGGAGCCAAGGCAAGGACAGGGCCAGAGCCACAGCATAACCAGCAACTGGGCTGTGGCTAGCACAGTGACAGAGCCAGAGTCAGGGCCAGAGCAGTGCAAGGCCAGGGTAATGCCAGGCATTTCAGGGTCAAACAGGATCAGGCCCAGGGAAGAACCAGGGTAAGGCCTCAAGTAGGGCAGGACCAGGACCAGGATCCAGGTTAGTGCCAGGGCTGGGCCATAACAGAGGGTCAAGGCCCAACAAGGGCCTGAGTAGGCCCAGGGTAAGGTCAAAGCTAGGGCAGGACTAGGATAGCACAGGGTTAAGGCAGGACTAGTGAAGGGCAAAGACACAGCATCACCAGGGCATGGTGAGGTCCAGGGCTTGAACAGAGCAGGGTCAGTGCCATGCTATAGCTAAGGAAGGTCCAGGGACAAGGTGGGACCAAGATAGACCAGGGCTAAGGCAGGCATAAGGTGGATCCAGTGACAAGGCATGGCTGCATCAAGAACAGGGCCAGTCCAAGTCCAGGTCCAGGGAAGGTCCAGAGCAAGGAGAGAGCCAAAGCAGAACCACGAAAAGACAAAGGCAGGTCCAGGGCAGAGTATGGTAAGGGATAGGACTAGAGCAGAGCAGAACTAAGATAGCACAGGGCCTCGCCAAAAGCAGGGAAGGTCCATTGAGGGGCGGACTAGCAGTGGGGCCAGGGAAAACACTGGGCTCAGGAATGGCAGGGCCAGGGCAGAGGAGGGCCATGCAGGGACAGGATTATATCATAGACAGAGTAGGCCTGGGGTTGTAATCCCAGGGCAGGGCCAGGGCAAGTCTGATAAGAAGGCAGGGCCAGGGCCAAGACAGAACCAGGGAAGAGCAGGATCATTGCAGGTTGAGGGCAAGACCAGAGTTTGCAGGGGCAGGGCTATGGCAGATCAGGGCCAGGATAAGGGTAAGGCCAGGTCCAGGAATATCATAGGTCCAGGGCCAGCTCAGGGCAAGACAGGGAAGTACTAGAATGAGGCCATAGGGCAGGGCAAGTCCCAAGGCAGGACCAGGTAGTACCAGGGATGAATGACAGCTCAGAGTGCAAGGGCTGAGGAAGGATCAGGGAAGGTCCAGAGCTGAATCAGGGTCAGATCCAAGACAGGAAGAGGAAGGGGTTAGGACCAGGGCAGGGATAGGCAGGGCAGTGGGAGGACCAGGCCATGGCAGGGCCAAGTCACCACTTGGACAGGGCAGGACAAGACTGGGGTCACACAGGGTAAAGGCAGGGCAAGTTCATTGCAGGGCCAGGATCCAGACCAGAACCAGAGAAGTGCTGGGGCAGGGCCAAGGCTGGGACCAGACCAGGAAAAAGAGCAATGTCAGGAACAAGACAAAGAAAGACCCTCAGGGCCAGAGCCAGGGCTGTGGCAGGACTAGCAACAGGGCTAGGGCCAGACAGTGATAGGACCAGAGTCAGGGCAAGGGCCAGAAAAGCATGTACTGGGTTAGGGCCCAGGCAAATCAGGGCCAGGGCCAGGGCCAGGGCCAGGCCAGTGCCATGATAAAGCCTTAAGCAGGTCAGGACCAGGACAGAGTTAGTGTCATGGCTAGGTCTAGGTCAAGGCTGGGGCAGGATCATGACAGGACCAGGGTTAGGAGCAGGGGCCAGTGATCAAGGTCAGGGCTGGGGCCAGGTCTGTGCTAGGGTGAGGGCCAAGGTAGGGTAGGGCCAGGTCAAAGGGGCAAGACCAGGACCAGGATGAGGTTAGGGCCAGGGAACAACTAGGGCAGCGTCAGGCAGGGCAGTGGAAGGGACAGACCATGGCTGGGCCACGTCGGCATTGTGACAAGGCAGAGCCAGGCCAGGATAGCATAGGACAAAGGCAGGGCTGGTCCAATGAATGGACAAGTTCAAGGCAAAGAAAGAGAAGCACGAGGATCATGGCAGGACCAACAACAGGACTCGGGCTGGGAAAGTGACAGGGCCAGGGTGGAGGCTTGGGCCAGTACAGCACATCAGAGTAGGGCCTGGCAAATAAGAACCAGGACGGGGTCAGGGTCCATGACAGGGCAAGACCATGACCAGGTCTAGGACAAGGCTGAGGGAGGGCTATGACAGGACCAGCACCATGGCAGTGTTAGGGTCAGGAGAAGGGGTCAGGCCTGGTTGAGGGTCAGTGTGTGGTCCAAGGTAGGACGGCAAATGGGCAAGACCAGGACCAGGGAGAGATCAGGGACAGGGCCATGCCAGGATCATCAAAGGGCCAGGGGCCAGGCCAGGGCCAAGACTGGGCCAGGAACAGCACCAGAGGAAGGGCCACAGAGAAGGCAGGACTAGGGAGAGTCCAGAGCAAGTGCAGGGCTAGGTCATTCCAGAACCAAGACAACGCAAAGGCAGGTACAGGTCAGACCAAGACCAGGTTAGTGACAGGGCAGGGATAGGGTAGGACAGAGCATGGCCAAAAGCAGGGCAGGGCCATAGCAGGCGGAGGACTAGGAACAGGGCCAGGAAAAGCAATGCGCCACGGTATGGTGGCACCAGGACATTGGATGACAGGGTAGGATCATGTCATGGACAGGGTAGTTCCAGCATCAGCCTGGGGAAGGTCCAGGGCAAGACCAGGGAGAAGGCATGGCTAAGGAAATGGCAAGGCAGAGACCTCCAATACAGGGTCAATGCAGGGGAAGGCCAAGACCAGGGCATCTAAGGACACCGAAGAGCAGGGGAAGGTCCAGGGCAGGTTAGGGGTATGGGCAGGGAAGGGCAGGGTCAGGACCTGGATCAAGGATGGTTTATGGCCAGAAATATGGTAGGGCCCAGGGAGCACCCTGGCTAAATAAGGGCAGAACCAAGGCAGGTCACAGAGAAGACAGGGCAAAAGCTAAGGCAGGAACAGAGCCCATCCAGGGAGCAGCTAGGGCTGGGCAGGGTAAAGGCACAACCAGTGGAGGGTAAGACTAGGCAATGGTCACACATAGGCCATGGCAGGACCGGGAAAGGCCTTGATGGACCAGGGAAGAGACAGGTCAAGGCACGGCCAGGACAAATCAGGCTCAGGATATGTCTACATCCAGGTCAGGGCCAGAACATGACCAGGACAGTGACCACTGGCAGGCCTGGTGCCATGACCGGAGTAAGCAGGAGCAGCAGGGTCAGAATCAAACGATGGCCAGCACAGGTCCAGGGCAGGGTCAGGGAAGGTCTAGGGCTTAGTCAGGGTTAGATCTGAGACAGGGCCAGGGCAGGACCAGGACAGCATTGGGCAGGGTAATGGGAGGACCAGAACATGGCAGAATCAGTTCAGTGCCAAGACAGAGCAGGGCCAGTCCAGGATAGCACAATGCAAAGGAGGGCAGGTCCAATGCAAAGGTCCAGATCAGGGCCAGAGAAGTGCCAGGGTAGGCACCTGGAAAGGGCAATGTCAGTGCCAAGGCAAAGCCCGAGCAAAAGCAGGGTCAGGGCCATGGCAGGAGCAGCAACAGGGGTAGGGACAAGACGGTGACAGAGCCAGGGTAGGGGCTAGGGTCAGAACAATGTACCAAGGTAGATTGCAGGCAAATCAGACCCAGGACAGGATCAGAGCCATGGTCAGACCAGGGTTTGGGCAAGGCACAGGATATAGGCAAGAGCAATGTCAGGATACAGGCACCTAGGGTCAGGGTTATGACAGGGCCAGGGCCAGGGCCAGGGCCAGGGGCCTGGCACAACAAGGGCAGGGAGATGGCAGGGCAGGGCAGGTTAGAGCCAGAGCCAGGTCATAAGAGAACAGGGCAAAAGCCAAGGCACAGTCAGTGCAGGTCAAAAGAGGGGTTAGGGCTAATCTGGGTCAGGGCACAACCAGTGCTTGGTGATACAGGGCAATGACACAATGGGGCCATGGGAATGCCAGGTTAGGACAGAACAGGAAGAGCCTTGGTGGGGCAGGGCACAGACATGCTAAGGCAGGACTGGGACAAATCAGACCCAGGACATGTCCAAGTCCACATCAGGGCAGAACAGGACCAGGACCACTTGCAGACCTGGGGCCATGTCAGGATGAGAGGCCAAGCCAGAGCCAAGGCAGGGCCCATGTAGGTCCAGGACAGGGGGCAGGATTGGACATGGCCAATCAGGGTCAGGGTGGGGCCAGGGTAGAGCCAACACTGGGGGAGGATAGGACATGGCCAAGCCTGGGTCAGTTTGGGACCCGTACAGCCCAGGTAATGGTAAGGTTGGTCCAGGGCAGAGTACTGCAGGGCCAGGTACAAGACAGAGCAGGTTTAGGGAAGGGCCAGGTTGAATGCGAAGGCCACACTCAGAGCAGATCCATGGCAGGGGCAAGACCAGCTTCATTTTTTTCATGGTTTGATACTGTTGGATGTATGTTTCTGGGAATTTATCCTTTTCTTTTAGGTTATCCAATTTGTGCATAATTGTTCATAGTCTCTTATGATCCTTTGTTTTTTTTTTGTTACCAGTTATAATGTCTTCTTTTACATTTATAATTACACTTATCTGAGAGTCATCTCTCCTTTTTTTCCCGTCATAAAACTAAAGATTTGTCAGTGTTACCTTTCCAAAATCAAATCTTAGTTTTGTTGATCTGTTGTCATTCTAGACTCTATTTCATATTTTTCTGCTCCATTCTTTATTATTTTCTTATTTCTGCTGACTTTGTATTTAGTTGCTCTTTTCTAGTTATTTCAGGTATAATATTAGATTGTTCATTTGAAATAATTTCTTTTTTAAATGTAGGCACTTGTCACTATAAACTTCCCTTTTAGAACTGCTTTTACTGCATCTCATAAGGTTGATAGGTTGTTTTTCCATTTTCACTTGTGTCAAGATACTTTTTCATTTTCTTTTTTGATTCCTTCTCTGACTCAGTATTCAGGAGTATGTTGTTTAATTTCTACGTATTTGTAAATTTCTGATTTTTCTTCTGTTATTGATTTCTAATTTAATACCATTGTGAGTGGAAAGGATGTTTAATATTATTTCAGTCTTCTTAAATTTGTTAAAGCTTATTTTTTAGTCTAACATAGGATCTATCCTAGAAATTGTCTTATGTCCGTTTGAAAAGAGTATATATTCTGTTGCAGTTCATTGAAATGTTAGGTTTATATTTGATAGATTCATTTGGTCTATGGTGTCGTTTAAGTCGGCTGGGTCCTTACGGTTTTCTGTCTGGATGACCTGTATATTGTTGAAAGTGAGATGTGGAAATCCTCTACTATTACCATATTGCCATCTGTCTCCCTTCAAATCTGGTAATATTTGCCTCATGTACTTAGGTGCTTCAATGTTGGCTGCATATACATTATAACAGTTATATCCACTTGATGAATTGAAACCTTTATAATTATATAATGACCTCTCGTGACAATTTTTGACTTAAAGTCTATTTTTTTGTTTCTTGTTGTTTTTAATTGTACTTTAGGTTCTGGGGTACATGTGCAGATCATGCAGGATTGTTGTGTAGGTACACACATGGCAACGTGGTTTGCTGCCTCCATCCCCCCATCACCCACATCTGGCATTTCTCCCCATGTTATCCCTCCCCAACCTCTCTAACACCCTGCTGTCCTTCCTTGGCCCCCCTTCAGATCCCAGTGTGTGACACTTCTCTCCCTGTGTCCACGTGTTCTGATTGTTTAACACCTGCCTATGAGTGAGAATATGTGGTGTGTGATTTTCTGTTTCGTCAGTTTGCTGAGAAGGATGGTTTCCAAATTCATCCATGTTTCTACAAAGGAAATGAACTCATCATTTTTTATGGCTGCATAGTATTCCATGGTGTACATGTGCCACATTTTCCTTGTCCAGTCTATGGTAGATGGGCATTTGGGTTGGTTCCAAGTCTTTGCTATTGTAAACAGTGCCACTATTAACATACATGTGCATGTGTCTTTATAATAGAATGATTTATAATCCTTTGGGTATATACCCAGTAATGGGATTGCTGGGTCAAATGGAATTTCTATTTCTAGATCCTTCAGGAATCACCACATTGTCTTCCACAAGGGCTGAACTAATTTACACTCTCACCAACAGTGTAAAAGTGTTCCTATTTCTCCACATCCTCTCCAGCATCTGTTGTCTCCAGATTTTTTAATGATCACCATTCTAACTGGTGTGAGGTGGTATCTCAGTATGGTTTTGATTTGCATTTCTCTATCAGTGATGATGAGCATTTTTTAATATGTTTGTTGGCCTCATATATGTCTTCTTTCGAAAAATGTCTTGATATTCTTCTCCTACTTTTGGATGGGTTTGTTTTTTTTCTTGTAAATCCGTTTTAGTTCTTTGTAGATTCTGGATATTAGCTCTTTGTCAGATGGGTAGATTGCAAAAACTTGTTTCCATTCTGTTGGTTGCGGGTTCACTCTATTCATTGTTTCTTTTGCTGTACAGAAGCTCTGGAGTTTAAGTAGGTCCTGTTTGTCTATTTTGGCTTTTGTTGGCAATGCTTTTGATGTTTTGGTCATGAAGTCCTTGTCTATGCCTATGTCCTAAGTGGTTTTGCCTAGGTTTGCTTCTAGGGTTTTTATGGTGTTAGGTATTATGTTTAAGTCTTTAATCCATCTGGAGTTGATTTTAGTGTAAGGTGTCAGGAAGGGGTCTGGTATCTGTCTTCTGCAAACTGCTAGCCAGTTTTCCCAACACCATTTATTAAACAGGAAATCTTTCCCCATTGTTTGTTTTTGTCAGATTGTTAAAGATCAGTTGGTTGTAGATGTATGACGTTGCCTCCAAAACCTCTGTTCTGTAATTTTGTTTGATATGTGTATGGACACCTATGCTCTTCTTTGGTTATGTTTTTAATGGAAAATCTTATTCTATACTTTCTTATTTAGCCTATATGTTTCCTTATAGCTAATGTGAGTTTCTTGTAGGGAGCATAGAGTTAGATCTTTTTAAACATTTATTAAGATTGCAGTGTTTTCTCTTTCTCCAAACACAGTAAGTTTGGACTCATGGGGTTTCACTGTGCTAACCAGGATGGACTCGGTCTCCTAGCCTCATGATCTGCCCATCTCAGCCTCCCAGTGTGCTAGGATTAGAGGCCTGAGCGACCTCACACAGCCAAGAAGTAATTATTATTATACCAAGGCTATCTGAAAATACCTCAATTTTAGACACATTTAATAACAGCTTGACATGGCACTGAATTTTAGACTTACTACCATTTTCTCCCTGAAGTTTGAAGGTATGACATCTAACTTCCAGTACTGCTGTGAAAAGTCTAGGCACATGACTATGTTTACCAATCCTTGTAATTTGATTTTTTTTTTAGTTTTGCATCCTTCAAAAGATCTCTCTGTCTCTGGTATTCTGAAATGTCCTCACGGTGTTCTTTGATGTGGATCTAATTTCAGTCATCGACCTAGGTACTAAGTGATCTGTTTCAAACTGGAAATTTATGCCTTGGCACATTTTCGTAATTATCTCATGTATATCCTCTCATTTTCCATTTTCTCTTTCTTAAACTTCTGTTGTTTGAATAATAGGAGTTATCATCCTCTTTGATTTGACCTGAAGTTTTCTCATCCTATTTCCTAATTTCCTTCACTTAAACATTTCACCCTGCTTCCCTAGAAAAATTCTAAACTATATTATAATCGTTTTATTTATATATCAAAAACTGTTGAGCAGTTCTTATATATCAGGCACTGTAAAATATTTGTTTCCCATAAAAGACAATTCATTGCATATATATTTATATTTGGTTTTGGTTTTCTCAATATTTCCATCAATTTTATTTTATTTATTTTTCTTTCATCTGTACCCACTTGCAAGGCCCATACTCATTCCCAGTTTTATTCCACTAATGCATTGAATAATTTATGACTCTGTTACTTTGGCACTACTTGTCCTGTCCTGTTAGCCTCCTATTTCAACATGCTATAGGTTTCCCATCAGGTGGTACCCCACTTCATTCTTCGAGACTTCTTTCCTAATTTTCACTGGGTCTGAATCAAAACTTCATCAGTAATTTTTCAGCCCTCAGCCCTCACTTTCCTTATGGTTAATTTCGCACTGAAGTTCATTACTGTTACCTTTTTTTGTATGGTTGCCATCAAGAGGCATGCTTTTCTTTGTTATTAACAAAAGCCAGTAATTAGCAACAATTTAACTTATATGTTTTGAAGGAAAGAAACAATTTTACCCCATAATTTTTCTGATATCTGATAAATCAAGGAGACTTTTTAGAGCCCTTCCAATTCTTAAGGTGATTCTTAGCCTTGAGATTTCTGCTCTAGATTTCTACCCACTGGCTCATGGATCTGATCATTTGAGTTCTGTGATTGAAGCATCACTTTCTAATATGGCCACTTCTGCAGAGTCAGAAACTGGCATCAAATAACACATATCCTTTGAGATTCATGCAAGTTTTTCATTACGTAAATTTTTACAACTTCCTCTGTAGGAACAAATTATTGCACACTAGATTTTATTTTCTACCTATTCAAGTATGTTTCGAATTATTCATTTATATTCATTCATTCATGTATTCCAATTATTCAATGGGGTGTGTGTGTGTGTGCGTGTGTGTGTGTGTGTGTGTATGTTAAATGACTGAAAAGCAATGCATACAAAGTTTAGCCTTAAAATGTTGTTTTATATCTATTATTCGTCTGAAATGAGCTGTACAGGCAGTTTTAGGAAAGGAGTACATAGCTCAAAGAAGGGAGTAGGGCATGATTGCTGTCTCATTTTAATGTCTCTCTGGGCCTGGTAATTAAAAGCACTTTACATCCTTCAGAGAAATGTTTTTTTTTTTTTTGCTTTTCTCAGAGTTTATTTAAGAGAAAGCTACAGTTGTTGAGAGTGCTTTTCTCTAAGACTTGTGAAATGTGGGAGGAGAGGACTACTGTTGCTTTGTAATATAATTTTATAAACTATTGGATCTTTTAAACCCTGTGATGATAAGCAACCTCAATAAATATAAAGGTAATGTAACTGAAATATAAGGAATATTATAACATATATAAAGAAAAAGATAAATTTGTTGTTTTTCTTATTACAGTTTCCTAATCTGAAAATCTGAAATCCACAGTGCTCCGAAATCTGAAACGTTTTGAGCACCAACATAACACCACGTGTAAGAAATTCCACTTGTGAGTACTTAACACAAACTTTGTTTCATGTGCAAAATCACTTAAAATAGTTTGTAGAATTAACTTCAGGCTATATGTATAAGGTATATATGAAGCATAACTGAATTTTACATTTAGTTTGGGGTTCCATTTCCAAGATAACTCATGTATATGTAAATATTCCCAAATCTAAAAACATCAGAAATCCAAAACACTGCTTGGCCCAAGCATTTTGGATAAGGATACCCAACCTGTCAGTTGAAAATAAAATATTTTTCTTTGATAGTTGTACATGCCACAAATTTTTCTGACTCCAAACAAGCCTATGTCACTGCCTCAGAGATGTGTGATGTGAAGCTTAGCAGAAAACCTGCCTCCCACTTTTTCTAGACTGTTTTCTAGGTATAATGCAGATAACTTGTAGAATAACATTCTAGGATGTAATATATAAATCCTGCCTAGGCAAAAGCAAAAGGCACAGGAAAGACCTCTAGGTTTAACTTCTAACTGGCTTACTCATGCTTCTCTCCAAGAGAAAAGCCCAAAATGTGCCCCCGAGGTGGATGGCTCATTAGTCAATTATGTGTAAGACTGTGCAAGACAAGAGCAACCTAAGACAGGCACATCCATAGGGAAGCGACCAAAATCTAATTTCATACAAAAAGCCACTCTGCTCCCATGAAGGAATCAAGCAGCACTAGAAGCAGATACACCAGCAGCGTAATTGACAGGCAAGTAAGTTCTGGTGAGGCCAGCAAAGGTTAAATTCATACTGGGAGCAGATGCATCAGCAGCGTACTTCACAGGCAGGCAAGTAAGTTGCCTTTGTGCCCCCCAGGTGGATGGCTCGTTAGCCAATGATGGGTAAGACTCTCTGAAAAATGAGAGCAACCTAATACAGGCACAGCCGCAGGGAGGCCAGCAAAGGCTGAATTGGTACTGGGAGCAGCTACACTAGCAGCACACTTGACAGGCAGGCAAGTAAATTGCCTGTGTGCCCCCCAGGTGGATGGCTGGTTAGCCAATGATGGGTAAGAATTTCTGAAAGATGAGAGCAACGTAAGACAGGCACAGCCGTGGGGAGTCCAGCAAAGCCTAAATTCATACTGGGAGCAGATGCACGGGCAGCATACTTGACAGGCAGGCAAGTAAGTTGCCTGTGTGCCACCCAGGTAGATGGCTGGTTAGCCAATGACAGGTAAGACTCTCTGAAAAGTGAGAGCAACCTAAGACAGGCACAGCCGCGGGGAGGCCAGCAAAGGCTAAGTTCGTACTGGGAGCATCTGCACCAGCAGCATACTTGACAGACAAGTTACCTGTGTGCCCCCCAGGTGGATGGCTGGTTAGCCAATGACGGGTAAGACTCTCTGAAAGATGAGAGCAACCTAAGACAGGCACAGCCGCGGGGAGGCCACCAAAGGCTGAATTGGTACTGGGAGCTGCTACACCAGCAACATACTGGACAGGCAGGCAAGTAAGTTGCCTGTGTGCCCCCCAGGTGGCTGGCTGGTTAGCCAATGACGGGTAAGACTCTCTGAAAGATGAGAGCAACCTAAGACAGGCACAGCCACAGGGAGGCCAGCAAAGGCTAAATTGGTACTGGGAGCATCTGCACCAGCAGCATACTTGACAGGCAGGCAAGTAAGTTGCTTGTGTGCCCCCCAGGTGGATGGCTGGTTAGCCAATGATGGGTAAGACTCTCTGAAAGATGAGAGCAACCTAAGACAGGCACAGCCGCGGGGAGGCCAGCAAAGGCTGAATTGGTACTGGGAGCAGCTACACCAGCAGCATACTTGACAGGCAGGCAAGTAAGTTGCCTGTGTTCCCCCCAGGTGGATGGTTGGTTAGCCAATGACGGGTAAGACTCTCTGAAAGATGAGAGCAACCTAAGACAGGCACAACCGCGGGGAGGCCAGCAAAGGCTGAATTCGTACTGGGAGCATCTACACCAGCAGCATACTTGACAGACAAGTTGCCTGTGTGCCCCCCAGGTGGATGGCTGGTTAGCCAATGACGGGTAAGACTCTCTGGAAGATGAGAGCAACCTAAGACAGGCACAGCCACGGGGAGGCCAGCAAAGGCTAAATTGGTACTGGGAGCATCTGCACCAGCAGCATACTTGACAGGCAGGCAAGTAAGTTGCCTGTGTGCCCCCCAGGTGGATGGCTGGTTAGCCAATGACGGGTAAGACTCTCTGAAAGATGAGAGCAACCTAAGACAGGCACTGCCGTGGGGAGGCCACCAAAGGCTGAATTGGTACTGGGAGCTGCTACACCAGCAACATACTGGACAGGCAGGCAAGTAAGTTGCCTGTGTGCCACCCAGGTGGCTGGCTGGTTAGCCAATGACGGGTAAGACTCTCTGAAAGATGAGAGCAACCTAAGACAGGCACAGCCGCGGGGAGGCCAGCAAAGGCTGAATTGGTACTGGGAGCAGCTACACCAGCAGCATACTTGACAGGCAGGCAAGTAAGTTGCCTGTGTTCCCCCCAGGTGGATGGTTGGTTAGCCAATGACGGGTAAGACTCTCTGAAAGATGAGAGCAACCTAAGACAGGCACAACCGCGGGGAGGCCAGCAAAGGCTGAATTCGTACTGGGAGCATCTACACCAGCAGCATACTTGACAGACAAGTTGCCTGTGTGCCCCCCAGGTGGATGGCTGGTTAGCCAATGACGGGTAAGACTCTCTGAAAGATGAGAGCAACCTAAGACAGGCACAGCCACGGGGAGGCCAGCAAAGGCTAAATTGGTACTGGGAGCATCTGCACCAGCAGCATACTTGACAGGCAGGCAAGTAAGTTGCCTGTGTGCCCCCCAGGTGGATGGCTGGTTAGCCAATGACGGGTAAGACTCTCTGAAAAGTGAGAGCAACCTAAGACAGGCACAGCCGCGGGGAGGCCAGCAAAGGCTAAGTTCGTACTGGGAGCATCTGCACCAGCAGCATACTTGACAGACAAGTTGCCTGTGTGCCCCCCAGGTGGATGGCTGGTTAGCCAATGACGGGTAAGACTCTCTGAAAGATGAGAGCAACCTAAGACAGGCACAGCCACGGGGAGGCCAGCAAAGGCTAAATTGGTACTGGGAGCATCTGCACCAGCAGCATACTTGACAGGCAGGCAAGTAAGTTGCCTGTGTGCCCCCCAGGTGGATGGCTGGTTAGCCAATGACGGGTAAGACTCTCTGAAAGGTGAGAGCAACCTAAGACAGGCACAGCCGCGGGGAGGCCAGCAAAGGCTAAGTTCGTACTGGGAGCATCTGCACCAGCAGCATACTTGACAGACAAGTTGCCTGTGTGCCCCCCAGGTGGATGACTGGTTAGCCAATGATGGGTAAGACTCTCTGAAAGATGAGAGCAACCTAAGACAGGCACAGCCACGGGGAGGCCAGCAAAGGCTAAATTGGTACTGGGAGCATCTGCACCAGCAGCATACTTGACAGGCAGGCAAGTAAGTTGCCTGTGTGCCCCCCAGGTGGATGGCTGGTTAGCCAATGACGGGTAAGACTCTCTGAAAGATGAGAGCAACCTAAGACAGGCACAGCCACGGGGAGGCCAGCAAAGGCTAAATTGGTACTGGGAGCATCTGCACCAGCAGCATACTTGACAGGCAGGCAGGTAAGTTGCCTGTGTGCCCCCCAGGTGGATGGCTGGTTAGCCAATGACGGGTAAGACTCTCTGAAAGATGAGAGCAACCTAAGACAGGCACAGCCGCGGGGAGGCCAGCAAAGGCTAAGTTGGTACTGGGAGCATCTGCACCAGCAGCATACTTGACAGGCAGGCAAGCAAGTTGCCTGTGTGCCCCCCAGGTGGATGGCTGGTTAGCCAATGACGGGTAAGACTCCCTGAAAGATGAGAGCAACCTAAGACAGGCACAGCCGCGGGGAGGCCAGCACAGGCTGAATTGGTACTGGGAGCAGCTACACCAGCAGCATACTTGACAGGCAGGCAAGTAAGTTGCCTGTGTGCCCCCCAGGTGGATGGCTGGTTAGCCAATGACGGGTAAGACTCTCTGAAAGATGAGAGCAACCTAAGACAGGCACAGCCGCGGGGAGGCCAGCAAAGGCTGAATTGCTACTGGGAGCTGCTACACCAGCAGCATACTGGACAGGCAGGCAAGTAAGTTGCCTGTGTGCCCCCCAGGTGGATGGCTGGTTAGCCAATGACGGGTAAGACTCTCTGAAAGATGAAAGCAACCTAAGACAGGCACAGCCATGGGGAGTCCAGCAAAGCCTAAATTCATACTGCGTGCAGATGCACGGGCAGCATACTTGACAGGCAGGCAAGTAAGTTGCCTGTGTGCCCCCTAGGTAGATGGGTGGTTAGCCAATGACGGGTAAGACTCTCTGAAAGATGAGAGCAACCTAAGAGAGGCACAGCTGCGGGGAGGCCAGCAAAGGCTAAAGTCATATCCAAAGCCAGTTTGCTTCTAATGAAGTACAGGAGCAGCACTAGGAGCAAATACACAGGCAAGCTAATTCCCAGGCAAGCAAGTTGTGTATGAGGAGATTTGGACTCTGCATTCTGTGCATTGAAAAGGATGTAAAAGCTTTCTGATAATATATCTAGATTTCAAAAGGAAGCTTTTAAAGGTGGAAAATGTGGAAGGAAATGAAAGTGAAATGGAATAGAATATAGTTTAAATAATAAGCATATAAGTGGTAGTTAAATAAAAGTACAAGTAAAGCAGAATGGGAACCTCTCTCTTTACATAGATAAGCACACCGGAGCACATCTTTAAGTCTGCAACAAGCACATTTCAGCATTTCCTTTTCTTCTGATCTCCCTGGATCACCTCCCCTCACCTTTTTACCCCCTACCTTTAAACACTTCAGGATGTATGTTCTAAGAATGTCAACTTAGGTCTTGAAAGAAATCGAGACCAAATGTGTTTCACTTAGTGATAAAGGTAGGCTGTGTTAGACCCTTAGGTTGCCTGATGGTCAAATGCACTTATCTTTCCTCCTACCATATAAGACCTTCCATGTTCGTATTTGATATTTATTGCTTGGAACATTCTAACATAAACTAGATTCATGCAAATAAAAACACTCTGAGTATAAAAGAGGCCTACTGAGGTTTTATGGATACGAAAAGAGCTACAAAAGAGGATGAATGAAAACAGAACAGTGGAGCAGTGATTGTATTTGCATAGGGGAAATTTAATGATTGGATCAAGTGGTCCTTAGTATGTCTGATTATAACTGATTGTATGGCCTTGGAAATTGGGAAGTAGGCCCATATTATGTTTTGAGATGGACTTTATGGATAACTTCCTTTCTTTCTTAAAGCATCCACATCTGCCACTGAAAAGCAGTAACATGATTGTGCTATTATTTTACTGTTAACCTAGTAAACACAGACATATAATTATGAGATCATGGTAGATACAGGATTTGGATGAACATACAAAGTATACGTCAAAGTAGAAGGGATTTCAAAATCACCCTGTGTGCTCTTACTGGGTTACCATTGTGTTGTTAAAGTGCTTTGCAACTTGAAAGAGCTATTGAGAATAAAGTTTGTTATGAGAGATCATTGCAGCTCATGGTTGTTAATGTTGTGACAGTGGAGAACATGGCCTTTTGGGAATGGGCTTCCAGGGACCAATGTAAGATGTATATGTTTGAAAAAGGGGGGAAAATCCACAAAGTATTCAAAGTTGCAGGACAGACTTTTAGTTTTAATATTTTTAGTATATTCAAGTTTGGAATTTGTTTTATGGTTTTTTTTTGTTAGAGATAGGTTCTCATTCTATTGCCCAGGCTGGAGCGCAGTGGTGTAGTCATAGCTCACTATATCCTTGTACTGCTGGGCTCAAGCAGTCCTCTCACCTAAGTCTCTTTAGTAGCTGGGACTACATGCATGAACCACTGCACCTGGCTAATTAAAAATTCATTATAGAGATAGGTCTCACTCTATTTCCCAGGCTGGTCTCAAAATCTTGTGCTCAAACAATTCTCCCACCTCGGCTTCCAGTGTGGCTGGGATGAGAGGCATGGGCCAGACACCTGGCTGTGTCTTTTATTTGGTGTTCATTCTATATAGTCTAGGTGTTTGGGGAATAAAAATGTGAATCATCTTAACCTTACAGTTCAGGACTTAGACTCCATGATGGATTGAATAGTGTCCACCACCCACCCCCAAAAACATTCCTATGTCCACCACACTAAGAATATCAGAATGCGACTTTGTTTGGAAAGAGGGTCCTTATAGATATAACTAGTTAGGTTAAGATTGTTATACTAGATTAGGATGGGCTCTTACAGGAAGAGAAGAGGACCCACAGATTCATGGAGGTATAGAGAGAATGCCATGTGAAGACATTGGCAGGGATTGGAGTGATGTGGCTATAAGCCAAGAAACACCAAGGATTAGTGGCAACCACTGGATATATATAGAAAGAGGTATGGAACAGCTTCTCCCTCAGAACCTCCAGAGGAAACAAACCTGCTAGAACTTTGATTTTGGGATTTTTAGGCTCTAAAATTTTGAGAGAATAAATTTTTATTGTTTTAAATTACCTACTTTGTGATCATACATATTTTTTTTATTTTTAACAGAATTTTTAAAAATTTATACAAATTTATGGGGTACATGTGAAATTTTATTAACACGTATTTAATGTATAAGTCATTCAAGGATATTTAGGGTGTCCATAACCTGAGGACAATAGGACATTTTTAACTGTAGTCACACTGTTCTGCTATCAAGCATTAAATTTATTCCTTCTATTTAACTATGTTTGTACACCTTAACCCACTTCTCATCTTTCCCCTTTCTCTCATGTACCTGTCCCAATATCTGCTATCTCTCTCCACTCTCTACCTCCCCCCATGTGATGAAATGTTTTAGCTCTGACTTCTGAGAACCTGTGATACTTGTAGTTTTTCTTTTTTTCTTGAGATGGAGTCTTGCTCTGTTGCCAGGCTAGAGCACAGTGGCTCAGTCTTGGCTCACTGCAGCCTCTCCCTCCTGGGTTCAAGCAATTCTTCTGCCTTAACCTGGGACTACAGGTGCATGCCAAACACCCAGTTAATTTTTGTATTTTTAGTAGAGATGGGGCTTCACCATGTTTGCCAAGATGGTCTCAATCTCTTAACCTCGTGATCCAAACGCCTTGGCCTCACAAAGTGCTGGAATTACAGGCACGAGCCATTGCGCCTGGCCAATACTTGTATTTTTGTGCCTAGCTTATTTTGCTTAAGATAACATCTTCAGTTCCACCCATGTTGCTATTTATAAATGACAAGATCTTATTTTTTATGGTTGAATAGTATTCCATTGTGTATATACACAACTTTTTATTCACTTATTGGTGGACACTGAGGCTGATTCTGTTATCTTTGCTAGTTTTTTTTTTATTATAGCATTTTAGGTTTGGGGGTACATGTGCAGAACATGCAAGATAGTTGCATAGGTACACACATAGCAGTGTGATTTTCTGTCTTCCTCCCCTTCACCCACATCTGGCATTTCTCCCCATGCTATCCATCTCCAGCTCCCCCCCCAACTGCTGTCTTTCCCCTATTCCCCCCAACAGACCCCAGTGTGTAGTGCTCCCCTCCCTGTGTCCATGTGTTCTCATTGTTCATCACCCACCTATGAGTGAGAATATGCGGTATTTCATTTTCTGTTCTTGTGTCAGTTTGCTGAGAAATGTTCTCCAGATTCATCCATGTTCCTACAAAGGACACAAACTCATCATTTTTGATTGCTGCGTAATATTCCTTGGTGTATATGTGCCACATTTTCCAGTCCAGTCTATCATCGATGGGCATTTGGGTTGTTTCCAGGTCTTTGCTATTGTAAACAGTGTTGCAATGAACATTCGTGTGCATGTGTCCTTATAGTAGAACAATTTATAGTCCTTTGGATATATACCCAGTAATGGGATTGCTGGGTCAAATGGAATTTCTATTTCTAGATCCTTGAGGAATTGCCACACTGTCTTCCACAATGGTTGAACTAATTTACACTTCCACCAGCAGTGTAAAAGTGTTCCTATTTCTCCACATCCTCTCCAGCATCTGTTGTCTCCGGATTTTTTAATGATCACCATTCTAACTGGCATTAGATGGTATCTCAATGTAGTTTTGATTTGCATTTCTTTGATGACCAGTGATGATGAGCATTTTTTTATATGTTTGTTGGCCTCATGTATGTCTTCTTTTGTAAAGTGTCTGTTCTTATTCTTTGCCCATTTTTGAATTGGCTTGTTTTTCTCCTGTAAATCTGTTTGAGTTCTTTGTAAATTCTGGATATCAGCCCTTTGTCAGCTGGGTAAACTGCAAAAAAATGTTTTTCATTCTGTTGGTTGACAGTTCACTCTAGTGACTGTTTCTTTTGCCGTGCAGAAGCTGTGGAGTTTGATTAGGTCCCATTTGTCTATTTTGGCTTTTGTTGCCAATGCTTTTGGTGTTTTGGTCATGAAGTCCTCGCCTACTTTTATGTCCTGAATAGTTTTGCCTAGATTTTCTTCTAGGGTTTTTATGGTGCCCGGTCTTATGTCATAAGTCTTTAATCCATCTGGAGTTAATGTTAGTGTAAGGTGTCAGGAAGGGGTCCAGTTTCTGTTTTCTGCACATGGCTAACCAGTTTTCCCAATACCATTTATTAAACAGGGAATCCTTTCCCCATTGCTTGTTTTTGTCAGGTTTATCAAAGATTGTATGGTTGTAGATATGTTGTTTTGCCTCCGATGCCTCTGTTCTGTTCTATTGGTCTATATTTCTGTTTTGGTGCCAGTACCATGCTGTTTTGATTACTGTAGCCTTGTATAGTTTGAAGTTCGGTAGTGTGATGCCTTCTGCTGTGTACTTTTTGTTTGGAATTAACTTGGCTATGCAGGCTCTCTTTTGGTTCCATATGAAGTTCATGGTTTTTTTTCCAGTTCTGTGAAGAAAGTCAATGGTAGCTTGATGGGGATAGCGTGGATTATGTAAATTACTTTGGGTAGTATGGCCATTTTCATGATACTGATTCCTCCTAACCATGAACATGGAATGTTTCTCCATCTGTTTGTGTCCTCTCTTATTTCGTTGAGCAGTGGTTTGTTGTTCTCTTTGAAGAGGTCCCTTTCATTCCTTGTTAGTTGTATTCCTAGGTACTTTATTTTCTTTGTAGCAATTGTGAATGGCAGTTGGTTCTTGATTTGGCTCTCTTTAAGTCTGTTATTGGTGTATAGGAATGCTTGTAATTTTTGCACATTGATTTTCTATCCTGAGACTTTGCTGAAGTTGCTTATCAGTTTCAGGAGTTTTTGGGCTGAGACGATGGGGTCTTCTAGATATACTATCATGTCATCTGCAAATAGAGACAATTTGGCTTTCTTGTTTCCTATTTGAATACCCTTTATTTCTTTTTCTTGCCTGATTGCTCAGGCTAGAACTTCCAGTACTATATTGAATAGTAGTGGTGAGAGAGGGCATCCTTTTTTAGTGCCGGATTTCAAAGGGAATGCTTCCAGTTTTTGCCCATTCAGTATGATATTGGCTGTTGGTTTGTCATAAATAGCTTTTATTACTTTGAGATACATTCCATCAATACCGAGTTTATTGAGGGTTTTTAGCATAAAGGGCTGTTGAATGTTGTCAAAGGTCTTCTCTGCATCAATTGAGATAATCATGTGGTTTTTGTTTTTGGTTCTGTTTATGTGATGAATTACATTTATAGACTTGCGTATGTTGAACCAGTCTTGCATCCCCGGGATGAATCCTACTTGATCATGGTCGATAAGCTTTTTGATGTGCTGTTGCAATCTTCTTGCCAGTGTTTTATTGAAGATTTTCGCATCTATGTTCATCATGGATATTGGCCTGAAGTTTTCTTTTCTTGTTGAGTCTCTGCCGGGTTTTGGTACTGAAAGCTAGTAGGAGATACGACATGTTGCACTGAACTATTGTGAGCAAGAAAATTCATTCTATCATCTTTGATTTGGTTAAAGCAAACCTTTGCTAAAAGGTAGCACAGAGTATTTATTGCCTGTAAAAATTAGAAAACATCTTAGAAAACCACTTCTTTCTCAGGAGGAAGGGCTCAAGGCTTGTATGAAATAAAAAGAAAAAATTCTGTTTATATAACACTCTAAGTTCCATTCCTCCTAACCACCATTGTTACATAGCCATTCCAAAATATAGCTTTTATTTACCCATCCTAGTGGTCAAAAGTACCTCACTGCCTCTGTAATCTCCCAACAAATCCACCCCGTGGTCCCTAGATGACCACAGAGGCCTCTTATTCTCTGCTGTTTACTGTCACTCTCCCCAGTCCAGCAAACACATTCCTCTTCTGGCTTAAGCCTCTGAGGTTTCTGCTCTTTTACATATCTCCCTCTGCTTAGATTCTTTTGTCTTCACATACCCCAAATCCATCCATACTTCCAGTGCATGACCAGGGGTAAGTATCTCATTCTCTCAACCTTGGTTTCTCACCTCAGCTTTCTGCCCTCACCCTTCTGCCATGTGGAACAAGCTGATACTAGGTTGTTGTTAATTCTGGGGTTCAGAGACTCTGACTAGGGGGAGTTTCCTCAAGTAAAGCTAGTGCCTTACTAATTCTCACTTTAATTGCTCTTTGCACAGTGTCTTGCACATAATTTAACACAATAAATGCTCCCTGGGTAAATGCATAAATCTTTGCAATGTCCTATTTGACTCCCTTAGAGTGTGGCTCTTTTCCCATACAACCATCCAGAGTCCTGTCTAACCAGAGTGAAAATACTTGTGGTCGTCACCTAACATAGCTGAGAACTTCCTATATGTATGGGACACCTGGCTCCTTCTCAGGAACTCCCTTTCTGGCATTCATCCTGCTGAGAATGGAAATAAATGCAGTCTATGCCAACTTTCTAGAACAAGTAAAGGTTTCATCTAGACTAGTTTTTAAAATGAAGAAACAGGATACAGACAAGCACTTTATTCTCAATTTTTGGCCCTGGGGTTTATTAACAAGGTAAAATTCTACAGAATAATAAGTTTATTTAGCTGAAAAAATATATATAGGTAACTGAGGGAAGAAATTAAAAATGTGATAAACATAGAAAATATTCTGCAATTCAGTGTTATTGGTGCATAGAAATGCTACTGATTTTTGTAAACTGATTTTATGTCCTAAAACTTTACTTGCTTATCCATCCCCGGAGGCTTTTCAAGTTTTCTCCAAAAGGAGTTTTGGAAAGGCTTTAGGATTTTCTATGTAGAGAATCATATTGAAAATGGAGACAGAGAATTCAACATTTTTTCTATTTGGATGCCTTTTCTTTTCTATTGTCTCATTGTTCTGGCTAGGACTTTTGAATCCAATTAAATTTTGTTTTCAAGATTTGCATATATTGTAATATTTCTATAATTTTATATCTCTGTATATTGTCCCTTTATACAGAAATTTATTCTTTTTATTATTGATGCACATTTGAGTTATTTTCCATTTGAAAAACTATCAAATAATGTTGCTTTTAGCATTGTGAAATAGCCTAGAATTTCTATTTGGGGTATATACCTAATAATGGAGTTGCTGGCTCTGAGACTGAGCTTACATACATTATGTGTGTAAGGGGATACTACCCATGAGATTTTGAATGTGGTTGTAACAGTTCACACATAACGATATAAGAAAGTTCCAGTTGCTTGACATCATCACTGGTACTTAGTTTTGTCAGTTTTCAAAAATATTAACTATTGCATAGTGGTATGAAATTGTAATTTTGAAATGCATTTTTTCTGATGCCTGATGATGTGGATAGGTTTATCTACTTGCTGGCCCTTTGGTTCTCTTTATGTGAAACATCTAGTTACATGCTTGCCAATTTTGTTCAACGTATTGCATCTTTTTTATTAGTTGATGGGATTGAGTCAAATAATCTAGATATAAGGCTTTTGCCACATAAGTATATAGGGAATGTTGATTTCCACTCTATTCTTGCCTTTCTATTCTCCTGGAAGTTTTTTTTTTTTTTTTTTAATGAAGAGAAGGTCTTAATTTTAATAAGCCCTAATTTGTCATATTTTGTCTTGATAATTAATCACTTTTTATCTTAAGAAATCTTGACCTGTGCCAAGTTCATGAACATAAATATCTATGTTATCTACCACAAATATTGTTTTTGACTTTCACCTTAACATTTAAAATCCATCTGTCATTAAAATTTGTTAATAATGTAAGATAAGAGTATTTCATTCTCACATAAGTAATTATTTGACCCAAGTCTATTTACTGAGAAGACTTCCTTCTCTCCACTGCTCTGCTATGCATCTTTTGTAATATACAAAATGTCCAAAAGTGTGTGTCTGAGTTGGATTCTCTAATCTTTCTAGTTTTTTTTGTGCCTACTTTTGGATTACCACCATACATAGCTTTCATTACAGTGGCTTCAATTAAGTCTGAATATCTACCATTTTAAGCTTGTAAGTTTTGTTATTCTTCAGAATAATTTCTACTGTTCTCAAATTTTTATATGTATTTAAATTTTAAATTGATTAGACAGTTTCCACAAGATTTCTGCCAAAATATTTTGTTGTGAAAATAGAAATCTGCAAATCCATTTGGGGAGAAGTTACATAGCACAAAGCAAAGCAAAACACCAATAACATCCAAACCAAACTTAAACAGAACACCACAATAAGGAAGAAATTTTAAAATTAGAATAAATTTTTGCAATTCATATTACAAAGGGGCTCACATCTCTACTATATAAAGAGCTTTTTTTCTGGAAAGGGGGAGACAGAGTCTCACTCTGTCATTCAGGCTGGAGTGCAGTGACATGATCTTGGCTCACTACAATCTCTGCCTCCTGAGTGTCAGGAATTCTCCTGTTTCAGCCTCCTGAATAGCTGAGACTACAGGCATACACCACCATATCCAGATAATTTTTTTTTTGTATTTTTAGTAGAAATGCAGTTTCACCATGTTGGCCAGGCTGTTCTTAAACTCCTGATCTCAAATGATCAACCTGCCTTGGTCTCTCAAGGTGCTGAAATTACAGGTGGGAGCCACCATGTCCAGCCTGTAAAGAGCTCTTAAAAATTAGAAACAAAACAAGCAAAAATACAGAAAAAGAGGAAAAAGAAACATCCACCCAGTTAAAAAAAAAAAAAAACGGCAACAGACATTGTCATACAGGTCTAGTGCCATGTGCTCCCTCACTGTAATGGGGGTGAACACAGGCTTCACAGGGCATGAAATTTATCAAACAGCTGGTGGCTTGAGGTGAGCAAATTTTGTGGGACCAGCATCAAGAGCGGAGCCCATGGTGCATTATTTTATTTCCCAGCCTTGGAAATAAAACATGGTTGCCCCATGCTCTGTTCACCTGCAGTGCATTGGCCATGTCAGGAGGCCTGAACACTCATGGACACCTAAGTCTGCCCAAACTCACCTCATTCCAATATCTTATCTTGTATTGAGCATGAGACTATGTTCTCATTGAGCATGTGCTTTACAGTTTTGTGTATAACTCCTCATTTTACAACAGGAAGACTGAGCCTCCCAAAAAGGCAAAAACTGGTGCAGATTCCAGAAATTGGGCAGAGCACAGAGTATTAGGGAGGGAGCCATCTTCCTAGGCCTTGGCTGCACCCCACCCATCAGGTTAGCTTTGGAAATTACAGCTTCTAAGTCTGGGGAAACCCTGTGCTCTACTTTTTACCTGGGCTTTCTACATTTTTATATTTTAAATAGGTGTGCATGCATGCACACACAAACATTCCATACACATGCACACTTCTAAGGTGGAGATCATGGAGGTGAGGTTAGAGAAGAGGTAGATAGAAACCAGAGAAGTGATAAGAAGAGGGGAGGAAATAGTGGAGGCAGCTTTGCCATGAGGCAGAGGCATCCACTCCCCCAGCTACATGACCAGGGCCTGACAGCATGGGCTGAAGGATCCTGCCGCTTCCCTGGATTCTGCCTGGCCTGCGGACCTCCTCAGCTGTTTCAAAAGGACAGGACTGAAGTTGTGGGCACCTGGAACTAAAATGAACTGTGCCCCCTCCCCAACCTGGTATAAAGAGAGACTACAGGAAAGAAAGCCTCTGTTTTCTCATTCATAAAGGGAATAACATCAATGACTCCAGATACTCCTAAGTGTCTGCTGCCCTTGGCTTTTCATTGGTAACTCACTGAGTTTTGAGACTCTGGGAAGAGGCTTTTCACTTTCTAGAGGTCCTTCAGAGAAGAGAGAGGTCTAGATACTTGGGAAGATAAGGGCTTGGAATAAAATGGAGTGTGACAATGCACTGGACCCTGGAGTGTGGGGCCCAAGAAAGATACTAGTCCATTTTGGGTCCATTAGTTTCTCATTTGGATGTGGAAGAAAATAGTTTCTCTGAATGCTGTGAAAATGCTTGAGGAGTGCACAGCACACCCCAAGAGGCTGAAGAAAATAGGAATCAAGGGAGGCTTCAGAGGTCACTTTTATGGCCTTTGAAGCCTTCAGATACCGCTCCTTTGCCCCAGGGATTCCCAAAAACCATTGGTTGAGTATCCCCCAATACAGGTACCTGCTCTAAGATGCTTCTGTCTGGCTGGGCGCAGTGGCTCACACCTATAATCCCAGCACTTTGGGATGCCGAGGCGGGTGGATCACGAAGTCAAGATTGAGACCATCCTGGTCAACAAGGTGAAACCCCGTCTCTACCAAAAATACAAAAAAATTAGCTGGGCATGGTGGTGCACGCCTGTAGTCCCAGCTACTCAGGAGACTGAGGCAGAAGAATTTCTTGAACCCAGGAGGCAGAGGTTGCAGTGAGCCGAGATCGTGCCATTGCACTCCAGTCTGGGTAACAACAGCGAAACTCCATCTCAAAAAAAAAAGCTTCTGGGAAAATGTGGCACATATACACCATGGAATAGTATGCAGCAATCAGAAATGATGAGTTTGTGTCCTTTGTAGGGACATGGTTGAGTCTGGAGAACATCATTCTCAGCAAACTGACACAAGAACAGAAAAAGAAATACCGCATATACTCACTCATAGGTGGGTGAGAAAAATGAGAACACATGGACACAAAGAGGCGGTCTACTATACACTGGGGACTGTTGGGGGAAATGGGGGAGGGACAGCAGGGGGGCTGGGGGGGATAGCCTGTGGATGAATACCAAGTGTGGGTGAGGGGGAGGAAGGCAGCAAAACACACTGCCATGTGTGTACCTATGCAACTACCTTGCACGTTCTGCACATGTACCCCAAAACCTATAATGCAATAAAAATTAAAAAAAAAAAAAAAGCTTCTATCTGAAGCTACAGTGCTAGTAATGGCCTCTAGGTGGTGTCAGACTCTCCTGTTTCTTGTGCCCACTGAGCTTTACTGGAGCAGCTGGCGCTTGGAGAGTCGTGCTGAGGTCCTGGACTTCCTGTTGTTATACATGATCTCCACATTATCGGGTGGCCAAAACCAGGAAGAGGGGCTTTGTAATTTTCCGTTTTACTTTACTCAGTAACTCTTCCTCTTAACACTCACCCTGTGGCAGTAAATTTGGTAGGCTCACAATGTGGTACTGAAATGATTACATTATCTCAGCCTTCCCGGGGGTGCCCACAGGCTGAGGACTGCTGGACAAAATCACTAAAGCAAGTACATGTGAAAGAAATAAGCATCCTATAATATAAATAAAGTAGACTGTTGGGAGGGAGGGCTGGGGAGACATTCCATGGAGCGGACCTGAATGCCTTGCTGAAGTGACATTGTGACCAGAATGACATCAGAGAGCCAGCCTTGCACTGGTGTGGAAAGTGTGTCAAGGAGAAGTCACTCCTTGTGAAGAGGCTCACAGGTACAGGTGAGTTCAGCAAAGGCAGTTAAAAAAGGGACCAGTGTGGTGCAGGCAGCCCATCCTTCAGTGGAGCAGAGGGATGGAGGATCTTGGGGCCTGAAAGAGGAGGTTAGTCATTTGCTCCTCTCTGACAACATTGCCCTGAATTTTAGCACCTTTTGACCAGAAATACTATCTCTGAACAAGAATCTGGACATAGCTTAGTTTGATGCCTCTGCTTTGAGGTCTCTTAAGAGGCTGGGGCTGAGATCTGAACTGAAGATGGACTTGGAGAAGATCAGCCTCCAATCTGATTCATGGAAATTGGCGTGATTCAATGTGAACTGAGAGCCTGAGTGCCTGTCTATTGGCCTGAGCGTCTCCTCAGTTCTCTATTTATGGGTCTTTACATGGACCATCTTAGGGCATTGGTGATTGCTTCCTCATTTTGAGGAATACAATAGAGAGATGGAGAATGAAAGAGACAGCAGACATGTACAAAAAAAGAAAGGGAGACAGAGAGATTGAAAGAGTAAGCAAACAGAGCAAGAAAGAAAAAAATACCTTTTAAAAAATATATAACCCTGAAAGTTGCAATAGACTGTGATTCCCACCCCCCCCCCATATTCACATGCCAGAACCTTAATCCCCAGTGTAATGGCCTTGGGAGGTGAGAAGCAATTAAGTCCTGAGAATGAGGCCCTCATGATTGAGACTGTTGGCTTTATAAAAGAAATCACAGAAGGGCGTGCCTCCCTCTCTTTTGCTAAATGAGAATACAACCTAAAGTCTGGAGTTTGAAACTCAGAAGATAATCCTTCCCAGAGCCCAACCATGCTGGAACCCAATCTCAAATTTCTAGCCTTCAGAACTAAAGTCTTGTTTATAAGCTGCCTGGTCTATGCTTTTGGTATAGAAGTCTAAACTAAAACAGAAGTGATACCCTATCATTTTTGCTGTTTTATCTATGACAGAAGCTAGAACCACGCCCCCAAAGAGTTCAACTAATGACCAGCAGGAATTCATTAGTTTGCAGAATGACAGAAAAGAAAAGAAAAGAAACAAATTGTTGAAGACTGAAATTTCTTCCACTTATGAGATTTTTAAAAACTGGCTAAAATTGGTTGGAACCAATATGGTCAACTGGAGTCTGTGTGAAATGAGCTCACTGATGTCAGAGCTCAAATTTCCAACACATGTTTTATACTAACTCTCCCCAAATTCACACGTGTGACCTGTGAGTAACCAAGAAAAGATGGCTGTTCATACCCAATGACTTTCCACACATTTTTTCACAAAGAGATAGGATTCCAGCTCAAGTCTGCTTCCCTGACTTTAAGTAGTAATTTTCTTAGAAAAGAAAAAATTATATATATATTTGCTAAAAATGCTAGTATTATGGTACTGGCTGCTGAGGCACTGAACAGTGAGCCACATTTTTTAAGTAACAAACTGGATCACTCACAACTTTGTGTTGTTGTGAGACTTTGTGGGAGTTGTGCATCACATAGGCTGAGATGAGGCATATAGATATGATTCTAAATATAATGGACAGGCACTGGGAGATTTAATGCCAAAAGACAGTATCTGATTTTCTTTTTATTTCAACCGCTTTCTGGTGTAGAATGAAAAAAAAAAGGCCAGTGGGGAAGTGCCTTTTCCAAGATCACCTGGCTGGACCCCGGGCCTATTTGAGGTGCAGGCCATGCTTCCTCTCACCACTCCTTGTAATGCTTCCATCTATAAGTTTGTGCATTATTTTATTATTTACATAAGGTGCCAGGTCATAATTTTTATATGTTCTTTTTTTTTCTTTTTTTAATTTTGAGATAGTCTCACTGTCAACCTAGGCTGGAGTGCAGTGGCATGATCATGGCTCAATGCAACCTCTGCCTCTTGAGTTCAAGTGATTCTTATACCTCAGCCAGGGAGGTATAAGAGTGGCTGGGATTACAGGCATGCATCACCATATCTGGCTAATTTTTGCATTTTTAATAGAGATGGGTTTTTGCCATATTGGCAATGGCTGGTCTCAAACTCCTGGCCTTAGGTGACCCATTCACTTTGGCCTCCCAATATGTTAAGATTACAGGCATGAGCCACTGCACCTGATTGATTTTTATCCATTCTATCTCATATATCCACAATAAATGTTTTTGTAAGTTGATGTTAGCATAATTCCATTATACATGCTTTGGGGCTGGGGAGACCTGAAACACACAATGACTTTTATATGGTCACAGAAATAAAAATAAAAAGGTTTTACACAACTCTGCTTCCTCAAACCTGGGACCCTGGCTGCATTTAGATCTTTTGGGGGAGTAAGAGGCATAATTGTGTTTGCATAATTGTGTACAGGTAAAGAGTTGACATGGCAGAGGAGGGTAAGCCATTAGCAGCCCTGCAGGGCCTTTGCAGAGATTTATAGAAGAAAAGGGTCCAGGGGACAGAATCTTAAAGAAGTTAACAGACTTCCCTTCTGACAGAACCTGACAGAATTTAGTTTGGTAACCAGATGCCACATTCTAGAGACAGCCCTGTATCTAGCTCATTTCATGGGAGATGCTTAAGAGAACATACATTCTTATTGTATGCTACATTCCTAAACTGTTGCCTGAGAAAGGCCCAAAGTGAGAGCCTTTTCTGGTAATACACACATTGGCTCAGCCCATCTCCATGACACCTCTGGCCATTTGTCAAGAGGCACCCACAGACAACAGTGTAGCCCAGGGCAGGTCTGTTCACTCCTGGCCTCCCTTATCATCTCATCTGGGCAACCCCACCCTGCCTATTATCACCATGTATTGCAGGGGAAGCAGAAAAAGGAGGGGCCTCTTCCTGACAGGGTCAGGTTGTCAGGCATTGGAACCCTGTGGGTCTGTCCTGTACATACCCAGGTTATGGCTGGTGGAATAAAAAGTTGGATGTAGAGGACCAAGTTTGTCTACTCAGATGTGAATTCCAAGGCCTTAAGCTGTCTTCTGGTTTTCCCATTGGCTGGGGGGGGGTCCATGCAGATGCTCCTATATGCCTAATCTAGGAGCAGAATTTCTAATGGGGATTTCACTTGGTGGTAAAAACAGGGTGGACTATTAACTTTTTTTTGACTTGGCTGCTGGGCACTTGATAGAGCTGCGTTAAAAGCAATGAGCAGCTGTTTGATGGGTTCAACTCCCCCATCTCCTCAGACAAGGATCAGGTTGACTGCACCCCCAAGCATCGCGCACAGTGAGCTATGGTGACAGCAGGCTCATGGGAGTCTCTGCAGATAGGGGCCTGACAAGACCAGGATGGGCCCAGAACCCAGACCCAAATATAGAATTTCTCTGATCTCTGTCTTAGGGCTTTTCCATGAGTGACTCAAAGTTCTGCTCCTCACAAATCTAGCCTTTAATAGTCCCAATGAAAACTTGGTTAGCTGTAAAGTCCCTGTTTACATACTTGTAGAAATACCAGAGAAGGCCTTTGTGTTGTGTTTACTGTACAATGGACTATATCTATTCAAGTTGCTACAGTTTATGTGGTTTTAACTATTTGCTCCAAGTATCTTCTGTAGCAGGCAGCTTCACTCACTGCCAGACTAAGACTTGAAAGCCGCCACTATTTCTAAGGAGGTTTTTACACAAAATGGGAAAGAGGTTCCAGAGAAGGGGGTTTATATTGTTCCGTGCATTTGTCTGCAATGTGTCATCTCAGAACTCATCCCTGTAGCCCATCAGGGCAGAAGCTGTGCTCTCACATGTCTTTGTAATGTTTTATTAGAGAGGTCATTTCCCAGAGTGTTTTAGTCTTTCAATGACTATATTTCTGACCAAAATGAAATAAAACTAGAAATAAAGAAAGAAAACATTAACATATATATGAAAATTTAAAAACTTGCTTTTGAGCATGATCCTGTTAAACGGTTGTAAGATTTAATATTGTGAGAATATTCATGCTGCCCAAAATGAGCTACAGATTCAATGCAATCCCTTTTAAACTAAGAATTTTTTTTTTAAATAGAAAAAGCAACCAACAAATTACGAGGAATCTCAAGGGACCACAGAGAGCTTAAAAATGTTTTTAAAAGGGACAGGTGCAGTGGCTCAAGCCTGTAATCCCAGCACTTTGGGAGGCCAAGGTGGGTGGATCACGAGGTCAAGAGATCGAGACCATCCTGGTCAGCATGGTGAAACCCTGTCTTTACTAAAAATACAAAAAATTAGCTGGGCATGGTGGCACGTGCCTGTAATCCCAGCCACTCAGGATGCTGAGGGAGGAGAATTGCCTGAACCCAGGAGGCAGAGATTGCAGTGAGCCAAGATTGTGCCATTGCACTCCAGCCTGGGTAACAAGAGCAAAACTCCGTCTCAAAAAACAAAAAAATGTTTAAAAAAGAAGCAATGTTAGTGACCTCATGTTTTTTAATTTTAAATCACTTTACAAAGCAACAGTAATGAAAACAATTTGGCTCTGGCATAAAGACAGACAATTTTTTTAACAAAACAGGATATAGCACAGAGGTAAACCTCACACATATGGGCAAATAAATGTTATTTTCACACACACATTCATTGCAGCATTATTCAGAGAGACCAATAGGTGAAAGAAACACACACTTTCCTCACAGAATAAATAAGAACAATTTGTAATATAAAAGTAATTATATTTTTAAAAGCAGAAAGTCTTGTAACATCCACAACAAAGATAAATCTTGAGGATATAATATTAAGCAAAATTAGTTGTAATAAAACAGATACTCTGTGATTCCACTCATATGTAATATCTAAAGTATTGAAACTCTTAAAAACAGATTTTTTTAAATCAGGAGCCAAGTGGTAAGAAAAATGGGTAGTTTTCATTTTATGTGTATTAAGTTTTAGTTTTGCAAGACAAAAAAGTTTTACAGTTATGTTCCATGACAATGTAAATACACTTACAACTGAACTGTATAAGAAAATATTAAAGGTTTTACACTTTGTTATGTATTTTTATTACAATCAAAATAAAAATTGACCCCCAAGGGCCAGGAGTGATGGCTCATGCCTGTAACCCCACCCCACTGTGGGAGGCCGAGGCATGCAGATCACTTGAGGCCACGAGTTCAAGACCAGCCTGTTCAACACGATGAACCACATCTCTACTAAAAATACAAAAATTAGCCAGCCGTGTTGATGCACAACTTTAATGGCAACTACTCAGGAGGCTGAAGCAGGAGAATTGCTTTAACTCATGAGGTGGATGTTGCAGTGAGCCAAGATTGTGACACTGCACTTTGGGCAGCAAGGTGAGACTCTGTCAAAAAAAGACACCTAAAAGAGACAAAGTTATAAACCTTTAAAAAAATTACTTTCAGACAACAAAAGTCTTTCTTTCACACTAAGATAATATGAACAATAGATGTTGAAATTAAGACAATTTCCATGACTACTCACCTAGACAGAATCAATGATTGCCATCAACCAAGAAGAAAAATATGCAAGTAATAAACAAAATAGGGGCAATATTTATACAAGCAAACAAACACTTAGATAATTATATTGACAAAGGACATAGGGCTAATTTTCAACTTTTGCCCTACATTTTCTTAAGGTGTACAGAGTTAAACAGTGTCGTACAAAATTATATTATATAAATTAAAACTAAAAACAATAAACCAGTGTAAGGTGGCCTACCCTAAAAAAGGAAACAAATAAAAAATTGCAAAACCAAGTTAAAAGAAACATTACCCCCCAAATTTTGATTTGAATAATGTAATTCAAAATCATAATAAATAGGTAGAAACTAAAAGCACAATTAACTGATGTGAGGCAGCCTACTCTAAATAAAATACAGAAATATAAACTTATAAAATATGATTAAGAGAAACTTTAATTCATAAAATCCTGAATAAACATAGTGTCCTACTGAAAAAGAATTCTAGATAACTACAATTTTAAACTCTGCATGTGCATCCATGAAAACCATAAATTTTGAATTATTTGGATAAGTTAGGGCAGCAACATTTCAGAGAAAACACATAATTCTTCATAAAGAGTTTTGATGAGAAAACTTTAAGGAATAAGAATTTAAGTAATACTAGAGAAATGTTTAAATTATGTGGCTGATGCATTGGGGCTTTTCTTACTCAAAATGATAAGGTTGTAATCTAGCCTCTAGAAGAAAATTCCTATGTTTCTAAATAGAATAACAATATAAATATCATAAATACAGTATAAAATTGATATATAAAATAAAAGTTGGAAATAAATTGCATTATTATTCAAATAAAAGCTGAGAAAAACTGGAAGAAAACACTAATAGTAACATTGTGCCTGCAGTCAATTAAACTTACAAGCCAAATATTTTAACAGATTACTAATTATATAATTCATACATAACATATACATTCAAGCATGTTATTTCAGAACTTCTGAAACTAAAATAACAAATAAATGTGAGATATGACAATTCAGAAAGGAAAAACACAGTCATGGTAATCTTCATATTAACAAAGACAGAATCATAGAATAATAAATGAGAAATAAGTCAATGATTGGGAATTCAATATATGTTGAACAATGTTCTAATTTTCCTTATGGGAAAAATCTTTGTAAAAAATCTATAAAGTGAGCACATACAATATATGCTGTTGGCATATACAGTTTAAATTTTTATGATTAGGTACTACTAAGGAAAATAAAACAATTTTTAGATAAAATAATTTGATTTTTTAAATTTAATAAGATACTTTTTGATTATGAAGTTTTTTAGTCTAACTCTTTTGTAGATTTACGTTTTAAACCTTCATAGGATTTGAAATTATAAAGCAAAGAACATGTGTCATCTGTGACTGGTGTTCCCAGAATTTCTAAAAGACATATCCCAATGCCTCCACAACTCCCCTCATGCCCTTCTGACTTGAGGCACAATAGATTTAAAAAATGACATAACAGAGGTCTCCAGAAATGTGCACAGATTTTCCCAAATCCCCAAAAGCAATGACAAACTAGTCAGATTATGTATGCTGTCATAAGATTCTGGGAGGACTTCAGCTTTCTGTGTGAATGCACTGGAAGATTCTGGGAGAGAGAGAAAAAAAGCCTTACAGAATTGAAGAACAGAATAAGCATGAGACAGAAAATGTTTCTCCATGACAGTAAGAAAAATACAAATACACTTTTCCAAAACAATTTCCACTGGAACAGAGATTACCAAACCATATTTAAACTTTGACCTTGTTTGTAACGTTTTGATCTCTCCCAGTTGTTACCTGCTGATTTATTTTCACCTTGCTTTGCATATGATTGTTGTCTTGCTTATTTTACACTCCAGCAGTGTTTTCTTTGCTGCAGAAAGGTGATTAAGTCTGGCTTACAAACTGTCCACCACAGTTTCTTTTCTTCCCTAGAACAGTAATTGGGCTCATCAGAAAATGCCCAACTCCCAGCATCTCCCTCAGGAGAGAATTAAAACAATAGAATATATGTTAAAAATGTTTGGCTTTTTAAGAGATTGTCTAATGACTAGATTCTGTCTCTCCTGATGTGGAGTGCTCAAGGACATGATCTATGGATGACAGTTTGTGTATGCTGAGAAGAAAGATGAATGCTTGTTACAGCACTAGAGACACTGCAATACCACAGTCAACTGGGGGAGGAAAATAGGTAATAGAATCTAAAAATCATTGAGAAAAATATTCCCTTTAACTTAGAAACACAAACAAGTCCAGAGAAAACATCCAAGAATGTGTTTGTGAAGCACCCAGAATCTATAGCCTGGTTGAGTGCTGTCAGGACCCCTCTTTAGTAAGCCAGTCTTCAAATGCTAGATTTGATAGTTGCTGTACAAATCTCCAGATTTCACTAGAAAAATCACAAGGCATACAGAGAGGGCAGAAAATATGCCCCACTGGAAGAAACAAAATAAGTATCCAGCAATTGAACCTTAAGAAATATTTTTTTGCACATATAATAAAGAATTTACAATAATTATCTTAAGCATTCTCAATGAACAAAAATATAGCAAACATGGACAACTGAATGAAGTTTTTAAATAATGAATGGGCAAGATGAGATATCAACAACGATATAAAAATTATTTTTAAAAATCCAACAAATTGTGGAGTTGAAGAATACAATAACTGAGTTTTATAAATTTACAGCAGAGACACAACAACAAACTTAATAAAGCAGAAAAAAATGCATGTTATTCACAAATATTCAGTCCTGGAAACTAACTTTTTAAAAGAATGAGAAAAATAACGATGAAATATAAGTCTTATTGGACACCATCAGGTAGATCAATACATTCAGAGTCTTTTTAAAAGAATATAGGCAGAAAATGGCATAAATATTATTTGGGTGAAAAAACACAGGTGCTGAGAACTTTCCACATTTCAAAGTGATGAAACAAAATAATATTAGCAACCAAGAATAATTGATCTGGGAAAATTATACTTTAAAAATTAGAAAAAAATAAAGACTTTCAAAGATTAAAATAAAAAAAGCTAAGGTTGTTCCCCACTAGAATAACCCTAGAAAAAAAATGCTAAAGTGAGTCATTTATGTTGAAGAATTAAATGACACTGGACAGCATCATAAAATCATATGAAAATATGAAGCTCTCTGTTTAATGTAAATATATACATGAATACACAATTTTCTACTATAATGGTGCTTAAAATTCTTAAATGTTTGTGAAAATACACACAATATATAAAGATATAATTTGTAATGTTAAAAAACTGAGGGAAGTACAATTGAATATATTTCGTATGCTGTTAACTTAAAGTTGAAGGCAAAGCCATTTGCCCTGAGGACCTTAGCGCTGGGCAAGGGAGGAGGCAAGGATGCCCTTTCTCTCCCTTAGTTCTTCCATCTTCCCTTACTCTGCAAAGGAATTTTTCTGGGTCTGCAGGAGTAGTCAATGGGCCAGTCACTGTCTGTCCTGCACATACATACACACACATGCACACACACACACACACACACACACACACGTGGGTGAACATGGCATATATAGATGGAACCTGGGATTTTAATTCTTAAATTTCCAAAAAGTGGGAGACAGAGAGTTTTTGGCTTTTTTTTCAGGACTTTGGCCTGGGGAAGGGGTAAGTCTGTTTTCCTGCCATGTGGGTTCTCATCAGTTGTTGGAGCCTTCTCCCTGCAGGTGACCCCCAAGGAGATGATGCAGGAGATTTACCTGGTGCTCATGGTTTGTGAAGACAGGTGTCACTACACCTGTTTCTCATTGAGCCTGGACAGCAACATGCTGGACCACTTCTCAGAGATGTGCAACACTGAGGAGCTACAGGAAGGCTCAGTGCTGTGCATGATAGAAGGCTGGTTTGGGGAGGCAGATCCAAGATGGCCAAATAGGAACAGCTCTGGAGTGCAGTTCCCAGCAAGAACAACACAGAGAGTGAGTCAACACCGCATTTCCAAAAGGGTTATTACTGTCCACAGACCAGGAGATTCCCAGGCTGAAAAGTGCCATGAATTTCCATCATGGCTGTTTCACCCTGTGCAGCAGAACTCTGCACAAAAACTCACACAAATCTGGGCAGCCATTTCAACTGGTGCCTGGAACACCTGGGAGACAGAGCTGCCTGTTCAACTGAAAAAATGGGGGCTGAAGCAAGGAGCCAGGTGATCTGGCTAAGCTGGCCCCAACCCCACAAAGACCAGCAATCTGAAATGGTCTAGACTGAGAGTTTCAAAGCAAGTGCAGCTGGACCAGGGATGGTCCAGCTCTGTTGTGGGGAGGGCATCCACCATTACTGAGGCAGTCCACCACTACCAAGGCAGTCTGCCATTACCAAGGCAATCCACCATTACTGAGGCAGTCCACCATTAATGAGGCAGTCCACCATTACTGAGGCAGTCCACTATTAAAAAGGCAGTCCACCATTACTAAGGCAGTTCTAACTATACCTCTATAAACAAAACTGCAATAAAGTTCACACAGCAGCTGGGCAGAGCCATGACAGCTCAGCAATGCCTCTACTGGCAGACTGTGACTAGACTACCTCCTTGCTGGGCAGGGCAGCTCTGAAAAAAGGCAGCAGCACATCAGGAACTTATAAATAAAGCCCCATCTTCCCAGGACAGAGCACCGTGGAAAAAAGGTGGTTATGAGTCCCACTGCAGCAGACTTAAATGTACCTGCCCAGCAGGTCTGCCTGGAACAATGGGGCTCACAACTCAGCACTTGAGCTCATATAAGGTACCCTGTCTCTTCAAGCAGCTCCCTAACCCCCATCGATCCAAAGAGTCATGTCATAAAGGAGAGCTCAGACTGACATCTGGTGGGTATCCTTCTGGGATTAAGATAACAGAAGAAGAAACTGGCAGCAACCCTTACTGTTCTTCAGCTCCCGCAGGTGACCCCAAGGCAACCAGGGTCTGCAGCGGACCTCCAGAAGTCCTACAGCAGAGGAGCCTGTTAGAAGGAAAACTAAAAAACAGAAAGAAATAACTTTATCATCAACAAAAAGAATGCCCACTCAGAGACCCCATCTGAAAGCCACCAACTACAAAGACTAGAGGCAGTTAAATTCACAAAGATGGAAAGAAACCAGTGCATAAAAGTTGGAAACACCCAAAACCAGAACAGCTTTCCTCCTCCAAGGGATCACAACTCATCACCAGCAAAGGAACAAAGCTGGATGGAGAATGAGTTTGATGAATTGACAGGAATAGGCTTCAGAAGGTGGGTAATAAACTTTTCTGAGATAAAAGAACATGTTCTAAACCAATGCAAAGAAACTAAGGACCTTGAAAAAAGGTTTGATGAAAAGCTAACAAGAATAAACAGCTTAGAGAAGAATATAAATGACTTAATGGAGATGAAAAACACAACATGAGAACTTCACAAAGCATACACAAGTTTCATTAGCCAAATCAACCAAGCAGAAGAAAAGATCTCAGACATTGAAGATCAACTCAATGAAATAAAGCGAGAAGGCAAGCTTAGAGAAAAAAGAATAAAAATAAATGAACAAAGCCTCCAAGAAATATGGGATTATGTGAAAAGACCTAATCTATGTTTGATGAGTGTACCTGTATGTGACAGACAGAATGAATCCAAGCTGGAAAACACTCTTTAGGATATTATCCAGGAGAACATCCCCAACTTAGCAAGGCAGGCCAATATTCAAGTCCAGGAAATTCAGAAAACACCACAAAGATATTCCTCCAGAAGAGCAACCCCAAGGCACAAAATTGTCAGATTCACCAGGGTTGAAATGAAGAAAAAAATGCTAAGGGGAGCAAGAGAGAAAGGTTGGGTTATCCACAAATGGAAGCCCATTAGACTCACAGCAGATCTCTCAGCAGAAACCCTACAAGCCAAAAGAGAGTCAGGGTCAATATTCAATATCCTTAAAGAAAAGAACTTTCAACTTAGAATTTTATACCCAACCAAACTAAGCTTCATAAGTGAAGAAGAAATAAAATCCTTTATGAACAGGAAATTGCTGAGGGATTTTGTCACCACCAGGCCTGCCTTAAAAGAGCTCCTGAAAGAAGCACTAAACATGGAAAGGAACAACCAGTACCAGCCACTCAAAAAACATACCGAATTGTAAAAACCATTGACACAATGGAGAAACTGCATCAACTAACAGGCAAAACAACCAGCTAGCATCAAAATGGTAAGGTCAAATTCACATATAACAATATTAACCTTAAATGTAAATGAGCTAAATGCCCCAATCAAAAGACACAGACTGACAAATAGGATAAAAAGCCAAAATCATCCCTGTGCTGTATCTAGGAAACCCTTCTCACTTACAAGGACACACACAGGCTACAAATAAAGGGATGGAGGAAGATTTATTAAGCAAATGCAGAGTAAATATAAGCAGGAGTTGCAATTCTAGTTTCTGACAAAATAGACTTTAAACCAACAAAGACCAAAAGAGACAAAGAAGGGCATTACATAATGGTAAAAGGATCAATGCAACAAGAAGCACTAACAATCCTAAATATATACACACCCAATACAGGAGCATCCAGATACATAACACAAGTTCTTAATGACCTAAAAAGAGACTTAAACTCCCACACAATAACAGTGCAAGATTTAACACTCCATTGTCAATATTAGACATATCAATGAGATAGAAAATTAACAAGGATATCCAGTACTTGAACTCAGATCTGGACCAAGCAAACTTAATAGATGTATACAGAACACTCCACCCCAAATCCACAGAATATACATTCTTCTTAGCACGACATCACACCTACTCTAAAATTGACCACATAATTGGAAGTAAATCACTCCTCAGCAAATGCAAAAGAACAGAAATTATAATTAACCATCTCTCAGGCCACAGTGCAAGCAAATTGGCACTCAGGATTAAGAAACTAACTCAGAACTACAAAAATTCATGGAAACTGAACAACTGGCTTTTGAATGTTGAGTGGATAAACAATGAAATGAAGGCAGAAATAAAGATTCTCCTTGAAACCAATGAGAATGAAGACACAAAGGACCAGAATCTACAGGACACATTTAAAGCAGTGTCTAGAGGAAAATTTATAGCAATAAATGCCCACATGAGAAGCAAGGAAAGATCTAAAATCAACACCCTATCATCAAAATGGAAAGAACTAGAGGAGCAAGATAAAAAAAAAAACCTCAAAACCTAGCAAAAGATAAGAAACAACTAAGATCAGGGCAGAATTGAAGGAAATAGAGACACATAAAACCCATCAAAAAAATCAGTAAATCCAGGAGCTGGTGTTTTGAAAATCTCGACGGAATAGACAGACCACTAGCCAGATTAATAAAAAAGAAAAGAGACAAGAATCAAATAGATGCAATTTAAAATGATAAACAGGATATCACCACCCATTCCACAGAAATACAAACTACCATCAGAGATTACTACAAACAACTCTGCATGCAAAGCAGTAAACCTGGAAAAAATGGATAAATTCCTGGACACTTGCACCCTCCTAAGCCTAAAGAAATTCCAAACCCTGAATCAACCAAAACAAGGGCTGAATTTGAGGCAGCAATTAACAGCCTACCACACAAAAAAAGCCCAGGTCTAGATGGGTTCACAGCCGAATTCTATTAGACATACAAAGAGGAGTTTGTACCACTCCTAAAACTATTCCAAACAATCCAAAAAGAGGGAATACTTCACAAATCTCTTTATGAGACTAACATCATACTAATACCAAAACCTGGCAGAGACTCAACAAAAAAAGAAAACTTCAGGCCAATATCCATGATGAACATAGATGCAAAAACCTTCAATAAAATGCTGGCAAACTGATTGCAACAGCAAATCAAAAAGCTTATCCATCATGTTCAAGTGGGCTTCATCCTGGGGATGCAAGGCTGGTTCAACATACACAAGTGTATAAGCTTAATCTACCACATAAACAAAACCAAAGACAAAAACCACATGGCTATCTCAATAGATGCAAAGAAGGCCTTTGATAAAATTTAACAGTCCTTCATGCTAAAAACTCTCAGTAAAGTAGGGACTGATGGAACATATCTCAAAATAATAAAAGCTATTTATGACAAACCCACAGCTAATATCATACTGAATGGGCAAAAACTGGAAGCACTCCCTTTGAAATTCGGCACAAGACAAGGAAGCCATCTCTAACCACTCCTATTCAATACAGTATTGGGAGTTTTAACCAGAAAAATCAGGCAAGAAAAAGAAGTAAAGAAAGGGTATTCAATTAGAAAAGGAGAAAGTCAAATTTTCTCTATTTGCAGACTACAGCATTGATTATTTAGAAGACACCATTGTGTCAACCCAAAAGCTTCTTAAACTGATAAACAACTTTGGCAAAGTCTCAGGATACAAAATCAATGTACAGACATCACAAGTATTCCTATACACAAATAACAGACTTAAAGAGAGCTAAGTCAAGAACAAACTGCCACTCACAATTGCTACAAAGAGAACAAAATACCTAGGAATACAACTAACAAAGGATGTAAAGGACCTCTTCAAGGAGAACTACAAACTTCAAGGAAATAAGAGCGGACACAAACTGATGGAAAAACATTCCATGCTCATGGTTAGGAAAAATCAATATTGTGAAAATGTCCGTACCTTCCAAAGTAATTTATATATTCAATGCTATACCCATCAATGCTATACCCTACCTATGACCCTCCTCACAGAACTAGAAAAAACCACCTTAAACTTATTCTGGAACCAATAGAGAGCCTGCATAGCCAAGACAATTCTAAGCAAAAAGAACAAAGCTGAAGCATCATGCTACCTGACTTCACACTATAATACAAAGCTATGCTAATCAAAACAGCATGGTGCTGGTACCAAAACAGAGATATAGAGCAATAGAACAGAACAGAGGCCTAGGAGGCAAGACTGCACATCTACAACCATCTGTCTTTGACAAATCTGACAAAAACAAGCAATGGGGAAAGGATTCCCTGTTTAATAAATGGTACTGGGAAAACTGGCTAGCCATGTGCAGAAAGCAGAAACTGGACTCCTTTCTGACACCTTACACTAAAATTAACTCCAGATGGTTTAAAGTCTTAAACATAAGGCCAAACACCATAAAACCATAGAAGAAAACCTAGGAAAAACCATTCAGGGCATAGGCATAGTCAAGGAGTTTATGACTAAAATACCAAAAGTATTGGCAATGAAAGCCAAAATAGACAAATGGGATCTCATTAAACTCCAGAGCTTCTGTACAGCAAAAGAAACAATCATGAGAGCGAACCAGCAACCAAGGAATGGGAAAAAAATTTTGCAACTTACCCATCTGACAAATGGCTGATATTCAGCATCTACAAAGAACTAAAACAGATTTACAAGAATAAAAAAACCATTAAAAAGTGGGTGAAGGATTTGACAGGCACTTTTCAAAAGAAGACATATATGAGGCCAACAAACATATGAAAAAATACTCATCATTACTGGTCATTTGAGAAATGCAATAGAGATACCATCTCACATCAGTTAGAATGTCCATCATTAAAAAATCTGGAGACAACAAATGCTGGAGAGGATGTGGAGAAATAGGAACAATTTTACACTGCTGGTGGGAGTGTAAATTAGTTCAACCATTGTGGAAGACAGTGTGGCGATTCCTCAACAACCTAGAAATAGAAATTCCATTTGACCCAGAAATTCCATTACTGGATATATACCCAAAGGCTTATAAATCCTTCTATTTTAAAGACACATGCACATGTATGTTCATCACAGCACTCTAAAATAGCAAAGACTTGGAACCAACCCAAATGCCCATTGATGATGGACTGGACAAGGAAAATGTGGCAATATACAGCATGAAATACTATGCAGCCAGAAAAAACTATGAGTTTGTGTTCTTTGTAGGGACATGGATGAATCTGGAAATCATTCTCAGCAAACTGACACAAGAACAGAAAAACAAACACCACATGTTCTCCCTCATAGGAGGGTATTGAACAGTGAGAACTCATGGTCACAGGGAGAAGAGCATCACACACTGGGGTCTGTTTGGGGGGAATAAGGGAGGGACAGCAGGGTGTAGGGAGGTTGGGGAGGTATAACAGGGGGAGAAATGCCAGATATAGGTGATGGGGGATGGAGCTAGCAGCAAACCACATTGCCATGTAGGTACCTATGCAACAATCCTGCATTTTTTGCACATGTATTCCTGATCCTGAAGTCCAATAAAATATATATATGAAGGCTGGTTTGGAAATTGGGTGGACTTCCTTGGGAACAGCCTCCAGAAGTAGGGCCAGCAGCACTTCCCCACTCGCCTGAGGTCTCTGAGTCACAGGTGAGCCCATGAAGGTGGGATTGAAGCGCAGGCCTGCTTCTCAGGCTGTCACACCAGCACCTTCTAACTTCATAACCCATGAGTTAAGGAACAGTTGTAATTCTAAAAATTGAGGCAGCACCAAGCCAGGCTTGATATCAACCAAAACAAATTCTATAAAGAGAAATAATGTCTTGTGAGAAAAAAAAAGAAAGAATGAAAAAAGAAAGAAAGGTGTCACAGTCTTTGAGTGAGGGAGTCTGCCCAACAACTGCTTGGGTGTGATTGTCTTGTTTGTGAGGCAAAAGCTCTCATACACTCATGTTACCTGCAGGAAAGCTACTCATGTTCCCAGGGCCTACCTGCTTGTTAATAGCAATTGTAAAAAGGGATTTGTAGCTCAATGGTTCCCACAGCTGTTCACAAAACCTCTCCTTTCCCAAAAGAACCACCATTGAAATCTCATGAAACACACTTCGAAAGACAGTGCTGAGGTTGGGAGCCCTGAGGAGTTCTTAGGACACCCCTGCCTGAGTGCTGCCTCAGGACAGCAGGGCATGGCTGTGGAGGCCCCAAAGCTCGGAAAACACTGCCTACCCAAGACACTAGTGTACAGAGAGCAGGTGGCCTCATGGCTCCCCGATGCCTGCCTGTGCTTCACAGGCATTTGGCAGATTTTTTGTGAACAAGGATTCCTGCCCACAAGCAGGAAGGAGAGAGTGAAAGAGAGAGACAGACAGGAAGATATAGAAAGAGAGAGAGAGAGAAAGAGAGAGAGAGAGAGAGAGAGAGAGAGAGAGAGAGAGAGAGAGAGAGAGAGTCTGTGCATCTGTGTGCATCTGTGTTTGAACCAAAACCCAACCTTATATGTTCATTGTGGAATTTGAAAATGGAAGCCTAAAGTTGAAAATTAAAATCACACTTGATGTCACCCAGAAAACTATTTTCTGTGCTAGATGGGTTATTTCAGGGTGCAGAGCCATGGTAACACCCTCCTCCCCTCCTTCCTGAAAGAGCTACATGCACTGCTCAAGGCTTGCATGTACATATACCATGTCCAAGACCAGCTCAAGAGCCTGAACCCATCTGCCACCTTCAGCAGGGTTGACTGCAGCTGCGTGTTCTTCCTGAGCATCTTCTCTAGCGGTGACCTGAGAGTTGCAGGAAGCTTTGGGGTCAGGGTTGAACAGAAGAAAAGGGATTATGGGGTCAAGGTGCTGAGAATGAGGCCATTCCACCTGGAAGTGTCTGGCTCTGAGACATCCAGTCCAGAAACACATTTAGGTGGAGACAGCTGAGCTTGGGTGTCCCTGTGCTAATCACCAGCCTCAGATTTCTTATTAAGAAATAAAGAATCGCTTGGAAGTGGGCCCCATTGACTGTGTGTCACCTAAGCACATCCTTCCAGGGGCCATGATGTCTCCAGAACCAGACTGGAAGGCGAAACTCCCAGTGGGAGCAAGGAAGAGGGTCCTTAGTTGGGTGGAGGGCCTCACACCATGACGCCTGGCTTAATGAAGCTTGGCCATTCCTGGAGCACATCCAGTGCCTAAAGGTGCCTACCATGAGCAGCAGGAACCAACTCCCTGGAAGTGGCAGGATGCATGAGACCTCCTGTACCTGTTTGTAATTACAGCCAGACCAGCAGGACAGCAAGACTGCATCCACATGGAGGTTTTACTGGAACCAGTAAGTCTCTGCCCTTCCCCTACAGTCTCCTGGAATGCCACTTGCTCTGGGTCTGTGGACAGATAACCAGGGAACTTGCTCAGTGCCCACCCACTTCTTGTCACCCACAACCTATCAATCAACCCCAACCCTGCAAGCCTCTGCTTCCTAAGCCATTCCTCATGCCATAGAAGCAAAGGTAACACCTTTGTCCCATAGCCCATGCCTTCATGTCATGTCATGTCATGTCATGTGGGGGTATAGAATAAACCTGCCAGCCTAAACTCCCATGCTTCTGCTTGAAGAATCTGTCCCCACTGTCTCTGAGTCCCCCTCTAGGGAGCTGTCAGTGTGGGAGAGAGCAGCCCTGGAAAAGGAGCCCACCTGCTTCTGTCGGACTTCAGGATAGTGTCTCAGAGCAAGAACCCAGAGCAAGTGGAGATCTTGTAGAAGAAGCCCATGGCGGTGACCTGAGCGTGGTAGGCTGTGTATCTCCCTCTCTGCTGCATGCCATGGCACCCAGCACCACCCATGCAAAAGGGTCACCACCCCATTCCAGGTGTGCAGCTTGGTGGCTCCCCAGGCAGAGCCTGCCATGGACTGCATGCACACAGAGGATGCCTACACCTTGAGGCTGGACTATAAGGAAAACATTTCTGAACAGCTGCATGCAGCCTGGCCCTGCCCTCACTGGGAACCCCCTTCCTCCTGGGTACTAGATAGAATTCTGTGCACTTTCCTGGAGGCTCCATACTGGTCTGTTCATTTGGAAGTTTGAGGATGTCCATGGGGAGGAAAGAAAAAAGACTTCTCAGAGCAGGTTGTGGGGCACAGGCTGAGCCCTCACCTCCCTCTCAGATTCCTCTACAGATCTGATTCCTCTACAGGGCTGAAACAAAAAGCTGCAGATAATGAGGGAACTTCTCTGCAAGACCTGGCCTGAGTGGCTGCTTCAATAAAAAGTCACAGTCAAGGTGCCTATAGCCCCTGGTGACTGACTGGCAGTCTCAGGACCACCTATCATCTGTGAGCAGGTTTTCTTGCTGACAGAATAAAAGCAAGGAAAGATGGAATGAATCCAGCCTTCTCAGACACCCTGAAGGCTGTCCGGGGTTCCCTTCAAGGCCTTTTAGACTTCTGCTCTCAAGCACCTTTGTCTGGCCTCTGAAAACTTGATGCTCTGGAAAGAGGGGGCCCTCCTTTTCACTTTTAGTGGAGGGCCATCCAGCTCCCCCTTCCACTAACCACAATGTTGCTCTTACCTGGGCACACACTGCCCAAGCACAGCCCTGCTAAGGCAGGAGATCCTTTGTCTTACAGTGTCAGCTTGCTAGGGCTTAAAAGTTATCAGTGCTGTTATTAAGATAGAAAACTGAGTGGGGAAAAGTTGATTTAAAAATTCCCACAATCTTACCATGGAGATTATCAGCACAGGTGACAGCACAGGTGGAGATGGTGGAGATGCTGGGGGAGAAGGTCCAGGCTGTCCTGCCAGCTGGTTCTTGCCAGGGGTGGCTCATGGCCCAGTCCCTGATAAAAGCAGGCAGACATCTTAGCAAGGAGATGGAAGCCATGGATCATGGCAGCCCAGCCCCACTGATGGTGGAGTGGGGCTACCTCTTAACAAGCTGTGTCTCCACAGCTGACCCTTGAAGGTAGGAGGTGATTGACAACATCTGCAAGGTAGGCAGCTCCATCAGCTGTATGGTCTTTAATATTCACTTCAACTCAGACATCTCACCAGAAAGCAGTGGGGACTGGCTGATGCAGAGGCCCTGTGAAGTGGGACAGAGCATTGTGGGGTGGGGGATCTGGGGCCTGTCTGCTCATCTGAGCACTGCTTCCTGGGAGTGTGCTCTGCAGGCCTCCTGAGGGGGGGCTGTGAGTTCATTGGGGAGGCTCTGAGCCTGCACAACATGCCTGAGGCCATGCCCATGGGGATTTGTGCCTACTTGCACCTCCTTGCTCATCTCACTACACTATGGGTGACTGTGCCAAGGTGGGCCTTGAGCATCCCTTGGGCTGTGTCAGCAAAGGGCTCTGGGCCTGGCTGGCATTGATGAATGGCAAGTAATGGGCCTGTGGTTGCACTCTCACCCACTGCGAAGCAAACAATGAGAAGGTCCAGACCTGCAGGACTGGAACTCTGTAAGAGGGTTAGGAGCCCGCTCACTTCCCCTCACAGCCCCATGTGGAGGAGCAAAGAAAGGGGAGGGAGACCCTGGGGACTCATTTGTACTGTCTGGGCTTCCCCCAGCTCCATCCTTTAATGAATATTTTCTGGGAAGAGCTTGGGGACCTCCTGTGCTCTAGTGAGGCAGGGCCTCCCCTCACAAGGTATTGGCAAGGAGGCATTCTGAGACTGAGTGAGAAGCTAGCACAGTGCCTGACAAGTACTCATTGGAGCTGTCATTCTCTGTAATCATTACATAATCTTGTAGCATTCAGACTGCCTTGCCTGGTCTGGGGCTTGGGAAGGCTGTTTTGGGGTCAGCCGCTTTAGACTCCCACTTTCTCCACAATCAAACAGTGACTGTTTTTGTGTTTGCTTGTTTATGTATGGGTTTAAAAGATCTTGATATTTCATTGATAGTAGTTTCAGGCTTGTATGTGTGTATTTGTGTAAATTTTATTAGAAAAAACAGGGCTTAAGACAACATTTTTAGGAGGTCTTTATGGGGCATAGCCTTTCATGTCACAACAGTTCATGTTGACACTTTTTTTGCTACCTCTGTGCAAAGTATACATAGTAGGTGCAGCCAGAGGCAATGAGGCCAAGTATCTAAAGCTGAGCTGCTTGGGCTTGCTTGCCGGCCTGTGACCAGGTGGAATCTGGCTGTGAGGTGATGCCCAGCCTGCATCTACATGTCCCACCCCCACTTTCCAGTCCCTGAGGAACCAACACAAGGCAGTACTAATGAGCAGGTGAGTCATGGGCATCAGGCACTCCAATACCATCCAGGAGTATTTGAATGCCATCTGAACTGGAACTGTGGGGGGTAGGGGCTGTGGCTGCCTTGGCTTGTCATGATGCCACCCACAGATGAGCCTGCCCTCTGCTGCTTCACCAGCAGCCACCTGTCCATGGCCCTAAGCCTGTCACACCATGCTTGCTACCTCATGCTGCTTGTGTTTGAAAAAACCATCCCAAGATGCCACTGCTGGATGTGAGTACTGGAAAGGGGGAAGCACTTTCTTCCTGAGGGATTAGGAGCTAACCATATTCCTCCTAACTGTGCCCTAGAACAAGTAGGGGCTAGTGATGCAATTAATAATGCTCCTGACTTTTGAGTCCGGCATTTACTGCATGCTACACCATGGTCCCCTCTCTCATTCTTGAGAGGGCAGGAGACCAAGAACCTGGAGAAATGTCCTCTCAGGGTTGCTGAGGGCACCCTGAACCCCTGAACCCCAATAATACATTTTGGTGAGCCAGTCAGGAGAGGGATACACCAGGAGAGGAGTACAGCCAGAGAAGACAACGTCAAAATCAATTACTTTCGGAGATCTTCCAAGATGGTGATGTAGAAGCAACTCAGGATTGCAGCTCTCAGTGAAGTCTCAAAGGCTGCTACAGGTGTACCCCAGACAAGCAGGGCCTGGAGTGAACCTCAGCACTTGTACAGCAGAAGGGCTAGACCATTAGAAAGAAAACTAAGTAACAGAAATACTTCATCATCAACAATCTGGGCATCCACTCAGAGACCCAATTGAAAAATCAGCAACTAATAAGATGACAGGTGGATAAATCCATAAAGATGGAAAGAAACCAGCACAAAAAGGAGGAAAACACCCAAAACCAAAACACCTCACCTCCTACAAAGGACCAAAACTTGTCACCAGCAAGGGAACAAAGCTGGATGGAGAATAAGTGTGACAAAATGACGGAATCAGACTTCAGAAGGTGGATAATGAGAAACTTCAGTGAGCTAAAAGAATATGTTCTAAATCAATGCAAAGAAACTAAGAACCTTGGAAAAAGATTTGAAAAAAAGATTCTAGGAAATGATAACAAGAATGGACAACTTAGGAATATGAATGATTTGAAGGAGCTGAAAAACACAACACGAGAACTTTGTGAAGCATGCTCAAGTTTCAACAGCTGAATTAACCAAGCAGAAGAAAGAATATCAGAAGTTGAAGATCAACTCAATGAAATAAAATGAGAAACCAAGATTTGAGAAAAAAAGCACAAAAACGAATGAACAAAATCTCCAAGAAATGTGGGACTATGTGAAGAGACCCAACCTACGTTTGATGGGTGTACCAGAATGTGATGAAGAGAATGAATCCAAGCTGGAAAATACTCTTAAGGATATTATCCAGGAAAATTTCCCCAACCCAGCAAGACAGGTCAATACTCAACTCCAGGAAATACAGAGAACACCACAAAGTTACTCCGCAAGAAGAGCAACCCCAAGGCACATAATCATCAGATTCACCAGGGTTGAAATGAAGGAGAAAATACTAAAAGCAGCCAGAGAGAAAGGTCAGGTCACACACAAAGGGAAACCCATCAGACTCACAGCAGATCTCTCAGCAGAGACTCTACAAGCCAGAAGAGAGTGGGGGCCAATATTCAACATCCTTAAAGAAAAGAACTTTCAACCCAGAATTTCATATCCAGCCAAACTGAGCTTCATAAGTGAAGGAAAAATAAAATCCTCCACAAACAAGCAAGTACTCAGAGATTTTGTCACCACTAGGCCTGCTTTGCAAGAGCTCCTGAAAGAGGCACTACACATAGAAAGAAACAACCAGTACCAGCCATCCTAAAAACATACCAAATGCTAAAGACCATCAACAAACTGAAGAATCTACATGAACCAATGGGCAAAACAGCCAGCTAGCATCAAAATGGCAGTATCAAACTCACAAATAACAATATTAACCCTAAATGTAAATGGGCTAAATGCACCAATCAAAAGACACAGACTGGCAAATTGGATAAAAAACCAAAACCCATCAGTGTGCTGTATCCAGGAAACCCACCTCACACGCAAGGATAAACAAAGGCTCAAAATAAAGGGCTGGAGGAAGATTTACCAAGCAAATGGAGAGCAAAGAAAAAGCAGGAGTTGCAATTCTCATGTCTGATAAAATAGACTTTAAAGCAACAAAGATCAAAAGGGACAAAGAAGGTCACTACATAATGGTAAAAGGATCGATACAACAAAAAGAGCTAACGATTCTAAATATATATGGACCCAACGTAGGAGCACCCAGATATATAAGGCAAGTTCTTAATGACTTACAAAGAGACTTAGACTCCCACACAATAATAGTGGGAGACTTTAACACTCCACTGTCAATAGCAGACAGATCAACCAGACAGAAAATTAACAAGGATATCCAGGACTTGAACTCAGACCTGGAACAAGCAAACCTGATAGACATTTACAGAACTATCCACCCCAAATCCACAGAATATACATTCTTCTCTGCACCACATCACACCTACTCCAAAATTGACCACATAATTGGAAGTAAAGCACTCCTCAGCAAATGCAAAACAACTGAAATCATAACAAACAGTCTCTCAGACCACAGTGCAATCAAGTTAGAACTTAGAATTCAGAAAATAACTCAGAACTGCACAGCTTCATGGAAACTGAACAACTGGCTCTTGAATGTTGATTGAATAAACAATGAAATGAAGGCAGAAATAAAGAAGTTCTTCAAAACCAATAAGAATGAAGACACAACATACCAGAATCTCTGGGACACATTTAAAGCAGTCTGTAGAGGAAAATATATAGCAATAAGTGCCCCCATGAGAAGAGTAGAGAGATCCAAAATTGACACCCTATCATCAAAATTGAAAGAGCTAGAGGAGAAAGATCAAAAAACTCAAAACCTAGCTGAAGACAAGAAATAACTGATATCAGAGCAGAACTGAAGGAGATAGAGACACGAAAAGCCCTTCAAAAAATCAATAAATCCAAGAGCTGGTTTTTTGAAAAGATCAACAAAATAGACAGACCACTAGCCAGACTGATAAAAAAGAAAAGAGAGAACAACCAAATAGATGCAACAAAAACCGATAATGGGGAAATCACCACAGATTCCACAGAAATTCAAACCATCATCAGAGAATACTACAAACAACTCTATGCACATAAACTAGTAAACTGGGAAGAAATAGATAAATTCCGGGACACCTGTGTCCTCCCAAGCCTAAACCCGGAGGAAGCCGAAACTATGAATAGACCAATAACAAGGTCTGAAGTTGAGGCAGCAATTAAGAGTCTACCACACAAAAAAAGCCCAGGTCCAGATGGGTTCACAGCCGAATTCTACCAGACACACAAAGAGGATCTGGTACCATTCCTTCTGAAACTATTCCAAATAATTCAAAAAGAGGGAACCCTTCCCAAATCATTTTATGAGACCAACATCATCCTGATGCCAAAACCCGACAGAGACTCAACAAGAAAAGAAAACTTCGGGCCAATATCCATGATGAACATAGATGCAAAAATCTTCAATAAAATACTGGCAAACCGATTGCAACAGCACATTAAAAAACTTATCCATCATGATCAAGTAGGATTCATCCCCGGGATGCAAGGCTGGTTGAACATATGCAAGTCTATATGTAATTCACCACATAAACAGAAGCAAAAACAAAAACCACATGATTATCTCAATTGATGCAGAGAAGGCAACTGACAAAATTCAACAAGCCCTTATGCTAAAAACCCTCAATAAACTTGGTATTGATGGAACATATCTCAAAGTAATAAAAGCTATTTACGACAACCCAACAGCCAATATCATACTTAATGGGCAAAAACTGGAAGCATTCCCTTTGAAATCCGGCACTAAACAAGGATGCCCTCTCTCACCACTCCTATTCAACATAGTACTGGAAGTTCTAGCCAGAGAAATCAGGCAAGAAAAAGAAATAAAGTGTATTCAAATAGGAAAGGTGGAAGCCAAATTGTCTCTATTTGCAGATGACATGATAGTATATCTAGAAGACCCCATCACCTCAGCCCAAAAACTCCTGAAACTGATAAGCAACTTCAGCAAAGTCTCAGGATAGAAAATCAATGTGCAAAAATCACAAGCATTCCTATACACCAATAACAGACTTAAAGAGAACCAAATCAAGAATGAACTGCCATTCACAATTGCTATGAAGAAAATAAAATACCTAGGAATACAACTCAAAAGGAATTTAAGGGACCTCTTTAAGGGAAACTACAAACCACTGCTCAACGAAATAAGAGAGGACACAAACTGATGGAGAAACATTTCATGTTCGTGGTTAGGAAGAATCAGTATCATGAAAATGGCTATACTGCCTAAAGTAATTTACACAATCAATGCTATCTCCATCAAACTACCATTGAATTTCTTCACAGAACTGGAAAAAACACCATGAACTTCATATGGAACCAAAAGAGAGCCCGCACAGCCAAGTCAATTCTAAGCAAAAAGAACACAGCGGGAGGCATCACACGACCAGACTTCAAACTATACTACAAGGCTACAGTAATCAAAACAGCATGCTACTGGTACCAAAACAGAGATATAGACTAATGGAAGAGAACAGAGGCATTGGAGGCAACACACCATATCTACAACCATATAATATTTGATAAACCAGACAAAAACAAGCTATGGGGAAAGGATTCCCTGTTTAATAAATGGTGTTGGTAAAACTGGTTAGCTATGTGCAGAAAGCAGAAACTGGACCCCTTCCTGACACCTTACACTAAAATTAACTCCAGATGGATTAAAGACTTAAACATAAGACCAGGCACCATAAAAACCCAAGAAGAAAATCTAGGCAAAACCATTCAGGACATAGGAGTAGACAAGGACTTCATGACCAAAACATCAAAAGCAATGGCAACAAAAGCCAAAATAGACAAATGGGACCTAAATAAACTCCACAGCTTCTGTGTGGCAAAAGAAGCAGTCACTAGAGTGAATCGGCAACCATCAGAATGGGAAAAAATCTTTGCAGTTTACCCATCTGACAAAGGGCTGATATCCAGAATTTACAAAGAACTCAAACAGATTTACAGGAAAAAAACAAACAAGCCCATTCAAAAATGGGCAAAGGATATAAACAGACACTTTGCAAAAGAAGACATGCATGAGGACAACAAACACATGAAAAAATGCTCATCATCACTGGTCATTAGAGAGATGCAAATCAAAACCACATTGAGATACCATCTCACGCCAGTTACAATGGTGATCATTAAAAAATCTGGAGACAGAAGATGCTGAAGAGGATGTGGAGAAATAGGAACACTCTTACACTGTTGGTGGGAGTGTAAATTAGTTCAACCATTGTGAAAGACAGTGTGGTGATTCCTCAAGGACCTAGAGATAGAAATTCCATTTGACCCAGCAATCACATTACTGGGTATATATCCAAAGGACTATAAATTGTTCTACTATAAGGACACATGCACAGGAATGTCCATTACAGCACTGTTTACAATAGCAAAGAACTGGAACCATCCCAAATGCCCAACGATGATAGACTGAACTGGGAAAATGTGGCACATGTACACCATGGAATATTATGCAGCAATAAAAAATGATGAGTTTGTGTACTTTGTAAGGACATGGATGAATCTGGAGAACATCGTTCTCAGCAAAGCGACAGAAGAACAGAAAAGGAAATACCACATATTCTCACTCATAGGTGGGTGAGAAAAATGAGAACACATGGACACAGGGAGGGGGTCTACTACACACTGGGGTCTATTGGGGGGAATGGGGGAGGGACAGCAGGGGGCTGGGGAGGGATAGCCTGGGGAGAAATGCCAAGTGTGGGTGAAGGGGAGAAAGGCAGCAAAACACACTGCCATGTTTGTACCTATGCAACTATCTTGCACATTCTGCATATGTACCCCAAAACCTATAATGCAGTAAAAGTTTTTTTTTAAAAAAATGATACTCACACAGAAGATATTTTTGCATTGGCTTGAACAAATATACAATGAAGAGGTCTAAATGAAGATGCATGAATGGTGTGGATATCTGTTTGCAGCTGGGAAACAGGTGCCTCTCAGGCCTATCATGCTCCAGCAAGTGTGAAATGTGCCCATGCCCATGTGTGTGTACATCTGGGGTGTATTATCTGGCTGCTGCTTTTGCTGTCACTATCCCCAGTCCTAACCTGGATTGAAGTCCAGGTTTTAAGTAAAAAACAAGAGAGGCCCTTCTGTGTCTTGGGATAGGAAGCCAAAGATCTGTGAAGGGCTCAGGTTGGGTGCACATTAGCTTTGTGACAGGATGAGAGCTTCGGTGGTCTTACTATGTGATAGGCCTGGCCTGGTTCTAACTCCAGGTGAGGAGGAGGGAATCAGCAGTAGTGTTCCCAGCTCTGGCCTGCCTGCCTATAGGCACAGCAAAAAGCATTGCCACAGGCCCTGACTTGCCTCCCTACTCCCTGCACCCCAGATGGGAATACTCTGAGCCTACAATCTGAGAGTATTTTTCTCCCATTTTAACCTGAGCTGCCTAACACACAGTTCTGGTAGTGTAAGTGAAGAACCTGGGGGAAAGCAGGGCTAGATAATGGATTCTGAAGAAAATTTAGAGATACAGGAGTGGTTTTCACCTCTCTGTGGAGCCCAGCTCCCTACGTGGTTCTTGCCACATGGCTTCTTATACAGAGTCTAGCTATGGGGAGTCTGGGAATCCTATGGCCCCAAGCTGCACCTTGTTGCCCCCACCCAGGTGATCCTTCCCTTGCCTGCTCTCAGAACCAGACATGGAAGTGGAGTGGGCTGTGTCTGACTGGGTCTTCTGCCTGGGGCTTTGCAAGGAGCTACTTATGAATATGGTCTGTTCAAATACCTTTTTTCAAGTGTAGGAACCCCACAACTAATAAATATTTTTTTTCTTGTTTTTAAGCCATCATATCTTTGTTTCACATGGAATAAATTAAGTGAAACCTGCTACCCCAGCCTCAGCCATGTGTTCTGTAACCCAGTCTCATTTGACCATGAGGGCTGTTGTCAGAAATGTTATAAAAAAAGAATATGTGTAAATTAAATCAGATGTAAGTTTATGCTTATAATATCACTTTAGTGGGAGGTAAGAGAGTGAAGTCATGGGCATTCAGCTGGGGTTTACCCACCTGCCACTTACGTTTGTGAGTGTGGCATGGGTGAACATCACCTGACATAGGTGACAGAAAAGAAAAGGCTGGCATGAAGGCCAGTTGGGGAGAGCTGCCAGGCTGTGGGACTAGGTCCTGGGCATGCTGGACCTGTTAGGTGACTGAACATCTAATTGCCTGTGCACCTGCCCTTGTCACATCAGTTGAGGTAAGAGGATTGGACAACACTCTCCTGAAATCACACTGTGCTTGGAGAATGGAGGAGAGTCTATAACTCACCATCCTAGGGTAGGTTTTAGAGTGAGCTGGACTCTCTTGGAGAGCTGATGAGATGGGAGGAAGGCAGTCTCCCAGCTACACTTGATGGACAGAGCCTATAAAGTAAGGGTGTGTGTGGGGATGGCCTGTCTCTAGGGGAGGAGGCATTTAAAGCTATTACAGCTGCTGGCTGCTGCTCAGTCATCCCTCAGCAGAGGAGGCAGGTCCTCAGCCACATATATAGTTGAATGTCTTTTGGAGTGTTTAGAGAATCCTCTGTGTTTGAGAAATTCTGAAAAGAAAAACAAATTCCAATTTCAATGTTTGTTAGTTTTTCAGAGCCAGTTGGAAAACAGAGGCCCTTCACCTCAAAGTTTTAAGTGACACCCCTAGGGTAACCACCAATGTCTCAGCCATTAAAGCCTCATGCTTCCACCACCAGTTTGATTTGCAGCTTCATGGTTGTGTTGTATTAAATATTCTTTCCTCTGGCCTTGTCCAGTGAACACGGCTCACAGGACTAACACGACTTCTTGAGATGAGGGCACCATGCAAAGCTGAGCATGGATTGGGTTTAGTTACCATTGTGCCTCCTCATCACTTGAGAGGCCCATTTTTCCTGGTTGATTCATTAAGTGTATTAGTGCTGTCAGTCACCTTTGTACAACTCAAATGACAAGTGGGTGTTTTTTGATAAAGAAAATGAAGCCTTTAGAGGTGAAACCCTCCTTTTCTCCTCTCCTTCTTTTAGGTAAAAGACTTTACTTTATTTTTCAAAAAGGGTACATAGTGGTATCCTAGAAGGTGTAGTGTGAGAACTGGCTTGTGCTAGGCTATGGTTTCAGTGTGGATGGGCAATTCTTCAAAATGGAAAATCAAGTTTCACTGAGTTGCTGAAGCCAAACTCACCTTTCTCGACATCCCCCACCATGGGCTTTCACTTTTCTTCTGTGCTTGAATTTTTTTAAATGTACGCTTTGTGTGTGTGTGTGTATATATATATATATATATATATGCACAATACATATATACATATACACACACACACACATACACACACACACACATACACACATGCATACACATACAGGTCTCACTCTGTCCAGAGTTCAGGGATGAGATGAGGGTCTTTTCTGCATTATGAAAATGCTTAAAAAGTTGTTAAAAAGGTTTCCAAATTTTTACTTACTACCCTTAAATAGCTGCAAAGATGCATTGTACAACAGACTCTGGTATGGGAAAGAGCAAGTGTATTTAAAGTCTCAGCTCACTTCTTAATTATTGGTCACTGCAGCCTCAAACTCTTAGGCTCAAGGGATCCTTCCACCTTAGCCTCTCAAGTAGCTGGAACTAGAGGCTTGCAATGCTACACCAGCCAATTTTTAAAATTTTTGTAGAGACTGAGCCTACTTATGTTGCCCAGACTGGTCTTGAACTCCTGTGACCTAACCAAATTAAACTTCTAAAATTGTATCATCTGTGTCCCTCCCTGCCCTCCAAACCATCACTTAAATATAATGGTTATTGAGAAAACAGTTAGATATTAAGGAATTTCTATATATCCTCCAGCTAAGAATAAGGTATTCCAATGTGGCCCAAATATTTTCTCACTAACCTAGCAAATCAAATCAGGAGACATGCAGAGGACAGCTGGCCATTTTGAAATAGAAAGAGAAATAACCCCGTTAATGAGAATAATCTAGAGATTTTCAGACAGAGAAGTCAGACTGAGATGCAGCCCAGTCAGGGCGCAGTTACCCTGGGATAGCCACTTCACACAGAATGGTTAAGGAGCCTTTCTAAGATGAGCAAATTTGGACAATATAATTCTTGCTTATTTATTCCCAGCCCCTACTGTCTGCCCCATTTCTAATGGCCACCCCAGGATGTGGTCAGCAGTGGGGTGCAGCATGGTGAGAGGAGTTCAGGAATGAGATGAGGGTCTTTCCTGCACTATCAAAATGCCTAAAAAGTTGTTAAAAATGTTTCCAAATTTTTACTTACTACCCTTAAATAGCTGCTAAGATGCATTGTACAACAGACTCTGGTATGGGAAAGAGCAAGTGTATTTCAAGTCTCAGCTCACTTCTTAATTAGCTGTGATACTCTGGGCATTTGACCACATCTATGTGAGCCTGTTTCTCTGTCCCTCCAAGACCATGTTAAGCAAAAACAACAAAGCTTGAGGCATCATGCTACTTGACTTCAAACTATGGTACAAAGCTACAGTAACAAAAACAGCTTGGTACTGGGACCAAAACAGATATATAGACCAATGGAACAGAAAGGAGACCTCAGAAATAACACCACAAATCTACAACCATCAGATCTTTGACAGACCTGACAAAAACAAGCAATGGGGAAAGGATTCCCTATTTAACAAATGGTGCTGAAAAAACTTGCTATATATATGCAGAAAACAGAAACTGGACCCTTTTCTTACACATTGTACAAATATTAAGTCAAGCTGGATTAAAGTCTTAAATGTAAATCTCAAAACCTAAAGTTCTAAAAGAACCTAGGCAATAACATTCAGGTTGTAGGCATGGACAAAGACTTCATGACTAAAACACCAAAAGCAATTACAGCAAAAGCCAGAATTGACAAATGAGATCTAATTAATCTAAAGAGCTTTGAAAGAGAGAGATCCAAGATGGCCGATTACTAGCAACTCAGTATTGTAGCTCCCAGTGAAAGTGCAGAGAACGAGAGGACACCACATTTTCAGATGAATTTTTGTTGCTCATGGACCAGGAGATTCCCAGTGGAGGAGCCCCATGGGTCACCAGCATGACTCTTGTGACTGGCATGGCAGTTTTGCTGGTGCCTCAGTGCAGCAGTTCTCAGTGCAGAGTAAATGGGACCGGACCCCCGTTTGGTCAACGTTTGGAACTCCAGGAAGGCAGAGTCACCCATTCAGCCGATTAACAAAGGGACTCAAGAGGGAAGCCAGACCAGAGATTCCTGGGCAGAAAAGCACCATTAATCTTAATGCTGCTGTTTTAGCTGGCACACTGTGTTGCTCAGATTCTGGCGCTGGGAATCAACAAGTTGGACATCCACTCAGAGACCTAATTTGAAAGTCAGTAATTACAAAGATGACAGATGAATACATTTACAATGATGGGAAGAAACCAGTGTAAAAAGGCTGAGAATACCCAAAATCAGAATGCCTCTCCCTCTACAGGAGATCACAGTTCCTCATCAACAGGGGAACAAAGCCTGATGGAGAACAAGTGCATTCCATTAACAGAATTAGGCTTTAGAAAGTGAATAATAAGAAACTTCTGTGAGTTAAAAGAACACATTCTAGCCCAACATAAAGACACTAAGAACCTTGAAAAAAGGTTTGATGAAATTTTAACAAGAATAGACAATTTAGAGAGGAATATAAGTGAATTAATGGAACTGAAGAATACAATATGAGAACTCTGTGAAGTATGCACTGGTTTTAACAGTGGAATTGATCAAGCAGAAGAAAGGATATCAGAGATCGAAGACCAACTTAGTGAAATGAAATGAGAAGACAAGACTAGAGAAGACAGTAAAAAAGAATGAGCAAACTCTCCAAGAAATATGGGACTATGTCAAAAGACCTAATTTACATTTGATAGGTGTACCTGAATGTCATGAAGAGAATGAATCCAAGCTGGAAAATATTTTTCAGGGTATTAATCAGGAAATTTTCCTAACCTAGTAAGGCAGGACAATACTCAACTCCAGATAATACAGAGAACACCAGAAAGATATTCCTCAAGTAGAGCAACCCCAGGACACATAACATTAGATTTACCAGGGTTGAAATAAAGAAGAAAATTCTAAGGGCAGCTAGAGAGAAAGGTCAGGTCACCCAGAAAGGGAAGCCTATCAGACTCATAGCAGATCTCTTAGCAGAAACCCTACAAACTAGAAGAGAGTGGGGGTCAATATTCAATATCCTCAAAGAAAATAATTTTCAACCCAGAATCTCATATCCAGCCAAACTAAGCTTCATAAATGAAGGAAAAATAAAATTTTTCACAAACATGTAAGCACTCAAAGATTTCATCACCACCAGGCCTGCTTTACAAGAGCTTCTGAAAGAAGCATTACACACAGAAAAGAACAACAAGTATCAGTCATCCCAAAAACTTACCAAAAGGTAAAGAGTATTTCTATAATGAAGAATCTATATCAACTAATGGGCAAAATAGCCAGACAGCATTAAATGACAATATTAAACTCACAAATATCAATATTAATCCTAAATTGAAATGGATTAAATGCCCCAATCAAAGACACAGACAGGCAAATTGAATAAAAAGTCAAAACACATCAGTACACTGTATCCAGGTCCATCTCATAAGCAAGGACACAAAAAGACTCAAAACAAAAGGTTGGAGAAAGACTCACCAATCAAATGGAGAGAAAAAAAAAGGAGTTGTAACTTTCTTCTCTGACAAAATAAACTTTAATAGTAACAAATGTTAAAAGAAACAAAGAAGGACATTACATAATGGTAAAGGATCAATGCAACAACAGGAGTCAATGATTATAAATATATATGCACCCAATATAGGAGTACCCAGATGCATAAGACAAGTTCTTAATGACTTATAAAGAGACTTCGACTTCCACATAATAATAGCGGGAGACTTTGACACCATGTTGTTAATATTCGACAGATCAATGAGATAGAATATTAACAGGGACATCTATTATTAGAATTCAGACCTGGAACAAGTGAACTCAGTGAATATTTATAGAATTCTTCACTCCAGGTCCAGAGAACATACATTTTTATCAGTATCACATTACACCTATTTTGAAAGTTGCCACATAATTGGAAGTAAATCACTCTTCAGCATTTGCATAGCATTTCACAGACTTAAATGAATGATTGGTTGGCCGTTTGTTTGTTATTTTCTTCCCTTATTCCTTTCTGTCTCCACTGTTAAGCACAATTACTGGCATAAAAGAGGTTTTTAGTACCTATTCTTAGATTGCATTCCAGCCTGGGCAATAGAGCAAGACTCCTTTTCTCTCTCCCCCTTTCTCTTTCCCTTTCTTTATTTCTAAAGCAAAAACAAAAACTAAAGAGCTTCTGCACAGTAAAAGAACCTATTATCAGAGTGAAAAGGCAACCTACAGAAAGGGAGAAAATTTTGCAATCTATCCATCTGACAAAGGTATAATATGCAGAATCCGTAAGGAACTTAAACTAATTTACAAGAAAAACACCATCAAAATGTGGGCAAAGGATATGAACAGACTCTTCAAAAGAAGATATTTGGTGTGGCATGGAGGCTTGTCTGTAATCCCAGCACCTTAGAAGGCTAAGGCACGTGGATCATGAGGTCAGAAGTTTGAGACCAGTCTGGCCAACGTGATGAGATCCCGTTTCTACTAAAAATACAAAAAATTAATCGGGTGTAATGGTGGGCACCTGTAATTCCAGCTACTTGGGAGGCTGAGGCAGGAGAATATCTTGAACCCAGGAGGCAGAAGTTGCAGTGATCCTGCCACTGCACTCCAGCCTGGATGAAAGAACAAGACTTCATCTCAAATAAATAAATAAATAAATAAATAAAACGTTTATGTGGCCAAAAAAAAAAAAAACATGAAAAAAAGCTCATAGTCACTGGTCATTAGAGAAATGCAAATCAAAACTACAATGAGATACTGTCTCATGTCATTTAGAATGGCAATTATTGAAAAGTCTGGAAACAACAGATGCTGGTGAGGCTGTGGAGAAATAGAAATGCTTTTACACTGTTTGTGGGAGTGTAAATTTGTTAAACCACTGTGAAGGACAGTGTGACAATTTCTCAAGGATCTAGAACCAGAAGTGCCATTTGGCCCAGCAATCCCATTCCTGGGTATATGCCAAAAAATATGAATCATTCTACTATAAAGACACATGCACACGTATGTTCATTGTGGCACTGTTTACAACAGCAAAGACTTGGAACCAACCCAAATGTCCATCAATGATAGACTTGATAAAGAAAATGTGGCACATATACACCATGGAATACTATGCAGTCATAAAAGAGAATGAGTTCATGTCCTTTGCAGGGATGTGGATGAAGCTGGAAACCATCATCCTCAGCAAACTAACACAGGAAAAGAAAACCAAACACCACATGTTCTCACTCATAAGAGGGAGTTGCACAATGAGAATACATAGACAGAGGGAGGGGAACATTACACACCTAGGCCTGTCAGGGGATGGGGGAAAAGAGGAAGGAGAGCATTAGGACTAATACCTAATGTATGCGGGGCTTAAAACCTAGATGGCAGGTTGATAGGTTCAGCAAACCACTATGGCACATGTAAACCTATGTAACAAACCTACATGTATCCCAGAACCTAAAGTCAAAAAGAAAATGCACTAACGCTGAGGGGAAGTGGGAGTAGGGGAGGTGGTGGAGCAGTGGGGTGGGTCCCGGAGCTTTATCTGATCAGTGGTGCTGGAGTGGGAACCGCCCAATCAGGCGCGCGTTTAGAGAGGAGAGGAGGGCGTGGCTTCCGGCGTTTGGCCGGGCTTTTGTCTATCGCTCCCGCCAGAGCCTGAGATACGCCTCCAGTGTTCTCCATCTTCCACCTCTGGAGCCCCTGGCGGCTCCCTCACCACCTCTATTACCCTGTGATCTTCAAGTCTTTGGGAAGGCATAGATAAGACGCCAGGACATCCTGGAACCTGGGAAATGGTGAGCTTGCGGGGTTGTGCATTCCGCCAGGGGAGAGCAGGTTGTGAAATCGGCCGGACCAGCCTCCCCATGGTCAGCTCCGAGTCTCCGGAGCAGCTTGGCCCTCAGCCCCCTCTGGCTGCAAGATGACGGCTGGCCCAACAGCGGGGATCCCCGCATCTTGCTCTGCCCCATCCGGTGCCGTTTCTGTGTGGCTCCCTGCACTGCGCCCACAGCCCCAAGTATTCCCCAGATTGTTCAGGTATGCTAGGTGGGTCATAGTGCAGAACCCTGACTCGGTGTGTGCAGGAGAGGAGCTGCGGCCCTTTGGGTTCCCAGTCTCTCCTGTTAAAAATTGAAGGGAGTTGGGCCGGGCGCGGTGGCTCACACCTGTAATCCCAGCACTTTGGGAGGCCGAGGCGGGTGGATCACGAGGTCAAGAGATCGAGACCATTCTGGTCAACATGGTGAAACCCTGTCTCTACTAAAAAATACACACACAAAAAAAAAATTAGCTGGGCACAGTGGCGCGTGCCTGTAATCCCGGCTACTCAGGAGGCTGAGGCAGGCGAATTGCCTGAACCCGGGAGGCAGAGGTTGCGGTGAGCCGATATCGTGCCATTGGACTCCAGCCTGGGTAACAAGAGCGAAACTCCGTCTCAAAAAAAAAAAAAAATTGAAGGGTGTCCGTGTTAAAGCGTTAACCAGTTTGAGTAAACAGTGATTGGTGAAATGGAAAGCACTCAACAATGATTTGTGGTCCACCTGAGGGGCATGAAGAAACGGCTTTTATAAGGTGCGTGAGAAACAACCCAAGTTCAAGAATTGGTTACAGTTATGCAGTCACCTTATGTAAACTATCCAGATGAAAACTTCCTGGTTATGTAATCAGAGGTTAATTGCAGGTTTATGATTGGGTAAGCCTGACATTTGTTTCAGCCTAAGACGGAGAATTATAAGAAATGCATTTAGTTAGGTTTCAGATTTTTTAAACCTATGAACACAGAGCATTAGAGCCACTTGAGTTCAATTTTCTGCTCTTTAATCATTTTTACACTCCAGAGGAGGACTGGTTTTCCCTTGTGTTTTTCTAATGTATAGCAAGTGGGACCTCTAATTGTCCACCCTGTTTCCAACCCTAACTCAGGCTTGCAGTAAAATTAAAAGTTTCCACTTTCTTTCCTGCATTCTCAAATGCAACAAATGAGGTCAACTTCCCCTTTCCAATTTACAACGCTATCAACTATTTGTCCTTTACTGTACATTGCATTAAAGTTTTCTATTATTGCATTTCCTTCTATTTCTCCCTACAGTTCTGTCAATGTTTGCTTTTTATATTTAGAAACCCCACTTTTGGGTGCACAAATATATATAGCTGTATTCTCTTGACAAATTAACTTTTATTATATGGTGAACTCACTCTTGTGACAGATGTTGCTAGAAAGTCTATTTTGTCTAATTTAAGCATAACTACCACTGCATTCTTTTGTTTATTATTTGCATGGAATATCATTTTCTATACTTTGACTTTTAGCCTGTGTTTTTAATTCAAAAGTGAGTCTCCTGTAAGCAGTGTATTATGGGCTTTAAAAAATTTACTTAACCACTCTGTTTTAGTATTTGTGCTGCTCTACCAGAATAGCACAGAGTGCTGTTGATGAAGAAGAGAAGTGTATTTGACTCAAGATTCTGGAGGCTGGGAAGGTAAAAGAACATGACACTGGCATGTGTTGAAGGTCTTGTTGCTGGAGAATAACATAGGCAAAGATCTAAAAGAGATACTTTTTTTAAAAAAAATAACAGACCCATTCTTGTTATAATTAACCCATTCCCATTATATGAACATTAATCCATTCATGAGGGCAGAGTGCTTATAGCCTAATTAATTCTTAAAGGTCTCACCTCTTAATTCTATCACATTGGCTATAAAATTTTCTCCTAAATTTTGGAGATGATATCCAGTCTATAACAGTATCTGTTTATTAGATAATTTAGTGCCTTAAATGTAAAGTAGTGATAGGTAAGCAGTTACTATTGTAACTTTGTAGTTTTCTGTCCACTTTAAATTGGCTTCTTTTTTTTTCTTGTTCTGTCTTTCCTGTGGTTTTGTTAATTTTTGTTGAAGCAGGGTTATACTTTCTTGCTCAGACTGAAGTGCAGTGACATATCACAGCTCACTGTAGCCTCAACCTCCTGAGCTTGAGCAATTCTCCCACCTTAGCCACTTAAGTAGCTTCAACTACACACATGTACCACAACACCCAGCTAATTTTTTTTTTTTTTTTTTTTGGTAGAGAGAAGTTTTCTTATGTTGTTCAGGTTGGTTTCAAACACTGGAGCTTATGATTCTTCCACCTTGGCTTCTCAAAGTAGTGGAACCACCATATGTGATGTTTAATTTTTATTGTTTTTATAAGTTTTAATTGCTTTCTCTTTTTCTACTTTTTATTTACTAGAATTTGTTTTCCTAGTGATTATCATGAGACTTATATATAACATCTTGTATTTTAACAGTCTAGTTTAAGATAATAACAATTTAGAGTATTCTAAATTTCACTATGAAGTTATCATTTTTGGTGATATTTATAGTTTAGTATTTTTCATATTGTTAGTTAGCATTTCATTTTATCAGTGTGAGGATTTCTTCCAGACCATGACTGAGAAGTAAAGAAGGTGGGTTTTGCCTGATTCAGAGACTACAGAGAGAATCAAGTTCTGCAGGCCTGTCACCTGAGTGTCAGGTGAGTATGAATTCTCCTGGGTTTTTGGCAGATGGTTGCAGTGACAGGATCAAGGCCTAGTGAGTTATAGCTAAGTCTATAGTGAGATATGGCAGTATTCTGTTTTGAAGCTGGGACTATCATAGACAAGCCTGCCACTTGGTCAAAATTCTTCTCTTATGATGTCTTCCTTGATCTTTGCCTCCAGCTGGTGTCACAAACCATGACCTGGATCCCAAGGCTTCCATAAATGCCAAACATTTGTTTGTCATGGCTGCCACATTATGTTGTGGGGGATGTGCATATAGAACCTCCCATTCTGTCATCTTGCTTATGTTACTCTCCTTTAGGTTTTGCTTTCTGAAATGAATGCCAATTTGTGATTTGTAGATTCAAAAGTTCTAAAACAAATCACCCAAATATACACATTATGTAAGCTGTGAATAATATTTCTTGTAGATGCTACATATTTATTAAAATTTTGGTTGTAATTTTAAGCTCACTGTAGGCAGAGAGGAATCATTTAAATTTATATATTTTTGGTCTGTATTTAAATCATGGTACTTAATTTCAAATCATTTAGTTTCAAAACTAGATCTTGTGTCTGGTGTTTTTTTAAATTTACATTACTGAAGGTCAGACATAAAAGTCACCTACTGTTCCCAGGTGCTGGCTACTTCATGTTTCAATTCTGTAAAATGTTACTTCATATATTTGGGAACTGTGATGTTAGGCACATATGTTAATACTTGTTACTGCTTCCCTGTGAATAGACCCATTTATTATTATATAAGGCCTTTTCTGCTTGTATTTTGTGGAAGTTTTTGAAATAACATGTATTTTGTCAAAAATGACAGTATTTGACTCCACATCTGATATTTTTAAATTGTTTTTACATACAGGCCATATGTGTTCCAGATTGTAATTTGGTCACTTTTAGGGAGCATGAAGTTGAATCCTGTTTCTTAAATTTATTTAGTCAAAGTGTGTTTTTGATTGGCAATTTATTTATAGATAATGTAATTACTAAAAGGGAGTGATTTCCTGTTGTATTTTGTTTCTTTTTTGTTTTTAGGTTCTGTAGCTATTTTGTTCCTGTTTTTCTCTCTTGCTGTCTTAGTGTATTATAGATTTTTGTAGTGACATGTTTTAATTCCTTTCTCACTATTCTGTGTGTGCATGTGTGTGCGCATGTGTGTGTGCTATAAGTATTTCCTTCCTTCCTCTCTTTCTCTTTCTCTTTCTTTCTTTCCTTCTTTTCTTTCTTTTATTTATTTATTTTTTGAGACAGGATCTTGCTCTGTCACCCAGACTGGAGTGCAGTGTCATGATCTCTGCTCACTACAACCTCTGCCTCTCAGGCTCAACTCAAGCAATCCTCCACCTCAGCCTCTGAGTAGCTGGGATCACAGATATGCACCACTACTCCTGGCTAATGTTTGTTATTTTTCATAGGGACACGGTTTTGCCATGTTGCCCAGGATAGTCTCAAACTCCTAAGTCCTATAGGTATTTTCTATATTGTTACTAGTATCTATAGTAACAACAACAACAAAATTGCCTTTATATGACTCTCCATTGTGTTTTATTGATGTGACAAATTATGTCATTTTGTATTGTGAATTTAATGGCACAGATTTATAGTCATTTTAAGTGTTTGTTTCCTCAAATCTATAGCAGAATTAAAAGTATTCTGTGTACCTTCATTGCAAAAACAAAAAAAAAACTTTATTTGTGTATATAATTATCTCTACTAGAAAACTTTATATTCGAAATAATTTTATGTTTGCTTTCATTATTATTTTATTTTTTAATGTGAATAACTGACTTTTTAGCATTTTTTATGACAGGCCTAGTGATATAAATTTATACAGCTTCTGTTAAATATTCTTTGGTTTTTTAATTCATTTGAAAGGAGAGTTTTGGCAGAGTTTAGTGTTCTTAGTTGGGACTTGTCATTTTTTTCAGCATTTTGAGTATGTCATCCTATAACCTCTTGCCTGTAAATATTTTTGCTGAAACATCTGCTGGTCATCCTATAGGAGTAGCCTTGTACATGCTAAGTTGTTTGTTTCTTGCTGACTTCCTGATTCTCTGTTTGTAGCATTTGAATCTTTGCCTATAATGTGTCTTCTTGTGGGCCTTTCTGTGTTGCTGCTAGTTAGAGTTGATAAAATTTCAATAAATTTTAGGTCATTTTCTTCCTCAAATTTTAAGAGTTCTCAACCACTGTTTGTTTCTGGAAATAACTTTTCTGCTCTATTTTCTCTCTTTTTATTTTAGAATTTCCATTGTGAGTCTATTGGCCATCTTAATGGTATCCCATAAGTCCCTTAGGCTCTCTTGATTTTTTAAAATTATTTTTACCCTCCTCAACCTGTAATTTCAAATGACTTGTTATCAAGCTTGCTGGATTTTTTTTTCTGCTAGATGAAAACTGCTGATGAACCCTCTAGTGAATCTTTATATTCAGCTATTTTACTTTTCAGCACCACACTTTTTGTTTCCATTGTATAGTTTTAATCTCATTGTTGATAATCTCATTATCTTCATGCATTGTTTTCTTTTTCTGTTTAGTTTTCTATGTTCTTCTTTAGCTTACTGAGCATGTTTAAGCTAGGTGTTTCAGCCAGGCACAATGGCATGTACCTGTAATCTCAGCTACTTTGAAAGCCAAGGCAAGAGGATTACAGTATTAGTCTATTCTCATGCTGCTAATAAATACATACCTGAGACTAAGTAATTTATAAAGAAAAAAGATTCAATGGCCTCACAGTTTCACATGGCTAAAAGACCTCACAATTTTGGCAGCAGGCAAGAGCTTGTACAGGAGAACTTTCATTTATAAAATCATCAGATCCTATGAGACTTATTTGCTGTCATGAGAACAGCATAGGAAAATCCCACCCCCATGATTCAATTATCTCCCACCAGGTCCCTGTCACGACATGTGGGGATTATTACAATTCAAGGTAAAATTTGGCTGGGGACATAGAGCCAAACCATATCAATTACTTAAGCCCAGGAGTTTGAGATTACCCTACGCAATATTGTGAGAAACTGTATGTAAAAAAAATATTTTTACAAGTTAGGCATGATAAATATTTCTGTAGTCCCTGGAACTTGGAGGCTGAACTAAGAGGATTGCTTGACTTCCCCTGGAATTTGAGGCTGCAGTGAGCTATCATCATGGCATTGTATTTCTGTCTGGGTGAGAGAGTAAGACTTCTTTTTATAATTTCAAAGAGGTACCTGTGCAGGTTTGTTACATGGGTATATCGTATAATGCTGAGGTTGGAAGTATGAATGAGTCCATCATGCAGGCAGTGAGCATAGTACCAAATAGGCAGTTATTCACTTCCTGGCCGCCTTCCTCTCTCCACTCTCTACAAGTTGTCAATTATTTTTATGTTTATGTCCATGTGTAATCAGTGTTTATTTTCCACTTACAAGTGAAAATATGCAGCATTTTCATTTTGCATTTCTGCATTAATTTGCATAGAATAATGGACTGTAGTTGCATTTATGCTGCTGCAAAAGACAAAATTTTGGGTTTCTTTATGGCAAAGTAGTATTTCATGGTATATATGTGCCACTTTTTTTAATTCAATTCACCGTTAATAGGCACCTAGGTCAATTTATGTCTTTCCTATTATGAATAGTGCAGTGATGAACATACAAGTGCATGTGCTATTTTGGTAGAATAATTTATATCCTTTTAGGCATATATGCAGTAATGAAATTGCTGGGTTGAATTATAGTTCAGCTCTCAGTTGGAAAGTCTCCAAGCTCCTCTCCACAGTGGTTGAACTAATTTATATTCCCATCAATGGTGTATAAGTGGTATTTTTCCCCCTTCTGAAACCTCATCAACGTGTTATTCCTTTACTTTTTAATAAGAGCCATTCTGACTGGTGTAAGATGGTGTTTTACTGTGGTTTTGATTTTCATTTCTTTCATAGCTATTAATGATAAGCCTTTTTTTGATGTCATTTGGCCATTTGTATGTATTCTTTTAAATAGTGTCTGATAATGACCACTTTTTCATGGGTTATTTTTTGTTTGTGAATTCCTTAAGTTTCTTACAGATTCTCAATGTTAGATTTTGTCAGAGTTACAGTTTGTGAATATTTTTCCCATTCTGCTAGCTTTGGGGTTAATTTGTTCTTATTTTCTTAGTTTCTCTAAATGTGATGTCAAATTGTTAGTTTGAGATTTTTCAAAACTTCATTTAGCACTATAAACTTTCCTCTTAATTGTGCTTTTGCTGCATCCCAGATATTTTGGTATATAGTGTCTCTTCCTTTATTTAAAAAAAAAATAATTTCTGCCTTAATTTTATTGTTTACCCAAAATTCATTCAGGAGCTTGTTGTTTAATTTCAATCTCATTCTATGGTTTTGTGAGATATTCTTGGTATTGATTTTTATCTTTGTTCCATTGTGGCCTGAGAGTATGATTGACAGGATTTCAGTTTTTTAAAATATATTGAGAATTGCTTTATGGCTAGCATATGGTCAGTTTTAGAGTATATTCTGTGAGCAGATGAGAAGAGGTTATATTCCTTAGATGGTGTGTGGTGTATACTATGAATGTCTATTAGTTCCAATTGATCAAGTGTCAAATCAAACTTCAGAATTTCTTTGTTAGGTTTCTGCCTAGATCATCTGTCCAACACTGTTAGTAGGGAGTTGCATTCTTCAACTATTACTGTGTGGCTACTTAAGTCTTATTGTAGGCCTGGAAGTACTTGTTTTATAAATCTATGTGTCCCAATGTTTGATACATCTACATTTAGGATAGTTAAGTTGTTTTATTGAATTAAACACTTTTATCATTATGCAGCATCTTTCTTTGCATTATTTTGCTGTTATTGGTTTAAAGTTCTTATTTCTTAAAAGAGAAAAAAATGCCAGGTATGGTGGCTCATGCCAGCACATGAGACTGAGGCAGTAGAATTGCTTGAGACCAAGAGTTTGGGACCAGCCTAGGCAATGTGGCAACATTCTGTTTGTACATTTTAAAAAAAAACAACAAAAACTGTACAGGTGTGGTAGTGTATACAAATGTAGTTATATGTACTTAGGAGACAGAGGTGGCATGACTGCTTGACTTCAGAAATGTGAGGTTATAGTGAGCTATGATTGCACCACTGCACTCTGGCCCAGGAGATAGAGTAAGTCCCTGTCTGTAAAATAAAAAAATAGAAAAAGAAAATGATTTTAAATTTAGAAAATAATTCATAAATTTCCACTTCTTTAGGTTCACTTGGGTATATATTTTGCTCCTTTGATTAGGCTATATTTTCTGGTTACTTTTATGTATTGTGGTTCTGTTGAGGTTTTGGTCAATTAAGAAACCACTACCCATTTTATCTTTTATGGAATAGCTTTGTACAGCATAAAATTGACAACATTCAGCCATACTAGTCATTCTGGGAGCTTCTGTAATCTGTTGTCAAAATGTGTCTTCTGTGGACTAGTGTATATATTTTCTTGTTAATAAGGTTAAGAAGGTACCTTTGTTACCTCTTAAGAGCTCGTAGTCTTCTTTCCTTGGTCACTGTTAAAGGCACTACAGTCTCTCTGTTATGGTAACAAGCATTTATTTTTATTCTCAGTTGACCTAAACTGCCATTTTAACTGTATCCCAGTTCTCTTCAACACTACATGTTAAAGGAAGCAATATCCAGTCTTTGAATAACCCCAGGATATCTCAGTAAGTCAGAACTTTGGGTACACATTCCACTCATTTTGCCTTCCTGAGGGAGAATCAGGGCATGGATTTTTTTTTTCTTTTTTGAGATGGAGTTTTCCTCTTGTTGCCCAGACTGAGGTGCAATGGCACCTTCTTGACTGACCACAACTTCTGCTTCCTGGGTTCAAGCAACTCTCCTGCCTCAGCCTACCAAGTAGCTGGGATTACAGGCATGTGACACCACACCCGGCTAATTTCTGTATTTTTAGTAGAAATGGGGTTTCTCCATGTTAGTCAGGCAGGTCACAAACTCCTGACTTCAGGTGCTCTGCCCACCTTGGCCTCCCAAAGTGCTTGGATTACAGGCGTGAGCCACCACGCATTTGGCCAACAAATTTTTATCTAACTGCATTGTGCTGCTTAGCACAAAGGTAACCAATTTTTCTTTCTTCTAAATGTGGTTATTTTTGGCTTTTTTCTCATGTGGGGGCTACAAACTCAACTGGTTTTGCTTGCCCAGTTGTAGTTAGGTTCATATATCAATTGAAAGAAACATTACCTCAGGTTTTTGCTTCAACTATTATCGTGTTATTTTCAGCTGGTCTAATTTTGTATATTAAATTTATAAAGCATATTTACTTTAATCTAACAACTGATTTTTTTAAAAAAAATATTTTTCAGCTGATTTTTATTTTATCCAACCAAGACCCATAGGGAAACCAGCACATAGAAACTTCTTTCCAAAAAGTAATATTGGGAAGATATGGGAGCTCTGATCTTGAAAATTTACACTTAAGAAGAGTGGGAAATTGAAAGGTAAATGTGAAGGGCACAAAGAATGTTATGATGAATATATGAAATATAGAGCAGCTACCTATAGCAAAATGTCACTGCTAGAAGAGATCAAAACCATAAAGTCTTTTGAAAAAAAAACACAATGTCAATTGTTTTCTCTGAACTATGTATTCACGTGATTATGTACCAATATAAATTGTTGAAACATATCCTTTTTTGAAACAAAATTTAGAAAATCTGAATAGTGGCCTAGACCAGGGGTTCCCCAATCTAAAACCACCCCCTATCCCCACCATGGTTCATGGAAAATTTGTCTTTCACTAAACAAGTCCCTGGTGCCAAAAAGATTGGGAAACACTGAGGACTAGACCATGTTTCAAACTATCACATAACCCAATTAAAATGTAGGATTTAATCAAATGTTTAAATGTTTTTTAAAACAAGATATTTTAAAATAAAGAGAATATTTCTAAATGTGTTAAAAGCTGTTCATCAATAAATACCTTCTTTAGCCATAACCTTCAACTTTAGTCACTATGACAAGATCTCTGCCCTTTCATCATTACTTAGTCAAAATCAGGGAATAGAAATTGTGGAAAACATCACACATATAATAAGACTTTGACAATGTTTTGGCAGGGCTCCACCCTAAATAATTATCAAGATATTTGTATTAAAGATAAAAATCATCAGTGAAATAAATCTGACAAATCCTTAAACCAAGACTTAAGCCCTGAAAAATATTAAAAATCTCATTTGCTAGAAAACTATTATGAGTATAAAAAAGTGTGAGAAAGTTTTTCATGAGTTCTCTATCTTTATTATTTCTCATAGTACCAATGTTTAAGACAAATTCTACAAATGTAATAAATGTGAAGACGCTTTTAACCATTCATCAAAACATACTCAGTATCAGAGAATCCATATTAGATAAAATTCAGATGTAATAAGTGAGACAGGGGCCAGGTGTGGTGGCTCAAGCCTGTAATCCCAGCACTTTGGGAGGCCAAGGCAGGTGGATCACGAGGTCAAGAGATCGAGACCATCTGTTCAACATGGTGAAACCCCATCTCTACTAAAGATACAAAAAGTTAGCTGGGCATGGTGGTGTGTGCCTGTAATTTCAGTTACTCAGGAGGCTGAGTCAGGAGAATTGCCTGAACCCAGGAGGCAAGGTTGTGGTGAGCCGAGATCACACTATTGCACTCCAGCCTAGGTAACAAGAGTGAAACCCCGTCTCAAAAAAACAAAACAAAACAAAACAAAAAAAAAGTAATTAAATGAGACAGTTCTTAGTCAACAATTAAATCTGGAAAAAAAAAGACAATTCATATTTAAGAGAAAGTTTACAAAGGTAAAGAATGTGGCCAAGCCATTAACCATAGTTCACATATTATTCAACACCAGAATAATTATACAGAGAGAAATCCTACAGTTGTTAAAATGTGACAGATTACTAAATTGGTGCTCAGTGTTTACATAAGAGAATTTATATTAGAAGAACTCTACAAATATAATGAGGTTGAAAAGTGTTATACAAAATATAGAACTTAGAAATTATAGAGTATACAGAAAGAAACTTTACAGATGCAAAACATGTGAGAAAATAATCAAAACTCAAGTCTAAATGCATCAGAGGATTTACACAAGAATAAACTAAAACACAAACACTTTCAGATTTTACATTAAACCAGAGTATTATAGAGAATAATATAAAGTGAAGGCAATTAGATTATTTATTTATTAGCTTCAATTGAGCAAGAATATTGATGTTTGAACAAGTATAATATTGAATGGATACATTATTGGTATTGACAATACTTGAAATGTTTGAAAAGCAAATATTATTACTAAAATGTAATATTCAAATTAGTTGATGTTCTATCTTAATTCCTAGTGTTTATATAAAAATGTGAGGTCAAATTTTCCAGCATTGGAGCTATAAAAGGTAATTCTATATTAGGTAAACATCATTAATGTCAATTTGTTTTCTTGAATGTTTAATGGCAAATATAAAATACATAAAGAAAACCTAAAGAAAAATGCTCTTTGTGTTTGAATTACAAAGCAGTAATGCATGTAAGAATACAGTATATATTCAACACATTTTTCTTCTACATTTAAGTAAAAAAAGTTCTGAACTTTTCAAATAAATTATTTCACCAGTTGCTCTTTACCTAAAAAAAAAAAAAAAAGGTTATTAAAAATATTTACTTTTTTTTTTTTTTCTGAGATGGAGTCCCAAACTTTCACCCAGACTAGAATGCAGTGGTACAATCTCGGCTCACTGCAACCTCTGCCTTTCAGTTTTAAGCAATTCTCCTGCCTCAGCCTCCCAGGTAACTGGGATTACAGATGCCTGTCAACACGCCCAGCTAACTTCTCTGTATTTTTAGTAGAGATGGGTTTCACCATGTTGTCCAAGCTGGTCTCAAACTCATGGCCTCATGATTCACCTGCCTTGGTCTTACAAAGTGCTGAGATTACAGGCATGAACCACCGCACCCAGCAAATGTTGACATATCTTCATAGTGAAATAAAGTAGCAGTATTGAGTATTTTTTCTGATGGAAGACATAGGAGACAAATATTATTTAATATATTTTACATACCAGAAAAGTGAAGATAACTTCTATCTCAAAGATTGTAAATGTATTGAAAATTAATGTTTATTAGCTAGTTAGCCTTACTTTTTAATAATGGAGACAGCATAACTTTAAAATTACTGTATTAGAAAAAAATTATTTTTTAGTGCTTGTAACTGTATTAACAATGGAGCATATAGGAAATTTTAGAATTCTTTAGTCTATGTACAAACTTGGTTTAATTAACAAGACTAAATGATTTTTTATTTTAACACATGTGTGATGAATAAAATGCTATACTGCCACCTATCTTAAATAATTTTATCTTATTTAAAATTGAGGTTAATGATGGAAATATACTACTGAGAAACATAGTGGAATGACTTCTGTAGAAATTCTTTCCAGAGGATTTAAACTTTTAATCATTTTAAGAATATAATTCTCATAGTCAACATTTTGTATTTGTTGCCTTGTGTGGCTACTGAAATATTATAATTGTTATCATAAATATTATGTGAAAGTATACTTCTTAGAAGCTTAGTTTTAAAGTCTTGAATTACTTTTTATAAAATTGTACCCAGTATTTTCCTTTTGCACATGCCCCCTTTCAGTCAAATTGAACACATAGTGATATTTCTTGGTATTATTTTACATTGAATGGAATAAACAAATATGTCAAAATCAGAGAACTATAGGGGATGAAATGCATGTGTGTGCACCTCTGTTCACATGGAAAAGAAAATAGTAATTCAAAACAGAATTTTAAGTGTCGATTTACTAACAAGAAACCTCACATATTCTCAAACCAAAATTAGCTCCTGTACTGTACATTTATCTCTTACAAATCTTATGAGATTTGTGTGTCTTCTGAGTTCAGAATTTTCTCACACAGGGTGGGGCCCATGCTGTTGCCAGTGTGGGTGCCAGGCTCTGCTGTAAAATAAAAATAAAAAATAATTTCCTCACACAAATCCTGTCTCTTATGTATTATTCAGATGACAATAATTATATAATGTTTTTATTTTAAAGTGTATAAAATATTTTTATATTTTCTAGTCAAGGATTTTTAAATGCACTTATAAAATACATGGTGCTCAAAAATTAATTTAAAGATATGAGTAACTCTACAATTATGTAGTTATAGTACACAGTTTTTACCACTTAATTGGAGTAGAGAAAAATAATGCCAAACAAAAAGAAAATCTTGAGAGCAGCCAGGAAAAAGCAACAAATACATTACACATATAAGGAAGTAATACAATTGCAGGATGACATGTCATTAAAAAGTCAACACAAATAACAATTGAATTACATTTTTCAGGTGCAGATAAAAAAATTGATATTATTCAGCAGAACTCTTTCAAAAATGAACCCAAGCCACAATGAGATATCACATGCCTGTGAGAATGGTAGAAATGTAAATAAAATTGTAAATACTAACTGCTGGTGAGAATTTGTAGCATAAAACTAGAAATGCAGAATTGCACATTCGCTTTGGAAAACAGTTTACGTATTTTTTTCTATAGAGTTAGTCCTGTACTTATGAGACCCAGATAACCTCAGTTCTAGGTAATTACTCTACTAAATTGACAACTAATGTTTAAACAAAAATCTTGTTTCTGAATGTTTATAGCTACTGTATTTATATTTGCAAAAAGCCAGAACTATACCTTGTGTCTCTCAATATGTGAATGGATAATAAACTGATGCATCTATACAGTACAATTTTTTCTTAACAGAAAAAGAAAACTTGATTTTCACTGCAACATGGATGAATCCTAAGTGCATTTTTCAAAATGAAGGATGCAAATCCACAAGGTATATATTAAATGATTCTTTTTTTTTTTTTTTACTCTTGCCCAGGCTGGAGTGCAATGATGAGATCTCAGCTCACTGCAACCATCGCTTCCTGAGTTCAAGCAATTCTCCTGCCTCAGCCTCCTGAGTAGCTGAAATTACAGGCACCCACCATGACTTCCAGCTAATTTTTTGTATTTTTAGTAGAGATGGGGTTTCACCATGTTGGCTAGGCTGGTCTTAAACTCCTGACCTCAGGCAATCCACCCACTTTGGCCTCCCAAAATGCTGGGATTACAGGCATGAGCTATCACACCCAGCCATTAAATGATTCTCTTTTATAACATTTTACGAAACAATTATAGTGTAAAAAATGATTAGTGGTTGCCAGAAAATGAAATGAGGACAGGTAGTAATTACAAAGAGGCAGCATGTAAAAGACAGTTCTGTATAATACTGTGGGAGTGGATATGTTAGTCTAGATAGTTGTCAAAACCCAGTGAACTGTATATCACAAAGATTAACTTTTCCTCAATGTGAATTAAAAAAGAAAAACTAACTAGAATGTTGGGTAATTTTTTTATGCAATGCAGACAGTGAAAAATGAGTCTTACTGTACTACAAATGTATGATCTAACCATTTCAGAAAGGGTGGGGATAGAAGTTCCTGATAAAACTTACTTCAAAAAACAATGTTTTGGTTGAATACTGTAAGACTGCACAAACACTGTATTCTACTTAGCTATATATATTATGTGTGTGTGTGTGTGTGTGTGTGTGTATGTGTATATATATATTTAAACCCTTGTTGGATACATATGGAGATATATATGTATATTCAAGCCCTTGTTGAATGTATATGGATACATGTATATGATCCATATATGTAAAACCAATGAGTGTTTGAGTTAGCCATTATGAAACAATTTTACATGCTAGTATATATATTATAGATGTGCAGAAACTGTTTCTCACATAGCTCACAAAAGTTAAAAATAAACAAAGGAAGCTGCTATAGTAAATCTTCTGGTCTGAGCTAAATTTCAAAATATGAGAATGAACTCATATTTATTGTAATATATTCATCCATCAAGACAGTGACAGATAGATTGACAGATATAATATGCATATTTGAGTTTATATTTATACCATGTGGGCTTATTTGTACATATATTTTCAACTCTTATGGGCCCAGAAACAGTGACACCCAGTATTAGTGAGCACAACTAATTCTTAAATATTGGTTTCTAAATACTGTTCTTTACTAAAAGGAACCAGGGTTACTTGTAGAAATGGATGATTTTAGTGTTGCAGTTAGAAAACACAAGTTGAGCTTAGCGTATCTTGTAAAGCACAAAGAAAAATGTGCTCAATAAAATGGACAGGGCCACATCAAAAGAAACCAATATAAAGAACATAAACAACACCAGTAGCCCCACTGGATTATGCCCCACAGAGTAAAATAAATGTTTATGAGTTTACATGGACATTTAATAGATTAAATAAATATGTCAAGAAGGAAGGAAATATTACAGAATTCCAAACACAGATCAATGTAGATAGATAATGCAAAATAGAAAAACAACACTAGAACACCACAGTAATCATTACCTTAGGTAAGATTCCTGGAGAAATGCAATTGCAGCTAAAACTAAAAAAACAAATTCTGTCTCTATAGTCCCTGTCTACCTTCAAATAGTCAACAACAGCTTTTTCTCTCAATTTCTTAAACAGACCTACAACTGTGTAAAGCAACATTTATAACACTATATTTTAAAATTTATAATTTGTAGATGTAAACTTTATAAAAGTAGTAAAAAGATAGTCATAATAGACCAAGGCAGGAAACAACAAAAATGTCAATAAGAAAATGGATAAACTAATTGTACAGCATTTATACAGCAAAATACAACACAGGAATACAAAGAAAGAAACTAATGAACACACCGAATGAATCTCATAAACATTCTAAATGAGAAAAGCTGGTAAAAAATTGTATTTTATGTTTTAATGCATTGTAGTATTTCAGGCAAAATAAACCTATGGTGAAAAAAAATAAATACAAATGGCATCTGGTTGAGAATAAAATTGCCTGGGACAAAACACAAGTGAATTTTCTGAGGATAATGAAAGTATTCTGTTTTTTAAAGGGGTAAAATTTATATGGATTTATTTATTTATAAAAAATGTACAGTTAAGATCTGTGCCTTTAAATGTACATCTATGTCATGAAAAGTCTAAGAAAAATGAAGTGGAAAGTAAGTAATGGGTTAAAGTATAGGAGAAGCAAAAATGGCACGTGATTAGTAGTTGTTGAAGCTGGATAACAAATCTATACTATTTTATTTTTATGTGTTTAAACATTCTGTAGTAAAACTTGCATAAGTAGACAAAATTTGTAATGCTAACTTGATTAACTCTGAAAAAAGTGGGAATAAGTTATTTTTGGACATGAGTAAAGCTGATTTTATATCTCAGTTATTAAAGTAAATTCTCTATTATAATCCATCAAGACTTACATGAATATTTGTATACATTTCTGCATGCATGTTGTACATCAATAAAAATTTACATATTTTATATTTGCACAAAAATTTTAAGTTAGCATCTCAGAATAATGGCAGTATTTCATATGTTTTGGTTTTAAAGTGAAATACAATTATTTATGGCACTATCGAATAATATTGAATATTCTAAAATACCGATTAATGTCCTAAACTTGAGACACCCTGGGTCATTTCATTTCTGCCTTAATTTGGTCATGACATGGTTTTAATTTCTTAAGATAAATAATTTCTTATTTTATCCCAGCAAATCTTTTTTCAGCAACTATGCTCAGCAAGGACGCAATACTTTGCACTAGTCCCTAGCACAGTAAGCACTAAGTACATATAGAACTGTGTCAATTAGGGGAAAAAAACAAGTAGCAGAGGCCAGTTTCTGCAAGGGATAATTAGATAATGCAGCTAAGACTGAAAAGATCCAACTCAGTAGAAAATATTTTATATTCATTTGAAAGATAATTTGTAACTAGTTTACCAAAAAGTATTGGTTTAAAGAAGTGGTTTTGAGGCTTGGCCACACGCTGTAATCAAATGAAGAACTTTAAACACTATGGCTGTCTGGATTTCACTTCAGAGATTTTGATTTTTTTGCTCTTCTGCAACTTGGGTTTGAAGAATGTTAAACCTGCTTCCCAGGTAATTCTAATGTGGCCAGGGGTGAGAACCACTGGTTCAAGATGAGGATTGCATTAGCTCTTTGTGATTTTCATGTCTGTTGCAGGGATTTGACCTATTGCTACTCCTGGATTTGGAGTCCTGAAAAACAAATGTATCTTATTAAACTCATAGTACAACTTGAAGACATACTTGACTGTTGAGTTAAATTGCAGCAAAAGAAAATGTCTCTTTGCAGATCTATTTCTGTCACTTTTAGAGAATAAGTTGTCTCTGGCACAGTAATTCTATTTAATTTATGTTGAAAACATAAATAGCTTGTAAATACCAAGAAATATTTATTAATATGTGGAGTGCATTCTATGCAATTTCAAATTTCTTCTATGATGTAAAATAAATAATATAATATTATACCTTGAATTTCTAACCTCATCCCCCAGCCATTTTCCCAAATTATTAAATGACCTTCCAGTCAGGCACAGTGGCTTATGCCTGTAATCCCAGCACTTTGGGATGCTGAGGTGGGCAGATTACAAGGTCATGAGTTTGAAACTAGCCTGGCTAACATAGTGAAAGCCAGTCTCTACTAGAATAAAAGAAACTAGCTGGGAATCGTGGCGGGTGCCTGTAGTTCCGGTTACTTGAGGGACTGATAGAGGAGGATCACTTGAACCTGTGAGGTGGAAGTGGTAGGGAGCTGAGATCATGCCTCTGAACTCCAGCCTGGGCCACAGAGGGAGACTCAGTCTCAAAAACAAACAAACAAACACACACCTTCCAATTGGTTTTGAAGCATTTTTCAGAGGAAATTATTGCTAATGGTAAAGGGTAATAACAGACAGATAAAAATCTCAGATAAATTCTGCCTCTATTTGCAGAAGTGTCACTCTCCAGAGCCTCCAAGATCCAGAGAAGTTGCATGAGTTAGTGTAGTCTATGGAGGTTATGAACAGTTAGCAGAGTTGGTCCTGACGGCTTTCCCAGCCTCTTAGCAGCTGTGCAGTTTTAGACAATTTACTTGACTTAGAAGAGTTAAATAAACCTGGGTTGAAAGAAAATGCATAACACTGATTGCAAGAATGGCAATCATTCCTTATTCCTCTGATTCATGCCTTCTGCAAGGTGCTTTTGCGACTGCTTCCATGGAGAAAAAGATTTTTCTTTTCCCAAACCTTGGATCTGGCTGGACTTATTTTCTCTGCCTCATTTATACTTTTTGTTGTAATAAAATAATTAGACAAGTTTAGCTTCTTATTCCAGTCTTTATCTAGTTAAAATTATATCTTATAAAAGCCATCTATCTTTACTTATATTTGGCTATATTTATTCTACTCAATATTAGGTTTACTAATTTTTTTATCTCTTTAATTTAGTGGTTAACCTATATATTGTCTTTTTATTATTACGTACATTCTACTGGGCTGTTATTCAAATATGCTTTTAAGCTTTATAGTTTCTTGTTTATTTCTACCAAAGTAATTTTTTTATTTTTTAATGGTATTTGAACATTTTATACATAATTTTAATATGGAAAGTGGTGGCATAGTTTTTCTTTAGACATTTCTTTTTAATTCTTTGTGTTCTTCAGTTTTAAACTTGGTTCCCATATTTGGGAAATACCACATTGGAGGACTGTAGTAATGTTATTTCTGCACTTATTCCATTTTCCCTTGGGGAAAGGTAGACAACACACAGATTTGACAGCCTTGTGATCAATCAGTATCTGAAGGCATCACTTTTTCTTTCAGTTCGATTACTTCTATAGCTCATTCTCTTTATTTACTTTTCGTCTCATCAAGTGCTTATATATTTTTTAACTCTATTCAACATTTTTAGGGTTCTTGTAGCTTCTTGAGATTTTTTAGTTGCCTACATTTAAATACTTAAAAATATGTAGTATTTTTTTATCTGAAAGCACAAATATCCACAATGTACACCTGAGTAGAATAGTTCATTGACATTGACAGCATACAACAGCATCCTATGAGATATTGTATTTCTTCATTCAAAACATCACTCTTAAATAGATAGCAATAGTCATTTGTAAAGGGTAGTTATTTTGACACTTAATATTTTGTTTTACATGCATTTGTAAAAATATACACCTCACTGTAGTAAACACTACTGACCTGTATACAAACAGAATTACTGTTCTTGTATAAAGTTAAGTTGATAGAATGACTTATCTTTATTTCAAGTCTTTTGACTCCAGTCACTATGCTTCCTTTTAGTATTTCCTTGATATCATAAAAGTAACTTATGAGATTTTTTATTTTATAAATTAATTTTAAAAATAAAATTTGTGTATGGGTAAACATTACTTATTGATTACAATTTGTAATTTCTACTGTAATTTTAGTGCCCTAAAAATATGACATTTAATTTCTGCTTTTATAAAATTAATAATATTGTTAGGCCTAAAATTTTGCCATTTATTTTTCCCCCACTGTTATTGGAATACAGTGTGTTTCTTTGGTTTATAGCTGAAAAATTCTATCTGTTTTTCTCTCTCGGTAGTAGTCAAACTTTGTAATAAAGTTATTTATTATTTCTTGTTCACTTAGTTACTGTATTTTAAACATTTGATTTCTGTTGGTCTTAATGTCATTTTATATGATTGTAAATTTTCAATTTGACATCTTTCACAAATTTCTGTGTTGTATATTTTAGCCTCTTAGCTATTAAGTATAGAGTGTGTAAATGATTTAGAATAGATTCTAAAACATTGTAGGGGCTACTAAGTACTAATCACCCTGAGTCAGTAAATTTTTATATGTTCTATTATTCTTTATTTACCAATTTTTTGTGTTCTTATTCAAATTTATTTTTCTCTTTTCTAAATGTTTTTATTAAAGAGAGGGTAGGCTAATACTTCAATTTCATAAAATTTCATGTCAAATGGCATGTCTCCCTTTTTCCGTTTAGATGTAATATTTTTTTTTCTTTTGATTCAGGCAATGAACACAACCCTAAAGACAGAAGTTATAGTCTCAATCCTAAAGCAGAGAAAAATTTAGGCTATATATTGATTGTCACAAAGCTAAATTATTTCACATAATACTTTCTTAATCTTTCATGCCAGCTGCCTAGATCTAGAAACACAGATTGTTACAAATTAGAAATTAATAACCTAATAGGTCCAAATTAACAAATGAAACTTAAAAAGTGGAAGGTATGAGACCTGTAATAAAAGATTGAATTATTTTTAAAAGCTTACCACAAAGAAAAATGAGAGTAAAATATTTTAACCACTGAATTAACTATACAAAATACTTAATGAAGAATACCAATTCTTTACATACATAGACAAGAGATGAAGAGCCCCTAATTATTTTATGAGGCCAATATTACAATACCAAAGCCAGACAACCCCATCATATGTTAGGATTAATATGGATGCATATGCCTGATCAGTAAAGACAAAAATTCTCAAAATTGCTAGCAAATTGAATCCAGCAACACAAAAAAATAATTTTTTTTAAATTTTTATTGCATTTTAGGTTTTGGGGTACATGTGCAGAACGTGCAAGATAGTTGCATAAGTACACACACGGCAGTGTGTTTTCCTGCCTTCCTCCCCTTAACCCACATTTGGCATTTCTCCCCAGGCTATTTCTCCCCAGATCCCCCCTGCTGTCCCTCCCCTATTTCCCCCAATAGACCCCAGTGTGTAGTAGACCCCCTCCCTGTGTCCATGTGTTCTCATTTCTCTCACCCACCTGTGAGTGAGAATATGTGGTATTTCCTTTTCTGTTCTTGTGTCAGTTTGCTGAGAATGATGTTCTCCAGATTCATCCATGTCCTTACAAAGGACATAATCTCATCAATTTTGATTGCTGCATAATATTCCATGGTGTATATTTGCCACATTTTCCCAGTCCAGTATATCATCAATGGGCATTTGGGTTGGTTCCAGGTCTTTGCTATTGTAAACAGTGCTGCAATGAACATTCGTGTGCATGTGTCCTTATAGTAGAACGATTTATATTCCTTTGGATATATACCCAGTAATGCGATTGCTGGGTCAAATGGAATTTCTATTTCTAGGTCCTTTAGGAATTGCCACACTGTCTTCCACAATGGTTAAACTAATTTACACTCCCACCAACAGTGTAAGAGTGTTCCTCTTTCTCCACAACCTCTCCAGCATCTGTCGTCTCCTGATTTTTCAATGATCGCCATTGTAACTGGCGTGAGATGGTATCTCAATGTGGTTTTGATTTGCATCTCTCTAATGACCAGTGATGATGAGCATTTTTTCATGTGCTTGTTGGCCTCATGTATGTCTTCTTTTGTAAAGTGTCTGTTCATATCCTTTGCCCATTTTTGAATGGGCTTGTTTATTTTTTTTCTGTAAATCTGTTTGAGTTCTTTGTAAATTCTGGATATCAGCCCTTTGTCAGTTGGGTAAACTGCAAAGATTTTTTTCCCAATCTGTTGGTTGCTGATTCACTCTAGTGACTATTTCTTTTGCCATGCAAAAGCTGTGGAGTTTGATTAGGTCCCATTTGTCTATTTTGGCTTTTGTTGCCAATGCTTTTGGTGTTTTGTTCATGAAGTCCTTGCCTACTCCTATGTCCTGAATGGTTTTGCCTAGATTTTCTTCTAGGGTATTTATGGTGCCAGGTCTTATGTTTAAGTCTTTAATCCATCTGAAGTTAATTTTAGTGTAAGGTGTCAGGAAGGGGTCCAGTTTCTGCTTTCTGCACATGGCTAACCAGTTTTCCCAACAACATTTGTTAAACAGGGAATCCTTTCCCCATTGCTTGTTTTGGTCTGGTTTATCAAAGATTATATGGTTGTAGATATGTTGATTTGCCTCCGATGCCTCTGTTCTGTTCCATTGATCTATATCTCTGTTTTGGCACCAGTACCATGTTGTTTTGATTACTGTAGCCTTGTAGTATAGTTTGAAGTCTGGTAGTGTGATGCCTCCCGCTGTGTTCTTTTTGCTTAGAATTGACTTGGCTATGCGGGCTCTCTTTTGGTTCCATATGAAGTTCATGGTGGTTTTTTCCAGTTTTGTGAGGAAATTCAATGGGAGCTTGATGGGGATAGCATTGATTGTGTAAATTACTTTGGGCAGTATAGCCATTTTCACGATATTGATTCTTCCTAACCATGAACATGGAATGTTTCTCCATCTGTTTGTGTCCTCTCTTATTTTGTTGAGCAGTGGTTTGTAGTTTTCCTTGAAGAGGTCCCTTACATTTCTTGTAAGTTGTATTCCTAGGTATTTTATTCTCTTTTTAGCATTTGTGAATGGCAGTTCATTTTTGACTTGGTTCTCTTTAAGTCTGTTATTGGTGTATAGGAATGCTTGTGATTTTTGCACATTGATTTTCTATCCTGAGACTTTGCTGAAGTTGCTTATCAGTTTCAGGAGTTTTTGGGCTGAGGTGATGGGGTCTTCTAGGTATACTATCATGTTGTCTGCAAATAGAGACAATTTGGCTTCCTCCTTTCCTATTTGAATACTCTTTATTTCTTTTTCTTACCTGATTGCTCTGGCTAGAACCTCCAGTACTATATTCAATAGGAGTGGTGAAAGAGGGCATCCTTGTCTAGTGCCAGAGTTCAAAGGGAATGCTTCCAGTTTTTGCCCATTCAGTATAATGTTGGTTGTTGATTTGTCATAAATAACTTTTATTACTTTGAGATATGTTCCATCAATACCGAGTTTATTGAGAGTTTTTAGCATAAAGTGCTGTTGAATTTTGTCAAATGCCTTCTCTGCATCAATTGAGATAATCATGTGGTTTTTGTTTTTCATTCTGTTTATGTCGTAAATTACATTTATAGACTTGTGTATGTTGAAACAGCCTTTCATCCCTGGGATGAATCCTACTTGATCATGATTGATAAGTTTTTTGATGTGCTGTTGCAATTGGCTTGCCAGTATTTTATTGAAGATATTTCCATCTATGTTCATCATGGATATTGGCCTGCAGTTTTCTTTTCTTGTTGAGTCTCTGCCAGGTTTTGGTATCAGGATGATTTTGGTCTCATAAAATGATTTGAGAAGGATTCCCTCTTTTGGGATTATTTGGAATAGTTTCAGAAGGAATGGTACCAGCTCCTGTTTGTGTGTCTGGTAGAATTTTGCTGTGAACCCATCTGGACCTGGGCTTTTTTTGTGTAGTAGGCTCTTAATTGCTGCCTTGACTTCAGACCTTGTTATTGGTCTATTCATAGTTTTGACTTCCTCCTGGTTTAGGCTTGGGAGGACACAAGTATCCAGGAATTTATCCATTTTTTCCAGGTTTACTAGTTTATGTGCATAGAGTTGTTTGTAATATTCTCTGATGATGGTTTGAATTTCTGTGGAATCTCTGGTGACTTCCCCTTTATTGTTTATTATTGCATCTATTTGGTTGTTCTCTCTATTCTTTTTTATTATTCTGGCTAGTGGTCTGTGTATTTTGTTGATATTTTCAAAAAACCAGCTCTTGGATTCATTAATTTTTTGAAGGGTTTTTCGTGTCTCTATCTCCTTCAGTTCTGCTCTGATCTTAGTTATTTCTTGTCTTCTGCTGGGTTTTGAGTTTTTTGTATCTTGCTCCTCTAGCTCCTTCAATTTTGATGATAGGGTGTCGATTTTGGATCTCTCCAATCTTCTCATGTGGGCACTTATTGCTATATATTTTCCTCTACAGACTGCTTTAAATGTGTCCCAGAGATTCTGGTATGTTCTGTCTTCATTCTCATTGGTTTCAAAGAACTTCTTTATTTCTGCCTTCATTTCATTGTTTATCTTGTCAACATTCAAGAGCCAGTTGTTCAGTTTCCATGAAGCTGTGTGGTTCTGAGTTGGTTTCTGGATTCTGAGTTCTAACTTGATTGCACTATTGTCTGAGAGACTGTTTTTTATTATGTCAGTTGTTTTGTGTTTGTTGAGGAGTGCTTTACTCCCAATTACGTGGTCAATTTTAGAGTAGGTGTGATGTGGTGCTGAGAAGAATGTATATTTTGTGGATTTGGTGTGGAGAGTTCTGTAAATGTCTATCAGGTTTGCTTGTTCCAGGTCTGAGTTCAAACCCTGGATATCCTTGTTAATTTTCTGTCTGGCTGATCTGTCTAATGTTGACAGTGGAGTGTTAAAGTCTACCACTATTGTTGTGTGGGAGTCTAAGTCTCTTTGTAAGTCATTAAGAACTTGCCTTATATATCTGGGTGCTCCTACATTGGGTCCATATATATTTAGAATCATTAGCTCTTCTTGTTGTATTGATCCCTTTACCATTATGTAATGACCTTCTTTATCCCTTTTGATCTTTGTTGCTTTAAAGTCTATTTTATAAGAGACGAGAATTGCAACTCCTGCTTTTTTTATTTTGCTCTCCATTTTCTTGGTAAAATTTCCTCCATCCCTTTATTTTGAGCCTTTGTGTATCCTTGCATGTGAGATGGGTTTCTTGGATACAGCACACCAATGGGTTTTGGCTTTTTATCCAATTTGCCAGTCTGTGTCTTTTGATTGGTGCATTTAGCCCATTTACATTTAGGGTTAATATTGTTATGTGTGAATTTTCTACTGCCATTTTGATGCTAACTGGCTGTTTTGCCCATTAGTTGATGCAGATTCTTCATTTTGTTGATGCTTTTTAGGATTTGATATGTTTTAAAATGGCTGGTACTGGTTGTTCCTTTCTATGTGTCGTGCCTGTTTCAGGAGCTTTTGTAAAGCAGGCCTCATGACAAAATCTCTGAGTATTTTCTTGTTTGCAAAGAATTTTATTTTTCCTTCGCTTATGAAGCTCAGTTTGTCTGGATATGAAATTCTGGGTTGAAAGTTCTTTTCTTTAAGTATGTTGAATATTGGCCCCCACTCTTCTGGCTTGTAGAGTTTCTGCTGAGAGATCTGCTGTGAGTCTGATGGGCTTCCCTTTGTGGGTTACCTGATCTTTCTCTCTGGCTGCCCTTAGTATTTTCTCCTTCATTTCAACCCTCGTGAATCTGACGATTATGTGCCTTGGGGTTGCTCTTCTTGCAGAATATCTTTGTGATGTTCTCTGTATTTCCTGGACTTGAATACTGGCCTGCCTTGCTAGGTTGGGGAAGTTTTCCTGGATAATATCCTTACGAGTATTTTCCAGCTTGGATTCTTTCTCTTCATCACAATCTGGTACACCTATCAAACATAGATTAGGTCTCTTCACATAGTCCCACATTTCTTGGAGACTTTTTTCATTCCTTTTTGCATTTTTTTCTCAAATCTTGGTTTCTCATTTTATTTCATTGACTTGATCTTCAACGTCTGATATTCTTTCTTCTGCTTGGTCAATTCAGCTGTTGAAACTTGCGCATGCTTCATGAAGTTCTTGTGTTGTGTTTTTCAGCTCCTTCAATTCACTCATATTCCTCTCTATGTTGTCCATTCTTGTTATCATTACCTCGAATCTTTTTTCAAATATTTTTTAAGGTTCTAAGTTTCTTTGCATTGATTTAGAACATGTTCTTGTAGCTCACCTAAGTTTCTCATTATCCACCTTCTGAAGTCTGATTTCATCATTCCATCACACTCATTCTCCATCCAGCTTTGTTCCCTTGCTGGTGAAGAGTTTTGGTCCTTTGTAGGAGGTGAGGTGTTTTGGTTTTGGGTGTTTTCCTTTTTTTTGCACCGATTTCTTCCCATCTTTGTGGGTTTATCCACCTGTCATCTGAGTAGTTGCTGACTTTTCGATTGGGTCTCTGAGTGGATGCCCAGATTGTTGATGATGAAGTATTTCTGTTACTTAGTTTTCCTTCTACCAGTCTAGTCCCTCTGCTGTATGACTGCTGAGGTCCACTCCAGGCCATGCTTGTCTGGTGTACACCTGTAGCAGCTACAGAGTAGTGAGGGATGATACCAGTTTCTTTTTCTGCTATCTTTATTTCAGAATGATGCCCGCCAAATGTCAGTCTGATCAGTCCTTTTTGAGGTGACTCTTTGGATATAGAGGGGTCAGGGAGCTGCTTGAGGAGGTGTTTTGTGTTTTATAGGAGTTCAAGTGCTGAGCTGTAAGCTCCATTGATCATTCAGGGGTGTTAGGCAGGTACATTTAAGTCTGCTGCAGCAGAACTCATAAAACCTCCTTATTTTTCCTCAGATGCTCTGTCTCGGGGAGTTAGGTCTTTCTTTATGAGTATCTGTTGCACTGTCCTGCCCAGCTAGGATGCAGTCTAGTCACTATTTGCCTGCTGATGCTCCACCCTGCTGCCATGGGGTCTGCCCTGTTGCCGTGGGCTCTGCCCTGCTTCTGTGGGCTCCGCCCTGCTGCCATGGGCTCCACCCTGCTTTTGTGAGCTCTGCCCTGTTGCCATGGGCTCCACCCTACTGTCATGGGCTCTGATCTGTTGCTGTGGGCTCTGCCCTGCTGTTGTGGTCTCCGCCCTGTTGGCAGAGTTTCTCTGTTATGGTAGGTTGCCTTGGCAACAGCAGGCTGCATCAGCAATGAGAGGGTACCTAATTAGGGGCAAAATGCCTCGGTAATGGTGGACGCCCCTCCCCCACTGAGCTGCACTGTCCTGGGTTCAGCTGTGCCCACAGTGAAACTCTCAACCCTGAGTGTTTTGAATCACCATTTTGTTTGTCCCTGTGGGGGTGGGACCTGCTGAGCCTGATCCCCTGGCTCTCTGCCTCAGAGCCCTTTTGTTTTTTTTCTTCAGGTTGAATGCTTGACTCTCTCCCAGGTGTTTCAGTCACCTGCTGATAGGGCACCAAGATCTGTGATTTCCCATGCAGCGGCCCACTGCACTGGCTCTAACGTCACTTTCCAGGAATCTCCTGGTCTGGCTCACTGTCCAAGTCCCATTTAATCAGATGGATATGCTAATTTGCCCTCCCAAATCTCAGATTGCTGGTTTAACAGGGCACCTAGACCAGTGTGTCTTGTGCGGAGTGCCGCTGTGCTGTGGCGCCGGCCGAAACGGCTGTGCCAGCCACAGCAGCTGTGCTGGCATCCCATGTCTCTCCTACACCTGAGAATTTCCCCATTCTGTGGGCAACAAAGATCCATTTGTAAATGCGGATTGCACTCACCCTCTGCATCTTCACTGAGAGCTGCAATCCTGAGTTGCTCCTACCGTGCCATCTTCTTTTTCCTCCCATCTTCAATTTTAATTCTTTCATGGTGGATTTTGAAATACAAGATTAAGAGAGGATATGACTTTCTGAAGACTGATGTGATAAAACCCAGGCATGTTTAAGATGTATTCATGCTGTATCCTATCCTTTCCAGTTTCTTTCTCTCTAAGTTTATGTATTAGCTGTGTTTAATAACAACCCCTAAGAGTCATGTGTGGAGCTGGATGATAGCATAATTTCCATTGTGCAGGTTGTGATACTGTGGAGGCTATGAGAGGCACAATGACACATCTGGAGAATTGAATTAATATATTTAAAATAAAGACTAACTGAATATTGCATCCTCAAAGTTTTGGTTCTGGCCTTATTCCATTTTCTCAGTGACTGGTGCCTGGGGTGCTGTGTTTTATAATTGTGCACAGGTAATAAGATGACATGGGAGAGAAAGGTGAGCACTCAGCATCTCAAAAACGCCTTTGAGTAGGTCCTATTGAAGGAAGGTAGGTCTTATAAGAAGGATAAAACCTTCAAGATGTGACCACATTTTTTAAGAAAAAAATTCTAACAGAAGTAGGGACTCTGGTAACTAAAAAATCACATTCTAAAGACAGTCCCCTGTTAAGCTTAGCTGGCCAGAATTTCTCAAGAGAGAAAGATGTTCTCCTGTATACCAACTTTGTGAGGCTCTTGCTTCAACAGAACTTGAGTGAAAGCCTTCTCTAAAGATGAAGAAGTTGTCTCAGTTCTCAATATTTCAACCCCAATGTTTTAAGCTACTGAGCAAGAGGCAACCAGAAGTAAAACAGGGGAGTCCAGGGATGGCCCATCTAAGCACGTCTTCATTTGTAAATCCATCTGGACAGCCTCATACCTGCTCACCACCACAAATGTGTGTGTAAGTGTTAGGAGCAGGAAATGAAGGGCTCCTCATCTGGGAACAGGAAGTAACACGTTGTTAGGTGTTGCAACTCTGGTGGATCTTTTATGCTCATGTCCCAGGTGAGATATAAAGGTGACTGTTGGGATTCAAGTTTATCTACTCAGATGTTAATCCCCAGAGTTTATGCTGTCATCTAGATTCCTCTGTGGCTGAAAGTCAGTGCCTGATCTGGGGAGCATATTTCTAATGCTTGTGTTGTTCTATGTGGAAAACGTGTGAGGGGAGAAGAAAAGACACACACACACAATACCTTCAAGGGTATACAGCCTTTATTTCAAGTATATAACAATACAGATGAAATAAGCAAATCATAAAATAAGCAAATTGCAATGGAAAAGAAAGAAGGACAAAGATACATATGTATACATATATATGTGTATACAGATGCACTTCTGAGCTCAATCTTCTTGTGGCATTATTGTTTGGATTGAGATCTGGGTTCCTTTCTGTCTGTTGGTCAGGGAATTTCCTCCATTCTTTGTCACCCAAGCCTGTAAATAGGAAAGCTCAAAACATTGTCTCTCCTAACATTTCCAAGTGGTTATATTGCTTCTAATAGAGTCAGAACACTGGGAACCTACTGTACTGGTAGCTGAATTCCATATAGTGCCCCCCTGCCCTGCTTTGTCTGGAGGCCTTGAGTACTTCCTCCAATGTTACTCTGGGGTTTCTCTTACCAGACAATTGTCAACACACACTCCAAATCAACAACACTTCCCAGTATATGCCATTCCAGGCATATTGGGTAGGATACAAAGGCTTTTGATGCATTGTGAGGGTGGAGTTTTCTTTTGTTGGGCTTGGGCAAAAATAGACTGTTTTGTTTGATTAAAAGAAGTCCAGGTTGCATTACAGGTGCTATTCTGACTCTATTAGAAGCAATATAACCACTTGGAAATGTTGGGAGAGACAATTTTTTAAGGTAACCCATTTCCTGCAGCCTCTGGTGATTCAACACATAGTGAGAACTGACTGCAGTTGACTTCTTTTGTAGCAGAGGCTACCCATTAATAAATTTATTCTCAGCCTCAGACACAAAGACAAAGGTGCTGACCATCAGTACATATGTTATTCTCTGTAATAACAAAAATAAAGAAGAACATGATATTGTTTTAAAATTGTACTATCCCTTTATTTTGTGCCTTCAGCCTTTGGCCCCCAAATTTAAGCTGCCCACTCTGGTGAACCCAAATCCACCAGTTTTATATGTTGTTTTTATTGGGGCAGAAATTTCCTCAGGAGTTAGTTGCTGACAGGGGACTATCAGCAGCTGGGAAATCCACATCTTTGGCTTTATGGCAAAAGAGTCTTGGGTGGTATTGTGTAAAATGATTTTGAGCTCTCTCTGGTAATCTTTATCAATTATACCACCATAAAATATAAGGCCTCACATTGCAAGCCTTGAATGTGTTGTAGTCCATTCATCCAAATTTGAGTTGGCAATTATGCTGGAAATTTTGGCCTCTTGATCTGCCTGCTAATTAAATAGTCTGTCAAGAGAAAGCAGAGATGCATGAGCATCAGCATAACAGTGATGATGGTAGTGTGTGCCAGGATTCAGATATTTTCCCAGTATAGTTTTCCCCAAACCACTTTATTACCAGTTAACCATTTGTTTCATTGTCATTGGGGCATCCAGGTACTAAGACCATTTTCTACTAACCAAGAGTTGATAAACAAGTGACAGAATTCCTCCAGTCTTCAAAATAGCTCAGAGGACAGCTACCAGTTCAACCATCTGGTTTCTCCCACCCCTTTCTTCATCAGAAATGCTTATGTTTTTAACAGGATTATAAGCCATGGCATTCCAGCTTCGGGTACCACCAGTGTATTTGGCAGATCCATCAGTAAACCAAGCATGTTTCTGATTCTCTTGGCTTAGTTCTTTAAAGAATTTGCTTCATTTTATGGGACAGGTTTCTTTCCCTATCTGCAGGACTTGCTTAGTAGCTTCCTGAGTTGGCAAATTTTGTAGAAACAGTACTCCCTTTTGTCCTGGTTTATCCCTATCATGAATATATAATTTCCATTTTGTGGCCAGGCATGGTGGCTCATGCCTGTAATCCCAGCCCTTTGGGAGGATGAGGCAGGTGGATAACAAGGTCAGGAGATTGAAACCATCCTGCCAACATGGTGAAACCATGTCTTTTTGAAAAATACAAAAAAAAATTAGCGGGTGTAGTGGCATGCACCTGTAGTCCCAGCTACTGGGGAGGCTGAGGCAGGAGAATCTCTTGAATCTGGGAGGCAGAGCTTGCACTAAGCTGATATTGGGCCACTGCACTCCAGCCTGGTGACAGAGCAAGACTTCATCTCAAAAGCAAACAAACCCTTTCCATTATATAATGCTACTTTCTAGAGCATGCCCTATTTGATGGGTTTTGGGGACATTCATGATTCAAGTCATAATAAAAATTTCTGGCCTCATAAAGACATCATGGTTGAAGCAGAGGGGTTCCATTGTCAGCAAGGCCTAATAGCAAGCTAACAGTTGCTTTCCAAACGGAATATAAGCTTTGCTAGCCTCTGGCAACTTCCAGAGGTAGTTTGAAAACCCCAAAGGTACTCTCTTCCCATCTTGTTTCTTCCAAAGGCTTCAATTAGCATGTTGATCTAGGACAGTTATTTACAGTTCAACTTGTCTATTCCCTATGGGCCATAGATCTAAGGCCAGTCTCACTGCTTATTTAGCTTGCTCAATGACTATGTTCTCTTTCTCACCCCAGTGAAGTCATAATAATGTTTTCTAGTTACTACATACAGAGGTGGTAAGATGTTAACCAAAGAAGGATTATGATGTCTCCAGAATTCAAACAAGCCAATATATCTTGGCCTCCTCTTTAGTTGCAGGAGTTGCAAATTCTAGCATTTTATCCTTAGCCTTTGGTAAAATGGACTATTTCCCTGCATTTCTTACAATCCTGAGGAATTTTACAGTTTGTTCAGGTCCTTGAATTTATTAGGGTTAATTTCCCATTCTATATCAAGAATATAGATATAGGAGCTGGGTTTTTACCTACTTGATATAGGAGCTGGATTTTACCTGCTCCAAGACCTGATTAACTACTTCTTTTTTTTTTTTTTTGTATCTGACAGCAATAGATTTATTAAGTATCCCCAAAAATATAAACGCAAACCAGTAAAAAACAAAACCGTAAAACATCAGGCCGGGAGCTGCATTCAGACAGAGACAGAGCAGCACGTGGGTGGCCCGGGTGGGGAGGAAGAGGCCATAAATACTGCAGGAGGCAGCCCGGGAGCCCGAGGGTGGGGGGATAGCAGGGGATGGTGGTGGCAGCAAGATGGCTCTGGGGGTCAGGCACTGCTGGCCTTGGCCCCGGCTGCCACCAGCCCCTCATGCCAGCTGCAAGCAGCTTCACTTCAGGCCCTGGGCCTCCGACTTCTCGTCGTCGTCTTCATACATCTCACCCTCCTCCTCCGCCGTGGCATCCTGGTACTGCTGGTACTCGGATACCAGGTCATTCATGTTGCTCTCGGCCTCGGTGAACTCCATCTCGTCCATGCCCTCACCCGTGTACCAGTGCAGGAAGGCCTTGCACCGGAACATGGCTGTGAACTGCTCAGAGATGCGCTTGAACAGCTCCTGGATGGCGGTGCTGTTGCCGATGAAGGTGGAGGACATCTTGAGGCCACAGGGTGGGATGTCGCACACGGCCACCTTCACGTTGTTGGGGATCCACTCCACGAAGTAGCTGCTGTTCTTGCTCTGGATGGCCAGCATCTGCTCGTCCACCTCCTTCATGGACATGCGGCCCCGGAACACAGTGGCCACGGTCAGGTAGCGGCCATGGCGTGGGTCGCAGGCGGCCATCATGTTCTTGGCATCAAACATCTGCTGGGTGAGCTCGGGCACGGTCAGGGCCCAGTACTGCTGGCTGCCCCGGGCCGTGAGGGGCATGAAACCAGGCATGAAGAAGTGCAGGCGGGGAAAGGGCACCATGTTCACCGCCAGCTTGCGCAGGTCGGCGTTGAGCTGCCCTGGGAAGCGCAGCGAGGTGGTCACCCCGCTCATGGTGGCCGACACCAGGTGGTTGAGGTCCCGGTAGGTGGCCGTGGCCAGCTTGAGGGTGCGGAAGCAGATGTCATAGAGCGCCTCATTGTCGATGCAGTAGGTCTTATCCACGTTCTCCACCAGCTGGTGGATGGACAGCGTGGCGTTGTAAGGCTCCATCACCATGTCGGACACTTTGGGCGAGGGCACCACGCTGAAGGTGTTCATGATGCGGTCGGGGTACTCCTCGCACACCTTGCTGATGAGCAGCGTGCCCATGCCAGAGCCCGTGCCCCCGCCCAGTGAGTGGGTCAGCTGGAAGCCCTGGAGGCAGTCGCAGTTTTCACACTCCTTCCGCACGACGTCCAGGACCGAATCCACCAGCTCCGCACCCTCCGTGTAGTGGCCCTTGGCCCAGTTGTTGCCGGCCCCGCTCTGACCAAAGATGAAGTTGTCAGGCCTGAAAAGATGTCCGAAGGCCCCAGAGCGGACGCTGTCCATGGTCCCGGGCTCCAGGTCTACCAGGATGGCCCGAGGCACATACTTGTGAGAAGATGCCTCATTGTAGTAGACACTGATCCACTCCAGCTGCAAGTCAGAGTCGCCCACGTAGTTGCCACTGGGGTCTATGCCATGCTCATCACTGATGACTTCCCAGAACTTGGCCTCGATCTGATTGCCGCACTGGCCGGCCTGGATGTGCACGATCTCCCTCATGCTGGGCGCTTCTGGCGGGCAGCTGCGGACTGGTGCGGGCAGGCCGGGCTGGCTGCTCCTGATTAACTACTTCTTCACTTTTACCCTGACTGGGCCATTCAAACAACTTTTTTTTTTTTTTCAGCGATAAGCTGATAGCTTTGAACCAGCTAAGTTAAGGCATAGGCCTCGCACTGGGCCAGGGCCAATCTGGAAGTCAGATTAGCATTTTCCTTTACCAGTTTATATATATCTTGTAGCAATCAGTCTTTATCTTGACATATTAACTTATAAGCAGTAAGCAAATGTCATCCATCCTGGAAGATCCCCTTGGCATCTGCTTTGCTGACTAAAATACTCCGTAGCACTTCATGCACAGTCAGAAGTTCAAATTGCAACATAGATTTTTAATTCTCACAAAGGCCAGTCACCCTGGACCATTCAATTGTCAAGGGGGAGGACTTGGGGAGTTTTCATCCTGGGATATAGTAAGTCCATGAGTTTTAGCCCTATTCTTATGGCCAAAAAGTAAATCCTTCATAGTCTGCTGAGTGTAATGGCCAACTCTGGAGCCCAGGCTGTTGCTTCCCGGTCTGATAATGAATCCTCCATAGTTTCATGAGTGATACATATGTCAAATAAAGGTTGTTTACCCTTAAAGGTATTTCATGTGTGTGTGTGTTTGTGTGTGTGTGTGTGTGTGTGTGTGTGTGTGTGTGTGTCTTTTCTTCTCTCTTCATGTGTCTCCCACACAGAAAAAGATATCAGACAGGTTTTGTTATACTCCTTCTATTTTGGGGTTTAGACACAACAAATCACAAACATTAATGTTAGAATAGAGATCATAATGTAGCAGGAATGGCCCCAGGAAACATGTTTCCTGAACACTGAATACAGGAGGAAAGAGTTTATTTGGCTGGGAGCCAGAGCATAATTTGTCCAAAGCTCCACTCATCCAGCAAAGAAAGGTTCTGTCTTTATATAGGCTTATACTTTAGATGTTACACGTGGAAGATTCTTAGGTTTATAGCTTTAGAAATCACATATAAAAAAAGTCTTGGTTTACAGTTTCAGGAACCACATATGAAAGGGTTCTGGTTTACAGTTTTAGGACTTACATGTGAAAAGGTCTCTGTTTACAGTTTCAGGAACCACATATGAAAGGGTTCTGGTTTACAGTTTTAGGACTCACATGTGAAAAGGTTTCTGGCTTGATCCTGTTTTAAGTAAAAATAGTGCCTTCCAGAGAGTTTCCTCAAGACCAAGCATGTTATTTTCAGGAAGGAGATTCAGGAGGTTTTATCTAGCCTGCTCTCTCTTCTATTGAACTGCACAGTGGATGACAGAGGGGGAGGGAATCCCAGATGCCTGGGTCTCCTTTATCAATAAGACTGACAAAACTGACTTTGTGGCAATATGATACCTAAATATTGGCAAGGTAATTCAAGGCACGTGTTAAGTCACACCTATCGGTCAGTAATCTTGCTACACAGCATTTCTATCTCCACCTAGTAGTTAAAACTTTCACTTCTGCTGAATCCAAGTTTTAGACAAAGTCTTATTTTTTTAACTGTTAACCATGAAGTGACTGAAGTGGATATCAATTGATAGAGGATTACCTGCCCAGAAAAATATACAAGTCAAACAAAAGATCTGTGCTTTTTCCAAACGGGGTTTTAGGTGCTTCAGTATTTACAGGCAAGTAGAAAGCAGGCAGAAAAAAAATGGAAGGATGTTAGGCATTGAGGCAAATTGTTACATTTTTGTGATGCTCTGATTAGCCTCGTGAAGTCTGAATTTTACATGTGAAAATAGAGAATATAGACAAAAAGTGAATTGTGCAATCATCTCAGAGGCAGGTGGAGAGATGATTTCTGGGTTTTGTCTTTGTTCTGTGAAGATAAGCTGGTAATTGACATTATCAGGTAAGATTCAACAGGACTTTATTTTAGGGCGTGTTTATTGAAGGGATATGTATCCAGAAAGATACAGGGGCTCAGAAAGAATTTTCTTGTGAGCAATTTATGAGAAAGACTATCCAGAGTGATATGTGAGTCTTCTGTCATTGTAGGAATCTAACTTATCGATGGGGGTATAACACAGTGTTGTAAAATTACAGCTATCTGTTTGGAAATAATAGAAAAACAGTATTGTGTTACTCAGTTCCAAAGCTTAACTTTCCATTTGACATATTAAGTTAACTGGCCCCAAAATTTTATTTTATTTTACAGCCCTGTAGCAAATTCAAGAATCTCTGAATCTACCTATCAAATTTATCTATCATCTTTAAACCACTGCTTACAGATGTTGCACTTTTTTTGGTCAAACCAATGTATATCTTTTATGTATTGATTTGTGAATTCCCCTGTCATTTCTGCCTCTCTGAAATGTATAAAATCAAGTGTAACTCAACTGGTTTGCATGCACTTTCTCAGGACTCCTTAAGCCTGTGATTCCCCAGGGCACAGTTGCTCATATAAGCTCAAAATAAACCTCTTTAAAATATCTTAAATAGTTTGAGATTTCTTCTAAAAATATATAATGTAAATTATATGTAAACCATGGTACTTGACGTTTTTCAACACATCAGTAAGTTGTCTGACAGTGACAAAATGTAACTTGCACTGTAGCAGAAGCGGCTGTAGGAAATGGATTTCTCAAACACTGAATAAAGGAGGGAAACATTTATTCAGCCAGGAGACCAGGCAGTAATTTGTTGAAAGCCCAGTTTATTTAACAAAGGAAGGTTCTGCCTTTATATAGGCTTATACTTTAGATGTTATAGGTGAAAGAATCTTAGGTTTATAGCTTTAGGAATCACATATGAAAGGGTTCCAGTTTACAGTTTAGGACTCACATGCAAAAAGGCCTGTTTACAGTTTCAGGAATCACATATGAAAGGGTTCTGGTTTACAGTTTTAGGAGTCACATGTGAAAAGGTCTCTGGTTTGATCTTGTTTTAAGTAAAAATAGTGTCTTCCAGAGTGTTTTCCCAAGACCAAGCATGTTATTTTCAGGAAGGAGATTCAGGAGGTGCCAGCTGGCCTGCTCTCTCTTCTATTGAGCTGCACAGTAGATGACAGAGTGGGAGGGAATTCCAGATGCCCGGGTCTCCTTCCTCGGCACAAAATAATTGGATATTATCTTCAAAATAATAGCACTCGCACTTCAGATGTTCTTTATACAGCATAGATGTAATACCTAACAGATAATGTATAACATAAAGATTCATTAGTTATGTCATCTTCTCTACCATAATCGATAATAATCGCATACTTTGGAGCTTATTCTATGGAGAATAGCCTAAGGTGAAGTCATGCTAATGATCATATTGATTTGCATTGTCATCTTCTCCTCCTCCTCCTTCTGCCCCTCCTCTTTCTCCTCCTCCTCCTTCTTCTTCTAGATGGAGTCTTGCTCTTGTTACACAGGCTGGAGTCCAATGATGTGATTTTGTCTCACTGATCTCAGCCCGGTGGCATTCTCCTGGACTGTGGGTTGCAAAGGGCATGGGAGAAGTGCAGCATCTGAAATGAAGTGCTGAGGGTGTAAAGTCCTCTATCCTCTGGTCAGTTGCACTTCACAGGTGGGGCAGCACACTGTGATGATAAAAAACACCCTGCCTCGGTTCACCCTCCCTGGTCTACATCCACTGTCCAATCAGTCTCATTGAAATGAACCTGGTACCTCGGTTGGAAGTGCAGAGATCACTAGACTTCTGTTTCTCTCTTGCTGGGAGCTGCACTCTCAAGCTGTTCCTGTTAGGTCATCTTGGTGGGAGTCTCCTCTTTATTATTTTTTTCATGATATTTGACACATATAATTTTTTTCAGCAGTGTATTAGCAATCTTGATTTCATCTACAACCATATTTTTTCTTTGTAATAAATTTTAATATATTCCAGTATCTGAGAATTAGAATTAAAAATGTTTTTAAGAGAAGGGTATTTTTCTACTTACCCAAACCAATTTTACATATGCAAAAATTAGATCTTCAGTATCCATTACTAAATTAGAAGAAGTGGATATTGAAAAGTTTTCAATATTGGTAATAAGGCTTTAATTATTTATTTATTAGCTGATGATAAAAAAACAAAATGATTCTGAATAAAGATCATGATTAATAATGAAGATGAAGATGATGTTAACACTGCAGAAAAAGTGTCTATAGATCACCTGGTGAAAATGTGTGATTAAAATTTGTGATTGGCTTCTTGAAGAACTAGAGTGACTACATTCATAACAGAAAAACAATCATGTCAGTTTACAAAATCAAGAAGAAACTTTTAGGCAAATCTCATTGATAATAAGGCAGATAACTCTGAAGGAAAAAATTTAAATAGTCATCAAGTAGAATGCCTCCTCATTTTTAAAGGACTCATCTCTTGGGCCTTTAACTGTTTCTGATGTTTCTTTTCATCTAAAACATGCAGTGAACAGTATACATTTAATTCAAATAGAGTACTTTAGTCTTATACATGAAGGTTGAAATTCTGCTATTGTTTGTTGTTGCTGTTGTTTAACAACTAACGTAGGTATTCTGTTAATTCTACTGTGCTGCTTGGTTACCATGAACACATTATTATTCACTGTAATAGTGTTATGTCATAATTTTTATTGTTTATTATATATGTGTCAATAAGTTTAAGGAAATGATTGATTATTACTGGTATATAAATTCAGAGTCAGAAATAATGATGATAAAAAAACCTGAGACTGTCCAAATAGGTGGTTAAAATAGTAATATTTTTGCTTTCCCAGGGTTTTATGTACACAAATTTTGCTTTGTAAAAAATTATTAAAATATTGTACAAAGTTGACTTCAGCCTATATGTATAAGGTGTATATAAAATATAAATAACTTTTAAAATTTTGACTTGAGTCTTATTCATAACGTATCTTATGATGTACATAAAATATTCCAAAATTCAAAAAAATTTAACTTCAAAACACTTTGAGTCCCAAGCATTTTTGTAAGAGATACTCAATCTGTATATAGTAATAAATTATCTTACAGAATCACACCCAGTAACAAGTACTCTACGAGAAATAGAAAGTTACAAGCCCTCATGACGTCCCTTCATATTCTCCTCTCAAATTATTGCCCTCCCTTTCAAAATAATAACAAATATTCTAACTTACAATTTTTTGCTTGTTTATAAACTTTATTTAAATAGAATTATACTGTTTTATTTCAATCTAATTTTTGTTTCTTTTTTTCTTTTCTTTTCTTTTTTTTTTAGAAGTTCAACCTTTATTTTTGATTCAGGAAATACATGCAGGTTTGTTGCATAGATGTGCTGTGTGATGCTGAGGTTTGAAACATGATTGATTCTATCCCCCAGGCAGGGATCATAGTGCCAAATAGGTAGCTTTCCAGCCCTTGCACCTCTCCTTGCCTTGCACTCTAGAACTGACCGGTACTCAAGGATTTTTCACACCTTTATGTTTATCTGTCTCCAATAATTATCTCCCACTTGTAAGTGAAAACATATGGTATTGGGTTTTCTGTTTTTGTGTTTTTTCACTTAGGATCATGGCCTCCAGCTGCATCCAAGTTGCTGCAAAGAATATAATTTTGTTTTTATAGTTGTGCAGTAGTTCATAGTACATATGTGCCAGATTTTAAACATTCAATTTATTGATGGTCATCTAGATTGATTCTATATCAATTTCATTCACTGTGTCATTTCATTTCACTATTCATATTGTGAATCATGCTGCAATAAACATACAAGTCAATGTGGGTTGTTTTATTTTTGAATGATTTATTTTTCTTTGTGTAGGTACCAAGTAATAGAATTGCTGGGTTTAATATTTAAGTTCTTTAAGAAGTCTTCAAATTGCTTTTCACAGTGGCTGAACTAATTTACATTCCTATTAATTGTGTAAATGTGCACTTTTGTCTATGGCCTTACCAGCATGCACTCTTTTTTTAAAACTATTATTAAAAATCCATTCTGACTAGTGTGAGATTGTATTTTATTTTACTGTTGATATCCATTTATCTGATGACTAGCAATGAGTAGTTTTTAATGTTTGTTGGCTCTTTGCATATCTTTTTTTAAAAAGTGTCTGCTCATGTCTTTTGTCAACTTTTTAATGAGATTGTTTTATCCTGGTTGACTTACCTAAGTTTCTTACAGATTCTGAATATTAGATCTTTTTCAGATGCACAGAGTTTATCATTTTTTTCCATCCTCTGGTTATGTGTTTAAACTCTTTGATCATTTCTATTGCTCTGTAGAAGCTCTTTAGTTTAATCAGGTCACACAGTCAATTTTTGTTTTTGTTGCAACTACTTTTGAAGATGTAGTCATAAACTGTGCCAAGGCCAATGTCCAAATGGTGTTTTCTAGGTCATTTTTCCCTAGGGTTTTTATAGTTCAAGATCCCACTTTGAAATCAATTCAAGATTTTAATTCATCTATAATTATTTTTAATGTGGTGAACAGCCAACTGTCCACTTTTTCTTTATATGGCTAGCCAGTTATTCCAGCACCACTTATTGACTAGGAAGTTTTTTCCTCATAACTTATTTTACTGACTTTGTCAACATTCAGCTGGTTGTAGATGGGTAGGTTTATTTCTGCATTCTCCATTCCATTCCATTGGTCTATTGTCCATTTTTTCTACAAGTACCATGCTGGTTTTGGTTACTATACCCTAATAGTCTAAAGTCAGGTAATGTAATGACCCCAGCTTCTTTCTGTTTGCTTATCCAATTGCTTTGGCAATTTGTGCTTCTTCTTTAGTGCCATATGAATTTTAGAATACTTTTTTCTAAATATTTCAAAAATGACATTAGTAGTTTGACAGAAAAAACATTGAATGGGTAGATTGCTTTGGGCAGCAGTATGACAATTTTAACTAGATGGGTTCTTTCCATCTATGGGCATGAAATGTTTTGCCATTTGTTCATGTCATCTATGATTCTTTTCAGCAGTGTTTTGTAGTTTTTCTTGTATAGATATTTTACCTTTCAGTTAGATGTAGTCCTGATTATTTCATTATTTTTGTGGCTGTTATAACTGGAATTGTATTCTTAATTTAGCTCTCAGCTTGAATGTTACTGATGCATAAAAATGCTACTCATTCTTGTATGTTAACTTTACATCCTAAAACTTTACTAAAGTCTTTAGCAGTTCTAAGAGGCTTTTTATGGAGTCTCAGGGCTTTCTAGGTATAGAATCATATTGTCATTGTAGAGAGATAATATAACTTCTTGTACTAGTTAGATGCTTTCTATTTTTTTTTTTTTGTCTGGTTGTTCTCTCTAGAAATTCCAATTTAACTGTGTTTGCAAGTTTTGTACATAGTTGTAATCAATCTGTAATTTTTCAACTTCTGCACAGTATCTCCTTGTAAAAATATATAGCCTATTTTATTAATCTTTTCTGTTATTGATACCCATTTTATTTCCAATTTCCAATTTTGTTATTTCCAATACTTTTCATTTTGTTACTTCCATAAAAATGCTCTACATATTTTTTTCTGCATAGTAAACACATGCAGGCATTTCTATTGGGTATAAACCTAGGAATGAAATTGTGAAATCATAGTGTCCTTACACACATCATTAAAAGATAGTACCTGAGAGTTTTCTAAAGTGGTTTAACAGCTTGCACACACAGCAGTATAAGTTGCAGTTGCTTTACATTCTCACCAATTCATTTTGTCAGTTTTATTGTATTGTAACTACTACATGGTGGTATTACATTGTAGCTTTAATTTGCATTTTTCTGATGTGAATGGATGTGGAGAACCTTTATATACTTATTGGCCCTGTGGTTGCCTTTCTGTGAAACTCCTAGTAAAATGCTTGCTCATTTTGTTCAGTGCATCACCTGTCTTTCTACCAAATTAATTAATGGGATTTAATGACATATCTTAAATATGAGGTTTTTGCCACATAAAGATATGGCAAATATTTATCCCCACCCTGTTTTTGCCTTTTTAAGGTGTGTTTGCTAAATTTAGGTGTGTTTTGATTTTTAAAAATAAGGTCTTAATTATTATTTCTCTGGATGATTAGAGCACTTTGTGCCCTTAGAAATCTTTGTATTCCCCAAGGTCATGAACATATTATTCTATGTTACCTACTACAAATATTTTTAAACTTTCACATTTAGATTTAAAATCTATGTGCCAGTAAAATTTGGTGACAGTGCAGGGTAGGAGTAAAGATTTATTTTTTCCACATGAATAACCAGCTAACCCCATGCTATTTAGTGATATGATGTGCTGTCCCTCACTGCTCTGCTGTGTCTTTTTTGTAATATACATGAAGTCCAAATGTGTGGGTCTGAGTTGGATGCTCTGATTTTTCTAGTTTTCTTTGTGCCTATTCTTACATTACTACCATACACAGCTTTCATTACTAGAGCTTTAAGCTAAGTCTTAGTATTGGACATTTTAAGCCTTCAAACATTTTTCATCAGGATAGTCTTAACTGTTTATGTTTATTTTAACTGTAAAATTGACTACCCAGTTTTTACAAAGTTTTTGCCAAAATATTTTATTAAGAATGTATAAACCTGTAAGTTAATCTGGGGAGAAGTTTCATTTTAGTAATACATAGCAACAAAACAAAACACACACAAAAAATCCAAACCATACTAAAACAAAACACCTTAATAAAAACAGAAAGAAACAACTGGGAATGAAAATGTATAATTTATATCACAAAGGTGCTTACATCTCCATTCTAAAAAGAGAATTTAGAAATTGGTTTAAAATATAGCAAAATACATTATCCCACAGTTCTCAGAAAAAATAAATTTAAACAGCTGTAAACACATGAACGTATTCTCAAGTTCAGCCATAATCAAAATTAAATATTTGACAACACATCCTGAAGCCTGAGAGAAATAGAAAAGTGTTTTTCTCTTCTCCAGGCCCATGGGTCCAGTGCCTTGTGCCCCTTCACTGCAATGGAGGTTGCCATGGGCTCCCCAGGATATAAGGGTGGCTATTTAGCAGGTAGTGGCTAAAAGTGGGGTATTTTGTAAAACCAGCTTAAGATCAGAGACCTTGGTCAATTGTACTGGAATCAACTGGTTCAGGAAAAAAAAATCTAGCTTTCCAGAGCTCTATGTTTATTTTCACTGGGCATGTCAAAAGGCCTGGGAACCCATGGACATTGGAACCCACCCCACTCCAATATATCCATATTGCAGAGTCTGACACCATGTTCTCATTGAGCATATGCTTATGCAGTTTTACATTCAATATTTTATTACATTACTATTGGGAAACTGAGACCCCAAAAGAGTCAGGAGCTGATGCAGAGTTCAGAAGGTGGGTCAAAACCTCTAGGGAGGGCTCCAGGTTCCTAGATGTTGGCTCCACCAAGGATGTGTAGCTAAGAAACCTATCAGGTTTCCTTTGGAAATTAGAGCCCCTCGATACACATCCAGGGGCACAGAGAATAAGCAGATTCATGGTTCTGCTTTACCTGGGGTCCGGTCCAGGTCAGTTTCAAGAGGACAGAACTGGGGTTCAGCCATCTACCTCTGTGGGCACCTAGAAATAAAATGAGCTAGGCTCTGCCTCAACCTAATGTAGGCAATGGCTACAGTAAAGCCTGTTTCTTTCCTCATAAATGGGGGTACCTAAAGTGGGTGAACTCGAAGTTTTATTATACTCATAAGTGCCTGCCAGCTTTGGCTCTTTGTTGGTGAACCAACACACTTTGCTCTGTGACTCTGAAAAAATGCTTCCACTCAGCCTGGTGCAGTGGCTCATGCCTGTAATGCCAGCAATTTGGGAGGTCGAGGTGGGTAGATCATGTGAGGTTGGGAGTTCAGACCAGCCTTACCAATGTGGAGAAACCCCATCTCTACTAAAAACACAAAAAATTAGCCATGCATGGTGGTGCATGCCTTTAATCCCAGATACGTGGGAGACTGAGGCAGAAGAATCACTTGAACTCAAGAGGTGGAGGTTGTGGTTACCCAAGATCATCACACCACTGCACTTCAGCCTAAGCAACAAAAGCAAAACTCCATCTCAAAAAAAAAATTAAAATAAAAAAATGCTTTCACTCTTGGAAGATCCTTCAAATCAGAGAGGCATGGCCACTCCAGAGGCATCTTAGGTAGATAAATATGGGCTAGAGAAAAATGTGCCAGAGCACTGGACTCTGAGTCTGAAGTCCAGGGAAAATCCAGCTCTTTTTGTGTTCTTGAGGTCCTCACTTGAAAGTGGTAGAAAATAATTTTCCTGGATAAGGGAAGGATGCCTCATGAATAAATAACATACCCCAAAAGTTGGAGACAAAGAGCAATGGAGGATTCCAAGGTCACTCATTGTACGTGGAACCTTCAGATTCTGCTCCTTGATGCCTTATAATCCTGGGGAGCCAGTGTCTTGAAGACACAAAGACAAAAGTACCTGATTCATTCTGTGATGCTCCTGCATGGAACTGTAGTGTTCATGATGATCTGGAGGTGGTTACAGCCTGCTGTGCTTCTGGCTCCCATTGACTTTTGCTGGAGAAGCTGGAGTAAGTTAAAGTCACATACCTCATGTTGTTATCAATAATCTCCACCTTATCAGGTGGTTGAAAGAAAAAGGCAAATTTGAGATCCCCCATATATTCACTTAGTCTTTTTTCTGGCACTCAACACTACTCTAGTGGGCTCAACATTTCATACAGAACATGATTACATCATGTCTGCACTCTCCTTCTAAGACCAAATGGTCTGACAACAGCTGGAAAAATCACTAAGTGAGTATATGTGAAAAAAAAAAAGAGCAAGAGCTGTGATATAAAGCAGAGTGTTGGGAAGAAGAGCTGGAAAATTGTTGCATGAGGGGACCCAAAGTCTTCACTCTGGTGGTGTTCAATTCATGATGAAAATGACCACAGGGAGACATTCCTGCACAAGAATGTGTCAGGGAGAAGCCACCCTTAGTAAAGAGACTCACGGGTGTGAGTTTGGCAGACATTAGAAAGGGACCAGTTTGGCTGCTGACAGCGCAAAGAAGAGATACACAAATGAATGGAGAATCCTGGGGCCTGGGAGATGAAGCTAGATATTTGTTTCTTTATGACAACATTGCCCTAAAACTTAGCACCATTCAACAACATATGCTATCTCACAATTTGTGTGGACCAGAATTAGGACACATTTACTTGGCTACCTCTGCCTTCAGGTCTTTTATGAGATTGGGACTGTGGTCTCAACTGAAGCTGGACTAGGAAAGCATCAGCCTTTAAGCTCACTCATGTTAAAATCGGCAGGGTTTAGTGTGGACTGAGAGGCTGACTTTTCTTCTGTCTACTGGCCTGAGCACTCCCTCAGGTCTTTGTTATGTGGGTCTGTACATAGAGCATCTCAAAGCATTGGAGCTTGCTTCCTCTGTTTAAGAAATATGATAGAGGCTGGGCGCCATGGCTCAAGCCTGTAATCCCAGCACTTTGGGAGGCCGAGGTGGGTGGATCACGAGGTCAAGAGATCGAGACCATCCTGGTCAACATGGTGAAACCCCGTCTCTACTAAAGATACAAAAAAAAAAATTAGCTGGGCATGGTGGTGCATGCCTGTAATCCCAGCTACTCGGGAGGCTGAGGCACGAGAATTGCCTGAACCCAGGAGGCGGAGATTGCAGTGAGCCGAGATCGCGCCATGGCGATCCAGCCTGGGTAATAAGAGTAAAACTCTGTCTCAAAAAAAAAAAAGAAATATGATAGAGAGATAGAATTTGACAAGCAGGTTCACACAGAGACAGAGAGAGACAGATCGAGGGAGCAAATAGAAAAAAACTCAGTCGGTAAAAAATGACAGCAAAAACAAATCTTGTCTGGGTGTGATGGGTCACGTGTGTAATTACAGCACATTGAGAGGCTGACATGTGGATTACCTGAGGTCAGAGGTTCAAAACCAGGCTGGCCATCATAATGAAACCCTGCTTCTACTAAAAATGCAAAATTAGAAGGGAGTAGTGTCACATGAATGTAATCCTGGCTACTTGGGAGACTGAGGCAGGAGAATCACTTGAACCTGGGAGGTGGAGGCTGCAGTGACCAGAGATCACACCATTACACTCCAGCCTGGGCAACAAGAGCAAAACTCTGTCTCAAAAAAAAAATCTTGAGAGTTACAATAATCCTTCAATATTTGTGTTAAAATTTGTACCCCCAGTGAAATGCTCTAAGCGAGTAGAAGTTAATTAAGTCCTGAGAGTGGGGCCCTCATAATGGAGATTACTAACCTTATACAAAAAACCCGCAGAGGTCTCTTTTCCTTCTTTTGCCAAATAAGAATAAAACCTGAAGTGTGCAGTCTGAAATTCAGAAGAGAGTCATCACCAGATCTCAACCATGCTGACACCCTGATCTCAAATATCCAACCTCTACAAGTGTGAGAAATTAAGTCCTGTTGTCTATAAGCTGCCTAGTTTATGGTTCTTTGGTATAGCAGTTCTGAACAAATACATAAGTGATACCCTATTCTGTATTCCACTGGACAGAAGCTGAATTTGTGCCCCTAAACTGTTAAAAAATGACTTAAAAAGTGGGTTTTCAGAATGAAAGATAACAGATTCTTGAAGCACTAAAATTTTCTCTGCGTATGAGATTGTTAAAAATTGGCTGAAATTGATTGGAACTAATATGGTTAACTGAAGTACATGGAGAATGAGTTTGCTGATGTTAGAGCCCAAATTTCCATTGCATGTTTCATAGTACCTTTCACTGAGTTTGCATGTGACCTGTGAGGAAGCAGGAAGAGATGACTGTGCATTTCTCATTACTTTCCATATTCCTACTTTTCTTCCAGAAATCCTCTACTAATCCAGAATCTACCTCTTTTGCCTTTTAAAATCACTGTCTTAAAGCCAGTAGAAGAAAACTCATTTGAGCTGGACTCCTATCTCCTTTTTGGCCAATGTACAGGATGATATTTTTCTCAAAAACAAAGTGCCGTATTACTGACATCAGGCAGTGGGCCATTATGTTCAATCACACACTGAGTCACTAACACATAGTTCTAGGAGACTTTGTGAAGATTTCCCCTAACATAGATGAGATAAGGCATGTGGATATGATTCTAAATACAATGGGAAGGCACTAGAAAGTTGAATGCCTAGATTAGTTCATTCTCATACTGCAACAATGAAGTACCTGAGACTTGGAAATTTATAAAGAAAAGAGGTTTCATTGACTCATAGTTCTGCATGTTTGTACAGGGGCTCAGAAAACTTTCAGTCATGGTGGCTGAAAAAAGAAGTGAGTGAAAGCAGGGGATATGCCAGCATCTTATAAAACCATCTGACCTCATGAGAACTCACTCACTATTACAGGAACAGCATGAGAGAAAACCATCCCCGTAACCCTGTCACCTCTCCTCAGACCCTTAACATGGGGACATTATAATACAAATGTGGTTTGGGTGGGGACACACAGTTAAACCATATCAATGCCAGATGACAATATCTATATTTAATTTCAACCTCTTCCTGGAGCAGAATAAAAATGAAGCCTAGCAGGGAGGTGACTTATCCAAGATCACACTTCCAGTCCCCAAGTTTGAGTTGTGGTCCATGCTACCTCATACCTATTCTCCTCATGCTTCCATCTCTAAGTGTGTGCATTATCTACAGGTGACACTACACCATGATTTTTATTTTTCTCTTATATACACAATTCCTGAGGAAGCATCTACTCCCACTGTGCATGCTGGGAGGCTGGGGAAGCCCCAAATACACAGTGACTTCTATTGGATCATAGAGATGGTAAGAAACACAAGGTTTTCCCCCAGCTGTCTCTTCTATCCTGGAACCCAGGCTGCATTTAGATCTTTCCAGGGAATTAAGGGAAAGCTGTGTTGTCATAATTGTGTACAAATAAAGAGTTGACGTGAGAGAGCAGAGTGAGAAATCAGTAGCATAGTGGGGTCTTTGGGGAGGTCTTATAGAAAGAAGGGACCCAGTGGATGGAAACTTGAAGAGCTTAACACATTTTCTTTGTGATAGAACCCAACAGAATTTAAGAAACCCCTAACCCACATTATTGAGATGACTTTGTATTTACCTCCATTGGTGAGAGATGCTCAAGAGAGCAAGATTTCCTTCATTGTGCTCTGACATCTTTTAGTTCCAGTCGTACAAAGGCTCAATGTAAAAGCCTTATCTGATGACACAGATGTTAACTCTGCCCTCATCTCTGATGAGGCAGTGGGCACCTACAGATGACACAGGGCAGCCCAGGACAGGCCTATGCAAGCCAGGTTTCTCTTTTCATCTCATCTTGGCAGCCCTATGCCACTTCTTAGTACCATGAGTTGCAGGAGGAACAGGAGGGAAGGCAGATTGTCAGATGTTGAAACTCTTGTGTGCCTGTCATGTTCATACTCAGGTCATAGCTGATAGAAAAAAAGAAGAGGATTGAGAACCGAGTCTGTGTACTCGGATGTGAATTCCAAGACTTTAACCTGTCCTCTGGATTTTCTTCCTTGCTGGAGATTTATATGGATGCTCCTTATGTGCCCAATCTGAAGAGCAGATATTTTTTGAGATGGAGTCTTGCTCTGTCACCCAGGGTGGAGCACAGATAAAAGCAGAAATTCTAAGGCAGGTGTCAACTATGCTGAAAACAAGGCAGGCCATGGATTTTTCTTTGCATGGCTTCTAGACAATTTTTACAGAGTTTCATTCAGAACAATGAGGAGATTTTGATATGACAAACTCCTCTCTCTCTTTGGAAAAAGAGCAGTTGCACTACACCCGCAACCACAGCCAGCACCAGGCTGTGGTGAGAGCAGCCACATAGGAATCTCTGCAGACAGAAACTCAGGAAGGCCAGGACAGACCCAGGACCCAGACTCAAATATGGAAATTCCCTGGGCCCTGTCCCAAGGCCTTGCCATGAGTCACCCATAGTCCTGTTCCAATGGAATCTGGCTTTATTAGTCTCAGTGGCAACTTGGTTAGGTGAAAAATCTCTGTTCACACACTTGTGCAAATAACATAGTAAAGGCTTTTGTGTTGTTTTCACATTGCATTAGGCAGTGAGTGTTTATGCATGTGGCTACAGTCTGTATTAACTTCCCACCCAGGTACCTTCTGCAGCATGCAGCTTTCTTCCTACCAGACCCTCAAAACTTAAAAGCTAACACTATACTAGGAAAATTTTTGCATGAAAATGGAAAAAGTGTTACACACAAAAAAAGATTAAACTACTCTATGCATGTTCCTGCAGTGCGTCTTCTCAAGAACTCATCCTTGTAGCTGATCCAGGCAGGAGCTGGGCCCCAACATTTTCATAATGCATAAGGGAGGTTCTTCTGTTATACCAGATCAAGTATAAAAAAGTAACACCAAGACAAAAGTATGCCAAATTACAGGGTTTTTATTGCCAGCAGCCACAGAGGACCCATGTCTCTCCAACCCATGGCCCTGAGCTCAGGGGGAGCAGGGTTTTTAAACTGAAAAACCATATCCTGGTTTTAGGACCAAGTGGGTGAGGGGATGCAGGACAAGCAACTTTACAGCAAGCTAGCTGTTTTTATTTTCAGAAGCCAAGGTCAGCAGTTATTGCAAGAAAAATGGGGCAGCAAAGGGTTATCACAAAAGAAATGGGGCAGCAGTTACAACTTATTTTTGAAAACAAAAAAACAGTTTTCTTGGTGCTTGCAAGGTACAGGGTTTAAGATGGTGTTGCTTATGTTCTAACTCTAGGTTAGCTATGGCACATTTGCCCCGTTTCTTTGTACATTGAATCAAATCATTGATTCTTGTACTTGGAGGGGCTGCTCAGTTTCGTACAAGGGCTCATATTGGGATTTGAGGACCATTAGTTTTACAGAGTTGACTCTTGACTGGATTACATTGGGTAATTGGTTTAGGAGGCAAGGTCCAATCATAAGTTCTAGTATAAGTAGGATAAGAGGTTCCACTATTGCACTAAGCAGGGAAGTAAGCCATGAGGACCAGGAGAACAATTTTTGATACCAATTTTTTAAAACTTCCTGGAACCATCTTCCAGTTTCTAAATTTTGTCTCACTAGGGAGAGACTGTCCCAGATAAGGCCTGACTTATTAGCGTAAAAACAGCATTGTGATGGGGTGGAGCAAGATGGCTGTTTGGGAACAGCTCAGGATTGCAGCTCCCAGTGAAAGTGCAGAGGGTGAGTAGACACTGCATTTCCAGACAAATCTTTATTGCCCACAGACCAGGAGATTCCCAGGCAGAGGAGCCCTATGGGTTGCCAGTGCAGCTGTTTTGCTGGTGCCCTGGAGGGTGATTCTCCATACAGAACACACTGGTCTGGTTGCCCTTTTAAGCTGGCAATTGGAGCTCCAGGAAGGCAGATTCATCCATTTATCTGATTAGACAGAAAGCCAGGCAAGGAGATTCCCAGGCAAAAAAGCACCATGAATCTCAGTGCTGTTGTTTCAGCTGGCACAGTGGGTTGCTGCACAGGAACTCACACAGATCCTGGTGCCTTTTCAGTAGGCAACTGGAACACTAGGGAGACAGTCAACCATTCAATGTAAAAAAAAAAAAAAAGGCTCTGAGGCAGGGAGCCAGGTGATCAGGCTTGGTGGATCTCACTTCTAAAAAAAAAAAAAAAAAAACAAAAAAACAGCAATGGAAACACTAGGAGTTGAGAGTTTCATGGCAAACACAGCTGAACCCAGATGGTGCAGCTCTGTGGCAAAGGGGCGTCCAGCAATACTGATGCACTCCACCCCTACCAAGGTAGTCCACCATTGCTGAGGCAGCCTGCCATTGCTGAGGTAACCCACCATAACAGAGAGAGGCCACCATTACAGAGGCGGGCTGAGGTTGTTCTAACCACACCCATATAAAAGGACTGCAGGGAAGTTCACATGGCAGCAGCAGAAGCAGCAGGGTAGAGCCAAAGCCTCTGCAGGCAGACAGTGACTAGGCTGCCTCCTTGCTGGGCAGGGCAGCCCTGAAAAAAAGGCAGCAGCACAATGGAAACTCATAAATAAAACCCTAACTGCCCAGGACAGAGCACCTGGGGGAAGAAAAGGGGGTTAATGAGTTCTAGAACCAAGTGCGATCTACCCAACAACAAATGAGATGCCCAGAGCCAGAACAGTCTAGATGAATATATTGCCATTCACGTATTTCATAGAAAATGTAGCAAATGGGTCAGTGTTGTACAAAAGAAAATCCAGGTTTATACAGGTTGCTTTATTTATATTTACATCTGGGAACAAGGCTGTCCTGGCATCAGACAGAGCAGCTGCACTTGTCTGACATTCCTTTGCAGATGCAGCCCTGGGCACACTTGGCACAGCCCACAGGGCAGCAGGAGCAGCAGTCTGGGGAAGAAGAGAGAGCGAGAGGTCAGAGCAGACTCCCTCCCCCAGCAGAGGCCTGGCTTGAGCCCTACCTCTGGCCCCAGCTGACCCTCACTTCAGGATGGTATGGCTTTGTCAGGAGACAACTGGTGGATCTTTGAAATGAAGGATTTATGTGAAAAAGCTGTCCAGCCCCATCTGAGTCTGGGACAGGGCAGAAGAGTGGACAGGTAATGATTGGGGGTATGAGAACAAAGAAAGGCCAGTTCCCCTAAAACCCACACTTAAGTGAGGAAAATCTTCACATTCCAACAGGTGGCAAACCCCTGACATAGCAGTTCTGGGGAGGGCTGGGGTAGCTCTGGGCTGCCCCTGCAGGAAAGGGCTGCATCATCAGATTAGAAACCACATGGGGGTCTCCAAGATCCTGCACCTGAAGTGCTTCAGGACCCTGAAGGGTTAAGAAGGCTGCATCAGGAGGCAGGAGACCTAGGTTCACGTTCCAGCTTTGTCCCCAGCACTACCTGGTAATGTCTCTGGGCCTCAGTTTCTAGTTTAGTAAGGAGAGGCTAGGACTCACCCATTTTTAAGCACTTTGAGGTCTGATTCTGAATCAGGTGTAGAGGGAGGTGTTTGTGGAAGCTGGTCCTTGGCCCACCCCTGCCTGCGGAGGTCTGGGTTCCCTGCTCTAAACTTGGCCCATCTGCCAGATTCTCAGGGAAGGCCCTGCACTCACTCTTCTTGCAGGAGGTGCATTTGCAGTCTTTGCATTTGCAGAAGCCAGCATAGCCACATAAACCACCTGCAAGGAAGAGAAAAAGGCAGTGAGCGGTGAGTGAAATGCAGAAGGCACAGCTGTAGTCAGTAACTTAGTGCTGCCTCCTCTGTGGGGCTGGGCCAGCACTTAGAGCTCCTTTCCTACTCATGGGAGAGGAAGAGAAGTTCCATCTCCTCTCCCTTCAGGCTGGGAAATGCAAGTGTCCTCTTGCTTTTACTCCATAAGCAAGGCTCCAGGCTCCAGACACAGCCCAGAAGGCTGGGACTGGAGGACAGAGGCTTCTGTCCTGAACTCAGAAGAGGTAATGGTCCACTGCCTTCCATCCACCCTGACTGCTCAGAGCCTGGTCAGAGCATTGGGGTTCATCCAGCAGCCCCCCAACCAACTGGGTGACATGGAGCAAGACAGCTTTGGGCCTCATACCCTCAACTCTGATTTAGAGGCACAGGGAGGAGGGAAGTGGTCTCAGGGATGTGATCGGGAAGAAAGCCCTTAACAAAGTAAAGGAGTCCCCTTCAGCTCAGAATTTAAAATGTGACTTTCTCAAACCCAGAAACAGTTTGTACTGTGCCTGGGAAGCAAGCATCCTAAGGGGCAGAGCCAGGTGTCCCTTACCAGGGGAACAGGAGCAGTTGGAGTCCATCTCGAGGCAAGGAGAAGTGGGAGTTCCCAATCCTTTGCCTGTTCCTTTCTTGGATTCAGCAGCCTTGTTGCCCACACAAAGCCTGTTTGAGAGATCTCTTTATTAAATGCACTTAATATTCGGTACTATTGGATGTGGATAACATTTGGTGCTGAAACCCAGGACAGGTGAACTCCCACGGGAGATTAGCCCCCTGTTCCAACTTTCATAAAGAGGTCTACCCACCAACCTGGGGCCATAGACCTGCCTGCAGACACACACTGCCTGCTGCTTTATTAAGCAACCTCTTTCACTTTCCCATCCTTTTGCCTTTTCCTTTCCACTTCCTCCCCCTTTCAGTTTGGTCCTTTTTCCACTGCAAAGACAAGAAAAATCAGAAGAACCAAGTTTTTCTGTGAGGTTCATGACCAGAAAATCTAATGTAGGTCATGGATCCGGGGACCCAGTTTCCCCAGGGGTTTGACTGTCATGGAGATGTTCACCCTAGTCACTCACCCACCAGGCTCATGACCAGTATTTGTGTCAGGTCAACATAGAGGTCGCTCTCTTTGACCACCCACCAATGACAAGGTTTAACCCAGACTCAACTAGGGATGCCTTTTGAGTGGCTGGGTTGCATGCCCATTTTCCTTGTCTCTGCTGCCTTTCCAGAACCTTGGGCAATCATCTGTCCTCTATCCCTTTTTTCCTCCTCTTATACCACCATTCCTCCCTTGCCGGCTGATTGGGCTACCTCTCCTGTCTCTTTACATCTGCTCATCTCTTTGACAGTCCCCACCTCTACCCCCCTACAAAGCTTCTTCACATTTTAAACACACTTAGCAGGGCCTCTTCAGATGTTTCATACCAACAGGCTGCTCTGCTCCTCTGCACCTATTTACAGCAACTGTCACCTGGTATCAACTCCACTCTGCCCATACTAGGACCCCTCACTACACAAACAACTATCCCCACTCCTGCCCCTCTATGCACTTCCCATCAACAAACCACTGGAATCCCATTACATAAAATTCCACCTTCTAAATGCACTTTTACCCTTTGTCTCCAAAGCCCTGACACACATATTAACATGGCTATGGGGGCATACTTACTCCGCTTTAGTAACAAACCCTCTATCACTTCTAATAATCTCAAAAACATTAACAGTAATTACTGCTTAGGGAAACACCTTCCTTGTATCTCACTTCATCCTCGGTTACCCGCTCCTTGTGCCTCAGATTCTTCTCCTAGTCCTTCATCATCCTTACTTACACCCACCCCTACAAATGTGAGTAGAGGCTATTTTTGACACCACATGCTTTCTCATACATACATTATGAAAATGAAATCACTTCCATCACACAGCTGCCACACCAATCACCCCTTCAACCCCTAACAGCTGCTGTCCTCAATGAATCTGTAGGAATTTGGGCATCTGATTCCCATTCAATACTCCCTCTCACCTCTTCACCCTGTGTTTTCAATTCTGCCTCACCCAAGAGGCCTTTTCTTCCCATGTGGCTCCTCTACCTCAGTGTGTTTGCCTGCTAACTGGACAGGCACCTGTCCCTTAGTCTTCCTTATTCCTAAGATCCAATTTGCCAGTGGTAACAAACAACTGCCTGTCCCCCTAATGACACCTACCTGATGAGAAAGAGCTATACAACAAATTCCATTACTCACAGAAATAGGGCTTGCAGGTTCCACTGTAGGCCTTGGAACTGGCAAGGCAAGGGTCACCACCTCCATCACAGCATTCTGCAGTCTGTCTGCTGATTTCTCTGCCAGCATTACAGATATATATAATACATTGTCTGCCCTTCAGGCTCAAATGGACTCTTTGGCTACAGTTGTCCTCCAGAACTGTCGTAGCCTCAACTTACTCACTGCAGAAAAAGGAGAACTCTGTGTATTTCTAAATAAAGAACATTTTTACTTAAACCAGTCTGGCCTATTGTATGATAATATCAAACAGCTTGCACTTTGGGAGGCCGAGGCAGGTGGATCATGACGTCAAGAGATCAAGACCATCCTGGTCAACATGGTGAAACCCCGTCTCTACTAAAAATACAAAAATTAGCTGGGCATGGTGGCGCATGCCAGTAATCCCAGCTGCTCAGGAGGCTGAGGCAGGAGAATGGCCTGAACCCAGGAGGCGGAGGTTGTGGTGAGCTGAGATTGCACTACTGCACTCCAGCCTGGGTAACAAGAGTGAAACTCCATCTTAAATAAAAACAAAAAGAAACCCAAAAAACTCAAAGACAGGCCCAGAAGTTTGCTAACCAGGCAAATACCTCTGCCAAACCTGTCTGGCCATTTTCTAACTGGATGTCATGGCTCCTTCCAATCCTTACTCGTTTAATACCCATCTTTCTTCTTTTCAAACGCTGTATATTCCTCTTAGTCTCCCAATTCATACAAACAGCATCCAGGTTATCACAAATTGGCAAATGCTGCTCTGGACAACCCCACAATATCGCACATTGCCTCAAAGTCCCCCAGCAACTTAAGCGCTTGTAAGGCCGAATGTATTATTCAAACCTTCTTTATTTGCATACCTGTTCTGTTCCCACTTCTACACTTTCTCCCCGGCTCAAAAAACATTTTTTAGGTGTCTGCACAGGCCGGCCAAGCACAAAGTAGCCTTGAGAAACTTCACCCTCTCCCCCAGAACCTGTCATCATCCTGCCTCTCTAATTCTTTCTGTCTATATATAAAAAAAAACAGGAATGTCAGGTCTCCATATGCAAAACTGGAGCCCGAGAGTCTGAAGTCCTGCCTGCCCTGGCTGATGTCTCCAACCCCCAGCTGTGTTCAGCCATTGTCCCTAATTGCCCATCAGAACTTCCCCGACAAGCCCCTCACCCAACCCTGCCATCTTAACTGTTCTTATAATGTAAATACCTCTCACCCAACCCTGCCATTGTAACTGAACTTCTGACCTTACTCTGTAACACCCCTGCCTCCCAAAACTACCCCAAACTATAAAACCAATTCCCATCTTACCCACTTCACCTTTTCCTTCCTCAGATTCAGTGGCCTTGTTGCCCACACAAAGCCTGTTTGAAACATCTCTTTATTAAATGCACTTACTACTGGATGTAAATAACAGCTGGGGCTACAGGAGGGTGCCACTGTGGCAGAACAGGGCTCACCAATGCAGGCCTCCACCACAGCTGTTTCAGTACTCAGTTGTTAAATATTAAAAGCTGAAAAAAATATAAGCCAGTGCCCTTATATAAATGATACAGAAGTTATTAAGAAATAATTTTTAGGCAGATAGTATGTGCAAAATTTCTTTAAAAATAGTTTCTCAGTGGAAATTTGCTTGTAATAACAACCAACCCCTGAAGCATCTCTTTCTCACAGAAAAGATGGCCTGAATGGCTGGGCCAGCCAGCTTTAATATGCAAATGGAGGCCAATAGAAACCAGGTTCACTGAAAGTGACAATTCCCATCTTCCTGTAACCAGGTGTACAAAGTGTCATGGTCACCTCCAGATAACACCATGTATTTGGAACATCCTAGCGTCCCATACCTGCACATTAAAGGGCTAAGGTGGGAAGGCCAGGTTTTTTGAGGGCTAGGTGAATGACATCTGATCAAATCAATTCCCTGGGCCTTATGGAAACGAGACACTGCCTCCTCCAGCATCCCAATGTAAGCAGCCAATTTTCTGCCACACACGGGGTTTTTCCTTTGTTTGAATCTCTCCTCCCTGTCTCTGTATGAGAGCAGTTTTCTTCTTCCTTCTTGCCTTTTCTCTCCTTAAAACCACTCCATGTATTTCCGTGTTGTTAATTTTATGGGCGGGAGACCAAGGACCCTGGTGTTCCTCCAGTCATGTGAGCTGCATCCCAAAGGCTGGAATCTAAAAAAAGCCCACCAAGAGTTTTGCCTAGGCCTCTTCCTGGGCCTTAAAGCATGACAAAATAACAGGAATTCTTAACAGGACCCATTTAGGATTAAACAAGTTCTACTGGGGGGTCTGAAGAAACTCCCCAAGCCTCCACAGACAAGTTTATTGGAGGTGTGAAGGAACCCTCCAAACCTCCGTCATTTAGCCGGAGACAAGGGTAATCACACCAGCACCTAGACCCATTTAGATGAACTTACTGAGGCTCCAGAAGGAGGTCTGGACTCAGACCTTACAGATTTGAAAAAGGCAATCACGTATGTCTTTAGATGAATGCTCACTTACATGTAGACATACAGCTTAGAAGGTGTATAAGCTCTGAACAAACTTCATAAATTTGAGTTGGTCTCATAATAATTTCCAGGCCTTCTCCCTGTAACCGGTTACAGAAATAAAAACTCTCTTCCAGGGCCAGGTGTGGTGGCTCAAGCCTGTAATCCCAGCACTTTGGGAGGCCAAGGCAGGTGGATCATGAGGTCAAGAGATCGAGACCATCCTGGTCAATATGGTGAAACCCCATCTCTACTAAAAATACAAAAATTAACTGGGCATGGTGGCATGCACCTGTAATCCCAGCTACTCAGGAGGCTGAGGCAGGAGAATTGCTTAAACCCAGGAGGTGGAGGTTGCAGTGAGCTGAGATCGTGCCATTGCACTCCAGTCTGGGTAACAACAGCAAAACTCCGTCTCAAAAAAAAAAAAAAAACATTGTTTCTTAGGTTTGTAGCATGTAGAATTTTACTTTTTTATGGCTGAATAAATTCCATTGCATGGATATGCCACTTTTCTCCACTCATCGGCTGATGACATCTAGTTGTTTCTTCCTTTTGGCTATTGTGAAGGATGTTGCTATGAACATTTGTGTACACATTTTTGTTTGAACACTTACTTTCAATTCTTAGGAGTTGAATACCCAGGAGAAGAATTGCTGGATTACATTTCTAATTCTATGATTAACTTACTCAGTATCATTAGTTTGGTTTTAGTTGCATAATTCAGATTCTAATTTTATGTCACCATGCCTCAGTTTCCCTATAGGAAAGAACATAGAAGTATCAGACTGGTATTAGAGCCTGCCAGGCCAGGGCTACCTGCAAGAGTAAAGACTGTGTCTCCCATAGTGCTGGTTCTCCCATGCTCCTTCCCTGGCTGCTAGGAATGTGGATGGTAACTGAATCCAGCATGGATTCAGTGTTTCTGAGTTCCAGACACTGTTCCCAATGTAAAGTGTGAATGAAATGTCACTTGTCCTTTTACCTGAATCCCTTCTCCATGGCACTCTCATCCATTTTATTTCATTTTTATTTTTGTTGAGACAGGGTCTTACCCTGTCACCCAGGCTGAAGTGCAGTGGCATGATCATGGCTCACTGAAGCCTCGACTTCCTGTGCTCAAGCAATCTTCCAGCTTCAGCTTCCTGAGTAGCTGGGACTACAGCCGTGCACCACCACATTTGGCTAATTTTTAAATTTTTTGTAGATACGGGGTCTTGCTTTGTTCCTCAGGCTGGTCATGACCTCCTGTGCTCAAGCAATCCTCCTGTCTTGGCCTCCCAAAATGCTGGGATTACTGGAGTGAGCCACTGTGCTTGGACCCTCATCCATTTTAATATTATTTGTTTTATAAAATGTCCAGGTGTATATAGAATGGTGAAGTTATTTAACAAGGTTTAGCCTCCTTTGTCTCAGACCCCATCAAGCACCATGAAAATGCTCCTGTGTCAGGGACCCCAGGACTTCCAGGATGGGCAATATGAAATAGTGACTATGCCACTTCCTGGCTGTGTGACCTGGGCCAAATTCCTTAACTGCCTATACCTGAGTTCTCTATAAGAAAAAAAAGCACTTTGAAATAGGGTTGTTGTGAGGATAGCAGTTAGTACAGGCAACATAGAGGTCCCCATTCTAACCCAAAACCTGTGAATGTGACCTTGTTTGGGAAAAGTCTTTGTAGATGTCATTATCTCAGGGATCCTGAGATAAGATCATCCCTGATTATCCAAGGGGGTCCTAAATCCAATGACAATGACAGGGGAAGAAGAGGAGACACACAGGAGGAGCTTGGAGTGAAGCAGCCACATGCCAAAGAAAACCTGGGCCACCAGGAGCTAGAAGGGGAAAGGAAGGAGTCTCCCCATGAGCATTTGTGGGGAGCGTGGCCAGCCAAACACCTCGATTTCAGGTTCTGGTTTCCAGAACTGCAAGAAAATAAGTACCTGTTGTCTCAAGCTGCCCAGTTTCTGGCAATTGATTACAGCATCCACAGGCACCTAATGTGATGCTTAAAGTAGGACTCTTCAGGAAGTGCTCTAGGATAGTGAGCTACTATTATGTCAGGGTTAGCTCTAATTTCGCTCCCTGAGCTGTGTCAACCACTGCCCAGACTGGTGAGCTGCCAGCACCTCTGGGCCATACACTGGGACTACAGTTGGCTCTGGGCTCTCTGCAGCTTTTGAAATGGTCACTCAGGCTTCCGCTCCTGGTAGACACTTCTTTCCCTGAGGACTGACTCAATTTCAGAGACCTCTGGCCTCAGGCCAGTTTCCACAGCATCATGGAATGTCTGGCCACAGGGAGTCCCCCTGGAAACTGCTCTAGTTGGGGCACAGGGCTGGGGCTGCAGCTTTAGCCACCTTCAGGGACAGACACATTGCCCAGTGCCAGAAGATCTGTTCTGACCTTGGTGGGCCCTGTCCCCTTAGATGCAGTGCCAGAGGCATCTGATTCAGGGCCATCACTCTTGTCTAGGGTCAGCTTATCTGATGCCAGGCCAGGAGGCCTCAGAGAAAATGCCACCTCTCACTTTGCTCTTGAGGAAGAATCAGGCTGACATTCTAGGAATTTCCAAATGGACTGGGTTGGTCTGAGGGAAGCGGAAGTTAAAGGAATGTGAGGCTCAGGACTTGGGGGGCTAGCTGAGAAGATGGTGGACCCCTCTTCAGTCCAGTGAGTGAGAAGCCTCTTCTGGCTTCCTGCATTTTTACAGGAGCTGCCCAAGATGCCAAAGGTCTGTTTATTCCTCTGTTCTCTGCAGGGTCTGCCCTCTCAGGATTTCAAAGCATTTCTAAGTGTCTCAATCATTGTGTTTGCTTAGTGGATGGGTCACTGCTTTTAAGACATCAAATAAAAATGTAAAGAACCTAACAGTGGTCAGTGAATCATTTTATAACTAGAATTATTAACCACTGGCTTATTCTCTTCCACCATTTGAGTTATTCTAAATGGATTTTTTTGAAGTGGTTACATATTTAAAGGAAAAAAAAGGAGAAAAGTAAACTCTGCAGTCATATGTTCCAAACAAGTAGCTACTATATATTATTTGGGGCTTTCTATGTGCCAGAAACAATTTTATTGATTGATTGAGACAGGGTCTTGCTCTGTCTGTTGCCCAGGCTTAATACAGTGGCATGACAATGGCTCACTGCCGCCTTGATCTCCCAGGCTCAAGCAATCCTCCCACCTTAGCCTTCTGAGTAGCTGGGACTATGGACTCATGCCGCCACTCCTGGCCTTTTTTACATTTTTTATAGAGATGGAGTCTTGCTATGTTGCCTCTTGAACTCCTGAACTTAAGTGATCCTCCCACCCCGTTTCTCAGTGTTGGGATTGCAGGGATGAGCCTTCATGCCCAGCTCAGGCACTATATAAAATCATTAAACATATAATCTCATTTAATCTTTATAGTTCCTCTGTGTGATAAGCATGATCATGTATCACTTAACAGCAGGGAAACACTCTGAGAAACGCATTGTTAGGTGATTTGTTTTGAGAATATTATAGTGTCCTACACAAACCTAGGTGGCATGGCCCACTACACACTTAGGGTATATGGTGTACCCTATTGCTCCTAAGCTACAAACTTTTATAACATGTTACTGTACTGGATACTGTAGGTGACTAACAATGGTAAGTTTTGTGCATCTAAACATGCCTAAACATAGAAAAGTTACAGTGAAAATACTGTATAAAAGATTAAAACTGGGCCAGGCATGATGGCTCCTGCCTGTAATCCTAGTGTTTCAGGAGTCCAAGGCAGAAGGATTGCTCAAGGCCAGGAGTTCAAGATTAGCCTGTGCAACACAGGGAGATCCCTGTCTCTAAAAAAAAAAAATCTTTTAAAAATTGGCTAGGAATGCTGGCATGTACCTGTAGTCCTAGCTTCTTGGAGACTGAGGCAGGAAGATCACTTGAGACTAGGAGTTTAAAATCAGCCTGGGCAACACAGCAAGACTCCATCTCAAAAAAGAAAAGAAAAAGATGGTCTGGAATAGGTGTGATACACGTATATAGGACGCTTACCATGAATTGAGTTTGCAGGACTAGAAGTTGCTCTGAGTGAGTTAATGAGTAAAGAGTGAGTGAATGAGTATAGTGTGGGACATCACTATAGATGTTTATATGACTGGAGCACAGGTTTGCTTACACCAGCGTCACCCCAAACACACAAGTAACGTGTTGTGCTATGAATAACGTGTTGCCCTATGACATTATGACAGCTATGATGTCACTAGGTAATAAAAATGTTAAGTTCCATTATTATCTTATTGGACCACCATCATATATGCAATCCATTGTTTACTGAAATGTTGTGACACATGATGTACTATTGTTGTTGATAAAACAGGGTCTCACTTTGTCACCCAGCCTGGAATGCAGAGGCACAAACATGGCTCACTACATCCTTAATCTACTGAGCTCAACTGACCCTCTTGCCTCAGTGCCCCTGAGTGGCTGAGACTACAGGTGTACACCACCATGCCCAGCTAATTTTTTTGTAGACAGGGCTTCACCTGTTGCTCAGGCTGATCTCCAGCTCCTCAGTTCAAGTGATCCACCTACCTCAGCCTCCCTAATTGTTGGGATTACAGGTGTGAGCCACTGTGCCTGGCCTGACTGTACTGTTATGTTAGCCCCCTTCTCAGGGATGGATCCAGGTTTTATGAAGCTTCTAAAACAGAGATGGCCAGGCATGGTGGCTTATGCCTGTAATCTCAGCACTTTGGGAGACCAAGGCTGTAGGATGACTTGAGCCCAGAAATTCTAGACCAGCCTGGACAACATAGTGAGACTCTTGTGTCTACCACAAATAAAAAATTAGCATCACGGTGGTGCATGCCTGTACTCCTAGCTGACTTTGGGAGGCTGAGATGGAAGGATCACTTGAGCCCAGGAGTTTGATTATAGCATGAGCTATGATCACCCCACTGCACTCCAGCCTGGGTGACAGAGACTTTCTCCAAAATAAGAAAGAATAAATTTGGAGAAGTTTCTTTAAAAGATGACATTGCAATGATAAAATTATAATACAAAATTAGGTGATGAGCTGTGGGGAGCGGTATTCATTTTGAGCATCTAGTAGCCATCTTGTGACCCTGTTACCTAAGAGCCCACATCCTCTTTATCTAAATCCTACATTCCTCTGAGTCGCAAGACCAGCCGGTGGTCTCATTACCATAGTTAGCCCCTGATGTCAGCCCTCAGATTTTCCCGCCTTTACTTGTTTATAAGCAGCTGCATTGGGCCTAATAAATGAGACTTGATCAGACCCTTGACTTGTCTCCATTCTCCATATCTCCTGTCTCTCTCTTAATCCCCACTCCCTCCCTAGGGTCCCCATTGTTTGTCCTGTGGGCCAGGACAAAATTGGCACCCAACGTGGGGCAACTGGTATGAGGGATATCGTGAGGGACCCCGCCGAGATCAGCTGGCACAGAGGAATCGAGAAACCCGGAGGAAAGAGCATCATGGGAGCCTGCCATGGACTCGTGCTCCAGTAAGCGGATGGTGAATATGGGACAGGAAATCAGCCAGCATGAATTGTTTGTAGAGAGTTTAAGTAAAGCTTTAAAGGCATGGGGAGTAAAGGTGAAAATAAAACAATTGTGTAAATACTTTGACTATATTCAGGATGTCTGCCCCTGGTTTCCCCAGGAAGGAACCATAGATCAAAAATTGTGGAAAAGGGTAGTAGATACCTTGAAAGATTATTATAGTACTTTTGGACCTGAGAAGGTCCCAGTCACCGCCTTTTCATATTGGAATTTCATAGATGAAATTTTAAGTCAGAGACGCCAAGATCCCCTTGTTGCTAATGTTGTCTCTCAGGGAGAGTCTATATTAAAAGGAGAAAAGGAAAAATCTGAGACTCCAAAAACTAGCGGGGAGACTTGCCCCCCTCCAGAAACTATGCCAGAACAGGATTTAATGTCCTTTGATAGTGACTCTGAAAAGGGCACCTCTCAGGAGCATAAATATCCAGATTTGTCTCTCGTGAAAGAAAGCTGTCAGCCACAAAAGAAAAGCTTACCCAAAACTGTAGATAAATCCTCTAAACCAAAGGACAAAAATAGACCTAAGTGTGGGAGGCATGCTCGCTTATTGGGGTGGCTTATAGAAAGGGCAAATAATTCAGAAGATGAAGGCATGGAAGAGGGAATAGGTTGGGAGGACTTACAGGAGGAATTAGCCAGATATAAAAAAGACAACTGGCCCTCTGAGAGGCCGCGGCTTCTGCCCTCAGCACCTACAATCACATTTTCCATTTATGACACTCAAAAAGAACTACAGGAAAAGATTAATTTCTTAAAACAGCAGATAAGGCTCAAAATAGAACATCAGGATCTCATTGAGCAGTTAGAGAAAATCAAGATAGGGAAGGTTAGGAATGAAACAAAAACTTCCACCCCTCCGTTTGGCAGTAACCCTCACCTAGGAACCACCCTGAGGCAGCCCGCCCCAACTAACTTTTCCTGGAGTCAGGCGACCCTAATGTTTATCCAGTCACCGAAACTGTAGATCAAAATAATGCCGCGTGGAGACACCATGTCGGTTTTGATTTCAAAATTATCAAAGAATTGAAGACTGCTGTGGTGCAATATGGTGCTACTGCTCCATATACCACTGCAATTTTGGAATCAGTAGCTGAGAATTGGCTTACTCCAGGGGATTGGCAAACTCTAGCCCGTGCTACCTTATCTGGTGGAGACTTCCTGCTTTGGAAGTCTGAGTATTATGAGTGCTGCAAAGAAACCACCTGCCATAATGCACAGGCTAACAACAATTGGAGCTTTGATATGTTAGTTGGGGAAGGTAATTATGCCACCAGTGATGCCCAGATGCAGTATGATGCTGGGCTTTATGCTCAAATTCAGGCTGCAGGAACAAAGGCTTGGAGAAAGCTGCCCACTAAGGGAGATCTTAGCTCCTCTCTTACTAGTATCAAGCAGGGGCCAGATGAGCCATTTTCAGAATTTGTTCACCGTCTCCTTACAGCAGCGGGGAGGATTTTTGGTGATCCACAGGTTGGCCAAGACTTTGTAAAGCAACTGGCATTTGAAAATACCAATGCCGCTTGTCAGGCCACTATTTTTCCTTATAAAAAGAAGACAGATCTCTCGGGCTATATTCGCTTTTGTTTAGACATTGGGTCTGCCTACTAACAGGGACTGGCTATGGCTGCCGCCTTGCAAGGCTATACAGTGAGGCAGTTTCTATCTAATCAGTCAAAGAATAAGTGCTTTCAATGTGGCACTGGTGGTCACTATGCTAAAGATTGCAATGCTGATAAGAAACCCTCCTTCAACATAAAAGCCCCTGGCCTATGCCCATGGTGTAAGCGTGGCAAGCATTGGGCTAATGAGTGCAAGTCTAAGAAAGATGCCCTGGGCAACCTCCTTTCTCCCCATCAGGGAAACAGGATGAGGGGCCAGCCTCAGGCCCCCAAACCAAAACAGATATATGGGGCAGTCAGCTTTGTTCCCCCAAGCAACAATCCATTTCAAGCCTCTGCCGAGCCATGGCAGGAAGCGCAGGATTGGACCTCTGTTCCACCTCCCACACAGTATTAACACCTGAGATGGGGGTTCAGGCCCTACCTACAGGAGTCTTTGGGCCTCTACCCAAGGGCTCTGTTGGACTTATTCTAGGGCACAGCAGCCTCACCCTACAGGGCTTACAAGTTCTCCCTGGGGTAATAGACAATGGCTACATGGGAGAAATTAAAGTTATGGCATCCTCTCCTTGAGTGATAAGTACGGTTTCCCCAGGACAAAGATTTGCACAGCTCCTACTTTTACCCCTTCACAAAACCAAGAATAAGGCTGTCAAAGGGAATAGGGGCACTGCCGATTTTGGCTCTTCGGATGTTTATTGGGCAGAAATAATATCTTCCAGCAAGCCCATGATGACATTGTGGTTAGATGAGAAAAAAATTTACTGGGTTAGTAGATATCGGAGCTGATGTAACTATCATCAGCAAAACCCAGTGGCCTCAGACATGGCCTACAGAGGCCACAATCACTCATCTAACTGGGATTGGTCAAAGTAGAAATCCAGAAAGAAGCAGTAAATTGCTGACCTGGAAAGATGAGAAGGGACATCATGGACACATTCAGCCCTATATAGTTGCAGGCCTGCCTTTTAACCTGTGGGGCAGGGACCTGATGGCTCAAATAGGAATGGTCATTGGCAGTTCTAATGATATTGTTACTGCCCAAATGCTAAAAAATGGCTATGTACCAGGAACAGGGCTTGGTAAAAATCAAGATGGAATCCTAGACCCCATTCAGACCAAATCAAAGACAGACAGAACTGAGCTTGGCCATTTTTAACAGGGGTCATGGTCTGTCCTGTAACCCATGCAGACAAAATCACCTGGAGATCTGATGACCCTGTCTGGGTTGATCAGTGGCCCCTCTCTTCAGAAAAACTAGATGCCACCCAACAACTGGTACAGGAACAGTCACAGGCAGGACATATAGAGCCTAGTAATTCTCCTTGGAACACGCCAATTTTTGTCATAAGAAAGAAATCAGGAAAATGGAGGTTGTTACAAGACCTTAGAGAGGTCAATAAGTCTATGGTCCTCATGGGAGCCCTACAACCTGGACTCCCCTCTCCTGTCACCATACCTTTAGACTACTATAAAATAGTTATTGATTTGAAAAACTGTTTCTTTACCATTCCATTACATCCAGATGATCAAAAACGTTTTGCCTTCAGTGTGCCCTCTACCAATTTTAGGAAACCTATGAAAAGATATCACTGGAGAGTGTTACCTCAAGGCATGGCTAATAGTCCAAACTTGTGCCAATCTTTTGTTGCTTCAGCTATTCAACCTATTAGAAGCACCTGGACAGAAATTTATATCATCCATTACATGGATGACATTCTTATAGCAGGGAAGGATGGGCAAAATGTTTTATCTTGTTTTGAGGCTTTACAGACATCTCTTACACAACATGGCCTGTTAATAGCTCCTGAAAAGGTGCAACTCACTGATCCCTACATGTATTTAGGCTTTCAGCTAAGAGGAAATCAGGTTACTATACAGAAGGTACAACTTAGGCTAGACAAACTTAAGACACTGAATGATTTCCAAAAATTATTGGGAGATATCAATTGGCTTCTACCTTATTTAAAGCTATGCAAAGCAGACCTCAAACCACTTTATGATATCCTAAATGGAGACCCAAACCCCATGTCACCTCAAGAGCTAACCTCTGAAGGCTTACAGGCTATTCAGATTGTAGAACATGCCATCAATCATCAAACCATTACCTTCATAGACTATACTAAGCCACTCCAATTTATTATTTGTCAGACCTCATTATCACCCACTGCCGTGTTTTGGCAAACCGCACCACTAATGTGGGTGCATCTCCCTAACACACCAAAAAGAATCCTCAAACCATACTACCTCATGGTAGCAAATCTAATTATCCAAGGTCAAGCTATGGGCAGAGAGTATTTTGGTTATGAACCATCTTTAATTGTCCAACCATACAGTAAAGAACAAGTTCAATGGCTTATGCAAACAACTGAGGCTTGGCCTATAGCATTAGCTTCCTTTTCAGGACAATTGGATAACCATTACCCTCCCAATAAACTAATTACCTTTGCAAACACACATGAATTTATTTTCCCAAAGGTTACAAAATCTGAGCCCATTACCAATGGACTCGTAGTGTTCACTGATGGCTCGTCCACAGGTATAGCTGCCTATGTCAGTCAGGGCCATACCGTACAGTTTCAAACCCAGTCATCCTCAGCTCAGCTTACTGAATTACAAGCAGTCATAGCTGTATTCTCTGCTTTCCCTAATCACTCCCTGAACATCTATACTGACAGTGCATACATTGCTCAGTCTGTACCTAATTTAGAGACAGCTCCCATTATTAAACATACCTCTTCAGCTGCAGTATTATTTAAAGAATTACAATAGTTCATCATTAACAGAACTCATCCTTTCTTTATTGGGCACTTACAGGCCCACTCAGGATTACCTGGACCGCTGTCACAAGGCAATCAACAAGCCGACTTAGCCACTCGCATTTTTCATACATATACTGCAGAAACCAAAGATCCATTATCTCAAGCTCAACACACACACAGCCTACATCACCTTAATGCTCACTCTCTTAGATTATTACATCACATCACCAGAGAACAAGCCAGACAAATAGTTAAGGAATGCACACAATGTGCTACACACCTGCCTGTACCCCATCTGGGGGTTAACCCTAGGGGTCTAGTCTCCAATGCACTCTGGCAAATGGATGTAACCCATATTTCAGAATTTGGCAACCTTAAATATGTTCATGTATCCGTTGATACCTTTAGTGGATATGTATTTGCCACACTCCAGACAGGAGAAGCCACTAAGCATGTCATTGGACACCTACTATCTGCTTTTGCCACCCTTGGCTGTCCACAAAAAATCATAACTGATAATGGGCCAGGATATACCAGCACTGCCTTTGCTCGGTTCTGCTCCCAATTAAACATACAACACATAACTGGCATCCCTTATAACCCTCAAGGCCAAGGAATAGTTGAGAGAACCCATCTCACCCTAAAAATTACCCTTGAAAAAATAAAAAAGGGGGTATGGTACCCCATTAAGGGGTCCCCCAGAAACCTCATAGCACACTCACTATTTATACTTAATTTTTTAACTCTGGACAAAGACGGACACTCCACTGCGGAACGCCACTGACAAGCAGAAACTCAAACAAAGTTTGCATCCATAATGTGGAAAGATCCTATGACTGGCTCTTGGCATGGGCCTGACCTCATATTAATTTGGGGAAGAGGATCAGTTTGTGTATATGCAAAAGAAGCAGATTCTGCCAGATGGTTGCCAGAAAGACTGGTAAAACAAGTAGATAATGAAGGAACACCAGGGTATGAAGATAATAACCCCTCCCAGGGAATATGCTAAGCCCTGAGGATATTCCCCCCTTTTTCATTTTTCTTCAGAAACATGTGGACCTTAGTACTGATATCCCTAATAACCACTCTCATACCCAAGACTGACAGTGGATTTGGAGCACAGTATGATGTACAGCAAGTATTGAAGAGCATATATGGTGAGCCCTGTAAATGTAAATTAGGTATTCTATCCTCCCCACCCTCAATGTTTTCTAGCCAAATCAACTGTATAACCAAAATGGCATACCTTACTTATGGCAGTGACAAAAAGCCAGGCTATAAATGTGTTGCCAAACCACTTATAAGAATAATTGCCCCAGGATCTCCCCAACCAGTCTGTAACTGCTCTGCTACAATATACCAGTCCATTCATAACAGCTGCTATAAGCAATATGCCACCTGCACCAGGAATAATAAAACTTACTTTACAACCTGGATCACTTATGCCCGATCCGGCTCTTTCGGGGGTGATTGGGCCTCCAGCTCACCGCTGGGTATTACCTATAAATATGCTTTAGCCCCTTGTCCAGAACCAAAAGGGCAGCCCATTTGTTGGGAAAGCAGCCCCACCATCAGTGTCAGCGATGGAGGAGGCCCGCATGACCAGATGAGGTCTCATCACATTAAGAGTATTAAAAATGCTGTTTCCTACTCTATCTTATCACCCCTTAGCCTTACCTAAGCCTCACCAATTGGAACTAGATGTCCAAACCCAAAACCTTGTTAAGGCAGTCCACAGTTTCCTCCTACACAGTAATTCCTCTTTAGCTAACAACTGCTGGATCTGCATGCCCCTAGGGACACCCATGCCTTTAGCCTTGCCTGCGATTGCCAATTACAGTACTAAGGGGACTCTTCATCTCCCCTTTGCAGTTCAGCCCTTGTCAAGCCTCTGTGTCAATGTCACTTGTTACCAAAGACCTTTCATGAATACCTCCTATGACATTGATGTTGGCTCAATCACAGACTCTTGTAATTGTGCTAGGGTTTTAAATGCCACCTTTGACATGTATGCCCCTGCTGGACAAAGTTTTGTTTGTGGAAACAACATGGCTTTCTCTTATCTTCCTAAGAATTGGACGGGAATCTGCACGGTAGCTTCCCTACTTCCTGATGCCAGCATAGTCTCAGGGGACGACCCTATTCCCCTTCCCAGTTTTGATGTTATAGCAGGTAGAAACAAAAGGGCAGTTCAATTCATCCCTTTGTTAGCTACCCTCGGGATTACCACTGCCTTTACCACAGGAACTGTGGGTTTAGGTTATTCCTTACATTCTTACCATCAACTTTCTCTACAATTAATTAACGATGTTGATTTACTCTCATCCACCATACAAGTTATTCAAGACCAACTTGACTCCCTAGCCGAAGTAGTCCTACAGAACCACCGGGGCCTAGATCTGCTCACCGCTGAAAAGGGAGGACTGTGCCTTGCGTTAGACGAGAAGTGCTGCTTCTATGCTAACCGTTCTGGTGTTGTTAGAGATAAGATAAAAAGCCTACAAGAAGACTTGGCAAAAAGAAGACAAGCACTCTATGACAACCCCCTGTGGGGGGGATTAAATGGACTTCTCCCCTATCTCCTCCCCCTCCTCAGTCCTTTTGTTGCCTTTCTCCTACTCCTCACTGTTGGGCCTCTTGTCATCAACAAGGTCATGGCTTTCATTAAGCAACAGATTGATGCCATAAAAATGCAGCCCCTACAGGTTCATTATCATAAGCTGGAAATGGCCGACAGAGAGATGGAGATGAATCAAGGCTGTGGTGAAAACTTGACTTGTACCACTTACCATCTCTGATATTGCCTGGTGAGATGGACCAGTTCACCAATGATGGGCAACCTGAGAGCCTGACAGTAAGATGCTCCCACCTAAGACAGGGACCAGGACTCGAATCCTGCACCCTATGATGGGTAAGGGTAAAAGCATCACTGCAGGTGTGTCTCTTGACCTAAGACAGGCATGGTCCCCATAGGCAATCGGCCACCCAAAAATAATAAAAATAAAAAGGAGGACCTGTGGGGAGCGGTATCCATTTTGAGCATCTAGTAAACTACCTTGTGACCCTGTTGCCTAAGAGCCCACATCCTCTTTATCTAAATCCTACATTCTGCTGAGTCACAAGACCAGCCAGTGGTCTCATTACCATGGTTACCCCCTGACATCAGCCCTCAGATTTTCCCACCTTTACTTGTTTATAAGCAGCTGCATTGGGCCTAATAAAGGAGACTTGATCAGATCCTTGACTTGTCTCCATTCTTCGCATCTCCTGTCTCTCTCTTAATCCCCACTCCCTCCCTAGGGTCCCCGTTGTTTGTCCCACAGGCTGGGACACTTTATAACTTGCTGGAATGTGACAGTAGAAATTGAAGGGGGTCCCATGAAGAGTCTATGGGCTCAACAGATAAACACTCCTCCTGTCTTGAACTGTTAACTTAACACAGTAACATGCTTTCACACATTATAGAATCCAATTTCAAATGCTTTGTTTAGATCCTAATTTTCAATAGCATAAAAATGCAGAGGGGTAAGACTTTGAACTTAGACCTAGGTCAAATCCCAGTCTTAGTAACCTTAGGCTGGTTACTTAACCTATTTGAATCTCAATTTATTCTTCCATGAGATGAGAACTATACTGCCTACTTTTTAGGGTTATGGGAATCAAATAAGCTAATGAAAGTAACATTTTTGGAATTTTTTAGTGCAATATGCAGTTGTACCTGTGATTTTTAAAACTGAAATCTCTCCCCAGTAGACTGGGAATTCTGAGAGGGCAATGACTCTGCTTTTACTTCCCCTCATATTTACAGTGCCTGGCTTATAGTAAGAAGTGATGATCGTGATGATGACGATGATGTTGATGTTTTCTTGTAAGTCACGTTGGGTGATGATGAGGGACACCCTTTCAGGATTTCCCTCTGCAATATTTGTTAGACTCAGAAGTCAAATGCAGTGGCTCATTCTGTTTGTACAGGCCTTATTCTGGGCTTCACACTGCCATGCAAGGAGTTTCAGAGACGTCAGCTGGATCAGGCAAATTCTCGTAGACTATTAGGTTCACAGAGCTGGTTTATTTCACAAGTAAGGTTCAGTCATCCATTATCAACCTTATAGCCATCCACCGGCTTGTTTGAGTGATAGTCTCTCATTTTCTCTGGGGCTAGTCTCCGTAGGAATTTTCTAAAGCATGTAGTTTGGGAAATGGAGAATATTAAGCCTAAGTATTCTTCTGCTACTTGGATTAAGTGTATTCAGATATCTTCCTCTGTCAGACTTGAAAGTTAAAGACACATCTTCACTGGACCATTTCAAAATACAATTTTGGTGTTTTAGGCCTTATTCTCACTAGGATATGCAAAGGGAAGTGTCTTTCTGAAGCATAATTATCTGCTTGGCAATTCCTTTTTGAACATAAAAGAAAGTGGCCCTTTCCTGTTTTCTTTCCTTTGAGATGAAACCTTTACCTACATGTTCCTGGGACAATCTCAAGATTACTGTGTCTTACAAAAACCATGGGCTTTGAAGTCAGACAGTTCTCAGTTCAAATTTGGGCTTTCTGACTTAAGTGTAAAAATGTGGACAAGTGACTTAGACTTATTGTGCCTCAGGTTCTCTATAAAATGGAAATAATAATATCTACTTCAGAGGGTTATTATAAATGTCAGAAAATTGAGGACATTTTATTTGCCACCGTGTTTCATATAGGGACTAATACACTTATTTGGAAGGAATACATGGATAAGGATAAGCCACTTTGGGTAGAGGGCGAGACCCTCAAGAGCAGGCTGAGATGCATAATATGATTGATACACTGAATTGTGTTAGGTAAGAAAGGAGGACTTTATTTAGCCTGTAATTTGGGGCAGGTGAGACAGAAAGGGGGTGGGAGGAGAAACTGTGAGAGGTGGAGGGAGCTGTGTTATTTGCTGGGCTCTTTCTGCATTTCTCCAAAGATCTCCCCTTCCTACCCCCTTGCAAAATCTGTAAATTTGATTAAACTCACCAGATTGGTGTGGAAACAAGCAAAGGGGGGCTGGCTTTCCAATTGGGTGGAAAGAAAAGGCAGCAAGCGTGAATGCAGAAACCAGATGCTGGGAGATTAGACTCTAAAACTCCCGGAATTCATGGAAATTGAGAAGAAGGCTTTGAACTTTCACAGTTTTTTTTTTTTCAGAGTTGGGAGGTTTAAGCCAAGTTTACTAGAGCTCAAGGGACAAGGAAATCCCACCGGATAGCCAGGTTCATGAGGATTTGAGTTAATGTCCCTAAACAATGTACCACATACTGATCACCTAATAATTGGGGACTACTATATTTGGCTGCAACCAAATTCAAAATCGAGTAGTGTTTCACTTGAATTGTTCTTTCACTGCTGGGGGCTGAGCCCAGACCCAAGAAAAGAGATGCAAAAAGTAGCCACTTTCTTTCCAGCCAGCCCATTGCTGGGGAGTATCTGCCCCTGAGTCCAGACACCAGCTTTTTGGTCTCATGGTAACTAGTCAGTGAGTTTTTGACAAATCTAAATCTCAGCTTCAAGTTTGATGTTTGTTTTTTTTTTAAATGAGTTTCCCAACAATGATCTCAAAGGATGTCAGGTTTGCATGATCAGTGGAAGTGCTTTTCCAACTATAAGGCATTATTGAAGAGTAGTGGTAACTGTTATCCTGACCCCTCTGGCCACATCCTGCAAGCTGCAAGGTGTGGACTTGTCTGTCCACACCTTGGACTCCCTGTCTGCTCAAGACTGTATTTCTTTGCCTAAGATAGTGCCTAACACAAAGAAAGTACTAAAAAAGTGTTTGTTGAGTGAATAAATGACAGTTTACAGCACTTTTCTATTTTAAGATAACCACATTGATAATGGACTCTCTGGCACTGTCTCCATAGCATCTACACTGACACTCCCATGTTCCTCTGACTCCCCACTTCCATTTCCTCCCCTTCAGCCAATGACCTTGTCCACTGCCTTATGAAACACTCAAAAACTAGTTACTGCAATTCTTCCTCTTGAACTAATTTTGTACACCCACAGTTTCTATTTCTTATCCACAAACCCAAGCAATCTGGTTTCAGCCCTGCTACTCGACTAAAATTATTCCCAATAGTTGATGCAAATTCACTAATTGGAAAGCTGGTGACCTTTCTTCAGATCTTATTCTCCATCACATCCTTGCAGCATGAAAGATACTCTGCTCACATCTGCTCTCTGGAAGTGTCACCCCTTGGCTGCTTCACTCCACCACCCCAAGTCTCCTCATGCCCTTCTGAACCACATGTGGTTGCATATCCTTGTTGGTTTCCTTTCCTTCCTCTATCCATCCCCACCAGTGGACCAAATAAGCATTCCTTGCTCATCTGGTCTCCACTGGGCTCCACCTTTTCAGCCTGTCCAACATGTGCCATGCTCTGGCATCAGCAGCTGCACTGGTGCCGTCCTGCCTAGATACCTGTTTCCCACGAGCTCCAACTTACTGCTTGATTCCTAAGCAAAGGCATTCTGTATTCTTGGTGCTTGGGATCCACCACCACCCACTGTTAGCCTGGGCAGATGCCCCTTCATGAAGCTGGAGGGCAGGAGCTAATGTCCCTTCCTCAGTCTCCCTTCTCATGGAATCCATCACAATGTCCTCTGGGATCTCTGTGAAGGTGATCCACAGATCTTTTCTCTGGCTTTTATTTACCCTCAAACAGCAGCTCTGTGGCTTCCTAGCTATTTCCACACAAAGCTCCTGCCACTTTCTCAGACCCAACTCTACTAGAATCACATCCATTTTCTCACATAACCTGGAGTCACTTTCACAATCAGTGATACCTCCATTTTCCCCAGTTTTTCTTTGGTTCTGGTTTTCAATTTCACCTTTGATTCCTCCAGTTACTTCTATTTCTGCCTACTCTGTTCGATTATACTAAAACAATTGTTTCTTCTCCATAATGTCCTTTACACCTGCCCTTTTTTCCATCCTTATCATATTTTCATTCCAACTCCAATTTAGTTCATCATCTCTAGTCTGAGTGGATACCATATTCCCCAATGCATCAGGAGAGGGTAAGGTTTGGTTCTGCATTTGGGGTTGGGCTGCCTGGGTTTGTGTCAAGACCTTGCTGCTTCTTACTGCATATTAAAGGGCTTGTCCTGGTTCCTAGCTGCAAGTGCATGGCCTGCTTCCTTTTGCTGCTTGAATCCTAGTCTTCCTTCATGGCTCAGTTTGCTTCCCCTTTTCCATGCAGCCTCCCTCACCCAGCTAGCTCACACTGCTTTCATGCTCCTCTGAGACACACTGATACTTGTGTATTAACAGTACCATGTCCTAGTTAGAAAACTTATATCAGACTAGACTAATTCATTCAGCAAATGTTTACCAAGCTCCTTCCTAGGCACTGGGAAATACTGTGGAACAGGACATATAAGAAAGCTTATATTTTAATTGTGTATGTGTGTGTGTGTGTGTGTGTGTATGTCTATGAGAGAGAGAGACAGTTAACAATCACATAAGTATGTAAGCAATCAAGAAGGTATCCAGTGATAAGTGCTATGATGATTTAACACTGATGGACTTGAAAGTGTTTTATGGTCTATTTTGAGTTAGCTGTGCAGAAAAGGGTTTTCTGAAGAGGGAACATTTAAACGAAGACCTGAGTCATAAGAAGTGTCAGCCCTGGGAAGATCTGGGGAAAAATTTTTCTAGGTAAAGAAGATAGTAAGTGGAATGCCTCAAGAATGGAATAAATTTACTAGTTGCAGGAAGAGAAAGAGGCCTATTGCCTGCAAGGATAAGGAAGGGCTGATGAGAGAGGTGGTCCCAAGGGTGGGCAGGTCTCCGGTCAGGCACAGCCTTGTAGCCTCACATAGAGGCTACAAGCATCTGTTGTTTCCTGACTTTTTATTATTATTGTTATTATTATTTATTTCTTGAGACTGAGTTTTGCTCTTGTCACCCAGGCCAGAGTGCAGTGGTGTGGTCTTAACTCACTGCAACCTCTGCCTCTCAGGTTCAAGTGATTCTCCTGCCTCAGTCTCCCAAGTACTTGAAATTACAGGCAATGGCCACCAAGCCCAGCTAATTTTTGTATTTTTAGTAGAGATGGGGTTTCACCATGTTGGCCAGGCTGGTCTCCAACTCCTGACCTCAGGTGATCCATGTACCTCAGCCTCCCAAAGTGTTGGGATTACGGGCATGAGCCACCACACCTGGCTGGTAGGTTTTAGATTTAAGCCTAGGAGTGATGAGAATACATTTGAGGATTTTAAGCCAAAGAATAATATGCTTTAACTTATTTTAAAAGTATCACTCTGGAGATGGCTGGCAAGATGGCTGAATAGGAAGAGCTCTGGTCTGTACCTCCCAGCAAGATCAATGCAGAAAGTGGGTGATTTCTGCATTTCCAACTCAGGTACTGGCTCATCTCACTGGGACTGGTTAGACAGTGGGTGCAGCCCAAGGAGGGTGAGCCAAAGCAGGGTGGGGCAATGGCTGAACTAATTTACACTCCCACAAACAGTGAAAAAGTGTTCCTATTTCTCCACATCCTCTCCAGCATCTGTTGTTTCCTGACTTTTTAATGATCACCATTCTAACTGGTGTGAGATGGTATCTCATTGAGGTTTTGATTTGCATTTCTCTAATGACTAGTGGTGATGAGGATGATGGACTTTTTTTCATATGTTTATTGGCCACATAAATGTCTTCTTTTGAGAAGTGTCTGTTTATATCCTTTGCCCACTTTTTGATGTTTTTTTTTTTTTCTGGTAAATTTGTTTAAGTTCTTTGTAGAATCTGGATATCAGCCCTTTGTCAGATGAACAGATTACAAAAACTTTCTCCCATTCTGTATGTTGCCTGTTCAGTTTGATTATAGTTGTTTTTTTTTCTGTGTAGAAGCTCTGTAGTTTAATTAGATCCCATTTATCAATTTTGGCTTCTGCTGCCATTGCTTTTGTAAAGCGTGAAGACAAGATTAGAGAAAAAAGAATGAAAACAAACAAACAAAGCCTCCAGGAAATATGGGACTATGTGAAAAGACCAAACCTACCTTTGATTGGCATACCTGAAAGTTATGGGGAGAATGGAACCAAGTTGGAAAACACTCTTAAGGATAGTATCCAGGAGAACTTCCCCAACCTTAGGCAATACCATTCAGGACATAGGCATGGGCAAAGACTTCATGACTAAAACACCAAAAGCAATGGCAACAAAAGCCAAAATTGACAAATGGGATCTAATTAAACTGAAGAGCTTCTGCACAGCAAAAGAAACTATCAGCAGAGTGAACAGGCAACCTACAGAATGGGAGAAAATTTTTCAATCCATCCATCTGACAGAGGGCTAATATCCAGAATCTACAAAGAACTTGAACAAATGTACAAGACAAAACCAAACAATCCCATCAAAAAGTGGGCAGAGGATATGAACAAACACTTCTCAAAAGGACTTTTATGTGGCCAAAAAACATACGAGAAAAAGCTCATCATCACTGGTCATTAGAGAAATGCAGATCAAAACCGTAATGAGATACCATCTCACACCAGTTAGAATGGTGATCATTAAAAAGTCAGGAAACAACAGATGCTGGAGAGGATGTGGGGAAACAGGAACACTTTTACACTGTTGGTAGAGGTGTAAATTAGTTCTATTGTGGAAGACAGTGTGGTGATTCCTCAGTGATCTAGAACCAGAAACATCATTTGACCCAGCAATTCTATTACTGAGTACATACCCAAAGGATGATTAATCACTCTACTATAAAGACACATGCACACGTATGTTTATTGCAGCACTATTCACAATAGCAAAGACTTGAAACCAACCCAAATGCCCATCAATGATAGACTGGATAAAGAAAATGTGGCACATATACACCATGGAATACTATGCAGCCTTAAAAAAGGATGAGTTCATGTCCTTTGCAGCGACATGGATGAAACTGGAAACCATCATTCTCAGCAAACTAACACAGGAACAGAAAATCAAACACTGCATGTTCTTACTCATAAGTGGGAACTGAACAGTTAGAACACATGGATGCAGGGTGGTGAGCAGGGGGTGAAGGGCTAGGGGAGGGATAGCATTAGGAGAAATAACTAATGTAGATGACGGGTTGGTGGGTGCAGCAAACCACTATGGCATATGTATGCCTATGTAACAAACCTACATGTTCTGCACATGTATCCCAGAACTTAAAGTATAATAATAATAAAAAAAAATCATTCTGCTCTGCAGAGAAACAGTGGCAGATCAACCAAGTAAAGACAGAGAGGATAGTGAGGAGGTTATTGTAATGGTCTGAGCATGTGATGATGGTGAGTGCAGAGAGAGAAGGGGGCAAACTGGGGATATTTGGGAGACAAAGCTGGTGGTCCTGGTTGAGTGATTGATGTTGTTCCAGAGAAGATGTGAGAGACCAAGGGGGATGTCTTGGTCTTGGTTTGGGAAGTTGGGTGGTAAGTGTTGGTGTTTACTGAAGTGAAAGAGGCAGAGGCCTGATTGGGGAACAGGTTAAAGTATTTCAGAGGAGAGAAAAGTCAGTAGGAGTTGGATGGCCAGGGTGACTTCATAGAGGGGGTGAGACAAACTGAGACTTGAAAGAGGATTAGGAGAACAGTGAAAGTGATGGGTCAAGATCCTGGGAAAACCAAGGTCTGCTCTGGACATGTTAAAGTTCAAAGTGTCTACTAGACCTCTAAGTGGGGATGCTGTCTGAAATATTTTCATTCACTTTTTTATGTGTGCATTTCTTGCTTTGCAACCTTGAGAGCAAGAAACTCAGGGTCAGGTATTGTGTCTAAAATTTTTGGCATTTCTCACAGTGCTTGGGAAAAGCCCTAAGTACAGCAGGCCCTCATTAGATTAGAATGAATGGATATATTTGAGCAGAGGCATTGGAAATGGGTTTATAGCATTGAGTAAAACCCACACTGAGACAATGGATCACTCACCAAAGCTAGTTTACTTCCTACAGGAAGGGTGCAACTCACTGGCAGTCTTGCCACAAGAGCACACCTGAACAAAGGAGACAGGGACATTTATAACTTTCATAACCTGATGCAATCGCCCTACTGCTGTGTCCAGTTTCCATTGGCCAGAAAAGGACCTCATGTTCTATGCTTGAACTGCTTGGCTGAAAACTTGGAAATTTTCTACAGCAGTAAAGGCAGAGAACAAAGGAAAAGAGGAAGTAACTTGAGGAATGCTTAGAGAAGTGATAGTATTTCCAAATAAAGAAGGGGAATAAACAATGACCTAAGATTTGCCTGGGCTTGTCTGGGCATGTCAGGGCAAATATCTAGATTAAAGTGTAAGAACTAAGAACATGGGATGCACTTGTTTCTTTGGTATGACTAACAGCTACTTTAAGATTATTAGCAAAAGCTTTAAAGTAAATTAACCTTTGAATAAACTATTATTTATTCATAATGAACTAAGAGGAAAGCTTTGAAGAGGAACCTTTTATTTATTCTTACTTCCTACAAGAGGGAAAACTAAGGACTAAAGATGACTAACGATGGCAAAACTAAGCCTTTCCTAATTAACTCCAGTAATTTTTTTGGACTCAAACGTCATTAGACTCTGGAGAGTTAGTACTGGGGAAGAGAGAATCCCAAAGAGCTTTGGAGTCCAGAATTCACTGCAGAGGAACTTCTGACACAATTTCTGACCTTCTCCAAAACCTCAGACTTCCAAACAATGGCCTTCTCTGTTCATAATTGTGCTGGGTCTATATGTTCTGATTTGTCTTCTTGCCTGCGATGGTACCCCGGGTTCTGCTCCCTGCTGGACTCCTCTAATATGCCTGCCCTCCCTGATTTCCAGTCTCCATTGCCTGAGAAACTCTCTTTCTTTAGCAAAAGCCTGTAATCAGGAACCTATTTAGCACCCTGCTAAATAGGTTAGGGAGCTAGACATGCTCCTGGCCTCAAGATTTCTGAAAATTCTTAGAATCTTTTTGCAGACATTGTCATGGCACACTCATTTCCATCACCATCTTTAGAGGGTTGGGGAGGTGACAGTGAGGACATCGTTCAGGCTTTGCAGCATGTGCCTGGATATGGGTGTTAACCAAAAGCAATGCACATCTCCTGGGCTCTCTGTGTTTCGGTGAAGTGGCTGAGAGAAAATGCTTTGGAATCAAACAGACCAGGCTCTGAATCCTGACTAGAACTTTCTAGCTATTTTTCTAAACCTGTTTCCTCATTTTGATCATAGACTTTTAAAGATCTACTTTGCAGTGTTGTTAGTTATAAACGAACAAACGTAAGTAGGGTCACAGTGGCTGACACAGTCAGCATTAAATAAATGGTAACTCCTGCTATTATTATTATTATTACTTGAGACAGAGTCTTGCTCTGTTGCCCAGGCTGGAGCGCAGTGGTGCAATGTCAGCTCACTGAAATCTTCACCTCCTGAGTAGCTGGGAGTACAGGTGCGTGTCATCACACCCAGTTAATGTTTTGTATTTCTAGTAGAGATAGGGTTTCACTGTGTTGGTCAGGCTGGTCTTGAACTCTTGGCCTCAAGTGATCCACCTGCCTCAGCCTTCCAAAGTGTTGAGGTTACAGGTGTGAGCTACCACACCTGGCCTTCTACTATTAATAAGACTGGACACACCATGTAGAATACTAACAAGAGACTGAAAACAGGCATAGATACAGCAAGAAAGTGCTGATAAAATCTTTAGACATGAGAGAGGATGAAACAGAAAAAGGAAGAGTTGTTGCAGGTGTAAGTGGTGAATGCACATGTGGAAATCTAGTCTGTGTTATCAGTCTGATTCAATTCATGGGAACCTGATAAGGGAGTTCCTGGGACTCACTCCATCGAGAACACAAAGATTTTATGACTTCTCTCCTTCCAGACATGCACAAAGCCAACAACACAATAGATTATCTTTCCTAAATCCCTTCTTTAGAAAGCTTTGCAGGTAAGGACAGTATCTCTATGTAAATATCCACTCCAGGGGGTCATGACTGCCTCCGGGATCAGGAAATGGCTCTCTGAAGAGTTTGCTGGGCTTTGTGGTTGGATGCTAGGGCTGAGGATTGCATTAAGTTCTTCAAATAAACCTGTAGTGTGGCAAAAAGGCTTTCCCCCCGGGCAGCTGAATAATTTTTAGATGATCCAGCTGGCACATCATGGAAACATGCTAATGAGTCAGGAATGATCTTCTAAGACTTCTCCCATCACCACACGCCTGCCCGCCCCCCACTTGCTGAAGGGTAGAGAACTTCCAGGGAAGCCAGTGAAAGATTTATGAGCCTAATCCTGGAAAAATTTCTTCCATCTACTCTTCTCAGCAGGGGTGCCAGCAGCCCTGGATTTGGGGTGTGAGGGGTAGAGAGGGCAAATTAGAAGGGAACAAAAATGCTGACTCTGCCTTCAAGTACTGGAGAAATGAGCGACCATAGAAAGCACCTAATTAGGATTCCACTGTCAATGAAATAGTCAAGGTCTACTTTGGAGTTTGTCAGCCTGTAGGCCCCATAGTGCTTCATGGACGAATCTGAGGAGGCTTTGAGCACAGTGGCTTGTGGCATGTGGAATGGCAGAAAGCTTGCTTCAACTCTGGGCTGGGAGGAGTCTGACAGAGGAGTTGTCTTCCTCCTCTGACTTTAAGGGGAAGAGCGGGAGGGGGCTGCAGGAATTTAGTGGCATGGGGCAGTGTCTCCTGTCAGTCAGCAAACTTGCCTCTCCATGCCCTGCACGTGCCGCCTCTTATTTGGGTGGGCTGACCTCTGCATGATGTCCTGGTCTGGAGGGCTACCTTGTCTTTCTTATAATTCCAGGATCCTTTTATAGAAAAGCAAGGGGATGGGAGCTGGGTCACTGGAGAATATCTATAACAGGGTGCTACTCTTCGGTTTCAAAAAAAAAAAAAAGCTCCTGTGTGCATTCAAAACGATTTTAAAAGATATATAAAAAGGCAAAATAGAGTAGGAAAATTCATTCCCTCTGGCTCACTTTCATTCATGCATGGGCAAAGGGAACAGAGCTATCAGGCATGATTATTTGCCACAGCTTTCCTGTTTTTTGTGCAGAAAAATATTTTAGTTGTAAAGGTTGGGAAAACTAGGCTATTTGAGTTTCGACTCATGTATCTTCCCCCATCCTGTTTTCTGTAAAGACACTGCTAGAAATGTCCAAAAAGGATGTCAGCCCTGGAGGAGGCTTCAGGCACCAGTGGAACCCATGGTGAGTAATGAAGAGAGGCATAAGCCACAAGAAAGGCTCTTCTCTTGATTGACATGGATTCCATTCAGCGTATCCTTTCCTCGTTGTTTCAGGTAACCTCAGTTCCAAGATGGGGAGGCCCTCTTGTCTCAGATGAGAATGGTCCTGGGCTAACCTTTGGTTTGCACTTCCCTCAGACCCTCAATGGCTGCCGCCACCAGGGCACAGGATGGCATTCCTACCTGAGTCTACTTCTACCCAAAGCTTTCCAAACATAGACGTACTCTTTAACAGGTAAAAGGGAACTTCTTTATTTTTTTTTGAGACAGGATCTTGCTTTGTCACCGAGGCTGAAGCGCCCTGGTGCAATCACAACTTACTGCAGACTCAACCTCCCCAGAGCAAGCAATCCTCCCACCTCAGCCTCCCAAGTATCTGGGACAACAGGTGCTCACCACCATGCTTGGCTAATGTTTACATTTTTTGTGGAGATGGGGTCTCCCTGTGTGGCCCTGGCTGGTCTTGAATTCCTAGACTCAAATGATTCTCCTGCTGCAGCCTCCCAAAGTGTTAGGATTGCAGGCATGAGCCACTCCCCAGCTGGAAACTTTTGATAATATAACTTTGTGTAACTATTGACAATCTTGGTGGCAGAAAGGGCGTCCATTCCATTTCCCTTCCAGAAATTTCCAAATGGTCTCTGAAGGTCTCAAAAGTAAGACTCTAATTTTTGCTAATGAAAGGGGTTTGACTAGCTAACTCCACCACTGAATTCGTGTTTAAATTTTGAGTACATCTTTTTCTAGGTTATAAGTGGACTGGTCTTGAAAAATATTCAAATTTTAACCAAATAGCTAAGAAAACTCCAATTTGACTACAGGCTTCAGGTTCTTATCTGTATGTCCTAGATTTCTGGGATAGTTCTGATTCCAAATATTCAGTATTGTGGTCAGACAAGTATTTTGGTTCAGGAAGTATGAAGACTGCCTCAGGGGAATAGGTAGGTGGTGTGTCATAGCCCTTGTTTGCATTTATAGTTTGCTTATATGGAGAGCAGATTTTGGGGCAGCCTTCCAAAACACCAGTATCTGAATTATCTGTTTAAAATTATGAAAAATGCCAAGTCATCAAATGTCAGGACTATTTGCAGTTTCCTGTTCCTATATTCAACCTGAGCCCAAACACAATCTATTTAATAAACCATTTCTGCCTACCTGGCTAGCCCTAGAGATGAACAACTGTGATTAATCCAGGAAAGATTTCATTCAACATGTATTCACTCATGGCCAGATATGCCCTGGGTTCTGTATGAGGTGAGCGATGCAACAGCAAAATAGGTCTTCTTTCAAAACCAGAAATAAAAATAACTAATAAGCTTCTGATAATGGTTCATCCCATACACTGTCAATTTATCTTTTGGAAGAAGATCAAAATGAATTAACTATAAAGAAGTGGAGCCAAAGGGCACAGGTTCAAGATTTGACTGTGAGAACAAAACTTTTAATTAGGAGTTTTGATTTCTTCTCATGAGATCTGCAGGATTCCAAACCTTATCGACACTTGGGAAAATCCAATGGATATATTTTTTAATAACCCCATGTTCTTTGCTAACAGGAAAAAGAAAAAGACTGCTTTTTTTTTTTTTAATTTGGAACGGGGTCTGTTGTAAATTAGGATGACATCACTAAACAGTTTCAGATATAAATTACTTTCAATGATTTTTTCCCCCTTTCATCTAGAACAGGAGGTTGTATTTCCTGTTGATAAAAGGAAAAAAAATCCACTGTACTTACCAACCTCCCTGATCCAGCCAGTCCCTCTGGCCTTGAGTCTGAGGCAGTTTAGAAGCAGAGCTCCAGATCACCCACTTTCAGGATCTCTAAGGTGGTGCTGGAGTTAGGCTGAGCTGAGGCACTAGTGCAAGCTCATGGGTTAGACCAGAGGTTTTCTTGACTCCATCAGAAAAAGTATTTTGCATCTTCTTGCTAGCATCCTCAAGTGGAGGGGCTGACTCCAGGGCCCCTGACTGCTGACACAGGTTGATTCAATCTACTTGCCTGTGTGGAGGAGCCTCTTTTTAGTTTCCTGGTTTCTTGACAGGCACAAAATGTATTTGGGCATTTTCATTTTTTATAAAGTGGGATAAGAATGTTGAACATCCATTCATTATCTATTATGTCTTTCTACTAGGAGAACTGCCTTGAAGCCAAGGATGCTCAATATTTTCTGGTGAAGCACTAGTGTTGACTTTACCAAGTCCTAGAATCATAGAATATTCAACCCAGATCCTTGTTTTGAATTCTTATTTTGACTGGTGTGGCAACCATGGTCTAGAGCGCTATGAGGACTTGCCTAAAGTAATAGTGCTACTGCTTGTTTATTTACTAATTTATTCATGCAACAATTTTTTTCATATCTGCTCTGTGCTGGGCATTGTGACAGAAAGAACCTCTGTCCTTAAGGAGCGAAGAGTGTGTTCTGGAAGACTGCTGATTAGAAAATAAACCTTACAGCTGTGCACAGTGGCTCATGACTGTAATCCCAGCACTTTGGAAGGCCGAGGTGGGTGGATCACCTGAGGTCAGGAGTTCAAGACCAGCCTGGCTAATATGATGAAACCCTGTTTCTACTAAAAATACAAAAATTAGCTGGGTGTTGTGTTGGGTACTGTAATCCCAGCTACTCAAGTGGCTGAGATGGGAGAATCGCTTGAATTTGGAAGGCAGAGGTTGCAGTGAGCTGAGATTGTGCTACTGCACTCCAGCCTAAGCAACAGAGTGAGACTCTGTCTCAAAAAAAAAAGAGAGAGAAAATAAACATTATAAATGGTGATATATTTGATGAATGAAACAGATAGGCTGCTCTTATAGAGAAAGGACAGGTGAGTGGTGGGAAGTGCCTCTTGGGTAGAGTTGTCAGGATAGGTCTTTGGGAGATGAGGTTTCAGGCACTGGGAAGAAGTTGTGGGTGTGTTGAGAGTACATTGCTGATAGAAGGAGGCAGGGGAGTTATGGTAAAGAAATGAAGAGGCCTTGATTCTTTGGTGGCCATCCTCTTCAGGTTTCAAGTGGATATCACTAGATCTTGAATGACCAGTGAGGTTTATTATTAGACATCATTCTACTGCCCTTTTTTCTTTCATCTGTCACAGTGGAAATAATATAAAGATTACACCAAGTGAGATTTTTAGATAAAAAAACTTATTCCATGACATTCTGATATGGAGAAGAGATGGCATTTACATCACGAGGCTCATTGGGTTCTAATAGAGATAAATCAGCCCTGAGTACAAGATACACACAAGGATAACTCAACACAGCCCAACTCTGGATTGCCTCTCCTCAGCTAGAAATGGACTTGCCTTTTGTTGGGCACAGTGGCTCACACCAGTAATACCAACACTTTGGGAGGCCTAGGTCGGTGAATCGCTTGAGGTCAGGAGTTCGAGACCAGCCTAGCCAACATGGGAAAGCCCCTGTATCTACTAAAAATACAAAAATTAGCTAGGTGTGATGGTGTGCACCTGTAATTCCAGTTAACTGGGAGGCTGAGGCATGAGAATTGCTTGAACCCAGGGGGTGGAGAATGTGCCACTGCACTCCAGCCTGGGTGACAGAGTGAGACTCTATCTCAAAAAAAAAAAAAAGGAAAAAAAAACAAAAGAAATGGACTTTCCTTCCACCAGCTCTGGGTCTCCCCAGTGGCACTTAGGACAATTTCATTTTTCTGCCTCCATCTGTCCTGTATGGTGTGTTGTACGTTCCTTGAGGACAGGGATGAGTTGAACTCATTATCCACCATCAAACCCAACACCCAGCATATTGCCATGCCCATGAAGACTGCTCAGTGAATAGTTGAATCATTGATATAGAAATACTTAAAATAATCTTTAGGAAGATAGGAAAAACAGGGTCATTTTTCCCTTTTATGGCTTTTGCACAGTGCTTGTTATAGGGAGCCCATAATTACTACTGTTATTACCAATAACTGAAAAAAGGCTATTACAGGATTCTTGTTTAGTTCCTTTGATGAAGCCATTGGCTCAGTGACAAGAATATCACTGACGATGGAGAACTAAACATTGAGCTGTTTAGCAGAACTTGCAGCAGAGCGATGATTGCATCATTCTGCTGAGATGTGAAGTAACGTCTGAGCCTTCAGTTCCCAGCGTAGGGCAGCTCAGTCTGTGCTCCCAGTGCAGACAGCCACATAAACCCTGCATCCTGTCTCCTGACCCTTGCTCTAGAGGCTCCAGGCCAGTCCCACAAGAGGCAACTTGGCAGCTGAGCCCATCAGGAAGTACACGCAGCCCCAGGAGGGGCTCACAAGTACAGGTCAACACTGTGTTTGCCACTGAAGATTTGAAGGGAAGACTGTCACCACCTCTCAGTGAAAATCCTTACTTCTAATTCGCGGTTCCTGTCCTGTTTGCAAGCAAAGGAGAACTGCACAAGGAAATTGGGAACCACATTGTCCTGGGGCCATCTACCCAAATGAAAAACAATATGAATAGTTCACACAAATCCCAGGTCAAGTTCTTACATGTACCAAAGCAGAGAAATTTCTCTGAAATGACGGTTGTGGATCGTGATACCAATGATAAGAGAAGTTAGAAGTGGAATACAGAGGCAGTGTGTCCCTGTGTGATGAGTACCAGGGGAGATCCTTCCCACTGTATTATTGTTCTGTAGTCACAGTGCTTCCTCATATTAGAAAAAATGCTTTCTCAGTGGCAGGGGAAAGGTTTAAATGTGATGTTGTTGCAGGCAGAATTGAGAGATGAAAATGAAAGTAGTAAAAAAGGGTCAATGTCCCTAATTTGTTGATTGGCTCTCTGTCCCAGCTAAACACTCAGCCAACGCCCAGGGAAACTGGGCCACAGTTAACTGGGGATTTGGGCCACAGGCACTAAGAGGTACTATTATTTGATAGTGGATTCCTGGCCAGGTGTGGTGGCTCACGCCTGTAATCCCAGCGCTTTGGGAGGCCGAGTTGGGCAGATTGCCTGAGGTCAGGAGTTCGAGACCAGTCTGGCCAACATGGTGAAACCCCTGTCTCTAGTAAAAATACAAAAAAATTAGCCAGGCATGGTGGCGTGCACCTGTAATCCCAGCTACTAGGGAGGCTGAAGCATGGGAATGGCTTGAACCAGGGAGGTGGAGGTTGCAGTGAGCCGAGATCATGCCACTGCATTCCAGCCTGGGCAACAGAGTGAGACTGTTTCAAAAAAAAAAAAAGTGGATTCCTGACAAGCCCAGTGTGGTGCTGCTTGCCTGTTGCCCCAGCTACTTGGGAGGCTGAGGGAGGATCCCTTGAGCCCAGAAGTTTGAGTCCAGCCTAGGTGACATAAACTCTGTCTCTAAAAAAATTTTTTTTTAATTGTTGGATTCCTGCATTCATAAGGAAGTCTTCAGGAATGACAAGCTTCCCTCCTAATTTGGCTCCTCTTGAAAATACAGTATGACCTGGTTTACTTTGGGTTTAACACCCTATAATTACTGTCAGATGAAGACAGAGAAAGATTCACTGTATTTCCTACTACGTTCTTTTCCCTTTATCCTTACCTAAAACATAGGCTGAAAAGCAGCAGAAAAAGAAAGAGCCAAGTTCAGATAAGAAGGACCCAGTACTTCAGACTAGTAGTGGAGCAAAATCCCCACAGTTAAAAAGAAATACTAGTTTATTGTGTTTGGGGTTGGAATCACCAACAGACCAATTAACACCTTATATTTAGGATTAGCCATTCTGGTATTTGCAGATAGTTTCTTAAACAGGAGTGTTTGGAGTTCACACTGTAGGAGGAACTGAAGTGTTGATAAAAGAGATTCCAGAACAAATAAAGATTTCTACAGTAAAAGCTGGGGAGGTGGGTAGGGCTCCAGTCTTTGGGCTAACAGCTTGGCTCTACATTCCTTGCTGGAGAAATCCAATCCTCACAAAAGACCACTTTTAAAGAAGAAACTCTTTTTTTTCCTTGAAGAACTAGGTAAGTCTAGTTTTTCTCTGAAGTTTGTTTTGTTACATGTCTCTGTTACCACCGTCCATACAGTTCTGGGGGCCTGCATCTCCCAGGATTTGTAGCTTTTGGTTGAATCTGAAAGATTCTAGCTTGAGAATCAAAACTTTGTTGTTGTTCTTGATTGCAACTCCTTGTTATTTTAAATTGCTTGCACAATTGCCAAGGTAATTTGCATTTAGAGGAGATTGACTACATTTTCTTTATCCATCCTTTGCTGTATTTGTTTGGTAAGTTTCTAAGGAGTAAGTTTTGTAACTGGGAAGGTGAAGGTCAGATACTGAGGGGCAATTTGGGGTCTCACTCAGAACCTGCCTCTCTGCAGCACTAATACTGTCTCCAAGCAGAAATCATAATGGTTGTTTCTCTATGCTGCACTTTCCCACTGCCATCTCCTGGGGAAATGAGCCTGGGGCTTCTTTTGAAGAAGCTATAAAGATTATATTAATTACTGGTTCACAATGCCAGTATGTGAACTCATAGAGCCAAAGAACATTAAAGCTGGCAGAGAATAATTTAACCTTATTTTATAGATGAGGAAACTTGGGCACAGAGAAGAAAAATAATCCCCCCACTTCTCCCCAAGTCTCAAAGCTAATTACCAGCCAAACTAGAACAGAAACCAGGTCTTTTGATTTCTAGATTAGGATTCAACAAGTATTTAACTCATTAATTAGAATTGTCATAGTTCCAACCTGGATGTCTTTCAGAATGTGTGGCTCAGTTTTTATGTTTGCTGTTAAGATTCCCCTCAGGGCTGCCTGGCTAATTTTACCATTATTTTGATTTTACTCAGTCAACATTTCAGAAATTTTCAGTCTTCCCATCACCTGTGTCAGAATTTCCTGTTAAAAATGCAAATCCCTAGCCTTTTCCAACCTTCGGAATCAGAGTCTCTGAGAGTGCCCCCAGGATCTACATTTTAATAAGCTTCCCTGAAAGAGTCTGAGGCACTTGAGAACCATTTTACTTGGCTCAAAATCAAGTAAGTTAATGTATTTTGTTAATTTAAAATGCTAACAACATTTTGGAAATGAGGTGGCAACTTGTCATCAATGACTAGGTAGGAAAATGTTGTTTTTTACATAAATATTTTATCTGATAATCAATAGCAACTTAGAATTGAGGCCATGCTAAATTTCTCTTTTAAATCCATTGGTTACTAAAAAGCATAAACTTAAATTGGTATCTGAATTCAATTTTATGCCATTTGATTCTTTAGGGCTTAAGTTCTTTGGTAGCAAAGAAAAAATATTGGGAAATTTTATTTTCTCAGGCCATGGGCCACCTTTAGTGAACTATTATCTCCAAAACTCAAGTCCTGTCCTACAGATTTTTCAAGATTGTTCATTACAAGACTTTGGCCTCTATTTTACAATTTTTGCTTTCTGAGATTACCTCTAAATTTTCATGTATATTTATTGTGAAATTTCTAACAAAATCTAGAATAATTAACTATCTCTATACTCTTGAAAGGGTCAAGGAACTTAGCAGGTATTTTATATTCATTGAGTACCACTCCCATAGTATTGCTATCTAGGTTTTCAGATTTCTCTTTTAAATACATACATTAGTTACTTAAAGTAAATGGCTAATCATATTTACCAATATGTTTTCTCAGTTTTGAGGCTCAGCATGTGAGTGATAACACTTAGTCTCTTCACTTGAAAATGATTTATTTTACTCTGCTGTGAATAACAGTTTACCTGGGTATAGAAGTCTTGGTTTATCATTGGTTTTCCTCGGGGCTGTGAAAAGATTACTCTGCTGTTTTCTCTCATGCCTTGCAGATGAGTTAGTCTAATTGTCTTTTCCTTGCAGGTCAGCTATCTTTTTGCTTTGGAAGCTTTTAAGATTTTCTCTGTACCTTCAATGTTCAGCACTTTCACTGAAAAATGTTTCCTGTTATAGGTTCATTGCTATGTATTCTTTCTGGCACTTGGTGTATGTAATCTTTCTTCTGAGAACATGTATCATTTTATTCCATCTGAAAAGTTCATAGCCAGTATCTCTTTGACTATTGATTCACAGATATTTTCCTCTATTCTATTCTTAAACTTCTATTAGATATATATTAGATCTTCTCAATATGTCTTACATGTTTCTTAACTGCTATTTCATGTTTGTTTTACCTTCCTTAACACTTTGTAGCTGTATTCTGGGTATGCTCCTCTATATAACCTTCTAATTCATCAATTTTCTGTCTTATTAAACCCAAGACAGAGTTAAACCTGTCTGTTGAGCTTTTTCACTCAAATACTATGGTTTTCATTACCAGAATTTCCAACTTGTCCCTTTTCATATCAACCTGCTCTTGTTTCATTTTGCACTAGGTTTCTTTCACAATTTACTATTCATTTTTATGAATATTTCTCCTTGATGATTCTAACAATCCATATTTTATTTTATTTTTCTGAGACAGGGTCTCAGTCCCATTACCCAAGATAGTGTGCAGTGGTGCAACCTGGCTCACTGCAGCCTCAACTTCCCTGGCTCAGGTGATTCTCCCACCTCAGCCTCCTGAGTAGCTTGGACTATAGGTGTATGTCACCACACCTGGCTAACTTTTTTTGTATTTTTAGTAGAGAAGGGTTTTTGACATGTTGCCCAGGCTACAATCCCTATTTTAAACTCACTTTCAGATTCTATTACAGGAATATCTCAGAGACATTGTGGGGTCATTTTCAGTGCACTGCAATAAAGCAAATATCATAATAAAGTGAGTCACACACATTTTTTGGTTTCCCAGTGCATATACAAGTTATGTTTATGCCGTTCTAAATAGTCTAAGTATGTAATAGCATTATATCTAAAAATGTATGTCTGTTAATTAAAAAATACTTAATTGCTAAAAATGCTAATAATCATCTGAGCCTATAGCAAGTTGTAATCTTTTTCTGGTGGAGGGTCTTGCTTTGATGTTGATGGCAGCTGATTGATTGGGGTCCTGGTTGCTGAAGTTTGGGATGTCTGTGGCCATTTCTTAAAGTAAGACAACAATGAAGTTTGCTGCATCAGTTGACTCTTCCACAGAAGATTTTTCTGTAGCATATGATGCTATTTGATAGCATTTTACTCACAGTATAACTTCCTTCAAAATTGGGTTCAAGTCTCTCAAGATTTCCCACTGCTTTCTCAACTACATTTATGTAATATCCTAAATCCTTTGTTGTCTTTTCAACAATGTTCACAGCATCTTCACCAGGTGTTGTAGACTCCATCTCAAGCAACCACTGTCTTTGATCATCTGTTAGAAGAAGCAACTCATCATCCTTTCAAGTTTGATCATGAGATTGTAGCAATTCAGTCACCTCTTCAGGCTCCACTTCTAATTGTAGTTGTTTTGCTATTTTCATCATATCTGCAGCTACTTTCTCCACTGAAGTTCTGAACCCCTCAAAGTAATCCATGAGGATTGGAACCAACTTATTTCAATATCCTGTTAATGTTGATATTTTGACCTCCTCCCATGCATCACAAATGTTATTACTGGTACCTGGAATAGTGAATCCTTTTTAGAAGATCTTCAGTTTACTTTGCTCAGATCTATGAGAGGAATCACTATCTGTGACAGCTATAGCTTCATAAAATGTGTTTCTTAAATAGTAAAACTTGAAAGTTGAAATTGTTCCTTAATTCATGGGTTGCAGAATAGATATTGTATTAGCAGGCATGAAAACAACATTAATCTTCTTACTCATCTCCATCAGAGCTCTTAGATGACTAAGTACATTGACAATGAGCAGTAATATTTTGCAAGAAATCTTTTTTTTCTGAGAAGTAGATCTCAACTGTGGGCTTAAAATATTCAGTAAACCATATTATAAGCAGATGTACTATTTTCCAGGCTTTTTCATTTACAAAGCATAGGTGAGTACATTCAACATAATTCATAAAGGGTCTAGGATTTTCAAATGGCAGATGAACATTGGTTTCAACTTAAATACACCATCTGCATTAATGCCTAATAAGGAAGTCAGCTTGTCCTTTGAAGCTTTGAAGCCAGGCATTGACTTTTCCTTTCCAGCTAGGAAAGTTCTAAATGGCATCTTCTTCCAATAGAAGGTTGTTTCATCTCCACTGAAAATCTGTTGTTTAGTGTAGCCACCTTCATCAATGATCTTAGCTAGATCTTCTGGGTAACTTGCTACAGCTTCTGCATCAGCACTTGCTACATCCCCTTACACTTTTATATTATGGAGATGGCTTCTTTTCTTAAACCTCATGAACCAACCTCTGCTGGTTTCAAACTTTTCTTGTGAAGTTCCTCACTTCTCAGCCTTCATAGAATGGCTTAAGTGAATCTTGTGGCTGGTTTGATTTTTTTATCCAGACACTTAAATGTTTTCTGTATTAGCAATAAGCCTGTTTTGCCTTCTTATCATTTGTATGTTCACTGGAGTAGAACTTCTACTTTCTCTCAATAACTTTTCCTTTGCAGTCACAATTTGACTGTTTGGCCTAGCTTTCAGTCTGTTTCAGCTTTCAACATGCCTTCTTCACTAAGCTTAATCATTTATAGCTTTTGATTCAATGTGAGAGTTGCAGGACTTTTTCTTTCACTTGAACACTTAGAGGCCTTGATAGGGTTATTAATTGGCCTAATTTCAATATTGTTTTGTGTCAAGGAATAGGGAGTTCTGAGGTGGAGAGAGATGGGAGAGTGGCCGGTTCGTGGAGCAGTCAGAACATATACAACATTTACTAACTAAATTAACTGTCTTATATGTGTGTGATGTGTGGCACTCGAAAGCAATTACAAGAGTAATATCAAAGATTGCTGATCATAGATCATCATAACAGATTACTAATAATGAGAAAGTTTGAAATATTGTGAGAATTTTCAAACTATGACACAGAGACATAAAGTTAGCATTTGCTGTTGATAAAATGGCATGATAGACTTGCTTGATGCAGAATGGCTATAAACATTCATTTGTGAAAATCAAAGTTTCTGCAAAGAGCAGTAAAGCAAAATGTCATAAAGTGAGATATGGCTGTATTTCCATTTCATCTGGAATGAATATATCCCAAATATTGATTTTCTTGGCTCCATTTCTTGCTGTTAGTTTGCTTTAATTGTTTTGGAATTTTAACTTGTGTGATGTACATTTTGAGTGGCATCACACACACTTTCTCTCTTCTTGTTATGCCTTTCCCTCCCTGCTTGGCTATAGGGCCCCAGTCCACAACCTGGTTTTATGTTAGTGGCTCTGAACTTTGATCTTGCAATGATACTCAGATATTGTTGATTTAGTCACTGAGTCAGGAGGCAGCTTGGCCCAAGTCTTGGTCATACCTGCTTGTTCCTACTTTTCTAGATGCACATTTATATGAGTCCTAACCTTAGATAACAGCTGCAGCTTTTTTAGGGCAGGAGTTCCCCACCCCATTTAGCTTCAAGCAATAAGCCTGGATCCAGTTTCCAACCACCTAGGGCCCCTTTACTCCCAGTACTGCAGAGGAGTTATCTTGCCTATTTGTGTGTGTCTCCAGAGCCCACAAGCTTACAGCTTTAGTAACTACTGTGTTATATTTCTGGTCTGTTTCTAGCACATAGATATTTATTTTTCTGTATGTATGTATGGGCATGTGGTTTACTTTTTTTAAAAAAACTTTCTTTTAAATTCATTCTTAAAATATTTTATTTATAATTGCTAAGTGTTTGTAGTGCAGGTAGCAGCTTCAAAGCTTGAGCTTACAATATCGTCTTGATCTGCAGAGGCAGGCTCTGGGGATGAAAATAGCGGTAGTTCCTATGATGCCATCTTTGAGACATCTACCATTACCACTACTGCTACATTTATATTGTCCTTTGTTTCCCATCTAACAAGTGGTATTCTCCTATAAATGGCCCTGTGCCTGACAGCTCACTTGGTGTAGATTAATTCTCTCTTAAATGACTTTATTTAAGCCCATTAATGATTCACTTAGCAACCACTTTTGGAATAAATTTGCAATGTTCTCTAAAGAAATCAATCTGGAGAAAAGCCAGACTGATTTAGGAAGGAACATGGTTTAAAAATGAGTGAATCATTCTCAAAAGCACACAACATGGCTGTCGAGATAGTTTAATGTGTTTCTATTTTTCCACAGATTAAACTAAGATCCTTTGCCAGTAAAAAGACAAACAATAGAAAATTCCTCCAGATTAAGAATCCCAACCAAGCTTTCAACGAACTTACTTGCTTCAGCTCTAGGAGAACAGTTATGACATGGTGCTAAATTACATCAGTGAGGAACCAGAGGTGAGACTGGGATACAGGGGAATTTGGGTATAGAATCCCCTTAGCAATGCAGTATGCAAATCATGCAACAGCATAAAGACACATGAATTATACAAGAATATATTAGGGGTTTCCAGAGAAACCTCAATTTCTATTATTAAAAATGGTTAGGTAAAGCAGTCTAAAAAATCATTTTTGGCAGATCACTATTTTTAAGTGAGTTATTTGAAGTTCATCTACATTTTTCCCCAGCATTACATTTGGTGGTTAGGACTCCTTGTCACAAGGGGCCATATTAATGCATAATTGTAGAAATGGACAAGTAAACAATTTAAATTCATATGGCAAGAGACAGGATAAAGTCATGCAGGTGAGGGTTGCCTAACACAGTCTACGAAGGTCAGAGAAGATTCCCTAGAGGAGGTTATGTCAGAGCTAAGTTTTCATGGAAAAATAAGCATGCATCAGGCAGAATGGGGTGCTGGTGGCAGGTGAGAGGAAGGGGAGTTGCAGTATTTCAAGTATGGAGAAAAATGAGGTCATGACATACATGATTATTACTCTTCAGATGACCAGCATCTGCACCTTCTTCCCTTTTTATATTAATATGGTGCTTTTATTTTTTTATTATTTTTTTATTTTTTTGCCAATCATTGAGAGCTTGTAAGGTTGCTGAGGTTGGTTGGCCTTGAACTCTTGGCCTTGCCTTCGCAAGCGCCACGACATCTGGCCGGAGCCACTTTGGGCCCCGGTGCTTTTATTTTTTAAAATTTTATTATTGATATATAATATTTGCACATATTTGTAGTGTATATGTGATATTTTGTTAAATCATAGAGAGCATAATGATCAATTCTGGGTATTTGGGCTTTCTATCACCTTCAGTATTTATCATACCTATGTGTTGGAAACATTTCAAGACTTCTTATCTAGCTATTTTGAAATATACAATACATTGTTGCTAACTATAGTTATGTTACTCTGCTACAGGACATTATAATTTTTTCTTCTGTATACCTGTGTGCTTGTACCCAGAAACCATCCTCTCTTCATCCTCCCACCTCCAACCCTTTCTGGCTTACTCCTTCCTTATATTACACCGACTTCCTTTGGAGAATCACCTCTTACTGTACCTCTCCTCCATAGTCGTATTATTGGCAGGAGGGAATGAAGAGGTCGCTTCCTCCTACTAGGGAGTTGAATGAATCATATTCTCCTTTAGCTGACCTCAGTATAACCATGGCACCAAGCTGCAGTATACCACTCAGATGCTTTTTCCTGAAACTTTGCTCTTGATCCAAGGCTGTATAGAAGCCTGGGAGGCAATTCATTGCAAGGTGGCAGGCCAACTGGGCTGTTCCCATTAGAACACTCTTGCTATACTTTCTATTTTTTCCTGATTGTCCATGATTCCTGCCTTTTCCCAAGCTTTAACCCTCAGATCTTTTCAGTAAATTCCATTTTGTTTTAAATGGTTAAACTATTTCATTTTGGGAGATAGCAAGGAGTTCAGAATGGGTGGAGCACAGTGGTAGGAGGAGGTGGTTGAGAGGCTTAAGAGATGGGCAGACTAGAAAGTGTCTTTTTTTTTTGATATGAGGTTTCACTCTTGTTGCCCAGCTATAGTGCAATGGTGTGATCTCAGCTCACTGCAACCTCCACCTTTTGGGTTGAAGCTATCCTCCTGCTTCAGCCTCCCTAGTAGCTGGGATGACAGGCATGTGCCACCATGTCCAGCTAATTTTGTATTTTTAGTAGAGACAAGGTTTCACCATGTTGGTCAGGCTGGTCTTGAACTTCTGACCTCAGTTGATCCACCTGCCTCAGGCTTCCAAAGTGTTGGGATTACAGGCATGGGCCACTGTACCTGGCCAGAAAATGCCTTATATGACATCAGAAGCATCCCAACTTTATTCCCTAGGCATTGGCAAGCCTCGGAATGATTTTAGGCATGAACAGATTCATATTATTTTTGTGGCAGCTCCATGGTGCACTATTTGGAAAATGGTGGGAGAGAGAAGAAGACTTGAAGCAGGGAGAGGGTACCTGGAGAGGACGGAGTAAACTAGGCAAGAGGGGACAATGATTTGAGTTTCTAAGAGTTGGACTACTCAGATGTGGGAGGAAGGGAGAGATGTGAGCCCTTGCTGTCAGGTATGGAGGGTTGAAAGGACAATGGAGCCATCCCAGAGATAAGGAGTACAGAAGGAGGGGCAGAAGTGTGTGTGTGTGTGTGTGTGTGTGTGAGAGAGAGAGAGAGAGAGAGAGAGAGAGAGAGAGAGAGAGAGAGAGAGAGAGAGAGAGAGAGACAGCTAGAAGACTCTGCTTTGGTTCCAGTTGCAGTGGCTCTTCTGCTGCCACAGCAGTGAAGAAACAACTGTGTACCGACTAAGATGTTGACTAACCTGGTCCAGGTCCACCTGGGCAGGCCTGGTCTGAAAGGTGGGCCTGGAGTCTAGTGGAGAGAGAGACATGGCTGGGCATGATGGGCTGTGGGTTGGTGAGAGTGCCAAGCAGATCAGGCATAAGAGGCCAGGCCTCCTGCCAATATAAGCTCTGTTTCCTATGATCCCTCTTTTATCCCTTTGGTGACCCCAAGGGCTGGTCTGTCTTGTTCCATGTCCCCCTTCCCACACCTGTTGCCCCCTGCAAGGTTTACATCTGTCAATGATTCTCTGAAAGGTTCCTCTGACAGGGAAGAGAATGGTTTTGGTTTAGATTTGGACTGGGGTCCACACACAAGTGTTTGACTTTCTTGGTGGCAGAAATAGGGCTAGGAAATGGAAGTAACATCTGGTTCAAGCTTGTTTATTGAGTTGATTGGTGCCACGGTAGTCTAAGGCAGCAGACCATGTGAGCCTACTTTGCCTACCTTTATGGAAGCTCATAATCTGAGATTTCTTTACATTCTGGCAAAGTAGTTACTGGTAAAACTCAGTTTTGCAGAACATGGCATTTTGGAAGCAAAGGGGAAAATTACAGCTTTAAGGGAGAACTGTAATTCTTTTGGGGAAAAGTATATGAGGAAAAAGAACAACTTCCCTTTTCTTCTTTCTCATTTCCTTGGAAGTATAAAAGAGGTCCTCAAAATGCCAAGAGGGCCTCATCTCTGGACTTTATCACAAAATGCTTTGATTCCAGGACTTTGTTTCATGTCAACTTTGGCTTGTGGATCAAGGAGGAACATGGGGTGGTTATAGACAGGAAAGGGCAGATCCCAAAGAGAATTTAAATCAGGGCCATCTAGTTTATAACATGAGGTGTGTTTTCTCCAACCTTATTTTTCTTTGGACTTCTTATCATGATTGATAATATGCTTATTACTTTGAATATTTGCTTATCACTTATATCTTCTCCTGGATTAAGAACTTCTTGAAGACATGACCTTGGTTTTACTCATTTTTTTACATTGTAGGGCCTCATCCAGAACCTAGCACCCAATAAAAATGCTCAGTAAGTGATGTGAATAAGATGTGAAGGATTTTCAGAAGCTTCCATGTTCCTTATGCCTCCCTCCCTGCCTCCCCTTTCTGGAGGGTCCTCACCCATTCAAACTTAAGGTTAAGAGAAGGGGAGGAGAGTATATTCAGGGAGCTAACACTTCCCTACAGGCATCCTATCTCTTACATACCTCTGACTCCTCCCTGCCAGGAAAGGAATCTATTATTCAGTGAAGGCTCTGAAGCTTATTAATGTTAAGATCTTAATGACTAGTGATGGCTGCTTGCTTATCAAAACAAACCCTTTCATTATAATATAAGGCTAAACCTTGATTTTTTTCTCTCTTTTTATGATTCTCCCTAGTTTCTCTTTCTTTCTGATCACCTCTGCATCTCTTCCCAATCACCTACTCACCAAAAGATTACATAATTTTCAGCTTCCTTTGGTTTTTAGTAAACTCTCATTTAAGGGTTATTTTAAGAGACAAAAATGGCCTGAATCTATATTATTAAGTCTAAGAATATAGGACAGTCTCTAAATGAATTCCACTTTTAAATAAAAGAAAGCAGCAAGTCTTCTGAGGGACAAAAGAAAGGGAAAAAAGCTGGGCTCATGCACCTGCAGCAGACCCCACCAATGTGTGGCTACGCTGTTGAGGCACCTCAGAGTCACTGCTGTGTGCTGTGCTTTGATGTCCACCTAGCTTTTGTGTGTGCTTTATTTCTCTTTTTAATTTCTCCTTAGGATCTTAGCAAAATTATTTTGAAAAGCCCACCATATGTCAGCTGAACCAAAAGAGGGAAAAGGAAGGGAGTTTTCTGTACATTTAGATTTGAAAACAAGACTCGTGTTAAGAGTCTGATATAGCCCAGGGCCAGGATTTCTAATTTTGAGGGGTGCCAGACTCCTTTGAGAATCTTATGAAAACTATGGACTCCTTTCTTAGAAGAATGTACATATGCACAAAAGTTTGTGTCCAATGTTTAGGAACTGGAAGGCTCTGTAGATTTTAAGTTAAGAACCCCTGTCGAGGAAAAAGATGGTGGCAATGGTGGTCGGGGGTGCTGGTGGGAGCCGCGTGTCCAGTGGGAGGGACCTGAATTGCATCCCCGAAATAGCTGACACACTAGGGGCTGTGGCCAAGCAGGGGTTTGATTTCCTCTGCATGCCTGTCTTCCATCCGTGTTTCAAGAGGGAGTTCATTCAGGAACCTGCTAAGAATCGACCTGGCCCCCAGACACGATCAGACCTACTGCTGTCAGGAAGGGACTGGAATACACTAATTGTGGGAAAGCTTTCTCCATGGATTCGTCCAGACTCAAAAGTGGAGAAGATTCGCAGAAACTCCGAGGCGGCCATGTTACAGGAGCTGAATTTTGGTGCATATTTAGGTCTTCCAGCTTTCCTGCTGCCCCTTAATCAGGAAGATAACACCAATCTGGCCAGAGTTTTGACCAACCACATCCACACTGGCCACCACTCTTCCATGTTCTGGATGCGGGTACCATTGGTGGCACCAGAAGACCTGAGAGATGATATAATTGAGAATGCACCAATTACACACACGCAGGAGTACAGTGGGGAGGAGAAGACATGGATGTGGTGGCACAACTTCCGGACTTTGTGTGACTACAGCAAGAGGATTGCAGTGGCTCTTGAAATTGGGGCTGACCTCCCATCTAATCATGTCATTGATCGCTGGCTTGGGGAGCCCATCAAAGCAGCCATTCTCCCCACCAGCATTTTCCTGACCAATAAGAAGGGATTTCCTGTTCTTTCTAAGATGCACCAGAGGCTCATCTTCCAGCTCCTTAAGTTGGAGGTGCAGTTCATCATCACAGGCACCAACCACCACTCAGAGAAGGAGTTCTGCTCCTACCTCCAGTACTTGGAATACTTAAGCCAAAACCGTCCTCCACCTAATGCCTATGAACTCTTTGCTAAGGGCTATGAAGACTATCTGCAGTCTCCGCTTCAGCCACTGATGGACAATCTGGAATCTCAGACATATGAAGTGTTTGAAAAGGACCCCATCAAATACTCTCAGTACCAGCAGGCCATCTATAAATGTCTGCTAGACCGAGTACCAGAAGAGGAGAAGGATACCAATGTCCAGGTATTGATGGTGCTGGGAGCAGGACGGGGTCCCCTGGTGAATGCTTCCCTGTGGGCAGCCAAGCAGGCTGACCGGCAGATAAAACTGTACGCTGTGGAGAAAAACCCAAATGCTGTGGTGACGCTAGAGAACTGGCAGTTTGAAGAATGGGGAAGCCAGGTGACCGTAGTCTCATCAGACATGAGGGAATGGGTGGCTCCGGAGAAAGCAGACATCATTGTCAGTGAACTTCTGGGCTCATTTGCTGACAATGAGTTGTCACCTGAATGCCTGGATGGAGCCCAGCACTTCCTAAAAGATGACGGTGTGAGCATCCCTGGGGAGTATACCTCCTTCCTGGCTCCCATCTCCTCCTCCAAACTGTACAATGAGGTCCGAGCCTGTAGGGAGAAGGACCGTGACCCTGAGGCACAGTTTGAGATGCCTTACGTGGTATGGCTGCACAACTTTCACCAGATGTCTGCACCCCAGCCCTGTTTCACCTTCAGCCATCCCAACAGAGATCCTATGATTGACAACAACCGCTATTGTACCTTGGAGTTTCCTGTGGAAGTGAACACAGTACTGCATGGCTTTGCAGGCTACTTTGAGACTGTGCTTTATCAGGACATCACTCTGAGTATCCATCCAGAGACTCACTCTCCTGGGATGTTCTCATGGTTTCCCATTCTCTTCCCTATTAAGCAGCCCATAACGGTGCGTGAAGGCCAGACCATCTGTGTGCGTTTCTGGCGATGCAGCAATTCCAAGAAGGTGTGGTATGAGTGGGCTGTGACAGCACCAGTTTGTTCTGCTATTCACAACCACACAGGCTGCTCATATACCATTGGCCTCTAGCCCTGCGTGCAAGTGTCCAGAGCCTTGGAAGCAGCTTCAGGTTCTGCTCCTGTAGCACAGAAGGTGCAGTACATCTATGGGCTGTGATTCCCCTTGCCCATCAGAGAGAAGCATTTCAATCTGCTTTCCTGCCTTACATCAAGGTGGGCAAGGGATTATAATTAATTGCAGGGCTCAAGCCACCAATCTGAAGACCTCAGGCCAGGGGGTGAGGAATTAGTGTTGGATTTGAAGCTACGCACAGCCTCGAGAACTCCCTGGAATATCCCTGAGAACATGGGATTTGAACAGAATTTCAGCCCTTCTCTGTTCTTGTTTTGATGGTTTTGTGTAAGAGGAAATAGAAATAAAGTTATAGCCCTTTCCTGCACTAAAAAAAAAAAAAAAAAAAAAAACCCTGTCTTGGCAGGAGGAGAAACTGTGGGTGAAAGCTGACATTTGTTGAGGCCCTCATTCCTTCCAATCTGAATCAATTTCTTTCTGAGCTAATTTTTGTCTTGTCCCTTGGATTATTTTATTCCATCAAGATCACTGTGATTAATAGCTTGCATTTATTATTTGTTAGCATGTGATCTCACTTAACCCTGCCAACAACCTCACTAGGTAATTCTATTATTTGCATTTCATAGATGAACTTGAGATTTAGCAAGGTTCAGGAACTTGTCCTAAGGTCCCACAGCAATTAATGCAAATCCAGCCCATGCCCTTCATCCCTTTGCTAAACTCCTCCTTATTTTTTGTGTTCTGTTGTTTTTAGGGAAGAGATTCCTTCACACATATCAATTATTGAGAATACCAAGGTGGCTCCCAGTTTTACAACCATGTACGAATGCATCCATTTCTATGAGTGTCATATTGTTTACAGAGCAAGTTGTTTTCTAAATGTTCAACTGCTTTCTTTTCTGCATTCTAGGCAAACCCATCCCTGTAGGGACTCTTCCTGATAGTAAGAACAAAATGTTAAGTGCTTGTCAGAGGCAAAGAACATGATGTTGTTCTCATTACAGAACAAGTGATCTTCATTTTCACAGCTATTAATTGAGCACCTACTGGTGCCTCAGCAGATCTCTCTGCTTACTGCTGACAACTCAGTGGGGAAGTGGACACTGCTCAGGCAGATGTTGACCAGAATTGGTATATTTCAGACCAAAACTTCTGCAGGGGAATGGTTCAGAAGACTTAAAGTTTTCCTTCTAAATAACATAAATGGAGTAACCAGAATTTGAAGTTTATGTTGCTATTAGAATGTAACTCTCATTAAGGAGCAAAGAAAAGTGGACTGGAGAGGGACCTCGGCTTAGGCTTCCCTTATGGTTGTCCCATTAATTCACCATTATAGCTGGGAAAGCTATCAGCAGCCATGGGGTATTAGTCTGTTTTCATGTGCTGATAAAGACATACCAGAGACTGGACAATTTACAAAAGAGAGAGATTTAATGGACTTACAGTTCCATGTGGCTGGAGAGGCCTCACAGTCATGGCAGAAGGCAAGGAGGATTAAGTCACATCTTACATGGATGGCAGCAGGAAAAGACAGAGCTCATATAGGGAAACCCCCATTTTTAAACCCATCAGCTCTTGTGAGATTTATTCACTATCACAAGAACAGCATGGGAAAAACCTGCATGGGAATGAACAGCAGGGGTCCCTCCCACAACACATGGAAATTCAAGATGAGATTTGGGTGGGGACACAGCCAAACCATACTATTCCACCCCTGGCCTCTTCCAAATCTCATGTCCTCACATTTCAAATCCAATCATGCCTTCCCAACAGTCCCCTAAAGTCTTAACACATTTTAGCATCAACTCAAAAGTCCACAGTTTAAAGTCTCATCCAAGACAAGTCAAGTCTCTTCCACCTCTGAGTCTGTAAAATCAAAAACAAGTTAGTTACTTCCTAGATATAGTGGGGTACAGGCATTGGGTAAATACAACCATTCCAAATGGGATAAATTGGCCAAAACAAAATCATTCAATTCCAAAATCCAGTAGGACAGTCAAATCTTAAAGCTCCAAAATGATCTCCTTTGACTCCATGTCTCACACCCAGGTCAGGTTGATACAAGAGGTGGGCTCCCATGGCAGTGGGAGGCTCTGCTCCTGTGGCTTTGCAGGATGTAACCTCCCTTCTGGCTACTTTTATAGGCTGGGCTGGTATTTAGTGTCTGTGGCTTTTCCAGGCATACAGGGCAAGCTGTCAATGGATGTACCATTTTGGGCTCTGGAGGTTGGTGGCCCTCTTCTCATAGCTCTGCTAGGCAGTGCCCTGCTAGGGACACTGTGTGGGGGCTTTGACCCCACATTTCCCTTCTGCACTGTCCTCGCAGAGGTTCTCCATGGGGGCCCAGCTCCTGCAGCAAACTTGGACATCCAGGCATTTCTATACATTTTCTGAAATCTAAGCAGAGATTCCCAAACCCCAATTCTTGACTTCTGTGTACTCACAGGCTCAACACTATGTGGCAGCTGCCAGGGCTCAGGGCCTGCACCCTCTGAAGCCATGGCCTGAGCTCCATGTTGGCCCCTTTCAGACACACTGGAGCAGCTGGGATGCAGGGTACCAAGTCCTTAGGCTGCACACAGCAGAGGGACCCTGGGCCCAGCCCATGAAACCATTTTTTTCCTCATAAACCTCCAGGCCTGTGATGGGAGGGGCTGCTGCAAAGTTATCTGATGTGCCCTGTAGACATTTTCCCCATCGTCCTGGCAATTAACATTTGGCTCCTCATTACTTGTGCAAATTTCTGTAGCTGGCTTGAATTTCTCTTCAGAAAATGGGATTTTCTTTTCTATTGCATTGTCAGGCTGCAAATTTTCCAAACTTTTATGCTCTGTTTTCCTTTTAAAACTGAATGCCTTTAACAGCACCCAAGTTGCCTCTTGAATGCTTTGCTGCTTAGAAATTTCTTCTACCAGATACCCTAAATCATCTCTCTCAAGTTCAAAATTCCACAAGTCTCTAGGGCAGGGGCAAAATGCTGCCAATGTCTCTTTGCTAAAACATAACAAGAGTCAATTTTGCTCCAGTTCATGACAAGTTCCTCATCTCTGAGACCACCTCAGCCTGGATTTCATTGTCTACATCATTATCAGCATATTGGTCAAAGCCAAAATGGTCAACAAGTCTCTAGAGAGTTCCAAACTTTTCCACATTTTCCTGTCTCCTTCTGAGCCCTCCAAACTGTTCCCACTTCTACCTGTTACCCAGTTCCAAAGTTGCTTCCACATTTTTTGGTATCTTTTCAGCAATGCCCCACTCTACTGGTACCAATTTGCTGTATTAGTCTGTTTTCACACTGCTAATAAATACATACCCAAGACTGGGGAATTCATAAAAGAGACAGGTTTAATGGACTTACAATTTCATGTGGCTGGGGAGGCCTCACAATCACGGTGGAAAGCAAAGAGGAGCAAGTCAAATCTTACATGGATGGCAGCAGGCAAAGAGAGAGCGTGTGCAGGGAAACTCCCCTTTTTACAACCATCAGATCTTGTCAGACTTTTTCACTATATGAGAACAACACAGAAAAGATGTGCCCCCATGATTCAATTACCTCCCACTGGGTTCCTCCCACAACATGTGGGAATTTGAGATGATATTTGGGTCGGGACACAGCCAAACCATATCACACAGTGTGGCTGTATAAGACAGGTACACATCCACTTTATAGTGTGGGCCATTAACAACTGTGGGCATGCCATTTTATTGATAATTGAATTATATAATATAGAAATTTTAAGATTTAAGGGGTAAAAAGGTGATATTAAGAATGTATTGTTCCAGGTGTGGTGGCTCATGCCTATAATCCCAGCACTTTGGGAGACCAAAGTAGGTGGATGGCTTGAGCCAGACCAGGCTGGCCAACATGGCAAATATCCTGTCTTTACAAAAAATGCACAAAATTAGCCTGGTGTGGTGGCCCATGCCTGTAGTCCCAGCTACTTGGGTTGATAAGGGAAGATTGCTTGAGCCTAGGAGGTGGAGACTGCAATGAGCCAAGATTGTACCACTGCATTCCAACCTGGGCAATAGGAGTGAGACCCTGTCTCAAACAATAGCAACAACAACAACAAGCCATGATGAGTTGTGTAGAAGACCTTAGATGTCATGGTAGTCCAGGATAGTGTTCACCAGGTAGCATTCCTCAGCCTCCTCACATTTCCCCTTTTCCACATCCTAAGTGTCTCAAAGACACATAGCATGTCCTCATGTCCTCCAGCCTTTTGAACACACTGCACAGCTCTTGCACAGGGGAGAACAGGCCTGCCCACATTGTTCTTTTAAAACAAATACTTCTTATAAGACATTGCATCATCTCAAATATAAACACAGGAGTTTTCTGTGTGTGGTGCACACAAAGAAGAAGTGGCTTCAATGAGTTGTTTTAGTTTGACAAGTTAATACATATTTCCAGGGAGAATGAGCTATTCTAAATGGGGTATTTTCTTTCATTCATACACAGTCCCCAAATCCAGCGAAAGTCCATGAAGGTGATATTCATGCCGTGTCACAAATGCACAAAAAGCAGGATCTTCTCCATGAATGCAGATATTGCCTCTGCTCTTCCCAGCTGACATTTGTTTATCCAGTGGTGAGAATCAAGGGTAGCGCCACCTCTCCCTATAAACGTCCTTCCCCATGAAGCTCAGGAGCCTGTGCTATTTAAATATATGTCTTATGCACTGAAAGCTAATGCTGGCAGTGCCTTTGGGAGCAGTTATTTCCTCACCAGCTCAGAAAAACCAGGGTGCAGCTTTTTCAAATGGGCAGAATGGAGCTTTTGAAAATGCAAATGTGTGTGTGCACTTGAGACAGAGGATGGCTTATAATTAATGAACTTCTATGAATTGCTTATTGTAGGGGGATCAGCTCAATAAAAACCACATTGCCTTTTCTTTGTCAGCAACAGATACTCTTATCAGAAACAAGGCTCTTATTGTACCAGTTTCCCTCTGATAAAAAAGCAAGGAACTGCTGGGCATGGTGCTGATGAGGAGTCTGGGACTGACACTGGGAGAGGCCAGGGGTTTCTTTCAAGACCATCTGAAAACACTGGTATATTTATTGGAATAATCATTAAGAAATAAGAAGTATTTTACTTACTACTGCAGTATGAGGTCCAGTATATGGTTAAAGTGGGGATACTTCATTGTGGTCTGTAGTTTTTAAAGGGTAAATTTGCCAATTTTTAGAAGAGCATGAATACCCATCACCTACTTTATAGATGGTAAATTTTTAAAAAAGTAAAAGAAACACTTTTCTTTCTATGGACTTTCTGGACTTATTTGTTTTTAATGTACATTTAGTATCCTCCATGAACATTCAAGAAACAATGCTGGCTGGGCACAGTAGCTCATGTTTGTAATCCCAGCACTTTGGGGAGGCTGAAGTGGGCAGATGACCTGAGGTCAGAAGTTCAAGACCAGCCTGGGCAACATGGTGAAACTCCATCTCTACTAAAAAATACAAAAAATTAGCTGGGCATGGCAGTGCACACTTGTAATCTCAGCTACTCAGGAGGCTGAGGCAGGAGAATCTCTTGAACCTGGGAGGTGGAGGTTGCAGTGAACCGAGATTGTGCCACTGCACTACAGCCTGGGAGACAGAGTGAAACTCCATCTGAAACAAAACAAAACAAAGAAAAACAATGCAGAAAACACTAAGTAGAAGTTCAGGGACCCAAAGAGAGACCTCATCTCACTGAAGTAAAGGCTGAAGAGCAAGGGTCCTCCTTGTGGGGTCTGTATGTGGTGGGCAAGGGTCATGTTTCTGCGACACTTTCTGAGCAGTTGACACTGAGAAATTCTTTTACCTGGTGGCTAGTTTCAGGATAGTCATTGGAAAATTTAGGGCCTCTAAACAGGTTGCAAAATTGACATTGATGCTTTACTTTCTGGAGTAAAAATAATTCTAGAAGATTCTTTTTCAAAAGTGTAGATACATGGAAGCTCTCTGAAATGAGTTTAATTAAAAAGGAATTAGAAGTATCCTTTGGTGTGCTGAGCAGTCTGCCCAATTTTCATTTGTACTCAAACCTACCTAGCTGTGTGACTTGGCCAATCTGCTTTTATTTCTCTGTACCTCAGTGTCCTCATCTATAAAATGAAGATGCTCAGTGTCTACTTCATGGAATTTTGAGGATTAAATGGATTGGTGGCTATGAAGTGTGGGGCACATAGGAAGTACATAGTCAATGCTATGTGTTAGCCCTTCTTCTTTCTTCCTTCTCCTCTTCCTCCTCCTCCTGCCCCACCCCACCCTTCCCCTACCCCTCTTCCCTACCTCTAGGCAATTCTTCTCACCAGACCATGAGAACACAGTGATCTTCTAGCCCAAATACACTCATAGTTTTCCAAAAGAAAAATTCCCTTGGAAACAGAATAACCAAAAGACAGAGAAAGGACTCACATGTAAGATTCTCTTTTAGTCTTGCTTTTTTTCAGCTCTCTCAGTCTCGTGGGCCTAAGAGCCAGTGCTCATTTTCCATGCTTTGGCCAAGCAGGTCAGCCTGGTCTGGGGAGCCACGTCTGGAGGAAGGAGCACTGGTCCTGGAGACTGGTTCTGGTTTTCATTCTGTTTTACCTCTGTGCAGGGTTGTTCAAGTCACCTCCCCGGGACTTGGTTCCCTCCAGTGCAAATGAGAAGTTTGGACTAATTGATCTTTAGGCCTCTTTGCAGTTTGGACATCCTGGGGTTTCAGCCCCCCTGGAACCTGCAAACTGCATGTATAATTAAATATCTCCTGACTGGAAATATCCTCTGAGCTCAGGATGGGCAGTGTCTAAGATTCGGGATGTCAGTGCATTTCAGCCCCATTAATGCCTGTGTTTAGGATGGGAGCTTCATCTGCCCCAGAGCAGTGGCCCTCATCACCACCAGGGGTCTGTAATGACTGTGGGCCATTATCCTTTCCTCTCCTGACCCTGACCCTGACTTCTTGGGACTTCCCCTTAGGAAAAAATCATGAAGTTTTCAGATGAAGGAGCTGTCCTATGACAAGCAAGGCCATAGAGCCTTGTGACTTGGCAGAGCAGGCACAGTCAGTCGGGTAGGGTGTCACTGAAGAAAGTAAATCCATCATCTCCCCTTATTACCATGTAAATGAATTCATCATGGTGGTGGGTGGGGTGGTGGTACAAGAACAGGGAGGCCTCCTGGAGTCCCAAGGGCTTCAACTTTTTCAATTTGCTGGGAGAGCTACAAATAGGAAGACAGCCCATGACCACACCTGTGGTTGAGGGTAGCACCAGGGGAGTGTGGCATGCCCTCGGGGTGTCATCATCATTGCCATCTTAGCACTAAGTGTTTCAGTGGACTCAGTCTTTCCAGCAGTGTCCTGAGAAGAGTGTCCTAAGTATGGGATGGGGCAGGGTGGGCACTGGAGAACAGGAAGGGTTTTTTTTTTTTTTTGAGATGGAGTTTCCCTCTGTCACCCAGGCTTGGAGTGCAGTGGTGTGATCTCTGCTCACTGCATCCTCTGCCTCCTGAGTTCAAGTGATTCTCCTGCCTCAGCCTCACAAGTAGCTGGGACTACCAGTGCATACCACCAGGCTTGGCTAATTTTGGTGTTTTTAGTAGAGACGGGGTTTCACTATATTGGTTCGGCTGGTCTTGAACTCCTGATCTCAGGTGATCTACCTGCCTCAGTCTCCCAAAGTGCTGGTATTACAGGCATAAGCCACTGTACCCAGCCAGGGAGGGGTGATTTTGGAGCAGAAATAGCATAGAGGGTAGAAAAACCATAAGGGCAATGGATGTCTGCCAAGGGGAGATGCTGTCAGTAGGAGCTGATGCAGCGGCAGGAAAAGATGGGCATTTTGCTAAGACGGCTGTTTCTACATTGAAGTAATCAATGCCTGTGATTAGGCCTGAAGGAGTATTTTCTGGGAGTGCTGGAGCTGCTCTTGTCCCTGGAGATCAGGGGCCCTGGAGCAGGTTGGTTCATGGTGGCCAGTCTTGCACTCTCACACTCTGTCTTCCAGCCCTGGCTCATGGATCTCCACCTGCCCACACCACCCCCTTCCTAACCCAGTTCAGATCATAGCTTTAGCTTGTAAGTTTGCTCAGAGACAGTTTGATTTCATTTCTTCTTACAGCCAAGAAACCTGAGGTCCAGAGATGTGAATAGAGGTGGCCAATGTCACACAGCAGGGCAGGACTGCAACCCACATCTGTGACCTCTGATTCAGTGCCAAAGGGAGAGAAGGGGGAGGGGATTCACATTTATTTAGAGCTTTTCTGTCCTCAGCAGAGAGAGCTCTAGTTACTTGTACTGTCAGCTATTTCATTCCATTTTACTCTGTGAGGTAGGTATTATCACCACTTTAAAGATGAGGGAGTTGAGATGTTGAAGAGGCAAATTAATTTGTGCTGACTAATTGTGAACCCTCATCAGATTCCAAGCCCCATCTTTTGGACCTTCACACTCACATTCTTTCCTCTGTGCCTTGTAATACAAATGTCCAGTATTTCCATTACTCATGCAGCTGATGAATGAAACCAACAAGCTTGATCCTAGCTCTTCTCCCATCAAAACATGGCTGATCTATGCTCCATTCATTTTACATCCTTGGGAGGTCATGAGTTTTAACCAAATTATTTGCTTTACACAGTATAGTACCAAAGTGAAATTTTGTCTTTGTCCCTTCCAGGTATCCTAAGCAAGGAGTGTCTTTTGTCCCCAGGAGATACTTGTCAGTATTTTTGGCTGTATAATGATTGTGTGGTGGTACTGGCAATGAATGCCCTGGGACTAAGGAGGCTTGCAACACTCTGTACAGTCCTATACAATGAAAAAATTTCCTAATCAGAATATCAGTTGCACCTTCTCTGAAAAACAGGGCACTTCTTTAAAATGTGTCTTCCCAAAGATTGCATTTCATCGCAGAAACTTGGGCCAGAGGTAAGCCCTCTGGCTTTTGGTCTGGAGAGCCTTGCTGCCATCAGACATAGCAGATGACTGCATAGACTACAGAGAAGTCTGGCCCTGCTTAAATGTGTCCTGTATAACATTACTAAGTTCTCTAAACCTCATTTCCCTATGTGTAAATGGGGGTAATTTCCCTATGGGGATAATTATAGCATCTGCCATACAAGGATTGTAGTATTATTTTAAAAAATCACTACATGTGGAGGGCTTACAACAGTACCTGATATAATTAATCAATAGATGTTAGCTTCAATCTTACATATAATGTACTATGCTATAAAGAATCATTAGGACTTCTTTGTAAGATGCTAAACTATGTGTAGTAACACTTTGAAATTCCCAGCCAGGTGTGGTAGCTCATACCTGTAATCTCAGCACTTTGGGAGACTGAGAAGGACACATCATTTGAGGTCAGAAGTTTGAGATCAGCCTGGCCAACATAGTGAAAACTTGCTTCTATTAAAAATACAAAAACAAAAACAAAAATGCTGGGCATGGTGGTATATGCCTATAATCTTAGCCTACTCAGGAGGCTGAGGCAGTAGAAGTACTTGAACCTGGGAGATGGAGGCTGCAGTGACCTGAGATTGCATCACTGCACTCCAGTCTGGGCGAGAGTAAGACTCTGTCTCAAGAAAAAACAAAAACAAAAACAAAACCCAAAAACAAAAAGACTTTAAAATTCCCATTGTTTACTTAAATCTGAAATAAAAGAACCCCCAATATTAGTATTCTTAAAATATCCACCAGCTGTTGGAGAATAAGAGTTCCAGTAGAAGTTGAAGGGTTGTGACTATATCAAATCAAAAAAGCAGATACACCTATGAACATTTTCCCAGGCTTGAGTGATGCCTCTGGGACTGAGTTGCCTCTTGTTATCTGGATCCTGAGATGGACAGTGATGTCCCTGAGGTAATCTATCTGCATTCATGTCACTTTGTATGGCTAGGAATAACCAGGAAATACTGGAGTGAGGATTCACAATGGCTCTTTATATTTTCCCAAGGAGGAGGAGGAGAAAGAGGAGAAGGAGGGGGATGGTTATAGTGGTTCTTACAAATCCCTCAGCTGGATGACTGGATTTAGGGCTAGGCATTTGTGCTTTCAAGAGCCAGGTCATTCTAAAGGAATGTGAGAAGTTCATCTTTGAGGATGGAGATTAAACAGTGGGAAAGTAGATAAGTGATCTGGGGGGTCTGTTGGCTAATGGCTAGCTAGAAGTTAACATTTCACCAGCTCCCACTGAGAAGGTAATGACCAGGCTACAGACATGGAGTTTTATTTATGAGAAGAGAGTGGCAAGTGAGGGAAGATGAATTTGTCATCCCTGCCCATGCCACCCCTCCAGACACACCTGTTTTTTTCTTAAACAGCTCCTTGTTTAACATTCTTACAAAAGGCACAATAATGTTGGAGGATCAATGTAGCATACCCTGTGTGATAAGAAGTACTAAATGTCAATGTACTGATATTTTCAATATCATTCAGTCTACTAAAGGCCTGTTGAGTCCTGGAAGCTGTACTAAAGCCTATGGAAGATGCAAAGAACAAGGAGTGAGCCTTGGCCTCAAGGGATTTACAATATATTAAAACACCTAAGACACCAAATAGGAGTGCTTTTCAAAGAGTGGTTCTTAGAATCACAGGTCTGTTACAAAGGGTGATTATTAAGATCCAAAGCAGATGGGACCCAGGAATCTGCATTTAAAATAAACCCTCTAGGTAATTCTAATCTACACTGTGGTTTGAGTAGCATTGGTCTGGAATAAATGTAGGCTCTAAGCCTGGGGTATAAAGGCTTCAATTCTGTGTTGTACAAGCAGTGTAGCAATATCTTATGGAAGAGTGTCAAGGGATATTTGAAAGAAGTGTGCAGCCTCTAGTCCTCAAGATGAGAAATATGTGGCAGGTGTGTTTGCAGAGTAGGGGAATTAGCATTGGGAGGTAAAGAATAGCATGACCTTCATGGTGACCAGTGGAATAAATATATATAATCCCAATGTTTATGGAACGTCTGGTTGAGTTACGGATGTATTCATCATTAGGGTTTAATCCTAATGCTTTTTAGTATGCTGTCAGATCAGGAGGAAAATCCAGAGGTTTGCTTCTCCACAAATATTTATCAATGGATGTTTTAGGAATTAAAACATGCCAGGAAATAGGGCCCAAGTACACAAGTGCCTGTCTTTGTGTGGTTAGGTTGTATAGATTGGGATATTTACTGGATAGAATAGTTGGTGACCTGTATTTATTTGGGATGTTCCTGTTTGTGATATTGAAGGCTAATTCCTGGGGGAAGAAACTGTGAAAAAGCCTTAAATTTGGAAAGAAGGATGTATAGAGGGCCAGTGAGTAGAGAGAGGAATAAATGTGTTGGGAGCAGGAGGCAGCTGGGGAAGCTCGGCAGTTGGTCTATTCCCTGGCTGTCTCCCTGGGGGAGTTCCTGTGGCAGAATCTGGGGCATGTTGTCCAGCCTGGGATCAAGAGGCTGGGCAGGAGGTGTAGAAGCATAAAGGCTAGAAGTGGACCTGTGACCCAGCAGAATAGTCCCACTTTCTGTGACTAAGGAAGCTCAGAGAATGCTCAGTTTAAGCCTGGAGTGGAAGTAGATGAACTTGCTGGAAAGGAGCATGATTCTTGGGGGCCGCTGGTGCAGAATGGAAATGCAAGCACATGGAAGGAAAGTGGTTCATGCTGAAAGCCGGAGGAAGCTGGTTCATGCAATTCACTTAATTGCAGAGAACAGTGTCTCTTAGCCAAAGACCTTGAACCCTGAGATGTTCCTCTGCTGCTTTTACATGACTAGCCATGGGGAAAAGGAGAAATAGAGTCCTAGGCTGGGACAGTGATAGACTGGGGTAGAAGTCTTTGGACAAATCCTTTTATTATTCTTTAGGTAGTAATGGGCCATGAGTTGAGGAGTCAATAGCAAGAACCCAGTAAGGGAAGACTTTGGTATGCATTTGGGATTCTGTCTTAGGGATTTTTTAAATCCTGAGATGAGGGAGCAGACTAGTGTGAAGGCATGATTGATCCTGTGAACTGACCTGTTTACTCTGTTCCTGGGACAGTTGTAAATTGCACACTATCCTGGCTTGAAAACAAAGGACACCAATTTTGCCCCTTTCCTGGCCCCTGACTGGACACTTTGGCTCAAGGTGCACTACACTATTTTTTAGCAGCTACTCCAGGCTGTTCTTTTTGTTACTGTAATAACTAGTTAAAGGTTGTGAAGCATGTTCTCTGACCTTCATTATAACTCTTGATCCATCTGCAGGCCACTGGGTAACCTCATCCTCCTGGTCCTCAGTTTCTTTTTGGCCCCAAGCAAGTGGTGAGGGGATGCCAGGCTCCATCATGCCAGGGGTTCAATTTTGCATGGTGAGTAAACAAGCAGAGAAGGCTTAGAAGAGTCCCTTTTCCAGAAATATCCCACAAGGCTGTTTTGAAGCAAGGCTGGGGCCCCAGAAAGCTGTACCTTAGCTCCACAGTGGCAGCATCCCCTGTAGGAACCCCTCTGATCCTTTGTGACACTCTTGTTCATAGTCCTGTGAAATGGTGCTCTGTGGAAGACTCCAGTCTGCTAGGAGATCTTCCTTATTCTCAGCATGGAGAGGGGGAAAACATGAGGTAAAGAACCCAATTTATTTTTCAACAACACAAGACACTAGTGCATACTCTTCCAAGTAAGTGAGTGTTAGCCCTTTCAAAGTAGCTCCAAAGTGGAGTGAAAGTCCCCTTGGCCCTCTGTCATATTCTCTGAGGACAAATTTTTATGCTTGGAAGGTAAACTGATTTCCAAAGACCATCCACAGACCTTAGGAGTCAGGTTTAGTGAATAAAGTAGGCTTAATTGTAATATCCTAATATTCTTTCCTTCATATAAAATGGCCCTGAGGACAATGACAAAAAGAATTCCAAAATAATTTAAAAAATGTCAGTCCAGTTGAAATCATTCTTCAAGATGAATATTTTCATGACAATGTTATAAGCCTCTTAGGTTTAAAAAATAGATTAGCCACATTACTATTTCTCTCATATGTAATTCATATGCTTACTACTATTTACCAACAAATACTAAATTTATAGTTCTCAATGAGAATTTTTGTTTGTCCGAAACACACTCTGTCCCTGTTTATAAGGTTTGTTACACAAATAAGGTGATTATAAAGACTGGCTTTGAGCAAACAAAAATGCAGTAAGATTTTACTAGAATGAATGCTTTGGTTAGCACAATTTTGATGAACTAACAATTTTCTTTACTACATGTCAATAGAGTGAGAAGATTTAAAACAAGCACAATATACATTAGCTGGGACACACTATTAGTGACAAATATGAGGAGAGAGGACCTACTTGAACAGGCTCAAACTTAACTTAAAAATTATTTCTCCCTGTAATGGACCTTTTAGTTGCCTGAGCAATTGAGTGCTTTAGACAACCCCCATACATATCAAGGACATTCTAAATTTTTCATTGGCATTTGGAAATTTCAAATTAAGGATGTCTGCCCTTGCTCAAGTTACACACTCTTCAACTTGAGCAGTTCAGCAGAATTCAAAAGATAAGATGTGAATGAGTCTATCTATTCGTGTCATCACACTTTGCTAAATTGCCAGGCTATTTGATGAAATGACAGCTCAGTTCTCACTAAACTGCAAGTGGGTTTGGCAGATCTTTAGCTGGAAACCACTGAGGAGCTCTCTTATGTTTTAAAATATTCTAAAAGTTTAGAAGCTCTGAGACCCCTTTAAATCTCTGTTTTGAGAGACTCATTGATTCATAGTAAAACATGAATGTGAGAGATGAACCTGTGGCATCATAACCAAGGGCTACTGGCGTTCTGGAAACTTGCTCAGAAGGTAATCAACATAGAACAAGAGACATAGTCTTAGTTTTTGCAGTAGTCAATCAAGCAAAGGGGAACACATTCTCCTCAAAGACACATAAGTCATTTTGGTTTTTTCTGTATTAACTTGAAACTTCAAATGAACTTATAAATAAGAAGGGAAAATATTGCTAGATGGGTTGTATTCAATAGTTATTTTTAAATAAAATAAAAAATTATGGCTGAATCTATTGCCTAAAAATTGTACAGTAAAATATGTAAATAGTGTGTATCATTAAAGCCTTGTCCTAGAAATATGAATAAATGACTTAGAGTCCAAATTCTTCTTTAAGAGTTCCATTTAATTCATCAAATTACTTCATCTTGAGATAGGTTTTGCAGTTAAATATTCCTCATTTGAATGCTTACTCAGAAGAGATTATTATAGATTATATGGGATCTCAGCGTATTTACAAATAATGAATGTTACTGAAAATATTCTGTCATAGAGAGACATGCATGTGTATGTCCATCACAGCACTATTCACAATAGCAAAGACATGGAATCAACCTAAATGGCAATGATAGACTGGATAAAGAAAATGTGGTATGAAAACACCATGAAGTACTATGCAACCATGAAAAAAGATAATGTCCTTTGAAGAAACATGGATGGAGCTCAAGGCCATTATCTTTAGCAAACTAATGCAGGAACAGGAAACCAAATACCACATATTCTCACTTATAAGTGGAAACTAAATCATGAAACCACATGAATTCATAGAGGGGAACAGCACACACTGGGCCTTACTGGAGGGTGGAGGGTGGGAGAGGGAAGAGGATCAGAAAAAATAACTAATGGGTACTTAGCTTAGTACTGGAAAAAATAACTAATGGGTACTTGGCTTAATTTGTTGTACAAATATTTTGTATAACAAACTTCCATGATGCAAGTTTACCTATATAACAAACCTGCACATGTACCCCTGAACTTGAAAGTTAAAAAAGGACATATTATACAAACGATGTCAAAAAAAGTTTTGAAACAAAAGTCACTCATGATCCCACTACACCAGCATATTTTTTTTCATTTTTATGTATTATCTTCCAATTATTATTCATGTACATTCATATTCATATGTGCTTGTAATCATTATATGCACCATTTTTATAGTCTACATTTTCATTTAGGATATCTGTGATGGTTATTGACTATATTATATACAATATTAAAAAATACAAGAAAAATAAACAGGAAGTTTAAAACTCATAAGATGTATTAAGCACACATTGCTGTGTAAGCAAGTAGCTCATGTGCTACAGGCAGAACTCACTAGCTGTGTTAGGCATGCAGATCATGAGGAAGCAATGTGGGCAGAATTTATAAAATATGTTAAGCATAGGTCGTGGGTAACCTGAACAACATGTTAAAAATGGAGTGGAGGCCGGGCGCGGTGGCTCAAGCCTGTAATCCCAGCACTTTGGGAGGCCGAGGTGGGCAGATCACGAGGTCAAGAGATCAAGACCATCCAGGTCAACATGGTGAAACCCCATCTCTACTAAAGATACAAAAAATTAGCTGGGCATGGTGGCGCGTGCCTGTAATCCCAGCTACTCAGGAGGCTGAGGCAGGAGAATTGCCTGAACCCAGGAGGCAGAGGTTGCGGTGAGCCGAGATTGCGCCATTGCACTCCAGCCTGGGTAACAAGAGCGAAAATCTGTCTCAAAAAAAAAAAAAAAGAATGGAGTGGAATAGATAATGGAACAAATAAGATGAATACTTTTAGATAAAGAAGGAGCAGAAAGATTAAGTCATACAATTGGATCACTTCCATTTCTGTTGAAACAGAATGGGTTTCAGAATAGGGATGACATAGTTGTCCTCCCGAAATTGGCACCCAATAGGAACATCCATTATAGCCACTATGGGCCCATGTGTGCTTGGCCCCCAAAATGCTAATAAAAATCTACAGTTGCTCAGCAGGCTGTCTGGCAAGTTACAGATATGACCAGCTGTACCTGCCCTCAGATCTCTGTGGAGTATGAGCACATCTTAGTGCCAAGCGTATTCCATTTGCTGAGCCTCTTTGCTCAAACCTTATTTTGGGTCCTTATAACCACATTGGTAGCAGAGAGGACTCATGTGTGGAGAAAGAAACGAGGCCTATGAACAATTGTGTAAGTAGGAATTAGGCAGTGTGGTCCCCCAATTGGCTTATATTTACCTTACCCTGAGTGTGTTAATGAACCCATCTGGTTCCCCTTACATCTGGCCATGTGTTTTAAATACATGTAATACATTGTGCAATATGAGCATACTATTGCAAATATGTGAGTCTGTGAGTCTTTCTATTCCATGACTCTGGGATAGCCTGCCTGGTAGTGTACTTTGAGCCCACCATATGACAAGGGCTAGCAAAGGAGCTGGGTAACTGAAGGGAGGAGAGAGTTAGGGTTTTAAACCAGGCATAAGGGTATAAGTCAATTGAATAACATGAGACTGTACCTGGCACTCATCTGAGGCCATTTGTGCCAAAGACCCTTGGGTGTGCAAGCCAAAAACCACCAACTAACCAGCTGTTTGTTTTCCCATAACAGAGAAAGCCCAAGAGAAGGGAAATAGGGAAGAACGGTGTCCTAGGAGCTCTATATTTAAAAAACAAAATGCTTCCATTAAATTAATGAAAGAATTGTAATAAGCTCTGATGATGGTTTGAATTTCTGTGGAATCTGTGGTGATATCCCCTTTATCATTTTTTTATTGCATCTATTTGGTTATTCTCTCTTTTCTTTTTTATTAATCTGGCTAGTGGTCTATTTTGTTGATCTTTTTGAAAAACCAGCTCCTGGATTTATTGATTTCTTGAAGGGTTTTTCGTGTCTCTATCTCCTTCAGTTCTGCTTTGATCTTAGTTATTTCTTGTCTTCTGCTAGGTTTTGAGTTTTTTTGATCTTGCTCCTCTAGCTCTTTCAATTTTGACTGTAGGGTGTTGATTTTAGATCTCTCCTTGCTTCTCATGTGGGCATTTATTGCTGTATATTTTCCTCTAGAGACTGCTTTAAATGTGTCCCAGAGATTCTGGTATGTTGTGTCTTCTTTCTCGTTGGTTTTGAACAACATCTTTATTTCTGCCTTCATTTCATTGTTTGTCCAATCAACATTCAAGAGCCAGTTGTTCAGTTTCCATGAAGTGTGCTGTTCTAAGTTGGTTTCTGAATTCTGAGTTCTAACTTGATTGCACTGTGGTCAGAGAGACTGTTTGTTATGATTTCCATTCTTTTGCATTTGCTGAGGAATGATTTACTTCCAATTATGTGGTTAATTTTAGAGTAGGTGTGATGTGGTGTTGAGAAGAATGTATATTCTGTGGATTTGGAGTGGAGAGTTCTGTAAATGTCTATCAGGTTTGCTTGGTCCCAGTCTGAGTTCAAGTCCTGGATATCCTTGTTAATTTTCTGTCTCATTGATCTGTCTATTATTGACAGTGGCATGTTAAAGTCTCCCACTATTATTGTGTGGGAGTCTAAGTCTCTTTGTAAGTCATTAAGAACTTGCCTTATGTATCTGGGTGCTTCTGTATTGGGTGTGTATATATTTAGGATCATTAGCTCTTCTTGTTGCATTGATCCTTTTACCATTATGTAATGTCCTTCTTTGTTTCTTTTGATCTTTGTTGGTTTAAAGTCTATTTTATCAGAGATGAGAATTGCAACTTCTGCTTTTCTTTGCTCTCCATTTTCTTGATAAATCTTCCTCCATTCCTTTATTTTGAGCCTTTGTGTATTCTTGCATGTGAGATGGGTTTCCTGGATACAGCACACTGATGGGTTTCGGTTTTTATCCAATTTGCCAGTCTATGTCTTTTGATTGGGGCATTTAGCCCATTTACATTTAGGGTTAATATTGTTATGTGTGAATTTGATCCTGCCATTTTGATGCTAGCTGGCTGTTTTGCCCATTAGTTGATGCAGTTTCTTCATTGTGTTGATGCTCTTTACCATTTGACTTGTTTAAGTCATTGAACATATTTCAGAATAGACCATGTAAACCAAGTGTCATTTTCTGGTTATAATAAACTAGGATAGATTAAACATTTGAAATTATCTCCTAATCAGGTATTCATACTCTAGGGCTAGGAAGTGAGCATTTGAAAGACCATAATTTGGAATTCACACCCAGAGGCTATTACTATAAGCAGACTTTAACTAGGCCCATCTAGCTCTGCCTTAGAGAATTTGTTAATCGTTATAAGGGATGCTAGACTTTTTTTTATTGGGGAGCTGAATGACATTCCATTTATGTGCATTGAATAGAAATGTTCAATTGCATGAACAGAAAACAAGACTTTGTTGAGTCCAAAAGCCTAATAACCTTTAAAGTGGCATACTTGGTTTAGAGCTTCAGTCTAGTCCAGTGTTCCGTCACTTAATAGGCACTTCTGTCACCTAATCCAAATAGAATATTAGCTGAACCTTGTCACTAGAATATGGCCATGTCTACCTCAGGTAAAATTTTCATGGAAAGTGCTTGTTGACATGCTTAAAGGATAGAGAAGCAGGACCTCATCTATTAAAAGATCAGACTTTTGGCCTGTTTGTTAATAAATGTTTACATGTGTGCTGAAAGGTAGCTTGATACTTGTTGTTATTATAACATATTGTCAAGAACTGTGAATGGTCTGAGACTTAGCCCTACTTACAAGTTGACAAGGTGGCTTGCCCTAGTTTCATGGATGTTGGTAGAAGACATGAGACTCTTGAGTCAGAGATAAAGGACAGTTTATTCCTCACAGTGAAAGCAGTAGCCAGAGTATTAGCATTTTTGCACCAGTTCCTCGAGCCTCGATCCCTACAGTGTGATGGGAGAGCCAGATGACACCTATACATGGAGTGGATTATGTCACAGAAGATGATCCCTTCATTTAGGGAAACTGGATATCATATATCTCATACTGGGAAGTAAAGTCTGGAGAGAGACACTCTGTCTTCCAAGACAATTCACTATACAAACATTCTTGAAAAGGTGGTCCAGAACAAAGGCAGTCAGTGCCTTGCTAGCAAGACATGCAGAAAGTGAGGGAATCATGGAGAATTGTCTGTCTTAGTCCATTTTCTTTTGCTTATAACAGATTACCTGAAACTGGGTAATTTATAAGAAATGAAATTTATTTCTTACTGTTCTGGAGGCTTGGAAGTCCAAGGTCAAGGAGGCACATCTGGCAAGAGCCTTCTTGCTGGTGGGGACTCTGCAGAGTCCTGAGGTGGTGCAGGGCATCACATAGTGAGGGGGCTGAGCATCTTTGTTCAGGTCTCTCTTCCTCTTCTTACAAAGCCATCAGTCCCACTCCCATGATAGCCTATTTACCCAATAATCCATGAATAGATTCATCCACTCATGAAGGCAGGGCTCTCATGACCCAGTCACCTCTTAAGGCCCCACTTCTTAAAACTGCCACATTGGGGAATACATTTCAACCTAAGTTTTGCAGGGGACAAATATGCAAACCATAGCCCAACATATAGGCTCTAGGAATGAGGTGTGAGGGAGGGGTCCTGTTGTCTTCACCATCTCGAATCCCTGGAGGCAACCAATCTTCACCAAAAAGGATATTAAAATTGCGAACAGCTAAATTGTTCCAGCCCTTCTGAGTGAAGCCAGCTGAAATCTCTCAGCAGAAGTGGTGGGAAGTCCCTGACTGGGAACATTCTCTTTGGTACCCCACTTCAACCCAGTTTTAGAATCCCACCCCTTCCAGTGCAGCAAATGGCTGTGAGGAGACTCCAGAGTCTGTTAGCCTTCCTTCATATGAGAAAGCTTCAGGGCCCGGGGCAGGCCCTAAGCAGAGCTGCCTTGGTTCCATGGGCTAGGTCATGGGCAAGAAGGCCAGCCCCTAGGGAGTAGACATCCAGGCTCTTTGTGCCAGATTTTCTGGATTCTGTTTGGTAGACTCAGATGCAAACATATGATTATGTCACTGAAAAAGACAAAACGTATGAAAAGAGTCTCAGTAAATAGAGTGCATAGAGAGTGAACAGAAGTGTAAAGTGATGGGTTGGGGAGGTAGGGAAAGAGGTTTCCAGAGAAACTAACAGGCAAAACAAAACCATTTCTTGTCTAATCTTATGTCCCTAGCAAAAGTGCAAATGGAGCTATCTGTATTGCAAAAGATAGCAATCATATTGGTAAGCAGAGGTCAGCATATACTTGTTTTAAGCTTACTTTAGATATCTACCCCCTTAGGGACTGGTTTGGTTTCTTGGAAGAAGCAAGCAGGGCATTTGCCAAAGCTATCAGTTTCTAGATATCCAATACCTGGCATTGGTAGAGCATGAAGGGGAACATTCCATCAGGGCAAGACTAAGATTAAGACACAGAGACCTGATCGAGAAACAGATCAGTGTTAACACACCCAGTCAAGGGGAAATGAAAGGCTTCCCTAGCTTCCCCATTAACTGCAAATCCTTAGGCCAACCAGGGGCAAATGACATAAGGGAGAGGCTCCACAGAACACCATTAAGCAGCTATAAATTGAACCACTAATCTCTGTGATTCAGCTTAAAGAAAAACCAGTTCTCTAGTTGATGCAAATGCTGATAGGCTCTATGCTGGGAAAGTTCTGGTTAGAAGAGTGACCCTCCCTTGGGGGAGCTTCAGGGACTGGTTTGGGGGATGGCAAGTCCCCTGGCAGCACCCAAGCATTTTATTATAATCACAAAGGGGAATGCATGGTACTCCCTTGGAAATGCTTTCCCAGAATTTGCGAGTATTTTCAGCTTCAGCAACTTGATGCCTTTTCTCAGAAGCACCGGATGAGAAAAAGGGATTCTCTTCTGCCATGATAGGGCCCATTCCTTATGTTCAGCCCTAGGGAAGGGATTGGGAGTCTTGTCGAGGGAAATGTGGGTTATCACACATTATCTGCAGGCTCCTGCCCATGGAGCATGGTCTGCCTGGGTCTTAAAACAGATTGCCTTCTTTCCTCTCAGAACTGGGACTGTTTGTGTAAGGGGTTGTTGGATGTGGGACTGCTGCTGGGGCTCCAAAGCTTCTCACAAAGCCCTCTGCCTCTTTGGAGTCAAAAGAAATTAATGGGGTTCCAGACTTGCCTCAGAACATTCTTGGTACATAGTAATACCTAACAATGGTGGCTCACTGTCTATGTTCCAGCTTCTGCTCCAAGTGCTTTATATGTATTCATTCCTTTGAACCTGCAAAAACTCTCTGTTTGGTATTGGACACTGAGGCAAAGAGTTTAGGTCACTTGTTCAAGGTTACCCAGCTTACAGAGGGTAGAACCAGCCTTTGAACCAGGCAGTGAGGTGTTAGCCTGGGATATGCCACTTCTTGTGTTGTGCACCAACTGTTAGTCACTGACTGGTAGGCTGCTATGGTCGGTGGGCCCTCTGCTCTGCAGAGATTGCCCAGCTTACCTGACCACGTGGCTGTCTGCATGGCAGCCACTTCTGTATCCTCTAGGCTGGGCTCTGCCTGCCAGTCTGGATGCTCTGATTCTCTGTCCAGCTGCTTTACTGGACTATTCCTATTATTGCAGCCTCCAGGGCCTGTGTTCTATATCTAGGGCTGGACTCCTTCCAGTGGGGAGAGAGGACAAGCTGTGAGCCTGTCCCTTCTTTGACAGCTGGGTGCTTCCCCACTGTGTCCTCAGCTCAGCTACTGAACCTGCTGCTGGCTCATGAAGCATCAGAACTGCGCTGTGCTGGAGTGGAAATAAGAAGGCTTTGGGGCCTGGTGAAGTGGGATTGAATGCTATCTGTCCCTTGGATCAGCCATGTGAACTTCATGTCACTCATCTTTAAATTGGGGCTTCCCTCAGAAGAAAAAATGACCTAACCTTTATGAAAGCACTTGACTCAGGACTTAGTACACAGTAGGGCTGTCAATACATCTGAGCTCTCCTTCCCTGCCTTCTCTGTGTGAAATATGGCTACTCAAACAAGTGTTAGCCACAGGCCCTAGGAATTTCATGTGTTTGCTTTAGTCCCCCAGGAGAGGAACTGTGAGTGTATGTGGGTTCGATATATGAGTGGGTAGAACTGGGCAGTGTATACACCAGGCCATTAATAATGATGTGGCTCATGTTTGAAAGCCAAAGGTATGTTCATACAAGACCTGAGTATGTTTTTATAGTTCACAAACTATTCATCCACCCCAGCATGACTTTTTTAGTGCCAGTTTTAGAATTTTTATGTTTTCTCTTTTCTCCTTAAAAAAGTGATGTACATTGCAGAGCAGTTTCTGGCCTTGGCATGCTATGAAGTTGGTGTCTGGACATTTTTTTCCTTTTAACTGTTTATTAAGGATGGAGAATCTAGCTTGGAGATATCTTAAATCCTATGAATTTTGTCAAAAATTCAGCTCCAACCACTTTTTGAGCATAAAAAGAAAATAATTGATTTTAAAGTATGTACATAAATTTACACATTGGGATCCCTGCCGAAACCTAGGGAGGAATTACAAGAATGTCAGAACCTGGAGAATTCCCAGGAAGGCCGGGATGAGGTGCTCCCGGGGCCCTCGAGGGAAGGCTGATCTGGGTGGAAGCATGAACCCAGCTTGGTTTAGGGGTCTCCAGGAAGTGAAGGCCCTCAGTGCTGTCTTTGGCAGTCCAGATAAAGGGAAATTTCATTCATAACTAACTTCTATGTGAACCTGAGTAAGCCATGGGAGAAAATTATGACTGGTTTTTTGCCAAAGTGATTTGAATTCCATCCAGTTCTGTTACAATGAAAACTGCTCTTCTTGATTGGCAGGATGATCTTTAACATTCTTGTTACTTGCAGAATCAAAAGCTGCCAAATTCGAGTCCTCTCACTGTGATGTTGGTCACCACTGATGTTCTGTTTTCCAGATAAAAAATAGAAAAATATTTTGAAAAGTGCATAGAGCTATCTATAAACAAGAGGCTGACCTAGGACATACAGCTTTTGACCCCTTGATGGTTTGTTAGTTTATTTATTTATTTCACTCCTGTCCTCTCTAGCCCATTTGACTGCTGCTAATTTAGACATGGAAGCCAGTGTCTTTCCCATTGACAGCCAGCAGGACCAGCTTCATGGGCCTGTTATCTGTGTAGTAACTGAGAGCCCCACCCTTAAAAGCAACCCATACCTGGTTTAATGCTCTGCTGTGGGTATCTTAAAATTCTTAATACTTTTTGAAAAAGGGGCCTTGCATTTTCATTTTTCAATGGGTCCCCAAAATTGAGTAGCTAGTCCTGATGGCCAGACTTACCCCTGTACATTTGTCTGGCTAGGTGGCATTTCCTTTCTTCCTTCCCTCCCTCTTTGGTCCATATATGTCACTTTGGTGCCCCTTAGTTGATGTAGGTAACTGTTTCACTTGTCACAGCCTCTATCTGCTATCTGGGAAGTTTGGCCAACTTGGAGTGGGTGAGTGGGTGGCAGAATGCTGTGATGCTCAGGGATACATGGCATCTCTACAGGGAACCTGTTGTGATTCTCAGAGTGAAGACTAGCAGTGACTGTGTCATCCACAGCCACGAAGATCTGTATGTCCACTTAGGAAGGTGTCAGAGTTGTTGTGGGAATGGAAGTACAGAGGTATTAGTTTGAAAGTAAAAATAAATAGAATGGAATGTTGAGGTGGATGAGACCCCAAAGCTGCAGTGAGTAAAGATCCATCTTGATTAAGTTGCTTGTGCAGACAGGGGCCATGAAACCAGGCCTTTTCTCTTTATTTGTTCATATTGGCATACTCTTATTTTTTTCTTTTTATTTGAGACAGAGTCTCACTCTGTCACCAGGTACCAGGCTGGAGTGCAGTGGTGCAATCTTGGCTCACCACAACCTGTCTCCTGGGTTCAAGCAGTTCTCCTGCCTCAGCTTCCTGAGTAGCTGGGACTACAGGCATGTGCCACCATGCCCAGCTAATTTTTGTATTTTTAGTAGAGACTGGGTTTCACCATGTTGGCCAGGATGGTCTGAATCTCTTGACCTTGTGATCTGCCCACCTTGGCCTCCCAAAGTGCTGGAATTACAGGTGTGAGCCACCATGCCTGGCCACCCTTATTTCTTTAGTGAGGCCCTTGTTGTTCCTTCGTGCTGACATGTAAGTAAAATTGCTCTGGGTGTTAAGATATAACTGTCTGACATGGCTTCTTTAGAAAGGATTTTTGAGTAAAACGTCAGGGCCAGTTTGGATTTCACAATGCCAGGAATCAAATTCCTGATCAGTGTGTGAAGATAGAGCTCTTTGGTCACGTAGTCACACAGAAGTGCAAATGAACATGTAAACAGAACTGGATATCATGGAAATCTGGATCACAGAAAGATGGACAGTCAGGACTGAACTAGGACTGTGCAGTTTGTGGTGCTAGTCAGAGGAGTGACTGGTACAAAATCCAGCCTTCATCTGGGGGATGTGTCTGCCCCAAAGTATTGCCTTTTAAACATCCATGCAAAGGTGCCAGGTGCAGTGGCTCATGCCTATAATCCCAGCAATTTGGGAGTCTGAGGCGGGCAGATCACTTGATGTCAGGAGTTCACGACCAGCCTGGCCAACATGGTGAAACTCCATCTCTACCAAAAAGATACAAAAGTTAGCCAGGCATGGTGGTGCACACTTATAATCCCACCTACTCAGGAGGCTGAGGAGGGAGATTCCCATGAACCCAGGAAGCAGAAGTTACATTGAGCCTAGATCACACCACTGCACTCCAGCCTGGGCAGCAGAGTAAGACCCTGTCTCAAAAAAAACAATATATATATATATATATATATCACACAAAGGCTGACAGCCCTCAGAGATTCTTCATCTTGAATTCTACCGTAGGATTTTTAAAATTTTTTTTTCTGATTTTAAAAGCACAAATTGAACTTTGTATGAAAGCTTGAAAATAAGTGAAAAAGAATAATAAAAAGGTACTCATAATCTCATAGCCCAGGGATGGTCATTGCCTTCTTTTTTTAAAGGATTTTGTAAAGGAGTAACTCCTCTGGGGCATTAAGGGATGACTTTATATACAAATTTTATGTCACATTAGCTTGTAGAAATTCCTCTCCCATGTATGTGAATAGTCTTCAGATATGAGTGTCTTGCAGAAGAGCATCTTGTAAAAATGGTTTTGTGTTTCTGAAACTTGATTGTTATTGGAGTCCATGGAATTTCCTTTTTCATTTCTTCATTGTGGTGGAAGAAGATGTTCATTAGATTTGGTCTGTTTGAAACTGAGAACTTACAAGTAAAAATCCACTTCCTTTTTTTCTTTTTAGGAGGGAAATTATTATTCAAGTGTTCAAATGAAGTTTTAACTGCATATGCCGAGCCTCTTAAGCTAGTGGTCTTCCTGTGTTTGTCAAAGTATACTGTGGCTGGTGATTGCAGAGAGTTTCCTGTGCTACTCCTATTAATGGATCCTGTGGATAAGGATCTCACAGACCTATCTTTGAGTGGCCAGTATAACCGTGTTAGGGGGAGAAGTGATTTTTCATATGGTGTGTTTTTTCCTTCTTTAGTCAAAAAATCATTAAAGCCTTTTGTGTTCCTATGACTTGAAAGGCAAGGGGACTTATAGTTAACTTGAGAGTTAAATTATAACTTCTGCCTTCTGTGTAAATATAAAGATTCCTTTAAAAAAAAATCAATGCCAAGTTGGTTGGGTGAGGGGTCTTTTCTCATACCATCTGCTCTTTCCACTTTCACCTGCTATCCCCTTCAACCTTTAAAGAAAAAGACTTGATGTGTGAATGTGGATGAAAATGACTATTCAGTTTTTGTTTTGTTTTGGAGTTCTAACATTTATTCAATTGAATTCAGCCATCATTTCTGCATGGAGAGACACATACCTGGTGAGGTGGAGGTGGGAGGAGAATGAAATCAGACAGAAGGCCCACAGTGCCTGACCTAGAGGGGTGTTCTCCATCCAGCTGGGTGAATGGAATCTTATTCTAAGACACAAATGATACAAAATTTCCTTAACTCAGGAGCATTTGACAGGGGTGATAATATTAGGGTGCCTACTTCACTTGCAGTTTTTTTCCAAGGGCTAAAACCAAACCAGAGGCCTCTGTTAATGGACCTGGGTCTATTGTGAAATTACCCTGGCTTTGTCGGGGCAGCAAACATGAGATCCTCTCTGTCATTTTGGGAGTTTGGAAGCCATCCCAAGGGCCTTGGTCAGGATGGGCCCAGGAACATCTGGGTTGGTTCTTCCCTCACTCCTTTCACCTGAATTTCCCTAGAACTGTGCAGAATGTTTATAGGCCTATGATTGACACCCCTGGGATGAGATGGGTCTCTTGTCCTAGCCCATGGGTACAAATAGAGAGATCACAGTGACTGGCTGGAGCCAAATCTTCTACTGGGTACCTTGAAACTGCCAGAAAGGATAGATCAGGAGTTCCTGACCATCATTCTAAGTTCTGGTTGCTTTGACCCTTTTGGCTTCTTTGTTCATCTGATGAATGATCACTAAATTGTCACAGAACAGAAGCTAGACCTTCTTTGGAAATATTATTTTGTTTTGCTTAACAGCCCTTTGGAGTGATAGCTTTCCATTTCTGGCGGGAGAAGTGAAACACAGATTAGATAGCTTGCACCCATTTAGATAATATGTAAGGTTCACAGGGAGTTGGTACCTCAGCCTTTTCAGTTAGAGACCTCCATCCTTAGCCTCTGAACTTACAAGCCTTCTGTTAGCTCATAGGTCTTTCTTTACATAATCGATGTGTTTCAGAAATGTTACCTGGGAGGACTGATTTTTGTACAAAGAAATTACATTTTTATAGGCAACAGAGATGCCTTTTCTTTAAAAGAATCAAGTTGTGCATTATTTTCTAAAAAGAGCTGTAAATCTCCATTTTATCCTCTAGGTCAAATCTTTTAAAGTAGGAAATATATATTCATTAACAAGTAGGCTAACAATTATCCATTAAAAATGATAACAATGCATCTGATAATATGTGTCTTTCTAAAAGCAAACCTGAAGAATTCTTTTGAATGGCACGTTCTCATCTTGGAAGAGCGTATTCTTTAAATAGCATTTTTGTTGTAGTTGTTGTCCTCTGCTTTTTTGACAGATGGTTTTGCCACGATTGGTAGTATTTTCCTATCAGGTTCCATTTTCAAATGTTAATCATAAGTCATTCTTCATGACCTCTCCATGCAGCCACCAGAATATAATTATTAAGGGCTGCCTACTTGCACAATGATGGGGAGGGGATCTGAGGGTTACAGATGACCCAGGGTCATGTCCTGGGTCAAAAAAAGATGAAATGTTAGTCTAGCGATCAGCCCCTGGGTCCTGGGAAAGACAGACCTCTGAGAGCAGTGGAAACCAAGAAGGAAGGATGGCTGCATGTGCTCAGGGAAGACAGGCCCCACAGGCTCTCAGAACCCCCTTTGATTTGTTGCCCATTCCACATGATGTTTAGTAATTAACAGAGTTCAATGGCCAGAGTCTACACAAACAAATCACGGCCTGGAAAACCCTGTGTGCTGATGACATATTTTGTCTTTACAGCATGTAGAGGAAGGAGCCAGCTTTGAAATTCTAATGCATTGTCTTTGTGAGCTTGCAGCAAATCAGAGAGGCTGAGTTGGGGATTCAGACAATCAGGCCCTGTTCTGGCCAAATTAGAAGGCATTCCCACTCTGTGGCTTGTGATTTTCCTGCTCTGTCTTCCTCCAGGCATTAGGAAGCTGTTGTGAACTTTAGTGAAATGTGAGAGGTTTAAATATTAATATTTCTGAACCCCTCAGGGTAGACTCAACCACCTGCTTCCCCTGTAGCAGCTGCCCTGAACAGTTTTCACTGGAGAGACACCATTTTTCTCTTTAAACAAAATATTTTATCAAAGTTGGTTTTTAATTGAGCCAGGACACCTTCATGTTCACTGACAAGATTTATCTCTGCCATTTGGAGGGGAAGAGAAATCTCAGAACTTCATCATTTACTTGCTCTTTCCTCCCCCACTCTGTCAATGGAAGTACCGCATCAAACAGGAATACGTTGGCAGGCTGGGAGTTAGCAGCACAAAAGACAAAAGCTTAAATCTCATTTCTGTTGGGACAGAAACAGGAAAAATGCTAAGGAAGGGCTGAGCCCGTTGAGTTCCCTGTAAAATAATCCCTGGAGTGAAAACAGCAGCTTCTTCTTCTTCTTCTTCTTTTTTTTTTTGAACATGTGCTTCTTATAAATATAGTCCAGGATGATCAACTGTGTATACAACAAAGCATGCTTAGAAAATGTGGTTGGTAGTATTTTTCTGTGAATGTATTTCAGCTATTTTCATTTTGAAATAATTCATTTCCTGCATGTATGGAGGAAGGTTCTTTTACAATTATTCAAATACATTTTTCTTTGCAGACATTGAATTGTTTACTCAATGTTAATGGTTACTTACAAATATTTACTGAATTTATCTGTAAACACTCCTCTAAATTAGACCAGAAGATTCAAAACTCTAACTCCCCTTTGGTATCCAGCCTTTTAAGGTAATCTCTTTGCTGGTATCTGTACAATTAACTGAGAGCATTTTAATAACAGGGAATAATAATTGCTGTTTGCTTATCATTGAGAGGAATTCCCCATTTGTGAATTTACTTTTAGGAAGACTAGATTGTTGTGTAGCACACGGTGATGCTGATAAGGGCTTTAATTACTGTGAGAGATTTTGATGGACAGGGAACAGGAATTTGCAGTGTTTTTGCTCATATTTTGTGGAGAATTGAGAAACTTAAGTTCCTGTAATTGCTGAAAATGTGGGAACTGCTAGAGTAAAAGGTGTTTATATAGATAGCCATAAATCTCATAAATCTACAAATTTGTTTATGTGTGCAACAAAGTGTGCAGAGATGAACAAAGGATCAGGTGGATCCTTTGTAAGGATCAACCTTACATTTTTTTCTACTCTTTTCAGAGATAAGGTTTTGTCACAGGCATAAATTAATTCCTCTACAGATTTTTCTTTTGTAGAACTCTATTTTAATAGAATGCCATTTTCTTATACATTTTTGTTAGGAAAAAAGACATAATGAGTTCCATATATTAATTTAAATTTTAATTGCAATGTGAAAGAACAATACCTGATTCTACTTTAACATTTACACCGAGGTGATAATGTTCATGTTTTGAATAACTTAATGCCTTTGTTAATTAAGTTTTGGGGATCAAGAACTATATCAAATAAGAATATATATGCATAAATGTATGTGTGATTCTAGAACTGCAATTAATGGAATGGAAACATATTAAAACTATGTCTACATTACTGAAAATATTCATCAGTTTAAACTGAAATTCAAGAGGTTCTTTGGATTCTTTATTTGAGAAAGTAGATGCAACTCATATAGCTGCAGAATGTCAAAGGTAGGAGACTTAAGAGTTCAATAGCCTGCTCATATTAATTCATTCATTTCTACAATCCTTCAACAAATGAAGGCCCATTATGTGCTCAGTGCTGGCATCTCCATGGTGAGCAAATTAGACCAGCTCCCTCTCTCCAGAGGTGGATGTTGGGAAAAAGTGACATGGTCAGGCCTGGTGCAGTGGCTCATGCCTGTAATCCCAGCACTTTGGGAGTCTGAGACAGGTAGATCACCTGGGGTCAGGAGTTCAAGACCAGCCTAATCAACATGGAGAAACCCCATCTCTATGAAAAATACAAAAAAAAAATAGCCAGGTGTGGTGGCACATGCCTGTTATCCCAGCTACTCAAGAGGCTGAGGCAGGAGAATCGCTTGAACCCAGAAGGTGGAGGTTGCAGGGAGCCGAGATCATGCCATTGTACTCCAGCCTGGGCAACAAGAGCAAAACTCTGTCTCAAAAACAAAACAAAACAAAACAAAACAAACAACAAAAAAGTGACATGATCAGATTTGCATTTTGAAAAGTTCAGCCTCATTTACTTTTAAGTTTTATAGTTAATTATATAATTCAGGTGAACTACTGGAATCAAACCTTTTAATTCTAGGAAAATTTAAAGAGTGTCATGTATTCAGTGATGGACCATCGGTTTCTGAGAAACTTTCTAATATTACAATGGTTTATAATATTGTTGTGTGTTGCTGAAGTTAGAAACGAACAACACTGTAGATACTTCCCCACTGACCCACATTCTTTTTCTGCTTAAGAATTCACCAAGAGGTGAATTTAATCTTTAATTTGGGACCCCATTTCTCTTTGGTAGCTGAAAATTTAATCATTCATGCTCAAGGGAAACCATCCACATAGTGATGACCCAGTCATTTCCTGCCTAGATTTAGTCATTTGCAGGGCTCTGCTCTTCTCCCCTTCTTAGAAGCGGCATCTAAGTTCACAGATGGGGAGGGTTGGTGGCACTTGCAGAATGGGTTTGGGGAATCCTCTGGCCCTCTGGCCCAGGGTTGGAACTCTGCAAGGTGTTTTTGGCCCTATGGTTTTTAAAGGCTATTGGCCTCAATCCGTCTGGATTCTGCCTCTAGGTGCACATGGTCTGTCTTAGTCTGTTGGGGCTACTATAAGTAAGCACCCAAAGAGGATGGTGTGTAGACAACAGAAATTTATTTCTCAAAATTCTAGAAGCTGGGAAGTCTAAGACCAAAGTGCTAGCAAATTTGATATCCAGGGAGGGCCCTTTTCCTGGTTCATAGACTGTGACTTCCTGCTGTGTCCTCCTCACATGGCAGAAGAAAGAGGAGGTCTCTCTTGGGTCTTTTTTTGTTTTGAGACAGAGTCTTGCTGTTGTCACCCAGGCTGGAGTGTGGTGGCATGATCTTGGCTCACTGCAACCTCCACCTCCTGGGTTCAAGCAATTCTCCTGCCTCAGTCTCCCAAGTAGCTGGGATTACAGGCACCTGCCACCATGCCTGGCTAATTTTGTATTTTTAGTGGAGATGGGGTTTCACCACATTGGCTAGGTTGATCTTAAACTCCTGACCTGAGGTGTTCTGCCTGCCTTAGCTTCCCAAAGTGCTGAGATTACAGGCATGAGCCACCACACCCAGCCTTGGGTCTTTTATTTTTATTTTTTATTTTTATAAGGGATGTAATCCCAGTCATGAGAGCTCTATTCTCATGACTCAATTGCCTCTCAGAGGTTTTACCTTCTAATTCCATTACTTTGGGGTTAGGATTTCAACATAGAAATTTTGAGGCAATACAACAATCAGATCATAGCATCACCTCCACTTACCAGACCCCACATTCTGCATTCATCTCATTCCAGTCAGGAGACCCCTTCACCACTGTGGCCCTTGCTCTGGCTTTTATAATTTGGTCATGGGGAGAAGGACTCTCCACAGACACCTGACTGACTCTCCCTGCTTCTCCCCACAGGATCCTGGGGATGAACTTACTGTATTGGCTGCACCACTCTAGGATGCCAGGACCTCCTCACTGAAGTTACATGGGGTAGGGAATGGGGGGCAGGGCATTGGGAGTAGAGCAAGTAACACTACTGCTTTCCTGTTTCATTCTCAACACTACTCCCACTCAGAAAGATTTGTAATCTCTCTCCCCAGTGGAGAGAAAATGTTTTTCTAAACCATTATTCATGGATAAGCTTTATACAGCAAGCAATTCCTTCAGGGCTTGGCTCTTGGTATTCAAATCCAAGCTTTTAGACCTCAGAAAAACTTTTATCTGTTAAAGGCTTTTGCAAATCAGAGGGTCTTGGTTTTCAAGATTAGTGTCTCTATGATGATTTAAAAAAATTATTATTTGGAAATGTGGTTGCTTTATCTGTTCTCATTCTTTTGCCATCTTCTTGGCTATAAACTGCAGCCTCAAAGTACAGTTTTAATGGAGGAAAAATGGGAGGCAGGGGTTGTAGGGAAGGCTGAAAGAGAAGGTAAAAGAATAGGGTGGTGATTAGAAAAATGTACTGGCCAGGTGCAGTGGCTCACACCTGTAATCTCAGCACTTTGGGAGGCTAAAGTGGGAGGATCACTTAAGTCCAGCAGTTCAAGACCAGCCTGGGCAGCAAAGGGAGGTCCCATCTCTACAAAAAAAAAAATTTAAATTCACTGGGCATGGCTGCAGTGAGCTATGATCACACCACTGCAGTCTTGTCTGGGCAACAGAGCAAGACACTATCTGAAACAAAACAAAATGAAACAAACCCTTCAAAAACCATCAATAGTGTTTCCCATGACCAACTCTGCTGTACTTAGAGGTGAAGCTACTTACTAGAACTTCTTTGTTTTGTATGTATTCAGGGTGTGACACACTCTTCAAAACCACTGTGATGTGCCGGTTTGCTTTTGTTTACAAGTTTCTTATCAAGGTCTTTATTGAGGCCAGTTCTATGTCTGACCAACATTTATAACCTAATTTACCCTGAAAACTATTCTTCCTTCTGTTTTCTATGCCTCCAAAGTGGTTTTTAAATTTGCCAAGTGTAAAATCTCACCCCAAAGCCTTTTTGTTGAAAATGATTCCTATCCCTGAGGAGTGGATGATTTAAGTCACTCTTCAAAAATCATTACACAAAATGTAGGATAACATGAGACTTGAACTACCAGCCATGCAAGGGAGAACACAGTGCCAGGGTTTGTAAAAATGAGACTTTCTTGATTCAAACAAAATAACCCTTACCAGGTTACCACTGGGGGTCAAATAGCTTGTTATCCTGGCTGTATTTCAAGCCACTGGACACTCCACTCAGCTCTCTAATAACTCCATTAGAAAGAAAAACCAAATAGCAATCCCGTCTGGAGCATGCCTGGCTCAGAGTGGGTGTTTAGAATTGTTTGTTGACTGTCTGATGGCTTCTCACAGAATGAGCAGAGCTGCTGGAGCTGTGAGCATTCAGTGGGCATCATCCAACCACCTTATTTTTCAGGGAAGAACCCAGGAGGCACCTTGACTTAGGGCCCAGGACATGAATTCTTCTGTGAGACGAGTGTTAGCTGAAGCTTGGCACCTAGATAATTTTTTGGTGGCTGCAGGAGAGAAAGCCCTGCTCACCTCATTCGGTGGGACAAAGTTTTTCCTGCTGTCTCCAAGGATACAGAGCCCTTCCCCATTGACAGCAAGCATGGAGACAGAATGACAAGGTACAAAACCAGCTATGGCCCAGGCTTATGGCACGTGCTGCCTCTTTCACTGAGAAACAATGCAGTCTAAAAGAGTTGCTCTGAGTTCAGATGTTATCTCTGCTGTTTCTATAGTGTGTTTTAAGTAATAATAGTTTCTAAAAATATTTTCAAATTTGTAGTCTCCTGTTTGAGACTTTTTTCATCCCTGCTACCTTCTCTCCCTTTTACTTTGCTTGTTATTGGGTTGAGCTGAGGAAGCCATGAGGGTTCAGCTACTATAGCCAAGATGGTGGTAGTCAGCTGGAGTAATCCACAAACTTTTAATGCACATGTGACTATCCTAGGGATTTTTTTAAAAGACATAATCTGAATCAGGAAGTTAGGGGTTGGGACTCAGATCTGACATTTGTAAAAGTTCCCGGGTGATGCAATTGCTGCCGGTCTGTGAACCAATTTTGATAACCGAGGAGTCAGAACACTGTCTATCAAATATGTGCAGACCAAAGAAGCTAAATGTAGATGGCTGTGGGGGAGGTGTGAGTGTGTATTCATGTGCATGTGTAGACACTTGGTCAGTCATGCATTTACTTTGCTCCATCATCTGAATCCCATATTAAAAACAAGTGGTTTTGCAAGTAGTCCAAACCAAGTTATGCTTGAATTGTGCCCTAGGCTCTATCTTTAAAATTAGAGTATCTAACCTAACAGCCATTTTTAAAAGGAAACAAAAACAGCAAATAAGGGAATTAGAAAGTTGTCTGGAAACCAAAAATATAGTTGTAATTATATAAAAAAGAGAGAAGAATAGCAGATTGTAATGCTCAATAAGACATCAATAGGTTGCTGCAATAGCAACAGAACAGAGAGAACTTATTAAGAGATATTTAAAAATAGATGAATAAGAAAGGAGATTGAGGTTAAAATGGATCAGATGATATGGAAAGGCATCAGTGAAGGAAGCATTTCTGGTTCTAATAAGGAACAGAGACCCTGCTCATGAAAATTGATTGTTCTCCCGAAGTGATAATTTTTAAGAAATACATTTAAATTTTGAACACATTATACTTTCTCTGCATAATGTGCCATTTTCTGCAGTTAATTACTGGTTTCTCTTCTGTTCAGAATTGGGTATTTGTCACTAATTACCACAACATATCCAAAAATAATCATGTAAACTTTCCTGAAGTATAGTTATATTATGTATGACTCAAATATTAAAGTGTACATATAGAAGAGAAGTAATGCATAAGTTTCCTTAGCTTATGAGAAACCTGATCCTGAATAGTGTGGTCCATGGATACTGGATGTATACATTGGGGTAGTGAAGGATGTGAAAAGAGGGGAGTTTTCCCAGAGCTTCAATATAGACATAAAGATCTTGGCATAAACCATGTGGTTTTTTCTTCAGAGAATTAGGGGAGTTGAGTAGTAATATTTCTCATGTAGCTGGTAAATTAAGTATTATCTGATTATTTTGTGTAGAGGGTGAGATTCACAAAGATAGGAACAAAGGTCCTGGGGTATAAATGGGAAAAGAAGGGAAAAATTAATATTAGCTGGATAGTAAGTTTAGTATTAAGAGAGTTATACATGAGTCAAGGTTGTGACAAACTGCCTGGAAGTAAAACAGGTGTAGTTATAATTAAGATGAGGTCTTAGCCTACAGTTAACATTGAGTTCCACATGTTTGGACACATCTGGCATCTGCTCTAGAACAAGCTTATCCCAAGGACCCAGGTATACAAAATTGGCCAAATAATAATACCGCAGGCATTTAAGGGCTAGATTCCATAGTCTTAAATAGCCATAATAGCACTGGCAGAAGCATTAGGTAGTGACTAGACATTGGAAGAACTGATTTAACTAGCAAGGGCCATTGCATTGATACCAACAGCAATGTAGTTAGAACAGGCTAAACAGATGTTAACAAACCCACAAATATCTAGTGGCCCAAATATGCAAGTTCATTTGTTACTTATATAACCTATCCAAGACAGCTGTTCCTACCTCCTTGTTGAAACTTCTCTGGTAACAATTCAGGGACACATGCTCCTTCCATTGCCTGGCTCTTCCTGTAACTAGGGAAGGAAAAGACAATGTGGAAAACAACTTCCACTTTTAAAAAGCTTTGATCCAAAAGAGTTGTACATCTCTTTTGCTCTCATGCCATTGATTATAGCTAGTCACATTGCTAAACTAGTTACGTAGAGGGCTGAAGACATGTAGTCTGTCTGGGTAGGCACTTTGCAGCTACAGTTGTGTATTATGGAAGACTATGGAGGATGAGTCTTGGTGGGGAGCCTCTGCTCAACACCCATGCAACAGAAGGTAGCCCGAGAGTGAAAGGGACCTTCTCTTCTTTTCTACACACAGAACAGGATAGCTTCTGTTTAATGAGGACCTCTGAGAATAGAGTACCTTATCAGCATTTCAGGGGTGACAAGCCATTAATATTGGTGGCAGTACCTGCTTAGAGGTGGACCCTATAATAGTGGCAGATACACCTGTGGAAGCACTTATCATAGCAGCATGTATCAGCAAGAGAGAATTGGATGTGGGAGGAGAAACAGCTTATATGCAAGGTAAAAAGACTTGTCCATGAGCACATGAGAGAGAGAAGCCCAGGAACAAAAAAATGAGAAAATAATTAATGTCCACTACATTTTCCCAGAGGAGGGGGCTAGGAGGGAAATTAAGCATAAAGAGAATTAATTGCATAGAGGATGCCAAGGGATCATAGACTTGAAAAAAATTTCAAAATATGCATATATTAAGATTTTTAGCAAGAACAGACACTATAGGCTGTATATAGTTTCCTGGAGTTATGATTATAGGGTGAAAACAACTTTTGTTTAGATATGTAGGTCAGTAAGTGGGTGCATATAGATAGATATGAGAATAGTAAGTTTGTTTAAACAAATTCCTCACTACATCATAGTGACTCTTTGAGTGTTTTGATGATACTGGCTGATATATTTTGGCTGTGTTTCTACCCAAATCTCATCTTATAGCTCCCCTATTTCCCATGTGTTATGGGAGCAACCTGATGGGAGATGAATGAGTCATGATGGCAGGTCTTTCCTGTGCTGTTCTTGTGATAATGAATGAGCCCCATGAGAGCTGATGGTTTTAAAAATGGGAGTTGCCCTGTACAAGCGCTCTCTTTGCCTGCTGCCATCCATGTAAGATGTGACTTGCTCCTCCTTGCCTTCTGCCATGACTGTGAGGCCTCCCCAGCCATATGGAACTGTAAGTCCATTCAACCTTTTTCTTTTGTAAATTGCCCAGTCTCAGGTATGTCTTTATCAGCAGTGTGAAAACAGATCATACATTGGCTTATTCAGGAACAGAACATAATCAGCCTCCTTTATTCCTTACCTGCCAAAGTGATACATTGATCATTTCTAGAGGCAAGAACACTCCCAGAATCAAGGAAGAGCCAATGATGATCCTTCCTAATATTCTCCTGGACTGGATGATGTCTCAGCTTCTGTTGGGCCAAAGAACGTGGCCTCTACCTTGACCTACCCACATGTTGTTTTGGTGCCTCATATGGATTGCCACATTTTGGGGTGTACAAAACAGATTGGCTTATTGCTAAAAATGTAGGACAGAAACTAGTCTTTAAGATTCTTATAGATTCCACTTGTTTTGCACTCACCATGTGCAAAAATATGCCAAGCATTCTAGTTCATTAATTCAGTCCTTGCCAAAGCTGGTAAAGTAGTTATTAATTTACCCAATGTAAAATTGAGGCCACCCAGCCTTAGGGAAATTAAGTAACTCCCCCAATATCACACAAGTAATAAGGAGGGTGTGCAGAAAGGGAAAACTTGTGTATTTCCAAAGCTCGTGCCCACCTGGAGATTAGAGACATAGGGTTCCTACCTGAACATATGTTCCTAGCACTCAGTGTAGTGTTCAGCACTTAAGAGGAACCCTACAGCAAATTGCTAACCTGGATATTTACTTATGCTATCCAAAAGTAGGAGGGAAACATACCCATTTGTTTGGAAATTATTATATCAAATCCTATTAATTTTATCCTAAATATTAAAGAAAATTTCTAAATGGGAAATAGCAATGTTCACATAAAGGAGCAGCAAATTAATTTATTGGAAGCAAGACATTTCCCAAATGGAGATTTGGTTGATACTAGAAATTTAATGTACCTCCCTTAGTGCTTAATGTATACCAGAGAATCAACTTATCTTACATATATAACCTAAGAAATTTGAATATATTGTAAAGTTACTTTTTAGAAAACCTGATTTATTTGTTTTCTTTATAATCTCAAATGGATAGCTTCCTCTCAAAATATATTTGGAATTTATATTTTCATATATTCAATTAATTAACATAGTAAGCAGGCAGTCTATGTAAGTTCTTAGCAACTTTTACCACTTGTACTAAAATAAAAAGGAGAGTGAGTCCAAATGAGTTAACTTTTCTAAAAGTGTATCTTTGTACAACATTGACTATAGACATGGAAAATACATTTATTCATGTTAGACATAAATGCTACTGTGAGATCTTTCATTTTGATAAAGTCAAAACACCATCTTGTTAATAACTACTATATTAATTTTGCAGCAAATTACAGTAAGACCACACTGTATAGTTGTGCCATTCAGATGACATTTATAAAATGCTCTAATTTAACATGGTGACATATATTACCTGCATCTTTTACACATTATAGCTGATATCCTCTGAGCAAAATAGACCTAAACTAGCAAAAAAAAAAAAAAGAGAGACAATGATGTAATATAAAATTATACCCCTCTGAGAACTAGAAGGACTATAATTACACTGCTTTCTCTTAAAACCATTCAAGTATGTAACCATTGCTGGGAACAGCAGTATGTGGGGAACCTCTTTACACTCCTTCTGTCTTGAACACTCAAAAGATTGAGAAAAAAACATATTCCTTTCCTACTGTAGTTTCATTTGAGCATGCTTCAGAATTTTCTGTTTTGCAAACTCCTTAGAGATTATTGTGGGGAAGTTTAGAAAGCAGTTTCTTGGAAATGCCTTTTAAAGGGGGAGGGGAGCTAAAAAAATATACCAGCCTGAAAAATGACAGGTATTGCAGAATGGAAAAGAAAAGACATTTTGGTTTTACACCAATGTAGTAGCCTTTCTTCTCAAATGAATATTTTTAACAGCTAAGCAGGATAATAAACAGCAGTATCACAAAACACTTAAATGAAAACAAGCATTATGATGTACATTATTCACCTGGCATTCTCCAATTCATGACATTTATATGTGGCAGAGCCCACTGCAGATTCATTTATTTATTTTCAAAGTGGAATGAATACCTTACAAAGGTAGCCTGTTACATTAATGTGGACTTTTCTTCTCTAGAGAGACAGAAGCTTAAGGAAAAAATGTTATTGTATCTGTACTAGAAATATGTAGTAAGTTTCAGAATCTATACCTTACGGCTCAACAAGCTCCTAGCAAGTAAAATATATACTGTATAAATATAGACAAATAAATATAGATATAGATTTTTTTGTGTAAGCATCAGCAGTGCTGCAAATGACTAGGTATTTCATAAATGCCTTTTCTAAAAAGGTATTGCTGAAACCAATCTATTTCTAGAACTTGTGTTCAGATGCTTACAGGTATAAATGCCCCAGTATTGGCTAAGCTTGGAAAGGTTATGTTTCTCTGATGCTCAATGAGGGGCCTACCAACAATCTGATGAGATACATGACTAAGAAGGAAAGAGTAAGACTGAGTCCCTGTGAATTGATTAACTTGATGCAGTGGCAAAATAGATAGCAAGTATGAAAGCACTAGTTCTTAAATGTTAGTGTTCATAAGAATCACCAACAGAATGGCTGTTTTTGTGTTTATTGTTTGTTGCTGTTGTCATTTTGTTTGTTTGTATTATTTGAGATGGAATATTGCTCTGTTGCCCAGGTTAGAGTGCAGTGGCATGATCTCAGCTCACTGCAACCTCTGCCTTCCCAGTTCAAGTGATTCGCCTGCCTCAGCCTCCCGAGTATCTGGGATTACAGGTGCTTGCCACCACACCCAGCTAATTTTTGTATTTTTCATAGAGACAGGGTCTCATGATGTTGGCCAGGCTGGTCTCAAATGACCAACCTTGTGATTTGCCCACCTCAGCTTCCCAAAGTGCTGGGATTACAGGCATGAGCCACTTTGCCTGACCAAGAATCACCAGCAGAACATTTTACAATGAAAGGTTGAGCTTTGGGACTTTTAATTATTTAGGTCTGGTATATTTGGTTGTGGATAATCAAAAGTTCCAACTTTGAAATATACTAAGTGTGTTGAGTATAGATTTGTATATTTGGAATTTTTGGGGATTTAAAAATGGCATGTATGTGTGATTGAGTCAAGTATTTTAAAAACTATCAATATGGGCTTTTTTTTTTTTTACTGGATTGGAGGGCAATTTGGGGTAAGTATTCTCTATTTAACAAGTCATAATGAACTCCCTGCCAAATCTAAGTAGAAATTGTGATTTCTATATCTCCTATATTTGATAATATCTCCTAAAATATTTCAGTAATATAGCATTTGATTATAAATAATTCATCTAGTCACCAAACAAATATGGGGATGTTCCTATGTGCCAGGCACTGTGCATATCAAGGTGCATAGTACAGTGAATAACAGACACACTCAGGAAGTGTTCAATTGAATTTAAACTTGAAATGTGTTAATTATTATTGTTATATTTAATGAACTATGTGAGAATTTTTTTATTGCCAATGAGAAACCCATTCTAACTTCATCATTTTTAATTATGTCCTATTTTAACCACCCTTATCCATCCACTCTCAATGATTTCTCCTCAGTGTGGGGCTTGCCACAGAAGGGTGCCCTGGTCAGTGAGTTTGCGAGTTCCTGGAAGCTAGATTGCCTCGGCTCTTCAGTTCCCACTGCAGAACTCTTGCAGTCACTTGCTATAGGATCAGAAGAACTTCTCCTGTTCTCAGGAGCCCACTTTTGAATTGGCTCACTGAACTTTCAGATCTTTCAAAAGTCCAATGCCCCTCTACTGTTATCTGCTTTCTCCTACACAGGGGTTAATGCCATGCAGGTTTGTGACTTGGTACCCACCTGCCATTTTGGGGAGGCTTCTGGGCACAGCTGGTCACCTAGTTTTGTGAAAAACATTTTTAATGGCTTTGCTGCTGCTGTTGTGCTGCTATTTGGTTTTGTTGGCTTTTATGCTGGGATTTAGAGAGACCTGAGAGCTCTGCAGCCACATCATTATTGATCCTGATTCCCCTGAAGTCTCTTTTGACTTTTACTCCTAATTTAAGCTGAACATATGAAATACATGAAAAACTGCAAGCCCAAGCTCTTTTATTGTTTGTCTTCCTTGATTATGATTTCCACTTCTCCCACTTTCTTTACCTACTTTCCTCATCAATGTCTATCCTTTCCTTCACTTTTTGCCTACTCATTGCAATATTCAACTGCACAAACATAACTTTTCCTGTACCCACCCCACTGCCAGTATTTTTCTGGGAGCTTAAGTCTCTTATGAATCTGGGATGAAAGGAACTAAACATGAGCAGAGATGAATAGCAAAATGATTGAGTCAACAAGTAGCAACCAGGACATTAGAGTGAAGCCGTTTTCTTACCCAGAAGACTGATGATGGGAAAGAAAAAAAGAACAATGCAAAATTAGAATAAAAGGAACAGTAAAACATGAATGGATATAAGTTAAATAGAAATTGGACAAAAACTAGTGAAAATGAGCAAATTTAATAGTTTGCTCTTTGAAAAGGTTAATAAAAGTTGATGAACAGAAAACACAAATAACCAACATCAGAAATTTTAAAAAGAGACATCATTGTCATTGCACATTGTGTAAACATGAAAAAATACAGTTTTATGAAGAACTCTGCTAATAAAGCTGATCTTCTAGAATGAAATGAATAAATTAGCATAAAACTAACAAAAAAAGAAATAGAAATAGACCCACATAGATTAAAGACATTGATTTCATATCTAAAAACCAATTCAACAAAGAAAATCTCAGTCCCAAATGGCTTCACTGGTGAATTTACCAGTGAAATAAAGGAATAAATCATACTAGTCCTACACAGACTCTTTCAGAAAACCAAGGATGGACATGTATTTCCCAGCTCATTTTGTGAGGGCTACCTAACTTTAATCCCATAACCTAACAAAGCACTAAAAGAAAAGCCCATTCGAATAGTCTATATGAACATAGATATAAAATACCTTAACAGCACATTAGCAAATGGAATCCTGCAATATATAATAGAGTAATGCATCATGGCTGATTGGATTTCTCCCAGGAATGCAAAGTTAGCTTAACATCTGAAAATCAATTAATGTTGTAAGCCACATAAATAGAATACAAGAGAATTCCCATGTAATCATCTTAATAGATCAAAAAACTTTGGAAAAAACTCAAAACACTTTCATGATAAATACCCTCTGCATACTAGACATAGTAGAGAACTTCCCCAAACTGAAAAGGGTATCCAGAAAGACCCTATAGCTAATATTATGTTAACAATAAATGTTAGATATTTTACCACTACATCAGGAACAGAGCAAGGCTGTTGGCTCTTATACCTTCTATTCAAAATTGTAACAGAAGTCTAATGTAGAACAAAATTGAAAAACAAAAAGCCATGAGTATCAAGAAAGAAGTAAGACTATTGTTACTTGCAGAAAATATGCCACTGTATACACAGTGGGAGTATAAAAGTTGCTTGGCAAGCTTCAAGTCCCCTACATCCACTCTCTCCTCACACTCCTGTCCTCCATAAAGCCATGCAAAATGGCTTTATATTCTAAATGAGGACAGGCTGTTTGATGTGCAAATGCAGCTGTAAGATAAAACCCTGAGCCAGATTGCTGCCTCCCTGCCCTTTCTATAGACACTCTGGAGCTGTCACTCAGGTAGGGTTAATAACAGTATGTGAGACTGGAGACACATGTAGAAACCACCTTGTGGTATTTGGACTTCATTATTCAGGCAATAGGGAGCTACTGAATATTTCTGAGCACAGGAGTGACACAGTGGTGTACCAAGTAGGTAGGAGGCAGAGGAAGCAATCTACCTTGCAGGGAAGAGTATTGTATCACAAACTTTGTTTAGAATTGTTAGTACTTGGTGATAATTAAAAGCAAAACAATTTTCACTGAATTTCATTATTTTAATTTTATTTACAGAAAGGGCATCCTCTTTTTTGTACCCAGTTGTTTCATTCTCACCATCTCACCATAGGAGTATTATCATCAGAATTGGAGTGGATGAGGCAAGGCACAGTGGCTCATTCATGCTTGTAATCCTACCACTTTGGGAGGCTGAGGTGAGAGGAGTGCTTGAGGCCAACAGTTTGAGGTTACAGTAAGCTATGTTCATGTCACTGTGATCTAGTGTGAGCAGCAGAGTAAAAACATGTCTCTTAAAGAAAAAAAAAGATTTGGAATAAGTAAAAATTAATTTGATAGCAGTTGATTAAGTGGATTGGGGAGAGGAGACTGATAGATAGCATTCAGTATACAATTGCTGGTTAGTGATGGCAATTCTGAAAGAAGTGGTAGAAACTGGGAAGTATCACTAGTGTAGTATGACCTTATAAAACTCATGGGGTGCATACCTTGTGGATGTATACAACAATGGGAATGAATAAATCCTCCAGAAAGGAAGACTAGGAGTTAGAGATTTCTATAAAAGAGAAGTCTGTGATGTTCTCTCGGAAAGAAAGGAATTTTCTGAAGAATGTATGCATTGATTAAAGGATCTCCTTTTGCCCTCACTTATGTTTATTTTCTGTTCAAATGAAACACTGAAACTACAACTTCATTTCTGGGCAGGCTTCCTGTTCCTACATTCTTCAGTTTGCTTTTTAAATTTTTACTTTGTTTAGGAATATCAACATTGCCTCATTGGCTTTTAGTGAGTTTCCTGAGAAGATGTAATCTATAGAACATTAGTTCTTCTCTCCCACCAGATGAGTGCATAGAAAGACATATATTTATATGGTGGCTGTTTAAAAAGTGTTACTTCAAACCTAAAATATAGTGACTATTATATAGAGAACCACTGATAAAAACTCTTTTCATCTGATTTATTAATCTTGAAATCATGCTTCACATTTCCTTTAAGCACAAAATAATTATTTTCACACACGCACAAGTCATATACAGATTATTTGATACCTAGAATTCACCCTGTTAGAATTTAATCTCCTAATGTAAAGAAAGCTGACTAGGGTAATTATTGCAGGATCTTGCTCTTTTCTTTTGTCAGTAACCTTCCCACAAAATTCATTATGACAACTGTCAGCCAATTAACTGTGTATATCCACCATTGCTCCAGAGGGCCAGCTGATTTTCACTGCATGGTCCAAAATGGTGAGGTCCTGGGTGTGGTCACAAGGCAATATGCAGCAAACACTGGTGAACATCAGTGCTAACAATGAAATTCACAAAATAACGGCTGGATTGTTGGGCTGATTCTTCCATTCTGTTTTCCGCTCTTCACAGGCTTTATAGGCTGTGCCTTAAACTTCATTGAATCTAACCCTCTTCCTGTTGCTATTGTTACATTTGTAGCTTATGATAAGCAGAGTGAATTTAACACCGTGGTTATAAACAAGTATTTGAGAGTTGGGCCACTTAGTAACTGTATTAGTCCATTTTCACACTGCTGATAAAGACATGCCCAAGACTGTGTAATTGATACAAGAAAAAGGGTTTAGTAGACTTACAGTTCCACATGGCTGGGAAGACCTCAAAATCATGGCAGAAGGCAAGGAGGAACAAGTCACATCTGATATGGATGACACAGACAAAGAGCTTGTGCAGGAAACTCTTGTTTTTAAAACCATCAGATCTTATAAGACTTATTCACTGTCACAAGAACAGCACAGGAAAGACCCACCCCCATGAATCAATTATTTCCCACTAGGTCCCCCCACAATATGTGGGAATTCAATATGAGATTCCGGTGGGGACACAGCCAAACCATATCAGTAACTGAGAAACCTTCAATAAGTAACTTGATCTTTCCAAGTTTTAATTTCTTCTGAAAAATGAAGATTTATGCATTTTCACAAATAATAAAATGGCAAAAATTCCTGCCATCATGGAGCTTACATTGTAAGGTGACTTGGGGAGTCAGAAGAGAAGGAACAATCAATAAATATAAAAATAAGTAAATTTATTTACAAAGTTAAGAGCTGTAGGGGGAAACTAGACACAGTAAAATCCATTGAGAGTGCCATTTTAAGGAAGGTAATTGCAATTTTGGAAATGTAGCCAAGGGACTTTTAATGGAAGAGATGGCATTTCATTTGAGACCTAAAGGAGATGAAGGAGTTAGTCATGTGGAAATCTGTAGGTAAAGACCCAGGCAGAGGGACCAGCCTATGCAAACACCATAAGATGGGAGCAGCCCTGATGTATTCAAGCAACAGAAAAGAGGCTGTGTAGCTCAAGTGAGCAGCAGAGCATAGGAATGTCCCAAGCCTATGGGGTCCTTGTGCAAGCTGCAAATAATTAGCCTTTTCACTTTGCAAGTACTGCCCCACGTCCATCAAGTACTTTAGAAGGATTGAAAAGTTTGACTAACAATCATTTGATGAATTTTTCTGCCCACTATTTGTTCTATGCCAGTGTGAAATATACAGAATAATATTTTACCTAATCTTTACCAAGTACTTACCATGTTCCACAGGTTATGCTAAATATTTTTACATTAATAATCTCAGTTAATCTTGACAACAGACTGATGAGATAGACATTATTATGCTCATTTTATCAATAAGTAAGTGAAGACTTAGGTAGATTTAGGTTGTTCAGAGTATGGTTTATACTGCGGCTAGTAATTACAGCACATAATCCTAAGTTTAAGGAATTTATACCATTTAGTTGAGGAAACATTCCTCAACTCCTGTGTCACAGGACAGGAGTAAGTTTAATTCAAAGGCACAATAGCATGGTGCTTAAGCAGGATTGCAGCCACAGAACCCTCAACTTTCATTCAGGCTAAGACACTTACTTTTCCTTTTATGTTAGAGACGTCTGTTAGTTTTTCTATAGGAAGTATCATACCTCAGAGGATAATCTATTCACAAATGGGAAAACATGTATAAAACATCATAGCGATCTGCCTGCAATACTGTAAGTGTTCAAACAGGTTGTTGATATTATTAATGCTGTTGTAAGCTAGGGAATGCTAGAAAAACATCAAAGCCTCAGTCACTCAAAATAACTTTTGCTGAGCATCTACTATATGTAAAATACATATGCTGTGGGACCAATGGATAATGTAAAAGTGCAAAAGATTATGGCCCTTGGGGAGCACCGGGGAGATATATTGTCAGACAAGACATAATAGTTCTGTTAAAAGCTAGATCTTGTGGAATTGAATGATGAAGGTAACAAGAAAATGTGGTAAAATAGCGGAGGAGAGAAAAATCCTCTAACCTGGATGAGCTCAGTATAGACAAAGGCTAGAAATGGGTAGAGAACAGTTTCTCAAAAGAGATGTCATGGTGCCTCATGGGACAGGCTGATATCTCGATGTCTTCCATCCCTTGCATTATTAATGTGTATCTCTGTGTCCTAGCATTCATTTCAGCTTGTGGACACGCTGTTTTTTCCATTTAAAAATTCTCATGACAATTTCTTCTCCAGCTACTGTCTGATTTTCTGCTCTCTTTTTAGCAAAACTCCTTAAAAGACTTGTCTAAGCTCATGCCTCCAAATCGTATTCTGCTATTGTGTGCTGGAAATATATCTGTCAAGCCTTCATTCTCATCATTACTCTGCAACTTTTCTTGTTAAGGTCTCCAAGGACCTTTGTCTTTTTAAACCAAGGTAAATTCTGTCTTCATTTTATTTGACATATAAGCAGCATTTGACACAGTTGATCACTCTTTTCATTTGGGTTCCAGGACTACACATTCTCCTGACTTTCCTCCCAAATCCCTCGCTATTCCTTCTGTATCCTTTTCTGTATGTGCCTCTCACCCTTGAACACTGAGAGTGCTCTGGAACTCTCTTTACAGGACTTTTCTGTATCTACACCCACACCCTTAGTGATATTTTACTTCAAATACCAATTATACACAGATAATACTCAAATGAATTTCACACTCATATTTCCACGTAAGCACTTAACATATTATCTATCTATCTATCTATCTATCTATCTATCTATCTATCTATCTGTATGTATTTACAATATCTTCTTTGAATTCAGTTATCTTTCTCTTTTTTTTTTTTTTTTTTTTTTTTTGAGGCAGAGTTTCTCTCTTGTTACCCAGGCTGGAGTGCAATGGCATGATCTCGGCTCACCGCAACCTCCACCTCCTGGGTTCAGGCAATTCTCCTGCCTCAGCCTCCTGAGTAGCTGGGATTACAGGCACATGCCACCATGCCCAGCTAATTTTTTGTATTTGTAGTAGAGATGGGGTTTCACCATGTTGACCAGTATGGTCTCAATCTCTTAACCTCATGATCCACTTTCCTTGGCCTCCCAAAGTGCTGGGATTACAGGCTTGAGCCACCAAGCCTGGCCAGTTATCTTTCTCTTAGCCCCAATGTATAATAATCTATCAGCAAATCATGTTGGTTCTATTTTCAAAAATATTTATAATCTGTCTTCCTAGATTCAATAATTCCTTTGTTTATTTAGTTTTCTATATGTCATTAATCTCCCTCATGCTGACATCTTTGCTATGTGAATATCTATACATACATATATGATATAGATACATATATATATATATATATATATATATATATATATATATATATATTTAAAGACCTGCAAATAATTTTATTGCATAGGACACTATTCATGACACAGAAAATGGGAACTGCACATATGTGGCACTGGAACAAGTCTTACAAATATTGCATTCTAAGAATCTGTTACATATATTTTTCACAGTTTGTGTTTTTTAAAAACTTTGAAGTTAGAGCTATGACTTAACTATGTACAGTGAAGCATTTTAGGAATGTTAAGAGATTCGAGAAGATGAATGATACAAAAAAAAGAAAGCCACCATTCTTGTGAGCTATATATTGTATTTCTTCAAAAGCAACTGTACATGCTGTCCTCCGTTCATAGTTAAATATTTCTACTAATTTGTTTTGGGAGAACAAATGTCTTTCAAGGTTTCAAGTTCCTCTATACACTTCTTGTTCTGGACTTCCAGCACTGTGACTCGGCTCTCCAGGCATTTTACGTATTCTTTCTTTCGACATCGACATTCTTTGGCAGCTTCCCTGAAAAAAGCAGAAGCAAAGGGCAAACAAAGCATTTTTTGCATGCTACTGAGAAACAGATCAAAGTAAGCTCGGTAGGCAAGTGTGACCACGGCTGCATTCCACATCCGGGAACATCTGCAATTCAATTTCCAACACGAATCCAAACTGGATTCACAAGTGTCCTTTCCACATGTCCACAGTGCAGTAAGTAGAAGTGCTGCATGCCCTGCCTTGATTAGAGTTCACAGTAAACAAGATCCAAGTCAAAGACCAGTTACTCTGCTTTATGGCAATAAAGATCTTTGAGGGCCATGAGTTCCTCAATGAGAGTCTTGTTTTGGTTTTCAAGCACAGCCACACGATTTTCAAGACATTTGACATATTCTTTCTTCTTCCTGCAGCTTCCCTGTTTTTCATTAGCCTCAGCTCTCGTTTGCGTGTTGCTTCTTCTGCCAGCTGCTGGGGACTGTGCAAACTTCCAGGCGACGCAGCCATCACCACTCCCTGTGGCAAACCAGTAGTAGGAGCTCGGATCTGGTAAGTTGGCATGTCACCAGTGGCAGCTGAGCTAAAGCAGGGATTGAATTTTGGCCAGTCTGAGTCTGCATATGAGCAGACTTGCTCTCTGTCAAAGAGGCTGTTACACTTCCATCATGCTGGGATCCAACTGTTTCCATGGTCATTTGTCTTAGATTTGTCTTAATATATTTTTTCTTTGCACATTTGCTCATTGTTAAGACATTTGTAATCAATGCTTTCCTCCTTCCCCGTTTTCTTTATTTATCCCGCCGCGAAGAGACTTATGTAGCGGACCTCGTCACTGATTACTGATGCGAGGAGGTGGAGACACAGAGCCCGACCGCCGCTTCTGCGGCGGCGCCGCCCAGCAATTCGGCGCCGGCGGCGGCCCCACGTCGTCCACACGTCGTCCCCACGTCGTCCACACGTCGTCCCCACGTCGTCCCCACGTCAGCTCTGATGCGGCAGCCGCAGCCTCCTCGCCGAGCCCTAACCGAAACTACCGCCGCAGCAGACGGAACCGCGTCCCGATACATATATATTTTATGCACACACCTACATGTCCATGCTCAAGGAGATTCCATCAGCACGGCCCTACCTTCTCAGAATCTTCTGATCTAGCACGGACCTCCTGCCCTGCTATCAGCCTAGAGCTTTTCAATACCTCCACATACTCCTTTCCTGAATCCCATGCCTTCCATTCTTGTTGCCGCTGTTTGTTCACTTTCTCACTTACTGGAACCGTATTACTCAAAACCATCCTAATACAGGAAGTTAAACTTTTGAATCCTTGCAAATCTAGAAAATGTTTTTATTCTTTCTTTACAGGCAATTGATAATATAACTTGGCATAGAATTCTAGGTTAGAAATAACCTTACTCACAATTCGGAAGGTACCACTCTTAGCTTTTTAGGTTAATATAATGTTGCAGAACACTTCAGTGATACTCTGTATTTCCTCTGTGACTTCTTTTATTGGCCTCTGGAAATTTTTGTCGTCTTTTTTATTTTTGGAATTCGAATGCTGCAGGAGATTGCACCTTGATGTGGGTTTTTCCGTCATTGGTTTTGCTAGAATGTGGTGAGCCTTTTTTAACTTTTTGACATTTTATTTTTAATCAGTGAACACATAATATTTATGCCTATTATGGGATACAGGGTGATATTTCAATACATATGTGCAATGTGTAATGATAAAATAAGTGTAATGCAGCAAATCTATTACCTCAAACATGTATTATTTCTTTACGTTGGGAACATTCAAATCCTTTCTTCTAGCTATTTGAAAATATATAGTAAATTGCTGCTAACTATAGTCACCATACAGTGCTATGAAACACGGGAAGTTATTTTTCTCATCTATCTGTGATTCTGTATCTGTTAACCAACCTCTCCCTATGCCCTTCTCCCTGCTACCCTTCCAAGACTCAAGTATCCACTGTTTGTCCCTTTACTTCATGAGATCAACTGGTTTAGCTTCCACATGTGAGTCAAAAGAGATAGTATTTATCTTTCTGTGCCAGGTTTATTTCACTTAACAGTGTTTTTCAGCTAAACATAATATCCTCCAGGCTAATTCATGTTGCTTCAAAAGACAGACTTTTATTTATTTTTTATGGCTGAATAGTGGTGTGTGTGTATATACACACATACCAGATTTTCTTTACCCATTCATCTGTTAATGAGCACTTACGTTGATTCTATGTCTTCGAAGATACTGTAAATAGTGCTGCAATAAACATGGGGATACAGATATCTCTTCAATGTACTGATTTCAAAACCTCTGGATATATATACCCAGTAGTGGGATTGCTGAAAAATATGGTAATTCTTTTAGTTTTTTGAGTGACCTCATACTGTTTTCCATAATGTATATTTTCATTCATTTGCACATGGATAGCCACTTTCCCCAGCACCATTTATTGAAAAGGATATCCTTTTCCCACTCTATGTTTTTTGGTGACTTTGTTGAAAACCAGTTGGCAGTAAATAGGTGGATATCTTTCTGGGTTTTCTATTCTGTTCCATTGGTGTCTGTGTCTGTTTTAAGCCAGTGCCATGCTGTATACCTTTGTAACAAATCTTGAAGTTAGCTGGTGCAATATCTTCAGCCTTGCTCTTTTTGAAGAGGTGATTTTGTCTCAAGATTGCTTTGTCTGACTGGGCATGGTGGCTCACACCTGTAATCCCAGCTCTTTGGGAGGATGAGGTGGGCAGATCACTTGAAGTCAGGAGTTCAAGACAACCCTGGCCAACATGGCAAAACCCCATGTCTACTAATAATACAAAATAATACCCAGTCTTGGTGGTGGATGCCTGTAATCTCAGCTACTTTGGAGGCTGAGGCAGGAGAATTGCTTGAACCCAGGAGGCAGAGATTGTGCCATTGCACTCCAGCCTGGGTGACAGAGTGAGACTCTGTCTCAAAAAAAAAAAAAAAAGAATTGCTTTTTCTGTGAAGAATATAATTAGTATTTTGATAGGAATTATATTGACACTATATATTGCTTTTGGTAGTACAAACATTTTAACAATATTAATTCCTCTAATCCATAATCATGGCATGCCTTTCCATTTTCTTGTGTGTCCTCTTCAATTTCTTTTGTAAGTGTTTTATAGTTCTCCTTGTAGAGATCTTTTACTCTGGTTAAATTTATTCCTCAGTATTTTTGTTTCCTTAGCTATTGGGAATTAGATTTCATTTTCACCTAGTTTGTTTTTAGTGTATAGAAATGCTACTAATTTCTGTATATTGATTTGGTATCCTGCAACTTTATTAAATTAGTTTATCAGTTCTAAGAATTTTTTGGTAGAGTGTTTGGTTTTTTTCTCTATATAAGATCCTGTCATCTGCAAACCAGAACTAGTTGACTTCTTCTTCTCCAATTTGTATTTCTGTTATTTCTTTCTCTTGCCTAATTGCTCTGGCTAGGAATTCTAGTATAAGGTTGAATAAAGAGTAGTGAAAGTGGGCATCATCACCTTGTTCCAGTTCCTAGAAAAAAAGTTTTCACCTTTCTTCCATTTAGTAAGATGTTGGCTGTAGGTTTGTCATATATGGCCTTTATTATTGAGGTATGTTCCTTTTATATTAATTTGCTGAGACTTTTTAGCATAAAGGGATGTTGAATTTCATCAAATACTTTCTCTGTCTATTGAGATTATCATATGGTTTGTCCTTTATTCTATTGTTAGACTTTGATTTATTCCGTTTATTCAGTTTGCTCCTATTGAATCATTCCTGCATCCTCAATATAAATCACACTTGATCCTGGCATATGGTATTTTTGATGTGCTGTTGGATTTGGGCTGCCAGTATTTTATTGATGATATTGACAACAACTGTGGTCATCAGAGATATTGGCCTGTAGTTATTGCTATTGTATATTTGGTTTTGGTATCAGGGTAATGGTGGCCTTATAAAATTGGTTTTTAAAATTCCTATTATTTTATTGAAGTAGTGAGAAAAAGAGGAAAAGACACATGCTCAGTCTAAATTTTACCAAAAATCTTATATTTTAGTACACATATTTAGATAGATATTTTTCTAACAATAGCCAGACTTAGCTAACACCTGTATCCTTTTTCTTGAGCAAGAAAATGACTTTCTTGTACTTTTTACTTCTTCTGCCCTAATATTCCTCATGAATAAATTATGTCTTAATTTTATTAATCTTTGAATGCACCATTTCTAACAAATTGGATCCTTTGTCAGAAAGCAGAATATGTACAATATACTTATCTCTTAGTTCTATCTTCCTGGGCACTGGCTCTTTATCACAATAGGATATATACCTACAGATCAGCTGGATTATAATTTAACTTACTGTATTTGGCAAAAACATCTTATAGTGGTAACCTAGACTGAGATGAAATCTTCCATTTCAATTGACAGTTATAAAGCAACATGCTACAGATTTAAACTATTTGAGTAGATACTATATTAAAACAAATCTTTCTCTTCCTTTCCTTTGCTCCTAGCCACATGCACAGCAACCAGTATGTTTTTAAATTTTGCTCCTGTTTATAAGGCTATATCTTAAGCTTCTAAACATTACAGTGTGCATTGTACCTCTGCTAATCTCCCTCCAAATTCTGCTATGTTGTGGAGTTTGTCTGTAAGAAAGTGTTGTGCTGATGAGGGGATTGAAGGTTCAAGATTCCAATTTTGGCTGCTTAACAGGAACAGTTGAAGGATGGCATGAGGTTTTGATCCATGGTTTTCCATTTTTCTGGTATAGTAAGCACAGGTATCACTGCCAAATTTCTTTGGCACTCTATGTTATTTGGGTTTAGAGCGTGGAGCTATGTTAAACAGCTGAATAAATGTTTCCCAATGCAACTCCATATATGATGCAGCTCCTGAAAATTCTCTCTGAATGTTGTCATCTAGTTTTCTCTTAAATTGAATTTATAGTTGTTTTGTCAGGTCCAAATGTCGCTTTGAGACTACTTCTGACTGAACAGAGTGATAGACACAGAATTTATCCTCACACTGGAAATGATAAAAATATAGACAAACTATATTAAAGAATTGTTTGCTAGATGTTGGACATCAGGCAATTAAGACAATGTTTGCTGAGAAATAGAAAATAAATTATGTGAATCTTACAGTTGAACCAGATTACTGCTTTTCCAGTCCATGACTTAGGGAGAGAAAACTCAGATGGAGCTCAGAGGGTTATCCAAATTGAAGAGATGAAGCCAAGTGTTAGGAATTCAAAGTAGTTAGAGTTTGCAGAGAGGAGAGAGGAACACAAAGGTAATTCAACAGATCTTCAGATTATCTTCCTTAGCATTTACCTGAGTACTGATCACTACATGTATGAGGCTGCAGAAAGCACAAGCTAAAAGCATTAAAAGTAACAATAATTAACACTTATGTAATGCTTGGGGAATGTGCCTGTTTCCAGTAGCTGAACTGGAGAAAATTTGGTTTATGAGGCATTTGACAAAGTACACAAAAGCGTCTTTCCTCAACAGTGGAGAATAACCCTAGGCTGATAACTCCTTCAATACCATCTAATAAATCTTAAGAGCAAGACTCAAAAGGAACTGCTCCCAAGTAATTTAACTGCCTCCCAGAACAAAACTCAAATATATTTGTATGAACAGTAAAATATGTAGCATCCAACAACAACAACAACAACAAATTCAGTCTCTGACACCAAATCAAAGATTATCAGTCACGCAAAGAAGCAGGAAAGTACAACTCAAAATGAGGATGTAAATGCATCAATCAAAACTGATACAGGACTGTGAGAAATGTTAGAATTATCAGGCCAGTATATTAAAACAGTTATTATAACTTTACATAGTTTAAAAGTTACATGGAAACATGCAAGGTATTAAATAACCCCATAGATCAAAATTTCAGAGTAAAAGCTACAATGTGTGAAATGAAAATACATTGGATAGAATTGATTATATATTAAACATAAGACATACATGTTATATATAAAAGATTAGTGAATTTGAAGTCATAGCAATATAACCTATTCAAAATGAAACCTAGAGTTGAAAGAGCATTTGTATAAATAAAAACAGCATTTGTTAAGTGTGGGACAACTTTTAGAGGCTTGATATACATGTAATTGGAGTCCCTGAAGGAATGGTGAAGTGGCGGTGGGAACATAAAATTATTCAAAGAATTTTTGGCTGAAAAATTCCAAGTGCAGTATACTGAAAACCACAAAGCCGCAAACCCATGAATCGCAAGAAAACTCGAAAATAAGTAATGCAAAGAAAATCACAAAAGGCACATAATTGAATTGCTCAAAAATAGTGATAAATTTTTAATGATCAAATACTAAAGCAGTCAGAGGATACACACATGTTACATACAGAGGCAAAACAATAAGAATGACAACATTTTTCCTGTCAAAAAATAATGCAAAGAAGATGACAGTGGAGCAACATTCTAACCATGAAAGAAAGTAAATAGTGCACTTATAATTCTATAGCTACAAAAATATCTAAGATGAAGGTGAAATTAAAACTATTTGCAGGCCGGGCACGGTGGCTCAAGCCTGTAATCCCAGAACTTTGGGATGCTGAGGTGGGTGGATCACGAGGTCAAGAAATCGAGACCATCCTGGTCAACATGGTGAAACCCCGTCTCTACTAAAGATACAAAAAATTAGCTGGGCACGGTGGCACATGCCTGTAATCCCAGCTACTCAGGAGGCTGAGGCAGGAGAATTGCCTGAACCCAGGAGGCAGAAGTTGCAGTGAGCCAAGATCGCGCAGTTCATTGTACTCCAGCCTGGGTAACAAGAGCGAAACTCCGTCTCGGAAAAAAAAAAAAAAAACAACTATTTGCAATACATACAATGAAAGAGTTCATCACATGCATACCTATACTATAAGGAACATTAAAAAAAAATCCTCCATCGGTTATAAAATGGTATCATATGGAAATATGGATCTGCACGAAGAAAGAGTATCCAAAATGGCAACACATCCATAAATATGATGGGTACTTTTCTAATGATTTAATTATCTTTAAATACAGTCGACAGTTTAAACAAAAATAATGATAAAGGTTTTATAACATGTATAAGTAAAATGTTGGGCAGTAGTAACACAATGATTAGGAGGGGAAAAAGGAAGTACCCTTGACCCTTGAGTGACATGGGAGTTAGGGGCACTGATACCCTACCCTGCACAGTTAAAAATTCATGTTTAACTTTAACCCTCCAAAACCTTAACTACTAATGATGAGAAACCTTACCGATAACATAAACAGTTAATTAACATGTATTTTGTATATATTATTTACTGTGTTCTTACAATAAAGTAAGCTAGAGAATATAAAATTATTAGGAAAATCATAAGAGAAAATGTATTTACTATTTGTTAAGTGGATGTGTGGATTATAAAGATCTTTGTCCTTGTCATCCTCACTTTGAGCAAGATGAGGAAGAGGAGACATTGGTCTTGTTGCCTCAGGGGTGGAAGGAAAGTCTTGTATAAGTAGACCCATGCAGTACACACCCATGTTGTTCAAGGGACAACTGTATACTACTGTAAGATTCTTATACTCTATTTGAAGTAGTTTATCACTTAAAGCTAGACTGTGCTAAAGATGTAGTATAAAAAAACACTAAAATCATAAAACAAAGAGTTATAGCTAATAAGCCAATAATTTGAATTATACAAAATTAAAAAAAATCAGGCAAAAAAAAAAAAAAAGGAAAAGAGGAATCCAAAACAGATGGAACAAATAAATAAAAAGAAAATATCAAGATAATAATTTAAACCTAATTCTATCAATAATAAGGCTAAATTAAATGTTCTAAATACTCCACTTAAAAGTCAGAGATTGGAAGATTAATTTAAAAAGGAAAAAGTAAACATTAAATATATGCTGCTTACAGAAAATACATTTAAATATGACACAAATAGGTTAAAAGTAAATGTTGGAAAAGAGAAATCCTGTGAGCGCTAATAAGAAGAAATCTGGGGTGACTTTATTAATATGAGAAAACATAAATTTTTAGAAATTTTGTCCAGGATAAAATATTGCCCAGCATGAAGAAGGTAATTTCATCTTGCAAAAGGAGTCATTTTATCAATAGGACACAACAATTCTTAGTATTTGTGTACCAACAACAGAGCTTCAAAATGTACAAAGCAAAAACTGATGTAACTGAAGGAGAAAGTAAAATCCATATTTGTGGGCAAAAATTTCAATACCCTTCTCTCAGTCATTAATAGAACAAACTGACAGGAAATCAGTAAATCCATAGATTAGAACAACACTGTCAATCAACTTGACCTAATTGCCAGTTATGGGATATTCCACCCAACAGAGCAGCAAACTACACCTACTTTTCAGGCCTACACAATACATCTACCAAAATAGATCAAATTCTGAACCACAACACAAGCCTCAATAGATTTAAAAGGATTCAAGTTATATAAACTATATTATCTGGCTGCAGTTAAATTCAATTAAAAATTATTAACAAAACAACCTGGAATTGTGTTAGCTTGGAAACAAACTAACACAATTCCAAATAACCCAAGACTCAAAGAGGAAACCCAAAGAGGTATTAAAAATATTTTTAAATAAAAAAATGAAAACACAGCATAACAAAATTGTGGGATACCCAATACGGAAGGACTTAGTAGTGTATTAATAGCACTAAATGTCTATGTTAGGAAGGAATGAAGATGTCAAAGAAATATCTTCCACTTTATGAAACTAGCAAAAGGGAAGACCCAAGCCAGGCTAATGAAAGCTGTTTCTGAGTTTCTAACTGCATCTCATGGGGATGATCATTTCTTTCCTCTGCTCATGTGGCTGAAAGCATGATTAAACCAAAACTGTGATTCAGGAAAGACCCAAATTTATAAGAACAAGATTGCATTATAAGCCGTAAAGAGCAGGAGAATCTCCATGGCTTGAACTTTGAATAGATATTTGTTTGTTATCAGAGAAAGTAATTGTATTGCTTTATCTGCCTTTCCTTCCATGTTAGTAATAGAAATCTCAATAGTAGCCGATCACATGATCATAGAGAATTAACTACATTTCTCAGCCTCCTTGGAAGCTGGATGTAGAAATGTGGCTTAAGTCCTGGTCAATGGTATTGTGTCTATTAACTTTTGCTGCTTAAGTTGTTGGCTAAAAACAATAAAAATTGCTTATTTATTTAGGATTCTATGGTTTAGCTCAGTGCTGGTGTGCACTGGCTTGTCCACCCTCTTCTAGGCTCTCTCATTTGTCTGTGATTAGCAGCTGGTCAAGTGGCAGTTAGATAACTTAGGAAGACTTCACTCACATATATGGTGGTTGACAGCTGGCTGTTCACTGGCGCAATAGGAGCAGTTCTTAGCTGGGGCACCTCAGTTCTCTGCCACACAACCTCTAAAATTCCAGCAGGATAGCATGAGCTTCTTCCCAAGGTTATCTCAGAGCTCCAAGCCCAACAAGAGAGAATGAGCTCCAGATTTTCAAGCATTTTTAAACCCCTGTTTGAATCATATTTACAAACATTTTATCTGCCAGTATTTGGCCAAAGAAAACCAATGGGTCAATCTAGAGTTGTTGTGGAAGGACTGTACCAAGGGTGTCTTAAGGTTTGGAAGTATATTTTTAAAGGAAAGGGGAATGCCTTTCTCTCTTTCTACTTCTTGGTGGAATGGAATTGGTTTTTGAGTATGAGTAGATTTGTATTTTCTCACATTAAAAAAAGGAGAATTGACAGCTATAGAATCTACAGAAGTAAACTTGGTATTTTCAGTTTAATTCTGGGAAACTGGCTAAAGTTAACATTTTTAAAAATGATACCACCTTATTTTATTTTTAAACTACATTTTAAGATATAGTTAATATACAGAAATTATAATCTATATGTGCTACGGAGAGTTAGATTAATGACATGGTAGTAAACTTGTTATTTTATTAATTTGTACCAGAGTTATTCACATGGAAAGAATTATTTTTATTGACAAAAATATCTTGATAAAGCTTAGGATTTGGCAAGAATCAAAGCAATAATACACACTTTTGAGATGTGTGTGAAAAAGTGACCATGTAAAGTCAGGTGTATAGAGAAAAGTAGACAGAGCGAGGGGAAAGAAGGGAGAAGCCACAGATAGCAGAAAATTGGAGTTCAGGATCATAGGTAATTGGAGTGCCAATGAAAATCTCTACCAATAGAAAAGCTAAAGGGATACTATGAATTGCAAAGTAATGATTTTGTTCCCTTTTTTACCCCAAATCTTTAATAAGGTTTAACAACTACATTTTTTTGTTTGTTTGTTTTGAACAAGAGTTCTTGAAACTGAGGCATTAGCTGAGTTTCACCTCTGGGAGACACAGAGCAGAGCTGGTGGGAGCCAGAAAGACTTCAAAATGGAAGAAGCAGAAGTGTCAGGTCAGGGCAACTATGAGATGATCAATATACATAGAATTCTTATAAACTTAAGGAGCACTTCCTTTGTTCAGGAATGGAATTAGGGGTCATAGGCAGCCTTATCTAGATTACAAAAGGGCAAGGACACTCCAGCTGATACATACTTTACATGTAAATAAGAATATAACAAGGCCAAGTAAAGTGGCTCACATCCCTAATCCCAGAACTTTGGGAAGCCAAGGCAGGCTATCATCTGAGATCAGGAGTAGGAGTCCAGCCTGACCAACATGGTGAAACCCTGTCTCTGCTAAAATAACAAAAACATTAGCTGGGTGTGGTGGCTCATTCCTGTAATCCCAGCTACCTGGGAGGCTGAGACAGGAGATTGCTAGAACTGGGGAGGGGGAGGTTGCAGTAAACTGAGATTGCACCATTGCACTCCAGCCTGGGCAACAGGAGCTAAACTCTGTCTAAAATATATATATATATAAAATTTTATATATTATATATATAATATATATTTTATATACAATATATATTTTTATATTATATATATTATATATATATTTTAAATATATATATAATATATATGTGTGTGTATATATATATTTATATATATAAACATATAAAAGATAAAGTTTTGGCACTTTTATTTCTCTTTAACTATTGCACTCTTCCTTACTCTTTGAAAAAGTATTGTTTACATGTGGGTAATGTGTAAGATTATTCTTTGACGCAAACATAATGTATGTCCAATGCCTTAAGGTGCTTACCATCTGTTTGGAGAACAGGACTGTTACCCATAAAGTTCCAGCAAAGACTCAGGCCTGAGTTAGGAAGTGATGTACTTGAAGTGATACAAGTATTTTCTCAGAGGCCTATTGGATTTTCATGGTATGGGTATATGTAACACATACCCACCAATAAATGCCATTTATTTCTGTAGGCTGAATCAAATCTCTGTCTCAAGTAATGATTTCATATCCTTTGGACTAGATGGGAATAGGACTGAGAAACAGTCAGGCAAAAGAAGGCAATTCAGTATCCTTGTTCATCTTTCTAAACCTATGTACATCTTTTGATACTGAGGTTCATTATTATCTACAACTGCATTTGGTTTGCATATAACCATTTATTTTTCAGCCTTAGATATTTTCATATCAATTGTTTTATTTTATCCTTAAATAAAGGTTCCAATGAGTCCCTATTTCTTGGGTGAGGAAAATTGAGGCTTAAAAATAGGTTTTTAAAAATTACTTAATTTCTAACCCCTTCCCTATATCTTGTAACTGAATCTCAATCTCATGATTTTTTTTAGTATCCTTGAAATTAAATAGAAATCAAATAATATCTTTCCACATGAAATTTGCCTCCCTCTATGATAACTCTGCCTCCAAATGTGAAGAGCTGGACTTGATCCAAGTGAAAGAAAATCAGAAGGGAAAATATCTGGGGCTATAAAAGAGATTTGATGTCTGTACCCACATTGCAGTGTTTGAGTCCCGAGTTATTAAATTTCTCATATTTGTTTGACATTTTATAAACATATGTCTGTTTATGAAGTTTAGTTCTTATCTTTCTTTAGTCAATATCTTTCTTTAATCTATACATGTAGTAGATGAACACTATTTTATGTATTTTCATTCTTCTCAAACCAGCAACTCGAAGAGTAAAAAGACACAGTGTTTTAGCTGTTATTTTTATTGAAAATGCTTTAAAACAAAAAACTCTTTGGAATTTCTTACCACAATATAAATCAGCTAAATATATTTAATGTGGTGAAATGAACCATACATATGCTGAAATAGTCCCAAAATGTATTAGGGTCATTATCAATAGGCATAAATAGATTCTATTAACAAGGAACATTAAACATTGTTACACCATTGATGGGATGGTATTACTATAGAAATAGTATCCCTTAATTTATATACATAGCATGTACAAAACAAGTTTAGATCAATGAGACGGTAAAGAAGAATAAAATAGAGATGGTATCCTAAAGAATAAATTCACTACTGACTGTTTTCTTTTCTTTCTTTTCTTTTTTTTTTTTTGAGATGGAGTTTCGCTCTTGTTACCCAGGCTGGAGTGCAATGGCGTGATCTCGGCTCATCGCAACCTCCACCTCCTGGGTTCAGGCAATTCTCCTGCCTCAGCCTCCCGAGTAGCTGGGATTACAGGCATGCGCCACCGTGCCCAGCTAATTTTTTGTATCTCTTTTTAGTAGAGATGGGGTTTCACCACGTCGACCAGGATGGTCTCGATATCTTGACCTCATGATCCACCCGCCTCGGCCTCCCAAAGTGCTGGGATTACAGGCTTGAGCCACTGCGCCCGGCCCACTGCTGTTTTCTATTTCAAGTCTCTACATATCTATATTTTGATTTCTTTATATAGTGTTTAATGGTTAATTCCCCATTTCCCTTTTTAGTCTTACATGACTAACTTCTATGGGTTTTATTTTCATTCAGTTCTATATATTCCACCTGCTGAAGCCTCCCATGTTGTGTGTCAAGAGGGAAAATATCTTATTACCTTCTTGTCTGTTGAACATTTAGTTTCTTTCTCCCTCTCTCCCTCCCTGTCTTGTACCTAATGAGCAAATTATCTAAAAATAGATACGTTCATCATTCTACAAAATGTTGTATCTTTTCTAGATTGGAGGCCAGTGTAATTGTAAGAGACATGTGTCTGGCAGACAGTGCAATCAGTGCCAGAATGGATTCTACAATCTACAAGAGTTGGATCCTGATGGCTGCAGTCCGTGTAACTGCAATACCTCTGGGACAGTGGATGGAGATATTACCTGTCACCAAAATTCAGGCCAGTGCAAGTGCAAAGCAAATGTTATTGGTACGTGTAATGCAAAAGTTTACAGTCACATCTCTATTACCATCTGGAATAAAATTCTCTATTTGATTTCTTAACTGAAGAGTAAAGCAAATTTCTTTGCTCAAGGCAGGCTGGAAAAAAAAACAATTTGGATGAAATTAACTTTAAAAATGATTAAATTAATAATTCTATCAAACTGCTGCTTGAAGCTTAGTTTAATCAACCCTTTAGAAGTTTATTCTGTAGATGTATTAGTTCACATGGCCCCATACTAATAAGTCATAGAAAAATATAATTTGCTTACTGCATAGATGTTTCTTTTAGAAAATTAGCACTTTTTCAAAATGTTTTACACTTAATGAGTTCTAAGCAAATCATTTCCATGCTAGTTTTCTTTTCTTTTCTTTTCTTTTCTTTTTTTTGAGATGGAGTTTCACTCTTGTTATCCAGGCTGGAGTACAATGGTGCAATTTCGGCTCACTGCAACCTCTGCCTCCTGGGTTCAGGCAATTCTCCTGTCTCAGCCTCCTGAGCAGCTGGGACTACAGGCACCCACCACTGTGCCCAGCTAATTTTTTGTATCTTTAGTAGAGACGGGGTTTCACCATGTTGACCAGGATGGTCTCGATATCTTGACCTCGTGATCCACCCGCCTCGGCCTCCCAAAGTGCTGGGATTACAGGCTTGAGCCACTGCAACCAGCTGCTAGTTTTCTTAATAGACCAAAATAAATGGATTTTTTCAAAATATTCTGTGCTACAGGGTCCTTTGTGATAAATCTTTCCATTTTTTTATATTATATTTCTTTGAACTGTCCCTATGAAATGCAAAATAAGTCAACATAATTCCACAGATCATGTATATTGCTAAGGTTACTTATAAAGGGCTACATAATTTTAATTTTATAATTCAGCACCAAGTTGATTATAATAAACAGCTACCTTTGGTGTTATTTATCATTTTTTTATACAAGACATGCTTTTTTGTTTGTTACTCCCACAGGTATTTTTCAGAAATTAGATTTGATTATAGCAATTTATTACATCCAACATTTTTGAGGGGAACCACCACCACATAAGGACAAAATTTATCAAGTGCCCAAAATGCACTATGTACATAATGCACTTTGAAATTTTGATATATGAGAATATTATGAGAGGAAAGTTTCCTGATGAAGTGAGTCCTGCATTGTAACTGAATATGTCCTGGTTCATAGAGGAAGTTTAAAAAAGACCTTTGCCTTTCTATTGTCATTCAAGACACCAAGTCATCCATGGTTTTTCTAACACTGACCTGAACCTAACAATAATGAAAATATGCCTAGCAGTGATCACACACACAGACACACACTCTCTCTCTCTCTGTCTCTCACACAAACACACACACACACACACACACACACACACACAAATGCTTACATGTACATATGCATATGTGAATATTCTGAATACTATTTTCATTTCTGTGATGTATCTCTAAATCTAATTCTTTATCTTTTGTTTATGTTGGTATACATCATGCTACACAATTCAGCTAGAGAAGCATTTCAATTTAATAAAAGTAACATAGATGTGTTCAATGGCATTACGTGAGATTTCTCTGGTTTAAAGAAAGATTACATGAAAATCGGTAACATAATTTGCCTTTTTGGATCTCAAGCATACAAAAATGAATTTTTTTAGAAAGAATAACATGTAAAGAGAAGTACATATTTGTATGTGCTATCTATGATGCTGAATGAATTCTAAGACCTTGAATTCAGTCTGTCTGGCATCCTTTGTTCTTTAATGTGAGATATATTTTAAACTCAAATATGAAAACAAAAGTTAAAGCAAGGCCTATAAAGACAGTGAAATAATTACTTCTTTGTATCAATGGAATCTTTCCTGTGATGGTTAGAGTCCAGAGCTTAAGGAAGGGAAAAGTCAAAATTTACTTAGAATTTGTTATAATATCCCCACTATTTGCCTATTTTGTTGATTGATCCAGATGGTTTTCTGTAGGAAATATAAATAGATATTTTGTGAAGACTAGATTAGTGTTATATATAATTATTATTTCTAGTGTAATTTTTGTAAATGTATTTTTAATAAAAACATAAAGTTGATATGCATATATATTTATTTTCCTAATGGGATTAGCAAGTAACTTTATTCAATTTCACCTTGTTAATATGAAACAAAAGAAGCCCAGAAAATACAAGTGTGTGTTGTATACGCTTCAGAAAGCAAACTGTTAGAGTTAACAAAACTGTTAAATCTTACTAATGATTCTATCACCAGGAAAATACCTTAGCACCAATAATTTTACTAAAGTAGGTCATTCATCTAGAATAAAAAGGGAGAAGAATGTGAATTAAATGCCAAGTGTGCTAACTTGCCTGTACTTGTTAACACTGAATGTGATGCCCTGTAGGCCTTCCTGAGTATCGTTAGGAATAGATTACCTGTCAGGAATATGTTTGACATATTCAAATAAGCACTGTGCATATTTTTAAAACTGATATGATATGAATCCATGTAGACCAATTTTAATAGTTCAAAATGAGTCATAATTCTTGTTAACAATACAGTTATTTTTAAAATTTGCAGCAATAGTGGTCCTTTTTTATTTTCCTTATTGAAATTAAATGATATGCCTTAGGTGAGTCATTCATCACTGTTAAAGAACTTGCCTTCCATTGGAGTTCTTGAATTTTTATCCATATATATATATATATATGAAATGCTTTTCTACATATGAGTTCGAGTGTGTTTTTGACTCTTATTTTAAGACTAATTTTTAAATTGCAATTATAGCTTTACATAAATGTTTCAGTTGATTCAACCCATGAAGTCAGTTATTTAAATTCATAGATATGTAGAGACTACCTAAAGGAAGTATTTTGCATCTAAACATTTACTATTTTAATTTTTTATTTCCTTGCCTTGTAATAACCTTTTTTAGAATAAGCTTACTTGTCAGAAATTTAAGTTTAGGTGATAAAACATTTCTCTCCACTTGTAAAATGTGTATGTGTACTCCTTTAAATAGAAGTCATAGAAAAAACAGAATTTACTTAGTGTTTAAAGAGGTATGTTCTGAATCACACAAGATGACAAGCAATGTGATTGCTTTAGGAGCCAAGGAGAGCATAATTTATATTAATTGAAAATGATAAAATAGAGGAGCATACAAAAGGATTAAAATAAGAATTGCCCTGGATAAGTTTTATTTATATTAATTATTTAAATGTAGGGATTCAGAAATAAATGTATATGCTGTTGTCACAAAAATAGTTCTCAGCTTACTTTTTATTCTTTTTTCCTCAGCTTCACTAATATATAATTAAATAAAAATCATATATATTTATGGCAGACAACATGATGTTTTGATATATATACACATTATAACATGATTAATTCCAGCTAATTAACATATCCATCATCTCATGTACTTATCATGTTTTTGTGGTGAGAACATTTAAGATCTCATCTCTTAGCAATTTTCAAGTATAGAATACATTATTATTAAGTATAGTCACCATGCTGTACAGTAGAGCTCCAGAACTTATTCGTTCAGTCTAGCTGAATCTAGCTGAAACTTTGTACTCAGCTTAGCATTTTATTAAACATCTTTAGAGATTTCTTATCTTTAGGAAAACAGCTAATTTGTTATATGTAATTCTATAATTTTGAATGAACATATTTGTTAAAATAGTTTTTCAGATTTGTTAAAGAGGAAAGGAGCTCCAGCATATGTAACAGAAACAACATTTGCATTAAGCATTTGTCTTTGTATTAGGTAATAATTAAAAATTTATGAAGTTCAGTTGTATATTAAAGCTAAATTAAATATTGCCATTGTATTTTGAGAGTATGATTAGCCCTCTATGGCATTGCTTGTGGGAAAATGCTCAGTATTTTGTGTCCATATTAAGTGTCTGCAATAGCATTGTTTGTGCCTCATCTATCTTGAATGAAATAATTTTCCTATCCTCACCTTTTAAATATGTTTTATCTTTAGGGCTTAGGTGTGATTGTTGTGATTTTGGATTTAAATTTCTCTGAAGCTTTAATGATGATGGATGTGAACCCTGCCAGTGTAACCTCCATGGCTCAGTGAAGAAATTCTGCAATCCTCTCTCTGGGCAGTGTGAGTGCAAAAAAAGAAGCCAAAGGACTTCAGTGTAACACCTGCAGAGAAAACTTTTATGGGTTAGATGTCACCAATTGTAAGGCCTGTGACTGTGACACAGCTGGATCCCTCCCTGGGACTGTCTGTAATGCTAAGACAGGGCAGTGCATCTGTAAGCCCAATGTTGGAGGGAGACAGTGCAATACATGTTTGAAGAGAAACTTCTACCTATGGCAAAATAATTCCTTCCTCTGTCTGCCTTGTAACTGTGATAAGACTGGGACAATAAATGGCTCTATGCTGTGTGACAAATCAATGGGACAATGTCCTTGCAAATTAGGGGTGACAGGTCTTCACTGTAATCAGTGTGAGCCTTACGGGTACAATTTGACCATTGACAATTTTCAAAGCTGCCAGATGTGTGAGTGTGATTCCTTGGGGACATTACCTGGGACCATTTGTGACCCAATCAGTGGCCAGTGCCTGTGTGTGCCTAATTGTCAAGGAAGAAGGTGTAATCAGTGTCAACCAGGTAAGAAAGAAATGTGCACATTTTCAGTGCACAATGACTTTCCTTTTGTTAACTCGTAACAGGTGATTTCTTTCTGTTTCTGGTTTGTGGCTTCTACAAATTTTATTTCCAAAATCATTGTTGTATTTATACCATTATCCAACACAGATATAACTATTTAACTCATTCAAAGTTATCTAGCATATTTATGTTACTATTTTGGGAGGATACTTTAGATAAACTTCAGCCAATTAGATTTATTTCTTAATTGAGACAATTTTCCCACTTGAAGTAAATCTCCTTCTAACAGTATTTTTAAAAATCAGATTAAGGAGAGTCAACTTTATTTTTCAGAGAAAGGAAAATTTGAGTTGTTTTATCCATACAGTGCCAAAAATTCAAATGATGAGCTAAATCTCTGAATAAAGCTGGCTAAATGTTTTTACCAAAGAGGCTGTATGTCCTAGCTTTATACAGAAATACCTAGAATTGTTTCTACCTGCCATCATATTAATAAAATAGGCTACTATTTAATCTTACTGTATACAAACTTATCTTTCCATCTCTTTCCCAATTGGGAGACAGATAGATCCCATCTTGGTTCTCCTTGCATTTAAGATTTTAACTAAAATACTATGCCTTCTTCACAGTAAATTCATTAGGACACCATGATAAATATAAGTACTTACCAGTTGTGTAACAGCTGCCCAGCCTTGGCTCTGAGTTATATGAGCCTATAAAAATGAGCACATACAAACTCAAAAGTGTGATTTGCTTGCCAGAGAAGGAGTAGAACAAAAGCTCCGTTTGCAGAGCATGGAACCCAGCCTAGGAGAACTGGGCCATACTTTTCCTTTAGCATTGGTCAGTGTGACAAGTAAGATCAAAGAGACAGGAAGGAATTCATAAAGAGTTTATTATTTTTGAGATGTAAGTTTTAGCAAACAACTTGAACTGGTTTAATCATAAATGGAGACTATATTAGAACTAGATATTCCATAAAAATCTAAGGACAAGGACCAGTACAGAAACTAGAATGCTTCCATTGATACATATTCATACATATTTCTCTCTCTTTCTCTCTCTCTCTCTCTCTCTCGCTCTCTCTCTCTCTCAAGGGAATTTTACTTCTTTATTTCTCTCTGTATGGGTATATGGTAAACCTATGTCCCCTGAAATTGTTTATAATTCTACCACTAGCTGCAACAGATATATTTATTAGCTACCTCTTAGTTATAATTTCTAGAGGGAAATTCAAATAGACTCAGTTTTGTTTGGTTGGTTACCTCTGAGCTAATTCACTGTGGCCAGGGGAGTCACATTCTTATAAAATGAGCATGGCTTTTAGGGACCATTACATCAGGTAGGCACAATGTTGTAAGTATCCAAAAAAAACAGGAAGATTATTGAGAGCTGGACAGACAGCCTTAATAACACATACAGCACATGACACTCTTTTTACCTTCAGGTTAATCCTTCCAAACTTGCAATCAATTAGCTTTTTGGTATCCTAGGATGATATTTTTCTTAGAGATGTTGATACTGTTTATCGGTATCTCTAATTTTAGAAACAAGGTATGCAGTCTCCAGCACAGTCAAATAACCATGATTTATATATACTTCTTTCTAAGTAAACCAAGACAAGCTAATAGATCAAATATTATATCCTTTTGAGTCATTATCAATTGCTAAGATTTATTGTTTTATGATAATTTTAGTTGTATGTATAATACAAGTCACACGTTTTAAACAATTTTTCTAATTTTGGATAAACTCTGATATCACTGTAACAAACATTTGGTCCTTTGGTCCTTTCAATGAAAGACCCAGCTCATCATCTCAATACTTTGTACACCTACCAAGTGTCTAAATGATGAACTAAAATTGTTAGAAAAACTATGTTTTTCTGGGCATCTTGTATGTCATGCAGAAATAGCTGTGAATAGTTTAATCTACATCATGCATAAGACTGTTTCATTTGTGCCCTTCCTAGAATGAAGAAATATGGACTTCATTGTTCCTTCCTTTATCTTTGTGTCTCTCACTGTGGTGATCTCTTTGTTCTCAACTCTACACCATTTTCTCCCTCCACTGTCTCTGGCTCTTTTCTGACTACCCTGTATAGTATTAGCATAATACTTTCCCTAAAGTACTTCTTTAGTTATGTCATTCTCCTAGAGGGTTACCAAAATGGGTTTTACTTTGCTTATCATTTGAGTCCAATCTGGGCAAACCTTTGTGAGGTTTTATCTTCTGCTCACAGCCTAGACCCCCAGCTTTGCTTCCTGATATTCTCTGACTCCCATGTTCTTCAGTCACTGCAGCCACTTCCCTGGAGCTACACATGTCACATGCAGAGCTGACTTCTATCTACCTGATGCTTTAGTTCATTCTTTCCCCACATGGAATGCAGTACAGTCCTCCTTTTCAGCATTAGTTGGCATCCTCTGACTAGTTCTGCTGTTCAACATACTGCCTGTAATTTTCCATCAGTGAACAATAGTGAACAACAAATTTGACATGAAGCATCAGTGTTTTAAGAGGTGGTTTAACTCAAACCTACAGAAAACTTGAAAATAATGCATTATTGAAAATGTACTCAAACTTGAAAATACTGCATTTTTTGAAAATGTGCTCTATTTACTTCATGTTCAATTTATTATTTGACCTTGAAGAGAGATTTAGGTTTAAGAAATACAGATCTCATTGTAATTACTCTATAATTATGCTTCTTTTCTTCTGAAGACCACATGGAACTATAAATGAAGTCAACAAGTTAATAGTAGAGAGCATTAAAACTGGTGAAAATATTTTTATTTACTGAAAAAATTTAACAGTGTATTGTAAAATATTTAGTAGAAAACATACCAGACAGAGGAGACATATTTGGAACTCCATTTCTTCAGCTTACTCTTACTGACTCTCTGAAGGCATTCCCCTGTCCTCCTCATCAGGGAACTTCCATTTTTTTCTTCCAACTTCCCATTTCTAGCCAGGGGTAAGCAGCTTCATCTATCAGATAGATACTCTGTCTGAATAACCATGTGTCTATGTAAAACATGGGGCCTCTGTTACTATAAGGAATAAGAAAGAACTTGATCCTTGAAGACAGCCTTGGCTGTACTAGGAATGTCCTACACTTACAAAATTTGCTGGCAGAACATTAGTCAGCTTCCAAATAGATGCTTTTAATGACCATGAGTTTTGTACTTTTTTGATAGATCTAATTATTTGCATTTTATTAAAAAAAATAAGCCAGAATTAATGAGGCCTCTTAAGTCCTGAGGAAATAGATGCACAAAATCTCTTCTTGGTATCATCAACTCTTTGTTATTTGTTTTGCCTTATAGACTCACTGCTATTCTAGTCACTCTGCCTTCCAAGGATATGCTACAGTTTATCAGTGGCCCTGCTGAGCTATTGACTCAAGATATTGACCTGGTTATGAAAAGCTAGAATGATCAAGCTATAGATTCGGATTATTATATTTTCTTGAACAGCACAGTTCATAAACATTTCTCTTACTGAGAAATCATTTTCTTCTGGGTACTTTTGAGTTCTTAATTTAATCAGAAACATTTTATATATAGTAGCAAATAGTACTTTCATTGAGCCTAAATTTTTATTGGGAAACTGATAGATTAATTTACAAATAAATATATGATATAAATTTAAATAGTGATTATTTTTGGATCCCTGGCTCTACACAATTATTCTTTCTTTGTTGTTAAGAGTTTAAGATATTATTGAGGTTACCAAATGAATGATGTATTGGCCACTTTTTTTTTTTTTTTTTGAGATGGAGTTTCGCTCTTGTTACCCAGGCTGGAGTGCAATGGCGTGATCTCGGCTCACCGCAACCTCCACCTCCTGGGTTCAGGCAGTATTGGCCACTTTTATATCAATGTTTTTAGTTTCCAGGAAGGTAAACTAGATAGCCATGCTTATATTGCACAAGTAAAGTCACATTGATATTTTGTTGCAATGCAAACAGGAACGTTTTAAAAGGAGGATTTGTAAAGTGAAAGAAATCAACCTGTCTCTTTTCATATTATTTTCTAAAAATAGTCATTTTTCTATTTTTCTCTTTTAAATTTTTTTCATTAAAGATCATGAGTGCCTGATTTAAAAAGCAGCCCAACAAGATTACCTATTAAAATGCCTGATTATTTCTCTGTGTCTTCAATTAAATAAACCCCTTACTGTGTGCCTACAAGGTACAAGGAATTATATTATTATTGTAGTTATGCAAGTTGAATAAGATAATCCTTGCCCTCAAGATATTGAAACTCTAGCAAGGGAAATAAAATAATTGCACAAGTAAATAAAATACAAGAATGCTTTAAATATGATCCTTATTTTTCAGTATTAGTGTTGATGCCTATTCTACATCTTCCTCTAAAGAAAGAAGACAATTTGCAATAAACATTTGGAAAGATTTGTTGCACCTATACTTAGGCAAATAGGGACTAAGAAATTCTCTTAATGGCTGCACATAGTGGCTCATGCTTGTAATCCCAGCACTTTGAGAGGCCGAGGTGGATGGATCACCTGAGATCAGGAGTTCAAGAACAGTCTGACCAACAAGGTGAAACTCTGTCTCTACTAAAAATACAAAATTAGCTGGGCGTGGTGGTGCATGCCTGTAATTCCACCTACCTGGGAGGCTGAGGCAGGAAAATCACTTGAACCCAGAAGGTGGAGATTGCATTGAGCTGAGATCATGCCATTGCACTTCTGCCTGTGCAACAAGAGCCAAACTCCATCTAAAAAAAAAGACAAATGTATACCAGATAAAGCCCTCCCTCCCCTGAAAAAAAGAGCCAGGAGAAGAAAAAGGAAGCCAGGAGGGGGATTGTGTGAAGAACACTGTGTATTATTATTCAGTATTGTCATTTTTTAATTTAATTTGAATTTTAATCAAAATTTACCTTTGCATAATTTTTAAAAACCAAATAAAATGTAAACGGTGCAGTCTTATCATTTACCCAGAAGTCTCACTGCTCAGAGAAAACACATTAAATTTCTTTAGATGTTTCTTGTAAGCTTTCAGGTCTGTATTTCTGGGAGATACATACACACACACACACACACACACACACACACACACACACACACATAATTTTATCTTGATTTTTAAAATGTAGACAATATCTATTGTCTTCCTATAGAAGATGAGTATTTAGCTCCTCACACCTTCTCCTTAGCAATCTTTTAATTTGGTTAAATCAGTATTCAGAGATTTCTTTATTATGACTACATATATTTACTGTACAGCTATGCCATATAATATGCTTTGACTATATTTCCTTTCTTCAAAACAAATTGCCTTTGTTTAGTTTTCTAGCACTTTCTTAGGCATTTCTAGGAAACAGAACTTTCCAAGGGAACTCTAGCCAAGAAATTGATCAGATTTTTTAAAAAAAATTTTATTGCATTTTAGGTTTTGAGGTACATGTGCAGAATGTGCAAGATAGTTGCATATGTACACACATGGCAGTGTGTTTTCCTGCCTTCCTCTCCTTAACCCACATTTGGCATTTCTCTCCAGGATATCCCTCCCCAGAACCCCCCCTGCTGTCCCTCCCCTATTCCCCCCAATAGACCCCAGCGTGTAGTACCCCCCTCCCTGTGTCCATGTGTTCTTATTTTTCTCACCCGCCTATGAGTGAGAATATGCAGTATTTCCTTTTCTGTTCTTGTGTCAGTTTGCTGAGAATGATGTTCTCCAGATTCATTCATGTCCTTACAAAGGACATAAACTCATCATTTTTGATTGCTGCATAATATTCCATGGTGTATATGTGCCACATTTTCCCAGTCCAGTCTATCATCAATGGGCATTTGGGTTGGTTCCAGTTCTTTGCTATTGTAAACAGTGCTGCAATTGTTTTTTCCCACTAGATATATGAATGGGAAATTTAGACTGACTGATTTGTAGTTCTGTGGCACAGCTGTATCCAAGGGCTAACATTTGCTGCTTTGTTAGGGGTTTCCTTCACCTGTCTCCCGTGTTGGATCCTCCATTTCTTGAATCCTACATGTTCTCTCTTCTTGGTTTGTTTATTTGATAGAGCACATGTTCCAGTAGTTTCTGAAAAAGAATACAAGGAGGGAAGTAATTTGGGGAGAGAATTTAAATGTCTGAGTGTCGTTACTGTCTTCAAGTGTCTAAACATGAAGGACTATTTGAAATTTTACTGCTGTATGAAAACATTTTCATTCAAAAAATTTAAATGATTACATCATTAGCTGTTAGCAATGTCAATCAGATTCTTGCTTCTTTTCTTCTTCTTCTTTTTACCATCTGAAAGTTTTTACCATCTCTATATACCTGGGCACTCAGTGGACCCTTTTGCCTATTGATGACTGCTCATATGTTCTGAGAAAATCTGCAAAATGCATTCATAGCAACATCTAGATTCATGTTTGACCAGATGACTGGACACCAAGCCTAGCCAAGTAGATGCATAAAATCAACAATCACAAGCAGTCTTTCACATGATGCCTGTTTACGTACTTGTTGAATCTAATCCTTATTTCATTTAACTTCTAAAGGAAAAGCTTAATGTATCCTCCTAAAATGTAAGAAGGACAACTTCCTGGTTGGGGAGGGTATTGATAACACCTTATCTCTGACTTCAGAAATCTCTGGAGCTTTCAATTCCGACCTTTTCTTTCTAGAGTTATACAACCTGAATAAATTCACTTATTGTTGGGCTCTCCACTGCAAGTGCTTAGCTCTTGCTTATAGACATCTATAATTGCTTGTCATTTTCTCTCTCCCTCTTTTTTCATCTATTTCATCTCTTGGGATTTCAGGAGGGAAAAATTATTCCATCTACCGTGCTTTGCCAACAAGGTTGCCCTAGTGTAATCTTTTTTAGGTTGTAGTCTTTTCAGACCAAATCTTTACAGCCATCCTCGAACCTTCTCTTTTCCCAAAAAGCTTTGTCTCATCTAACAAAACCAATTCTGCTAATTTTACCCTCAAATATATCTAGAATCTGACCACTTCTTGCCACCCTTACTTGTACCAGCCAGGTCCAAGCCACCTTCCTCTGTTCCTGGACTATTCAAGTAGGCTCCTACTCTCCTTTATCCTTCTTCATTCACTTCTCAACAGACAGCCAAAGTGATGCGGTTCAAACTTGAGTCACATCCTGTCATTCAACCTTCCATTTGCTTTTCACCATAGCTAATAAGAAATGAAGTTGATATTCTTTAATAATCCCCATGGTCTATAATGTCCATGACCTCTGACCTCATTTTCACAAGTCTTCATATTATTTGTTCCTCTCCAGCCAGTAAGTCTCATTGCTGTCCTTCACAATTGTTAAGTGTCCTATGTCAGGTAGGTATAGCAGTACCTTCATAGCAGTGCTCTCTTTATATTTTCTGAATTAATGAATAACTATGTTTCAAAAATACCTCAGTGGCATTCTCCTGTTTTTAGGTGTGGGCATAGCAAAGGCCTGTGGTGTTCCTTTTACAACACTTAGGAAAGGTGTTGTGTTCAAACTTGCAAAAGAGGAAAAATAACAGTGACCTAAGTATCTAATGTATTTTTTAACAAAACAAGATCTAGTATACACATGTAAATAGTCCATGAAAGGGGCAATGTGTGCTTTGGGACTTTTTTTTTGCTTCAGAAATTCCACTTTAATATTTTTTTCCTGGTTTTATGGTCTTTTAAGGTAAAACTTGTATTGAAAAGATAAATTCTTATTCCGAAGTATCTTCATCATAACATAGATGTTTTGCAGTAGCCAAGTCTGCAGTGTGCACAGTAAAATGTGCTGCTACAATCTGAAGCTTTCATTTACTTTGAAACATGTCTGAGAGACCTAGATTATATACCACAGGGGCAGACACCACACTGGTATGTGTGAGCAGTGGGGCATGGAGGGGAAAGGATGCATAGGAAGGGATGAGCAGCAAGCTTAAGGACTTCTGCCTGCCTTTCATCTGTGATTGCAAATACTGCTGACCCATACTAGATGACTGTACATAGATTCTTGTCCCACTTTCTTAAAAAACATTATTAAGGAAGGTGCATGTAATGAAACCTCATGTATTATTAACCTAAACTTACTATGAATGTACAAGGAATAGGCTTAATTCAACTAAAATTTATAGGCAATTTGTTAAAGCAGCAGTGCACATTAGAAGGTACATTAGAGCCACATTGGTTTTAATATGCCATTCAATAACTTGAACAGAGGTTAAAAATGCTGCTTAACCTCCATTAAGTATTTTTAAAATGCTTTAATTTATAATTATTTGGAGTGTGTGTACATATATGAATGTACACATATCCACACTAATAAACATAACACTAAATATGTTTTCCCAGTTTGCTTTTTCAGTGCTGGGTGACCTTATAATGTTCAGCAGTAGGCACTTAATCAGAGGCCAGGCCAAGGAAGGCAGGGAAGGATGTCAAGGCATCCTGAGCCAGTGACCCACCCTTGTACTTGAGAACTAGAGGCAGAGAGGGTTTATTGAAGACTCTGCAGCTTTGCAATAAAATAAAGGCTAATTTATAACAAAAATGGCTTCCTATGATATGTGTTGTACTAATAGGACAATGCCTCATGCTTCCCCTAGTATTTACTTTTGGTTTTCTTTTAGAATTCATAAAGCAAAGTATCTTGTTTCATTAAGTAGCACATCATATTTATTAAGTAATGAGCTCATAAACTAGAATCGTGGATAAAACCCTGCCAATGGAACATATTATCCTCTTGGCCTGTAAGATTTCTGTTGAGAAATCTGCTACCAAACATACTGGGTCTATCTTATATGTTATTTGCTTCTATTATCTTGCTGTTTTCTAAATTCTCTCTTTGTCTTTGACCTGTATGAGTTTGTAAATTAGAGTATTCTTGTTTGTGTTAACTCAGATTAGTGACCCTTGACCTTGTTATACCTGTACATGTATATCTTCTGGTTTGGAAAGTTTTTCGTTATTACTTATGTGAGTAAACTTTCTACTCCTTTGTCTTTCTCAGTTCTCTCTTTAACTTCAGTAACCCCAAATTTGCTCTTGTGATGTTGTTTTGTAGCTCCTATAGGCCTTGTTCATTCCTTTTCATTCCTTTCTTCTCCTCTGACTGTATTTTCAAATAGTCTATCAACAAATTCACTGATTCTTTCGTTGGATCAATTCTGCTATTGATGCTCTCTACTGCATTTTTCATTTTATTTATTTTTCACCTTCAAGGTTTCTATTTGATTTTTCATTAATATTTCAAACTTTTTAAAATTTCTCTGATACACTTTTTAATAGATTGTATATGTTTTCTTGACATTTGTTGAACTTCCTTGAACAGCTATTTTGAATTCTTTGTCTTAGAGATCACACATCTCCTTCACTTTAGGTTCTGTCTCTGGTGCCTTACTTTGTCAATTTGGTGAGGTCATGTTTCCCTGAATGTTCTTGATGCTTGTAGAAGTATAGTGGTATCTATGCATCAGTATATTAGGTATTTACTTTAGTCTTCACAGTCTGGCTTTGTTTTTACTTGGCCTTCCTCAGAGGGCCTTCCAGGAATTCTAAGCTGACTAGCGATTACAGTCCCTGAGCTTGTGCCCAGTGCAGCTGTCTCAATACTAGATGACACTCTAAGCCCAGGCTTGCTGCAGGTTTCTCAAGAGCTCTGAGATTTATGTGGCTTTCCAGCCTTCATGGATTGAGGGAAGACCCAAGAAGGGTGCTGATGCTCTGTGGGAATGCTGGCCAGGGACCTGAATCTAGAAGACTGTCCTGGTGGTCCAGACACATGTGTGTCTGCATCCTAGCAGGTCTCTGTACAGGTGGATGGGAACCCAGCTGCAGTGAGAGGTGGTAGAAGTGAGACTGGACCCCTTCAGGATCTGTGTGAAAAGGAGGCTGGCTGGCCTGTTTTGTTGGCTCAGATGAGTATGTGTCACCCAGCAGGTTCCTGCACAAGTGAGGTAATTCCTTGACTGCAACAGGAGGGGCTTGAGCTGAGACTGGGCCCTGTCAAGATCAGCTGTGGGAATGGAGGCTCATGTGTCTCATGTTGGCTCAGAGAGGGGTGTCTTCCAGCAAGTTCCTGCACAGATAGGTTAGTTCTCCAACTGCAGTGAGAGGGCCCTGAGCTGAGATCCCCTTAGGAGAGAGACAGAGGTTGGCAAGCCTGTCAGGGAGGCTCTGACTCCTGAGCTGAGAGATCTGGGTGAGTGTCTCAGTCAAACCCTACAGCCAGTGGCACCTCATTAATGAACAGCAAATCGGCCAGGCATGGTGGCTTATGCCTATAATTTCAGCACTCTGGGAGACCGAGGTAGGCGGGTCACCTGAGATCAGGAGTTCAAGACCAGCCTGACTAACATGGAGAAACCCCATCTCTACTAACAATACAAAAAAATTAGCCAGGTGTGATGGCACATGCCTGTTATCCCAGATACGTGGGAGGCTGAGGCAGGAGAATCACTTGAACCCAGGAAGCGGAGGTTTCAGTGAGCTGAGATCACGCCATTGCACTCCAGCTTGGGAAACAAGAGCGAAACTCCACTTCAAAAAAAAAAAAAAAAAGCAAATCTATGCTCACATAGTAGTAACTCCCTTCTGATAATATGCTCTTTAATAGAGATTTGGATTGGAAGGCAATGCTTAACAAAGAAGAGTTGGAAACAGTGAAGTTTAAATAGACAACAGGTTGTAATCTCTTAGGTAGACAAAGTACCTCATTCTCCCTCACATATTGCATGATACAGCAAGCAACCACTTACTTTTTCACCTCAAGAAGCTGCATCATCCATATGCATGCATTTGCTGTCTAGGAAAGTATAAGATTTTGTCTATGTTAAATTTTTTTAGACTGAAATAGATTTAAATTTGATTTCAGTCTCTGCTCCTGAGTGTTTGGCTTTCTAAGGAAAAGGATATTTTGGATAAACCACAGTCTATCTGCTGTCTTCATAAAATGCTGTCTCTCCTGAGCAAGATGAAAGGTAGGATGCTAGTGCATGCATAGTTCAGAATCACAGGATTTTAGCTAATGCTCTCATAAGCAAAGATTAGTGTTTGAAATGTCACAAAAAGATGGGAGAGTCTATAGGACTCTTTGTTAGTCCCTTAACAAAAGGAGTCTATAGTGTACAAAACCTTTCACAATGGAGATTCTTTTATGTATTAATAGAATACTCAATGCATTTGACTTATGTTTTAATTTATGAAATTTTATATTTTGTATCATCATAAAAATAATATGATTTGAACAATACATCTTAACTCAGTAAGGAAAATGGAATGGTCTTCAGGGGAGGTAAGGTTTTTCTTGTTATTTTTTATATGATTATCAGAATATTAATCTATTAAAATATTCAGGCCAGGCACAGTGGCTCATACCTCTAATCCCAGCACTTTGGGAGGCTGAGGTGGGCAGATCACAATGTCAAGAGATCAAGACCATCCTAGCTAACATGGTGAAACCCCATCACTACTAAAAATACAAAAAAATAGCTGGGTGTGGTGGTGGGCACCTGTAATCCCAGCTATTCAGGAGGCTGAGGCAGGAGAATCACTTGAACCCAGGAGGCGGACGTTGCAGTCAGCTGAGATCACATCACTGCACTACAGCCTGGGTGACAGTGAGACTCTGTCTCAAAAAAAAAAAAATTCAGTAGTTTTCAATAATGATGAAATATTTCAAATAAGGATTTAATATTGATTCAGAACAAAGATGACTAAAAGATCATAAATAAATGGAATAGAAATGTTCTGAATAAAATAGATTGTTAGATATTTTTTCCACTTCATTGAGAACTAAAAAAACACATCAGTAGGGAGCTTAGTTGTAACATTATTTTTAACATAAATGGTTATACTAAAGAAATAGACAGGGTAAGAGTTAATTTTTGAGTTTTCTCCTATCCCTATAGTGGCCATCGATGAGACCTGGGATTCTCAGTCTGTGTCACCATGGTGGCAGCAGATGCACACATCCTGTATTCAGTCTGAGAACAATGGGGCTGCTCTATTGTCTGCACATGTCGGGCATTCTGTTGCTGCACAGATATCAAACAACATCACAGAGAAAAAAGTAAGTGGGCAAAGGTATGGCTTTGATCTGTACACAGCCACAGGCTAAGGGGATGCTTTCCTTTTCTGTTTTTTTTTGGAATTGGGGAAAGGGATGAGAGGTGCTCCCCTTAATTTGTTTATTCAGCATGATGCCATCCATACTTGAATTTAGCAGTTGCCACTGCAGTATCCTACTGTGTTTTTTCCTCATCTCTTGAGAACTCAGATTTCCTTTACAGCTCATGGTGGAAAAAATAATTTTTTCCAGGAGGATGTTACATTCGTTTAGATGAGACACCTAAATAGTTCTGTGGAGAGTCACTTAACATTGTCAGTCACTGTTGTTTATAGGCTCAATTTAATATTGCCTTCTTTAAATGTTCTTTATGATAGAGAGAGGTGAAATTTCATACTTTTTTTAAGTTGAAGAGTGTATTCTGAAGAGACATAAGTATTTTGATTGGTACTGATAGACAAAGCTGTGGCCCTTGCCAAAGATGGCCCAGAAAACTTCAAAATGTACTCTGGTTGAATCAGGGTCATTAGTGCAGGACTCCTTATAAATATCTGAAGTCACCATCCTTGCCCATGAGTCTCCAGTCTACTCCTGACCCTCATGTTTCATCCAGCCCAGTAGTAATACTTGTAAAATAGCATTTATGTGTTGCTTTGTGATGTATCCTCAGTATCCATTATCTTTCAAGTTAAAAGCTTATTTGAGTTAATATTGATTCAGAATCTTTGGCAGAGAATAACTGGTACATTTTTTATTAGTTTTCCCAGTTTTGGGTGCAGACTCAGAGGCCCTCACTGATTCCTGGGAAGCCCTTTCTCTTGACACCGAGTATGGAAACTCCTTCTGAAACAGCTGGAGGATTGTCTTATACTTCAGACTCTGCTTCACAGCCAAGGGAACACTCAGACCTCCAAAGTGTCATCGCTGCAGACTGAGCCACTTCTAAGGCTTTCTGTTAAAAAGTTATTAGAAGGAGGAAAAGGCAAGCTGAGTTTATTTGATCATTTGCATCCATGTTTTTATGTTATGAAGGTTTCTTTTAATAGAAACGACTGAAAGAATAGGGAAAGAAAAATACACTCAGATTTAAAAAATAACAATAACCTTCTATATACTGTCTCTAAATTAATTTTCTCTGAAGTCTCATTTGGTCAGTTCCATACTCAGGAACTGCTAGGTGCATCCCTCTGCCTAAGAAAATGGCAGTGATTCTCAAAGAGTGGTCAGAGGCCTCAGGAGTCCTCCTTTTTTCACCTACATATCTGTATAGGTCACATTTTCCTTGTATGCTTCAGTCAAAACAACAGAGCACAATAGATTGAATGTCAAAGCTGATTGGGGATTCCACATAGAAGCCAGACATTACACAGATGTGCAAATATGTAAAGTAGTGCCAATTTTCTCACCAAATATCCTTTTTTTTTTTTTTTGCACTGGGAAATACATTTTTTTTTATACTAAGTTCTGGGATACATGTGCAGAACGTGCAGGTTTGTTACATAGGTATACACATGCCATGGTGGTTTGCTGCATCCATCAACCTGTCATCTACATTAGGTATTTCTTCTAATGCTATCCCTCCCCTAGATTCCCATCTCCAATAGGCCCCAGTATATGATGTTTCCCTCTCTGTGTCCCTGTGTTCTCATTGTTCAACTCCCATTTATGAGTGAGAATATGCAGTGTTAGATTTTCGTTCCTGTGTTAGTTTGCTGAGAATGCTGGTTTCCAGTTTCATCCACGTCCCTGCAAAGGACATGAACTCATCCTTTTTTATGGCTGCATAGTATTCCATGGGTATATATGTGCCACATTTTCTTTATCCAGTCTATTGTTGATGGGCATTTGGGTTGGTTCCAAGTCTTTGCTGTTGTGAATAGTGCTGCAGTAAACATATGTGTGCATGTGTCTTCATAGCAGAATGATTTATAATCTTTTGGGTATATACCCAGTAATGGGATTGTTTGGTCAAATATAATTATTTTCATAAAATATTAACATGTAATCAGTTTATTATTTTCATTTTAAAATGGACAAATAAAATATTTTTTAAATTTATCAGTTTTAATTTTTAGTTCCATAAAGATTGACAGCTGTAACTCATACACCAAAGTTCTTTGGGGTTGCCAGTAATTTTAAGGGGATCATGAGACTAGTAAGCTCAAGAATTGCCTTTAAATGCCTTAAGCATAAACTCTTAAGATTGCTATCCAAAAACTTTTGACTTTGAATCCAACTGATTTTTCTATTTCTTTCTTGCTTCCTAGATTTTAGTTAAAATAAAGCATCCATGTGCATCCTGTCTTAGATCTGGGTCTATCCTCTTCCCTTTCCCTGCCTCTCTCTCATGAATATCAAAATCTTACTCATCTTTCAGGATCCAGCTCAAATGCTTCTCCTCCAAGAAACCCTTCATATTCACTAACTGCAAATTTTCCCTTTTCCCCCTAATATCCATAGAATTGTATTCCTCTGTTCTGATGCATCACTTTCCACTGTCCTGGAGTCATTTGGGTTCCTGTGCTTATATCTTGCAGGAGCTTAAACATCTTACATTTTTAGTTGTCTTTGGGTGCTCACACTTTTTATCAGCAGCTCTTTTAGGCATTTGATACTGGAAGAACTCTGTGTGAGCTTTATAAATACCCACATATTTATGGATTTTTATTTAGCTTACTCATTTTCTTATTCTTTATAAACTTGTGACCACTTTTTTATTGTAAACTCACCATACGTTATGTTGCCACCTAGAGAAAGGGTGAGGATGCTATTTGAATATTAACCTAAGCAGTGGAATCAGGGGCTGAATTCTGGAATGAGAATTTTCAAATGTTTTAGAAGAAACCTAAGACATGAGATCACCCAGCACACTGCTCACATTCATTTTCACTGATAATTGTGAATTTACTGTGAAGCATTCTTTTCATGGAAGGTTGTTATTGGAATCAAAAGAAGAGGAAAGACTGAGCGAGAAAGTTTTGGTAACCATAGAAGAAGTGTAATTTGTTTTTGATAATTAACAGGACTCTTTAAACATCTGGAATGTTTTTCAGCATGAGTTTACAATTTTTTGTACTATATTGATGACAGAAGCATGATATAATATGCTGTTGATTAGCTATGGCTAATATTTTATATAGGCAAATTAGTTGATTATTAAAAGTAATATTGGCTGGGCACAGTGATTCATGGCTGTAATCATAGCACTTTGGGAGACCGAGGCAGGTGGATCACCTGAGGACCGGAGTTCAAAACCAGCCTGAACAAAATGGTGAAATGCTATCTCCACTAAAAATACAAAAAAAAAATTAGCCGGGCATGGTGGTGTGCACCTGTAATTCCAGCTACTCAAGAGGCTGAGGCAGGGAAATCACTTGAACCTGGCAGGCAGAGGTTGCAGTGAGCCAAGATCATGCCATTGCACCCCAGCCTGGGCAACAAAGAATGATTCTGTCCAAAAAAAAAAAAAAAAAAAAAAAAGGTAATATTATATTGCCCTTACAAGCTTAGACAAGTATCATACTAAACAATCTATTTTCACTTATAATTTAAGTAAAATTGTAAGGATATATTAATTTCTTTGTTTTTTGAGATGGAATTTCACTCTTGTTGCCCAGGCTGGAGTATAATGGTGTGATCTCAGCTCATTGCAACCTCCACCTCCCGGTTTCAAGCAATTCTCCTGCCTCAGCCTCCTGAATAGCTGGGATTACAGGCATGCACCACTATGCCTGGCTAATTTTGTATTTTTAGCAGAGATGGGCTTTCTCCATGTTTTACAGGTTGGTCTCAACTCCTGACCTCAGGTGATCCACCAGCCTCAGCCTCTCAAAGTGCTGGAATTATAGGCATGAGCCATCGTGCCCAGCCAATTTCTTTGTTTTTATCTGGTAAAGTTTATTTTAAATCTGTGGACATAGAAAGCATATGGTATGCGCATGTGCATTTATATTCATCTTATATTTTCTGAGCGTATAAGGATGCCTTGACATATATTTTGATATATATTTTGACATATATCAGGGCATCCTTATACTCTCAGAAAATATTAGATGAACATAAATGCACATGTGCATACCATAATATCAACAAAATATCCTGCTTGTTGCCCTCACAAGTTGCCCAGTAGGTAGTGACACTGCTGTAAATCTCATGAATTTTTTGGGTCACCTTCAGGCTCAGAAATGAATGTGGCACTTAAATCTCTTCATAAGGAAATGTAGGTTATGAACCATATTGGCTCCCATTGGCAAACACTGCCATGTGTGTTGTGAATTTTTATTTTCTTTCTTGTCTCCAAACTATAGGTGGCATTGCAGACAGTGTAGCAGAGTGGATATTTAAACAGGACCTCAGCCCTGAAGTATTAAAACTGGCTAATGAAAAAAGAGATGTAGAAAACCCAGATGAACCCAAAGAAGGTGTTAACAGAGGTTTCCTTGAGGTATCAGAGGTGGAGACGGACTTAGGAGCCATACCAGGTGATACACAAATAATGAGAAATATGAAATCCAGAGTAGAAATATGCACCCAAGTGTCCATCGAGGAGAAAAATAACATCACTGCTTTCTTCTGACTTTCAGACTGACTGCATTTAGCGTATGAGCAGTTTCCTTGTAGCCTTGAACTAGATGTGTTGCATGCACACTGCTGCTGGGAGTATGCTGTTCAATGGAATAAAGATCCAAAGGTAAGATTCTCATTACCTCTTTCATGTTATTTCTGCTTCTGCATTCTTGCTATTCATATGTGGGGACTATAATTAAAGAGCTTATTCTAAACACTGGTTTTTTTCCCATTGTAATGCCTCTGTACTAACTAGGGCAGACCTTTTTCATATATTTCTCTTGTAATCCTCACAGTAAACCTGTTACATGTAGGCACTATCATTATCCCCACTCTAGAGAAGAAAAAACTAGGGCTCAGAGAATTTAAGTTTCTTCCCTGCAGGCACACAGCTAAGGTAAGTGTCAGGATTTAAGCTTAGGTTTCCCTTTATCTGAAACCTGTGTGCTGTGCCCTCCTTCCTAGTTAGGTTGTAACAAGTATATTGTTTATTTCTTTCTGAATTCCTGCATGAAATGGCACCAACCTAACAGAATATTCTTTTTTTTTTTTTTTTAGATTTCTCAACCTGTCACCCAGACTGGAGTGCAATGGTGAGATCTCGAGTCACTGCAACCTCTGTCCCCCAGGTTCAAGTGATTCTCCTGCCTTAGTCTGTGAAATAGCTGGGAGTACAGGCACAAACCCCCCCACTTGGCTAATTTTTCTATTTTTAGTAGAGATGGGGTTTCCCCATGTTGGCCAGGCTGATCTCGAACTCCTTTGTGATCTACCCACTTCCGCCTCCCAAAGTGCTGCGATTGCAAGTGTGAGTCACCATGCCAGACCCAGATTATTATTATTATTATTATTTTTCTTTTGAGACGGAGTTTCGCTCTTGTTACCCAGGCTGGAGTACAATGGCGCGACCTCAGCCTGGCGCAGCTACCGTTAGGCATCTGCAAAACAATCAGAGAATCAATTAGCAATAAAGTTGCAAGACTCTCCTTGGCCCACATGCAGAAGAAAAGACTCAAAATAAAAGTGAGCCTTTCAGAGGTTGCGGTGAGCTGATATCCCGCCATTGCACTCCAGCCTGGGTAACAAGAGAGAAACTCGGTCTCAAAAAAAAAAAAAAGCCTTTATTTCATCCAGCTGAAACGAGTTGGTTTTTTTTTTTTTTTTGAGATGGAGTTTCCCTCTTGTCACCCAGGCTTTTTCAGGCGGATGAAATAAAGGCGTCACTTCTATTTTGAGTCTTTTCTTCTGCATACCGGCAAAGGGGAGTCTTGCAACTTTGTTGCTACTAGATTCTCTCTTTGCAGATGCCTAATGGTAGCTGCGCTGAGCAGAGATCGCGCCATTGCACTCCAGCCTGGGTAACAAGAGAGAAACTTGGTCTCAAAAAAAAAAAAAAGCCTTTATTTCATCCAGCTGAAAAGAGGTTTTGTTTGTTTTTTTTTTTTGAGACGGAGTTTCGCTCTTGTTACCTAGGCTGACTCATTTCAGCCAGATGAAATAAAGGCGTCACTTCTATTTTGAGTCTTTTCTTCTGCATACCCGCAAAGGGTAGTCTTGCAACTTTGTTGCTAATAGATTCTCTCTTTGCAGATGGCTAATGGTAGCTGCCCCGAGCCGAGATCGCGCCATTACATTCCAGCCTGGGTAACAAGAGTGAAACTCCCATCTCAATTAAAAAAAAAAAAAAAAAGTGACGCCTTTATTTCATCCAGCTGAAATGAGTTGGCTTTTTTCTTTTTTTCTTTTTTTTTTTTTGAGATGGGGTTTCGCTGTTGTTACCCAGGCTGGAGTGCAATGGCGCGATCTCAGCCCACCGCAGCTACCGTTAGGCATCTGCAAAACAATCAGAGAATCTATTAGCAATAAAGTTGCAAGACTCTCCTTGGCCTACATGCAGAAGAAAAGACTCAAAATAAAAGTGAGCCTTTCGGAGGTTGTGGTGAGCTGAGATCGCGCCATTGCACTCCAGCCTGGGTAACAAGAGAGAAACTCGGTCTCAAAAAAAAAAAAAAGCCTTTATTTCATCCAGCTGAAACGAGTTGGTTTTTTTTTTTTTTTTAGATGGAGTTTCCCTCTTGTTACCCAGGCTTTTTCAGGTGGATGAAATAAAGGCGTCACTTCTATTTTGAGTCTTCTTCTGCATACCGGCAAAGGGTAGTCTTGCAACTTTGTTGCTACTAGATTCTCTCTTTGCAGATGCCTAATGGTAGCTGCGCTGAGCAGAGATCGCGCCATTGCACTCCAGCCTGGGTAACAAGAGAGAAACTTGGTCTCAAAAAAAAAAAAAAGCCTTTATTTCATCCAGCTGAAAAGAGGTTTTGTTTGTTTTTTTTTTTTGAGACGGAGTTTCGCTCTTGTTACCTAGGCTGACTCATTTCAGCCAGATGAAATAAAGGCGTCACTTCTATTTCGAGTCTTTTCTTCTGCATACCCGCAAAGGGTAGTCTTGCAACTTTGTTGCTAATAGATTCTCTCTTTGCAGATGGCTAATGGTAGCTGCCCCGAGCCGAGATCGCGCCATTACATTCCAGCCTGGGTAACAAGAGTGAAACTCCCATCTCAATTAAAAAAAAAAAAAAAAGTGACGCCTTTATTTCATCCAGCTGAAATGAGTTGGCTTTTTTCTTTTTTTCTTTTTTTTTTTGAGATGGGGTTTCGCTGTTGTTACCCAGGCTGGAGTGCAATGGCGCGATCTCAGCCCACCGCAGCTACCGTTAGGCATCTGCAAAACAATCAGAGAATCTATTAGCAATAAAGTTGCAAGACTCTCCTTGGCCCACATGCAGAAGAAAAGACTCAAAATAAAAGTGAGCCTTTCGGAGGTTGTGGTGAGCTGAGATCGCGCCATTGCACTCCAGCCTGGGTAACAAGAGAGAAACTCGGTCTCAAAAAAAAAAAAAAAGCCTTTATTTCATCCAGCTGAAACGAGTTGGTTTTTTTTTTTTTTTAGATGGAGTTTCCCTCTTGTTACCCAGGCTTTTTCAGGTGGATGAAATAAAGGCGTCACTTCTATTTTGAGTCTTCTTCTGCATACCGGCAAAGGGTAGTCTTGCAACTTTGTTGCTACTAGATTCTCTCTTTGTAGATGGCTAATGGTAGCTGCCCGGAGCCGAGATCGCGCCATTGCACTCCAGCCTCGGTAACAAGAGCGAAACTCTCATCTCAATTTAAAAAAAAAAAAAGTGACGCCTTTATTTCATCCAGCTGAAACGAGTTGGTTTTTTGTTTTTTTGAGATGGAGTTTCGCTCTTCTTACCCAGGCTGTCATTTCAGCCGGATGAAATAAAGGCGTCACTTCTTTATTTTGAGTCTTTTCTTCGGCATACCAAAAAGGGGAGTCTTGCAACTTTGTTGCTAATAGATTCTCTCTTTGCAGATGCCTAATGGCAGCTGCGCCGAGCTGAGATCGCGCCATTGCACTCCAGTCTGGGTAACAGCAGCGAAAGTCCATCACACATACACACAAAAAAAGACGTGTTCTTGCTCTGTCCCCCAGACTGGAGTACAGTGGTGCCACCATGTTTCACTGCAACCTCAACCTCCAAGGCTCAGGTGATTCTCCCACCTCAGCTTCCCAAGTAGGTGCATGTGCCACCACGCCAGTCTAATTTTTGTAATTTTTTTTTTTTTGGCAGAGACGAGGTTTTTCCATGTTGCCGTATTAGGGACTGGTTTCAAACTCCTGAGCTCAACCAGTCCACCCGCCTTGGCCTCCCAAAGTTCTAGGATAACAGGTGTGAACCATTGCGTTCAGCAACAAACTTTCTTTTTTATTTTTTTCTCTCTCTTTCTTTCTTTCCTTTTTTTTTTCTTTTTGTCTTTGTCTCAGGTGTACCTCGGAGTATAGGTGCACACCACTATGCCCAGCTAACATTTGAATTTTTTTGTAGAAACAGGGTTTTACCATCTTGGCCAGGCTGGTCTCAACATTTTTTTAAAAGTTTAGTAACTCAAGCCGGGCGTCATGTCTCACACCTGTAATCTCAGCCCTTTGGGAGGACTAGGCAGATGGTTCATGAGGTCTGGAGTTCAAGATCAGCGTGGCCACATGGAAAAACCCTGTCTCTTATAAAAATACAAAAATTAACTGGGTTTGGTGGCGCATGTCTGTAGTCCCAGCTACACGGGAGGCTGAGGCAGGAGAATTGCCTGAACACAGGAGGCGGAGGTTGCGGTGAGCTGAGATGGTGCCATTGCACTCCAGCCTGGGTAACAAGAGCGAAACTCCATCTCAAAAAAAAAGAAAAAAAAAAAAAAAGACGTGTTCTTGCTCTGTCCCCCAGGCTGGAGTACAGTGGTGCCACCATGTTTCACTGCAAACTCAACCTCCAAGGCTCAGATGATTCTCCCACCTCAGCTTCCCACATAGTTGCATGTGCCACCATGCCGGTCTAATTTTTGCTTTTCTTTTTTTTTCTGCCCAGATGAGGTTTTACCAAGTTGCAATGTTTGAGACTGGTTTCAAACTCCTGAGCTCAAGCAATCCACCCACCTTGGCCTCCCAAAGTTCTAGGATAACAGGTGTGAACCATCGTGTTCAGCGACAAATTTTATTTTATTTTTTTCTATTTCTTTCTCTTCTTTTTTTCTTTCTGTCTTTCTCTCAGGAGTAGGTGGGATTATAGGTGCACACCACTGTGCCCAGCTAACTTTTGTATTTTTTTGTAGAGACAGGGTTTCACCATGTTGGCCAGGCTGGTCTCAACATTTTTTTAAAAGGTTTAGTAACCCAAGTTGGACGTGATGGCTCACACCTGTAATCTCAGCACTTTGGGAGGCCTAGGCAGATGGATCATGAGGTCTGGAGTTCAAGACCAGCGTGGCCACATGGAAAAGCCCCGTCTCTTCATAAAATACAAAAATTAAGTGGGTTTGGTGGTGCATGCCTATAGTTCCAGCTACTTGGGAGGCTGAGGCAGGAGAATTGCCTGAACCCAGGAGGCGGAGGTTGCTGTGAGCCGAGATGGTGCCATTGCACTCCAGCCTGGGTAACAAGAGCAAATCTCCATCTCAAAAACAAAAACAAAAACAAAAACAAAAACGTGTTCTTGCTCTGTCCCCCAGGCTGGAGTACAGTGGTGCCACCATGTTTCACTGCAACCTCAACCTCCAAGGCTCAGGTGATTCTCCCACTTTAGCTTCCCAAGTAGTTGCATGTGCCACCATGCCTGTCTAATTTTTGCAATTTATTTTATTTTTTTGCACGGAAGAGGTTTTGCCATGTTGCCATGTTAGAGACCAGTTTCAAACTCCTGAGCTCAAGCAATCCACCCACCTTGGCCTCCCAAAGTTGTAGGATAACAGGTGTGAACCAGCGGGTTCAGTGACAATTTTTTTTATTTTTTTCTCTTTCTTTCTTTCTTTCCTTTTTTCTTTCTGTCTTTTTGTCTTTCTCTCAGGAGTAGCTGGGATTATAGGAGCACATCACTGTGCCCAGCTAACTTTTTTATTTTTTTTGTAGAGACAGGTTTCACCATGTTGGCCAGGCTGGTCTCAAAATTTTTTTCAAATGTTTAGTAAATCAAGCTGGATGTGATGGCTCACACCTCTAATCTCAACATTTTGGGAGACTGAGGTGAGTGGATCACTTGAGGTCAGGAGTTCAAGACCAGCCTGGCCAACATGGTAAAACCCTGTCACTATAAAAAATAAAAAAAAATTAGCCAGGCACAGTGGCATGTGCCTGTAATCCCAGCTACTTAGGAGGCTGCGGCAGGAGAATCGGTTGAACCTGGGAGGCAGAGGTTGCAGTGAGCCAAGATCAAACTGAAAACAGATCCACAGAGTGAGACTCTGTCTCAAAAATGTATGAGTTAGTGTATCTTTGAGATTATAAAGGATAAGAGTACTTAAAGATTAAAAAAGAGAAAGAAATGTCAAAATAAAGGGCCCAGCTTGGTATTCCCCTCAGAGGTCTTTGCCAAAGCAGAACACATCCAGAACTGCACGAGCATACTGACCTTGTTAGTCTCAATCCATATCATGCCAAGACTACCTGAGACAGCTGGGTGACTCTCATCTGCAGAGAGGTAGTGTGGTTGGTTGGCTAGTGAAACAATCCCAGTGCTACCATTTGCTAACTAGAATTACTTCAATTTTCTTAGCCTCAGTTTTCTCATTCAGAAAGTGGCAGTGACTCTAGCGCTGACCTCATGGTTGTTGTGAGGGTTCCTTGTATTCAACATGAAGTACTTAGCAGTGTCTGGAATACAGTAAATAATAAATGGTACTGTTATAGACCTTTATCGCTAAGACCACCAGGTGGGAACTCCCAGGTACCAGATTGTGAGTAAGTGTATGCTAAATCTTTAAATACTTCGATCAGTGATGTCCAGAATGTCAAGGGTTACCCTGGAAGTCTGGTTTTTCTTATCACTAAAGGATGGGTAGCTTTAATCTACTTGGCAATCACACTAGGTGACCTAGAATCATAGATGATTAGGTATGGAAGGCACATTGGAAGATACCTAGGATGTGACCTGCTTGCAGAAGAAGAAACAGTAACCCAAGATGGTGGGTCATTTACCCAAGGCAACCTGGTTGGAAGTGGTGAGCTTCGGACTAGACTTGGATCTTTCAATCTAAAGGCCAATGCTCTTTGCTGCATATTACATTTCCTTCCAAGGAACTTCTGAAATCCTGTTTTCTGATATTCTGTTTTTACTTTTTAGACACACATCTGTTCTTTCAAATCAGGTGTTTTCAAACAATTCAACAAGTGTTTTTAAAGATTCAGAGGCTGGGCATGGTGGCTTGTGCCGATAATCCTAGCATTTTGGGAAGCCAAGGTGGGCAGATCACCTGAGGTCAGGAATTTGAGACCTGCCTGGCCAAGATGGTAAAACCCTGTCTCTACTAAATACAAAAAAATTAACCTGGGTGTGGTGGCACACACCTGTAGTCCCAGCTCCTTGAAAGGCTGAGATGTGAGAAGAGAATCTCTTGGACCAAGAGAAGAAGGCTGCAGTGAGCTGAGATCATGCCACTGTGTGATTATTAAACAATTTAATGAAAAATAAACAGGACTGGGTATCATGGCTCACATCTGTAGTTTCAGCACTTTGGAAGGCTGGGGACAACAGAGTGAGACTCTGTCTCAAAAAAAAGGATTCAGAGTATATATATATATATATATATATATGAAATATATAAATATATATGAGATATATAATATATATATTAATATCATATACATAATATATATATCTATATGATATGAATATATATGTATATTAATATATAATATACTCTGAATCCTTTTTATATATATTATGTATGTCATATATAATATATATTATATGTATTATGTATAATTATATATATTATACTATAAAATATATTTTTTATACTATAAAATTATAGTATATATAAATTATATACTAAAAATTATATATATTATACTATAAAATATATTTTTTTATACTATAAAATACTATTATTTTATAGTATAATATATATATATTACTTGGCTATTACTGCAAAGCAAATCATCCCAAAACTTGGCTGAAAATAACAAACATTTATTATCTCACAGTTCTTGTGGGTCAGTAATCTGTGTTCTCCTTATCTAGGTGCCTCTGGCTTAGTCTCTCATGAGGCTGTAGTTAAGGCCCTGCATCTGAAAGCTCACCTGGGATGGGGAAAGGGTGATTCATTTCCAAGCACAGTTGTTGGCCAGATTCAGTTATTTGCCACATGTGCCTCTCCATACAGCAGCTCACAACATGGAAGCTGGCTTCCTGCAGAGCAAGTGAGAGCAAGTATGAGTGCCTCGAGGCAGAAGCAGTCTTCTGGAACAGTCATGGAAGTAACATGCTATCACCTCTACCTGCTTGTTTGCTAGCAGCAAGTCACCAGCCCACTGGCAAGGAGAGGAGACCATAGGAAGCATGAATACCAGGAGGAGGGGATCACTGGGGATCATCTTGAAGGCTGTCTACTACATACTAGGTAATTGTTATAAAAATTAAAGGAACAATTCTAAAATCTATTGTTCAAGGAGAAATAAAAATCAACCATAAGTTATTCTTAAATGTCTTAAGTTTTAAAAACTCTTTCTCCCTTTCCCCGCTTAATAATCCACACTCTGATATCAGTTTTCTTGCTCTCTTTCTCTTTAGGGAAAGAATGCATTTTTCAAAGACCTTAACTTCAATTCAGTTATTACCTAGTGGGGAAATGGACCCAAATTTTATTTCTGTATGACAACAGGTAAATTACAGCTATTGGATTTTGTTTTTGTTTCCTGGGGGAAATAAAAACAGCAAAGGAAAAATCTCGCTGGCTTTTAAAAGAATGACCACTTTCAAAGTGTTTTGAGAGCTAGTCGTTTATCTTTAAATTATGTGTTCTTTTTTGATAATTAATTTAATGGAAAAACCACTATAAGTGAAAGAAAAGCCAACAATACTTTGATTTAGGTATTTTAAAATGAAACAGTAACGATACGTTGCTATCTCTCTCCGTTTTCAAGTTCTTACTGAAAGTTGTCAGTGCAGCTGTCCAGGCTCAGCATTCAGCCACAAAGGTCAAATATCCCACAGAAGAGGCAACACCCACTCCTTTTGGGAAAGACCAAGATTGGCCAGCTCTAGCTGTGGATTTAGCCCATCACCTTCAAGTTAGTGAAGATGTTGTCAGAAGGCATTATGTGGGGGAACTATACAACTATGGAATTGACCACTTAGGAGAAGAGGTAATCATGAAACCTTTGAATGTTAATTGGACTCGAGTTACAAAATTGATAGTTGGAATAAAGAATCAGGAAAGTCTCCAATGAAACCTTTTGCTCTTCCTTTTGTTAGAACATCTAGGTACAAAAATAGAATAGTAGAGTATTTTTTAAACATAAAATTATAATCAAATAATTCCTACAGTGTGCCAGGCCTGCTGTATGCACAAGGATATAGCTGTAAATGAAACAAGGTTCCTTCCTCATGGACTTGATAGTCTGCTGGTAGAAGCGGAAAAGCATGCTAAATTTTGCATTGCATGGTAGGTGCTATGAAAAAAATAAACAGAGCCAGGTGTCGTGGTTCACACCTGTAATCCCAGCACTTGGGAAGGCTGAGGCAGCAGATCACTTGAGCCCAGAAGCTCAAGACCAGTCTGGGCAATATAGCAAGACCCTGTCTCTAAAAAGGAAAAGAAAAAAATTTTTTATTTACAAAAAAAAACAAACAGGATCATATGAATAAATAGGAGCTACTACAGTAGGGTGGTCAGAGAAGGTGACATTTGAGCTGAGCCCCCAAGGAGAAACAGCAGCCAGCTACTCAGAAACTGGGGGAACAGTGCTTGAGATAAGAATTACAAAGGCCCTGAGGTGGGCGCAGACTAGAAAGGCTAGGTTCAGGACTAGAAAACCTGGAATGGCTGACCAAACATAGCAAGGAATAAAGAAGTGTGGGATGAGGCAGGGAGGCTGGCACAGACCATGGCCATGACCTGGGATACAGCCCAGGGTTATTCTAAGTATACTCAGAAGCCATCAGAGGGGCTGGGCATGGTGGCTCATGCCTGTAATCCCAACACTTTGGGAGGCCATGGTGGGTGGATCATTTGAGGTCAGGAGTTTGAGATCAGCCCGGGCAACATGGTGAAACCCCATCTCTACTAAAAATACAAAAACTTAGCTGGGCATAGTGGCACATGCCTGTAATCCTAACTACTTGTGAGAATGAGGCAGGAGCATCACTTGAACCCAGGAGGTGGAGGCTGCAGTGAGCTGAGATCACACCACTGCCCTGCAGTCTGGGTGGCAGAGTGAGACTCCATCTCAAAAAAAAAGATCAAAAGAAGCTATTAGAGAACTTCAAATAGTCATGATGTGAAACTCCCTTTATTTGCCAAAACCTTGAAAACAACACACTGAATAGCCATATTGAATTGAAAAATTAGGTGGTGAGAGAAAAACAATTAGCCAAGGAGCAGAAATTTGGGTTTAAATGCTAAGCTTGATTTGGATTTATCTTTTGGTTGTATACAACCAATGGCCACAGTTCAAAAATCAACTAGAATCTCTTTGCTGGGAACCCCTTTTCTATAGAATATTAACAGATCTGCTCACTATGACTGTATTCTCCATGTTCCTATCTTCAGGCCATTCTACAGGTTCATGAAAAAGAAGTCCTTGCCTCTCAGCTGCTGGTGTTGACAGGGCAAAGGCTGGCTCATGCGCTTCTCCACACACAGATGAAAGAAGGAATGGAGCTGCTTGCCAGACTTCCACCCACACTGTGTACTTGGCTCAAAGCAATGGTCAGTACAATAGAATGAGATCAGGCCATTGGCTGTTTTCTTAAGTGCCTAGTTAATAACCGTCATGAAGAACATCTGACAAATGTAATTCACCTAGTTACAAAGAAAAGCATTTTTATGTAGTAACTCTTAAGTCAGGAACAATTGTTTAGTTGTCTATAATAGGTTATTTTTCTGTCCCATTTGCAGGACCCTCAGGATCTTCAAAACACTGAAGTGCCAATTGCAGTAACAGCTAAACTAGTAAATAAAGTAATTGAGCTTTTACCAGAAAAACATGGGCAGTATGGTCTAGCCTTACACCTCATTGAAGCTGTGGAAGCCATATCTCTTCCCTCTTTATGACACTTACCTACTGGAAATGCTCTAAAATTATGATTAAACATGAATTAGTGCATGGTTATTTTACATAGTAAGACCTGGAATTTTATGGGAAAAGTATGTCTTTTTTTTCTTTTCCTTTTGTAAAAAAAATAAGAATATATACAACTTTTGAAAAGTGCAACCCTGGGTAATTCCACTCCTTGGTTAATACTAAAGATGAAATATAAACAAATGTCAACTCTATTATAATTAATACAGATGTTTTACTGTTTATTTCTAATTCAAACACTTCGGTAGCTTTATTAAACTTTGCTATTTAAAAAATGATTATAATTTACATATATGTTCTTATAAGATTCTGTATTTCCTATCTAAAATGTTGTTGTAATTCAGTTTAAATGTGTTCATGTACAGTCCCCATCAGTAGAGTATAGAAACACCCCGCTCTCCTTTAGTAAATGTTGAGAAAATGCCTTTCTTGTCATGCTTCAAATCCCACACTGGGCTGCCACTGGGGAGTTCTGGAAACTGAAAGGTTCCTTTCCCAGAGGTTCTGCTGTTGCCATCAGAGGATGACCATGCTTGAGGAGGAAGAATGGGTTCAAGACCATCATATTCATCAGAAGGGGGCACCAAATGGAACCCTTCACCTGTTGTACTTGCCAAAATTGAGAATCAGAGGTGCGTACAATGCAGCAAATTAATTATAATGTAAGTTAAGATTTGCTTTTTGCCAAGTTGCGAAGTTGTATCCACATCAGGTGTCTGTAAAAATGTATTATCTTGTAAAACTTATGTAAAAAAAAAAAAGGCAAAGATACTAAAAATTTTAAGTCCAACTTTATTTTTCCTACAAGTGTTTAGAAATGCTTCTGGGATTTGCTGATGCTATCTGTCCTTGGGAACAGTATTGAAAAAACTGCTTAGTGATATTACAGCTTTAGCAAACCTACCTCATAGCTGGGATGAGAGGATAAAATACAACTAATTTTGTACCCTACAGTGCCTAGAGCAGTCCAAGTGCTAAATAAATATTTACTGATTAAAACCAAACTATAGCTACTCGGGAGGCTGTGGTGGGAGGATTGCTTGAGCCCAGGAGTTTGAGGCCATCCTGGGCAACAAAGCAAGACCCTGTCTCAAAAAAAAAAAAGAAAAAACAAAATTAACCCAAACTCTGTAAAAGTGTGCTTTGAGCTCTACAAATACCAAGTATTTATTATGGTGTATTTTAGAATGTAGCCATACAGTGTAATTATTGGTATGTCATGGATCACAGTTGTTATTCATAGTAAGTCACTGTGATACACAAGTTTGTTTCTTCACTTTCCCTTAAGAAGCCAACTATAGTAATTTTGCAAAGTTGAGAAGTATGTCCTTCAGGGATATAAAGAAAAATCTGTTTCTTGACCTAAAAGAGCACATCCAAACAAGAATTTAACTGGCTAAAATTTAGTAATTACTGTTAAGTAACTATGAAGATGCCTTGAGTATTTGGGATGGGGCCTGTGAGTCCAACTGAGGCATACATTTTATAGAGTAACAGCACTGGAAAGAGCTAGTCCAACCTCCCAGCCTCTGTGTGGGTCTCCACTGCCCCAGCCGGACACATCCTAGAATTCTTGTAAATGTATCTGGCTCTTAACAGTCACTTGTCATATATGTTCTAAGAGATTAGTTCTCCCTGTGATATTTTGCAAGTATGCTGAAAGTAGTATGAACTTAAGGAGACTAGTCAAAGAAACTTGGGAGTTACAGGCATTTTTAAACACTAAATCCTCAATTCCATCTTCACTCTGGGGGAGGGGTACTTTATATAATCAAACTGCTTAAGCTTACTCTGGTAGAACAGACAATCAGGTTTGGGGATTGCTGAGAATAATAATAAGCTGAAATATGGCTCACAGAATCCTAACAAAAATAATTAAGACTCTAGTTATATTTTTTATCCTAAAATTTTTCATAGAATTTTAAAATTGAATTCTGACTTGTATGGTTAAGAAAAGCAGTTAATATTTTACTACTTATCAAGGGCTTTTAAAGTAAATAAATCTGATATGAAGAAAGGCAAGTAAATACCTATGTAGATATTCTGTAATAACAAAGCCATAGATGATGAAGGAATTAGATTTTATGTAGAATGGGTGGTTTCTGAAACAAAAGTATGTGGCACTTATTGTAGTTATTGATAAGAAGCCAGTAACCAGTAGTGTTTTCCTAGATATATACCCACCCTCATGCAACTTCCTTCATTAATGTTAAATATGCATTTTATCTTACTGTATAATGCTGAAGGAAAACAGCATTCAAATAATCATAACTTCTACCTTACAGGTTCTGTTTAGGTGTAGAACTAGAGGGGCAGGGAGAATGTAGATAAAGAGATACATAGCACCATGCTTCTAAATGCATCATACTATTGCAAAAAGAAAAAAAGAGTTTTACCTTCATTATAAAAATTCATCTATGATCTAAGTAAACACTGTTACATTTAAATTGCTATTTTAAAATCATTGCAATCTAAAGTCAAAAATCTGAAATTTAATAATACTAGACTTACATTGAATATAATGTTAATTTAGAAGTTGCTGTGGTCCATTTGATTTATGAGATAAAATATTTTTACAGTACAGTATAGCAACAGCGAGAGCCCTCTCCCACTCTGATAGGAATGGGTTTGCTGGGTGTCTACAAGTTAGATTCCCACTGAATAGAATTAGCCATCCTTAAAAGATTTTGATCCAATAAATTGTTTATAAAATGCTTTCTCTATTGTAATGTACTGTAAGTAGTGAAATTCTGTATATACTACTATTTTCTGTCCATTGTTGTGAACTCATGTACATTGTTGTGAACTCATGTACATTAGTGAAATAAATTTTCAGCTTTCATGTTGTTTCCTAAACATTCATAAATATAAGTGTTAAGAGATTTCTTTCTTTCTTGAGTAACAAATTTGGTCCTTCCCTTCCTTCCTCCTTATTTATTTATTTATTTTTTTGAGATGGAGTTTTCCTCTTGTGGCCCAGGCTGGAGTGCAATGGCATGATTGTGGCTCACTGCAACCTCCGCCTCCCAGGTCCAAGTGATTCTCCTGCCTCAGCCTCCCAAGTAGCTGGGATTACAGGTATGTGCCACCACACCTGGCCAATTGTGTATTTTTAGATGTGAGGTTTCTCTGTGTTGGTCAGGCTGGTCTCAAACTCCCAAACTCAGGTGATCCACCTGCCTCAGCCTCCCAAAGTGCTGGGATTACAGGCATGAGCCCCACCACATCCATCCAGTGATTATTTTCTTTCTAATCCAACCCCCAAAACTAGCTATTTTGAAAAGTTTGATGTTTACGAGTGGAAAGAATAAAATGACTCTTCACCGCTTAAGGGACACACACCTCTGCCATTCCCTTTGAAAACTATACTTTTACTTGACATTCACTTCTGCACCAACATATCAGTACTTTTCCAGAATGCCTTTATTTTCAGGTATCATAGAATTTAAATACTGAGTCAAAAGATATGTATGAAATATAAAGCATTTTCTGCTCAACCATATTTGAAGATAAGCTAAATACATGTCTATGTTATACACACACACACACACACACACACACATTTTTTTCTGCATGTATATATACATAATTCTTTCTGTAGTTACAGGAAATACTTTTTATAATTCTGATTTTGACCCTCATCCTCCACTGTGTACTCATCCACTCATTACCTAAATCTTGGATTTGTTTCCAATATTGTAAATAATTTATCTAAACTTCTGGCCAGTACTGTCAGGAGGTTCTTGCTCAGGTGAGCTATAATACTATTTTCCACTAATAGCTTCTGCACATCGAGGACAGAGTGTAGCTGAAGATTCCACTGTATACTTCCAACAACGAGGGCATTTTTCTTTGGTAGTCGGCATGACAATCACTTTATAGGAAGACACTTCGCAAATATCACCACCTACAAAAAACACATAAGAGTATTTCTCATAGGCATTCAACTTGCATCCCTATTTCTTCATTGGTTTAGCAGAGGCCTCTTTCTCAAGTCCTCCATCCTGCTTTGTAAAGCTTGTTAGACACTTCCCCATTTGCCCCATTACAGATGTAGCCAAGGTAATGGGATCATACAACTCAACAACCAAAGAGAGCGGAGGAGTTGGAGATGTCATCACTCTGAGACAAGTCACTGACGTCTCAGGAGGAGCAGAGTTTCTAGCTGTTTAATCTGCATATGGTTCTGATGAATGACACTGCCTCTCCAGCTACATACTTGACTAAGAATTTTTAAAAGCCAAATTACAGTGACAACTACAGTGTCCTTACTCAAAATTTCTCATGGGACAAAAGGTACCAAAGTATCTCCACAATTATTACTCTTAGACCTCAAATTGATAAAAATATAAAAGAGTAAGTTATTTTCTAGTCATTGTACAGAGTATATGAACATCATATGGCCAGGCGCAGTGGCTCACGCCGAGCACTTTGGGATGCCAAGGCAGGTTGATCACCTGAGGTCAGGAGTTCCAGACCAGCCTGGCCAAAATGGTGAAACCCTGTCTCTACTAAAAATAGAAAGATTAACCAGATGTGGTGGTGGGTGCTTGTAATCCCAGCTACATGGGAGGCTGAGGCAGGAGAATCACTTGAACCTGGGAGGTGGAGGTTGCAGTGAGCCGCGATCATGCCATTGCACTCCAGCCTGGGCAACAAGAGCAAAACTGTGTTGCAAAAAAACAAACAAAACAAACAAACAAACAAAAACAAAAAAGGCCAGGTATAGTGGCTCACACCTGTAATCCCAGCTCTTTGAGAGGTTGAGGCAGCCGGATCACAAGGTCAGGATTTCAAGATCAGCCTGGCCAACATAGTGAAACCCTATCTCTACTAAAAATAAAAATAAAAATATTAGCCAGGCATGTTGGCATGCACCTGTATTCCCAGCTACTGGGGAGGCAGGAGAATTGCTTGAGCCTGGGAGGCAGAGGTTGTGGTGAGCTGAGATCATGCCTTGGCACTCCAGTCTGGGCAACAGAGCGAGACTCAGTCTCAGGAAAATAAAATTACAAAAAGTAAATTAAGCCATTACTACATGGTCTATGCTGCCACACCCAAATGTGAACTGATGCCTGTAAGTTAACTTCCCATCTCCTGGTACCCAAAAGCTATGAAAAACGCAAGTAGCATAAACTTTGCCAAGATACCTGCTTATTTTTCTTTATTAATGCAACTCGACCTCCACCAATGAAGATGAACCAGGTTGACTTTTTAAATCTTCTATAAAACAAGTATCTACGAAATGCTTCCTTATGACATACCATTGTTAGAGTGAGCTCAACAAAACTTCCTTCTTAACCCCTCACAAGAATGGCTAAATATTTTAATCTGGGGTATACATAACAGGAAATTTCTGCATCAACACTGAGGAATGGTGGGCAGGACTGCACCAGTGCTGGGTACTGAGTATCAAATCGGGGATGCGAAGGGAAATGGTAGCAAGTCAGACTAACATGAACCTGATATACAATAACCAACATTTATTCAAAGGACAGAAAGAAAGTCTCTTTCTTCTGTCCCTAGCCCTCAGTTCCCAAGATCATCAGATAAGAGAGTTTTAGGAGTGGGCTTAGAAACTGGGCAACCGTTTATACTATTTCCATAGAAGGGTGTATTCCAAATATATAACTGCCTTTAGAAGAAATCTAGTTCACTGGAAAGTTGGAGATGGCTTATAATTATTCAGTTCTCCAGATGTTACTTGTTATTTTCATGTCCTTCTTACCTTCTAAGTTAATGAGGAATTTCCCTTTAAGCTCAATTACATCTGCAGTCATCTCTCGTGGTTCCTGAGCCAGTAAAGTTGTCTCAGAAGCCATCATTAATTCATTCAACTGAGAGGTGCTGGAAGTCTCTTCAGACCACAGCATCTGGAAGGAAGCATGTGAAAGCTACAGCTTGGGTTAAATTTTTATCATAAACTGAGGTTAGAAAGAGACACTATAAAATCTCATGTTTAGAGAGGAACCCTTTGGTATACCGTTGCATCCTGAGCAAACACCATTAAATGCATCAAGCCTAATTATCATAAAGGGCTTTAACTGATGATTTCCATCAACAGTATTTATTGAGAATGCCAGGCACTTCACTTTGCTAGATCCTAAAATGTCTCATTTCAAATTGTCACACACAAAAGGCCTGCATGGTGTTTACTGTACTAGCTTTACAAATGAAGAAACAAGCAAAGAGAGGTTAACTTGCCCAAGTTTCTCAACTGCAAGTCAAGCCCTAGTCTGTCAGCCTCAAAGCCTTTATTTTTTCAGGTATCATTGGGTGAGGGGCTAAAATACTGTCTCAACAAGGACCTGCTTTTATAATGTATAGTGATTGTGGCCATCTGAACAATATGCAGAATGCTTCTGACGTAGACCAAATTTGATAAACACATTTTCCACTGTAATTTTCATCTTCAAAGTGAGTTTGTAAGTTAACCAACACAGACATTCCTTTGAAAAATTAAAGCCTGGCCCAGGAGTGGTGGCTCATGCCTGTAATCCCAGCACTTTGGGAGGCCGTGGTGGGTGGATCATGAAGTCAAGAGATTGAGACCATCCTGATCAACATGGTGAAATCCGGTCTCTACTAAAAATACAAAAAATTAGCTGGGCATGGTGGTGCATGCCTGTAATACCAGCTACTCAGGAGGCTGAGGCAGAATTGCCTGAACCCAGGAGGCGGAGGTTGCAGTGAGCTGAGATCACACCATTGCACTCCAGCCTGGGTGAACAAGAGCGAAACTCCATCTCAAATTAAAAAAAAAAAATTAAAGCCCATGAGAAACAGGAGACTCAAAGAGATTAATTTGGTTTTTACAAGTTGATGCAATTAGTAATGGATAGAACCACCACTCCACCTGACAGCTACTTGGTATGATTCCTAAGGAAAATACATCCATGTTTTTGAAAATTCCAAAGTATTTTTTACAGTAAAATTGATCCAAAACAAGCTGTTATTATTTTCAGTTTATTACTTCGAAAGACTGAAGTCAAAGGAAACAAACTACCAATGTAGTATGTAGGAAAAAAGGCCAGGACTGGGCTGTGTTACCCTGGCTGGGTCACAGCTTCAGCAGCCTCACTTCCTTACCTGCAAAATGGAGAGCTTCCCAAGTTTACATTTTAAAATGTGAACATCTTGTTATGCCTACAAGCTATTTCAAACTCGAATCTTAATCACACTAATTACATCGTTAAACATTTAAACTGAACTTACCAAACAAAATGAGATTGGTATTTTTTAGAAACCTGACACTAACAAAACTTTTTAAAAATATATTCATTGCCAATTCTCTTCTTAAGCATTTAGACTGGAAAAAAAAATCACAACATTATGTTAAGCTATAAACCAATCTGGCCAATCAACCCCTAAAAATTCCAAGAAGAAAAGTCTGATGGCCCTTCTGGAAATAAAAAACAGGATAAATGTTTTGAAATATATGTGGTAACTTGCTGGACAAAGTGAATTTTCTTCAGATCTCACAAAATAAAAATGGAAACTCTTTTTGGGTTTGTTTTAATTCTGGTCCAGATGGATGAAATTCTCAGGAAACCAGACCCTTAATAAAAAACTCCCAACTTTTATATATTCAAAGATGACTGTGATCAATTTATATGTCAGCTATCTTTTAAATAGTCCTGAGGCCTTTCATTTGAAACAGAACTTTATACCTTTCCTGTTCCTACAGAGTAACATGTACATGTTACATGCACAGAACATGTTTTACAAGACATGGAAAAGAACACAGTGAGGAAGGAACAAAGAATCAGCGGTACTATCAGGATTAGAAGACAGAAACCCTAATTTCTAATTTTTTTTTTAATTTAGACACATTTTAAAAGTAAATTTTAGGCAAAGCTCTATGATATGAATACCATTTCAAAAGGTACATATTGCTGCATACCTCTATTATCTCAAAGAGCAGTCCCGGTTCTATCACAACGGTAACCTTGTACTCAGCTGCATTTTCACCAGGGATGCTTCCGAGAAATGAATCTCTCATTGCACATGCACTCTCCACAGCTTCTTCCAACCCAGGCTTCTTCCAGATAGAACTAGTACTAATCCACCCAGTACGGAAAACACTCTTGGGCCCTTCAGAAGAACAAAAACAGTCAACTGCTTTACATACATCCTAAACTGTATATGAAGCTCTAACCACTAAATATTTACCATTAATGGGCAATAAGAATTGTTATTTATGGTAATCAAGTGATGAAATATGGAGCCATCCTAATTATTTACAAAACATTTACATCAGCATTGGAAAACATTTGTTACATTTAAATGAGAGAAAATATATAAGATCTCAAAGAAAAAAAGGATGCTTAGAAAAAATAAATAGAAGTCCGGGCACGGTGGCTCACGCCTATAATCCTAGCACTTTGGGAGGATGAGGTGGGTGGATCACAAGGTCAAGAGATTGAGACCACCCTGGTCAAAATGGTGAAACCCTGTCTCTAATAAAAATACAAACATTAGCTGGGCATGGTGGCACACACCTGTAGTCCCAGATAGGAGGCTGAGGCAGGAGAATTGCTTAAACCCAGGAGGCGGAGGTTGTGGTGAGCTGAGATCGCACCGCTGAACTCCAGCCTGGGTAACAAGAGCAAAACTCCATCTCAAAAAGAAAAAGAAAAAATAAATAGAAATATCAGATTAACAGCTATCAGTACTAAGATTATAAGTGACTTTCCCCTCTTTCTACACTGCTGTAGTTGCTAATTTTTATAAACTTAATACAATCAGAAGAAAACAACTATCATAAAATGTTCACTAAAAGGCACTATATTTTGTTTTAATAAAACCTAAAATATATTTCAGAACCTTGTTTGTTTTTGAGACAGTCTCACTCTGTCACCCAGGCTGAAGTGCAAGTGGCATGACCTCAGCTCACTGCAACCTCCACCTCCCAAGTTCAAGTGATTCTCCTGCCTCAGCCTCTTGAGTAGCTGGGATTACAGGTACATGCCACCACACCCAGCTAATTTTTGTATTTTTAGTACATATGGGGTTTCACCATGTTGGCCTGGCTAGTTTTGAACTCCTAACCTCGTGATCTGCCTACCTCAGCCTCCCAAAGTGCTGGGATTACAGGTGTGAGCCACCACACCTAGCCATTTCAGATCATTTATAAAGTTATTTAAGAAAAAAAGTGATTTCTTGATACTGTCAAGCTGCTAATACATTTCAGAAAGCACTGGAGATGGCAAGGTCATTGTGAAATTTACCCTGCTCCTCTACAAACAGGTACAGACACAAATACATGACCAAGACACACTGTGTCACAGAGCAGTCACTGTAGATGGGTAAGTGCCCCTTATATGAAGGAGATAAAATCAGAAGTTGCACCTTTAACAGGGATCTTTCTCATTAAGAGAATAAATGAAAGGCCGGGCACGGTGGCTCAAGCCTGTAGTCCCAGCACTTTGGGAGGCTGAGATGGGTGGATCACGAGGTCAAGAGATCGAGACCATTCTGGTCAAAATGGTGAAACCCCATCTCTACTAAAGATACAAAAAATTAGCTGGGCATGGTGGTGCGTGCCTGTAATGCCAGCTACTCAGGAGGCTGAGGCAGGAGAATTGCCTGAACCCAGGAGGCAGAGGTTGAGGTGAGCCGAGATCACGCCATTGCACTCCAGCCTGGGTAACAAGAGCGAAACTCCATCTCAAACAAAAGAAAGAGAATAAATGAAATGCTCCTTACCTTTAATGTAAGGTATCTACTAGAACACCTCTTCAGCCAGGTGAGGAAGAATGGGAGCAAAAGAACAAACTATTACATCCAAAATTTCAACTAATGCAGTCTGACAAGAGCATTGTTTGGGGTCATTTTCCTTTTCACAATAAAGCCTGAACAAGAACAATGCATTCAGCAGTTGACAACACTTTATACATGTGGTCACCGAGACAGGACCTGCCTCAGGTTGACGTTATGCATAGTGGCTAATCCTATGGCTCTAATCATCTTCTATTTAAAGGACACAATACACTCTCCTACAATTTGACTCTGTCCAGGTGCACCCACCTCCTCCAAAGCACTCATGGCTATGCCCTATCATGTTTCTCAGGTGGATGACAACTAGAGTCTAGACTACTATACTGAAGGACTATGAAATGTCAGTTGATGGTATTTGACATGTGGTTAAATACCACCCATTACAAGGCTGTCAGTATTTGAAGGGAAGGAGTGTTTAAGGAGAGGGAGTTATAATCCCTATGTGCAAGGTCCTTGGGGTGCTGACAGGCTGAGGCTAAAACCTCAGACTGGACTCATTACCATAAAGACAGGACCGTCACCTGCACACTGGAGCAATGCATGAAGACTGTGGCATCAAGCCCTCTTCTACAAGGATACTGCCAACATGATACGCTGTTACCATATAATTGCACACATCTCTTTCTCTCTCTTCCCCTCAGGATTTGAGAACTCCAGAGAACAAGCATTATGTTCATCATCTGATACCAGCAGTGATTAGTTTTTGAACTTTATCAAGCACAGGGTTCAGCACATTATTGTTTTCCTTCTCAATCACGAGGTATTATTATACTCATTTTACAGATGAAGAAACAGATTATAGAACAAGTTACCCCAAATCATAAAGCTAGTAAGCAGGAGGGCAGACCTTTATACTCAGGCTGGACCCCAGAGCCCAATCCTAACCACATAACACTGCCCATCTTGCTCATCACTATCCCCGATGTTTGCCAAACACAGAGCAGACACTCAAGAAATAGTTGTTGAGGTTTTTTTGTTGTTGTTTTTTACAGACAGGGTCTCGCTCTGTCGTCTCTGTCTCAAGTGAGACAGGGTGCTGGACTGCACGGACACACTCTCAGCTCACTGCAACCTCCACCTCCCAGGTTCAAGTGGTTCTCGTGCCTCTGTCTCCTGAGTAGCTGGGATTACAGGCATGTGCCACCATGCCCAGCTAATTTTTGTATTTTTAGTAGACATAGGGTCTGCCATGTTTGCCAGATTGGTCTCAAATTCCTGGCCTCATGCGATCCACCCTCCTCAACTTCCTGGCCTTGTGTGATACCCCCTCCTCAACTTCCCAAAGTGCTGGGGTTACAGGTGTGAGCCACTGCGCCTGGCCATTGTTAAGCATTTTAATATTTAGTCATACATACCTATCTTTGATTATACTGAAATAAAAGTGAAAGAGTTCTCTGGTATAAAATGTCTGTAACAGCTGAACCACTTTTCCAAAATCATATTGTTTGTATAATTCAGTAATCTAGAGAACAAAGCCAAAATAAATTTGGAAGCTGAGACAGGCAGATGGAAATGTAGGTCATCACAAGCAAAATAGGCTCCTTTCAGAAATATGTTTCAAAGAAACAACTACAAAACAGGCAATCTGCAAGAACTCCTGGAAATCTTCCAAATGTCATTTCTGGAAAACACATTTGACTATTCTCAGAAAACACTATTTTACCCTGAGAACTATGAAAGAACATTAACCAAGAATGAGATTTTAAATAATAAAATCATACCATTTTTGCAACAGCAAATAGTGGAAGTTACCAACGGTTCATTAGTGTTCCCTCATTTATGCCTCATTTAGTTTTGATTTGGGCAAAACTGATGTGTACATCTCTGATTTAAGGGCACACTAACACAAACACATTCCAATTGTGAGAAAAATTTTTTTAAAGGGTCTTGCTCTGTCAACCAGGATAGAGTGCAGTAGCACAATCACAGCTCACTGCAGCCTCAAAACCCTGGGCTCAAGTGATCCTCCTGCCTCAGCCTCCTGTGGAGCTTGGGACTACCCACTAACATGCCCAGCTAATTTTTATGAGTTTTGTAGACATGGGTTCCAGGCTGGTCTTGAACTCCTGGCCTCAAGCAAAGCATGAGGTTCCGCACCCAGCCAGAAAATACAAATTATTTAAGTTCATGTAAAAATAAGCAAATATCTTATGAGACAGAGAGGAATAGTTGGTTATTTCTGTACTTTGTTATGAGGAGCACATCTGCAGATAAATAAAGTATAACTCCACTTTATTTCTTCTTGTTGGAGAAATAGAGCTAATTGTGAGAGAAAAATAGGATCTGAGAGGAAGTCTGGATGTATTTCTCTAATCTTTTGAGAAACTCGAAAGATCTGGTAACACTTTATACCTAAGGCCAACCTGGGAATGTGTGAAATTTAGCAAGGGTAACTTTTTCAAGAGTGCAATAGTTACTATTTCCAGCAAGGTTTGTTCTACTCAGATAAAACTGAAATGTTAACACACAACAGTACTGATATTCCTAGTTTCCAAAAGTTTATTAATTTATATTTACCTTGTTTGCCAAATCCTGCAGTAAGTGTAGCATATACTGGTCTATGACATACATATCATTAACAGGGATGGAATCGGTTTCTGGGTTGAAATCAGCCACATTTCCCAAAAGAAAGCAGAGTGTATTCCTAAGCTATTCATAGGAAGAAAAAATACGCAGTTAAAAACACTTAATGGTGCCTTCACTTTTCACTGAGAAGTTATTTTATTACTCTGTAATTAAGTTGGAGTCATCCAACTCCTGTCACTTTCTTAATGGGGTACTTTTATTATCATTCCAAATAAGACTACAAATGCAAAAAAACAAAAAACAAAAAGTACACACCAAACTCTTATTCCAGTAGGCCAGTTACAGAAACCACCACTGGATCTTGGGCAAATCACCTTTCAGTAGCACAGTTTATTCATGTGTGTAGGTCAGAACATTACTTCACTTGCTTCACAGGTGAAAATACAGATACGTGGAAAAATGTGAAAGGTTGAGTGCATAAAAGTATAAAAAATTAATATAATCCATACTATGCTCTATTACATTTTATATATTATATTAATAAAAGATAAAGGATATTATATATAAATTATATAAAATTACTGGCATTACTACTAATGTTTTGAAACAAATGAATTAACACAGGTTTGCTGTTTGTTTGTTTTGTTGTTTTTTTTTTGAGACAGTCTCACTGTTGCCCAAGCTGTAGTGCAGTGGTGCAGTAAGTGACACGATCTCGGCTCACTGAAACCTCCACCTCCAGGGTTCGAGTGATTCTCCTGCCTCAGCCTTCCAAATAGCTGGGACTACAGACATGTGCCACCATGCCCAGCTAATGTCTGTATTTTTAGTAGAGACGGGGTTTCACCATGTTGGCCAGGCTGGTCTCAAACTCCTGACATCATGACCTGCCTGCCTTGGCTCCCAAAGTGCTAGGATTACAGACATGAGCCACCACACCCGGCTAACCCAGCAGATTTTTAAAAGCTCACAATATATGGAGAACTCATTTTCTTTCAGTTTTTTTCAGTGCCAAACAAAATGTGTCTCATTTTTTAAAACCATGATTTGGTAAAGCTGTCCTTTAGAAAAAGGAAGAATAATGGTTCTAACCTTGCTAATATCATCTCTGGCAGCATTGAGCATGGATGGGCCAACTGTAACTTCAGTGAAGGCATTGGACTCAGCTACCCACCAGCGAAGGACATCAGCACAATAGGGGGGCTCTTTGCTTTGATCCTTTTCATTGAGGAAGAAAATATAAACAGAATGGCTTTCAATTCCAATTAGCTGAACAAATGTTTTAGGTAAAGCTCTTATTCAGAAATTTTCGAGCACAATATAAGTATAAACTATATTAGCACTGTAATGAAATAAGGGCTAACAATCTCAAATTAGGCTGTATCTAAAAACTGGAAAAAGAAAGCACATGCTCTCCAGATGCTAATACCTAATTTCTTCCCTGGTCATGTCTGTTTCCAGACACCACAGCAGTGCCGGGGAGGTCTCTACAATAAGGGAGGGAAAGGGGAAGGCCTGCTTTTCCTTTCACTATTTCCTAGCAACTCTGTACACAAAACAATGAATGATTACAGGATGTCAGGAGGGCAGTAAAAAGCCACAGGAGATAAAAAAATGAAAACCCCCCAAATTGTTACCAACCTCAGATTTGATGTACATTTAAGACCTGCTTTAACGTGTATAATTTCCAACAATATAATAATGAAATGCGCATTTCGAAGTTGCAATCTCATTTTTTCTGTTTAACTATACATTTCCATTTAACTATACAAGTACACCTTTTTTTCCACGTCAGGCAGTAATGTGCTAACAAGGTTTCAGGGAGGCACACCTCACATAACAGTGTGAAAACTGGATCATCATGCTTAGAAATCACAAAAGGAACTACACATTGTAATAGCTCTCAGACAATTAAAAAAGAAACAGCGTGGGTTGGGACCTAACTGGAGTCAGACCTGAAATGAGTTAAAAGGGCCCAATCCTGGCCTCTGCCTTTTTCATTAAAATCCTGTGTTACTTGAGAGTGTAAAGGATGGTTTTATTTTTACACTGACATAACTATATTAAGGGCTCTGGCTACCAATTTAAGACCCTTAAAATGAAAATAAAGTATATTTTAGAGAATCACCTACTTGTCCTCCATTAATGACATCAGGACTGATGACATTCCCAAGAGACTTGGACATCTTTTCTCCCTTTTCTCCAAGGGTAAATCCATGAACAACCACTGTCCTAAAGGGACAAATCAGCTATTTTAATGACAAACACAATTATAACTATCTTTTTGAAGATTATATATAGCTTAAAAAGAATATCTAAGTTTGACACAAAAATATGATTTTTCTTGACCAACTATGGATGAAACCTTTTCATTTTTTTTTCTTTTGACACAGAGTTTCACTCCTGTTATGCAGGCTGGAATGCAATGGCACGATCTCAGCTCACCGCAACCTCTGCCTCCTGGGTTCAAGCAATTCTCTTGCCTCAGCCTCCCGAGTAGCTGGGACTACAGGCATCTGCCACGGTGCCCAGCTAATTTTTGTATTTTTAGTAGAGACGGGGTTTCACCATGTTGACCAGGATGGTCTCGATCTCTTGACCTTGTGATCCACCCACCTCAGCCTCCCAAAGTGCTGGGATTATAGGCATGAGCCACTGCGCCCGGCCTACCTTTTAATTTTTTTTTTTTGAGATGGAGTCTCACTCTTATTGCCCAGGCTGGAGTGCAGTGGCACAATCTTGGCTCACTGCAACCTCTGCCTCCCAGGCTGAAGTGATTCTCCTGCCTCAGCCTCCTGAGTAGCTGGGATTACAGGTGCCCACCACCAGGCCCCACTGATTTTTGTACTTTTAGTAGAGACACGGTTTCACCACATTGGTCAGGCTTGTCTTGAACTCCTGACCTCAGGTGATACACTCACCTCGGCCTCCCAAAGTGCTGGCATTACAGGCATGAGCCACTGCACCTGGCTGAAACCTTTCCTTAAAAGTCAAATTTTGGCTGGTTATGGTGGCTCATGCTTGTAATTCCAACATTTGGGAAGACTAAGGCAGGCAGATCACTTGAGGCCAGGAGTTTGAAATCAGCCTGGCCAACATGGTTAAACCCGTCTCTACTAAAAATACAAAAATTAGCTGGGTGTGGTGGTATATGCCTATAGTCCTAGCTACTTGGCAGGCTGAGGCACGAGAATCACTTGGAACCCAGGAGGCAGAGGTTGCAGTGAGCTCAGATCACGCCACTGCACTCCAGCCTGGGTGACAGACTAAGACTCCATCACAAAAAATAAAAATTGAAATGAAACAAAACAAAAAAACTCATTCATAGCTCATGTATCACAACGGTTAAACAGTAAACTCTACTTAAACAAAGGAAAATTTTAGATATTTTAGTCACTAAACAGATTATGCTATGTACTGATTTTTATCATTAAAACTCTCTAAGTTGGAAATAGAAAACTACAGAGAGAGAAAGCAGATCAGTGGTTTCTGGGGGCCTGGAGTGGGAGTGGAGATTCCCACAAACAGACATGAGAAAACATTTTAGTGTGTTGGAAATTTTATAAAACCTTTTGTGGTAATTGTGGAAAAACTATATAATTCACTAAAAATCAAAATAATTTTAAAAATGAAAAAATAAAACCAAGGAAAAATATATCTTAATAAGAGCAGATTATCATCTCAAAATTATTTTTCAAAAGATAATTTGAAAAAACAGGATGTGAGCTGGGAGTGGTGGTTCACGCCTATAATCCCAGCACTTTGGGAGGCCGAGGTGGGTGGATCACGAGGTCAAGAGACCGTGACCATCCTGGTCAACATGGTGAAACCCCATCTCTACTAACAATACAAAAAATTAGCTGGGCATGCTGGCGCATGCCTGTAATCCCAGCTACTCAGGAGGCTGAGGCAGGAGAAGTGCCTGAACCCAGGAGGTGGAGGTTGCGGTGAGCCAAGATCACACCATTGCACTCCAGCCTGGGTAACAAGAGCGAAACTCCATCTCAAAAAAAAAAAAAAACAAAAAAAAAACACGTTACAGAGGTTTCTCAAAACACTGAAAACAAAACTACCATATGAGCCAGCAATCCCACTACTAGGTATTTATGCAAAGGACATAAAATCAGCATATTAACAGGGCACCTGTACCTCCACGTTTATTACAGCACTATTCACAATGGGCAAGATATGGAATCAGTCTAAGTATCCATCAAAGATAAATGGATAAAGACATTGTGGTAAATATACACAATGGAATACTATTCAGCCATTAAAAAAAAGACAGAAATCCTCCCATCAGCGGCAACATGGATGGAACTGGAGGTCATGATGTTAAATGAAATAAGCCAAGTACAGAAAGACAAATATCTCATATTCTCACTCATGAGTAGGAGCTAAAAAAGTTGATCTTATGGAGGTAGAAAGTAGAATGATAAGTTACCTGAGGCTGGAAGGGTGAGAGGGAGGGACCAACAGAGTTTGGTTAATGGGATAGAAAAGCAGTTACATGTTGGCTGGGTGCGGTGGCTCAAGCCTGTAATCCCAGCACTTTGGGAGGCTGAGGCAGGTGGATCATGAGGTCAAGATATCGAGACCATCCTGGTCAATATGGTGAAACCCCATCTTTACTAAAGATGCAAAAAAATTAGCTGGGCACGGTGGCGCATGCCTGTAATCCCAGCTACTCAGGAGGCTGAGGCAGAAGAATTGCCTGAACCCAGGAGGCGGAGGTTGCGGTGAGCTGAGATTGCGCCATTGCACTCCAGCCTGGGTAACAAGAGCAAAACTCCGTCTCAAAAAAAAAAAAAAAAGAAAAGCAGTTACATATATAGAACAAATCTTAGTGTTTCATACAGTAGGGTGGCTATAGTAACAATTAACTGCATATTTCAAGATAAGTATAAGAGAAGATATAAAATGTTCCCAACACAAGAAAATGGTAAATGTTTGGGGTGATAGATAGCTTAAATACCCTCATTTGATCATTACACATTGAATGAACCTATCAAAACACTACATGTACTCAATAATATGTACAATTATTATGAATTAATTTAAAATTTTTCTGTTACAGTGAAAATTATTTGGTTAAGAATATCACACTACACTCTGGCTGGATGCAGTGGCTCACATCTGTAATCCCAGCACTTTGAGAGGCCAAGTAAGGTTGAGGCCAGGAGTTTGAGACCAGCCTGGCCAACATGGTAAAACCCCATCCCTACTAACAGACAAAAATTAGCTGGGTGCAGTGGCACATGCCTGTAATTCCAGCTACTCAGGAGGCTGAGACAGGAGAATCACTGAACTTGGGAGACAGAGGATGCAGTGATCTGAGATCGTGCCACTGCACTCCAGCCTGGGCAACACAGTGAGACCCTGTCTCAAAAAAAAAAAAAAAATCAGACTCTAGAAATATTATGACTAAACTCTATCAGATAGGTCTTAATGACAGTTTTCACCGAGTTTAAGCCACTCGAAGGCATCAAATATAACATGCACTTACTGCACTCAGTAACGTAAAACCACTTCAAAAACTGAAAAGCAACAATGGTATAGCATTCATTCTCACAAAATCTAAAGAAGTGAATAAACTGTGCAATACACTATACCTCGGTGTTTCACAATTGCCATACTCTTTTCTGAAATTCAGGATGCTGCCCAAAATGCACCAGCAGGAATCTCTTCTTCCTACTACCTTAAGTAGTATTAACTGACCTGCATTTTCAATACACACCCATGCATTGCTTAATAACAGAGATATGCTCTGAGAAATGTGTCCGTAGGTGATTCCTCATTGTACGAACGTCACAGAGTGTACTAACACAAACCTCATGGGATAGCCTACTTTACATCTGCCTACATGGCATAATGTATTGCTCCTAGGCTACAAACCTGCACAGCATGTTACTGTACTGAATACTGCAGGCAATGTCAGCACATGGGAAGTATTTGTGTATCTAAACACAGAAAAGGTATATAAAAATACAGCAGTCATCCCCTGATATATGCAGAGGATTGGTTCTAGGGGCCACCAACCCCCAAGAGCCCCCTACCCCAACATGTACAAAAATCTGTACCTACTCAAGTCCCACAGTTGGCCCTGCTGAACCTCCGTATACAAAAAGCCCTCCCTTTCTACATGTGAAGTTTCAAATCCTGAGAATACTGTATTTTCCATCTGCATTTCATTGAAAAAAATCCACATATAAGTAGATGGAACCTGTGCAGTTGGAACCCTGTTGTTCAGGAGTCTAGTTTATCATCATCTTGTGGGGCCATCATCACATATGCAGTCTGCTACTGACTGGAATGTCAATATATAATATGTGACTATAATTGAGGGAAACAAACTACCTAAACTTGCAATATTTTCTCTCAAATATGCTAGGAGAAAGTGATGAAATAATTCTGAAAAACACTACGCAAAAATTATAAAAATTCATATGTAACTTATACTTGGCCATTATTATTATGCACATTTTACCTGTAATAGAGAGTAAACATGAATTTACATGTATTTTGTTTTTCAAATTTCCTAAGCTGAAAGGCTTAAATGAAGGAAGTATATCCACCTACTAGGAATCTTACTGTCAGATTCACAAACAAGCTACTTTTCCCACATACCCTTACTCCAGAAAGCAAACAGCATCTCCCAGGCCAAAGCTGGCCCTTAGCAGGAGAGTGAGGAACTGTGTGATCCATCACTGCTTCCATGACATCTCATCCCTGTCTCTAACTTCACAGTGATAACAAACTTTGTTCTTCTTCATTTGAACTCTAGCTTTCACTCAGCATAGCATCTAAACACATCCTCTAAAATGTGCCTTCTCCTACTACTCCTTTCTCTTTATCCAGTCAGTCAAAAACATTCCTTAACTACCAGTAAGCATAAAGTTAGTTAGCTCTTTGTAAAGAGAGAAGAAAAAGCCATGAAAAGCAATGTAGTATAGAAGATGAGAACTGAAAATCAGGGACCTGAGTTTTAGTTCGACACTAACCATTAAGCTATGTGACCATCACCTCATTTGGCTCTAAGTCATTTTCATTTCCTCTTCTGAAAAATGATGGGATCAGACTATTTCAGTGACTTCTACATTTTGTTTTTACAAAACTGGGTGCCTTGGGGTTGCCAGGTGGGCCAAGGAGAATGAACTGGCTGAAAGGAGGGGAAAAAATCCCATTTTTAACTATTTTCTGTACCGTAAATTCTAAATGAAATTTCATCTCAAAAAACAAACAAAAAAAAGGTTTAGAAATCACTTGATTAAACTCTAAGGGTCCCTCCAGATCTAAAATGTAGCAGATCTCTAAATAAAGCACACATAAAAAAAGGTTTCTATCATAGATCCTTTCTAAATACCAATTCTATGTTTTCAAAACTTCTTGATCGGCATATATCTATTTTTAAAAATTACCTGGAAGAACATAAGACCATGAAATTCCACTATCAAACCAGATGTCCAAAATATCCTGACCTGGCACATATTCCAAGGCATCAGGACCACCAACCTAATAAGATAAGGTAAAAGCATGTTAGTTAAACAAGGATCACAATACACATAATAAATACTGCATCCCAAAAGTCTTCAGAAAATGAAATACAACCAAGAAGTTCACAGTTTTAGATAAAATTTACAATTTTTTTTTTGAGATGGAGTTTCGCTGTTGTTACCCAGACTGGAGTGCAATGGCATGATCTCAGCTCACCACAACCTCCGCCTCCTGGGTTCAGGCAATTCTCCTGCCTCAGCCTCCTGAGTAGCTGGGACTACAGGTGTGCACCACCATGCCCAGCTAATTTTTGTATTTTTAGTAGAGACGGGGTTTCACCATATTGACCAGGACGGTCTCGATCTCTTGACCTCATGATCCACCTGCCTCAGCCTCCCAAAGTGCTGGGATTATAGGCATGAGCCACTGTGCCCGGCTGAAATTTACAATATTTTTAAGCATTTCACAGTTAAGTACAACTCCCTCCATTCACATTTAAAAGTATCTATGGCCACTGAATTACACATTTACCAGTGTAATATGTATTGCTTTCTATTTTCTTGAAATTAGCTTTAAATTTGGATATTTTAATGTGTGATACAATCAGCTAACTCTCTACTACAAATCCTCCAAAGGCCTGATATAACATTAGACACTGTACTCTCACAGTAACAATTACATGAGCTTACTCAACCAAAGCAGTCAAAATCAATCAATCCTGGCCCTCAATGAGATAACAACTGACCCTCACATTCCACTACTATATTAAACACTACATTTTGTTTTGTTTTGTGTTTCTGAGATGTAGTCTCACTCTGTCACCCAGGCTGGAGTGCAGTGGCATGATCTTGGCTCACCACAACCTCCACCTCCTGGGTTCAAGCAATTCTCCTGCCTCAGCCTCCTAAGTGGCTGAGACTACAGGTGTGTACCACCAAGCCTGGCTAATTTTTTTTTTTTTTAGCAGAGACAAGGTTTTACCATGTTGGCCAGTCTAGTTTTGAATTCCTGACCTCAGGTGATCCACCCACTTCAGACTCCCAAAGTGCTGAGATTACAGGTGTGCACCACTGCACCTGACCTAATACTATACTGTTTTCTTAAGGACAGGGTCTTACTCTGTCACCCAGGCTGCAGTACAGTGGTGCAATCTCGGCTCACTGCAACCTGTTTCCCAGGCTCAAGCCATTCTCCCACCTCAACCTCCCAAGTAGCTGGGACTACAGGCACATGCCACCATTCCTGGCTAAATTTTATATTTTTTGTAGAGACAGGGTTTTGCCATGTTGCCCAGGCTGGTCTCGAACTCATGGACTCAAGCTATCTGCCTGCCTCAGCCTTCCAAAGTGTTGGGATTACAGGTGTGAGTCATCATGCCCAGTCTTAAATACTACACCTCTATAGCTAAACAAAATGTCCATTTTCAAACTGCATTAGCTACTAATTTACAGTGAATATATGTTAACTTTATGTAAGATAATTTTGTAACTCTCAAGAATCTCTCCTGTTGTCATTAAGTCCTGTAATAGGACTGTAATACAAGCTGTTAAATACAAAGAGAAATTTACCTCAGATAAGACTTCCTTTGGAAGAAGCTGCTCAGGGGAAAGAGTCCACCAGATATCACTGCCGTGCTGTTCCACTAGTTTAACAATATGCTCAATGGTTTGGCTATTCAGGGGGACATGGCAGAATTGTTCAATTAATTATTGTGAAGAATAACATTTTCAAATTAACAAATAGTGATTTTTTTTCCTATCTTTTTCCTCAAACCTTAGTTTGAAGAAAAAGCTTCTATCATTTCAAATTCAATATGAATTTTAAAATGATTATACATATCCCTAAAAAGAAAAAAAGACTCTTCTTCTGACCACGCTGTTTCAGTTCTGATTTACCTATTTCTACCAATCTATTTTCTATCCAGGTACATACTCGAAACATCCTAATTATCTTTCCTCTTCTGATTTCTAACTAAATTAAACCAACTTACTCTCTCATTCTACCTTTGAAAGATTACAGTGGTTCTCACTGACACTGTTATCAGTCCAACCTCATTTCCTCAAAACTAGACTGATGCAATCAATGGTCTGAGAGTACTTCCCCCTTCCCTCATCCCTTTCATTTACAAAACAGATCTTGAAATAAATGCATTCCTAAACTACTTTTATCACACTAATAATCTGCTTGAAAACTTTCCAGGACTCCCTCCCTGCTTACAGGCATCTGCTAAGAGGCAATGCCATACTAGAGCAGAGACTGTGATGACAGGTATCAAGGCTTAGATTCTGACTGTTGCTTTGTATTTATATGACCATGGACAAATACCAAAACTTCTTTAAGACTTGGCTTTCCCTTCCATTATGAATAATCTCATTCATTTGTTCAAAAACTATGCAACACCTCCAGTGTCTTGAGCACAGTTGTAAGCACTGGAGATACAGCAGTTGGCAAAACTGCCCTGATGAAACTTACATTGTAGTAATTCTAGACACTTCCCTCAGAACGACTACGAACTAAATGAGACTACACACATAAAACTTAGTACAGTGCTTAACGCATGACAGAAAGCCAACAAATCCCTATCAGATAAACAGAACTTGCTGTACCTTTGGGAAGATAAACAATAATAAATGATTTGAAAATTAAACTCAGGGAAAAGAATCATACTATATTTTCTTTTTTTTTTTTCCAATCAATGAGAGCTTGTAAGGTTGCTGAGGTTGGTTGGCCTTGAACTGTTGGCCTCGCCTTTGCAAGCGCCACGACATCTGGCCGGAGCCACTTTGGGCCCCCATACTATATTTTCTCATGAAAATAACACACTTTTAATTTATTAGAACACTGAATGTATTACTGCAGCTTTGCTGCTATTACAGCTTCCTTTGGTTGCTTTTCATTTAGTCATAGTACATATAATGGCCAAGAGCATGGACCCTGCCAGCAGGGGGCTTTGGCTTCATTTCTGGCTCCACCACTTGAACCCAGGCAAGGTGCTTAACATTTCTACCTCAGTTTCCTCATTTGTAAAACACAAATAGTAACAGCATCATTAACAGACTTTCTATGAATATTAACTGAGTTACTATATATATATATAAAACACATAGAACAATACCTGGCACATTTAAATAAATATTATATAAGCATTATTCAAACTGATTATTTGATGTCAGGTCTGGGCCTGATAATTCACAGATAAATGAAGTGTTTACCAAAAATTGTTGTGGGAAGCAAAAAATCAAATGACTACAAATTAAATATGCTCCACAAATCTAAATTTGAAATACCTTACAAAGGCTGTATGTCACTAACTTGGTGTTTTAGGAAGGACAGATTTAAAAACTACCATGCTACCATCGTGTACTTTGAAGAACTTAAAAATAATAAGGAAGTAAAATGGGCACAAATGCATGTTTCTAAGACAGTCACTCATTTTAGATAGACTTTAACAGTAAAGATAAACTTTTGTTATCAGACCATAAAAACTTTATGTAATAACTACCTAGTTATATGACAATAGTATTAAGTTACATTACTATTTTATATAGTTTGTCCAGAACATTTTCAGTTAAGAAAATATGAATATAGTATAATAGAAAAATCTGAATAAATCTAAAGACCAAAAGAAAAAACAAAACCAACCATAAGAGATACTAGTACATTTTCATGCACATATACACATGATTATGATAGATAACACTGTTCATACTAACGAAACTCTCATTAAAAAGTAATTCTTAAAATGGGTGTCATTTTGCCTTTCCTTTTTACAACGTTATCCTTAGACTGGCAAGTTTAGGTAAAGAGTAAAAATAAAACAGTAAAACAGTTTTAAATATACTGGAAAAACAGATAAAAATAATATCGAAGTAAAACTAAATGGCTCAAATTTCACATTAATTTAGCAAATACAGTAAAAATGTTAGGATAAAGAGTATTCACCAAAAGCATGTATACATACACCACACATCTTTTTTCAAAGCACTTTACAAGCACTCGCTAACTGGATTCGCAGAAATGCATAGTGGTTCTTGACAGATGATTTGTTCTGCACCTAAAAGTTCCTTAAATTACAAAGCTAAGCAAGTAGCAGTTAAACCCAGGGCTTGAAATTTACATAGTTCATTGCTGTTTCTACTTCTTTATTCTCCCTCTCTAACTCATCTGTAAAGACAACACTGTAACTGAACTCACACTCTTCTCTCTGGAGTTTGCTAAACAATGGCAAAAAGGCTCTTTTACTCAGGCATAATGAAGACTGTATCAGAGATGAAGTTAGGAACTAGGCAGTCTCAGGAGATCAGTGTGTTGACATGGCAAGCTTTAAGTCCAAAGACCAGACTCTACCTGTGACTTACTTGATGATGACAAGAATAAATCATTTCAGCTTCTGTAAACACTGGAATAAGCTATGGCAAAGACAGCTACATGAAAATTTTTATTCTTAAATGTCCTAATAACCAAAGAAAGGTGAGTAACCTTATGACTATAGATGAAATGTATCCATTTCATTTTATTTTAATTAATTAAGTTTTTTGAGACAAGGTGTCACTCTGGCCTAGGCTGAATTGCAGTGGCACGATCATAGCTCACTTGAAGTCCTGAACTCCTGCATCAAGTAACCCTCCTGCCCCGGCCTCCTGAGTAACTGGGACTACAGGCCCATGCCAACACATGCCTTTTTTCCTTCCTCTAGAGTTGGGGATCTGGTTTGCTGCTCAGGCTGGTCTTGAATGCCTGGCCTCATGTAATCCTCTGGCCTCAGCCTCCCAAAATGCTGGGATTACAGGTTGTGAGCCACCACTCAGCTCCACATTCATATTTTAGAATACTAAATTCAACTTTAATAAAACTAAGCTCTTTTTTATATTCTTGGCCAGGTACAGTGGCTCATGACTGTAATCCTAGCACTTTGGGAGGCCAAGGCAGGAGGATCACTTAAGCCCAGGAGCTCAAGACCATTACTGTAAAAAATTATTATTATTATTATTATTTATTTATTTATATTTTTTTGAGATGGAGTTTTGCTGTTGTTACCCAGGCTGGAGTGCAATGGCATGACCTCAGCTCATCACAACCTCCACCTCCTGGGTTCAGGCTATTCTCCTGCTTCGGCCTCCTGAGTAGCTGGGATTACAGGCATGCACCACCATGCCCAGCTAATTTTTTTTTGTATTTTTAGTAAAGACGGGGTTTCATCATGTTGACCAGGATGGTCTCGATCTCTTGACCTCGTGATCCACCCACCTCGGCCTCCCAAAGTGCTAGGATTACAGGCTTGAGCCACTATACACCTGGCCTATTATTATTTAATAAAATAAAGTTCTTCTTCATATTCTTAAATATCAGAAAATTCAATTACATTTTAAATATTACTTAACTATATTCAAGTAACCTACTGAGTCTATAACAAAAAGCATTGAGAACAAAAGAGTCCAATTTTGCTGTTGACATGTTATTAAGGCAACTGTAAAATCCCACCAAGTTTAGTCAAACACCTCTAGTCTAAAATCCATTTTAATTGCCACATTTTCTTTAATATTAGTAATTTACTTAGATGTAGAATATATTTTAGTATAAGAAATGTAATTTTGTGCTTTATATACACCTTACTTGCAAGTTTAAAAAAAAACTTTTTAGGCCAGGTGCGGTCGCTCATGCCTGTAATCCCAGCACTTTGGGAGGCCAAGGCAGGCAGATCACGAGGTCAAGAGATCAAAACCATTCTGGCCAACATAGTGAAACCCCCTCTCTACTAAAAAATACAAAAATTAGCTGGGCGTGGTGGTGCGTGCCTGTAGTCCCAGCTACTCAGGAGGCTGACGCTAGAGAATTGCTTGAACCCAGGAGGCGGAGGTTGCAGTGAGCTCAGATTGTGTCACTGCACTCTAGCATGGCAGAGTGCGACAGAGCAAATCAGTCTCAAAAAAAAAAAAAAACTTTTTGAAAAACCGACAAAAGTCTCTTAGTGAGGAGGAAAGGTTTTTGGTTTTTCTTTTAGCCTATCTAATTACACTTATGTGAAACAATGTAACTACACATTAGCTACACCAATGAAAAGCAATCCTGCAATCACTTTTAAAAATCCAATTTCAAAAAGCCTATTGTAAATAAAACAACATAGTTAAGTTTTCCTTGTTATGTATGTATACGAATCAGAACAAAAGAGAAATTTGTTCAATGTATTCAAAAGAAATATGAAATATTTTTAAGGGCAGAAGCTTTATCTCATTAAGAGAGCAAGTCTCACTAATATTTAAAGAACAAGACTTCCTTCCTTCCTTTATATTGTAAAATATGAAAACATCATGTACTAAAGTCTACTAAATGTACTTTAGTAAGCAATATGTTCTGTAATTCAGTTCTACTTTGAGATTCTAGACAAATTATTAATATTTTTAAAACAATAAGATAAAATCAACTGTAAAATGAGAATAAAGAAAAACCCAACATTTAATGAGTTAGATTTAGTCATTGCACAATGCATACATATTTCAAAACATGTTGTACATGATAAATATATGCAATTTTTATCAAATAAATTAATTTTGGCCAGGCATGGTGGTTCACACCTGTAATCCTAGCACTTTGGAAGGCTGAGGTGGATGGATCGCTTGAGCTCAAAAGTTCAAGACCAGCCTGGGCAACATGGCAAAACCCTGTCTCTAAAAAAATACAAAAATTAGCCAGGCATGGTGATGCATGACTGTAGTCTCAGCTACTTGAAGATGGGGGTGTTGAGGCAGGAGGATCACTTGAACCCGGGAGGCAAAGGTTGCAGGGTTGCAGTGAGCTGAGATTGCACCACTGCACTCCAGCCTGGGTGACAGAATAAGATCCTGTTAAAAAAAAAAGGCTGGGCACAGTGGCTCACACCTGTAATCCCAGCACTTGGGGAGGCCAAGGTGGGCAGATCAGGAGGCTAAGAGATCAAGACCATCCTGGCCAACATGGTAAAACCTCATCTCTACTCAAAATACAAAAATTAGCTGGGCATGGTGGCACACAGCAGTAATCTCAGCTACTCAGGTGGCTGAGGCAGGAGAACTGCTTGAACCCAGAAGGCAGAGGTTGCAGTGAGCCGAGATCACACCATTGCACTCCAGCCTGGCAACACAGCAAGACTCTGTCTCAAAACAAAAAGAAATTTAATTTTAATAAATAAACCGGCCAGGCGCGGTGGCTCATGCCCATAATCCCAGCACTTTGGGAGGCCAAGGCGGGTGGATCACAAGGTCAAGAGATCGAGACCATCCTGGTCAACAAGGTGAAACCCCATCTCTACTAAAAATACAAAAATTAGCTGGGCATGGTGGCATGCGCCTGTAGTCCCAGATACTTGGGAGGCTGAGGCAGGAGAATTGCTTGAATCCAGGACTCAGAGGTTGCAGTAAGCTGAGATCGTGCCATTGTACTCCAGTCTGGGTAACAACAGCAAAACTCCGTCTCAAAAAAAATAAAATACAAAATAAAAAGTAAAAAAAACCACAAAGTTTATGACAAACAAAAATACAGATTTCTAAGATAAAAACATCCTCACAATCCAAACAAATGAAAATTTAAGTGCACAGAATTAGTATCACCAAAAGAAAGCTTTCTCTCGCCTTATACTCTGGTATTCTGAATTTCTGTAAAAAGTGTGACAGATTTTGAAAACAAAAATTGCAATAAAAATAAACAGACATATAACCCACAAACTTGAGCTAGGTATAATGATGATAAAAACAAAGATGCATTTAATGTTTAAACAAAATTTGAAAAAATAATTTGAAAAAAATATATAAAGTTAACAGTGAACAAGTGCTCAAAAGATACTTATTATAGAGATATGACAAAAATCTTGCAAAATCCAAACACTGAATACATTATGTTCATTTGATTTTTATACACAAGGAACTAGCCAACCATTAGGAGCTAAGCTGGCATTTTTAACAGGTGCATATTCATTCTTCTGTCACTAACCTAAATTACATCTTCTTTTGTATATCATTATGTTCCTTTATAAAAACAACTGTATTGGACATCTTATATACATACCTCCACACAAGAGACACTAGTCCTCTTATTTCCTTTGGTAAATACTTAGAAGTGGATTTTTTTTTAATAATGAAACTGAGATAATACTTTAAAAATTTTGTAAACCATTTTCTATTTCCTTGTGACATTTAATATTCAAGAAAAAAAATACAAGAAAAAAGTCTAAATTTGTCTGAAATTTAAAAATTCTCCCTTTATTTCTTTACTATCCTATACTTAACACAAACACATAGTTAACTTATAACCCAAAGATCAGTATAAATGAGTGTTGATAAAAGTGGGTGAAACCACTTATCAGTATGTAATCTATATGCTTCCATCTTAATGCCGTATTTCACAAAGTAATAAATCAATCATAAAACCTTGTAATTTACTCAAAGTCCTTATCTAAACACATGCATTACGTGTTCCTTCTTAGGTTTCAATCTGTGAAATACCAGTGGGTAGCATGAGCAACTAAAACACCAACCAACCATTTTGAACTTCGCTATCAACTGGAATGAGACTTATTTAGCATGTTGTGGAAATTAAGCAGCATTAAGGTTACTAAGTAACAAAGAAACTACTGCTGCTATCTTCCCACTGTCTTCTGTGTTTTGCATTTAGAAGCAAAAATTTTAAGAATTATTAACATAACTTTTCTTCTGTAACTTACTGGAAGAATGAGGTAAGAGGCTAAATGTTTCACATTTGTTTACTAAATTTAATGCTAGAACACAGTGAAATTTGGGAGGGAAAATTCTATTTTTAATTTAATCCTAGATTTATGTTATAAAGGTAACAGGAAACCATTTTGGAGAAATTTTTCTTCAATAAACATAAATTTTTTGAACAAAAGGTTTATTATTGTTAATTGAGAAAAAATTTGAGGTAGCTAAAGTTAACACTCAAATTATACTGGAAATTCCTTGCCTATTTTTACTAAATATCTCATAACTTCCAGAAGTCAGGGGCTAAGTTTCCGTATGTTAGCTATAACATTAATAGCATGAAACTGATTATAACTGTCTGAAATGATGAAAGAAATTTAACCAACTTCTTTTCCTTCCTAGGTAGCCATCTTTTTTATGCTAAAAATTATTTATTCTGTTTTTATTGACTAGTAACAGATTTCAACATAACTTCTAATGGCATTATATCACAGATTAAAAAAAATGACCAATTACAGTAAAGCCATAATTGGAATTATTTCTTGAGAAAATACAAATATGATATAAAATACAAATTACACCATTAATTCAAATCACAAAGAAACAGAGTTTCAAATATACCAGTCCCTAAACATATTTGTAACATTAATATATTGAGACTTTCTTCTGTGAAACAAGTTTACTTAGAGATAAGTACAGATCTCATCTAGAGCAAAAGGAATCTTCTTGTATGTTTAATGGTGTTATCAAGTGTAACAGCAACCCCATGTGAACTGTGTACCAATTTCCAGTGGAGATGCTGTTACGTTTGATGGTTACCAACTTGCTACAATATAAAAGTATAATAAAGAAAGACAGAAAATTGTGGTCACTTGGAATCTGATTTGATTCTGGCAGAAACAAGATAAACTTTCAACCTGTTTTGTAAAATCAACAAATGGAAGAGCCACGGTGGCTTGGGCCAGTTGTCCTGGTGCCTGAGGAGGGAATGCTATGCATTCAAGGCCAACCTGGGCAACATAAGAACCTCTCATTCATTTACAAAGAAAAAAAAATCAACAAATGGTTAAGAAATAATATCAATATTCTTAAATTCAAGTATTATATCACCAAAAAGATCCAATAAGGGAAGAGGATTAGAGACATCATTTAGAAATGGTATACAGAAAAATGACCTATGAATTGACAGACAATATGGCTAAGTTTGTCTGTCATTTCTTTAGGCCAATATTCTGTATGACTATGCTACTTCATCAGAAATCAACTAACATCATGCAACCAACGCATTGGCAGATACACAGAAGAATCTGTAACACTACAACATAAATGTATTGAGTAAATAAAACATAAATATACCTAAGGAAAACTCATTTGTGTTTTTCTGACAAAGCTCATATTTATTTCACCTAACTTACTGACCAGTCAACCAATGTACCATTTAATTGTCAGGATGAAATTATACAGTTTGCTATATTTACTGATACATACATATGATCCACCTCAGAGTCCAGAGGGCTATTTCACCAAGGAATCCCCACCCACCTCAATCACTTCAGTAAAATTCCCTAGATATTTTGCTCTCTAATAAATGAAAAAAAACTTAGCCGGGCATGGTGGCACGCACCTATAATCCCAGTTACTCAGGAGGCTGAGACAGGAAAATTGCTTGAACCCAGGAGGCAGAGGCTGCAGTGAGCAGAGATTGTGCCATTGCACTCCAGCCTAGCCATAGAGAAAAACTCCATATCAAAAAAAAAAAAAAATTAGCCAGGCATAGTGGTGGGCACCTGTAGTCCCACTACCTAGCAGGCTGGGGCAGAAAATCACTTGAACTCAGGAGGCAGAGGTTCCAGGGAGCCAAGACTGTACCACTGCATTCCAGCCTAGGTGACAGAGCAACACTCTGTCTCAAAAAACAAAAAAATATTCTGTGGCCTGTATTTTCCCAGAACCCTAAGATTAAAAAAAATAAAAATAAAATAAATGGCTCCAGGTACCTGTAGTAGGAAAAAGCCTGCTTTTTGTTCAGTGTACAAGCTTTTCTATTATGAATTCTTCACTATGTTCATCTATTATCTTTCCAAATTTTAAAAAATAATAAGGAAAGAAACAAGAAAGAACTGGGAATATAATAATCAGTGTAATGATGTCCATTTAACTATATTATCATTTCTTGAATTTTAAGTACCTACACAATTACATAATTCTATTTCCACTGAAAAGAAGAGAAGACTCAGAATATGAAAGTGATTCTCTTCATTCATGAAGAAAAATGAAATTTCAGGTTCCCCTGCTAAATACTGTCCATCTTTGGATCCAGGATATCTTAATCCAGCCCAAAAAATTCTCATAGAAAAATATCAGGGCCTTTACTTCTAAGTATCAATATTTATGTATTTCAGGTTTTTAACATTTTAACTGTATGAAAGAATCTTTTTGAGTTTATATTTTAGTCCCCCAAAAAGACTATTTTAGCATATTTTATTTAACATATATAAACAGTTCTCAATCATCCACATTATTTTTCCATTTTTGAAGAAAAAACAACTCACTCTAAAACACTGAAAATTTTTAGAAAGCATTCTACCTGTTGATCAAGTATTCATCCTTTGTCTTATGATGAAACACAGGAATTGGAACACCCCAAGTTCTTTGCCTTGATATACACCAATATGGCCACCTGTCCATCATTTCGACCATGGCATTCAGTGCTGATCCAGGAATAAATTTCACCTTTTTTAACAATTCCTGCAATTAATTCATAAATCAAGTCTTGTGAGAGAAAGCAGAACAAAGATTCTAGACAGTAAATTTTAGAAATGCATTTCTTTCTTTTGGATGTTTGTAGCCATTCACATGCCTCCTTTACCTGCCCACCCCCCACAAAAAAAAAAAAAACTGAAAAACTAAAAGATTTCAAAGCAAATAAGGCAAAGTAAAAATGGAGCTGTAAAGAACTTAATAAATAATATCTGGAGCAGACTTCACCTTTGAATAATGTTACAAAAAATTTCATGCCAATTTCCAATTTACACCAACCCTAGATCAAAACTGGTAATAAAAGCTTTCATAGAAGTATAATACTTCACTGAAGTATAGTTAAAAATCAATTCAGGCAGCCGGCGCGGCCGCCAGCGCGGTATAGGGGGCAGGCGCGGATCCCGCCACCGCCGCGCGCTCGGCCCGCTGCCTCCCGCCGCCGCCACCGCCGCCTGCTGGGGCTGGAGCGCGCTGCCCGCAGCGGACACGATCCTGGCCTCAGGCCAGAGCAGCCCCACCATGCCGAGGGAGTGCAGGGAGCGGGATGCGAAGGAGCGGGACATCATGAAGGAGGACGGCGGTGCGGAGTTCTCGGCTCGCTCCAGGAAGAGGAAGGCAAACGTGGCCGTTTTTTTGCAGGATCCAGATGAAGAAATGGCCAAAATCGACAGGACAGCGAGGGACCAATGTGGGAGCCAGGCTTGGGACAATAATGCAGTCTGTGCGGACCCCTGCTCCCTAATCCCCACACCTGACAAAGAAGATGATGAGCTGGTTTACCCAAACTCAATGTGCAAGCCCCACTGCCTGTACTGAGCTGGGCAAATAGAGAGGAAGTCTGGAAAATCATGTTAAACAAGGAAAAGTCATACTTAAGGGATAAGCACTTTCTTGAGCAACACCCTCTTCTGCAGCCAAAAATGTGAGCAATTCTTCTGGATTGGTTAATGGAGGTGTGTGAAGTCTATAAGCTTCACAGGGAGACCTTTTACTTGGCACAAGATTTCTTTGACCGGTATATGGCGACACAAGAAAATGTCATAAAAACTCTTTTACAGCTCATTGGGATTTCATCTTTATTTATAGCAGCCAAACTTGAGGAAATCTATCCTCCAAAGTTGCACCAGTTTGCCTATGTGACAGACGGAGCATGGTCAGGAGATGAAATTCTTACCATGGAGTTAATGATTATGAAGGCCCTTAAGTGGCGTTTAAGTCCCCTGACTATTGTGTCCTGGCTGAATGTATACATGCAGGTTGCATATCTAAATGACATCCATGAGGTGCTACTGCCGCAGTATCCCCAGCAAACCTTTATACAGATTGCAGAGCTGTTGGATCTCTGTGTCCTGGATGTGGACTGCCTCGAATTTCCTTATGGTATACTCGCTGCTTCGGCCGTGTATCATTTCTCTTCATCTGAATTGATGGAAAAGGTTTCAGGATATGAATGGTGGGACATAGAGAACTGTGCCAAGTGGATGGTTCCATTTGCCATGGTTATAAGGGAGATGGGGACCTCAAAACTGAAGCACTTCAGGGGCGTAGCTGATGAAGATGCGCACAACATACAGACCCACAGAGACAGCTTGGATTTGCTGGACAAAGCCCGAGCAAAGAAAGCCATGTTGTCTGAACAAAATAGGGCTTCTCCTCTCCCCAGTGGGCTCCTCACCCCTCCACAGAGCAGTAAGAAGCAGAGCAACGGGCCGGAAATGGCATGACACCCCAGCCTTCACCAAAGACAGTCACACAGAAGCGCCTGCCCCACGCTCTCTTCTGTCCTCTGCAGCGGAGGCGTGCATTTGCTTTTACAGATATCTAAATGGAAGAGTGTTTCTTCCACAACAGATGTATTTCTGTGGATGGCATCGGACAGGGCAAAGTATTTTTTATTGAATGCTTATAGGTTTTTTTTTAATAAGTGGGTCAAGTACACCAGCCACCTCCAGACACAAGTGCGTGCTCCCGATGCTGCTATGGAAGGTGCTACTTGACCTGAGGGACTCACGACAACAAAAGCTTGAAGCTGCGGAGGGCCGCGGTGGCGTGGCTCTCCCCGTGGGGTGCTCTGGGCTGCATTGTACCAAGTGGAGCAGGTGGTTGTGGGCAAGCGTGCAGAGCCCACAGACAGCTGAGCAGGGTGCTACCCTCTCCACAGTATCAGTTGACAATGTTGTACAACGCCTTTAATGAACTCTGTTTTGTAACTGCTGCTATATGTATCCGTTTTTTAATAAAGATAAGACCGTCTTTGAGACAAAAAAATAAATCAATTCAAACTTGATTTCCACCATTTTTAAAGCATTTTTTAAAATGCTTAAAAAATAAATTACTGGACTGGGCACAGTGGCCCACGCCTGTAATCCCACCACTTTGGGAGGCCGAGGTCGGTGGATCACTTGAGGTCAGGAGTTCAAGACCAGCCTGAGCAATATGGAGAAACCCTATCTCCACCAAAAATAAAAAATTAGCCGGGTGTGGTGCCACATGCCTGTAATCCCAGCTACTCAAGAAGCTGAGGCAGGAGAATCACTTGAACCCAAGAGGCAGAGGTTGCCATAAGCCAAGATCATGCCATTACACTACAAACTGGGCAACAAGAGTGAAACTCCATCTCAAAAATAATAAAAATACATAAAATAAATTACTATTGTAAGCTGCCAAAAAAATTGCAATATGCCTAATTTTACATAATATAGTTTACAATATAGAAAACACTTTCTCAAAATAAGGCCAAGCATGTGGCTCACCCCTGTAATCCTAGCATTTTGGGAAGCTGAAGTGGGAAGATCACCTGAGCCCAGGAGTTCAAGGTTGCAGTGAGCTATGACCATGGCACTGCACTCCAGCCTGGGCGACAGAGCAAGAGCCTGTCTCTAAAATAAATATCTATCTATAAATAGACAAATGGATAACAGTTACTTCTTCTCAATAAAGCTGCCTTCCTTCACTTCCACAAAAAGGCTAAAAACTGCTATCATTTGATTTTGTCAATTAGCAAAAGATGAATTGTATAGCAAAAATGTTTATTAATAGTCTCCAAAAAGGTCAAAATGTTAATTTCATTTTTAAAAATCTTTCTATCCATTAATAAAAGCATTGTTACATTTTCAGAGAAGGTTTAAATCCTTTCCTCACTCACCTTTACTACCAGAAGTCCCCTCCCCCAAAACTCTCTGTGGCACCATCTATTGGCAGAATGGCAAAATGCCTACAAATCAATTTGATTAATACTATACTTGGTTTAAAAGTACAAGAAATGTGAATAATGAATAGATACTTGATTATGCTAAGGAATAACTATTGCTTTTTGTAAGGGTGCTGAGGTTGGCCTTGAACTCTTGGCCTTGCCTTCGCAAGTGCCATGACATCCGGCCAGAGCCACTTTGGGCCCCATACTATTGCTTTTTAAATGCTGTGATAATAGCATGAGAATTATGCTTTAAAGAGTTTATCTTGGGCTCATGCCTGTAATCCTAGCACTTTGAGAGGTTGAAGCAGGCAGACTGCTTTGAACTCAGGAGTTCAAGACCAACCTAGGCAACCTAACGAAACCCTATCTCTACAAAAAATACAAAAATCAGCCACGCATGGTAGCACATGCCTGTAGTCCCAGCTACTCAGGAGGCTGAGGTGGGAGGATCATTTGAGCCCAGGAGGTGGAAGTTTCAGTGAGCTGAGATCACACCACTGCACTCCAGCCTGGGTGACAGAGCAAGACCCTACTTAAAAAAAAAAAAAGAGTATGGGCCTGGCATGGTGGCTCAAGCCCATAATCCCAGCACTTTGGGAGGCTGAGGCAGGTGGATCATGAGGTCAAGAGATTGAGACCATTCTGGTCAACATGGTGAAACCCCAACTCTACTGAAAATACAAAAAATTAGCTGGGCATGGTGGCATGTGCCTGTAATTCCAAATACTCAGAAGGCCGAGGCAGAAGAATTGCCTGAACCCAGGAGGTGGAGGTTGCGGTGAGCTGAGATCATGCCACTGCACTCCAGCCTGGGTAACAAGAGTTAAACTCCATCTCAAAATAAAAAGAGTTTACCTTTCAAATATATGTGCTAAGATACTGCCAGGACAATATATAATATGGAAAAAATAAAGCCTGGAGTTTGCTTCAAAATAATACAATTGGTAAGGGGTAAAAAGTGGGTGGTAGAAGAGATGTAGATAAAAACAAAATTGACCAGGCATGGTGGCTCACACCTGTAATCCCAGCACTTTGGGAGACAGGGGCAGGCAGATCACAAGGTCAGGAGTTCAAGACCAGCCTGGCCAACATGGTGAAACCCCATCTCTACTAAAAATACAAAAATTAGCCAGGGATGGTGGCATGTGCCTGTAGTTCCAGCTACTTGGGAGGCTGAGGCAGGAGAATTGCTTCAACCAGCAGGCAGAGGTTGCAGTGAGCAGAGATCATGCCACTGCACTCCAGCCTGGTAACAGGGCAAGACTCCATTTCAAAACAAAATAAAATGAAACAAAACTAACCAAAAGCACATTATTGTTGAAACTGAGTGATGGGACTATGACAATACATTATCTTATTCTCACTACTTCTGCAAAAAACAATTTTTTTTTTTTTTTTAGTGATGGGGTTTCACCATGTTGGCCAGGATGGTCTCAATCTCTTGACCTCACGATCTGCCCACCTCAGCCTCCCAAAGTGCTGGGACCACAGGCATCAGCCACCGTGCCTGGCCACAACAATTTTTGACTTTACAAAAAAGTTAAAAAAAAAAAACGAGCTTAAATACATTGCATCAGACTTGAACATTCTACAACCAAAAATTGGTGCAGAGCTACAATTGACAAATCTGCAATTTACAAATTTTAACACTGACAAATAAGGAAGAGAGGCTTTAAATGAAGAAAAAAAAAAGACGTACTATATATTACCATTGTCCACATTACACAAGTATAGAAAGTATAAACTGCTATAAATAGCTTTGGCAAGGACCCCAAATTGCCAGGCCAATAAATAAACTAGCTTAAAACAGTAATATATTTCAAACTGTAAAGTAAAATATCTACATATTCAAACTGGTTAACATATATATATATATATATATATATATATATATATATATATTTTTTTTTTAATTAGATTTTAAGTTCTGGGGTACATGGTAGACCTTGCAGGACTGTTACACATGCCATCCATGGTGGTTTGCTGCCTCCATTCCCCCATCACCTACATTAGGTATTTCTCCTAATGTTATCCCTCCCCAATCTTCATCCCCTGCTATCCCTTCCCTAGACCCTCAGCCCCCAGCAGACCCCAGTGTGTGTTGTTCTCCCTGGGTCCATGTGTTCTCACTGTTCAACACCCACCTATGAGTAAGAACAAATGGTGTTTGGTTTTCTGTTCCTGTGTCAGCTTGCTGCAAATGATACTTTCCAGATTCATCCATGTCCCTGCAAAGGACATGAACTCATAATTTTTATGGCTGCATAGTATTCCATGGTGTATATATGCCACATTTTCTTTATTCAGTCTATCACTGATGGGCATTTGGGTTAGTTCCAAGTCTTTGCTATTGTAAACAGTGCCACAATGAACATACATGTGAATGTGTCTTTAAAGAATGATTTATAATCCTTTGGGTATATACCCAGTAATGGGATTGCTGGGTCAAACTGTATTTCTATTTCTAGATCTTTTAGGAATCACCACACTATCTTCCACATGGTTGAACTAATTTATACTTCCACCAACAGTAAAAGCGTTCCTATTTCTGCAAACACATATATATTTAAGCTCTTTCATTAAACAGAATCAAGTGTGAGAGATGTTTACACACACCCACATAGAAAGATATATATAAAATGAAAGGGCTCAAATATATGTATAGTATTTAGAACACCAGTAATAAGAATTCATTAACTAGAAGAAACAACTTGGTATATTATTAGTTTTACTTTTTAATATGCTTCCTAACTAGAACAGTAACTTTTTAAATTAATTGCAATTCCAATCTCAAGGAAGCAAAGGGTTTAAAAAAATTTTACTGAATGCTTATTATGTATCAGATCATATTCTGGAAACTTGTATTCCCTTACTCTATGAGATAGGCATTATCATCACTTTATATAGATGAGAAAAACAGAGGCTGCGGCAGGTTAAACTAGGACATAGGTCTGTCCAAACTTTGACTACACTGGGCAGGAAAGTCTATCTACTAACAGTATGATCTGGACAAATCACTTAACCTTTTTATGCCTCATTTCCCACACATGTATAATGAAAAAAATGGAAGTCCAAGGTCATTCCAGATCTAAAATTCTACAACTTTATTAAACTAAATCATAACAGCCACAATGCTTTCCACTTCTGAAACCCCACCTCCACCTCATATGCAGCCCTTTTATACTGAGGGAATGATAAACCCAAACCCTTATACTAGGATGCTTTTCATACCTTGGCTGTAGTCTTAATATCCACGATATTTATAAACCACTGCTTGCTGGCATGAATAACCACTGGTTTCTTAGTCCTCCAGTCATAGGGATAGCTGTGTACCAGTTTTTCTTCTTTTAACAAATTCTTTGTAGTCTGAAGCATCTTTATAACTTTAAAAAAAATACCAAATTATATTACACATAATTTAAAAGAACTATGAAGATCCTAATAATGCTCTAAACTTCCAGAAAGTCCTAAATCTGCAGCAATAGGTGTCAAGAAGAGTAGTCACCTTGAGCCAGGTGTGGTGGCTTGTGCCTGTAATCCCAGCACTTTGGGAGGCCAAGGTGGGTGGATCATGAGGTCAGGAGATCAGGACCATCCTGGCCAACATGGTGAAACCCCGTCTCTACAAAAAATTCAAAAATTAGCTGGACATGGTGGTGTGTGCCTGTAGTCCCAGCTATTTGGGAGGCTGAGGCAGGAGAATTGCTTGAACCCAGGAGGCAGAGGCTGCAGTGAGCTGAGATCACATCACTGTACTCCAGCCTGGGTGACAGAGTGTGACTGTCTCCCCCCTCAAAAAAAAAGAGTAGTCACCTTGGCCGGGCATCGTGGCTCATGCCTATAATCCCAGCACTTTGAGGGGCAGAGGCAGGAGGATCACTTGAGGTTAGGAATTCGAGACCAGCCTGCTGTGCATGGGGAAACCCCATCTCTACTAAAAATACAAAAAAAATTAGCAGGGTGTAGTGCCATGCACCTGTAATCCCAGCTACTTGGGAGGCTAAGGTGGGAGAATCATTTGAACCTGGGAAGCAGAGGCTACAGTGAACTGAGATCATGCCACTGCACACCAGCCTGGGCAACAAAGCAGGACTTCATCTCACACACAAAAAAAAGTAGTCACCTTCCAGGTATCAAAGGCATTCTCTTGGCATGTCCTGGCAAAAAAAAAGCAGGGACTGTAAAATCTTAATCAGACTCCAAATTTATGCCACTTCTACCTCTTTTCACATCAAAGATGAACAGATTATATCTAGAATTCTAGATTGAAATTTAGAGTCATAATCTTTCATGCCATGAATCTTAAAATGGTCTCCAGGTAATCTGGAAGAAAACAGGTGTAATGGGTTGACCTGTGTCCCCAAGAAGAAATAAACCCCAACCCTAGTGAATGTGACCTTACTTAGAAATCAGGTTTCTGCAGATGTAATCAAGTTAATATGAGGTCACACTGCATTAGAAAGGACCCTAAATCAAGTTTCAGTGAGGTCACACTGTATTAGGGAGCCCTGGTGTTCTTAAAATGAAGAGGATAGAAAGAAGATTGTTTTTGCCACTGATTTAGCTATGTGAAATTCATCTCAATATCCTTTTCTGGGTTTGAAGCTGCTGTCTCTAAAAATGCCATCTCATTGTGCTTAGTATCACACAGCTTATGTACAAAACTTACAATTTTTTTATTTTTTATTTTTTTGTTTCGGGGAGGCCTGTCCAGGGAGGGGACACTTAGCTGAGACCCAAATGATAAGCTTCTTAATGAAGAGCATAGTTTAGGAATAAAAAATGTGAAAAGATGTGAATTTAAATCTAAAATCCATCATTTTTCAATAAGCAGGAAGAGCCTTAGGTTAGTGGCTTTTGTTAGATGAAGAAAGATATATATCTCTTTATGTCTTGTCTATATGTCTTTCTTGTTAGACGAAGAAAGACATATATCTCCATGAAAAATCAACATGAAAAACATATACAGTTTCTTTTCCATGGAAAATTACTATTCTCTTTTTGTTTCTTCAAGACTCTGACTTGGTTTGGATGTTGCCCCCTCTAAATCTCATGTTGAAACCTAATTCCCAGTGTTGAAGGTAGGGCCTGGTGGAAGGTGTTGGAGTCATGGGTGGACCCCTCATGGCCTGGTGCTATCATCGTGATGGTGAGTGAGTTCTCATGTGATTTGGTTGGATGTGACATCTCGCCTTTGACTCTGTCTTGCTCCCTCTCTTGCTTTGTGACAAAACTTTTAAATTTTTATATTATTTTGAAGCTGTGCTTCTTTATGGCACCCTGGCCACTGAAGCTGACTGTGACAGCCCTCTACAGTCTGTGGACTGGCAGGTGTTTTTAGGTGTTTGTTTCTGGGATGGAGTCTTGCTCTGTTGCCCAGGCTGGAGGGCAGTGGTGTGGTCTCGGTTCACTGCAACCTCCACCTCCCAGGTTCAAGTGATTCCTGCCTCTGCCTCCTGTGTAGCTAGGATTACAGGCACATGCCACCACACCTGGCTAATTTTTTGTATTTTAGTAGTTATGGGGTTTCACCACATTGGCCAGGCTGTTCTCAAACTCCTGACCTCATGATCCATCCACCTTGGCCTCCCAAAGTGCTGGGATTACAGGCGTGAGCCAACACGTCCACTCAAGCTGGCAGTTTGCTGATCTTTTAAAGTTTCTTTCCCTACCCAATCCCCACTTTCTGGTAAAGTTTCTTTAAGGTCTGTCAGGCATATATCCTACAGCTTACTGGCTTACAATGTACTCTCCTTTGATGTAGACTGACGTAGGGTGATTGGGAGAAACAGAAATCAATAGTGCAACTGTTTTGATACTAAATACTGACAAGTGTCCTTTTGAAATAAAGAACCAGTCTCTCCAATTAAAAAAAAAAGAGGATTCACAGAGAGACATGTAAGACCTAAAGAAGGTAGCCAGGTGCGGTGGCTCACGCCTATAATCCCAACATTTTGGGAGGCCTAGGCACATGGACCACTTGAGGCCAGGAGTTTGAGACCAGCGTGGCCAACATGGTGAGACCCCAACTAAAAATTAAAAATTAAAAAATTGTGGCTTGACATGGTAGGGTCTCACCCCTGTAATCCCAGCACTTTGAGAGGTCAAGGCGGGCAGATCAACTGAGGACAGGAATTGAAGACCAACCTGATCAGCATAGTGAAACCCTATCTCTACTAAAAATACAAAAATTAGCCGGGAGTTGTAGTGTGTGCCTGTAATCCCAGCTACTTGGGAGGCTGAGCCAAGAGACTCACTTGAATCCAGGAGGCTGAGATCACACCACTGCACTCCAGCCTGAGCCACAGAGTAAGACTCTGTCTCAAAAAATAAAAATAAAATAAAATAAAGTTAGCTGGGTGTGATGATGTGTGCCTGTAATCCCAGCTGCTCAGGAAGCTAAGGCACAAGAATCACTTGAACCTAGGACATGGAGGCGGCAGTGAGCTAAGAGCATGCCACTCCACACCAGCCTGGGTGAAGAAGTGAGACTGTCTCGAAGAAACAAATAAGATCTAAAAAAGGCCATGTGACAAGAGAGGCAGAGAGTGGAATAACACAGTTAAAACAAGGCATGTCAAGGATTTCCAGGAGTCACCAAAAGCTAGAAAGAGGCAAGAGAGAATAAATTTATGTTTTTTTAAACCACCAAGTTTATGGCGCTTTTTTCTAGTACCCCTAGAAAAGTAATACATCAGGTCTAATTAGCCTTAGTCTTAGTGTGGGCAAAGAGAGGTTTCCATAGCACCTGGTCTCTGAACCTGTAAAGAAAGAAAGACAATTCAAGACTGGAGGATTCTCGAGATCCTAATACATAAATCACTCTATATGGGTCAGTTATTTACAAGGGTTAAACAGTGAGTGGGGAATGTGTAGTTTACAGTCAACATCCAGCCCTGATCTTGATTTTATCCTTCCACAAAAGTAATACTGCTGATTATTACCTCCACAGCCCTAAAATAACTTCACTCCCTGTTACTGCCCTGACTTGCTGAAATAGAGCAGCTTCAGAGCAAAAGAAGTGTACCAAACTTCATTTTAAAACATGGCAAAACAAGATATATTTTTAGTTTTTTGTTTCTGTTAAAAGTATAAGAAGGGAAAATAGAGAGCAAAGCCTACTGCTAGCTGCTTTTCAGAAAACATACATGATATCAACAGATGTAATGCTCACCCACATCAGTTCCCTCTTCGAGGACAGCCTTGTTTTGAAGTTCAGGACCTGCAACATCTGTGAAAATTCCATCTTCATTCATTAAACAATCCTATAAAGTATCATTTTAAACAATTAAAATATCAAGACATTTTCTCTTATGATGATCTGGCAAAACAATATATGTAAAACATAGTCTAGTCCTTCTCTACACTGAAACCCCAGTTACTTGGCTGGGCACAGTGCTCATTGCCTGTAATCCCAGTACTGTGGGAGGTTGAGGCAGGTGGATCACTTGAGGTCAGGAGTTTGAGACCAGCCTGGCAACATGGCAAAAACCCATTTCTACTAAAAATACAAATACAAAATTAGCCAGGCATGGTGGCATGCACCTGTAATCCCAGCTACTTGGGAGGCTGAGGCAGAATTACTTGAACCCTAGAGATAGAGGTTGCAGTGAACCGAGATGGTGCCACTGCACTCTAGTCTGGGTGACAGAGTAAGACTCCATCACACACACATAAGAAAAGAAATAGGAATTTGTGAATTTTATACATTTAAATCACCAAAGGCAAAATGTGTTATTGAAGCATATACATAAACTTAAGTAACAAAATGTATTAAAAAATCTTTGAGTGGTCTCTATTATTTCTAAATCTATGGCAATGTACACAGTTGTTCCCTTTCAGACTCACCTTTTAACTAAATGGAAATACTTGCTAAGTAACTGAAGTGCATAAATAAGTGTAGAAAGCACTGTTTAGCTAAAACAAACAAACAGACCTTTTCAGGGAGTAAAAGGAATTTGTCTATATGACTTAATCCTAGAAAGAAAATATTTTAGAAGTATAAAATATAATATATATTCTTCAATTCTAACATGTGAATTTTCCCCTAATTCTGGGAAATATTTTTCAATTAGTATGAATTAATGAAACTTTGGAGTACTAAACAACCATAAGCATTTTACAATTATATGACAAAAGTCATCATTTTTTAAAAATAAAGATGTTGGTTAGAATTTATCATTCCCTTTCATTAAGATGAATAATTAAAACTGAAAAAAGAAGAACAGTACCATGGGCAGGTGGTGCTGAGACGCTACACTGTAATCTTCCATACCATGAGCTGGGGCTGTGTGAACCAATCCTGTTCCTTTTGCCATGGTCACGTGATTTGCAGGTAAAAGAGGAGAGGCTTTATTAGGAATTAATGGATGACGACAAGTACCATTTTCCAAATCTACACCTGTGGGGAAAGAAAACCATTATTAAGAATCATTTTATGGCCGGGCGTGGTAGCTCATGCCTATAATCCCAGCACTCTGGGAGGCCGAGGCAAGTGGATCATGAGGTCGAGATCCAGACCATCCTGGTCAATGAGGTGAAACCCCATCTCTACTAAAAACACAAAAAAAATTAACTGGGCATGGTGGTGTGTGCCTGTAGTCCCAGCTACTCAGGAGGCTGAGGCAGGAGAATTGCTTAAACCCAGAAGGCAGAGGTTGTGGTGAGCCGAGATCATGCCATTGCACTCCAGTCTGGGTAACAACTGTGAAACTCCATCTCAAAAAAAAAGAATCATTTTATATGGCAAATCTATCTCCTTAAGCTTAACAATAGAATATGAGGTTAAATGTGCAGAATCTAGAACAAGACTGGCTAGGCTCAAATTCTACCTTCCCCTTTAACTTGTTCTGTGACCTTCTGGAATCGACAAAATGCAGATAATTCTGATTCCCATCTCAGAGGTTGCTGTGAGAATAAACAAGTTAATGTAGTTTAAGTGTTTTGATACTTAACAAAATGTTAAGTTTTACCACTTAACATTCTCTCCCTCACCACCCTCCCAAAAAGAGGGTGTAATCAATGAGAAATAATTCATTTTTTTTCTGGAAAGAAAATCTACCCCATACAAATTACTTCATTCTTCAAAATGTCTACTACTTTAATAAGTAGAAAGCTACATGACACCAGCTTATTTTGACAGGGATAAGAAATATATATATAATCCTCCACAATATGGTGACTCAAATAGCAACTCAATAATTATCTGATACTAAGAATTTGAAACAATGATGTTATATAGACAAAAGATCTTTAAATTCAACCTCAAAACTTTCAAAAACCTTATGATTTTTAGCTTCTATGATAACACATAACTTGATAATGAATTAATAGCCTCTGCATTTAAAAAAGAGGTGGGGGGCTGGGTGCCATAGCTTATGTCTGTAATTGCAGGCAGGAAGACTGCTTGAGCCCAAGAGTTTGAGACAAGCCTGGGCAACCCAGTGAGATCCCACCTCTATTTAAAAAAAAAAATGGGAGGGTGCAAAGTAAATTATTATTTTGGTTTTTATTTTTATTATCCTATTGCACCAAAGAGGATCAAATCATCTAAAAATTCTTAAGTTCCTTTCCTGTCTTTGATGTAAAAATCTTTTTAGTTTTGTTAAGGTTGTTTAAACTTCTCATTGGCTTGTATCTGAACAGATTAATTTGGAGGGCTTTCCTATTTAGCTAGGCAGTCTCTCCAGGCAGCTTTTGTACCTTTATTCATGTGACTGAATTTTTTTTTAATCATACCTAAGGATAAAAGATAATTTTAGGCCAGGCATGGTGGCTCATGTCTATAATCCTAGCACTTTGGGAGGCAGAGGCAGGAGGAACACTTGAGCTCAGGAGTTCAAGACCTGCCTGGGCAACATAGTGAGACCTCATGTCTTTAAAAATATATAAATAAAATAAAATTCTAGTCTAGGCATAGTGGCTCATGTCTATAATCCCAGCACTTTGAAAGACCAAGGCAGGAGGATCACTTGAGGCCAAGAGTTCAAGACCAGCCTGGGTGATGTAGCAAGACCCAATCTCTACCAAAAAAATTAAAAATAGCCTAGCATGGTGGCACACACTTTTGGTCCCAGCTATGCAAGAGGCTGAGGCAGGAAGATCACTTGAGCTTAGGACCCAGAGGCTGCAGTAAGCCAAGATGGCACCACTGCACTCCAGCTTGGGTGACAGAGCAAGACCACATCTCAAAAAAAAAAGGCCAAAAAATAATTAATTTTAAATTTCCCTAGACTTCCATAATTATATTTCAAAACCAGTCACTGCCTCAAAAGCCCCAAATTATAGCTCACAAAGAATTCTTCTGGGCTAGGCAGAGTGCTCATGCCTGTAATCCCAGCAATTTGGCAGGCCAAGGTGGGCAGATCACTTGAGCCCAGGAATTCCAGACCAGCCTGGGCTAAGAACCTGTCTCTACAAAATATTTTCTCAAAATTAGCTAGATGTGGTGGCACATGCCTACAGTCCCAGCTACTTGGGTGGCCAGGGCAGGAAGATCACTTGAGCCCAGGAGTTTGAAGCCACAATGAGCTAACTGGCCCACTGCATTCCAGCATGGGCAACAGAATGAGACCCTGTCTCTTTAAAAAAATAAAATAAAGGCCAGACACAGTGGCTCATGCCTATAATCCCAGCACTTTGGAACGCCGAGGCAGGCAGATCACCTGGGGTAAGGAGTTCAAAAGACCAGCCTGACCAACATGGAGAAATCCCATTTCGACTAAAAATACAAAATTAGCCAGGCATGGTGGTGCATGCCTGTAATCCCAACTACTCGGAAGGCTGAGAGGCAGGAGAATTACTTGAACCCAGGAGGCAGAGGCTGCAGTGAGCTGAGACTGCACCAGTGCACTCCAGCCTGGGCAACAAGAGTGAAACTCTGTCTCAAAAAAAATAATAAAATAACATAAAATTCCTTTGATAGAAAAACTGCTTTTTGAATAATTTTCAGAATGTATTCAATTCTCTATTAAAATCATATGCCAAAAAGTGAATACATTCATTTCCTTTCTTGTTCCTTTTATTAAGGCAGATAAAAACAATTTTAAAAATTAATTTTGCATAAAATGTTCCCAAGTAATTATTGGCTATTGCCAGCAATTTTTTTATCTGTTGTACATTTATCAATATTCATATATTTCTATATTCCTATCATGCTTAATGTATATTCTCCTTTAGTGTAATCCATGTAAAATGTATTCTAGAAAGGTAAAGGCCATAACTGTTTCAATTTACAATGGGCACTGTTCAGCAAAGCAGTAAATTCAAGTTAGCCCAGTATTTTGATAACTATGTTGTCAGATATCTAAAAGTTTTCACCTGAAAATGTTGAAATAGTCTCAAATGTTGTTTCCAAAGTAGAAGCAACAGATGCTACTTTATCTGCAGCCAGTATGTAGAGGTCTCCAGACTTAGAACATTTCACAACAGCATACCTAACAAAATTTTAGGAGAGAATTATCAGTATGAAACAGGAAAAGCCACAGATATCATTTTAATTTTTAAATATTTTTAAAAAACTGACTTTGAGATGAAACTGTACTATTTTCAAAAGACTTCATAACATATATTTCTATTTCATTTTCCTCAAAAGCTGGATAAGGTCTTAAAAAGGATCATCTAAAGGTTAATAAAATCTATATGAACATAATAACTAAGGTATAATTCATTAAATTTTAAAATAATAAAGCAGATAAATTCAAAATAATGGTAATGACGGAATAGATTCAATTTGTGGCTAAAATAAAAAATGCAATAATATACCCACGTTGATTCTGGCATATAGCAAACAGCTTGATTGGCTGGAATTGTCCAAGGCTATGTGGTCCAGATCAAAAAACTAACAGGAGATGAACCATCTGTGAAAATAAAATTGTAAATATGTTAGCAAATGGGATCATTCTGTAACTTTAGTACACTCAAGCTATGAATACATCTTACCTATAAGAGATGCCAATTTAGAAGAAGGTTTTAAGAGAGGAAATTTTACATATATGGAATGACTGACATGCTCAGGATTATATTCAAGTTCTGCTTCAGCCAATGCAGTCCTAAGGTTTAGAGATATTAAACATTAATATTCGGAAGCCTCACAAATTTCTCCCTTTTAATTATCAAAAAATGCATATATGCCTAGATGAGGGAGACCAAAACACAGGTTTATAAGATCGATAAACCAAGCCCTATAAAAGACAAAATATTACATTAAAGGTAGAATTTTGTTAACACATACTTCAACCTACTCAAAGAAGAAAAAATATCTCTTTACCTTTTCATACATTTGGTAAAAATTTCTCAACTGTTTGGCTTCATATTTCCCATCAAATGTAAAGTAGCAATTATTCCAATCTGCCATTATTCCCCAACAAATAAATGCTAATTTCTGTTTCTCAATGGCTGCTTTAGCAAATGATCTAGCTAAAAAAAAGGGGAAAAAAAAGCTTCTGAATACCAATGAATTTGAACTCTTAGAAACATGGTTTAGCATGTATCTCTCAAAATACAAATGCTGTAGACAGTTTAGAATATAAGATTTTTTTTTTTTCAGAGGAAGTCAAGCTTTGCTGCCTAGGCTACACTGCAGTGGCATGATCGTGGCTCACTGTAACCTCTACCACCCAGGTTCAAGCAATTCTCATGCCTCAGCCTCTGAAGTAGCTGGGACTACAGGCGTGCCCCACCAAGCCCAGCTAATTTTTTTGGTATTTTCAGTAGAGATGGGGTTTCATCATGTTGGCCAGGCTGATCTTGAACTCCTGACATCAGGCAATTCATCTACCTTGGCCTCCCAAAGTGCTGGGATTATAGGTGTGAGCCACTGTGCCCAGCTTATAAAATTTTTTAATAAAAAAAATAATACAAAGGTCAACAGTGTTCAGGAGATACCTACAATTTCTAAAATTAACTCAAATTGCAAAAGTTAAAATTTTATTACTGTCTTCTATATTTTCCAGACTATACAATGACCTCACATTTAGGAAAAATAAACTAGAAAAATTATTCCTTATTATTTCTTAATTTAAGAAAAGTTCAGGCTGGGCGCGGTGGCTCAAGCCTGTAATCCCAGGACTTTGGGAGGCCGAGGCAGGTGGATCATGAGGTCAGGAGATCAAGACCATCCTGGGCAACATGGTGAAACCCTATCTCCACTAAAAATACAAAATATTAGCTGGGCATGGTGGTGCATGCCTGTAATCCCAGCTACCCAGGAGGCTGAGGCAGAATTGCCTGAACCCAGGAGGTGGAGGTTGTGGTGAGCCGAGATCGCACCATTGCACTCCAGCCTGGGTAACAAGAGCAAAACTCTGTCTCAAAAAAAAAAAGAAGTTCAGATAATAATTTTCATTTCATTTTACACAAAATATTAATCTGAATATCAAATCTAAGCCAATGATAATATGTTTCAGAAGAAAGTAAAAAAATCTTCACAGTTATATCCAAATGTACAAAGTATAACATATAAGAAAAAGTGAGCCCTCCCTGGCCCAGTCAACAAAGAAAAAGGAACAAATAAGGGAATAATGTAAAATGTATGTATTTTAGAATTTATTCTTGTGTTAACCCCAGAAATAAGTCAACAAGCCCCCTTGAGGAAAGTTAAAAAAAAAATTACAAAAAAATAATTGTATAAACTATGAACATTGAGAAACTGAGAATGCAATTAGAAATGCTCACAAAGTCTTTCCTTCAATAGCCAAACAGAGGCCGGGCACGGTGGCTCACGCCTGTACTCCCAGCACTTTGGGAAGCTATGGTAGAACACCTGAGGTCAGGAATTCAAGACCAATCTGGCCAACATGGAGAAACCCCACCTCTACTAAAAATACAAAAATTAGCCAGGCATGGTGGCACAGGCCTGTAATCCCAACTATTTGGGAGGATGAGGGAGGAGAATCCCTTAAACCCGGAGGCAGAGGTTGCTATGAGCCAAGATTGTGCCATTGCACTGTAGCTGGGGCAACAAGAGAAAAACTCTGTCTCATACGTTCTTATAAAAATCAATAAAATACATCTGAATTTCCTGTGACAGAAAGGCATTTCCAATAAATCTCATTATACCCAAACCAAAACAAAACAAAAGGTTCCTTTGGTAACGCTGTGACTTTTCCAAGGAACCTGTTTACAAATATCATTTTAAAATAGAAATAGACATTATTTTACCTTTCTCTTGAATTTCTATAGCTGAAAGATTCTGAGCTTCTCCACCAAGTTCTGCTAATACTTTTACTTCAATGGGCAACCCATGACAATCCCGGCTGGGCAAAAAATGTATTTTGGAACCAGTCATCATATGGAATTGATTGGCTATGTCTTTCAAAATCTGCAAAGATAAAATTATAATTATCATTCATACATAAAACATTTGACCTACAATTTAGATTTTTTTAATTTAATATCATTTTAAAAATTGCAATTTGAAAAAAAAACTGCAATTTGAAAAGGAAATATACAAATTAACTTTTATAAGAAACTATTAACACAAATAGCCTAATATTATTTATACTGAGCTAAGAAGTATCATCGAATCATTGCAGAACTTACAGTGTACTCAGAGAATGCCAATATTGTGGTTAACTCCGTCACTGACAAAACCCTTACTAATACAGTAGACCTCTTCATTAGGTATAGTTTTAGAACTAATTTACCTTTTTAAGTTCATTTTAAATACTAGAGGGCAGCAGAGCCTTTTAAAATAATGTATTACTCAAAAAATTAGATGGGCATGGTGGCGCATGCCTGTAATCCCAGCTACTCAGGAGGCTGAGGCAGGAGAATTGCCTGAACCCAGGAGGCAGAGGTTGTGGTGAGCTGAGATCATGCCATTGCACTCCAGACTGGGTAACAAAAGAAAAACTCCATCTCAACAACAACAAAAAAAAGTATTACTATAATACAATGAGAGAATCAAAGGCAAAGAATAGACTTGGCTCCAAGCTCAATTTCCCTCTTCCCAAGATGAAACGGTGCTCTGACCACTAGCCCAGTAGTCCAGAAAACAATTTCCTCCATTCCATACCTATGGAAAAGTTGAAAAGATATTATGTTCTTCTCCCATCTCTTGCCCACTTTAAAAACTCTAATTTCAAACTGTTTACTAGTGAACATGAAGGAGCCTTATAATCTGAGTGGTTGTCACATTAAAAAAAAAATTATCAGAGGCTGGGGGTGGTGGCTCATGCCTGTAATCCCAACACTTTGGGAGGCCAAGGTGGGCAGATCACAAGGTCAGATCGAGACCATCCTGGCCAACATGGTGAAATCCCACCTCTACTAAAAATAGAAAAATTAGCTGAGCATGGTAGCATGCACCTGTAATCTCAGCTCCCTAGGAGGCTGAGGCAGGAGAATCACTTGAACCCAGGAGTTGGAGGTTGCAGTGAGCCAAGATAGTGCCACTGCACTCCAGCCTGAGAGACAGAGTGAGACTCCATCTCAGGAAAAAAAATATTATCTAGCTATATATACTTAAGATTGGTATACTTTACTCTGGGTAATTATTTAAATCATATAAATAACCTCCTTTCTACTTATCTCTTTGGAAATCATCTATTTATTATCTGTCTCTTCTTTGTAAAACATAAGCTCCATGAACTCAGAGAGCCCATCTGTCCTCTTCACCCATGAATTCCAGCATTTCAAATGATTTTTGGCACTATTCTATAAATATTTATCAAATACATGAATGCATGCATGCATCATATATACTCTAAGCCATGGTATCTTATACAGTAGCCACTGGCCACATGCTGTTTTTGGTGCTAGTCCAAATTCAGATGTAATGTAAATTATGAAATATATACCCAATTTCAAACATGTGTTATGAAAAGAATGTGATATATCTCAAAAATTTTTTTTATTATTATACTTTAAGTTCTGAGGTACACATGCAGAACGTGCAGGTTTGTTACATAGGTATACCCGTATCAGGGTGGTTTGCTGCACCCATCAACCTGTCATCTACACTAGGTATTTCTCCTAATGCCATCCCTCCCCTAGACCCCCACCCCATGACAGACCTCGGTGCGTGAGGTTCCCCTCCCTGTGTCCACGTGTTCTCATTGTTCAACTCACACTTATGAGTGAGAACATGCAGTGTTTGGTTTTCTGTTCTTGTGTTAGTTTGCTGAGAATGATGGTTTCCAGCTACATCCATGTCCCTGCAAAGGACATGAATATGTATATTTCTATCATGTGTCAACAAAACAAAAAATATAATAAACCATCTCTTGGGTCATAAAAATAAAACTCAACAAATTTAAAAGAACTGGAATCAGGCTGGGTGTAGTGGCTTATGCCTGTAATCCCAACACTTTGGGAGGCCAAGGCAGGCTGATCATCAGGTCAGGAGTTCAAGATCAGCCTTACCAACATAGTGAAACCCTATCTCTTCTAAAAATACAAAAAATTGGGCTGAGCATGGTGGCTCATGCTTGTAATCCCAGCATTTTGTAAGGCCAAAACAGGTGGATCACCTGAGGTCAGGAGCTCGAGACCAGCCTGACCAACATAGAGAAACCACATCTCTACTAAAACTACAAAATTAGTTGGGCATAGTGGCACATGCCTGTAATCCCAGCTACTTGGAAGGCTGAGGCAGGAGAATAGCTTGAACCTGGGAGGCAGAGGTTGCAGTGAGCCTGAGATTGCACTAATACACTCCAGCCTGAGCATCAAGAGCAAAAAAAAAAAAAAAGAAGAAGAAGAAGAAGAAAGAAATTAGCCAGGCATGGTGGTGGGTGCCTGTAATCCCAGCTAGTCAGGAGGCTAAAACAGGAAAATTGCTTGAACCTAGGAGGTGGAAGTTGCAGCAAGCCCACATCATGCCATTACACTCCAGCCTGGGTGACAGTTCAAGACTCCATCTCAAAAAAAAAAAAAGAACTGAAATCATAGAATATGCTCTTCATCCATAATGGATTAAAATGAATAAGGGAAAGATAACAGAAAGATCTTCAAACACCTAAAAACTAAACAAGACACATATGAGGCCAGATACAGTGGCTCACACCTGTAATCTCAAAATTTGGGATGTCAAGGGCAAGAGGATGATTTGAGGCCAGAAGTTTGAAACCAGCCTGGTAAATAGAGCAAGAATTTGTCTCTACAAAAAATAAAAAATAAGTACAAACTATAAACAGCACACATGCAAAAAATTCATGAATCAGAAAGGAATTTTCAAGGAAAATTTTTGTTGTAGTTGTTGAAACACGGTCTTGCTCTGTCGCCTGTAGGGGGGAGACCTCGTAAGTGCCTAGGCAGGAGCCAGAAGCCTCAACCTATTTCCATGTAAGTAATGAAGAAGAAAGTAACTAGAAATATAACCGTAGTAGTTACTAGCTATTCACAGGTGATCTTAGTTACTCATAGGTGATCCTAATTCTTTTACTAATGCCTCTTAGGTCAGACGCGAACCTGGGGTGATATTGTGAAATAAATGACCCTAAGGCAAGACGCTTTAAGCTCTCTGTCATGCTGGTCCCCCTAAGGACTACTGGAGGGCATCTCAGCTGTGCCGCTGCACCAGTGCTGGGAAAGTGCCCACTGTTTAGCCAGCTAGGGAAGAAGATGTCCAAGATGGCCAAGACATTTTCTTCCCTGGGGGAGTTAGGAGAAAACGCCTCTGAACTCCTCCTACCTGACCCTGTCAGGTAGGCCCCAGGCATCCGGGGGCTTAAATGTCTCTATGTGATACTGTGCTTCAGTAGTCATATTCCATGTCCACTCTCATGTTCTACTTCTGTACCTGGTTCCTTTTTTCTCAGAAGAAATCATCAGTAAAAGTAATGTAAATCTTAATGTCTTTATTCTTTCTTAACAAGTACAGAAAAAGTGCTGTCACATTATGCTCCTGACCTTATCTCGGCAACCTGAAAGCCTTGGGCCCCAACCTATATAACATGTGATGTACCTGACCCTATCACTGACCACAAATGCCATGCCCTACGTACCTGCCCCCAGTTGGTACTCAATAAAAGCCAGAGTGTCCAGGCACTTGGGGCCACTGCTTGACTCGGCACTTTGGTTGGCAGTGGACCCCAGCCCCAAACTCTCTTTTCTCTATATCTGCATCTTGTGTCTTTTATTTCTACAATTTCTTGTCTCCACACCAGCAGAGAGGGCCTCATAGGACCCTGTAGGGCTGGACCCTACAGTCGCCCAAGCTGGAATACAGTGGTGCGATCATGGCTCAATGCCACTTTTAACTTCCCAGGCTCAGGTGATTCTCCAACCTCAGCTTCCCAAGTAGCTGAGACCAGAGGCGCATGCCACCATGTCCAGCTAATTTTTGTTTTCTTAGTAGATACAGGGTTTCACCATGTGGCCCAGGCTGATCTGGAACTCCTGGCCTCACGTGATCTGCCTGCCTTGGCCTCCCAAATTGCTGGGATTAAGGCTTGAGCCACTGCACCTGGCCTCAAGAAAATTTTAAAAGCACAATCAACTGAATAAAAATTGAAGTACAGGCCAGGCGTGGTGGCTCAAGCCTGTAATCCCAGCAGTTTGGGAGGCCAAGGAGGGTGGATCATGAGCTCAACAGATCCAGACCATCCTGGTCAACATGGTGAAACCCCATCTCTACTAAAAATAAAAAAAATTAGCTGGGCATGGTGGCACACACTTGTAGTCCCAGCTACTCAGGAGGCTGAGGCAGGAGAATTGCCTGAACCCAGGAGGCGGAGGTTGTGGTGAGCTGAGATCACGCCATTGCACTCCAGACTGGGTAATAAGAGCAAAACTCCATCTCAAAAAAAAAAAAAGTTGAAGTACAACATGTCAAAATTGGTGGGGCATAGCTAAAGCAGTGCTGAAAGGAAAATGTATAGCATTAAAATGCATATATTAGAAAAGGGATGCCTGTCAATAGTGTAAAATTCCACCTCAAGAAACTAGAAAAAGTGGGGCAAAATGAACCCAAAGCAAGCAGAAATAAGAAAATAAAGACATAAGCCAGCTGGGCACCGTGGCTCATGCCTGTAATCCCAGCACTTTGAAAGGCCAAGATGGGTGGATAACTTGAGGTCGGGACTTTGAAACCAGCCTGGCCAACATGGTGAAACCCCATCTCTACTAAAAATACAAAAATTAGCAGGGTATGGTGGCACACACCTGTAATCCCAGTTACTCAGGAGGCCGAGGCACAAGAATTGCTCAAACCCAGGAGGCAGAGGTTGCAGTGAGCCATGATAGCACCACTGCACTCCAGCACGGGTGACAAAGCAAGACTCTGTCTCAAAAAAAAGAAAAATAGAAAAAAAAAGATGAAAGCAGAAATCAGTGAAACGTAAAATGGAAAAAAAAACCAGTGAAACAAAGTCTGACTTCAGGAACGATAGCATGAGAAGCCATGTGGACATGGTTTCCTAGTAAAATTGGTAAAAATTATTTTTTAGGCCTGGGCACAGTGGCTCATACCCCTAATCCCAGCACTTTGGGAGGCTGAGGAAGGCAAATCACAAGGTAAAAAAATCAAGACCATCCTGGCCAACATGGGGAAACCCCATCTCTACTATAAATAGAAAAATTAGCTGGGCGTGGTGGCGTGCACTTGTAGTCCCAGCTACTCAGGAGGCTGAGTTAGGAGAATTGCTTGAACCTGGGAGGTGGAGGTTGCAGTGAGCCAAGATCGCACCACTGCACTTCAGCCTGGCGCCTGGCAACGGAGTGAGACTCTGTCTCAAAAAAAAAAAACATTTAAAGCCTCTGGAATTGATCCTAAAGGTATACACCAAATGAAGAAACATCTCTATAAGACAAATCTTCAAAAACTAGGTAAGAAAAGTGAGTGTCTATGGTATTTGACCCAAGACCACTCCCTCTCTCCTCTGTACCAGTTAGTTCAAAGGAGCCAAGACTACCACTCCATACTGCCGCAGCCTAGAACACAAGGTTCCCTATTCCCCCAGCTCCCAGTCTAGGCCCATCTTTCCGAGGAGGGGCAGGACATCGAAACGTCTCCTCCTTCCCCAGCTACCTGTTGCTACCTATTCCCCAGCTAAGTTCTGGGCAAGTGTAGTCAAGAAGCAGAAGCTCCCTTTCTTCACTCAGCCCCCAATCATGGAACAGTGTACGTCTGCTGGGAATACTGGGAATCCAATCACCCTTGTCCTCACTCATAAGATGGGGGTTCCATACCAGAGAGGCCACTCAAGAGGACCTCATGCTACTGCCGACCCCATAAACACCTGACTCCTAAAGTGGGAGTGTCCCTGATAGACCTGTACAGTTGTTCTTACTCCAGAGCCCTGACTGGAAGACACTGCTGGACTGGAAGAGAAGCAGGCAATAACATGAATAGTTCCTAAACTCTTCCCATTGTTAGAGCATTCAGAGGTTCAGGCCTAATGGGGCTCTTAGAAGAAACAGTGAAAGCTGTAGAAAAAGGCAATTAGAAGATCCATATGTTCAAGATGATACAGGCTAAACTACAGGCCACATAGCTTGGAGGAGAGAACCACGGAGAGAAACAGCTGACAGAAGCCCTCTTAGGATCAGAACGAATATCAGACACTGACCTTAAGAACTAACCCTTCAAAAGACCTCAAATTTGATTTTATTAGTCTACAGAGCAATTTATGCCCCAGGGAATTGTTGAAAACAACAGAGTCAAGAGCTGGGAAATTTCAGAGCTAAATAAATTGGTGTTGTCAGGGAAAGAGAGGATAGGAGTATTGCCAAAATCACTGTCATCCCAGGGTGACTGTGGACATACCCAAAGCTATGCCTCCCTGAGAATCAGAGGCTTAGCACAAGGGAAGGATGGGAGGGGGCAGAAACAGACTTCATGAAAATACTATAGCCAGTCACAAGTAAATAACAATTACAAGCTCTGAGAGGGGGGAGAGACCATTATTCAGATTTACTACATCTAAAGTGCCCAGTTTCCAACAAAAAAATTACAAGACATACAAAGAAATACAAACTATGGCACCCACACTGGAAAAAGAAAGCAGAAAATAGAGGCTGGGCCCGGTGGCTCACTCCTGTAATCCCAGCACTTTGGGAGGCGGAGACAGGTGGATCACAAGGTCCAGAGACCAAGACCACCCTGGGCAACATGGTGAAACTCCATCTCTACTAAAAATGCAAAAATTAGCTGGGTGTGGTGGCACGTGCCTGTAGTCCCAGTTACTTGGGAGGCTGAGGCAGGAGAATCACTTGAACCAGGGAGGCAGAGATAGCAGCTGAGATCATGCGACTGCACTCTGGCCTGGTAACAAAATGAGACTCAGTCTCACACACACACACAAAAATAGAAACTACCTATAAAAGTAATCAGATGTCAAATGTTACAAAAAAAGACTTAAAAACTGACATTATAAATGTTCAAAGAACTAACAGAATCCATGATTAAAGATATAAAGGAAGGTATGATGATAATGTCACATCTAACAGAGAATATCACTAAACAAATAGAAGTTGTTTTTTTTTTTAAAAAAAAAAGACCCGGCCGGGCACGTTGGCTCACGCCTATAATCCCAGCACTTTGCGAGGCCGAGGCGGGTGGATCATGAGGTCAAGAGATCAAGACCATTCTGGTCAACATGGTGAAACCCCGTCTCTACTAAAAATACAAACAATTAGCTGGGCATGGTGGTGCACGCCTGTAGTCCCAGCTACTCAGGAGGCTTAGGCAGGAGAATTGCTTGAACCCAGAGGGCAGAGGTTGCAGTGAGCTGAGATCGTGCCATTGCACTCCAGTCTGGGTAACAACAGCGAAACTCCATCTCAAAAAAAAAAGACCCAAAATGGCTGGGCTTGGTGGCTCATGCCTGTAATCCCAGCAATTTGGGAGGCCAAGGCAGGCAGATCACAAGGTCAGGAGTTCAAGATCAGCCTGACCAACTTAGCAAAACCCTGTCCCTACTATAAATACAAAAATTAGCTGGGCATGATGGCAGGCACCTGTAACCCCAGCTACTCAGGAGGCAGAGGCAGGAGAATCACTTGAACCCAGAGGCGGAGGTAGCAATAAGCCAATATTGTGCCACTGCACTCCAACCTTGGTGACAGCAAGACTCCATCTCAAACAACAATAAAAAAGACCCAAAATGAAAAAGTCAGTGGAGAGGTTCAACAGTAGATACAATCTAGCAGAAGAAAAAATAAACTTAAGATAGGGAAAATTTCTCAAATGTATTAAAAACACCAACCCATACATCCAGAAAGTTCAATGAACTCCAAGAAGGAAAAATCACAAAGAAATGGAAAAAAGACATCACAGTAAAAAGGTGCAAGGTAGGCTGGGCGCGGTGGCTCACACCTGTAATCCCAGCACTTTGGGAGGCCGAGGCGGGTGGATCACGAGGTCAAGAGATCGAGACCATCCTGGTTAACATGGTGAAACCCCGTCTCTACTAAAAATACAAAAAATTAGCTGGGCATGGTGGCGCATGCCTGTAATCCCAGCTACTCAGGAGGCTGAGGCAGGAGAATTGCCTGAACCGAGGAGGCAGAGGTTTCAGTGAGCCGAGATCACGCCATTGCACTCCAGCCTGGGTAACAACAGCAAAACTCCGTCTCAAAAAAAAAAAAAGGTGCAAGTTACAGACTTCGGGAGGCCGAAGCAGGTGAACTGCTTGAGCCCAGGAGTTCAAGACCCACCTGGGCAACACGGCAAAACACCATCTCTACAAGAATTAAAAGATTAGCCAGGCCTGGTAGCCTACACCTGTGACCTCAGTCACTTGGGAGGCTGAGGTGAGAGGATAGCATGAGCCCAGAAAATTGAGGCTGCAGTGAGCTATGATTGCACCACTGCACTCCAGCCTGGGTAAGAGAAAGAGCCTGGCTCAAAAAAGAAAAAATTACATTCACATAAAACCTGTACATTAATGTTTTTAGCACCTTTATTCATAATACCCAAAAACTGTAAACAACCCAGTTGTACTTCAACAGGTTTATGGGTAAGCTGTGATACATCCACACCACAGAATACTACTCAGCAATGAAAAAAATACTACTACTAAAAAGCTTAGATGAATCTCAAGGGAATTATGTTGAGTGAAAAAAATCAATCCCAAAAGATTATAAACTGCATGTTTTCATTTATAGCATTCCTGAAATAACAAAAATATAGAAATGGAGACTATATCCACGGTTGAAAGCAGTTAGAGTGTGCAACATGAGGAAGATAACTTGCTTGTAAAAGGGCGACACGAGGGATTCTTACAGTAATGCTCAGCATCTTAACTGTATCAATGTTAATATCCTACTTGTAATATTATACTACGGTTTTGCAAAATGTCATCATTAGGGAAAACTGAGTAAGATGTACAAGAGATCCGTATTCTTAAAATTTCATTTGAATCAATATCTGAAAGGTAAAGTTTAACAAAAAATATATATATTTTTTTGAGACAGAGTTTCAATCTGGTTACCCAGGCTGGAGTGCAATGGCATGATCCCGGCTCACTGTAACCTCTGCCTCCTGGGTTCAGGCAACTCTCCTGCCTCAGCCTCCTGAGTAGCTGGGATTACAGGCACACTCCACCATGCCCAGCTAATTTTTTTTGTATTTTTAGTAGAGACGAGGTTTCACCATGTTGACCAGGATGGTCTCGATCTCTTGACCTTGTGATCCACCGCCTTGGCCTCCCAAAGCCTGTAATCCCTGGGATTACAGGCTTGAGCCACCGTGCCCGGCCAAAAATAAAATTTTAATGAAATTGGTATCAAATAGCATGTACCAAAATAAAATCGAGCACATCAGTTTTCTCCACTGAAAGAAGTAAATGCTTTATTATACCATCTGATATCTTATGTCTAAAAATCAAAAAGTAAACCAGCAAGCAGTAGAGCGTAGTTTGGCTTGTGTGGAAGCAAATAATACTGACAACTGTGCAAGATGTGTAACATGTCTAAAATGTTTCAGAAGTTTTCTATATAATTTACTACATAATACAATATGCAATGTATATCACAATATGTAGTCATACTACTCTGATAGCAGTTTGTTGGTATTTTGAGACAGTCTCGCTCTGTCACCCAGGCTGGAGTACAATGGTGCAAACTCAGCTCACTGCAACCTCCATCCCCTACCCTGGGTTCAAATGATTCTCCCACCTCAGCCTCCTGAGTAGAATTACAGGAGTGCTCCACCACACCCAACTAATTTTTGTATTTTTAGTAGAGACAGGGTTTTGCCATGTTGGCCAGGCTGCTCTCGAACTCCTGACCTCAAGTGATCAACCCACCTCAGCCTCCCAAAGTGCTGGGATTACAGGTGTGAGCCACTGCACCTGGCCTCTAATAGCACTATTGACCCATTCAGTGACCAAATTCTTTGTTTTGAAACTACAGATGCTCAAGGCCACATGCTCCCCAAAATTTCCACTGAAATCTACATAAAGAACTGAAAAATGAGAGAACTGATTATTATTTTTTTATTTTTATTTTTAGACGGAGTTTTGCTCTCGTTACCCAGGCTGGAGTGCAATGGCAAGATCTCGGCTCACCGTAACCTCTGCCTCCTGGGTTCAGGCAATTCTCCTGCCTCAGCCTCCCCAGTAGCTGGGATTACAGGCACGCACCACCATGCCGAGCTAATTCTTTTGTATTTTTAGTAGAGACGGGGTTTCACCATGTTGACCAGGATGGTCTCAATCTCTTGACCTCGTGATCCACCCACCTCGGCCTCCCAAAGTGCTGGGATTACAGGCGTGAGCCACTGAGCCCGGCCCGAACTGATTATTATTGACATCCATGCCGTGGCCCAGGCACGGATTACAGGCATGACCCACTGCACCCCACCAAGACATAACTTTTTTGTCTACTGCTATTCTTAGAAACAATGCCTTGCATGATAATTATGTACTGAATAAGATGATGTTTACTAATATAAAATAACATTAAGCTCAAAGCAAATACCAGCAATGTTTTCTTCATGCAGTACTAAAATTATATATTGTTTTGTATGAAAACGTTTTAGTTTTACATGCCAATGTAAATTTACACAATTATCATATAATTAGAGTACACTCTCTAAGAGTATTTACATAAACACTTTCTATCAAGTGTCATAACATAAATTATAATTACCTTATTTAAAGCATGTCCAACATGAGGGTCACCACTTGCATAAGGAGGTCCATCATGAAGGCAAAATTCTGTCTTTTCTTTCTCTTTGCCATGAATAAAGTTCTGAAAATCCACATTTCTGTTTAAAAAGAACGATATCTAAACATCATATAAATACATACTCCTGAGTCTTACAATCAATAACAGCCAACACTTGCTTATTTCCATTCCAATTCCATTCCAATCTATTCAACTCTGAAATACAAGGTGAGGTTTCTGAAATGTGTGTCTGAGTACACATCTCTTCAAACCTTTCAGCAGTTTCCCCACACACCTCAAGACTGAAGTCTAAACTCTTTACATGATATGCAGGACCCTCCAAAGGTTCAGTACCACTAAGTTCTTGCGGATTCTCTCATCACTCCCACCCCCACCATGTTGAAGGACCTAAAGATTCCCGATACACACATTCTTGCTATTCTTTGGCTGCGATGCTTGCCATTCCCAAAATCTGGGAACAACATGTACAGCAGTCTTACTTCCCTTTCCTCACTTGCTGTGTGATCTTGGCTAAGTTACTATGCACTTACGGGCCTGCTGCGGTGGCTCACGCCTGTAATCCCAGCACTTTGGGAGGCCGAGGCGGGTGGATCATGAGGTCAAGAGATCGAGACCATCCTGGACAACTTGGTGAAACCCCGTCTCTACTAAAAACACACAAAAAAATTAGCTGGGCATGGTGGCGCCTGCCTGTAATCCCAGCTACTCAGGAGGCTGAGGCAGGAGAATTGCCTGAACCCAGGAGGCGGAGGTTGCAGTGAGCCGAGATCGCGCCATTGCACTCCAGCCTGGGTAACAAGAGCGAAACTCCGTCTCAAAAAAAAAAGAAAAAAAGTGTTAATAATGCCCATCGCACAGGGCTGCTGTGAAGATTAAATAAAAAAAACATTGGAAACTGTCACTCTAGCATAGAGAAGGTACTGAATAAAAAGCCTTTTAAAAATCAGATGAACTCTGGGCGGGCACGGTGGCTCACGCTTGTAATCCTGGCACTTTGGGAGGCTGAGGCGGGCGGATCACCTGAGGTCAGGAGTTCCAGACCAGCCTGTCCAATATGGTGAAACTCTGTTTCTACTGAAAAATACAAAAATTAGCCAGGTGTGGTGGTGCACGCTTGTAGTAGTCCCAGGTACTCGGGAGGCTGAGGCAGGAGAATCACTTGAACCCAGGAGGTGGAGGTTGCAGTGAGCCGAGTTCGTTCCACCGAACTCCAGCCTGGGAGACAGAGCAAGACTCCATCTCAAAAAAAAAAAAAATTAGATTAACTCTCAGAATATTTAGCTAAGTATATTTACTTAACCAGTATTCCAAGGATATCAGAGATTTTTAAAGACTAGAATTACAGATACTAACGAAAGGAATCTCCGCCCTTAAAAGTTCAGTCTTGGCTGGGCACGGTGGTTCACGCCTGTAATCCCAGCACTTCAGGAGGCCAAGGCGGGCAGATCACTTGAGGTGAGGAGTTCAAGACCAGCCTGGACAACATGGTGAAACCTTGTCTCTATTAAACATACAACAATTAGCCAGGAGTCGTGGCATATGCCTGTAATCCCAGCTACTTGGGAGGCTGAGGCATGAGAATCGCTTGAACCTGGGAGACGGAGGTTGCAGAGAGCCAAGATCATGCCATTGCACTCCAGCCAGGTGACAGAGCAAAACTCTGTCTCAAAAAAAAAAAAAAAAAGGCTTAGGTTAGTATAGGAGATAGATGCACAGTCTATAAAGGGGACTCTGAGCAAGGACAGCTACTTTATATTTCAAACGAGTCATAATTCCAACTAGGGATCTGAAGAGCCCAAAAGGTGGACGTCAGCTTCCCCCTCATCATAACTGAGGTTTTTAAGGTTGTTGTTTTTTTTTTTTTTAAGAACAAGGTGGGGCGGGAGGAGGCCTAGCCAATATGGTCTTGAACTCTTGGCTCAAGCGATTCTCCCGTCTTGGCCTTTTGAAATGCTGGGATTACAGGCGTGAGCCACTGCGCCCAGCCTAGGTTTTTATTTGCCTGTGGACATGTGAATTTACTTTATACAAGGCATTGGAAAAGTGCCCAAAGTTGATCCGTTTTGCCTACGGGAGAAATGGGGCATACATGCGATACATGCTGGTGTCTGGGCATCTCTAGTGTCCTCCTTAATTTCCCGCCCCGGAACCTGCTACAAAGGAGGGACTCATCTAGAGATTTCTACACTTAGGTTTTCAGCCCACATAATCCGTGCGAGGCAGAATTCCACCAATCTGGTCACACCCCCCGCCCACCCGGCGTGGAGCGCCAGGAGCCCGCAGCGGGGTCTGGCCTCTCTGGAGGCCCCGCGCCGAATCAGGGCCAGTACCTGCTGGATCTCCAGTTCCCTGTCCGGCTGCTGGCGGTCCAGCAGCTTCATGGGAAAGGTGGTCTGTGGCAGCAGCACCGTGTCCCCGTATCTGCCGCCATTCGAGTTCGGCAGGTGGTTACTGGCCCCGGAGACCGACTGCACCAGAAGCCTTTTCGTCGCCTGTAGCCATCCCGGGCGGCAGGGAAAGCGAGGCGTCCCCCACAAACTTTGGGCCGTGGGCACGGCTGCCGCCCCAGGCCTGCGAGGGCGCAGCCCCCAACTCATAGTCGGGATACCCCTAGGCGTGTGATCGGAAGGGGCGGGGAAGAAGCGGGTAGCGGGGGCGGACACCACCTTCCGAGAGTCCGCGGAGAGGGAGCCACCTCCGGCTCCTCCCTAAACCCGCTGGGGGGTGGGCCCAGCTTCATGTAGCCAATAAGAACTAAGATATTTTACATATTCTATTCATATGAAGCCTTTGAAATCTGACATGTACTTTGCTCATGCTGCACATCTCAATCTGGACTAAACACAGGGCAAGGCCTCAGCAGGCACACTTGGGTCATGACTACCATTGTGGGCAGCACAACCTTCAGTGAAAATATTGTAAAATAGTAAAATTTCAGCAAATCGAGTTGAACAGATCTAATTGGCTAGTATTAGATATTCCTAAACCTTTCTACAAATAGGATCTCTGATGAACTGAGTGGGCAGGGTGAAGTTTATAGGCAGAAAAGGCTGAAGAAAGCAAAAACAGGGAATGAAAAGCAGATGCCATTTCAAAGTTACTTGGCTTAATGGATTTGGCTATCATCTCTCCTGATTTCCTGGAACTCAGATCTTACAGGCAAACAGCCTAGTGCCGGAGCTCAGTCCAGATCAATGACTTCCCATAAATTTTAACAATATCATAAAACAATCTAACTTTTTAAAAGATTCCCTAAATCGCTGTTATATCTCACTCATAGAACAGTACTATGTAAAGCAACTTCTGCTCCTGTTTCTGACAGATTCCGTTCTATGCGGTTATCCAATTCATAATAGTTCACAATTGTTACCATTTCATTGTAGAGTACACCTCTTGGGAATAGCCTTCCTAATCATAAAACACAACATCCAAAACATTTAGTTCACGTAAATAAGAAGGACTAATTTTCTACAAATATTAAAATATGTATATACCAAAAAAAGATATCAAAAAATGAGAAACCAAGTGGCATATATAGAAAGCACTCAATCAATGTCAGCCTTTCACCAATGACCCCAGCTCTGTACCTGAATTAACTCATTTAATCTTCAAAACAAGATGAGGTGAAGACACAGTATGCCAAAAAAAACCATGCGAGATAGGAACTATGAATGTTTCCATTTCACAGATAAGGAAACTGAGGCACATAGAGTTATGTCACTTGCTCAGGATCATACAACTAAGTAGCACAGTTGAAATTCAAACCCAGGCAGTTAGATTCCAGTGCCTATGTGTATAGCCACCATGTTATCTTGCCTTCCCTACACTATAGTGTGGAGGAAAACATTTGCTACACATTAAAAAATATACAAAATGCCCAGCACTTTGGGAGGCCAAGGCGGGCAGATCACTTGAGGTGAGGAGTTCAAGACCAGCCTGGGCAACATGGTGAAACCCCATCTCTACTAAAACTACAAAACTAAGCCAGACATGGTGGTGCACATCTCTAAACCCAGCTACTTGGGAGGCTGAGGCAGGAGAATTGCTTGAACTGGGGATGCAGAGGTTGTAATAAGCTGAGATCACACCACTGCACTGCAGCCTGAGCAACAAAGCAAGACTCCAACTTAAAAAAAAATTGTTGAATAATGGAAAGTTTAAATATAGAAAAATAACAAGACAAATGGAAGGTTTTTGTATAAACACTTTTGCAACCTTCTTGACACTTGCAAAAGATTACAAGGTTAATGAACATTTCTTCATTACACATATTAACTCTAGGAGTTTTGACTGCTTTTCCTAGACAGAAGTGTTGCTTAATAGTGCTGCTTAAATGATACAATTTAAAGAAGACTCTTCAATTCTGCCAGTTACTCTTATTTATGTGTTTGTCTGACAGCTAATGTTTTAAAACAAATAATTCTCTTAATTTTAAAATATGAATTTAAAGGTCTTATTAAATAAAGTACAAGGGTTTTAGCTGAATTTCTATCCAATTTCAGTATACTCAAGGTTAGAAAGTCATTAATGAAATTTGTTTTAAAACCCTATGTATGGGGTAGGGGGGATCTTCAAACACACAAACATAAAATTTCCCATGAAAAGATTGCATCATTTTCCCATGCGGTTCACCGTGTTGCCCAGGCTGGTCATGAAAAGGATATCAAGAAAAGCAACATTTATTATAATTTAATTTCTAGTATATACTAATGCTTTTTATAAATATGACAAAGTTATCTCCTTATATAGGATTAATTTATTCTTTTCTCTGACTTTTGTGAGTTGAAAAATAAAGAGTATGCATAGCTGCCATCACCATTATTAATCAAGCTTGAATCAACTATAAGACTGGCTAGTTATTTGTAGCCAGGTTTCTTCCACAATGAGTTCTAGGCAGCTCTTAAATGAATTTATTAGACTTTTCCCCATCAAGATTTTAATTCCTGATAAACACACTGATGAAGATGTCTGTCACACTGAAATGAAATGCAAAGCCTATGTTGGATGGGAATCTATTTTCGTGTATAAAAGCAAAGTTATAAGTGAATTTAAACTTTGGGTTTTTATCCAGATCATCCTCTCTGTAGCCCTATCTTCTTGCCCAGCTGCAATTAAGAGCTTCCCTATTTAGGTCCCCTATTTTGCTAAAACTAGGAAACTGATCTACAGAAGGAAAACAAACTCCACCAAAACACATTACAGATTCAACTCAAAACAGCATTGCCTGTGAATCCTCAGGGTTGCTGACCACAACTAAACTATTCTTCCCTGTCGTAAGCCTCAAAAGCACTCCAAATACTGCATTTCAGAAGCCTCAGATGCTGACCTTTGAAGGCTGAAATCTGGTCACACTCCAGGCTTGGGAGTACTGAGCCTTCAGCTCTCACCAAGGCAACTGAGGCACTCACTAGAAGCCTTCATTTGTCTCTCTGGGAAGTTAATATTAAACCCCATGCTTTTAGAACATATCATCTCCAACCCAGTTACATCAATTTCATTCTACCAGAAAAAGCCACGATTTGAAATGTGAAAAATAATGACTACTGAGCACTTAGCTATGCAAAGTGAAATATCATTCTGGACTAGAGATATTGCAACATGGCAGTTTTTTGTATTAGAGTAATTAAAAAATGTTATATAACTTTATTATTTTATGATCCTTTGAACCCATGGACTTCCTCCTCCCTTTTTACATGAACCCGTTAAACCTTTCCAAGATCACTGGACTGGTGGCAAGTTTCCAGTTCAGTTGTCCTACAGAGTGTACTTGTGAGAGACGTGGTGAAACTATTTATTGGTGGTCATTGAGTTCAGTTGGGAAGGTGGACTGTTTGGCAACTTTGCAGTGTGATATCTAGAATACTGGGAATAGTGGAAACCTCCCCACTACCACCCCCAAAAAAGATTACTTCCTCTTGAATGGGCAAGGACTAGGGTGAAGCAAGTAAGGCACTGAACTTGGGGGTAGTAGAGTGGTGTGCAGGATTTTTTTTTTTTTTGAGATGGAGTTTTGCTATTGTAACCCAGGATGGACTGCAATGGCACAATCTTGGCTCACTGCAACCTCTGCCTCCTGGGTTCAGGCATTTCTCCTGCCTCTGCCTCCAGAGTAGCTGGGATTATAGGCACGCGCCACCATGCCCAGCTAATTTTTTGTATTTTTAGTAGAGATGGGTTTCACCATGTTGCCCAGGATGGTCTCGATCTTTTGACCTCGTGATCCACCCACCTTGGCCTCCCAAAGTGCTGGGATTACAGGCTTGAGCCACCGCACCCAGCTGTGGTGTGCAGAATTTAAGGAGGTGTCCAAAAACTTAGTAATCAAGATAAATATTTTGATGCAATCTTTTCAAAAATAAAAAACTAACAGAAAAATCATAAGGAGAATATCAAAAATTAAAAAAAAAAACTGAATTAGAGGCTGTACTTGCATGATTAGCCTCACACTCCTCACCTAACCCGAGCCCTTCCGGACTGACCTAGTAATCCCTGAAATTTCACATTTCAACAGCCCCTCGTTTTATAGCATTGTCTATCATGAACATGCAAATTTCTCAGAGGAAGCAATGCATTAAAATCTCAGCAAATTATATATAACATGATATATTATAACATTAGCCTATCAAGTACCTTCCAGATAACAGATTTGGGGGCTGGTAAGAAAACAAGAGATTGCCAGTTCTCTGTCTTTGGGGTACAACAAATGGGGCAGCAGCAAGTTAAAGCCATGTCTGTTGCTAATTTGTCCAAGACTAAAGCCACCATTGCTGGTTTTACATTCAAACTAGATATCATTTGCTGTATATTCTAGATCGTGGACATATGGGGGAACTTCCAGGACACAGATAAGGCTTAGAATAACTTTCTGCTTTTTCAGCTTCCAAAACTCATTAGACTCTGTTAAAGCCCCAAAGAGAAAAGCATAGAATTTTTCTCAGAAGATATACTCAGCCCTCACAGGTTTTGCAGCTGCCACATATTTGCCTAACTATAGAGAGTTTATAAAAATGCATCAAATTCAAGAGGACCTATAAAAACCTTCCTTGAGGGCTGGGCATGGTGGCTCAAGTCTGTAATCCCAGCACTTTGGGAGGCCGAGGCGGGTGGATCACGAGGTCAAGAGATCGAGACCATCCTGGTCAACATGGTGAGACCCCGTCTCTACTAAAAATACAAAAAAAAAAATTAGCTGGGCATGGTGGTGCATGCCTGTAATCCCAGCTACTCAGGAGGCTGAGGCAGGAGAATTGCCTGAACCCAGGGGGCGGAGGTTGCGCTGAGCCAAGATCGCGCCATTGCACTCCAGCCTGGGTAACAAGAGCGAAACTCCATCTCAAAAAAAAAAAAAAAAAAAAAACCTTCATTGAGCTATAAGGTGAGTACTACGCAGTCATTAAGAAAATACAATAATGATGCGATGATAATAAAGCTGCCATTTATTTTGACCAAGGCCATCACTGGCAAACAACTTCATAATTTATAGAATGAGTTATAGTATTTTATCTGAATCTGCAGTCCCTTACAATTATAAAAATACTTATTTTAAACATCCAATAGACTACTTTTTAAACCAATTGTAAGCCATGACTCAGACCACCGATGCCAAAAATTATACAACCAATAAGAATTTATCGTGTAATAAGTTTTGTTTAAAAAAAATTGTAAAAAACAGTTCTGTTGCTTTAATGCAATTTCACCTTCTGTATCTAAATACATATTCTCTCTCCCTCAAACAAACAAAAAAAGATGGTTTATTTTTAAATTAAATTCAGTTCATTTATATATTAAAAATATCAAATAATCTCTTGAAGATTTTACTTCTTTCAAAGTATGTAAAGATGAATGAACATGGTGTTCACTTCTTAACTTTTTCTGTTTTTATTTTTCCTGATTCTACAAAAAAAATTACAAAGAACATATTACAGATCTTCTGAAATGAAAGTCTAATTTTAAGCTTTGGTGCTTAAATGGAAACAAAGCTATTTTTCCAGGAGAGAGATGAATGTTCTAATTTTAAGCTTTGATGCTTAAATGGAAACAATGTTATTTTTCCAGGAGAGAGATAAATATTCAAATCAGCTCTGGGAAATGTATAGACTATCCCCAATATGAAGTGAACAGTGTCAGATCATGCCAGTGGGAATGCAATCCATGACTGTATATCAAGGAAAGAAGGATTCATACTGAGCACTTACAATCCTAAAAAGACTGAACTTTAAGATGCAATGTGATTTGCATGTGACATGAAAGAAACTTCATATAAAAACATAAAATAATGCAGAACAAATTCCGAAAAAAAATTCAAGAGATAAAAGAAGGTTGATGAGTGTCCCTACTTATGTTGAGGGAAATTAATTTACACATCCATATTTTGATATTTAAAAGTCTTCATTTCTTTCTTCAGGATTTGAAAAGTTAACTCCTTGTGACTCAATACTTAATACACTAATGTACTGTGCTATAAATATGTTTTTATAACTGTTACAATCTAAATTATAATCAGAAAGGTTATTTTGTTTACTTACACAATTATCAAATAACTATTCAGATTTTTGGAAGACAACTAAAGGGAAAAAGTATTAAGGAATATAAACATTGAATTGCAATACAACTAATTAGGTAAGCTGATGAGTTGTTCACAGTTCAAAATGTTGAGCCATTCAGCCACAGTCATTGTAAAGACTTTTTGCTCTAACTAGAATGTTTTCAAAGCAAAACTTACTAGAGCTCCATTATTCAACTTAAGGGCATTAAATAAGAAAAAGCAGAATGTATTCAAAAAATTTTATAGAGCTCTATCCAATTTTGTACAGGAATAAACAGAATACACAGAATATTATCCTGAAAATGTAAATGAAGAGACATTCATAAAGCTATTACAACTGACCATCCCTGAACTAAGAATTGTTCTGAGGATTATATATTTTTAGCTTTTAATGTCATGCTAATTTATTCCAGATGATACAATATTTCTCACAGAAAATACTAGATTCCTAAGGAAATAAACAAGGTGTTTAGGAAAAAGACATTGAATTTTATATTCTGTAATTTGTTTCTAATTCATTTTATACATTTAGAAAAAAATTATTGAACTCACAAATTCCATGTCACTCTGATGTTAATTTTATGCATAAGTAATGTTATAGGACACAAAATTCATAACAATTAAATAAATAAAATAAATAAATGTAATGAATATTTAATCTGTAACATTCTTATTAATATTATACCAAGTATATTATTGGTACTACAAGAGAAAGTTAAATCACTAAAAAGTACGTTGAAGGTTTGGCAATCAAGTGTTTTCTTTTAGATAAATTTCAAGTTTGAAATTGATTAGTGAGCCTCATATTTATTAACTACATATTGAAAATTGCCTCCTTTAAATACTTAGCACCAGGCAACCAGAACAAACCTAAAAGTCTTAAGAAATGTAATGAGATTATGAATGTCGGCAGAAATTTTGTAATTAAAAGTTTATTTTCCTAATATAATACTCTTAAAAGCAATAACCACTATCAATGATTTATTTTCTTTTAGCCACTGCAGCAAGATATTTGGTTAATGTTCTCAGCCACTTTGCAAATTGAAAGTAAATATCTACATAGCATTACATTTATCTCAATGCTGTTACTGTGACACTAATAACCACAGAAAATGAATTTATTTTTTTCTCTAATATAATGAAATATGTGTCTGATTTACAAGGTTTATTATTTAGGTGATTTTTTTTTAATGACATCTGCAGCTTTACGCTGTTTTTTTTTTTTTTTTTTTTTTTTTTCATGAATTAAATTATGTGTCCCAAATAAAATTATATTTGTTCAGGGACTAGTTAAAGCTGAATGGAAATTTTCCATATTCTGAAACATGAAGATAACTTAATACTCAAGATTTCAGTCTATCTCTTGGAAACCTTTTGTAGTCTTTTTAGAATGAAAGTACCACAAGAATTATTACTTTAATATCTCAAAATTCTTTATAGCTGTTGCCCTAGCTGATCTTTAACAGAAGAAAACATTAATCAAACAATGCCCTAATCGATAATGTAGCAGAAAGTGCATGTGTGAACTCTGGGTCCCTTTTATGTTATTTGCTTTTCTCTCTGTCTGATGCCAGTTTTTTATCTGACTTACTATGTGCACTTTTCTGTGTGCACTTACAGTAAATAGTGGTTCCTAAAATGTATAGATAATGATTGTTCCTCTACATTTAAATTGTAGATTCCAAACAGAAAGCTAAAGGTAGTTTACTAGCATTATTTCCTGAATCCTTTCTAACCTCTTTGGATTAAGGATAAGAAAGACTTTATCACAATAAAAGGGTTCCAATTTTTTTTCAAAACATAGATTGTGAGAGCTGGGTCTTCAATGATATTTGAGGATAATCAACATTTCATACATCTGCTGCCATCTTTTGAGAAGCAGTATTAGCCTCATAGTCAAGAGTGTGAGCTTTGCAGCAAGACCACCTAGGTTCAAGTCCCGGCTCTGTCACTTACTAGCTGATGGATTCAGGTAAATTCATTTCTCTGTCATTCAGTTATCCTCATCTATCAAAGAACAAATGATGATGACCCCATCATTCAATGGCCTGCCTCACTGAATCATTGTATACATTAAACGAGTTGAAACTGTGAACACCTTAAGACGGGAACGTCTGGAATGTACTAAGCCATCTGTATGTGTTTATTGTTTTTTAAATAATTACATGCTTTTTGTGGGTTTGCATTTAATCTTATCAGAGTGGCAGTTTTATTATCCCAATTTTGCAGATGCTGGGTGTCATCACTCTGCTTTTGTTATCATTCATCTTTAATATCTTATCACAGCAAAAGGCAACAACTAGGAACTCCAACTTTTCTTTCAGATTTTCCTCTTTCCTTTGCAACTGATCACTGTTTCAATCTTATTGTGAAAAACTGGCAAGTAATAACTCATTTGTGCTTTTGCTTATTGCATGTCTAGCAACTGGGTTGGAGATGACCATGATTTATGATTTTTAAAAAAAGTGCTTAACCCAGACATCTTATTAACAAATGTGGTTATTGTTAAGACAAGTAATTTTTTTTTCTGTTATTCACATGCCATGAAGAATTCCACTTCAGAATTAGGGTTTTTCAAGGTATGAAATATCTGACAGTAAATGGTCAAAATTAAAAAAGTATACTCCCCTGTCAAATAATATTCCAGTATAATCTCTATTTGGAAAGTGTCAGATGGTAATGAAAGTTTCATTCATTAATTCATTCAGGAAATATTTAATGATTTCTCATTATTTGCCAGGGTAAAGTGGAATTCAAAGCAGATCTTATAGTAATGGTAAAACTTTATTATAATGTCTATGAGCAATTTTGTGAGCCCAGATTTAACCTTTTCATTATCACTAAGGAGTCAACCTAAAAGTTTATGAAAATGATCTTCATTATGTATTCAACCCTTACAAAGTTGTTATGGGGTAAAGTAACAGCTATGACTCCTGATTTCTGCACCAAAAAGTAAGGCACACACTTGGACTGTCAGGAACAGGAATGGATATATAATGGGGCAATATAAAGGTTCCTGGTCAACTTCACAGTCTGTCATCTAGTTTTTCCTGTTGTGAACATCTTCTGCAACCTTGGTGAAACAGAACAGATCATCACAATCTACTCTTTTTTGTTCCTCTAAGAAAAGGTCCATGGAAAAGTGCTGCATATCTTGCAAATCTGTTATTGCAATGCAAAATCACACCAAGTTCCTTTAAGAATCATAGCACATTCACTCTCTTCCTGAACTAAATAAAGCCTGCCTTGAGAAGCAATTCATAACTGGAATTCTGCTTCTACAATGCTCAGTTACCGAGGCAGCTGAAGCCTTTGAACAGGTCTCAGAAAGTCCCTCAAACACGGTCTTTGCAGTCAAATGAGAACAGTCCTGTTAAGTCATACATTAATTCCTCTCTACAAACAGAAGTCTGGTATATTCTCAGGGAACTAAGAGAAAAAAGCAAAGATCCTCTTCCAGAAAAATATATTTTTTACAAAACTACACCGTTATTGTTTGTTTTTACTTAGTCAAACTGTAAGGACAAAAATTTTTTAGGACTTCCATTGCTGGTTAAAATAATATTTTATTATAATATTAAGCAAATATGCAAAAACAGAAATTAGGTTATGTATTTTAGATCATTTATAGATCTAAAAACAAACACATTTAAAAATGTAATGCCAGTGTTATGTGCGGGCGAGAAGATGGCAGCAGTGGGGGAAGCAGCATGAGCAGCTGGAGGAACGCCGAGTCCCATTGAAATGTGCCGCCATGGCCCTCCACAGTCTGCAGTATATTTTTGGAGATTTTAGCCCTGATGAATTAAATCAGTTCTTTGTGACTCCTCGATCTTCAGTTGAGCTTCCTCCATACAGTGGAACAGTTCTGTGTGGCACACAGGCTGTGGATCAACAACCTGATTGACAAGAATATCAGAGAATTGAGTTTGGTGTCAATGAAGTCATTGAACCCAGTGACACTTTGCCGAGAACCCCCAACTACAGTATTTCAAGCACATTGAACCCTCAGGCCCCTGAATTTATTCTCGGTTGTACACCTTCCAAAATGACTCCTGATGGCATCACTAAAGAAGCAAGCTACGGCTCCATTGACTGCCAGTACCCAGGCTCTGCCCTCGCTTTGGATGGAGGTTCTAATGTGGAGGTGGAAATTTTGGAAAATGATGGTGTCTCAGGTCGTCTTGGACAAAGGGAGTGTAAAAAGAAGAAAAAGTGGCCACCTGGACACTACAGCTATTTGAAAGATGGTTGCGATGATGGTATTTCCACAGAGGCCCTGGTCAATGGCCATGTCAGTTCAGCAGTCCCGAACAGTGTCAGCACGGAGGATGCAGAATTTATGGGGGACATGCTCCCATCAGTTATGCCTAGGACTTGTAACAGCCCCCAGAACTCCACGGACTCTGTCAGTGACACTGTGCCTGACAGTCCTTTCCCTGGAGCACTTGGCAGTGACACCAGGACTGCAGGACAGCTGGAGGGGGGCACCTGGGGCTGATTTTGGTCACTCCTGCTTCCCTGCAGAGGCTGGCAGAGACACCCTGTCAAGGAGAGCTGGGGCTCAGACCTGCGTTGGTACTGATACTACTGAAAACCTTGGAGTTGCTAATGGACAAATACTTGAATCTTCAGGTGAGGGCACAGCTGCCAACAGGGTGGAGGTACATACCATGAAAAGCATATACTTGGGCCCCATCAAACCTGAGAGTGCATCACCTCCCACTGATGGCATGGGCTCCGTGTCAGGCTCCCTTCCTGTCAGTCAGCCCAAGTCCTGGGCCAGTCTCTTTCATGATTCTAAGCCCTCTTCCTCCATACCGGTGGCCATGTGGAAACTAAGTATTCCCCTCCCACCGTATCTCCCCTGGTTTCTGAAAAGCAGGCTGAAATCAAAGAAGGCCTTGTTCCAGTTTCAGAGGATCCTGTAGCCATAAAGATTTCAGAGTTACTGGAGAATGTAACCATGATCCATAAACCAACCATGATCCATGTCACTGCAACCCCGTGGACTGATCAATAAAGGAAACTGGTGCTACATTAATCCTACACTGCAGGCACTGGTGGCTTGCCCTCCGATGTATCACCTGATGAAGTTTATTCCTCTGTATTCCAAAGAACAAAGGCCGTGTACATCAAGACCCATGATAGACAGCTTTGTCCAACTAATGAATGAGTTTACTAATATGCCAGTACCTCTGAAACCCCGACAAGCTCTTGGAGATAAAATGGTGAGGGATATTAGCCCTGAAGCTGCCTTTGAGCCCACATATATTTACAAACTCCTGATGGTTAACAAGTAAGCCTGTCTGAAAAGGGTCAACAAGAAGATGCTGAGGAATATTTAGGCTTCATTCTAAATGGACTCCATGAGGAAATGGTGAACCTAAAGAAGCTTCTCTCACCAAATAATGAAAACCTTACAATTTCCAATGGCCCCAAAAAGCACTTGGTCCATGAAGAAGAGCAGGAAGAACAAGGGAAAGGAAGTGAGGGTGAATGGGAGCATGTGGGCCCCCAGAATAAGACGTCAATCACTGGCCAGGCAGATTTTGTTCAGACCCCAATCACCAGCATTTTTCTTGGACACATCAGGTCTGTCATTTACCAGCAGAGTTCAGAAGAATCTACCACTTTGCAGCCATTTTTCATGTTGCAGCTGGATATCCAGTCTGACAAGATATGCACAGTCCCGGAGGCACTGGAGAGCTTGGTGGCAAAAGAATCTGTCCAAGGTTATACCACAAAAACCAAACAACAGGTTGAGATAAGTCGAAGAATCACTCTGGAAAAGCTCCCTCGTGTTCTCGTGCTACACCTGAAACAGTTTGTTTACGAGAAGACTGGTGGATGCCAGAAGCTCATCAAAAATATTAAATATCCTGTGGACTTGGAGGTTAGTAAAGAACTCCTTTCTCCTGGGGTTAAAAATAAGAATTTTAAATGCCACAGAACCTATCGGCTCTTTGCAGTGGTCTACCATCACGGCAACAGTGCAAAAGGTGGGCATTACACTACAGACGTCTTCCAGATCGGTCTGAATGGCTGGCTGTGCATTGATGACCAGACAGTCAAGCTGATCAACCAGTACCAGGTGGTGAGACCCACTGCTGAACGCACAGCCTAGCTCCTGTATTACCACCGAGTGGACCTGCTGTAGACCCTCTGTGCAACATGTGTGCCCCATGCCTGCTTTGTAGGACACCAACTCACACTAACTTCCCACCTCTCTTTAGTGGCTCATTAGAAAGAAACTCTTTCTCCCTTTTGTGAAAACAGGCTGGAATGCAAAAAAGATGCCTTGGGGTTCATGCACAGCATGGTTTATGTTGACCTTTCACTTCCAAATCAGAATCATTTGGTTGAAATAGACCATGGCTTGATTTTAGAAAATACACAAACTCCCCTATTTCTGAAATAGTGCTGATTCCTGAAGAAGGTGGAAGTCTCATTTGATTCCCAGTCTCATTGCTTGTAGAAGAAATCCTGCACCAGCAACACTTGTAAATTTGTGAAAATGAATTTTATCTTTCCTTAAAACAGATTTTTTAAACCATCACACATTTCTTCCCCTGCCCTTTAGTTTTTGATATATGAGAAAATTGAGCCAGTTATCAAAGAAGAACTAGTTCTTATTTCAGAAGAAAAATAAACATAAAAAATAAGTTGCTGGTTCCTAACAGGGAAAAATTGTAATACTTGTGCAGAGAGAAACAGCTTATATACACTGCCCATGAGATATTTAAAGTTAAAATGTTAGTCTACATTGATGGGTGATTGTAAATTTATTGCCATTAAAAATTTCAAATCGCATTCATGCTTCTGTGTACACGTAATGAAAATGGACAATTAATGAAGATTGGTCTCTCCTTCAGCCTCCATTTAATTCTGCTGTCTGCTCTTCCCCAATGCTGTGCCCCTAATTGTACAGTTTAGTGATACCTAGGAATATAAAGTTGTCACCCATCAATAAAAATTACAAAGTTGGTTTAAAGAAAAATGTAATGGCAACAAAAAATTAAGCAGATGACATTACTTTAGTGTGATAAATCATATTTTTCTCAATCAAGATTCACTGTTCACAGTGTAAACATAGTGCTGATGTTATGATGGGGAAATTTCTGGATTAGCATCCCCAAATTATTATGTACTGGGTGATGAATTCATACTTCTGGATCTACACTCTATGTAAACTAGAGTTCTCAAGTCAGGCTGCCTTAGTTCAAATCCCAAAGCTGCCACTTCCTATGTTCTGAATGTATGATGATAGGCAAATTACTTAACATCTCTGTGCATCAGTTTCCATATCTATAAAATGGTCATATTAATAATAACACCTACTTCCTAAAGCTCTTGTGAAGCTTATGAGGGTCAAATGTAAGATACCTGGTATACAGTAAGTACTCGAGTAATATTAATTATTCCCTTTTAGTACCTTGAGCTCTGCATAATAAGTCTACAAAGACTCAAGACTCAGCATCCAAATCCTCATCAAAATCATCTTCTAATGAAGTAACAAGTCTGGTTGTCTCATCATCAGATATAAGTGCATCAGTAGTTGAGCCAAATTTGGTTTTCAAGTCTAGAGTCATTGCTTTTTTCAAAAGTTTATAGGCATCAGTCTTAGGCTGTTCATTTGAGACCTGAGAACTATTGCTAGTTTTGTTGTTTTCACTTTCTGGCACTTTTAGTTTCTCTTGCAGCATTTCTTCAAAAAGCTTCAAATGAAGGCTGCTCTACCTGAGCATGATCTGCTTGGCTGTTTGTATGGGGGTGGTGCTTCTGAGCTGTAAACTGTTCCTAAAGATCCTTTGCCTTTTCTGAGAACACTCTGTCACTTTCCTCTGAGTTGGCTTCTGCTGGTTCAGGCTCAGGTTCACTTTCCTTAGATAATTCAGGGTTTCTTTCCACATCCTGTGAAGTTTGCTCTACAAATTTCTCAGCATCTCCAGTTGAAGAATTGTTCAGTTCCAAGAACCCTAAAAGTTCTTTGACATTATAAGTATTAAGTTAATCTTTTCCTCCATCAAAACAAACAAAATCCATCTCTTGCAAAAAAGAAAAAAAAAACCAGTGTGTCACTAATCAAGTGTCACAAGAGCAAACTCTTGTCCATGTTAATGACTGAGATCATCCCCAATTCATGTTTGGCTCTAAAGGAGCTTTTGTGCCAATGTTGGGCACCTGTTCTTGGGCAGTGGGTGGATAGGAGGCTGGAACCCACTTTCCCATCTGAGTAATACTCCTGGCTTCCCTTCATTCTCTCTTCCCCAGAAAGAGGAATGATTCATGTGGTTGGCGAGTTTGCTCAGTCCCATTCCTGTTTACTGTTTGGGACCTGCTGGAGAAAAAAAACACATTCCCTTCCTCCATGCTGTCAGTTTTACAGGGACAGTCCCCTTTGGGGAGACCCCTAGTTGGGTAGCTCTGTTTGTGACTGGGTAAGTTCATCTTAATTTAGACTGTAATGTTAGAAAGCCCATTATTTCTGCATACTCCAAACAGCTTTATCAGTAAATAAGAGGGTCATTTTGATCTTTGTGCCCAACTTCTGGGTGTCTCAATTTGTATTGAGCACAGGTGGGGAGGAGTGAGGTGTCATTTATTGGGTTCCCCAACTCCCAACATCTATACCTGATGTTCTGGGAATTCACCTCATAATAACCCATCTAGAAGGAGCTAAAAGACCATCAGCTTCTCTACATTGGGCCCTACACACAATACTTCTCTGCTCATCCAGTCATAAACAGGCAGAATCACCTGGCTGTCAGGCTTCTAGTCTACAGGGATCTGGGGATCATATTTTCCTTGGATTGAGACAGATAAATCAGCTTCAGAAGGAACTTACTGAGAAGAGGTGCATGAGATGTAAAAATGTAAGAGAACAAATAATGGTATAAAGAGGGCTCCCCATTGTGTTACTGTCACAAGAACAAAGTGAAAACAGGATTCAGTTAGGTAGGTACCTAACTCCAAATAAGGGTTCTAGGCAGTCACTGAGATCTGCTCTCAGGATTATCAGTAAATTTAGATTTTTCCTTTCCTCCACCAGAAGTAAATTGACAGACAAGGAGCCATAAAACACGGAAAAGTTAAAAAACCAACAAAGATTATTTTCTCCCCCTAACTAAACATTCACAATCTTCTGGGGGAGACCCATCCAGTGTACCAGAGAAGAATGATGTCCCTCTTTCTGTCATGCCCACTTCTGAGCCAACTCTTTTGAATATCAAGGGAATCATGCAATGGGAACTGCAACTACACAGAATCCAGAACAGGTCAGGTCTCTGTGACCAATGAACTGCTATCTCACACTCATATCCTGAGCAGTCTCTTTATCAGGAGTGAAGCCAAACAGGCAATAGGACTGGCTATGTAACCCCTGAGGGCATCAAGAAATTTTAAGCCTAGTGATAGCTCTGTGACTTGATTCTGCCATTCTCATCTAAGAATTGCCCTAGCCCAGCAGCTTGCATGCTCTGCAGTAACCCCAAAGAGCTATTCAGACTTCTGAATGAAGACAGGCATCAATTACTATAAATTTTAATAAACTCAGAAAATAATCACATGGGGCCAGGCACAGTGTTATAGACATATTATGCAGCCCATAATCCTAGCACTTTGGGAAGCCAAGGCAGGTGGATCACTTGAGGTCAGGAGTTCGAGACCAGCCTGGCCAACACGGTGAAACTTCATCTCTACTAAAAATACAAAACATTCACCAGGTGTAGTCCCAGCTACTCTGAGGCTGAGGTAGGAGAATTACTTGAACCTTGGAGGCAGAGGCTGCAGTGAGCTGAGACTGCACCACTGTACTCCAGCCTGGGCAGCAGAGCGAGACTCCATCTCAAAAAAATAATAATCAGATGGAATGCAGATTCCAGAAAACAAAATCATTTTAGTACAAAACCATTGTGCCCCATAGATAAATGCTTTACAGAATGTGTAGTCAGTGCCTTAGAGATTTGACACTGGACCTTACCTGAAACTATCAGGTGCCCTTTTCCAAATCTATAGCCATAATTCCTTAAATCATTCAAGAGTCAATAATAAGAAAACCTTTGTAAGTCTGCATTTCTTGCTCAGTATAAAATTAGAGCTTGATTAATGTAACCTGATTTCTATAACCTTAACAAGTCTAACAGCTATTCAATACATAGTTTTCAAATTGGGATACAGCTTCTCCTTTTGCTCAGAAAATGAAGTTATTTGCCTTCTCACATTAATAAGTAAATACAAAATGATTGAATTCTTAGTTTTTCACATATAAAGCAGCAAAGAAAAGCCTTGTATAAGAGTACACAGCCTTATATAACAATATCTATTTTAATATATTAGATAACTATCAGATTATGAAAAAATCTCATTTAAATTCTTTTGAAATTTTTCTTTCTTTCTTTCTAGGTAGTAACATATAAGCCAACTTATAACCAAGAACAAGGCAGAAACCACAACTTACATCTGTTGGAACTTGTAGCTTTTCTTTGGTATATTCATGAACTACCTGGATTAGATTTTTTGGAAAATATCCAAAAAGAGGCCGGACCTATACAAAAGAATGAGCAAAAAGGACAAATACCAATCAAATTCTGTATGAGAAATATAAGCAAGAGGCTTCTTAGTAGTGTAGAAAATATACAAATACATAGGTAAGTAGACATAACTAAGAGAGGTAGAGAGTGGCTGTTGTAATTACACCAAGATTATTACTTATTACTGTGAAAATTTAAGTACAGAAAATTGTTAAGCAAACAGTTCTAAAACTGCAGAATTTTTTTATTACATTCGGCTTAATTCTAAATGCAGGACATGTAAAGTTGGTGTTTAGAAGTAGATAAAAGATCTGTGTAAGAGAATATTATTGTATATTTTATATGATTAAAACTATGCATAGCAAAGCTGGTTATAAACACAATTCCAAATAACCTCTAGCAAAAATGTAGCTGCACATTAAACCCAGGACTTATTAGTATTTCTTAAACAATAAACAACAGCCATGTCATAAGTAAAAAGAATACAAAGTTTCTAAAATACATGACCACTACAAGAAAACACAAATACAGCTGACCCTTAAGCAATACAGGTGTTAGGAGCACAGTCAAAAATCTGCATATAACTTCTGACTTCACAAAAACTTAACTACGAATAGCCTACTACTGACTAGAAGCCTTATCAACAACATAAATGGTCAATTAATACATATTTTACATGTTATAGGTATATGTTTTATTCTTACAGTAGAGTAAGCTAGAGAAAAGGAAAGGTTATTAAGGCCAGGCATCATGGATCATGCCTGTAATCACACTGGGCAGAGGCAGGAAGATCACTTAAGTTCAGGAGTTTGAGACAAGCCTGCTGACATAGTGAGACCTTGTCTCTACAAATTTTTTTTAAAAAAAACTAGCTGTGCACAGTGCCATGCACCTGTAGTCCCAACTACTGGGGAGGCTGAGGTGGGAGGATGACTTAGGCCCAGGAGATTCAGGCTGCAGTGAGGCCTTAGTGAGACATGATGGCACCACTGCACTCGAGCCTGGGTGATAAAGTATTAAGAAAATCATATTTACTATTCATCATTAAGTGGAAGTGGATAATCATCCTCATCATCTTTATACTGGGTAGGCTGAAGCAGAGGAAGAAGAGGAGGGATTGGTCCTGCTGTTTCAGCAAGAGCAGAGGCAGAGGAGGTAGAAGAAGACGCACACACACTTGATGTAACTTTATGGAAATACAATGTAATTTCTGTCTAGCTTCTTTTGCTTTTTCATTATGTTTCTGTATGGTACCAATTCTTCTTCTACTGTTTGCCTTATTTTCAGTGTCCATATCTGACATTGGTCCATGTTATAACAGAAGTTAATATCCATCTTTAATACCTGAAACCCTTCTATCAGACTGTCTGATGCTGATTTGTTTTCTGGCCTTTATGTCTTCTTCCTCACTGTCTGGCACTAGTATGTGCAAAAGACTGGCAGCTGGGATTCAACTTTCCCCTCAAGACTCAGGGATTAGCAGATTTATAGATAAAGGCAGAAGGCAGTCCTGATCATAAACCCAGCTGCATTTGCACAAAACAATGGAGTTGGCTTATCCCTTCCTCTTCTAAATCCTGGTGCTCACTTATTTTCCTTATTAACAAATGTCCTTTATGTCATTTTTTTCCCCCAAAATAGGGCACTTCTGTCAACATTAAAAACCTGTTCAGGCATATAGCCTGTCTCCTAAATGATTTTCTTAATGGTGTCTATGAAACATTCTACTGCCTCCTGGTTGGCAGAAGTTGCTTCTGCTGTTGGTTTTGACTTTCTTTCACTCAAACCATTTTCTAAAATTATCCAACCATCCTTTCCTGGCATTACATTCTCCAGTGTTAGACCCTTCACTTTCCTTTTGCTTTCAGTTGTTATACAATGACTTTGCTTTGACTTAAATCACATTAGAATCTATAGGTATGCCTTTCTGACAGCAAGCCTATAACCACATAAAAGCTATATTTTTCATAGTACATAAAATGGTATTTTGCAAAACAAAAAGTGTAAGATCTTCATGACTGCTGGCTTAGCTGCAATAATGGCTTCAAGGACTTCCATTTCTTTTTTATAATGGTCCTTATGCTAGATTTGTTAATCTTGCAAACACAGCTGAAAACCTCAATCTACAGCATGTATCAAGCAATTAAACTTTTGTGTGGAATGTCATTACTTTTCTCTGCTACTTGAGAGCACTTCCAACATCACTAGTGACACTCTGTATGGGTCTCAGAGTGTTATTTAAGGTTTACAGTATTGCACTCAACACAAAAAGTACACGAGAACCACAAGAGATCACTTTTTAAGCACTATCAATTTATTGGAGAGATTAATTGAATTGCTCACATGGAATAATTAGTGTCACATGGCATTTTAAGTGGATACTCACAATATTTGAGCTCACCAGAATAGCAAGAGTAGGTGGTTATGAAATATTGTAGTAAAATTAATTTATGCAATTACAATTTAATATTTTATCTTTTTATTTTACATTTTTCTTGACTGCAAAAGATGCCATGTAAGACCTGAGTTTGTGTGTGTATGTTTTGGTAAATTTTAACTTTTTATGTAGATTTGTGTATGTTTTATGGTAGTGAAGAATACACTAGGATCTACATATATTTTATATGTTAATAACATACCTTTTTCTTAATTCTTTCAATATTTCTAGGCTATGCATTCTGAGAGTTTTTTTCAAATTATCACAAACCTCCATGTAATTTTATAATACATTTATTGAAAGAAATCTGCAAATAAGTGGACCCACAGAGTTCAAACCTCTGTTGCTCTAGCATCAGCCGTATTTGCTGATGTGATGTGTTATACTGTCATTTTCCAAAATGACATTACAGGTGTCTGGAGACAAAATAAAATTACAATGTAACACACACTAATCAGCACACCAAGCTTTTGCTTCATGCAAACCCAAACCTTTATAGAAAATAATTCCATTCATTTTCAGCACTAGTAGCTAAGGTATGTAAAATGTGCCCTCTTGAGAAACACACAGTCTTTTACTAGCCACTGTCTGAAAGGAAGAGGTAGATCTCCCAATCATTAAGGGAGGAGGCCTGGGTCTCTTTGGACTCCCAGTACCATCTCCTCAACTCAGGGTGTCCACTGGGCTCCACTTGGGTTCTCTCTTTCTGTGCCATGGCCTGGGAACTCTCTTGGAGTAATTTGGGACAAACAGAGAGCTCATGGCATATGTTCCTTCACTTTCAAGACTTACTGTCCTTTGTTACCTGATGTTCATTGTCTTGAAAAATATTGTTTCATTTATTTTGTCTGGTTTTCTTAAATTGTTTCAATTGGGAGGGTAAAACTGACCCTATAAAGCCATCATGAATGGATGTGCAAATCATTTGCTTATTTCTCAATGGTAGGAGAAATAACAAAATAAACTTTCTTATAGAGGAGGAAAATGACAGGGTGGATGGAACTGAAACAAAAGCTAGAGTTGTCCAAACAGATCTTGTTTTACAAATTGACTTTGGATCTTGTAAATATGTTAGATCAAGCTTGTCCAATCCACAGCCCACAGGCCACATGCAGCCCAGGACAGCTTTGAATGCAGCCTGAGGAAAATTTATAAACCTTTCTAAAACATTATGAGTTTTTTTTTTTTTAAGCTCATCAGTTAAGTGGCTCAAGGAAATTCTCCTTCTTCTAATGTGGCCCAGGGAAGCCAAAAGATTGGACACCCCATATTAGATAATTGTAAAACCAAAATATCTTAAAGGGCAATCCCTAAAAATTGAAACAAAAAATAAATTAACCCATGTATTGACTTGGTGGAAGGACCACAGAAAGAAATTAGTTCAAACACAGCCTAGTGGGATTTAGCTTAAAGACAAAAAGACTGCAAAACATTAAGATATTTTCCATAACATATTATTGGAGCCAGGGGCGGTGGCTCAAGCCTGTAATCCCAGCACTTTGGGAGGCCAAGGCGGGTGGATCACAAGGTCAAGATATCAAGACCATCCTGATCAACATGGTGAAATCCCATCTCTACTGAAGATACAAAAACTTAGCTGGTCATGGTGGTGCATGCCTGTAATCCCAGCTACTCAGGAAGCTGAGGCAGGAGAATTGCCTGAACCCAGGAGGCAGAGGCTGCGGTGAGCCGAGATTGCGCCATTGCACTCCAGCCTGGGTAACAAAAGTGAAACTCTGTCTCAAAAAAATATATATATATTATTGGTGGCAGTGTTAGTGTTTGTGTTTTTAATACTGTTGTATGAATACTGTAAAATAAAAACACTGTGTGGCTGTGAAACTGAGATTTCCAACACTGAAGAAACAAGATACAAATTTAAGATCGATGAAGTGAGAAAAGTTTGTCTAGCATCCTTACTTTCTACTGGAATTATCCGTATGACATTATGATGAATATGCACATAAAAAACCATCACATACTTCCTAGCTTTGTCCTCTGAAAAGTCCTAGAAGTCACAGCTAGCTCATAAGCAATAAGCAATAAGCAATCTTAGTACCTAGAATGTAATCTCTAAACAGTGTCTTTCATTAAAAGGACCAAAAATTCTTTGGAGAAATAGTTCCTTCAAGATTTGGGCAGGAAATGTACAAGATGTGCTTGAAATATCTTTTCATATTATTAACAGAAAGCATGGAAAGTAGCAATGACCACTAGAGGTATCAAAAGGGCCCAGGAACAAGCTGAACAGGCATCCATTCAAAAATAAGACAAATCGATCATCAATAGGAATAACTGGCCAGGCATGGTGGCTCAAGTCTGTAATCCCAAAATTTAGGGAGGCTGAGGTGGGCAAATTACTTGAGCCCGGGATTTTGAGACCAGACTGAGAAACATGGCGAAACCCTGTCTGTACAAAAAAAAAAAAAAAACAAACATTAAAAATGAGCTCTGAGTGGTAGCGCACATCTACCATCTACAGTCCCAGCTACTCAGGAGGCTGAGGTAGAAGGACCACCTGCACTCAGGGAGGTGGAGGATGCAGTGAGTCATGATCACACCACTGCACTTCAGCCTAGGCAACAGAGTGAGACCCTATCGTAGAACAAAAAAAAAGGGAATTGCTACAATTACTGAGAAGTTAGACTAGTAGGCTTCTAAGGTCTCTTTCAACCCTAAAATTCCACTGTTAATCAACTATTGATCTATGAGTCTGACCTCTGGTGTAGTTTTCACAATAAAGTCAGCACCCCATGATTCCCCAACCCTATCAAATAATTATATATATATACTACTTGATACTTCACATATTGTATATATCTTCCATTTTCTCCAATTTTCACATACATTTGGTAAACCTCTTTTTAAGCCTTTCAAAAGTCAAAATTACACTTTATATCTCTTAGAATCTTTTATGCCTAGCAATTTCTGTTACATATTTCGCCATCAAAGTCCTCTTTTGACAATCCCTCTCAAGTCAGCAACTTATAACTCTGTGCCCTTCTATCTTGCCATTCATGTCTGTCTTTCCTTGTTAGCCCCTAATCACAGATCATATCCCACACCACTCCTATCCCCCAACCAGGCCTAGAAGAGGGCTCTGTGGCTATGTAGAAATACAATGAATGAAGAATTCCTTCCACAACTGGGGAATTCTATTAAACTTTTCAAGTGATAATTTCATTCTGAAAACCAAATTCTGAATTCTGAGATGGTCTCAATCACCGAAAATTTCATTATCCCAATGGCACAGAAAATACACATCTTCACCACCATGACCATGGAGAACACTGAAAAACGGTTTGGTTTTCCTACTTGTTTTCCATTCTGGAGGTCTTCTGAAATCCCCAGGTATTCAATGTCTTCATATGCCCTCTGACCATCCAAATGAGAATTAGGTGAGGTATGAGATCTTAAAATGCCAGATGCTATATCAGACATTTTGTATTATTAAATCATTTAATTTTACCAAAAATTGGAGTCGGTATTGTCTACATTTTTCAGATGAGAAAGTTCAGGTTCAAAGTTTAGTCATCTGCCCTAAACCTCTAAGTAATGGCTTTAGGATTTGAAAGCAAATCATCCTGGCTTGAAACCCAAGCATTTTAACAGAAAAACAACAAAAACCCTCTTTCCTATTCCAGTCTTGAAATAACAGGACTTAGAAGAAACTGGTTTGGTGTGATGCATACTTTCTCTGTAGCTCTAAGGGCAACCTGGCCTCCAACTTTGAGAGCTTGCTTATTCCTCTAACTCACCAAGAGAAAAAAGTCCAATTTCAGCAAGTACCAACAAGGGGGAACTAAGTCCTAACAAGCCTAGATAAGCTTCCAGACATTAAATGTCTCGTTTCAAGCATGGCTCTCTTAGAAAGTTCTGAATAAATATTCTGCCATAAGTGACTCTTTCTAAGAAACAGGCCTGACAACCCCTTTCCTGCTTAAAATCTTCCAAGGATCTCTGCCAACAATCATCTGACCACTCACCATGGCACACAATTTTCTCACTTCTCCTGTGTCCCTACAACAGACCTTACCTCTCTTAGCTCCATACTTTTTAATTTCTATTTTTTCTGAGACAGGGTCTTGCTCTGTTGTCCAGGCTGGAGTGTGGTGGCACAATCTCCACTAACCGCAACCTCTGCCTCCTGGGCTCAAGCAATTCCCCTGCTTCAGCCTCCCAATAACCGAATTACAGGTACACATCACCATGCCCAGCTAATCTTAACTCCACACTTTAACAGCACCAACTGGTCAAGAACAGTGGCTTATGCCTGTAATCCCAGCACTTTGGGAGACCATGGTGGATGGCTCCCATGGGCTAAGGACTTCCAGAACAGCCTGGGCAAAAATTGTGAAACCCCACCTCTACTAAAAATACAAAAAAAAAAGCCAGATGTGGTGGTGCACACTTGTGATTCCAGCCACTAAGTGGACTAAGGCAGGAGGATCACTTGAGCCCAGGAGGCAGAGGTTGAAGTGAGCTGAGATCACGCCACTGCACTCCAACCTAAATGACAGAACAAAACCCTGTCCCTCCCCCCAAAAAAAGGAAAAAAAGTATTAACACCAACTACTCCCGCTTCCCTGGCATCCCCAAATAACCTTTTCTTCAGGCCTTCACTTCTCTGAATGTGTTATTTTTTCTGCCTGACTTCATGGTGCTTGCCCCCCTGCCCATCTCCCTCCCCAGCCCTTCTATTTGGCAACTCCAAGTCAAGCTCCCATCTGTCTTTCGACTGTGCTTAAAGCATCTCTCAGCAAACTTCTGGCCTTTCGTATCACTCTCCCACCACAGTGAACCAATTTATGCCATAGATTGTGCTACCATCAGGTAAATACTTCTCTTCCTGCTCATTATTATAGTACATTTCAGGTGAATGTCTTTCTCTCCTGGCTAGACTGAAAGAATCCTGAAGAGAAGAACTGCATTTGACAGATGTGCCTGTGCCCAGCTCGAGCATATAATAAAGCCTCCTCATGTGCTGACCTAAGAGCCCATTAAAGCCACACACCTGTGGCTCATTTCAGGATCTCTCTTCACAGGATCAGGAGTCATCTTCATAAACACATTTAAGTCATATACCTCATGCTCAAAATCAATTTAGAAACTCTAATAATCAACATTTTAGATTAAAAAAAAAGTCCTATGTGTCAAACTTACCAACTTAGTTAAATAAAACATGAATGAATGGATTGCTTCACCTCCATCCGTAGCAGGGTCTTCTGTTGTAATTGTACCTAGAACTGGGAGGAAAAAGATATTTTGTGCTTTAGAATAAGAATTGTTTCTCATTTTAAAATAAATACTTATTGAGTATCAACTAAATGTTAGGCACTGTGCCTGGAAAGTCAACTTTCCCATCTCTCACCTGATGTTGCCCGAGCACTATGGTGAAATACACTTCGTGTCAGTCTGCCCTGGACTATTACACACTTCAGTGTCCACACTGTCTCCTATAAGCTTATGGTGTAAACATACCTGGACCCCTTCACTGTATTTTAAGAAGTTTTATTTATCATGTCCAGATAGAAAATCAAAAAAAGAACTGCATTGCACTGTACTCTATTTGGAAAGAGAGGTGGTAGAGTAGAAGGAAAACAGAATTTGTGAGTTTTAGAGCAGTGGTTCCCCAACCACTGCTAATTTGCATCAGGTCAGTCTTTCCTGGAAAGATAATCAGTATTTTGTCACACAGGCTGCTGGTCCCACCCCCAGAGTTTCTAACGCTGTCAGTCTGGTTGAAAACTACTGTTTTAGAGCATAAGGCCTTTGAAGAATAATATTTTAGATTGAAATAATTTACACAAGATAGTGACAGCAAAACACTGGTTTGTAGGTTAGTTACAGTCGCTGGTGGCTTTCCTATTTTTGATCTCTATCTGTCTTAATGCCTGCTTTTCTCTCAGTTAGCTCTGGGATCCACTTTTCCTTTGAGTTTAACATGTCTCTAGCTACTACCTCTGACAATAAATCTCCTAGAAGGCCTTCTTTATCATGTCTCCACTTCATAGAAAAAAATCAGCAAGATTTACCTGGGTCCAAGTCTTTCTCAGTATGTGGCTTCGGGGACACTTCTGAGGCATGAGCGTCCCTCATCACAGGTTGTTCCAAGCTGGTTGGCTCTTCAGGAACCTGCACGCTCAGTTCAGCTATGTTCTCTTGTGACACGTTATCTTCATGCAGTGGTTGCATCTCTGCAGGTGAGAAGAATGCATTGGGCTAGCACAGCTTGATGACACTACATGTTTGGCTAATCCCACCGACCATACCAGCTCCAGGGCACCTCAACATTGCCCTCCATGCACAGGCATCCCATGGAGCACAACTGGGCAGGGAAATAAGAATTTCAGTTTCTTTTATTCCATTTAAAGGATGGCTAACCTACATAATGAAATCTACAGAGGAGTATTTCATAAATAATTATATTTGTGGTAGGGACTTCAGTAACTTCTTTCCTTGGCAAACTCACCTATGCCCACACAAACAAGTGTGCAAAACAGAATTCCACTTAAGAGCAGAAATGTAAAACATCTCTTCTGCAGAGAAGTAACATGAACTCTGGCATACACAAGTATGCTTTTTCTCACAGAACTAGTACAGACAGGGACATTCCATGGCAGGGCAGCTTGCTGAAATATCTTTTGAATACTTTCAAAGTACTTCAAAGAGTCAAAGGAAGTGAACCCATCTCCTTCCCTAAGAGGCTCAGGGGACAGTCCGGTGTGATCCACAGTAAAGGTGAATTTCTTTCTAGTCTCCTATTTTACCCTGAAAATTCACCTGAATTTTGCATTCTCATCCAAAATGTATGTTTTAATTAAATGCAAAAAGAGTTCTCCTCCCCAAAGTCTCAGAAAAAATTAGCACTCTGGGGAAATACATTTGCCTTTGGCTATCTGTCCCCCTGGTGCTCTTGATTCAGATACATCTGTCTGAAAAGCCTGGATACACCAGGTGCGGTAGCTCACACACATAATCTCAGTACTCTGAGAGGCCAAAGTAGGAGGGTCACTTGAGGCCAAAAGGGCAAGATTGGCCTGGGCAACATATTGAGACCCTGTCTCCACAATAGATAAAAAATTAGTTGGGTACAGTGATGCATGCCTGTAGTCCTAGCTGCTTGGGAGGCTGAGGTGGGAGGTTCACTTGAGCCTAGGAACTAGAAGCTGCAATGAGCTATGATCATGCCACTGCACTCCAGCCTGGGTGACAGAGTGATATCCTGTCTGAAGAAAAAAAAAAGAAAGAGAATAAGGAAGGAAGGGAGGGTGGCCAGGAAAAAAGAAAGAAAAGAAAGAAAAACCTGCATGCAGAGAATAGAACAAGGACCTAGAAATCAGAACACTTATGTCAAGATATTGGCTCAGAGTTAATGCAACTGAATGGTTTCCATGCATCAAGTGCTGCCTCAGAAGGCTTCCCATCCCTGTCCCAACCTTGATTAATCTGAATGAAAGAATCTTAGGGTCCGGGAGGGTTGAACTGGAGTAAGTGCTTCCAAAAAATAGGAAGAACAAGCCACCCAGAAAAGATAAAACTGGAGAGAACACAGGAATTCAGCTAAGGCAATGATCTAAAAGTTATACCAGTCAATCCATGGTTAGAGAGCAGTTATCTTATGATTGAAAAACCGTGTTCAATGAAATCCTTTCATAATTTTACATGACATCTGTATTTTGTGCATTACTTTCTGGTTTATATCTTTCTCTTTAACTTTTTATAAAGTTTCCTTTTGAAAATGCTAAACAGTCTCAACTATTCCAAGGGAAACAGCAAGAAATTCTCCTCCATGCTGCAGCCTAAAAGAAGGTGGGAAAAATATGTGGGCCTCCCTGTGTTGTCCCTCCATTAGGTACCCTGGAAACTCAACAGAGCTTTACAAGTGAGATACAAGGCACCTCAGAGAACCCTGCTCCGCCTGCTTCTCCAGCCCAATTCTACAAGGCCATAGGTATCTCACCTTCCATTGCTCCACCCAAGCCTTCCTCTAGAGCTGGTGCCATCACTCGTAGAGTGGCTGTCTCCTCTGCTGTGAAGTACTTGTATCTGACAAAATAGATGAGGTCTTGAATGTCATCAAGCACTGCAGCCTCTTCGAATATGTTTTCCTTCATCTCCAGGTATCTATACACAGCCACATGAGCATCAAACATTTTATCTGTTATTCTCAGAATCTGTGACTCGGAATCATGGAAGACCTTATATAAGACCTCTTCCACATTATAGGGCAGGCTCTCCTGCTGTGCTGACTTCAGTTTTGATAACATTTTTTGTAACAAGGCTTCCAGGACATGGATACTAAAGTACTTCTGGAACCGCCGCAAAGACTTCTGTTCTTTAAAGAAGCTGCTTATGATGGGCAAGTCCTCCCTCTTGTCACTACACTCAGACTCTACAGTTGCATGGGGAGTCCAAAGGAACAAGTCATCTTCAAGGTCTGCAGCAGCAGACCCCTGGCTTTCCGTGCCCACGTGTTTCTCGGCATTGTCATGGTCCTCCTTTGAGAGTTCTCCCTCAGGCTTCTCTGCAAGCCAGGAGGTCTTCAGATGTTCCTCTGGGTTGTCATTTTTCAGATAATCAGAAAATTTATTCTGAAACACTTCACCTAACTCTGAAGTCTGAGTCTTTATGCTGTCAGAAAATTCTTCCCCATCTGTAAAGGTGACTAATGGCAGCTTATCAAAATCTTCTTGCTTCTCCTCATCTTCCTTTCCAACTTCATAATACTCAGCATCCAAATCCTCATCAAAATCACCTTCTAATAAAGTAACAAGTCTGGTTGTCTCATCATCAGATATAAGTGCATCAGCGGTTGAGCCAAATTTGGTTTTCAAGTCTAGAGTCATTGCTTTTTTCAAAAGTTTATAGGCATCAGTCTTAGGCTGTTCATTTGAGACCTGAGAACTATTGCTGGTTTTGTTGTTTTCACTTTCTGGCACCTTTAGTTTATCTTGCAGCATTTCTTCAAAAGCTTCAAATGAAGGCTGCTCTCCCTGAGCATGATCTGCTTGGCTGTTTGTATGGGGGTGGTGCTTCTGAGCTGTAAGCTGTTCCTGAAGATCCTTTGCCTTTTCTGAGAACACTCTGTCACTTTCCTCTGAGTTGGCTTCTGCTGGTTCAGGCTCAGGTTCACTTTCCTTAGATAATTCAGGGTTTCTTTTCACATCCTGTGATGTTTTCTCTACAACTTTCTCAGCATCTCCAGTTGAAGAATGTTTCAGTTCCAAGAACCCTAATAGTTCTTTGACATTATAAGTATCCAAATCAGCTCTTTCTCCATTAGAACAAACAAAATCCATCTCCTGCAAGAAAAAAAAAACCAGTGTGTCACTAATCAAGGGTCAGAAGAGCAAACTCTTATCCATGTTAATGACTGAGATCATCCCCAATTCACATTTGGCTCTAAAGGAGCTTTTGTGCCAATGTTGGGCACCTGTTCTTGGGCAGTGGGTGGATACGAGGCTGGAACCCACTTTCCCATCTGTGTAATACTCCTGGCCTCCCTTCATTCTCTCTTCCCCGGGGAGAGGAATGATTCATGTGGTTGGTGAGTTTGCTCAGTACCATTCCTGTTTTCTGTTTGGGACCTGCTGGAGAGAAAATGCACATTCCCTTCCTCCATGCTGTCAGTTCTACAGGGACAGTCCCCCCCTTGGGGAGATCCCTAGTTGGGTAGCTCTGTTTGTGACTGGGTAAGTCCATCTTAATTTAGACTGTAATGTTAGAAAGCCCATTATTTCTGCATACTCAAAACAGCTTTATCAGTAAATAACAGGGTCATTTTGATCTATGTGCCCAACTTCTGAGTGTCTCAATTTGAGCACAGGTGGGGAAGAGTGAGGTGTCATTTATTGGGTTCCCCAACTCCCAACATCTATACCTGATGTTCTGGGAATTCACCTCATAATAACCCATCTAGAAGGAGCTAAAAAACCATCAGCTTCTCTAAATTGTGCCCTACATGCCATACTTCTCTGCTCATCCAGTCAGAAACAGGCAGAATCACCTGGCTGTCAGGCTTCTAGTCTACAGGGATCTGGGGATCATATTTTCCTTGGATTGAGAAAGATAAATCAGCTTCAGAAGGAACTTACTGAGAAGAGGTGCATGAGATGTAAAAATGTTAGAGAACAAATAATGGTATAAAGGGGGCACCCCATTGTGTTACTGTCACAAGAACAACCTGAAAACAGGATTCAGTTAGGCAGGTACCTAACTCCAAATAAGGGTTCTAGGCAGTCACTGAGATCTGCTCTCAGGATTATCAGTAAATTTAGATTTTTCCTTTCCTCCACCAGTAAGTAAATTGACAGACAAGGAGCCATAAAACATGGAAAAGTTAAAAAACCAACAAAGATTATTTTCTCCCCCTAACTAAACATTCACAATCTTCTGGGGGAGACCCATCCAGTGTACCAGAGAAGAATGATGTCCCTCTTTCTGTCATGCCCACTTCTGAGCCAACTCTTTTGAATATCAAGGGAATCATGCAATGGGAACTGGAATTACTACACAGAATCCAGAACAGGTCAGGTCTCTGTGACCAATGAACTGCTGTCTCACACTCATATCCTGAGCAGTCTCTTTATCAGGAGTGAAGCCAAACAGGCAATAGGACTGACTATGTAACCCCTGAGGGCATCGAGAAATTTTAAGCCTAGTGATAGCTCTGTGACTTGATTCTGCCATTCTCATCTAAGAATTGCCCTAGCCCAGCAGCTTGCATGCTCTGCAGTAACCCCAAAGAGCTATTCAGACTTCTGAATGAAGACAGGCATCAATTACTATAAATTCTAAATAAACTCAGATAATAATCACATGGGGCCATGCACAGTGTTATAGATATATTATGCAGCCCATAATCCTAGCACTTTGGGAGGCCAAGGCAGGTGGATCACTTGAGGTCAGGAGTTCGAGACCAGCCTGGCCAACACGGTGAAACCTCATCTCTACTAAAAATACAAAACATTCACCAGGTGTGGTGGCAGGCCTGTAATCCCAGCTACTCCGAGGCTGAGGTATGAGAATTACTTGAACCTTGGAGGCAGAGGCTGCAGTGAGCTGAGACTGCACCAGTGTTCTCCAGCCTGGGCAGCAGAGCGAGACTCCATCTCAAAAAAATAATAATCAGATGGAATGCAGATTCCAGAAAACAAAATCCTTTTAGTACAAAACCATTGCGAACCATAGATAAATGCTTTACAGAATGTGTAGTCAGTGCCTTAGAGATTTGACACTGGACCTTACCTGAAACTATCAGTTGCCCTTTTCCAAATCTATAGACATAATTCCTTAAATCATTCAAGAGTCAATAATAAGAAAACCTTTATAAGTCTGCATTTCTGGCTCAGTATAAAATTAGAGCTTGATTAATGTAACCTGATTTCTGTATCCTTAACAAGTCTAACAGCTATCCAATAAATAGTTTTCAAATTGGGATACAGCTTCTCCTTTTCCTCATAAAATGAAGTTATTTGCCTTCTCACATTAATAAGTAAATACAAAACTATTGAATTCTTAGTATTTCACATATAAAGCAGCAAAGAAAAGGCTTGTATAAGACTACACAGCCTTATGTTGTAACAATATCTATTTCAATATATTAGATAACTATCAGATTATGATAAAATCTCATTTAAATTTTTTGGAAATTTTTCTTTCTTTCTTTCTAGGTAGTCATGTATAAGCCAACTTATAACTGAGAACAAGGCAGAAACCACAACTTACATCTGTTGGAACTTGTAGCTCTTCTTTGGTATATTCATGAACTACCTGGATTAGATCTTTTAATAAATATCCAAATACGGCCCCGGCCTATACAAAAGAATGGGCAAAAGGGACAAATACCAATCAAATTCTGTATGAGAACTATAAGCAAGAGGCTTCTTAGTAGTGTAGAAAATATACAAATACATAGGTAAGTAGATATAACTAAGAGAGGTAGAGAGTGGCTGTTGTAATTACACCAAGATTATTACTTATTACTGTGAAAATTTAAGTACAGAAAATTGTTAAGCAAACATTTCTAAAACTGCAGAATTTTTTTATTACATTCGGCTTAATTCTAAATGCAGGACATGTAAAGTTAGTGTTTAGAAGTAGATAAAAGATCTGTGTAAGAGAATATTATTGTAGAAGTAGATAAAAGATCTGTGTAAGAGAATATTATTGTATATTTTATATGATTAAAACTATGCATAGCAAAGCTGGTTATAAACACAATTCCAAATAACGTCTAGCAAAAATGTAGCTGCACATTAAACCCAGGACTTATAAGTATTTCTTAAACAATAAACAGCCATGTCATAAGTAAAAAGAATACAAAGTTTCTAAAATACATGACCACTACAAGAAAAGGCAAATACAGCTGACCCTTAAACAATACAGGTGTTAGGAGCACAGTCAAAAATCTAAATATAACTTCTGACTTCACAAAAACTTAACTACGAATAGCCTACTACTGACTAGAAGCCTTATCAACAACATAAATGGTCAATTAATACATATTTTACATGTTATAGGTATATGTTTTATTCTTACAGTAGAGTAAGCTAGAGAAAAGAAAAGGTTATTAAGGCCAGGCATTGTGGATCATGCCTGTAATCACACTGGGCAGAGGCAGGAAGATCACTTAAGTTCAGGAGTTTGAGACCAGCCTGGTGACATAGTGAGACCCTGTCTCCACAAAAATATTTTCTAAAAACCTAGCTGAGCACAGTGCCATGCACCTGTAGTCCCAACTACTGGGGAGGCTGAGGTGAAAGGATGACTTGAGCCCAGGAGATTCAGGCTGCAGTGAGGCCTTAGTGAGCCATGATGGCACCACTGCACTCGAGCCTGGGTGATAAAGTATTAAGAAAATCATATTTAATATTCATCATTATGTGGAAGTGGATAATCATTCTCATCATCTTCATACTGGGTAGGCTGAAGCAGAGGAAGAAAAGGAAGGGTTGGTCCTACTGTTTCAGCAGCAGCAGAGGCAGAGGAGGTAGAAGAGGAGGCACATACACTTGATGTAACTTTATGGAAATACAATGTAATTTCTGTCTAGCTTCTTTGCTTTTTCATTATGTTTCTGTGTGGTACCAATTCTTCTTCTACTGTTTGCCTTATTTTCAGTGCCCATATCAGACACTGGTCCATGTTATAACAGAAATTAATAGCCATCTTTAATAACTGAAACCCTTCTATCAGACTGTCTGATACTGACTTGTTTTCTGGCCTTTGTCTTCTTCCTCACTGTCTGGCACTAGTATGTGCAAAAGACTGGCAGCTGGGATTCCACTTTCCCTTCAAGACTCAGGAATTAGCAGATTTATAGATAAAGGCAGAAGGCAGTCCTGTTCATAAACCCGGCTGCATTTGCACAAAACAATGGAGTTGGCTTATCCCTTCATTTTCTAAATCCTGGTGCTCACTTGTTTTCCTTATTAACAAATGTCCATTATGGCATTTTTTCCCCCCAAAATAGGGCACTTCTGTCAACATTAAAAACCTGTTAAGGCAGGCTGGGCATGATGGCTCAAGCCTGTAATCCCAGCACTTTGGGAGGCTGAGGTTGGTGGATCATGAGGTCAAGAGATCAAGACCATCCTGGTCAACATGGTGAAACCTCATCTCTACTAAAGATACAAAAAATTAGCTGGGCATGGTGGTGCATGCCTGTAATCCCAGCTCCTCAGGAGGCTGAGGCAGGAGAATTGCCTGAACCCAGGAGGCAGAGGTTGCAGTGAGCCAAGATCGCACCATTGCACTCCAGCCTGGGTAACAAGAGTGAAACTCTGTCTCAAAAAAAAAAAAAAAAAAAAAAACCAAAAACCAAAAACCTGTTCAGGCATATAGCCTCTCTCCTAAATGATTTTCTTAATGGTGTCTATGAAACATTCTACTGCCTCCTGGTTGGCAGAAGTTGCTTCTGCTGTTGGTTTGACTTTCTTTAACTCAAACCATTTTCTAAAATTATCCAACCATCCTTTGCTGGCATTACATTCCCCGGTGTTAGACCCTTCACTTTCCTTTTGCTTTCACTTGTTATACAATGATTTTGCTTTGACTTAAATCACATTAGAATTCATAGGTATGCCTTTCTGACAGCAAGCCTATAACCACATAAAAGCTATATTTTTCATAGTACATAAAATGGTATTTTGCAAAACAAAAAGTGTAAGATCTTCATGACTGCTGGCTTAGCTGTAATAATGGCTTCAAGGATTTCCTTTTCTTTTTTATAATGGTCCTTATGCTAGATTCATTAATCTTGCAAACACAGCTGCAAACCTCAATCTATGGCACCTATCAAGCAATTCAACTTTTGTGTGGAATGTCATCACTTTTCTCTGCTACTTGAGAGCACTTCCAACATCACTAGTGACACTCTGTATGGGTCTCAGAGTGTTATTCAAGGTTTACAGTATTGCACTCAACACAAAAAGTACATGAGAACCACAAGAGATCACTTTTTAAGCACTATACAATTTATTGGAGAGATTAATTGAATTGCTGATGTTGAATAATTAGTGTTACATGGCATTTTAAGTGGATACTCACAATATTTGAGGTCACCAGAATAGCAAGAGTAGGTGGTTATGAAATATTGTAGTAAAATTAATTTATGCAATTACAATTTAATATTTTATCTTTTCATTTTATATTTTTCTCGACTGCGAAAGATGCCATGTAAGACCTGAGTTTGTGTGTGTATGTTTTGATAAATTTTAACTTTATATGTAGATTTGTGTATGTTTTATGGTAGTAAAGAATACACTAGGATATACACGTATTTTATATATTAATAACATATCTAACTTTTTCATAATTCTTTCAATATTTCTAGGCTATGCAATCTGAGAGTTTTTTTCAAATTATCACAAACCTCCATGAAATTTTATGATACATTTATTGAAAGAAATCTGCATATAAGTGGACCCACAGAGTTCAAACCTGTGTTTCTCTAGGATCAGCTGTATTTGCTGATATGATGTGTTATACTGTCATTTTCCAAAATGACATTACAGGTGTCTGGAGACAAAATAAAATTACAATGTAACACACACCAATCTGCACACCAAGCTTTTGTTTCATGCAAACCCAAATCTCTATAGAAAATAATTCCATTCATTTTCAGCACTAGTAGCTAAGGTATTTAAAATGTGCCCTTTTGAGAAACACAGTCTTTTACTAGCCACTGACTGAAAGGAAGAAGTAGATCTCCCAATCATTAAGGGAGGAGGCCTGGGTCTCTTTGGATTCCCAGTACCATCTCAACTCAGGGTGTCCACTGGGCTCCACTTGGGTTCTCTCTTTCTGTGCCATGGCCTGGGAACTCTCTTGGAGTAATCTGGAACAACCAGAGACCTCATGGCATATGTTCCTTCTCTTTCAAGACTTACTGTCCTTTGATACCTGATGTTCAATGTCTTGAAAAATATTGTTTCATTTATTTTGTCTGGTTTTTTAAAATTGTTTCAGTTGGGAGGGTAAAGCTGACCCTATAAAGCCATCATGAATGGATGTGCAAATCATTTGCTTATTTCTTAATGGTAGGAGAAATAACAAAATAAAGTTTCTTATAGAGGAGGAAAATGACAGGGTGGATGGAACTGAAACAAAAGCTAGAGTTCTCCAAACAGATCTTGTTTTACAAATTGACTTTGGATCTTGTAAATATGTTAGATCAAGCTTGTCCAATCCACAGCCCACAGGCCACATGCAGCCCAGGACAGCTTTGAATGCAGCCTGAGGAAAATTCATAAACCTTTCTAAAACATTATGAGTTTTTTTTTTTTTTAAGCTCATCAGTTAGTGTATTTTATGTTTGGCTCAAGGCAATTCTCCTTCTTCTAATGTGGCCCAGGGAAGCCAAAAGATTGGACACCCCATGTTAGATAATTGTAAAACAAAAATATCTTAAAGGGCAATCCTTAAAAATTGAAACAAAAAATAAATTAACCCATATATTGACTTGGTGGAAGGACCACAGAAAGGAATTAGTTCAAACACAGCCTAGTGGGATTTAGCTTAAAGACAAAAAGACTGCAAAACATTAAGATATTTTCAGTAACATATTATTGGTGGCAGTGTTTGGTGTTTGTGTTTTTAATACTGTTGTATGAATACTGTAAAATAAAAACACTGTGTGGCTGTGAAACTGAGATTTCCAACACTGAAGAAACAAGATACAAATTTAAGATCGATGAAGTGAGAAAAGTTTGTCTAGCACCCTTACTTTGTACTGGAATTATCCGTATGACATTATGATGAATATTCACATAAAAAACCATAATATACTTCCTAGCTTTGTCCTCTGAAAAGTACTAGAAGTCACAGCTAGCTCATAAGCAATAAGCAATAAGCAATCTTAGTACCTAGAATGTAATCTGTAAACAGTGTCTCTCATTAAAAGGACCCAAAATTCTTTGGAGAAATAGTTCCTTCAAGATTTGGGCAGGAAATGTACAAGACGTGCTTGGAACATCTTGTCACACTATTAACAGAAAGCATGGAAAGCAGCAATGACCACTAGGGGTGTCAAACGGGCCCAGGAACAAGTTGAACAGGCGTCCATTCAAAAATAAGACAAATCGATCATCAATAGGAATAACTGGCCAGGCATGGTGGCTCAAGTCTGTAATCCCAACACTTAGGGAGGCTGAGGCAGGCAAGTTACTTGAGCCTGGGATTTTGAGACCAGACTGAGAAACATGGTGAAACCCTGTCTGTACAAAAAAAAAAAAAAAAAAAAAAAACCATTAAAAATGAGCTCTGAGTGGTAGCACACATCCACAGTCCCAGCTACTCAGGAGGCTGATGTAGAAGGACCACCTGCACTCAGGGAGGTGGAGGATGCAGTGAGTCATGATCACACCACTGTACTTCAGCCTAGGCAACAGAGTGAGACCCTATCGTAGAAGAAAAAAAAAAGGGAATTGCTACAATTACTGAGAAGTTAGACTAGTAGGCTTCTAAGGTCTCTTTCAACCCTAAAATTCCACTGTTAATCAACTATTGATCTATGAGTCTGACCTCTGGTGTAGTTTTCACAATAAAGTCAGCACCCCATGACTCCCCAACCCTATCAAATAATTATATATATATACTACTTGATATTTCACATATTGTATATATCTTCCTTTTCTCCAATTTTCACATACATTTGGTAAACCTCTTTTTAAGCCTTTCAAAAGTCAAAATTACACTTTATATCTCTAAAGGATCTTTTATGCCTAGCAATTTCTGTTACATATTTCGCCATCAAAGTCCTCTTTTGACAATCCCTCTCAAGTCAGCAACTTATAACTCTGTGCCCTTCTATCTTGCCATTCATGTCTGTTTTTCCTTGTTAGCCCCTAATCACAGATCATATCCCACACCACTCCTATCCCCCCAACCAGGCCTAGAAGAGGGCTCTGTGGCTATGTAGAAATACAATGAATAAAGAATTCCTTCCACAACTGGGGAATTCTATTAAACTTTTCAAGTGATAATTTCATTCTGAAAACCAAATTCTGAATTCTGAGATGGTCTCAATCACTGAAAATTTCACTATCCCAATGGCACAGATAATACACATCTTCACCATCATGACCATGGAGAATACTGAAAAACAGTTTGGTTTTCCTACTTGTTTTCCATTCTGGAGGTCTTCTGAAATCCCCAGGTATTCAATGTCTTCATATGCCCTCTGACCATCCAAATGAGAATTAGGTGAGGTATGAGATCTTAAAATGCCAGATGCTATATCAGACATTTTGTATTATTAAATCATTTAATTTTACCAAAAATTGGAGTCGGTATTATCTACATTTTTCAGATGAGAAAGTTCAGGTTCAAAGTTTAGTCATCTGCCCTAAACCTCTAAGTAATGGCTTTAGGATTTGAAAGCAAATCATCCTGGCTTGAAACCCATGCATTTTAACAGAAAAACAACAAAAACCCTCTTTCCTATTTGAGTCTTGAAATAACAGGACTTAGAAGAAACTGGTTTGGTGAGATGCATACTTTCTCTGTAGCTCTAAGGGCAACCTGGCCTCCAACTTCGAGAGCTTGCTTATTCCTCTAACTCACCAAGAGAAAAAAGTCCAATTTCAGCAAGTACCAACAAGGGGGAACTAAGTCCTAACAAGCCTAGATAAGCTTCCAGAGATTAAATGTCTCATTTCAAGCATGGCTCTCTTAGAAAGTTCTGAATAAATATTCTGCCATAAGTGACTCTTTCTAAGAAACAGGCCTGACAACCCCTTTTCTGCTTAAAATCTTCCAAGGATCTCTGCCAACAATCATCTGACCACTCACCATGGCACACAATTTTCTCACTTCTGTGTCCCTACAACAGACCTTACCTCTCTTAGCTCCATACTTTTTAATTTCTATTTTTTCTGAGACAGGGTCTTGCTCTGTTATCCAGGCTGGAGCGTGGTGGCACAATCTCCACTAACTGCAACCTCTGCCTCCTGGGCTCAAGCAATTCCCCTGCTTCAGCCTCCCAATAACCGAATTACAGGTACACATCACCATGCCCAGCTAATCTTAACTCCACACTTTAACAGCACCAACTGGTCAAGAACAGTGGCTTATGCCTGTAATCCCAGCACTTTGGGAGACCATGGTGGATGGCTCCCATGGGCTAAGGACTTCCAGACCAGCCTGGGCAAAAATTGTGAAACCCCACCTCTACTAAAAATACAAAAAAAAAAAAGCCAGATGTGGTGGTGCACACTTGTGATTCCAGCCACTAAGTGGACTAAGGCAGGAGGATCACTTGAGCCCAGGAGGCAGAGGTTGAAGTGAGCTGAGATCACGCCACTGCACTCCAACCTAAATGACAGAACAAAACCCTGTCCCTCCCCCCCAAAAAAAGGAAAAAAAGTATTAACACCAACTACTCACGCTTCCCTGGCTTCCCCAAATAACCTTTTCTTCAGGCCTTCACTTCTCTGAATGTGTTATTTTTTCTGCCTGACTTCATGGTGCCCGCCCCCCTGCCCATCTCCCTCCCCAGCCCTTCTATTTGGCAACTCCAAGTCAAGCTCCCATCTGTCTTTCGACTGTGCTTAAAGCATCTCTCAGCAAACTTCTGGCCTTTCGTATCACTCTCCCACCACAGTGAACCAATTTATGCCATAGATTGTGCTACCATCAGGTAAATACTTCTCTTCCTGCTCATTATTATAGTACATTTCAGGTGAATGTCTTTCTCTCCTGGCTAGACTGAAAGAGTCCTGAAGAGGAGAACTGCATTTGACAGATGTGCCTGTGCCCAGCTCGAGCATATAATAAAGCCTCCTCATGTGCTGACCTAAGAGCCCATTAAAGCCACACACCTGTGGCTCATTTCAGGATCTCTCTTCACAGGATCAGGAGTCATCTTCATAAACACATTTTAAGTCATATACCTCATGCTCAAAATCAATTTAGAAACTGTAATAATCAACATTTTAGATTAAAAAAAAAAAGCCCTATGTGTCAAACTTACCAACTTAGTTAAATAAAACATGAATGAATGGATTAGAAGGATTGTCTTTTCCAAGGGTGTGACACTTGCTGGCTCTTCAGCAACCATCTCTAGTTCCTTGTTTGCTTCACCACCATCCGTAGCAGGGTCTTCTGTTGTAATTGTACCTAGAAGTGGGAGGAAAAAGATATTTTGTGCTTTAGAATAAGAATTGTTTCTCATTTTAAAATAAATACTTATTGAGTATCAACTAAATGTTAGGCATTGTGCCTGGAAAGTCAACTTTCCCATCTCTCACGTGATGTTGCCCGAGCACTATGGTGAAATACACTTCATGTCAGTCTGCCCTGGACTATTACACACTTCAGTGTCCACACTGTCTCCTATAAGCTTATGGTGTAAACATACCTGGACCCCTTCACTGTATTTTAAGAAGTTTTATTTATCATGTCCAGATAACAAATCAAAAAAAAAGAACTGCATTGCACTGTACTCTATTTGGAAAGAGAGGGGGTAGAGTAGAAGGAAAACAGAATTTGTGAGTTTTAGAGCAGTGGTTCTCCAACCACTGCTAATTTGCATCAGGTCAGTCTTTCCTGGAGGGATAATCAATCAGTATTTTGTCAAAAAGACTGTTGGTCCCACCCCCAGAGTTTCGAATGCTCTCAGTCTGGTTGAAAACTACTGTTTTAGAGCACAAGGCCTTTGAAGAATAATATTTTAGATTGAAATAATTTACACAAGATAGTGACAGCAAAACACTGGATTGTAGGTTAGTTACAGTCGCTGGTGGCTTTCCTATTTTTGATCTCCATCTGTCTTAATGCCTGCTTTTCTCTCAGTTAGCTCTGGGATCCACTTTTCCTTTGAGTTTAACATGTCTCTAGCTACTACCTCTGACAATTAATCTCCTAGAAGGCTTTCTTTATCATGTCTCCACTTCATAGAAAAAAATCAGCAAGATTTACCTGGGTCCAAGTCTTTCTCAGTATGTGGCTTCGGGGACACTTCTGAGGCATGAGCGTCCCTCATCACAGGTTGTTCCAAGCTGGTTGGCTCTTCAGGAACCTGCACGCTCAGTTCGGCTATGTTCTCTTGTGACACGTTATCTTCATGCGGTGGTTGCATCTCTGCATGTGAGAAGAATGCATTGGGCTAGCACAGCTTGATGACACTACATGTTTGGCTAATCCCACCGACCATACCAGCTCCAGGGCACCTCAACATTGCCCTCCATGCACAGGCATCCCATGGAGCACAACTGGGCAGGGAAATAAGAATTTCAGTTTCTTTTATTCCATTTAAAGGATGGCTAACCTACATAATGAAATCTACAGAGGAGTATTTCATAAATAATTATATTTGTGGTAGGGACTTCAGTAACTTCTTTCCTTGGCAAACTCACCTATGCCCACACAAACAAGTGTGCAAAACAGAATTCCACTTAAGAGCAGAAATGGGAAACATCTCTTCTGCTGAGAAGTAACATGAACTCTCACATACACAAGTATGCTTTTTCTCATAGAACTAGTACAGACAGGGACATTCCATGGCAGGGCAGCTTGCTGAAATGTCTTTTGAATACTTTCAAGGTACTTCAAAGAGTCAAAGGAAGTGAACCCATCTCCTTCCCTAAGAGGCTCAGGGGACAGTCCAGTGTGATCCACAGTAAAGGTGAATTTCTTTCTAGTCTCCTATTTTACCCAGAAAATTCACCTGAATTTTGCATTCTCATCCAAAATGTATGTTTTAATTAAATGCAAAAAGAGTTCTCCTCCCCAAAGTCTCAGGAAAAATTAGCACTCTGGGAAAATACATTTGCCTTTGGCTTTCTGTCCCCCTGGTGCTCTTGATTCAGATGTATCTGTCTGAAAAGCCTGGATACACCAGGTGCGGTAGCTCACACACGTAATCTCAATACTCTGAGAGGCCAAAGTAGGAGGGTCACTTGAGGCACAAAGGACAAGATTGGCCTGGGCAACATATCAAGACCCTGTCTCCACAATAGATAAAAAATTAGTTGGGTACAGTGATGCATGCCTATAGTCCTAGCTGCTTGGGAGGCTGAGGTGGGAGGTTCACTTGAGTCTAGGAGCTAGAAGCTGCAATGAGCTATGATCATGCCACTGCACTCCAGCCTGGGTGACAGAGTGATATCCTGTCTGAAGAAAAAAAAAAAAGAAAGAGAAAAAGGAAGGAACGGAGGTTGGCCAGGAAGAGAAAGAAAAGAAAGAAAAACCTGCATGCAGAGAATAGAACAAGGACCTAGAAATCAGAACACTTATGTCAAGATATTGGCTCAGAGTTAATGCAACTGAATGGTTTCCATGCATCAAGTGCTGCCTCAGAAGGCTTCCCATCCCTGTCCCAACCTTGATTAATCTGAATGAAAGAATCTTAGGGTCCGGGAGGGTTGAACTGGAGTAAGTGCTTCCAAAAAATAGGAAGAACAAGCCACCCAGAAAAGATAAAACTGGAGAGAACACAGGAATTCAGCTAAGGCAATGATCTAAAAGTTATACCAGTCAATCCATGGTTAGAGAGCAGTTATCTTATGATTGAAAAACCGTGTTTAATGAAATCCTTTCATAATTTTACATGACATCTGTATTTTGTGCATTACTTTCTGGTTTATATCTTTCTCTTTAACTTTTTATAAAGTTTCCTTTTGAAAATGCTAAACAGTCTCAACTATTCCAAGGGAAACAGCAAGAAATTCTCCTCCATGCTGCAGCCTAAAAGAAGGTGGGAAAAATATGTGGGCCTCCCTGTGTTGTCCCTCCATTAGGTACCCCGGAAACTCAACAGAGCTTTACAAGAGAGATACAAGGCACCTCAGAGAACCCTGCTCCGCCTGCTTCTCCAGCCCAATTCTACAAGGCCATAGGTATCTCACCTTCCATTGCTCCACCCAAGCCTTCCTCTAGAGCTGGTGCCATCACTCGTAGAGTGGCTGTCTCCTCTGCTGTGAAGTACTTGTATCTGACAAAATAGATGAGGTCTTGAATGTCATCAAGCACTGCAGCCTCTTCGAATATGTTTTCCTTCATCTCCAGGTATCTATACACAGCCACATGAGCATCAAACATTTTATCTGTTATTCTCAGAATCTGTGACTCGGAATCATGGAAGACCTTATATAAGACCTCTTCCACATTATAGGACAGGCTCTCCTGCTGTGCTGACTTCAGTTTTGATAACATTTTTTGTAACAAGGCTTCCAGGACATGGATACTAAAGTACTTCTGGAACCGCCGCAAAGACTTCTGTTCTTTAAAGAAGCTGCTTATGATGGGCAAGTCCTCCCTCTTGTCACTACACTCAGACTCTACAGTTGCATGGGGAGTCCAAAGGAACAAGTCATCTTCAAGGTCTGCAGCAGCAGACCCCTGGCTTTCCGTACCCACGTGTTTCTCGGCATTGTCATGGTCCTCCTTTGAGAGTTCTCCCTCAGGCTTCTCTGCAAGCCAGGAGGTCTTCAGATGTTCCTCTGGGTTGTCATTTTTCAGATAATCAGAAAATTTATTCTGAAACACTTCACCTAACTCTGAAGTCTGAGTCTTTATGCTGTCAGAAAATTCTTCCCCATCTGTAAAGGTGACTAATGGCAGCTTATCAAAATCTTCTTGCTTCTCCTCATCTTCCTTTCCAACTTCATAATACTCAGCATCCAAATCCTCATCAAAATCACCTTCTAATAAAGTAACAAGTCTGGTTGTCTCATCATCAGATATAAGTGCATCAGCGGTTGAGCCAAATTTGGTTTTCAAGTCTAGAGTCATTGCTTTTTTCAAAAGTTTATAGGCATCAGTCTTAGGCTGTTCATTTGAGACCTGAGAACTATTGCTGGTTTTGTTGTTTTCACTTTCTGGCACCTTTAGTTTATCTTGCAGCATTTCTTCAAAAGCTTCAAATGAAGGCTGCTCTCCCTGAGCATGATCTGCTTGGCTGTTTGTATGGGGGTGGTGCTTCTGAGCTGTAAGCTGTTCCTGAAGATCCTTTGCCTTTTCTGAGAACACTCTGTCACTTTCCTCTGAGTTGGCTTCTGCTGGTTCAGGCTCAGGTTCACTTTCCTTAGATAATTCAGGGTTTCTTTTCACATCCTGTGATGTTTTCTCTACAACTTTCTCAGCATCTCCAGTTGAAGAATGTTTCAGTTCCAAGAACCCTAATAGTTCTTTGACATTATAAGTATCCAAATCAGCTCTTTCTCCATTAGAACAAACAAAATCCATCTCCTGCAAGAAAAAAAAAACCAGTGTGTCACTAATCAAGGGTCAGAAGAGCAAACTCTTATCCATGTTAATGACTGAGATCATCCCCAATTCACATTTGGCTCTAAAGGAGCTTTTGTGCCAATGTTGGGCACCTGTTCTTGGGCAGTGGGTGGATACGAGGCTGGAACCCACTTTCCCATCTGTGTAATACTCCTGGCCTCCCTTCATTCTCTCTTCCCCGGGGAGAGGAATGATTCATGTGGTTGGTGAGTTTGCTCAGTACCATTCCTGTTTTCTGTTTGGGACCTGCTGGAGAGAAAATGCACATTCCCTTCCTCCATGCTGTCAGTTCTACAGGGACAGTCCCCCCCTTGGGGAGATCCCTAGTTGGGTAGCTCTGTTTGTGACTGGGTAAGTCCATCTTAATTTAGACTGTAATGTTAGAAAGCCCATTATTTCTGCATACTCAAAACAGCTTTATCAGTAAATAACAGGGTCATTTTGATCTATGTGCCCAACTTCTGAGTGTCTCAATTTGAGCACAGGTGGGGAAGAGTGAGGTGTCATTTATTGGGTTCCCCAACTCCCAACATCTATACCTGATGTTCTGGGAATTCACCTCATAATAACCCATCTAGAAGGAGCTAAAAAACCATCAGCTTCTCTAAATTGTGCCCTACATGCCATACTTCTCTGCTCATCCAGTCAGAAACAGGCAGAATCACCTGGCTGTCAGGCTTCTAGTCTACAGGGATCTGGGGATCATATTTTCCTTGGATTGAGAAAGATAAATCAGCTTCAGAAGGAACTTACTGAGAAGAGGTGCACGAGATGTAAAAATATAAGAGAACAAATAATGGTATAAAGAGGGTGCCCCATTGTGTTACTGTCACAAGAACAACCTGAAAACAGGATTCAGTTAGGCAGGTACCTAACTCCAAATAAGGGTTCTAGGCAGTCACTGAGATCTGCTCTCAGGATTATCAGTAAATTTAGATTTTTCCTTTCCTCCACCAGTAAGTAAATTGACAGACAAGGAGCCATAAAACACGGAAAAGTTAAAAAACCAACAAAGATTATTTTCTCCCCCTAACTAAACATTCACAATCTCCTGGGGGAGACCCATCCAGTGTACCAGAGAAGAATGATGTCCCTCTTTCTGTCATGCCCACTTCTGAGCCAACTCTTTTGAATATCAAGGGAATCATGCAATGGGAACTGCAATTACTACACAGAATCCAGAACAGGTCAGGTCTCTGTGACCAATGAACTGCTGTCTCACACTCATATCCTGAGCAGTCTCTTTATCAGGAGTGAAGCCAAACAGGCAATAGGACTGAGTTTGTAAACCCTGAGGGCATCGAGAAATTTTAAGCATAGTGATAGCTCTGTGACTTGATTCTGCCATTCTCATCTAAGAATTGCCCTAGCCCAGCAGCTTGCATGCTCTGCAGTAACCCCAAAGAGCTATTCAGACTTCTGAATGAAGACAGGCATCAATTACTATAAATTCTAAATAAACTCAGATAATAATCACATGGGGCCAGGCACAGTGTTATAGATATATTATGAAGCCCATAATCCTAGCACTTTGGGAGGCCAAGGCAGGTGGATCACTTGAGGTCAGGAGTTCGAGACCAGCCTGGCCAACACGGTGAAACCTCATCTCTACTAAAAATACAAAACATTCACCAGGTGTGGTGGCAGGCCTGTAATCCCAGCTACTCCGAGGCTGAGGTATGAGAATTACTTGAACCTTGGAGGCAGAGGCTGCAGTGAGCTGAGACTGCACCACTGTTCTCCAGCCTGGGCAGCAGAGTGAGACTCCATCTCAAAAAAATAATAATCAGATGGAATGCAGATTCCAGAAAACAAAATTCTTTTAGTACAAAACCATTGTGCATCATAGATAAAGGCTTTACAGAATGTGTAGTCAGTGCCTTAGAGATTTGACACTGGACCTTACCTGAAACTATCAGGTGCTCTTTTCCAAATCTATAGCCATAATTCCTTAAATCATTCAAGAGTCAATAATAAGAAAACCTTTGTAAGTCTGCATTTCTGGCTCAGTATAAAACTAGAGCTTGATTAATGTAACCTGATTCTGTATCCTTAACAAGTCTAACAGCTATCCAATAAATAGTTTTCAAATTGGGATACAGCTTCTCCTTTTGCTCATAAAATGAAGTTATTTGCCTTCTCACATTAACAAGTAAATACAAAACTATTGAATTCTTAATATTTCACATATAAAGCAGCAAAGAAAAGGCTTGTATAAGACTACACAGCCTTATGTTGTAACAATATCTATTTCAGTATATTAGATAATTATCAGATTATGATAAAATCTCATTTAAATTCTTTGGAAATTTTTTTTCTTTCTTTCTAGGTAGTCACGTATAAGCCAACTTATAACTGAGAACAAGGCAGAAACCACAACTTACATCTGTTGAAACTTGTAGTTCTTCTTTGGTATATTCATGAACTACCTGGATTAGATCTTTTGGAAAATATCCAAATACGGGCCCGGCCTATAAAAAAGAATGGGCAAAAGGGACAAATACCAATCAAATTCTGTATGAGAAATATAAGCAAAAGACTTCTTAGTAGTGTAGAAAATATACAAATACATAGGTAAGTAGACATAACTAAGAGAGGTAGAGAGTGGCTGTTGTAATTACACCAAGATTATTACTTATTACTGTGAAAATGTAAGTACAGAAAATTGTTAAGCAAACATTTCTAAAACTGCAGAATTTTTTTTATTACATTAGGGTTAATTCCAAATGCAGGACATGTGAAGTTAGTGTTTAGAAGTAGATAAAAGGTCTGTGTAAGAGAATATTATTGTATATTTCATACGATTAAAACTATGCATAGCAAAGCTGGTTATAAACACAATTCTAAATAGCCTCTAGCAAAAATGTAGCTGCACATTAAACCCAGGACTTATAAGTATTTCTTAAACAATAAACAACAGCCATGTCATAAGTAAAAAGAATACAAAGTTTCTAAAATACATGATCACTACAAGAAAAGGCAAATACAGCTGACCCTTAAACAATACAGGTGTTAGGAGCACAGTCAAAAATCTAAATATAACTTCTGACTTTACAAAAACTTAACTACGAATAGCCTACTACTGACTAGAAGCCTTATCAATAACATAAATCATCAAATAATACATATTTTACATGTTATAGGTATATGTTTTATTCTTACAGTAGAGTAAGCTAGAGAAAAGGAAAGGTTATTAAGGCCAGGCATCATGGATCATGCCTGTAATCACACTGGGCAGAGGCAGGAAGATCACTTAAGTTCAGGAGTTCGAGACCAGCCTGCTGACATAGTGAGACCTTATCTCTACAAAAGAATTTTTTGAAAACCTAGCTGAGCACAGTGCCATGCACCTGTAGTCTCAACTACTGGGGAGGCTGAGGTGAAAGGATGACTTGAGCCCAGGAGATTCAGGCTGCAGTGAGGCCTTAGTGAGACATGATGGCACCACTGCACTCGAGCCTGGGTGATAAAGTATTAAGAAAATCATATTTACTATTCATCATTAAGTGGAAGTGGATAATCATCCTCATCATCTTCATACTGGGTAGGCTGAAGCAGAGGAAGAAGAGGAAGGGTTGGTCCTGCTGTTTCGGCAGTAGCAGAGGCAGAGGAGGTAGAAGAGGAGGCACACACACTTGATGTAACTTTATGGAAATACAATGTAATTTCTGTCTAGCTTCTTTTGCTTTTTCATTATGTTTCTGTGTGGTACCAATTCTTCTACAGAAGTTAATAGCCGTCTTTAATAACTGAATCCCTTCTATCAGACTGATACTGACTTGTTTTCTGAACTTTATTTATGTCTTCTTCCTCACTGTCTGGCACTAGTATATCCAAAAGAATGGCAGCTGGTATTCAACTTTCCCTTCAAGACTCAGGGGTTAGCAGATTTATAGATAAAGGCAGAAGGCAGTCCTGATCATAAACCCGGCTGCATTTGCACAAAACAATGGAGTCTGCTTATCCCTTCCTCTCTAAATCCTTGTGCTCACTTGTTTTCCTTATTAACAAATGTCCTTTATGGCATTTTTCCCCCAAAATAGGGCACTTCTGTCAACATTAAAAACCTGTTCAGGCATATAGCCTCTCTCCTAAATGATTTTCTTAATGGTGTCTATGAAACATTCTACTGCCTCCTGGTTGGCAGAAGCTGCTTCTGCTGTTTGTTTGACTTTCTTTAACTCAAACCATTTTCTAAAATTATCCAACCATCCTTTGCTGGCATTAAATTCTCAGGTGTTAGACCCTTCACTTTCCTTTTGCTTTCAGTTGTTATACAATAAATTTACTTTGACTTAAATTACATTAGAATCTATAGGTATGCCTTTCTGACAGGAAGCCTATAACCACATAAAAGCTATATTTTTCATAGACATAAAATGGTATTTTGCAAAACAAAAAGTGTAAGATCTTCGTGACTGCTGGCTTAGCTGCAATAACAGCTTCAGGAATTTCCTTTTCTTTTTTATAATGGTACTTATGGTAGATTTGTTAATCTTGCAAACGCAGCTGCAAACCTCAATCTATGGCACTATCAAGCAATTCAACTTTTTCTTGGAATGTCATTACTTTTCTCTGCTATTTGAGAGCACTTCTAACATCATTCGTGACACTCTGTATGGGTCTCAGAGTGTTATTCAAGGTTAACCGTATTGCACTAAACACAAAAAGTACATGAGAACCACAAGAGATCACTTTTTAAGCACTATACAATTTATTGGAGAGATTAATTGAATTACTCACATGGAATAATTAGTGTCACATGGCATTTTAAGTGGATACTAACAATACTTGAGCTCACCAGAATAGCAAAAGTAGGTGGTTATGAAATACTGTAGTAAAGTTAATTTATGCAGTTATAATTTAATATTTTATCTTTACAGTTTACATTTTTCTCGACTGCAAAAGATGCCATTAAGACCTGAGTTTGTGTGTGTATGTTTTGACAAATTTTAACTCTTTATATAGATTTTTGTATGTTTTATGGTAGTAAAAATTACACCAGGATCTATGTATATTTTATATATTAATAACATACCTAACTTTTCTTTAATTCTTTCAATATTTCTAGGCTATGCAATCTGAGAGAATTTTCAAATTATCACAAACCTCCATGAAGTTTTATGATACATTTATTGAAAGGAATCTGCATATAAGTGGACCGACAGAGTTCAAACCTGTGGTGCTCTAGGATAAGCCATATTTGCTGATATGTGTTATACTGTCATTTTCCAAAATGACATTATAGGTATCTAAAGACAAAATAAAATTACAATGTAACACACTAATCTGCACACCCAGCTTTTGTTTCATGCAAAGCCAAATCTTTATAGAAAATAATTCCATTCATTTTTCAGCACTAGTAGCTAAGGTATGTAAAATGTGCCCTCTTGAGAAACACACAGTCTTTTACTAGCCACTGTCTGAAAGGAAGAGGTAGATCTCCCAATCATTAAGGGAGGAGGCTGGCATGTAAATAAAATGCACAAGAAAAAAGGCCATCTTATCCCTATTTTATTGATGAGTGTTCTTGTTGTATCTGATAACTACATGGAAGCCAGCATTAGTAGTAAAATACTGCCATGAAGATTAGATAAGGGCAATAAAACTTTGTGTTATTGGCGGATCAAGTCTAAAATGCTAAGAAACTGAAAAAGACTGCAGAATGAAAACTAAGAAACAGAAACAAGAATCATTTTGGAAGCTGAAGAGTTTTTAATTTCCTAAGAAGAAGGTTCATGAAATTAGAGGGGAGACTATTTTATTAAGGGAGAGCCTGGAAAAAGGAAAAATTCAAGAGGTATGTAGAGAAAGGAAAGCACTATACATTTACCTTCCTTAATCTTTGTCAATTGAGACCACAGGTGGCATCTCATTTCTTATCATTTGACAAAAAAAAAAAAAATTTGCAGAATTGTAGGCCCACATGACAAGAAGTAATCTTTCTTCTGCCAAGGTACTGTTGATTTCATTGGTAGGAGGTGGGGGTTAGTAGCATATTGCCTTGAGAACAAATTCTGGATAGGTCAATATCAGGATAAATATAAATAAATGTCATTGCCCCATAAAAAAATACTGAAAAGGAAGACAGAAAATGCATGAGCCCTTCCATTAAAGAGTCCTTGACTTTATGTGAGCTAAGACAGTATAAATTAACTGCCATACAAAGCAGTAAAGCAAATGCCACATGAACAGTGCAAACAAAGTGCCACCCAAACAATCATCAGGCAGCAAAGGTCCCTTCTGGCTGGGTGCTGAAGGCAGTTTTCCTTAAGAAGGCAGAATAAAAGCTGTGACCCAGAGAAACTGATGGGACATCTAGAGCTGAATACATTTATAACAAAAACTGCAGTGAGAGGAAAATGTTAAGTCAAGTGCATTCATCCAAATGCTCAAAGATGAGGAGTGGAAAAGAAAACTTAACTGTTCCAGGAAAATCTCAGCCTAGATACATGGAAAAACATTTCCAAGAGTAAAGACTACCAATAAATCTCCTTAGGCAGACTTGAAAGAAAAGGAATAGATTTGTCTTAGTATGGAGTGAGTCACTGGGGATGCTCTCTAAATAGGATGAACCTGAACACTTGTTTCCCAAGATTATTCCCTGGGAACCTGGAATGTCAACAAAATGAGTCTGTTTTCCCAAGGGGATTTCTCAAGCCTATTTTCTGTTTGTTTGTTTGTTTGTTTGGTGTTTTATCTAGAGTGACAACTTTTACAGTTGGGATGGGTATTTCTCTCAGTTGGGACGATCCTGAAGACATCAAGGACCCTTACTACTTGAAGTAAAGACACAGTCCACACATCACACTGTCTAAAAAGGATAATAACTCATAAGACAAGCCTCTCAACCAGAGGTCACTCCCAGTGAATTTCATTAAAAAACCAAAGCATGATGCAGTCATTGATTGCCATGTCTGATATCAAGGCACCCATAAAATCAGCTGGGAACAGAGCCCCTGCGGTAACTTCCACACCCAGTGTCTGAAAAGCAGGACAAGGATGACCGCAAAGCTGCAAACAAAAAAAACACACAAGAAAGCACACAAGAAACACACGTTTTGCTATTGTACAGACTAATAACAGCACAGATGACAAGGGAACTATTCCCAAGAATGTCACTTTTTCATAAATATTAATATAAACAAAGAAATCACACAAAGTCAACTTTTTTAAAAAACCTTTTGAGATGGAGTCTTGCTCTGTCACCAGGCTGGAGTGCAGTGGCTCGATCTTGGTTCACTGCAACCTCTGACTCCCAGGTTCAAGGGATTCTCCTGTCTCAGCCTCCCAGGTAAGTGGGACTACAGGCACGTACCACCACGCCTGGCTAAGGTTTTGTATTTTAGTAGAGATGGGTTTTCCCATGTTGGCCAGAATGGTCTCCATCTCCTGACCCTTGTAATTCTCCCACCTTGGCTTCTGAAAGTGATGGGATTATGGGCATGAGCCACCGCACCTGGCCAAAATGAACTTTAAACTTACATGTTTAAAGTTTAAATGTTAAACACTCTCTCACACATAGTTTACAGGAGTAAGTCTAATTCCCATGAATCCTTCCTTTTTAAAGCAATGAAGTAAAGAATTTTTTGGCTCTTACCATTTCAACTTCTAATATGTATGCAGCATCCTAGAGGTTGACCCTGAGGGAAACTTGCTAGAATCAGTTCTATTTCAGAAGGCTCTGCTGAGCCCCTAATATGTGCAGACCGAAGGCCACTGGAAACACAGGGCCATCTTTTTTTCACAGTCTGGCACAGAGGACAGGTTAATTCCATCAAAGGTCCCCAAAAAACCACAGTCATTTAAATATACAGTGCTAAACAAGCCAATAAAAATTAAGTAAATAAAGTATGTCAAAATTTTACTTACAATTCCCGCCCAAACTTCAGGCGATCCTCTTGCCAGTTTATAGTAGACATATACGGGGTCACCTTTTGTTAAATTCACAAAACGACAATCCGGGCCTGTGAAATCTTCAAGAGCTTCACCCCAGTACATTAACACTGTATAAAAAGAGTGAGGAAAAAATAGCCAGATGATCAAAATTCAATGTTCACAGTCTATATTGATTTATCAGGAAATATAAGAATCGCAATATAAATAACAACCAAGTTTTCCCAGTACTCTGGAATTTCTTTCATTTGCTCAAAGTATCTCAAATCCTTAGAGCCTTACTGCTATAAATCGTATCTTCTGCAAGTAGACAGAGGAAAGGAAAACCTTCTCTTTTTTCTCTATGGATAATACTGAGAAACAAAAAGCAATGTGTCAACTACCACACATGGCTTTTCTTACCCAAGTGAAACTCTTGATTCCCTCTCTAACTTCCCAGTTCCTCAACCTTTTCTGTTTCATATTCATAAAGAGCTTCCTTTTGCAAATTGGCAAGTATGAGCCCCGATGATGACTAGCTTAAGCATGGCTATGTGAAGAGGTAATAGGGAACCAGAGTACCCAGGAACTCCCCAGAGGCCAATTAACTTGAATTAACCATTAAAAGGCTCTACCTTCAAGTGGCTGAAACCACTACTATGTAGCAGTAAACACTGTCAATTTCACTGGCAGCCAAGTTTTTCTCTCTGTACAGTGTCTGGATAGATTAATGGAAAAGGATATCTATCACACCCTACTATAGAGTCAATTACATCACAAGGCAATATTTTCTGAAAGTAAATAATGTTGATGGCATCTAACATTAAGAAAGTTTCAAAACAAAAAAAAATACCCTTATGTATATGTTTCTACAAACAAAATCAAAAGTCAACGTCGCATGTGGCCAGGACTAAGCAAACTATGAGAATAGATCAGTGATTCCCTTCATGCTTAAAATGCATGCTTAAATCATGCTTGATCTAGAAACTGTAAAGCAGTACTTTTCTTTCTGTGGCCACATAAACAGTTTCCCATGTAAGATGAAATAGACAATAACTATATTTAAACAGCAGAGACAATGAAGGAAAATGGAAATAAGACTTTTTCCAAAAGCCAATTTGCAATAAAATACATTTAAAACATGTCTTTAAATAGCTATACAAACATATAAATTTGGAGGGAGTTATTTGTTTTTTGAAGCTAGACTCTGATTATTTTCCAACATGTCAACTTTGTAGTTCAGACATTATTGAGTGAGAGGCCAGGTTTAAGGCCACAGAAAATTTAAGATTGGGAATAAGATCAAAATTGGAAATGGCAGTGTTTTTCTTCCTCTCCCTTAGAATAGATCATAGAGGATTTAGAATAACATATTGGAGGCCAACATAAAAGTGGAACAGCTATTTGAAAAGCACACAAGGACACTGTACACACTCTTATTACAAAACACTTCATACAACACAACACAGACCCATCCAGACGTTGCTCCTGTTGATGCCTGTTATATTTGGTTTCCTCTGCTTGAACACACACCATTTCTCAAGTTATGTTACAACCATGAGCTCTTCTACCATCAGGCCTCAGTACTGAAGAAGCATCAGTGATGTCACAATTCACCAGCTAACCTGTTTTGATGAACCCAGGCAGGGCCATGCTTGCAAGCAAAGAATACCAACTATCATCACCAACAGCAAATGGATAACAGCCTGCTTTTGCTCGAAGAAAACTAAAAGGAAAAATCATGGCAGTCGTTCTGCTTTTGACAGCTTATTCACATCAGCCACAGGGTTACCTCTAGGAATGGCTTCACGCTCATTAGACATCTCTTTTCTTGATTAGTGTTGTAGAGATACAGACAGTTCAAATTATGAAATTTGGTTTGGATAACAAATTTGAATATAAATAGCTAAACTATAAAGTTCTTGACCTTTCTAAAATGAATACTTCTCTATAGGCATTACTTAACAACGTATGAAAAACCATTTCTGCAGTGGCTGTTAAGTTACAAGGTTGTTTGAGACCAGCTGAAAAGCTCTAAGAATGATCCTGTTTCGGGGCACACAGAGAAGAGGTTTCAACATGCAAGCGGCTAAGTCTAAACCTACCTGGGCTTTTGAGACCCTTGGGGTATTTACTATCATTCCTGTAATAACCCTCTTCATCTGAGCCTGAAGATCTCCCCACCGCCCACCTCCAATACTGGACTGGAGAGCACTTCCGCTTCCTGCGCACAGAAGAGAAGGCTGCCGGTCCCAGGTGGCCGGTGCAGATCCTCGGCCTCTTCGCAGAGGGAAACCTTTTGGCCTTCCTGCTGCCCTGCCTAGCAGTCTGCAAAAAAGGCTTCCAAGCACAGAAATGACAGGATTGATCAAAGTCAGGGAGACCTCGGAATACGAGTGCTTGGACTCCGGACTCGTCCCAAACCTAAACTCCCAATTCCTGTTCAAAAGGCGGTCTAAGCCCAAATCTCAATGAAGCGAAAGGGCAAAGGGGCAGCCCCAGAGAGCCTTTCCAGAGAAGCCCCACCATCAACCTGCCATTGGGAAAATGCCCACCAAGCCCTTAGCACATCTCCCGGGGTACTGCACCCGCTGAGGTCCCTGCGGCACGAGCAATAAAGCATTTGGCTGTGGCGTGGGGAGACCAGTAGCGTGATGCACAACCACATCTACCCTCAGAGCCCAGCTGGATGGTGGGTTGGGGAAGGGACGCTGTGAGCTACTCCCGGGGAAACCAGGGACCACTGCAAGCAACCCCCCATCTCAGTAGAGGAAAAATAAAATGCTGGCAACAAGGGGGAGGTGCAGCCCCCACGGTCAGGCCTGAGTGGCTGGGCACACCTTCTCCGGCAGAGCCAGAGAGGGCAGACACAGGGACCCGCAGCCAGCCCACCGCCGCCTCCTGCCCATCGCGCTTGTGACCCCCAAGCCGGCCGGCTGCGTTGCCAAGCTCCAGCTCCCACACAAGCCAGGCAGCGCCAACGTGGAGACCCTGGGGCCGGCCACCTCGCAGGCTCACTTACTGCTGCACTCGGCATCTGCGCAGAGTTTGTTCTCCGAGAAGTGCCGGCCAGTGCTGGGATCTGGCTGGCCCGGCACTCGCCACTGAGGCTGGAGCACGAAGAGCAAGAAGAGCAGCCAAGGTGCCACACCCATGCTGTGGTCACCTCAGGGAGCCGGCAACGCAGTTGGGGAAGGGGGTTTGGGAAGCCGGGCGCTGCCCATCGGCAGAGCCCGGAAAGGTCTGAGCAGTTCCCAACTGACACGTCAGCAGGGACTTTAAGAGGGATGCGGGGGACCACCAGAAGGACTGAGGGAGACCTCCAGGAATGGGACTGACAGCCCAGTCCTCACCCCGAAGTGTTTTCCTCTGGTCGCTGCCTTGGCAACCAGAACTCTTGTCCTTCTCTCACATCCAATCACCTGCCTTTGCCCCAGTCCATCACAGAACCTCCGTGTGACTCCTTCTCTGCCTGTTTGGGTCCCCCAACGCTGCGCTCCCCAACCCTGTGATAGGCATCTCTAACAATATGCTGAAAACCAAACTCTTTTTCTCAAACTCTGCTCCTTTCAGTCTACCCTATCTGAGATAGAAATAAGAATGACAATTTAATTCCTATTTTCTGGGTGCTCAAGCCAAAAACACACAAACCATCCTGATCTCTTTTCTCTCACACCTGAGTCCAATCCATCAGAAAATCCCATGTCTTTTTAAAAAATAGGTTTATTGAAGTATAATTAACCTACAATAAATTGCACGTTTAAAGTGTACAATTTGATAATTGTTGACAGGAGTCTACACCCATGAGACCATTACCACAATCAAGATAATTAATATATTCATCACTTCTGAAAGTTCTCAGGCTCCTTTATAATCCCTCCCTCCCTTCTCCCAGCTGTCTTCAGACAACCTTCTGTCACTGCAGATTGGTGTGCATTTTCTAGAATTTGATATAAATGGACATACAGTATACATTTTTTTTTGGTCTGACTCACTCAGCATAAACATTTGAAATACATTCAGAATCTGACCACTTGGGCTGAGTGTGGTGCCTCTCGCCTGTAGTCCCATCATTTTGGGAGGCCAAGTCGGGTGGATCACCTGAGGTCAGGAGTTTGAGAGCAGCCTGGCGAACATGGTGAAACCCTGTCTTAATAAAAATAAATTTTTTAAAAGTATCTGATCACTTCTCCCCATCTCCAGTGCCAGCAGTGCAGGCCAGGCCACCCATCTCTCACCTGAATAACTGCACAGCCTTTTCATTTTCTTGCTTCTGCTCTTAGCCCTTCCAAAGTCTATTGTCTCAATAGTAGCTACAGCAATAGTTTTATGATATCAATGTGGTCATGTCTCTCCCCTGCTCAGAACCTTCCTGTGTCTTCCCATTGTCAAGTAAAATGCAATTACTTTTTAATGGAGTATGCTGTCTTATTTAATTTTACTCCTTTCTCCCTTTTACCCTCATTTCCTAATGCTCTTCCCTTGCTCTGTTGGTTCCAGTCAAATACACCAAGCCTAATCCTGCATCTGTGTATCTGCACTTGAAATTTTCCCTCCACATGGAATAATTCCCCGAATAGTCTGCTCAGCTAACTAGTTTGCTGACTTCATCGTGTCACTGTAACAGTGCCATGCCTTCCAAGTGAGGCCTCCCCGATCACCCTACATAAAACAGAGATCCCTCTCATGACTAGCTGGCTCATTACTCTGCTTTATTTTTCTTTAGAGCATTTACCACCTGCCTTATGTTTATCTACTTTACTGCCACCACACATCCAATATAAGCTCCATGGAAGGAGGGGATTTGTCTGCTTTATTCACTGCTGCAATATTGGTGCCTAGAACAATGTCTGGAACATCTGAGGTACTCAACAAATGATTTGTTGAATAAACCCATGGATCTTCACATACTATAGGTATATTATGCTATTAACCTAAATAAAGCTTCCATATATAAATAATACCAAAAGGGAATATATCAAAAAAACAAGGCATTTGATGTCTTCCCCTCAGCAACATCCTTAACACCAAGAACAGAACCTGGAATGTATTTACTATCAAATGAGGGTGTATTTATTGAGAAAGGAGTGGATGAAATAGCACATACTTTTTCCTGATACACTACCAGAATACTAAAGCAGATTTAAAACATGATTTTAATTTATCATATTTCTCCTTAGATTAGAATAACAACTAATTGATGGAAAAAAACAAAATTCCAAAATGATCTAATTGAATATTACTCTACAAAGTAAATAATATCTACTTTGACTAATATTTAGATATGCTTTTTTTTTTAACCTGCCTAGGAGGCATTCTGTGGCTGCCAGTTGTGACTACAGAGAGAGCTTGTGCTTGCCTGCCTATTCTTTGGGCTTGAAGAAGGAACCCCGAATCACTCTTTACTACATTGTGAATATAAGGCAAGTTGTATGCCTTTAAAAGTTTAATTTTCTTTAAAAATACAAGTAAAACATTCATAGCAGGCCAAAAAGAGTCATACTGACATGCCGGCCTTATTTCAGGGTCACATAAGGAGGAAGTTATCAGAGGCTTTAAGTTAATAAATGATTAGAAAACAAAGATGTTCTGGGTGTATTCTAGGGAACATTGGTTCTGAAAAATTAATAGGTGTTATTTGAACAGATAGTTTGTGGCTTCTCTGGGCCTTTAGTATGTGCATGTGTATGTTGAGTATTTTAGAGTTTGGACAGGTAGTATTTTAAAATTTATTTGCTTTTGAAAGCCTCCCTATCCTTTCAAAGAACATTTCATTGAGTCTAGTGTTCTGAAACATTATGGGAAATTTTGATATAAACTGGTGGAACTGAAAAATTAATTAAATGCCACATTTAGCATGCAAGGCAAAGGAGAAAAAACTCAATTGTGTTTTCTTCAGGAGAAAAGGGGAGAATGTTCTTTACATTATGCTAAGCAAAATTGTTCTCTATGATATTTAATTTGAATTCTAATTTTTATGCTTTTACTATTTTTAATGTTTTTGTAGCAGTGACAAATTTTAGAATTGTTCCAACCATTTGAACTTTGAAAGATTAAAAAAGAAAGCCGACCATATTTATGAAACTTGTTACTTCCTAGTGCACAGTGAGCTCTTAAAAATATTAGAAGGGCTGGGTGTGGTGGCTCATGCCTGTAATCCCAGCACTTTGGGAGGCTAAGGTGAGTGAATCACCTGAGGTTGAGAGTTGGAGACCAGCCTGATCACCATGGAGAAACCCTGTCTCTACTAAAAATGCAAAATTAGCTGGGCATGGTGGCACTCACCTGTAATCCTAGCTACTCGGGAGGCTGAGGCAGGAGAATTGCTTGAATCCAGGAGGTGGAGGTTGCGGTGACCCAAAGTCATGAAATTGCACTCCAGGCTGGGCAACAAGAGCCAAACTCCATCTCAAAAAAAAAAAAAAAATTTATGAATAAATACTATTCATTGTCTTAGGTTATTGATATTTATTCACATATGATTGTTATGTAACACAAGATTCTGATTTTTTAGATAAATTCTCATTTTTGAGAGAATAACAAGGGAAAAGTCTGGAGGAAACCAGATGCAAACTTTCAAGAATCCCCTTCCAGTAGAGTCACATAAGATGTGCTTAATTTTCCCTGCAACAACTTGTGACAACATAGGTGAAATGCACAATGTTTTCTATAAGGGAAGCTCTTTAGCGTCAGTGCCCAAATCTTTTATTGGGGACTGCTTATGTGGATACCTCCTGCCTGGCACAGACCAAAATTCCAGACTACAGAAGGAAAGAAGGTGTTTAGCACAAACCATATTGTTTACACAGTTTAGGCACAGTGTCCATTCTTATCAGGGAATGGTGGGAACCCTCCCCAAATTCAAGATCCCAGATGCCAGCCATGGGCTGACCTTGCAAGGAGGTTTTCTAATAATAGGCCTGCTATCTTAATTATTTTCTGTATACTCTCATAAGTGCTATATATATATATTTTTTTTGAGACAGTCTTGTTCTGTCACCCAGGCTGGAGTACAGTGGCATGATCTCAGCTCACTGCAAGTTCCGCTTCCCAGGTTTCAAGCAATTCTCATATCTCAGCCTTCTGAGTAGCTTGGATTACAGGTTTATGTCATTTTCCTGGCTAATTTTAGTATTTTTAGTAGAGATGGGGTTTCACCATGTTGGCCAAGCTGGTCTGGAACTCCTGACCTCAGGTGATCTGCCGGCCTCAGCATCCCATAGTGCTGGGATTACAGGCATGAGCCATTGCACCCAGCCCCATAAGTACTTCTTTAAGTAATCAGATTGTGGTGGTTAAAAATGGACCCATGGGGAGTGGATACTGAACAATTGCCCTTTCTTCCCCATCTCATATTAGGGAAGTAAAGAATTTACAACAAACCATTTTTATTTATGGAAGCTCTCCATGAGTATCTTCCCTCACTATAAATAACCTCAGCAAGCACCCTGGGTAAATTTACATTCTAGTTCCTCTGGGAGAACAGAATAAATCCCACAGATGAGTTAGTTGGAAGAAAAAAGTGAACATAGGTGATGCAGTGCATGCCAGAATTGAAAGAGTTAGATGAGAAAGGAGTGGGCAAGGACAGTCCTGGTGTACACCTGTGCCCAGTGAAATTATACATCACATGCTCTTTCACATTCAAAAGTTTCCCCATTTGGACAATAAATTACCTGGCCAACTTAGAAACTGCCTTGAGAATGAGATTTGTGGTAGACGAGCCACTGATTATTACAATGTTTTGCTGTGTCAAACAACATAACCATTCCTTTGCACATTTTATAGAAATTTTAATGAAGATTTAAACCACATTTCAGTGTTTCTTAGATATCAAATTTGTCTTTGCTAAATGTACTTCTTTTCTTTTTGGCACCTAGCTGACCTCCCAGACTAAGGCCTCCCTCCAAAGAGGAAAAGAGCCTCTATCTGAAAAATGCATTTGCTACAGGGGATAGAAATTATTTAGGCAGATAGTATGGGTAACAGAGTCCTCAGCAGAATTTCCCTTTTAACAAAAAACAGCCCCCAAATCATTTCTTTTTCAACAAAACACAGCCTGAAAAATTAAGCTGCAGACATAGATAAGCAAACTGGAAGCTTGCACAGGTGAATGCTTGCAGCCATGCCAATACAAAAGGGCTACCTGAGGGTCAGGTATGTTCAACATGGAGGCTCCATCTTCCTTTTTGTCACCACATGTACAATAAGGAAACAGGCAACATGGCACCAGCCAGATAGAGAAACCCTCTGTATTATAAAAGATTAGGATGGAGTGGCTCGCTTTTTCATGCGCTATGCAAACTGTACACCTGGTCCAATCAATCTTTTGTGCCCTGTGTAAATCAAATACCACCTCCTCAAGCTCATCTATAAAACCTGCCACATTTCATCATGGACCAGAAAACCTGCTCGGGATCCCTCTCTCTGCAGGACAGAGCTCTTCTCTTTCTTTCACCTATTAAACCTCTGCTCTCAACCTCATTCCTTGTATGTCCGCAGCCTTCATTTATTTGGTGTGGGGCAGTGAACCTCGGGTATTACCCCAGATGAATGATGCCGCTTTGCATTGTTTCTGTAGTCAATTAACCTCATCAGTTTTGCTTGGTTTGGAATCAAAACTTTTTCTACCTGAGGCCCTTTTGGTGTCCTAGGAGAAGATATGATGAATAGGAGGAAAGAAATTCACCTTCTAACCATCTTTTCTCACTTACCCATCCTCTTTCAGCCTGACTTGTGCCTTGGGTAACATCTTAACCTTATGTCCACACCTTCCTCCCCTGTGTGTCCTAACTTCGCTTCAGCATTCCATCTTCAAGGACACAGGTAGAGTGGGAAATAAGCTTCACACAAAGATCTAGAGTTCAGATTTAGACATTTGAAACATAAATTACTGTTTATGCAGAAAGGAAATAAAAAGTTTTCTTCTCAGATAAAAAAAAATGCAGAGAAAACCATACAGTATAATTTGAAAACTCCAGTTGTCCACCCAACAATTTTAAAAAGTCCAGTATTTTCTTGCAATGACAGAAATTTGGTGTACATACATAGTGATAAATTTGGAATCTATGTGAACATTCACTTTTAAATAGATTTTATGAAGCAATTCTTGCTCTACAAAGTGTGGTCCTAGAAAATTTAATCAACTGCAAGAGAACCACTAGAGTTTGTGAAGGCTTGACAATTAAATGGTTTTAAATATTTGACTAAACAGGTCTCCTGGTTTCTTTCAAAGTTGCACAAGCAAGGGTTACCTAAGTGCAAGCAAGCCCAGGTGACATTTTTATATTTCCAGGAAACTCCTGTGCCAGGATTCAGCCCTTAGAGAATGATCAAATCTTCAATAAAACTCCCAAAAGTGGGAACTGAGACTAGAAAATAAGACATTCTCACTCCACCAGGGTTTTTAGCACCAGAGCTCAAATTGTGAGAGCTGCACAGGAAAAGGTCTCAGACCTGGCAGAGGATGTGTTGTAAATATCCTCAGCTCCCATAGTGACCTGCCCTGTGTCCTGCAGAAAGAGTCAAGGACCTGCCCAGAGCCAGAGGTCAGAAGGTAGTTGTGGAGCAGCCCCGTTCAAGTGGCCTCCTCAACCTGGCATCCTGAGAATGTGGCTCAGAGCCAAACCTGGGAAAATCTAGGGAGTCCATCTAAGGTTCAAAGTATAGTCCCCTCTTCTCACCACCTTCTTTTGGGGGGTGATTGTGGAGGTATCAGGAAGTAGAGTCTTGCTCTGTTACCCAGGCTGAGAGCAGTGGCACAATCACAGCTAACTGCAGCCTCGACCTCTTGGACTCAGGTGATCCCCCTACCTCAGAATCCTGAGTAGTTGAGACTATAGGCATGTGCCACCATGCCTGGCTATTTTTTTATTTTTTGTAGAGATGTGGTCTCGCTATGTTGTCCAAGCTGGTCTCCAACTCCCGAGCTCAAGTAGTCCTCTTACTTCAGCCTCCCAAAGTGCTGTGATTACAGGCATGAGCCATCTTACCCAGCCTCTTTCTTCAACCTCAGGGTCAGGCGCTACCCTGGAGTAGACGGTACCAATGGCACATATCAGAATCAATTAAAAAGACTTTTCATGCTTCACCTGCCTGCATTCAAAATTCAGAGCAATAATTAAACTGAGAGTTTCATCATCACCTCTCTTTTTTTCACTGATGGTGTTGTCATTGTTAAGGTTAGAGCAAAGCGAGGCACAACAGCAAAGATATGAATTCAACTTAAGTGTCCATCAACAGAGGGTTGGATAAAGAAAATATAGTGTATATACATGATAAAATATACTCAGGCATAAAAGAGAATGAAACCACATCTTTTGTAGCAAGATGGATGGACCTGGAAGCCACCACTGTAAGTAAAAACAACTCAGAAACAGAAATCCAAATACTGCACGTTCTCACTTAAAAGTGGGTGCAAAATAATACATACACATGGATGTAGAGTGTGCAGTAATAGTCACTGGAGACTCAAAAGGGTCAAGAGGTGGGAGGGGTGAGTAATGAAAAATTAATTACTTAATGGGCACGATGTATGTTATTTGGGCAATGGTTACACTAAAAGCCAGACTTTGCCACTGTGTCATATATCCATGTTAAAAAAAACCTGCACTTGTACCCCTTAAATTTATACACATTTTAAAACAAAATGAGAAAGTAGAGCTGTGAATGCATGCCAACTGTTAATGAGGAAACTCTTGTTCTGATATTACTATAACTTACCATTGGATTTGAGAGACATTACTTAGATTCTTTGGGAGTCAGTTTTCCTGTCTATAGAATGACAGTCTGGAGCAGGTAGTATAGTGTAATGGAAAGTCCACAGCACAAAGTCACAATTCCTGGTGCACATAATTTAACTTCCCTTTGCCTCATTCCCCTTTCATTTAAAATGCAGATAATAATATCTGTGTTGTCTATTTTAATAGGGCTACTTTGAGGGTCAAATAATGTGAAACTTCTTTAAAAACTGTTCAGTGAAATATAAATGTACAGCTTTATTCCAACTGTTGCTTCTTCACCATTGTCTTCTAAGTTCTCTTTACATTCTAAAATCATAATTTGAAAGTCTTTCAATGTGAAATACTGGTCATGGCATTCCCTTAACTCTTCCATGGTCTTTCATCTATTCAGCCTTGGAATGTGATCTTAGAACAAATGAACCAAAGACAACACCAACATCCACCTCTGCTTTCCAGCTCCTCTAAGTTCTAACAGTTGACAATGTTAATGCTCAGTGTTACTTAGAATAAAAATCATCCAGTAGATGGTGCTGCTTTCTCTGAAAATAAACTGAGAAACCATTCAAAGGGACTTCATCTTCCCTACTAAAAGCCTGGAGAGTGATTTTTTCCAACATGGCGCCATAGAAACAACTCAGGATTGCAGCTCTCAATGAAGGTGCAGAGGGTGAGTCCTAGCCGCATTCTCAGATGGACCTTTCTTGCCCACAGAACAGGGAAAGTCCCAGGTGTAGGAGAGATACGGGATGCCAGCAGAGCCAGCGTTTTGGCTCGCACGGCCGGTTCGGCCGGTGCTGTGGCACAGCGGCGCAGCAGCACCTGGAACAAAAATTACTGGTCTGGGTGCCCTATTAAACCAGCAATCTGAGATTTGGAAGGGCAGATTGACATATCCATCTAATTAAACGGGACCTGGACAATGAGCCAGACCAGGAGATTCCTTGGAAGTGTGATTTGAGCTGGTGCAGTGGGCAGTGGCACAGGAGATCGTACAGATCCCAGTGCCCTATCAGCAGGCTACAGGGGCACCACTGAGAGAGCCAACCATTCAAACTGGGGAGAAAAAGAGAGAGAGAGAGGATGGACTCTGAGGCAGGGAGCAAGGCGATCAGGCTCGGCGGGTCCCACCCTCATGGGGACAAGCAGGGCGATGACTGGAAGTGCTCGAGGTTGAGAGTTTTGCTGCAGACACAGCAGAATCTAGGATGGTGCAGTCCAGTAGGGGAGAAGCGTCTGCTACTATGGATGCAATCTGCCCCTACTGAAGTACCGCCCAGTGCTGATGCAGCCTGCCATTGCCGATGCAACCCACCATAACAGAGAGACTCCCCCAGCAGGGCAGAGTGCACAACAGCAGAACGGAGCCCCGTGGCAGCAGGGCAGGCCTGAGCTAACAGAGTGGACCCATGCTAGCAGGGCAGAGCCTTGGCAGGCAAACAGTGAATAGACTACCTCCTAGCCAAGCAGGACAGTGCAACAGATACTCATAAAGAAAGCCCCAACTCCCTCAGACAGAGCATCTGAGGGAAAAAAAAGGGGGTGGGTTTTATAAGTTCTGATGCAGAAGATTGAAACACAGGTGCCCAACAACCCTGAATGAACAACGGAGCTCACAGCTCAGCACTGGAGCTCCTATAAAGTACAGACCATCTCCTCAAGCAGTTCCCTGACCCCTGTATATCCAAAGAGTCACCCCAAAAAAAAACTAATCAGACTGATATTTGGCGGGCATCATTCTGGGACAAAGATAGCAGCAGAAGAAACTGGTAGCATCCCTCACTGTTCTGCAGCTGCTACACGTGTACCCCAGACAAGCAGGGCCTGGAGTGGACCTCAGCACTCGTAAGTAACACAAATACTTCATCATCAACAATCTGGGCATCCATTCAGAGACCCAATTGAAAAATAAAAACTACTAAGATGACAAGTGGATAAATCCACAAAGATGGGAAGAACAAAGATGTTTTCCAGTGCAAAAAGGAGGAAACCACCCAAAAACAAAACACCTCACCCCCTACAAAGGACCAAAACTCCTCACCAGTAAGGGAACAAAGCTGGACAGAGAATGAGTGTGGTGAAATGATGAAATCAGACTTCAGAAAGTGGATAATGAGAAACTTCAGAAAGCTAAAAGAACATGTTCTAAATCAGTGCAAAGAAACTAAGAACCTTGAAAAAAGATTTGAAAAAGGATTCGAGGAAATGATAGCAAGAATGGACAACTTAGAGAGGAATATAAATGAATTGAAGGAGCTGAAAAACACAACACGAGAACTTCACGAAGCATGCACAAGTTTCAACAGCCGAATTGACCAAGCAGAAGAAAGAATATCAGAGGTCAAAGATCAACTCAATGAAATGAGAAACAAAGATTAGAGAAAAAAGCACAAAAAGAAATGAACAAAATCTCCAAGAAATGTGGGACTATGTGAAGAGACCCAACCTACGTTTGATAGGTGTACCAGAATGTGATGAAGAGAATGAATCCAAGCTGAAAAATACTCTTCAGGACATTATCCAGAAAAATTTCCCCAACCTAGCAAGGCAGGTCAATACTCAAGTCCAGGAAATACAGAGAACACCACAAAGATAAACCGCAAGAAGAGCAACCCCAAGACACATAATCGTCAGATTCACCAGGGTTGAAATGAAGTAGAAAATACTAAGGGCAGTGAGAGAGAAGGGTCAGGTCACCCACAAAGGGAAGCCCATCAGACTCACAGTAGATCTCTTGGCAGAGACTCTACAAGCCAGAAGAGAGTGGAGACCAATATTCAACATCCTTAAAGAAAAGAACTTTCAACCCAGAATTTCATATCCAGCCAAACTGAGCTTCATAAGTGAAGGAAAAATAAAATCCTTCATGAACAAGCAAGTACTCAGAGATTTTGTCACCACTAGGCCTGCTTTACAAGAGCTCCTGAAAGAGGCACTACACATAGAAAGAAACAATCAGTACCCACCATCCTAAAAGCATACCAAATGCTAAAGAGCATCAACAAAATGAAGAATCTACATAACCAATGGGCAAAACAGCCAGCTAGCATCAAAATGGCAGTATCAAATTCACACATAACAATATTAACCCTAAATGTAAATGGGCTACATGCACCAATCAAAAAACACAGACTGGCAAATTGGATAAAACACCAAAACCCATTGGTGTGCTGTATCCAGGAAACCCATCTCACACACAAGGATACACAAAGGCTCAAAATAAAGGGATGGAGGAAGATTTACCAAGCAAATGGAGAGCAAAAAAAAAGCAGGACTTGAAATTCTCATGTCTGATAAAATAAACTTTAAAGTACAAAGATCAAAAAAGACAAAGAAGGTCATTATATAATGGTAAAAGGATTGATACAGCAAGAAGAGCTAATGATTCTAAATATATATGGACTCAATGCAGGAGCACCCAGATATATAAGGCAAGTGCTTAATGACTTACAAAGAGTGGGAGACACAATAATAGTGGGAGACTTTAACACTCCACTGTCAATAGCAGACAGATCAACCAGACAGAAAATTAACAAGGATATCCAGGACTTGAACTCAGACCTGGAACAAGCAAACCTGATAGACATTTACAGAACTCTCCACCCCAAATCCACAAAATTATACATTCTTCTCATCACCACATCACACCTACTCCAAAATTGACCACATAATTGGAAGTAAAGCACTCCTCAGCAAATGCAAAACAACTGAAATCATAACAAACAGTATCTCAGACCACAGTGCAATCAAGTTAGAACTCAGAATTCAGAAACTAACTCACACAGCTTCATGGAAACTGAACAAGTGGCTCTTGAATGTTGATTGGATAAACAATGAAATGAAGGCAGAAATAAAGAAGTTCTTTGAAACCAACGAGAACAAAGACACAACATACCAGAATCTCTCGGACACATTTAAAGCAGTCTGTAGAGGAAAATATATAGCAATAAGTGCTCACATGAGAAGAGTGCAGAGATCCAAAATTGACACCCTATCTTCAAAACTGAAAGAGCTAGAGGAGCAAGATCAAAAAAGCTCAAAACCTAGCCAAAGACAAGAAATAACTATGATCAGAGCAGAACTGAAGGAGATAGAGACACAAAAAACCCTTCAAAAACTCAACAAATCCAGAAGCTGGTTTTTCAAAAAGATCAACAAAATAGGCAGATCACTAGCCAGACTGATAAAAAAGAAAATAGAGAACAACCAAATAGATGCAATAAAAAACGATAAAGGGAAAATCACCACAGATTCCACAAAAATTCAAACCATCATGAGAGAATACTACCAACAATTCTATGCACATAAACTAGTAAACCAGAGAGAAATGAGTAAATTCCTGAACAGCTGTGTCCTCCCAAGCCTAAACCACTAGGAAGCCGAAACTATGAACAGACCAATAACAAGGTCTGAAGTTGAGGCAGCAATTAAGAGTGTACCACACAAAATAAGCCCAAGTCCAGATGGGTTCACAGCCAAATTCTACCAGACACACAAAGAGGATCTGGTACCATTCCTTCTGAAACTATTTCAAGTGATTCAAAAAGAGGGAACCCTTCCCAAATCATTTTATGAGACCAACATCATCCTGATACCAAAACCCAGCAGAGACTCAACAAGAAAAGAAAACTTCAGGCCAATATCAATGATGAACACAGATGCAAAAATCTTCAATAAAATACTGGCAAACCGATTGCAACAGCACATTAAAAAGCTTATCCATCATGATCAAGTAGGATTCATCCCCGGGATGCAAGGCTGGTTCAACATACACAAGTCTATAAATGTAATTCACCACATAAACAGAACCAAAAACAAAAACCACATGATTATCTCAATTGACACAGAAGGCATTTGACAAAATTCAACAGCCATTTATGCTAAAAACTCTCAATAAACTTGGTATTGATGGAGCATATCTCAAAGTAATAAAAGCTATTTACGACAAACCAACAGCCAATATCATACTTAATGGGCAAAAACTGGAAGCATTTCCTTTGAAATCCAGCACTAGACAAGGATGCCTTCTCTCACCACTCCTATTCAACATAGTACTGGAAGTTCTAGCCAGAGCAATCAGGCAAGAAAAAGAAATAAAGGGCATTCAAACAGAAAAGGTGGAAGCCAAATTGTCTCTATTTGCAGACGACATGATAGTATACCTAGAGGACCCCATCACCTCAGCCCAAAAACTCCTGAAACTGATTAGCAACTTCAGCAAAGTCTCAGGATATAAAATCAATGTGCAAAAATCACAAGCATTCCTATGCACCAATAACAGACTTAAAGAAAACCAATCAAGAATGAACTGCCATTCACAATTGCTACAAAGAAAATAAAATAACTAGGAATCCAACTCACAAGCAACGTAAGGGAACTCTTTAAAGAAAACTACAAACCACTGCTCAACAAAATAAGAGAGGACAGAAACAGATGGAGAAACATTCCATGTTCGTGGTTAGGAAGAATCAATATCGTGAAAATGGCTATACTGCCCAAAGTAATTTACACAATCAATGCTATCCCCATCAAACTACCATTGAATTTCTTCACAGAACTGGAAAAAACCACCATGAACTTCATATGGAACCAAAAGAGAGCCTGCATAGCCAAGTCAATTCTAAGCAAAAAGAACACAGTGGTAGGTATCACACTACCAGCCTTCAAACTATACCACAAGGCTACAGTAATGAAAATAGCATGGTACTGGTACCAAAACAGAGATATAGACCAATGGAGCAGAACAGAGGAATCGGAGGCAACACAACATATCTACAACCATATAATCTTTGATAAACCAGACAAAAACAAGCAATGGGGAAAGGATTCCCTGTTTAATAAATGGTTTTGGGAAAACTGGCTAGTCATGTGCAGAAAGCAGAAACTGGACCCCTTCCTAACATCTTACACCAAATTTAACTCCAGATGGACTAAAGATTTAAACAGAAGACCTGGCACCATAAAAACACTAGAAGAAAATCTAGGCAAAACCATTCAGGACATAGGAGTAGGCAAGGACTTCATCACCAAAACACCAAAAGCATTGGAAGCAAAAGCCAAAATAGACAAATGGGACCTTATCAAACTCCACAGCTTCTGTACATCAAAAGAAACAGTCACCAGAGTGAATCAACAACCAACAGAATGGGAAAAAAATCTTTGCAGTTTACCCATCTGACAAAGGGCTGATATCCAGAATTTACAAAGAACTCAAACAGATTTACAAGAGAAAAACAAACAAGCCCATTCAAAAATGGGCAAAGGATATGAACAGACACTTTTAAAAAGAAGACATACATGAGGCCAACAAACATGAAAAAATGCTCATCATCACTGGTCATCAGAGAAACGCAAATCAAAACTACCTTGAGATACTATCTCACGCCAGTTAGAATGGTGATCATTAAAAAATCTGGAGACAACAGATGCTGGAGAGGATGTGGAGAAATAGGAACACTTTTACACTGCTGGTGGGAGTGTAAATTAGTTCAACCATTGTGGAAGATGGTGTGGCGATTCCTCAAGGACCTAGAAATAGAAATTCCATTTGACCCAGCAATCCCATTACTGGGTATATATCCAAAAAACTATAAATCATTCTACTATAAGGACACATGCACACAAATGTTCATTGCAGCACTGTTTACAATAGTAAAGACCTGGAACCAACCCAAGTGCCCATTGATTATAGACTGGACTGGAAAAATGTGGCACGTATACACCATGGAACATTATGCAGCCATCAAAAACGATGAGTTTGTGTCCTTTGTAGAAACATGAACGAATCTGGAGAACGTCATTCTCAGCAAACTGACACAAGAACAGAAAATGAAATACCGCATATTCTCGCTCATAGGTTGGTGTTGAACAATGAGAACACATAGACACAGGGAGTGGAGCACTACACACTGGGGTCAGTTGGTGGGAATAGGGGAGGGACAGCGGGCGGGTAGCTGGGGAGGAATACCATGGGGAGAAATGCCAGATGTGGGTGAAGGGGAGGAAGACAGCAAATCACACTGCCACCTGTGTACCTATGCAACTATCTTGCATGTTCTGCACATGTACCCCAAACCTAAAATGCAATTATAAAAAAAAAAAAGACTAAACACTCTGATAAGCAAATAAATTGTACAGAAAATCTGGGACAGAAAATGTATACCTATACTCAATTTTGGAAGTATAGTTTAAGCTTGGCATATCTAAGAACAGAATCCTGTATGTACATTACCTTAAAAATAGATCTGAGAAAAGGCATTCATGTGATATGATACTGGGTTCTCTATTTTACATGACCACGGCATGTACTTTCCTTTACCTGCTCTTCTTTCTTCTTAAGACTAGCATTTTCTTCTTGAACCCGATGGCATTCAGACTTCACCTTCTCTTCACTAAGCTTAGCTTCAGTAAGTGCAATTTGAACCTAATACAAAACACTCCTATTAGTGAATTAATTCCAAAAAAAACAACAAAAAAAAGTTACTTTCCCAACGCACCCCCACATAGTTTTCATTTTTTGCACATTTAAGAACATGCCAAATTTTTGCACCTCAATAAAATTATGATATGTTTTTAATATCCTGCAGGAATTACAGTCAGCTTTACCTCCGAAAATTCTGAAGCATTCATGGAAATAACATCTTTTAACTTCTCAATAGATTTCTTCTTTTCTGATATCTGCCATGTAAAAACAGAACACAAAAGGCATATTAGGATTTCAGTAGAAACACTGGGATATACACTAAAAAGAGGAAACATCAACAAAGTATATCCCAGAGCCATCCTGTGTTTCAGGTAAAAGCAGGTTTTTCAGTTTTGCCCTAGGGAAAAATCAAGAACTTAAAAAGGTAAGGAAAGATAATCAAAGGCATAAATATTTCATTGCATACACAATTTTCCTGGTTAGAATAAAATGTGGTAGATGGCAAGACTAAAAGATGAAAGAAAAGAAATAGAAGAAACTTTCAAATTATCCAGTTCAAATCAATGTGGGTTTTTTTCCCTTGGGGCAAGAGAGAGAAAAAAATCCCCAAGGTACTTTAAAAATTCTCTTGCCTAAATTAAAAATGGTAGAATTGGAGTAAGAATAGACAGATCATGCATATACAAGAATTCCAAATAATTTATGAAGATCCTGGCTCCTCAAGGGGATGGGGCATAATCCTTCACTTTTTAACTGTTGGCTGTGTTGCTAACTTCCTTCCAAAGAGTACAATAATGCAAAAAGTTTAAAAAAAAAAAAGTAATTTTACAGTGAAGAAACCTGGCAATACTAAGCTCAGTGAGGTCATCAAGATTAACAGGATGTGGGATTCATGGGAACCCTCTTTGCTATCTTTTCAATTTTTATGTCATTTGGAAACTATTCTATTAATAAAGTAAAATGCTTATAGTGAAAAAAAAAAAACTTTGCAAAAAAAAAAAAAAAAAAAAACCCAAGGGCTGTTCAACTAAATTGTGGTTTCTTAGTTGCTCCACATGTTTTGGAGGGCAGAGCCAAGCAATACAACAATTACCTAGGGTTGAGAACCAAAATACTTCCTAGGCCCATAAGAGTAACCTCTTGTGTAAGTACTTAAAATCCCACAAAAACGGACAGAAGCAGGTTCAACTTCCCTGACTCGCACTCTTACTTCACAGAACACCATGGAAAATAAAAAGCTCAACTCCATCTACAGAGTTCAAAAACCAAATTATTAGTAACACTTAGCAGCAAAACTCTTACCAAATCCTGATTCTTGACACTCTGTTCTCTCAAAGATTCTAACATAACCCGAAGTTTTTTAGCTTTGTCACCCAGAATTTCCTTTTCTTTTTCAAGTTTCTTGATTTTATCCTACAAAAGAGATTTTAAGATTCATTATACTCATTAATTTTTACTTTTGTTTTAAAATGTAAACCCCAAAAGAAGTTTTTACCTTCAATTTAATTGCTTCACCAGGGAGAATCATTCTTAGTTTCCTGGTTTCTTGAATTTGTTTCTTTAATTCCTTGATCTACAAATAATAAAGCATTCAGAATCCAGAAAAACACAGTACTGTGCTATTGGAACTTACTTTGATGTGACTGACCTCTTATAGAAGAACACAGCACTTTACACATATGATTGCTTAAGATGTGGATGGTTTATAGTAATTAATGGAATAATAAATATTATTTTAAAATACCATAGAAACTGAACTATAAGGCAGGTGAAAATCATTCAAGCTCGGACCATGGAAAAAAAAACAAAAGAATAATTATACTTTCTGTTCAATTCCGTATTTTCTTTCCTAATAATCTTCAACTTCTCAGAAATCTGCTGTTCTGTGACTGAAAAAAGAAAATATATAAGGTTTTTATGATCACTAAATGAAACTGAATTACCCAGTGTATCAGCAGAAAGACATGTTATCTGGCACTATGAGGAAAAAGAACTTCTTAGCATAACTGTTATGGTTCTGAAATGTGATATGGTTTGGATTATGTCCCCACCAAATCTCAAGTCAAATTATAGTCCCCAATGTTGGAGCTGGGGCCTGGTGGGAGGTGACTGCATCACAGGGCTGACTTCTCATGAGTGCTTTATCACCATCCCTGTGGTGCTGTTCTTGTGACAGTGACTGAGCTCTTGTGCAGTCTGGTTGTTTAAAAGTATGTAGCATCTCCCCACTCACTCCCTCTTGCTCCTGCTCCTGCCATGTAAGATGGCCTGCTCTTGCTTTGCCTCCTGCTATGGGTAAAAGTTCCCTGAGGCCTCCACAGAGGCAGATGCCACTATGCTTCCTGTATAGCCTGCAGAATTATGAGCTAATTAAACCCCTTTCTCATAAATTACCCAGTCTCAGGTATTTGTTTTTTGGAGACAGGGTCTCGGTCTGTTGCCCAGGCTGGAGTTCAGTGGCACAATCTCAGCTCACTGCAAACTCCACCTCCCGAGCTCAAGCAATTCTCCTGTCTCAGACTCCCACGTACCTGAGACCACAGGTGTGTGCCACCACACCCGGCTAATTTTTGTATTTATTTTTTTATAGAGATGCAGTTTCTCCATGTTGCCCAGACTGGTCTCAAACTCCTGAGATCAAGCAATCCTCCTGGCTTGGCCTCCCAAAGCTTGGGATTACAGGCATGAGCCATCCCACCTGGCCTTGGGTATTTCTTTACAGCAGTGTGAGAACAGATTAATACAAAAAGCAATCTGCTAATAGGAATAAGAATGTAAAAATATTGTTACAATTTAAGAAAAATATATTAAGAACCTTTATTTCAATGAGAGTCTAATTTAAATTTATTTCCAAGATGGGAAACACAGTAAAATATTATAGGTCAATATTCCTCCCTGCATGAAGCATTTTTTCTTCTCAGAAAATGGCATCACTTCAAATATGTCATTGGCAAAGAGAAACAGAAAATGCAAGCATGCTGATTTATATTTCTAGTCCTGAAATCATCTACTGAAATAAATATTTAATATACTAAATCATTAGCACAGAAAAACTGGTCACATGTAATAAACTAGTACATCAATGTTTAAGGTAAATCTGCCCCCAATGAAACTAATCTTCTCCCTACTCCCGCAATTTGTTCCTCCTCATCTCCTATCTCAGTTGGTAGCATCACCATTTATTCTATCATCCAAGCTAGCAACCTAGGAGTAGGACAGTTTTCATAAGCTGTAAGTCAGTCAGACATCAGAAGTCACTAAAACTACTTACATATAAAACACCTATCAAACACCAATATAGAGGGAATAGTACAAATAACCAAACAAGCCTAAAGATTTTCCTTGATATACTCTACTCTTCACCTAGAAAAGAGAAATAAAAATGAAATTTTATGTCAAACATTTCATTCATAGGTATATATAGTTCCTAACACAACAGTTGGAATTGTAACCAAATGAGAATTTAGTAAGTTTGCTTTAGCATAATAAATCCACAAGATTAAAACATTTAAAAAGGTCACAAAAGCATTTCAAATTTAACCAGTAGTGATATGTTGCAGTCTGACAGATAAAGCACCAAGATAAACATCTTACTCTGCAGCTGAAGATATATTTACATATCTAAATGAACACCAGTCTTATGAAATGAGCACTTAACTTGAATAACAGAAATGGCTTATATTTTTATAATAAATATATTAACATTTTATTTTCTCAAAGTCACTTATTTGACAACTCCAAAGAGCCAGAATGAAATCTAAAAACATTGACTACTCAAAAAGACTCTGAGGAAAGAGAATTCAAGGTATAATCTTCATACTAAGATACACCTCTTTTGCTTTCCAGAAAATATCTGAGAAATCCTGTTCAAAGTTGACTACTGGCTGAATTTAGAAACAATTCTATTAACACTAAGGTAGATCATTTGACTTTCTTAGACCACTAAAAGCAGTGCTCATGAACCTGACAGGGAAGGGAAGACTGCTAGAGGAAAATGCACAAGCAATGAAAGAAATGACAACTATCATCTTCCTGAAAGGGCAAAACCTAAATCACCCCCCAAAAACAGCACTAAATTATGAGACAATAAAAGCCAAGCAGTAACTTTTTTTTTTTTTATGAGACAGAGTTTCGCTCTTGTTACCCAGACTGGAGTGCAATGGCGTGATCTCGGCTCACCACAACCTCCGCCTCCTGGGTTCAGGCAATTCTCCTGCCTCAGCCTCCTAGTAACTACTTTTTAAAAAAGAATATTACTAAATTTCTTTGCAATCCAGAACATATTTATCCCTTTCAAATGTTATAAATGGTGATGGATACTAACACCAGTTCACAAATCACCCAGAATAATCTCACTAAATTAATATACTGTTTACATAATACACTGTATGATATACTCTTATTATATATAGCAATATACTGTATACATAATAATTACAGTATCTAAATCTCACTTAAAATACTATTACTATAGGAATATGCATTCAGAAATTTCCAACATGCAAAGAAATTACTATCTCTCTAATGGCCTTGCTAATGAGGGTAAACTTCCTGTGCTCCATTTCACCCAAACTAACAGGCAAGCAGAGACCAAGGTTCCAAAACTCAAATGCTGAGGCTGAGGAACTGCAGTTAGGACAGAGAGCCTATATAACTTCCTCAAAAACAAAAAAGGTGTTAGATTTTTTAAATTAATAAATAGGAAAAACAACAGTGGGAAATGTAAAATGTTTTCACCTTTTCCCCTTCCATTTACCCTTCGATTCTCCCTTTTTATCTGAGAAAAAGTCCTGTGAGGTTCAAGGAAGCCTCACAGGAAAAAAGACCCTTCTTTATAAGTGATTTTACAATCAACTGTGAAAGTAGAGAAAAATTATTAATGATGATATATGTGATATAATTATGAAATCAGAAGAATACTTAGTTTTAGAAAGATTTGCATTCAATTATTTTGGCCATTTTAACTGTTAAATTTCAATCGAAAGCTTTTCATATCTGCAAAGCTCATTTATACAAAATAATCTTCTCCTAATTATGTTAAATAACATATTCTCCCAAATATGTTAAGCTAAATGCAATACAGTATAATCATAAGTAGGTACAAGTATGAGTATATACACTTATACATACATATGTTTAAGTCTGAAAGATAAATTCTGCACAGAAGACTAAAAGATTAAAAAACCTTAATGGTGTGTCTTTGCAAATGACATAATCTGTATTTCCAAATAAAAAATATTTTGAGTAAAATAGTACATAATCAAATTAGAAACACACATCTTTTAAAAACTAAAAACTAACCTCATCTAGATAAAAGAATTTTTATCATTTTGTTGTATTTCCTTGCAGCATTTATTTTCTGTGTGTATATTTATGATGGTTTATCTACACCTTAAAGGCTTAGTTTCTACTTTTTTTCTACTTCATGTTAAATTGTATTTGTTGTGCTCCTGTTTTTGAATTATATAAAGCAGACTAATATCCCATTATATGAACATAAAGTAATTTAACAATTTCCTACTGTGAATCACAGTAGGTTGTGCAAAGTTTTCACTCTAATAAATGCTGTTCTATTGAATGCTCTTATGTAAGATATTTAAAACTTTTTTTTTATATAGATTCTCACTCTGTTGCCCAGGCTGGAGTGCAGTGGCACAATCTGCCTCCCCAGTTCAAGCACTTCTCCTGCCTCAGCCTCTAGAGTAGCTGGGATTACAAGCTTCTGACACCACTCCCAGCTAATTTTTGTATTTTGGGTAGAGATGGGGTTTCATCTTGTTGCCCAGGCTGGTCTCAGAATCATGGCCTCAGTGATCTGCCTGCCTTGGACTCCCAAAGTGCTGAGATTAGAGGTGCGAGCCACCGTGCCTGGCCGACTAGTTATTTCTTTTGGATAGATTACTAGACATGATATTAATATAATATAAAAGGAGATAACCATTTTTAAGACTTCTGACACATATCATAAAACTACTTCTCAGGATGGCTCTAAGAATTCCCAATTCTACTAATAGTGTATATATGACCTAACTGTTTTTTTTTTCCTTTTTGAGTTGAGAAAAAGACCCAACTAATTCTAATTATTTAAATTGTGATATAAGGGACATATAAATTGAAATTTTCCCATCCAGATTATACATGTTATCTTGTTTACTTAAGAATTTACCCACACAAGGGCCAATTGCAGTGACTCACACCCGTAATCCCAGCACTTTGGGCGGCCGAGGCGGGTGGATCACAAGGTCAGGAGTTCAAGACCAGCTTGGCCAAGATGGTGAAACCCCATCTCTACTAATAATATGAGGGGAAAAAATTAGCTGGGAATGGTGGGGGGGTGCCAATTACCCCAGCTACTCAGGAGGCTGAGGCAGAGAATTGCTTGAACCTGGCAGACAGAGGTTGTAGTGAACCAAGAGCTGCCTGGGGGACAGAGCAAGACTCTGTCTCAAAAACGAAAAAAGACAATTTACCAAGACAAAAATTACACCAAATTATTTTACAGGCTTAGCTTGAATTAAAAGCGTTAATTTCTGTTCACGTTAGTAACTAAAAAAGAAACAAAAGGGCTATGATTATAAAACCATACTTGAATTTATGATATAGTATACATTAATTTACTCACAACAAGGATAGTTCTCCAGAAGAAAACAACAACTGAAGCAATTCCCAAGAAGGCAGTGATAATAACAGGTTTCCATGGCAGTCCATAAAAATCAGGCCCAGGCTGATCATCAGGCAACGTAGAAACTAGCTGAAAACAGCATATTAGAAATAATGAGAAACCTTAAAGAAACTTAACATAAAGCAGTCACAAAGACTCATCCATAGAAACTCTAAAACAACTATGTCAGATACCTATCCCCTCAAAAATCTTCCATAGCTCTCACTGTTTCAAGAAAAATAGGACACTGGGAGTCTTATACTTATTGTTTGGCTTGTAGTGTTTCAAAGTATTATGAGTCTAAATGTCTTTAGGTTGAGCATGTATTTCTAGTTTGCAATAGGCCCTGATACAATATGTTATCTAAAACATGGCTAGAATCTCTCTGGATCATACTTTTCTCTTGAATAAGTTGGTTTTTGTTGCTTAAGAAAACACGTGAGACAAAAAAAACCTTAGCTATACACATGATCAACTTTTTGTGGCTAAAAATAAAACCAATATTATGATAATGAATACCACAAAGAAGTGCTATTCCTCTAAGATTTACAATCTTAAATCAACTCTTACATAAACAAAGAACAAATGCTGAGTAAATTATGATAGCTCCTGATAACTGATCTACATAAACTGCTTTGAATTTAGTGCCTGAATTCTAGATATTTCCTTGAAGACAGTACATTAAACACCTGTCTGCTCTATGCTGTTTTCACGGTCCTCTGCAAGTACACTATCATACTGGCCCCATCTCCCAACAGAGCTGAGGGTTATAATGAAAAGACCTTTAGGCTGTGTTTTGATCATGACTGTACACCAGAACATAAAGTGCTGACATTTCGTTAAGTACTCAGTTAAAACAAAAGTGATGAAACCTCAAATACACTTCCACCTGACTCCCTAAACAGCATAAAACGTCTTGCCTTCCTCGGATCTGACACGCCGTTTCTCCCTTGCATAGACAATCAGTGCACCCACTCTGCTTAGAATTCGTCCACCCGCCTGCCAAAGGTGGGGTCCCTCCCTGGGAAGGGGTACCCTCACCTCCAGCAGCTTGGCTATGAAGGCTGCATAGAGCACTGACAGGGGTCCCAGAAGTTCCGGGTCCCCAGGGTGGCGGGGAGAGAAGATACAGTGGCAGGTACTGAGTCCATTGTGTAGAACAGCTGAACACAAGCTGTTCTTCCCTGCGGAATGTCACTGGGCCCCTGTGTTTCAGAGCTTCCTCCTTCGGAAAGGCTCCGGTTCAGGGGGCGGACGCTGGGATTGAACTTCGCCTTTCAGCTGCCGGCACTTTCGCTTTAGGCCGCCTATAAAACACGTCATCAGCCACTGCCCCCTGTCGCACGTCACCGCACCAAAGGAGACGGCCCGTAGGTGCGGGGCTAGAGTGGACGGAACCAACTGTTGAGGGAGCAGGGGAAAAAGAGCAAAAGAGCTGGAGGGGAAGATTCCAAGTAAATAGAGGTGGAGGTGACTGGCGCTTCCGCCAGAAACCGGCGATTTTTTTTTTTTACAAAGATAAATATTTATTCATTGTTTAAATATTCAATGAATGCTTTTCTTTAAAATTGTATTTTAGGTTTTGGGGTACAGGTGCAGAACATGCAAGATAGTTGCATAGGTACACACGTGGCAGTGTGATTTGCTGCCTTCTTCCCCTTCAGCCGCATCAGGCATTTCTCCCCATGCTATCCATCCCCAGGAACCGGTGATTTAAAAAGCCCGGAGTGAGGAGGCCAGGGAGCTACCCAGAGGAGGATTGCGGGCGGCAGCTGGGTAAATAGAGAAAGGCAGGCCTCTCATTCCAGCCCAGAGCTGGCCTTTCCTGTCACTGTTCATAGATAATATGACTGTGTACCCAGAAAACCCTAAAGACTTGTGCAAGCAGCTCTTAGGTCTAATAAATGAATTCAGCAAAGTTTCAGAATACAAAATCTCAATGTACACAAATCAGTAGCACTGCTATTCACCAACAGCAACCAAGCTGACAATCAAATCAAGAAACTCAATCTTCTTTAAGACAGCTGCAAAATAAAATAAAATATCTGGGAATGTATCTAAGCAAGGAGGTGAAAGATCTCTACAAGGAAAACTACTAAATGCTGCTGAAAGAAATCACAGGTGACACAAACAAATGGAAACACATACCATGCTCATGGATGGGTAGAATCAACATTGTGAAAATGACTATACTGCCAAAGCAATCTACAGATTCAGTGCAATTTCCATCAAAATACCATGATCATTCTTCACAGAACTAGAAAGAAAATCATAAATTCCTATGGAACAAAAAAAGAGCCTACATAGCCAAAGCAAGACTAAGCAAACAACAAACCTGGAGGCATCACATTACCCCACTTCAAACAATACTGCAAGGCTATAAAAATAGGAATGTAGACCAATGGAACAGAATAGAGAACCCAGAAATAAAGCCAGATACTCACAGCCAACTCATCTTCAGCAAAGCAAACAAAAACATAAAAGTGTGGAAAGGACAACATATATATATGTACCCCCAAACCAACATATATGTATGGTACTGGGATAATTGGCAAGCCACTTGTAAAAGAATGAAACTGGATCTTCATCTCTCACCTTATACAAAAATCAACTCAACATGGATCAAAGACTTAAATCTAACACCTAAAAATTCCAGAAGATAGTATCAAAAAAACTCTTGTAGATGCTGGTTTAAGCAAAGAGTTTATGATCAAGAACCAAAAAGCAAATGCAACAAAAACAAATAAATAGATGGGACCTAATTAAACAAAAAGCCTTCTGCACAGCAAAAGAAATAATCAGCAGAATAAACAGACAACCCACAGAGTGGGAGAAAATGTTCCCAAACTATGCATCTAGCAAAGGACTAATCTAAGAAACTCAAACAAATCAGCATATAAATATCAAATAATCTCATCAAAAAGTGGGCAAAGAACATGAATAGACAATCTCAAAAGAAGATATACAAGTGGCCAGCAAAATATGGAAAGAAATGCTCAACATTACTAATGATCAGGGAAATACAAATTAAAATCACAATGAGATACCACCTTAATCCTGCAAGCATGGCCATAATTTAAAAATCAAAAAATAGTAGATGTTGGTGTGGATGTGGTGAAAACGGAACACTTCTGTGCTGCTGGTGGGAATGTAAATTAATATAATCACTATGGAAAACAGTATGGAGAGTCCTTAAAGAACTAAAAGTAGAACTACCATTTGATCCAGCAATCCCACTATTGAGTATCTGCACAGAGGAAAAGAAGTCATTATATCAAAAAGACACATGGACAAGCATGTTTATAGCAGCACAATTCACAGCTGCACAAATATGGAACCAACCAAAATGCCCATCTATCAACAAGTAAAGAAAATGTGACACACACACACACACACACACACACACACATACACACACACACACATGAAATACTCCTCAGCCATAAAAAGATAATGTAATGGCATTTGCAGCAACCTGGATAAAGTTGGAGACTATCATTCTAAGTAAAGCAACCCAGGAATGTAAAAACAAATATCATATGTTCTCACTTGTAAGGGGGAGCTAAGCTATGAGGACACAAAGGCATAAGAATGATATACTGGACTTTGGGGATGCAAAGGAAAGGGTGGAGGGTGGATGAGGGATAAAAGACTACACATTTGGTACAGTAAACACTGCATGGGTGATGGGATGCACAAAAAAAACTCAGAAATCACTACTAAAAAACTTAGCCATGTAACTAAAAACCACCCGTTTCCCAAAAACTATTAAAATAACAAAGACTTTGGATCAACTTTATATTTTTGTTTTTCATTTAGAAAAAATGTATATTTTTTCCTCTACACTTTCAGAAGCAGAGCAAAAGCATTCATACTGATAGGTAATGCATGGGTTTGTTTGTTGTTGTTGTTTAAGTTACATCTTCTTGAGCCTTGATGGGATTGGAAAAATTAATGTTAAGGGGTGAGGAGAGTGTGGAAGAAAGAAGTAATGGGAAGAAGTTAAATAAATAAAACTGCAAAGTTGCAGTATACAAATTCAATGTGGAAAAATTACAAGCATTCCTATACACCAATAACAGACAAACAGAGCCAAATCATGAGTGAACTCCCATTCATAATTGCTACAAAGAGAATTAAATACCTAGAAATTCAACTTACAAGGGACAGGAAGGACCTCTTCAAAGAGAACTACAAACCGATGCTTGGGGAAATAAGAGAGGACACAAACAGATTTAAAAAAAATTAAAAAACATGCTCATTGACAGCCAGAATCAATATCGTGAAAACAGCCATACTGCCCAAAGTAATTTACAGATTCAATGCCATTTCCATCAAGCTATCATGGACTTTCTTCACAGAATTAGAAAAAGCTACTTTATGCCACGGCCCTTCCTGCTCCCACAGCTCAAGAAGGAAGTTGAGCCCAGTTGCCTGAAAAGTTGGAGTCCATTATAAAATATGAGATGTCTGTGCTGCAGTGAGACATGCAGGCCAAGGGCGTGCCGCTGACTGAGGGCTCCAAGAAGGACAAGAAGGGCAAAGACCGCACCAAGACCCTGATGAACACCATCGTGCAGCTGCGGAAGATTTGCAACCACCCCTCCTTGTTCCAGCACAGCGAGTCCTTTTCTGAGTACTTGGGGTTCACTGGGGGCATCGTCCAAGGACTGGACTGAGCCCTGGGTAAATTTGAGCTTCTCCATAAAAATCCTCCCAAACTCCGAGCAACAAACCACAAAGCGCTGCTGTTTCTGCCAGATGACCTCCCTCATGACCATCGTGGAAGATTACTTTGCTTATCGCGGTTTTAAATACCTCAGGCTTGAGGGAACCACGAAGGTTGGAGGACCGGGGCATGCTGCTGAAAACTTCAAGGAGCCCAGCTCCGAGTACTTCATCTTCCTGCTCAGCACCTGGGCGGGTGGTGGGGGGCTCGGCCTGAACTTCCAGTCAGCCGACACTGTGATCATTTCGACAGTGACTGGAATCCTCACCAGCCTGCAGTGACAGAGATACAGAAACGGACTAAGCCTTTAGAAAGTTATAATCGCAACTTGATAGCAAATGTTTATGTTATTGTATCAAAGAATACAAAATTAGGCTTGAATTTGAATATCTTTGTCTTTTTAATAGTTTATGTTTCATTTTTATAGTGATTTATACCATTGTATTTTACAAAGTATTGGTCTGTCTCAGATTGGATTAGGAAAATGCAACTGGTCCTTCCCCAGTTTTGAGAAACACTGATCCACATTCTTTCCTACATGATCTCATCTAGGCCCATAGTTTCTAATAATATTTCTATGCTGATTATTCTCATAATTTATGTTACCATCTCTAACCTCTTCTATAAGCTCCAGAGTCAGATATCCAACTGCCTTAAATCTCCATTTGGATCTTAAAATCGCCACTTGTATGTCTAGTGGGCATACAAACATTACCATGGCCAAAACAGAACTATTAAATAAACAACAACAACAAAAAAAAACAGTCAAACCATAAAAACAGAAAATCCTTTCAAAAGTCTTATAAAATAATCTGCACTAAATCACAACAGGGAAAAAGAGAAGGCAAAATCAGCAATATGAGAACAAAGGGGCTGGTAACTATACATTGGTGGAGATTTAAAATCATGAGCACACTGAACAAGTTTACTAAAATAAATTTGGAAAATGAAATATACAAATGCCTAAAAAACATAATTACCATAATCAACTCAAAAATAAAAAGAAATAGAAAACCTGAACATACCAATAGCCATTAGGAAAACTAAAAAGTCATTCAAAAATCTGCTCCTATCCCACACCAAAAGGGTATAGGGCCTAGACAATTTTACAAGTGAATCTAACCAAACTCAAGAAATAGATATTTCATAAACTATAATTTATAATTGTCATGTCTTCCTGGTCAGTTGGCATTTATTATTATATAATGTCAAAAACCATCACAAGAGATGTAGAAAGACATTATTTAATAATAAAAGAGTCAATTGACCAAGGAAGATATGACAATTATAAATATATCCTCTGTGGAGAAATAGGAACACTTTTACACTGTTGGTGCGAGGGTAAATATGTTCAACCACTGTGGAAGACAGTGTGGCAATTCCTCAGTGACCTAGAAATAGAAATTCCATTTGACCCAGCAATCCCATTACTGGGTACATATCCAAAGGATTATAAATCATTCTACTATAAGGACACATGCACAAAAATGTTCATTGCAGCACAGTTTACAATAGCAAAGACCTGGAACCAACCCAATTGCCCATCGATGGGCTGGACAGGGAAAATGTGGTACATATACACCATGGAATATTATGCAGCCATAAAAAACGATGAGTTCGTGTCCTCTGTAAGGACATGGATGAACCTGGAAACCATCATTCTCAGCAATCTGACACAAGAACAGAAAATCAAACACTGCCATGTTCTCACTCATAGGTGGGTGTAGAACAATGAGAACACGTGGACTCAGGGATGGGAGCACTACACACAGGGGTCTGTTGGGGGGAAATACAAAAGGGACAGTGGGGGTGGGGAGTTGGGGAGAGATAGCATGGAAAGAAATGCCAGATATAGGAGGAGGGGAGAAAGGCAGCAAATCACACTCCCACATGTGTACCTATGCAACAATCTTGCATGTCCTTCACATGTACCCGAAAACCTAAAATCCAATAAAAAAATTTTAAAAAGTACATCCTCATCCAACATCTTAGCACCTAAATATAATAAAGCAAATACTGACAGCACTGAAAGAGAAATAGACACAAATTCAATAACAATAGGAGACTTAATACCCCACTTTCAATAAGAAAGAGAGCATCCAGACAGAAAAACAATAAGGAAACAGCAAATTTCAAGAACATTATAGATAAAATGGACCTAACAGGCATCTGTAGAACAAATTTAAGAATCCAATCATACCAAGTATCTTCCACAACCACAATGGGTAATGCTAGACACAACAGCAAAAAGAAAGCTAGAAACTCCACAGATATGTGGAAATTAAGCAACTCATTCTTGAATAACTGATGGGTCAAAAAAGAAATCAAAGGGAATTAGAAAATGTCTTGAAAGAAATGGAAATGACAACAAAATATACCAAAACTTACAGGATGCAGCAGCAAAAAAAAAAAAAAAAAAAAAAAAAAAAAGCAGTGTCAAGAAGTAAGTTTACAGCAATAAACCCCTGTATTAACAAAGAAAAAAAGTCTTACATTAACAAACCAACCTCAAGGAACTAGAAGAACACACTAAGCTCACTTTCAGCAGAAGAAAGAAATACTAAAGATTAGAGCATAAATAAAATAAAGAACTTTTAAAAATCCGAAACACTTTTTTGAAAAAAAAAAAAAAAAACAATACAATTAACAAACCTTTACCTAGGCTAACTAAGAGGAAAAAAAAAAGGGAAGACTGAAATTAAAAAACACAAGAGCAGATATTACAACTAATGCCACAGAATTAAAAAGAGTGAGAGACTACTATAAGCAATTATACACCAACAAATTGGATAACTTACAAGAAATTGGTAAATTCTTAGAAACATACACCCTAACAATACTGAATAATGAAGACATTAAAAATCTGAGCATACCTATAACCAGTAAGGAGATTAAATCAATAATCAAAAACCTCTCAACAAAGAAAAGTCCAAGACCAGACGACTTCACTTGTAGATTCTACCAGACATTTAAAGAAAATTTAACATCAATTATTCTCAGTGTGCTCTTAAAAAATTGAAGAGGGAAGAACATTTCCAAATTCTTTTGAAGCCAGTATTACCCTAATGCCAAAGCCAGACAGAGATACTACATGAAAGGAACCTACAGGCCAGTATCCCTGACAAACATATACACAAAAATCCTTAATAAAATATTAGCAAAGTTCAGGTGTGGTGGCTCATGTTTGGAATCCCAGAACTTTGGGAGGCTGAAGCTGAAGGATTGCTTGAGACCAGGAATTTGAAACCAGCCCCGGTAACATAACAAGACCCTGTCTCCACAAAAAAAAATAAAAATTAGCAAGGCATGCTAGCAAGTGCCTGTAGTCCCAGCTACTCGGGAGGCTGAGGCAGGAGGATGAATTGAGCCTAGAAGTTTGAGGTGACAGTGAGCTATGATCAGACCCTTGTACTCCAGCCTGGGTGACAGGGCAAGACCCTGTCTCAAAACAAAACAAAATATTAGCAAACTACATTAAACAGCACATTAAAAGGATCCTACACCATAACCAATTTAGATTTTTCCCTGGAATGCAAAGATGTTTCAACATAGAAAAAACACTGTATATGCCACATTAACAGAATGAGGGATAAAAACCACCATCATCTCAGTAGATGCAGAAAGAGCATTTAGCAAAGTTCAACACACTTTCATGATAAAAACTCTCAACAAACTAGGAATAAAAGGAAATGTCAACATTAAAAAAGGGTCATATATGAAAAGTCACAGTGAACCTTATACTCAGTGGTGAAAAATTGAAAGTTTTTCCCCTAAGATTAGAAAAAAGACAAATATGCCCAGTCTAGCTACTTCTTTTCAATATAGTACTGAAAGTTCTAGCCAGATAAATTAGACAAGAGAAAGAAGCATCCAAATCAGAAAGAAAGAAGTAAAATTATCTCTGTCTGCTGATAACATGATCTTATACATAGACAACTCTAAAGACTATAGACACACACACACACACACACACAGAAACTGTTAGAATAGACAAATTCAGTAAAATTGCAAGATACAATATCAACATATAAAAGTCACTTGCATTCTACTCACTAATAATTAAGTATCTAAAAAGGAAATTTTAAAAAATCCTAATAACAATAGCATCAAAAAGAATAAAATAAGCCTCACAAAGGAAGTGAAAGATTTGTACACTGAAAACTACAAAACAATAATAAAAGAAATTAAAGAAGGTAAAAATAAGTGGAAAGACATACCTAGTTCATGGACTGGAAACTTAATATTGTTAAAATGGCCATACTACCCAAAGTGACCTATAGATTCAGTGCAATCTCTATCAAAATGCCAGTGGCATTTTTTACAGAAATAAATTTAAAAATAATTCTAACTTACAGAAATTAAAAAAAAATTCTAACGTATATGAAAGTACAAAGGACTCCAGATAGCCAAAACAATCTCGAAAAAGAGCAAAGCCGGAAGCATCATGCTTTTTCATTTCAAAAATATATTATAAAACTACAGTAATTGAAAAAGGATGATAGTGGCATAAAAACAGGCACATAGACCAATGAAACAGAATACAGAGGTTAGAAATAAATCCATTCATTCATGATCAATTGACCTTCAATAAGGGTGCCAAGAATACACAATGGGGAAAGAATAGTATCTTCAACAGATGGTATTGGGGCCAGGCACAGTGGCTCATGCCTGTATTCCCAGAACTTTGGGAGGCTTTCACTTTTGACTTTTGACTTTTTCACTTTTTCACTTTTTTCACTTTTGAATTATAAAAATTCAAAGCAATTTCTATCAAAATCCTAGAGGATAACTTTGTGTATGAAAAACTATAAACAGATTCAAAAATTTATTTGATAGTATAAAGATTCAAGAATAGCCAAGTCAATTTTCTAAACAGATTACCAACACACACTTTCACAGACAACTGCAGTTCAGCAACATTTTGAAAGGGAATTATCCAACTTCCAAGAGTAGGGAAAGTGTGAGAAGGCACATGGCTTAAGATATTATTTAAATGTCTAAGAGGACCTTCACTTCTGGCAAAGGCAAACCAGGACATTCAGGCCAACTCTTCTGCTGAGGACAACTAGGAAAGTGGAAATACATTCAAATCTGCTTGGAAGCAATCGAGAACTATCAAGCAAATGCAGAATTACCAGTTTAGGAGATGGGGGATGAAAAGTTGCGGGAAAGCAAGCTCAGTGTTTGGGACTGCTTATCTCTAAGAAATCCCGTGAAGTTTAGTGTCACTTTTGAAATTCTTGTGGTTTTAGTGAGACAGGTATTGGAGTGAAATTTTGCCAACAGGGGAACCTGATAAACATCCCTTGCATTAGATTAGAACCTTGACAGGATGCATTTAGAAGTAAGTGTAAACCGATGTAAATAGATTCTTATAGAAGAGCGATCCTGCTACAAATCCTCTCAGTCTGTAACATTGGATTGAGAATGATCCAGCATTGTTAGTGCCCTCTGGATAACTGGGAAAAGCAAAATGATATCTTCTCTGTGATAAAATAACATCAGTCTAGCCTCAAATTATTTATACAAAAAATCACACCAAAAACATGAAGCATACAATCAAAAATAAGCAGAAGACAACATGACATGAACAAAAAAATCAAGAAGAAAAAAAGCTAGACTATATAAATATCAACAAGGACTTCAGTTATTATCGTTTCAGAGGTAGTCTTTAAAACAAATAAGTTTACAAGTTCAAGAAGATAAAAAACATGAAAATTCAACAGAGAACTCAAAAAAATATGTATGCATGTACCTGAAGAAACAAATAAAAGCTGAAGAACTAAAAAGTAAAATAATTAAAATTGAAAACTTGACAACTGAGTATGACAGCTTTGACATACACTTAAAATGAAAATAATGAGTTGGAAGATAAATCATAAGAAAATATTCAAAATAAAGCATCGAAAGATAAGGAGATGGGATATAGATCATAGGATATATGAAAAGCACAGTGAGAAGATTTAACATATGAATATACCTAGAAGGAAAGAAGGAGAATGGAAAAGAAGCAATACTTGAAGAGATAATAGCTGATTTAAAAAAAGAAAAAGACAGCAAATGACTGATTCAAAAACTGCAAACCTCAAACAGAAAAAATAAAGACAAATACACTCTAGGTATATATAGCACAGCTGTGGAAGACCAAAGGCAATGTGGATATCTCAAAAAAGAAGTTTGAAGATATAAAGAAAAGGAAAGAAAAAAATGACGATTGTCTTCAGAAAGGTAGAACAGCTGACATTTCAACAGAAAGAACAAAAGATGAAAGTCAAAGGAACGAGATATTTTAAGTTCTCAGAGAAAATGACTGCTGACTAATGTGATATAGACATAAACAAAAATATACATGCAGCCTTATGTCCATTGCAGCACCATTCACAGTAGCAAAGCCATGAAATCAACCTAGATGCCATCCACTGTCCCATCAACAGTGGACTAGATCAAGAAAATATGGGTCCACATACACCATGGAATACTATGCAGCCATAAAAAGAATTAGATCATGTCCTTTTCAGTAACATGGATGCAGCTAGAGGCCATCATCCTGAATAAATTAACACAAGAACAGAAAACCAAATGTAGCATGTTCTCACTCATAGGTGGGAACGAAACATTGAGTACACATGAGCATAAACATGAAACAGCAGACACTGGGGACTAATAAATGAGGGCTGGAAAACTACTCACTGAATAGTATGCTCACTACCTGAGTAATAGGATCATTCACGCACCAAACCACAGTGACACAAAATTTACTCATGTAACAAACTGCACATATCTTTTTATTCTTAAGATTCTGTCTAGGGTTTTGGCTAGACATACACATCGTCTTCAACAGCAGACTCATCCTTTAGGATACAGGTTAACAGAATGTTTCTCACCTTCCAAAGGTGTGTAGGTTTGTTTGCAAAGCCCAGTGTCCTGTTACCCGCTTCCTCCTGCATTAGGCCCTCTCCTTCCTGTTCAAGAGAGAGTTCGACATCGGAGAGTCCTACAGAGGTGGATGAGAATCAGGCCTTAAGTTACTCATCAGTGAAGACAGGGAGTTAGAACAGATGCATAGCATTCATGCTCTGAGTGTAACCCTGTGGAGCGTTCAACAAACGAAGTGCTTCTTATCATTCACTAAGTCACTGTGGTTAGGAAGCATGATTATTCTTAGGATTTTTTTTTCCTGTCCTGTGTGGCAGTTCATTATTTCTTAAAAACAACCTTTTCACTCTTTCAGAGGGAAACCACATTGGTTGAATTCTTTCATTGTTGCCATTCATACTTTATTTATAAAGTCTTTTAAAAAGAATTGCTGGATGATTGAGAATGTAGTTGTCATACTTCTATCCAGAAACAGCTGCACAGCTAATCCAAGTGGTTTACTTTAATCTGTAATTTGAGGCCAGTAAAGAAACAGATAGGGGGGAAATCAAATGAAGAGAACTTTTGTCAGTCATAGAAATAGATTCAGATTCAAAACCTCATTAGTACCAATTAAAATTAAAAGGAGCCACAGAGAGGGATTATTATTCACTAATGCTGTGAAATTTTACTTCTGATATTATCAGTTATCAAATATACGGCCTACCGGAAAGTATATATATTCTATATTATAGTTTGATGGCCATTTACAGAACTGCTTATCTCATTCAGAAATGTATACTGTAAAACAAAGATATTTAATGATAGTGTAGTAGCTGTTAGGTTACCTTTGCATACCTGTTGAACTAAAATATGTTTTTGTAAATATCTTTTAAGAACTGAAACAATCAAATGTACTATATCGTTTTAAGGTCTCTTAAGACAGATCTGTTGAATAACACATAAACACTTGAGTAGTCATTAAATGAGTCCATGTTGAATTTGATTAAACTGGAAGATTCCTGGAACCAGGAAATTAAAACCATACACAATAACTTAGTGTTTTGTCTAGTAGGTATAAAACAGTTTATGTTATAACAAATATAATGAGAATTTAGACAATATGTAAAAATGTATTCATTAATGGAAGGCTTTCATTGGCAACTCTCATGTCCATTTTTGGTCCTTTTACTTGAATACAGCGGGGGATTCTGATAATGTTAGATATAAAGGCCTTTCCAAACCATGCACTTGATCAAGTTTGGAAATTAGGGGTAGAGGTCCCCCTGAGGCATATTATTTACATTTTAAGTTTTTATTGCAGACAAAAACATAGTGGGCTATTTCCTAAGGAAAACAAAAAGTTATCATCCCTGTAAAGTTCTTCCCTATAAAGATCAAATTTTATGTTCTACAAGCTTTCTTTTCTACCTGATTGAGACAGGCTTCCTCCTTCCCACTGCAAAGTCACCCATCCCTCACTCAGCCCCTCCAATGCCTCTGTGGTCACCAGCAACTCTTCAGGTACCTGCTCATGTCAAATGGGAATTTCTGTTAGCCCAAGAATTTCCTCTCTGCTTTCTCCAGGCATCCTTATGAAATGTACCCTCTGTAGTTTGCAGGGTTTTGTTTTTGTTGTTGTTGTTGTTGTTGTTGAGACAGAGTTTTGCTCTTGTTGCCCAGGCTGGAGTGCAATGGCAAGATCTTGGCTCACTGCAACCTCTGCATCCCAGATTCAAGCGATTCTCCTGCCTCAGCCTCCCAAGTAACTAGGATTACAGGCATGTGTGCCACTATGCCTGGCTATTTTTTTTGTATTTTTAGTAGAGACAGGGTTTCACTACGTTGGTCAGGCTGGTCTTGAACTCCTGACCTCAAGTGATCCACTCACCTTGGCCTCCCAAAGTGCTGTGATTACAGGCATGAGCCACCATGCCCTACATAGTTTGCAGTTTTTAAGTCTGTGTATTTGAGTGTTCTTAAAGAGAAATTTATTTTCTCTTTAGATCTGAATGGCATAGACTTAACTCCTGTGCAAGATACTCCTGTGGCTTCAAGAAAAGAAGATACATATATTCGTTTTAATGTGGACATTGAGCTCCAGAAGCATGTTGAAAAAATAACCAAAGGTTTGTAATCTTAAATAATAATTGGCTTCTTTATGGACAGAATTCTCATCTTATTTGTGTTTGTACATATGGTGGACCTAGCATCTAGCATCTAGCAAAAGCAACTGTTACATAGTGTTTATTGATTTCAATAAAATATACATATTTTTTAAATGTGGGAATTAGGAATTGTGTTATCTACTTGTCTAGTAACACTGTTATGTAGTAAAACAATCTTTAATAATAGAATTTTATTGTCTTTACCATGAAAACAAAGTTTTTCACACACTGAAGGTCTGCTCCCTAAGGCTCCCTGATCAGCTGGGCATGGTGGTGCATGCCTGTAGACCCAGCTACTCGGGAGGCTGAGGCAGGAGAATGGCTTGAACCCAGGAGACAGAGGTTGCAGCGAGCCAAGATCGCACCATTGCACTCCAGCAACTGAGTAAAAAGAGTGAAACTCCGTCTCAAAAAAAAAAAAAAAAAAGGATAAAAGAAGCTGGGCTCAGTAGCTCATGCCTATAATCCCAGCACTTTAGGAAGCTGAAGTGGAACTATCACTTGGGTCCAAGAGTCTGAGACAAGGCTGGACAACATAGGGAGACCCCTGTCTCTAAAATAACTTTTAAAATTAGCTGGATGTGGTGGTATGTGCTTATGGTCCCAGCTCATTGGGAGACTGTGGTGGGAGGATTGCTTTAGCCCAGTCTCTTGCTTGAGACTGCAAGCAAGCCATGATCACACCACTGCACTCCAGCCTGAGCAACACAGTGAGAACCTCTCAAAAAAAAAAAAAAAGGCAAAAGAAATGAACATTCAATTCATAGACTCAGAAGTGGAAACAGCAAGTAAACATAAATAGATGCTCAACTTTAGGAGTCATGAGAATAGTTAAAATACCATTTTCTTTCCAGCAGATTAGAGCAAAAATTAAGAAGTTTGATAACAGGAGAATGTATGAAAGTAGAATGTTGATGGTAGTGTTAAATATGTACTGTTGGCCAGGCAAGGTGGCTCACTCCTGTAATCCTACTACTTTGGGAAGCCTAGTGGGGCGTATCACCTGAGGTCAAGGTTCGAGACCAGCCTGACCAATGTGGAGAAACTCCATCTCTACTAAACATACAAAATGAGCCAGGCTGTTGGTGCATGCCTGTAAGCCCAGCTATTAGGGAGGCTGAGGCAAGAAAATCTCTTAAACCGGGGAGGTGGAGGTTACGGTGAGCCGATTGCGCCACTGCACTCCAGCCCGGGCAACAAGAGCCAAACTTCATCTCCGAATAAATAAAATAAAATAGGGCCGGGTGCGGTGGCTCAAGCCTGTAATGCCAGCACTTCGGGAGGCCAAGGCGGGTGGATCACGAGGTCAAGAGATCGAGACCATCCTGGTCAACATGGTGAAACTCCGTCTCCACTAAAAATACAAAAATTAGCTGGGCATGGTGGTGCGCGCCTGTAGTCCCAGCTACTCAGGAGGCTGAGGCAGGAGAATTGCTTGAACCCAGGAGGCAGAAGTTGCGGTGAGCCGAGATCCTGCCATTGCACTCCAGCCAGGGAAACAGAGCAAGACTCCTCAAAAAAAAAAAAAAGGGCAGGGCTTGGTGGCGAGCCTGTGGTCCTAGCTACTCTGGAGGCTAAGTCGGAAGGATCGCTTGAACACAGGAGACAGAGGTTGCAGTGAGCCAAGACCGTCCCATTGCACTCCAGACTGAGAGACAGAGTGAGACCCTGCCCCGCCCCCCACGCCCTAAAAAAGACCCGATCTATACAAAAAAGTTTTTATTTTAATTAGCCGGGCGTGGTGGGGAACAGCTGCACCTGTAGTCCCAGCTACACAGGAGGCTGAGGCGGGAGGATCCTTGAGCCTAGGAGATAGAAGGCAGCAGTGATCTGTAAGCGACTCTGGGCGACAGAGCAAGCTATCTGTCTCTTTAAAAAAAAAAAAAATAGCCATGCATCTTTAACACAGGAGGTGGAGGTGTGTGGGGTCGCTAAGGGTTCAAAGTTAAGTAGCCGCAGAGCAAACGAATAACAATGAACACTTTAAAACAGTGAACTCTTCGAAGTGGGCCGGAAGACAGCTGAAACCAAAACCAAGCTTTTTTTTCTCTTTAACACACTGTTGCTGGCCTACTCTTTTCTTTCCTTTTTTTTTTTTTCTTGCCAATCTTCAAAAGTTGACACACCTTTCGCTTGTATTTAATGCAACAGGTGACTTGCACCTACCGAGAGCTTGGAGAAAACACGGACAAGTTGAATTTTCCCGCAGCGGGAGACGGAAGAGACGTTGGGAAGTCTCTGTTGTGCGCTTGCGCGGAGTTTCCCGCATGCTCAGTACCTGAGGTAGGGGAGCCTTCCATCCCAGAATGACCTTCTGACCGTGCGAAAGCGCGGTACTGGACGCAACGACGGACTGTGTCTCCATAACGCGTTTTTGCTGTTCCTGAAGTGTCTTTGGTCCAGCGTTGTTCCAGGTTTGTCACTGTTTAAGTTTCTCTCCTGCCGGTCAGGGCAAGAGCCAGGTAGATATGATTTATGTTTGAAAAAAAAAAAAGGTTTATGTGAATCAGATTGCTTCTCCAGATATTCTAACTTCGGACTTGGATTCATGAGTGTCAGTATTTTAATTGCTTAGCTGTGCTTTCATTTTCGTGATCCGGAAGGTTTTTATAGCCATATATTGTAGAAACAACAAGACAAACCTAGACATTGAATTCGTTGATGCACCCAAATTTAGAAACTGCCTTGCACCTAAAATTAAATTTCTTTAAGTAGCAAATATTCTTCCAACTGCCATTTCTATATATTTGTAGGTTTTATGCGTGATTTATTTGGATTTCCTGGAAATATAATTGCTGGTTCAAAACATAGGTATGTTATACTTTTACTAAGATTCTCAAAACTCTCCTGAGGTTCACCCTTTGTCAGCAATGATCAGGAACATGTTCCCTCGCACCCATGCAAACCCGATGAACGATAAACATTTCTTCTCCTCTCAGCCCTCTCCTCCTCCTCCCCTCACTCTCACCCTTTGTTTTTCTTCCTCCTTCTTTCTTCATTCTTCCTTCTTCCTCTTTCTTCTTTTTTCTTCTAATTTCTTTCTTTTTTTTTTTTAAGACATGTTCTTGCTGGGCGCGGTGGCTCAAGCCTGTAATCCCACCACTTTGGAAGGCCGAGGCAGGTGGATCACGAGGTAAAGAGATCGAGACCATCCTGGTAAACATGGTAAAATCCTGTCTCTACTAAAAATACAAAAAATTAGCTGGGCATGGCGGCACATGCAATTCTCCTGCAGCCTCCCGAGGAGCCATCCCAGATAATCGGGAGGCTGAGGCAGGAGAATTGCCTGAACCCAGGAGGCGGAGGTTGCGGTGAGCCAAGATGGCGCCATGGCACTCCAGCCTGGTTAACAAGAGCGAAACTCCATCTCAAAAAAAAAAAAAAAAGAAAGACGTGATCTTGCTCGGTCCCCAAGGCTGGAGTACAGTGGTGCCACCATGTTTCACTTCAACCTCAACCTCCAAGGCTCAGGTGATTCTCCCACCTCAGCTTCCCAGGTAGTTGCATGTGCCAGCACGCCGGTATAATTTTTGCAATTTTTTCTTTTTTTTTTTTTTTTTTTTGCAGAGATGAGGTTTTGCCATGTTGCCGGGTTAGAGACTGGTTTCAAACTCCTGAGCTCCAGCAATCCACCCACCTTGGCCTCCCAAAGTTCTAGGATAACAGGTGTGAACCATCGCGTTCAGCGACACATTTCCTTTTTTATTATTTTTTCTCTCTCTTTCTTTCTTTCCTTTTTTCCTTCTGTCTTTCTGACTTTCTCTCAGGAGTAGTGGGGAGTATACGTGCACACACCACTGTGCCCAGCTAACTTTTGTATTTTTTTGTAGAGACAGGGTTTCACCATGTTGGCCAGGCTGGTCTCAACACTTTTTTAAAAAGTTTAGTAACTCAAGCCGGGCGTGATGGATCACACCTGTAATCTCAGCACTTTGGGAGGCCTAGGCAGATGGATAACGAGGTCTGGAGTTCAAGACCACCGTGGCCACATGGAAAAACCATGTCCCTTCTAAAAATACAAAAACTAACTGGGTTTGGTGGCGCATGCCTGTAATCCCAGCTACTCGGGAGGCTGAGGCAGGAGAATTGCCTGAACTCAGAAGGCAAAGGTTGTGGTGAGCCGAGATGGCGCCATTGCACTCCAGTCGGGGTAACAAGAGCGAAACTGCATCTCAAAAAAAAAAAGACGTGTTCTTGCTCTGTCCCCCAGACTTGAGTACAGTGGTGCCACCATGTTTCACTGTAACCTCAACTTCCAAGGCTCAGGTGATTCTCCAATCTCAGCTTCCCAGGTAGTTGCATGTGCCACAACGCCAGTCTAATTTTTGCCATTTTTTCTATTTTTTTTGCAGAGATGAGGTTTTGCCATGTTGCCGTGTTAGAGACGGGTTTAAAACTCCTGAGCTCAAGCAATCCACCCACCTTGGCCTCCCAAAGTTCTAGGATAACAGGTGGGGACCATCGCGTTCAGTGACAAATTTTCTTTTTTATTTTTTTTCTCTCTCTTTCTTTCTTTCCTGTTTTCTTTCTGTCTTTCTGTCTTTCTCTCAGGAGTAGGTGGGATTATAGGTGCACACCACTGTGCCCAGCTAACTTTTGTATTTTTTTTGTAGAGACAGGGTTTCACCATGTTGGCCAGGCTGGTCTCAACATTTAAAAGTTTAGAAACTCAAGCCTGGCGTGATGGCTCACACCTGTAATCTCAGCACTTTGGGACACCTAGGCAGATGGATCATGATGTCTGGAGTTCAAGACCGGTGTGGCCACATGAAAAAACCCTGTCTCTTCTAAAAATACAAAAATTAACTGGGTTTGGTGGCACATGCCTGTAGTCTCAGCTACTCAGGAGGCTGAGGCAGGAGAATTGCCTGAATCCAGGAGTCGGAGGTTGCGGTGAGCTGAGATGGCGCCATTGCACTCCAGTCGGGGTAACAAGAGCGAAAGTCCATCTCAAAAAAAAAAAAAAAGAATAAGACGTGTTCTTGCTCTGTTTCCCAGGCTGGAATAGAGTGGTGCCACCATGTTTCACTGCAAACTCAACCTCCAAGGCTCAGGTGATTCTCCCATCTCAGCTTCCCAATTAGTTGTATGTGCCACCACACCGGTCTAATTTTTGCAATTTTTTTTTCTTTTGCAGAGACGAGGTTTTGCCATGTTGCCGTGTCAGAGATGGGTTTCCAACTCCTGAGCACAAGCAATCCACCCGCGTTGGCCTCCCAAACTTCTAGGATAACAGGTGTGAAACATCGCGTTCAGCAACAAATTTTCTTTTTTATTGTTTTTCTCTCTCTTTCTTTCTTTTCATTTTTCTTTCTGTCTTTCTGTCTTTCTCTCAGGAGTAGCTGGGATTATAGTGCACACCACTTTGCCCAGCTAAATTTTGTATTTTTTTGTAGCGACATGGTTTCACCATGTTGGCCAGGCTGGTGTTAACATTCTTTTTCTAAGGTTTAGTAACTCAAGCCTGGCGTGATGGCTCACACCTGTAATCTCAGCACTTTGGGAGGCCTACGGAGATGGATCACGATGTCTGGAGTTCAAGGCCACATGGAAAAACCCTGTCTCTTCTAAAAATACAAAAATTAACTGGGTTTGGTGGTGCATGCCTGTAGTCCCAGCTACTCGGGAGGCTGAGGCAGGAGAATTCCCTGAACCCAGGAGGCGGAGGTTGCAGTGAGCCGAGATGGCGCCATTGCACTCCAGCCTGGGTAACAAGAGCAAAACATTATCTCAAAAGAAAAACAAAAAAAAAAGATGTGTTCTTGTTCTGCCCCCAGGCTGGAGTACAGTGGTGCCACCATATTTCACTGCAACCTCAACCTCCAAGGCTCAGGTGATTCTCCCACCTCAGCTTCCCAGGTAGTTGCATGTGCCACCACGCCGGTCTAATTTTTGCAATTCTTTCTTTTTTTGTGCAGAGATGAGGTTTCGCCATACTGCTGTGTTAGAGACTGGTTTCAAACTCCTGAGCTCAAGCAATCCACCCGCCTTGGCCTCCCAAAGTTCTAGGATAACAGGTGTGAACCATCGCGTTCAGCGACAAATTTTTTTTTTATTTTTTTCTTTCTCTTTCTTTCTTTCCATTTTTCTTGCTGTCTTTCTGTCTTTCTCTCAGAAGTAGCTGGGATTATAGGTGCACACCACTGTGCCCAGCTAACTTTTGTATTTTTTTGTAGAGACAGCGTTTCACCATGTTGGCCAGGCTGGTCTCAACATTTAAAAGTTTAGAAACTCAAGCCGGGCGTGATGGCTCACACCTGTAATCTCAGCACTTTGGGAGGCCTAGGCAGATGTGTCACGAGGTATGGAGTTCAAGACCAGCATGGACACATGGAAAAACCCTGTCTCTTCTAAAAATATAAAAATTAACTGGGTTAGGTGGCGCATTCCAGTAGTCCAAGCTACTCGGGAGGCTGAGGCAGCAGAATTGACTGAACCCAGGAGGTGGAGGTTGCAGTGAGCCGAGATGGCAGCATTGCACTCCAGCCTGGTTAACAAGAGCGAAACTCCATGTCAAAAAAAAAAAAAAAAGACGTGTTCTTGCTCTGTACTCCAGGCTGGGGTACAGTGGCGCCACCATGTTTCACTGCAAACTCAACCTCCAAGGCTCAGGTGATTCTCTTACCTCAGCTTTCCAAATAGTTGCATGTGCCACCGCACCGGTCTAATTTTTGCAATTATTATTATTTTTTTTTTTTTTGCTGAGACGAGGTTTTGCCATGTTTCTGTGTTAGAGACTGGTTTCAAACTCCTGAGCTCAAGCAATCCACCCGCCTTGGCCTCCCAAAGTTCTAGGATAACAGGTGTGAACCATCGCGTTCAGCGACAAATTTTCTTTTTTAATTTTTTCTCTTTCTTTCTTTCCTTTTTACTTTCTGTCTTTCTGTCTTTCTCTCAGAAGTAGCTGGGAGTATAGGTGCACACCACTGTGCCCAGCTAACTTTTGTATTTTTTTGTAGAGACAGGGTTTCACCATGTTGGCCAGGCTGGTCTCAACGTTTTCTTTTAAAGTTTAGTAACTCAAGCCGGGCATGATGGCTCACACCTGTAATCTCTGCACTTTGGGAAGCTTAGGCAGATGGATCACGAGGTATGGAATTCAAGACCAGTGTGGCCACATGGAAAAACCCTGTCTCTTCTAAAAATACAAAAATTAAATAAGTTTGGTGGCACATGCCTATAGTCCCAGCTGCTCTGGAGGCTGAGGCACGAGAATTGCCTGAACCCAGGAGGCGGAGGTTGTGGTGATCCGAGATGGCGCCATTTCATTGCAGCCAGGGTAACAAGAGTGAAACTCCATCTCAAAAAAAAAAAAAAGACGTGTTCTTGCTCTGTCACCCAGGCTAGATTACAGTGGTGCCACCATGTTTCACTGCAACCTGTATCTCAAAGGCTCAGGTGATTCTCCCACCTCAGCTTCCCAAGTAGTTGAATGTGCCACCGCGCCGGTGTAATTTTTGCAATTTTTTTATTTTTTTGCAGAGACAAGGTTTTGCCATGTTGCCGTGATAGAGAGTGGTTTCAAACTCCTGAGCTCAGGCAATCCACCCGCCTTGGCCTCCCAAACTTCTAGGATAACAGGTTAGAACCATCGCGTTCAGCGACAAATTTTCTTTTTTATTTTTTTCTATCTCTTTCTTTCTTTCCTGTTTCCTTTTTGTCTTTCACTCAGGAGTAGCTGGGATTATAGGTGCACACCACTGTGCCCAGCTAACTTTTGTATTTTTTTGTAGAGACAGGGTTTCACCATGTTGGCCAGGCTGGTCTCAACGTTTTCTTTTAAAGTTTAGTAACTCAAGCCGGGCATGATGGCTCACACCTGTAATCTCTGCACTTTGGGAAGCTTAGGCAGATGGATCACGAGTTATGGAATTCAAGACCAGCGTGGCCACATGGAAAAACCCTGTCTCTTCTAAAAATACAAAAATTAACTGGGTTAGGTGGTGCATTCCTGTAGTCCAAGCTACTCGGGAGGCTGAGGAAGGAGAATTGCCTGAACCCAGGAGGTGGAGGTTGCGGTGAGCCGAGATGGTGCCATGGCACTCCAGCCTGGTTAAAAAGAGCGAAACTCCATCTCAAAAAAAAAAAAAAAAATAACATGTTCTTGCTCTGTCCCCCAGGCTGGAGTACAGTGGTGCCACCATGTTTCACTGCAACCTCAACCTCCAAGGCTCAGGTCATTCTCCCCCCTCAGCTTTCTAAGTAGTTGCATGTGCCACCATACCGGTCACATTTTTGTAATTTTTTTTTTTTTTTTTTTTTTTTGCAGAGACGAGGTTTTGCCATGTTGCCGTGTTAGAGGCTGGTTTCCAACTCCTGAGCTGAAGCAATCCACGTGCGTTGCCCTCCCAAACTTCTAGGATAACAGGTGTGAACCATCGCGTTCAGCGACACATTTTCTTTTTTATTGTTTTTCTCTCAGTTTCTTTTCTTTTTTCTTTCTATCTTTCTGTCTTTCTCTCAGGAGTAGCTGGGATTGTAGGTGCACACCACTGTGCCCAGCTAAATTTTGTATTTTTTTGTAGAGACATGGTTTCACCATGTTGGCCAGGGTGGTGTCAACATTTTTTTCTAAGGTTTACTAACTCAATCCGGACGTGATGGCTCACACCTGTAATCTCAGGACTTTGGGAGGCCTACGCGGATGGATCACGAGGTCTGGAGTTCAAGGCCACATGGAAAAACCTCATCTCTTCTAAAAATACAAAAATTAACTGGGTTTGGTGGCGCATGCCTGTAGTCACAGCTGCTCTGGAGGCTGAGGCCGGAGAATTGCCTGAACCCAGGAGGTGGAGGTTGCGGTGATCTGAGATGGCGCCATTGCACTCCAGCCTGGTTAACAAGAGCGAAACTCCATCTCAAAAAAAAAAAAAGACATGTTCTTGCTCTGTCCCCCAGGCTGGAGTACAGTGGTGCCACCATGTTTCACTGCAACCTCAACCTCCAAGGCTCAGGTCATTCTCCCACCTCAGCTTCCGGAGTAGTTGCATGTGCCACCACCCTGGTCTAATTTTTGAAAAAAATTTTTTTTTTTTGCAGAGACGCCGTTTTCCCATGCTGCTGTCTTGGAGACTGGTTTCAAACTCCTGTGCTCAAGCAATCCACCCGCCTTGACCTCCCTAAATTCTAGGATAACAGGTGTGAACCATCACATTCAGTGACAAGTTTTCTTTTTTATTGTTTTTCTATCTCTTTCTGTCCTTCCTGTTTTCTTTCTGTCTTTCTCTCAGAAGTAGCTGGAATTATAGGTGCACACCACTGTGCCCAGCTAACTTTTGTATTTGTTTGTAGAGACAGGGTTTCACCATGTTGGCCAGGCTGGTCTCAACATTTGTTTTAAATGTTTAGTAACTCAAGCCTGGCGTGATGACTCACACCTGTAATCTCAGCACTTTGGGAGGCCTAGGCAGATGGATCACGAGGTCTGGAGTTGAAGACCAGTGTGGCCACATGGAAAAACCCTGTCTCTGCTAAAAATACAAAAATTAGCTGGGTTTGGTTGCACATGCCTGTAGTCCCAGCTACTCGGGAGGCTGAGGCAGGAGAATTGCTGAACCCAGGAGTCGGAGGTTGCGGTGAGCCGAGATGGCACCATTGCACTCCAGCCTGGGTAACAGGAGTGAAACTGCATCTCAAAAAAAAAAAAAGACATGTTCTTGCTCTGTCACCCAAAGTGTAGTACAGTGGTGCCACAATGTTTCACTGCAAGCTCAACCTCAAAGGCTGAGGTGATTCCCCAACCTCAGCTTCCCAGGTAGTTGCATGTGCCACAACGCCGGTCTAATTTTTGCAATTTTTTCAATTTATTTTGCAGAGACGAGGTTTTGCCATGTTGCCGTTTTAGAGACTGGTTTCAAACTCCTGAGCTCAAACAATCCACCCACCTTGGCCTCCCAAAGTTCTAGGATAACAGGTGGGGACCATCGCGTTCAGCGACAAATTTTCTTTTTTATTTTTAACTCTCTCTTTCTTTCTTTCCTGTTTTCTTTCTGTCTTTCTGTCTTTCTCTCAGGAGTAGGTGGGATTATAGGTGCACACCACTATGCCCAGCTAACTTTTGTATTTTTTTTGTAGAGACAGGGTTTCACCATGTTGGCCAGGCTGGTCTCAACATTTTTTTAAAAAGTTTAGTAACTCAATCCGGGCGTGATGGCTCACCTCTGTAATCTCAGCACTTTGGGACGCCTAGGCAGATGGATCACGAGGTCTGGAGTTAAAGACCAGTGTGGCCACATGGAAAAACCCTGTCTCTTCTAAAAATACAAAAATTAACTGGGTTTGGTGGCGCATGTCTGTAGCCCCAGCTACTCAGGATGCTGAGGCAGGAGAATTGCTTGAATCCAGGAGTCGGAGTTTGCGGTGAGCCGAGATGGCGCCATTGCACTCCAGTCGGGGTAACAAGAGCGAAACTCCATCTCAAAAAAAAAAAAAAAGGCCAGGCGCGGTGACTCAAGCCTATAATCCGAGCAATTTGGGAGGCCAAGACAGGTGGATCACAAGGTTAGGAGATCGAGACCATCCTGGTCAGCATGGTGAAACCCCATCTCTACTAAAAATAAAAAAAAAAAAAATTAGGTGGACATGGTGGTGGGTGCCTGTAATCCCAGCTACTCAGGAAGCTGAGGCAGGAGAATTGCCTGAACCCAGGAGGCGGAGGTTGCAGTCAGTCGAGATCGCACGATTGCACCCCAACCTGGGTAACAAAAGCGAAACGCCGCATCAAAAAAAAAAAAAAAAGCCGTGTTCTTGCTCTGTCCCCCAAGCTGGAGTACCGTGGTGCCACCATGTTTCACTGTAACCTCAACCTCCAAGGCTCAGGTGATTCTCCCACCTAAGCTCCCAAGTAGTTGCATGTGCCACCATGCCGGTCTAATTTTTACCATTTTTTCTTTTTTTTTTTTACAGAGACGAACTTTTGCCATGTTGCCATGATAGAGACTGGTTTCAAACTCCTGAGCTCAAGCAATCCACCCGCCTTGGCCTCCCAAAGTTCTAGGATAACAGGTGTATACCGTCGCATTCAGTGACAAATTTTCTTTTTAATTTTTTTCTCTCTGTTTCTTTCTTTCCTGTTTCCTTTCTGTCTTTCTGTCTTTCTCTCAGGAGTGGCTGGGATTATAGGTGCACACCACTGTCCCCAGCGAACTTTTGTATTTTTTTGTAGAGACAGGGTTTCACCATGTTGGCCAGGCTGGTCTCAACATTTTTTAAAAACGTTTAGTAACTCAAGCCTGGCGTGATGGCTCACACCTGTAATCTCAGCACTTTGAGAGCCTTAGGCAGATGGATCACGAGGTCTGGAGTTCAAGACCAGCGTGGCCACATGGAAAAACCCTGTCTCTTCTAAAAATACAAAAATTAACTGGGTTATGTGATGCATCCCTGTAGTGCCAGCTGCTCGGGAGCCTAAGGCAGGAGAATTGCCTGAACCCAGGAGGTGGAGGTTGCGGTGAGCCGAGATGGCGCCATTGCACTCCAACCTGGTTAAAAAGAGCGAAACTCCATCTCAAAAAAAAAAAAAAAAAAAAGACATGTTCTTGCTCTGTTCCCCAGGCTGGAGTACAGTGGTGCCACCATGTTTCACTACAACCTCAACCTCCAAGGATCCGGTTATTCTCCCACCTCAGCTTCCCAAGTAGTTGAATGTTCCACCATGCTGGTCTAATTTTTGCAATTTTTACTTTTTTTTTTGGCAGAGACGAGGTTTTGCCATGTTGCCGTATTAGAGACTAGTTTAAAACTCCTGAGCTCAAGGAATCCAGCCGCCTTGGCCACCCAAAGTTTTAGGATAACAGGTGTGACGCATCGCGTTCAGTGACAAATATTCTTTTTATTTATTTTCTCTCTCTTTCCTTTTTTCTTGCTGTCTTTCTGTCTTTCTCTCAGGAGTAGCTGGGATTATACGTGTACACCACTGTAAACAGCTAACTTTTGTATTTTTTTGTAGAGACAGGGTTTCACCATGTTGGCCGGGCTGATGTCAACATTTTTTTTTTTACAAGTTTAGTAACTGAAGCTGGGCGTGATGGCTTACACCTGTAATCTCAGCACTTTGGGAGGCCTAGGAAGATGGATCACGAAATCTGGAGTTCAAGACCAGCATGGTCACATGGAAAAACCCTGTCTCTTCTAAAAATACAAAAATTAACTGGGTTTGGTGGTGCATTCCTGTAGTCCCAGCTACTCGGGAGGCTGAGGCAGGAGTATAGCCTGAACCCAGGAGGCGGAGGTTGCGGTGAGTCGAGATGGCGCCATTGCACTCCAGCCTGGGTAACAAGAGAGAAACTCCATCTCAAAAACAACAACAAAAAGACATGTTCTTGCTCTGTCCCCCAGGCTGAAGTACAGTGATGCCACCATGTTTCACTGCAACCTCAACCTCCAAGGCTCCGGTGATTCTCCCACCTCAGCTTCCCAAGTAGTTGTATGTGTCACCACGCCGGTCTAATTTTTGCAATTTTTTTTTTCTTTTGCAGAGACGAGGTTTTGCCATGTTGCTGTGTTAGAGACTGGTTTCCAACTCCTGAGCTCAAGCAATCCACTCGCGTTGGCCTCTGAAACATCTAGGACAACATGTGTGAACCATCGCGTTCAGCAACAAATTTTCTTTTTTATTTTTTTTCTCTCCCTTTCTTTCTTTACTTTTTTTTTTCTGTCTTTCTGTCTTTCTCTCAGGAGTAGCTGGGATTATAGGTGCACACCACTGTGCCCAGGTAACTTTTGTATTTTTTTGTAGAGACAGGGTTTCACCATGTTGGCCAGGCTGGTCTCAACATTTTCTTAAAAAGTTTCGTTACTCAAGCTGGGACTGATGGCTTATACATGTCATCTCAGCACTTTGTGAGGTCTAGGCAGATGGATGACGAGGTCTGGAGTTCAAGACCAGCACATGGCCACATGGAAAAACCCTGTCTCTTCTAAAAATACAAAAATTAACTGGGTTTGGTGGCACATGCCTGTAGTCCCAGCTACTCGGGAGGCTGAGGCAGGAGAATTGCCTGAACCCAGGAGGCGGAGGTTGCGGTGAGCCGAGATGGCGCCATTGCACTCCAGCCTGGGTAACAAGAGCAAAAATCCACCTCAAAAAAAAAAAAAAAAAAAAAAAGTGTTCTTGCTCTGTCCCCCAGGCTGGAGTACAGTGGTGCCACCATGTTTCACTGCAAACTCAACCTCCAAGACTCCGGTGATTCTCCCACCTCATCTTTCCAAATAGTTGCATGTGCCACCACACTGGTCTAAGTTTTGCAATTTTTTTTTTTTTTGGCTGAGATGACGTTTTGCCATGTTGCCGTGTTTGAGACTGGTTTCAAACTCCTGAGCTCAAGCAATCCACCCGCCTTGGCCTCCCAAACTTCTAGGATAACAGGTGTGAACCATTGTGTTCAGTGACAAATTTTCTTTTTTTTTTTTTCTATCTCTTTCTTTCTTTCCTGTTTTCTTTCTGTCTTTCTCTCAGGTGTAGCTGGGATTATAGGTGCATACCACTGTTCCCAGCTAACTTTTGTATTTTTTTGTAGAGACAGGGTTTCACCATGTTGGCCAGGCTAGTCTCAACATTTAAAAGTTTAGAAACTCCAGCCTGGCGTGATTGCTCACACCTGTAATCTCAGGACTTTGGGAGGCTTAGGCAGATGGATCAGGAGGTCTGGAGTTCAAGACCAGCATGGCCACATGGAAAAACCCTGTCTCTTCTAAAAATACAAAAATTAGCTGGTTTTGGTGGCACATGCCTGTAATCCCAGGTGCTCTGGAGGCTGATGCAGGAGAGTTGCCTGAACCCAGCAGGCGGAGGTTTTGGTGAGCCGAGATGGCGCCATTGCACTGCAGCCTGCATAACGAGCGAAACTCCATCTGAAAAAAAAAAAAAAAAAAAAAAAGACGTGTTCTTGCTCTGTCCCCCGGGCTGGAGTACAGTGGTGCCACCATGTTTCACTGCAACCTCAACCTCCAAGGCTCTGGTCATTCTCCCACCTCACCTTCCGGATTAGTTGCATGTGCCACCACGCTGGTCTAATTTTTCAAAATTTTTTTTTTTTTTTTTGCAGAGACACGGTTTTCCCATGCTGCTGTGTTAGAAACTGGTTTCAAACTCCTGTGCTCAAGCAATCCACCCGCCTTGACTTCCCTAAATTCTAGGATAACAGGTGAGAACCATCACGTTCAGCGACAAATTTTCTTTTGTATTGTTTTCTATCTCTTTCTGTCTTTCCTGTTTCTTTCTGTCTTTCTCTCAGAAGTAGCTGGAATTACAGGTGCACACCACTGTGCCCAGCTAACTTTTGTAGTTTTTTGTAGAGACAGGGTTTCACCATGTTGGCCAGGCTGGTCTCAACATTTTTTTAAAACGTTTAGTAACTCAAGCCTGGCGTGATGACTCACACCTGTAATCTCAGCACTTTGGGAGGCCTAGGCAGATGGATCACGAGGTCTGGAGATGAAGACCAGCGAGGTCACATGGAAAAACCCGGTCTCTTCTAAAAATACAAAAATTAACTGGGTTAGGTGGCCCATGCCTGTAGTCCCAGCTGCTCAGGAGGCTGATGCAGGAGAATTGCCTAAACCCAGGAGGTGGAGATTGCGGTGAGCCTAGATGGCACTATTGCACTCCAGCCTGGTTAACAAGAGCAAAATCCCATCTCAAAAAAAAAAAAAAAGACGTGTTCTTGCTCTGTCCCCTAGGCTGGAGTACAGTGGTTCCACCATGTTTCACTTCAACCTCAACCTCCAAGGCTCAGGTGATTCTCCCACCTCAGCTTCCCAAGTAGTTGCATGTGCCACCACGCCGGTCTAATTTTTGCAATTTTTTTTTTCTTTTGCAGAGATGAGATTTTGCCATGTTGCCGTGTCAGAGATGGGTTTCCAAGTCTTGAGCTCAAGCAATTCACCCGCGTTGGCCTCCCAAACTTCTAGGATAACAGGTGTGAACCATCGCGTTCAGCGACCAATTTTCTTTTTTATTGTTTTTCTCTCTCTTTCTTTCTTTTCTTTTTTCTTTCTGTCTTTCTGTCTTTCTCTCAGGAGTAGCTGGTATTATAGTGCACACCACTGTGCCCAGCTAACATTTGTATTTTTTTGTAGAGACATGGTTTCTCCATGTTGGCCAGGCTGGTGTCAACATTTTTTTCTAAGGTTTAGTAACACAAGCCTGGCGTGATGGCTCACACCTGTAGTCTCAGCACTTTGGGAGGTCTAGGCAGATGGATCACGAGGTATGGAATTCAAGACCAGCGTGGCCACATGGAAAAACCCTGTCTCTTCTAAAAATACAAAAATTAACTGGGTTAGGTGGTGCATTCCAGTAGTGCAAGCTACTCGGGAGGCTGAGGCAGGAGAATTGACTGAACCCAGGAGGTGGAGGTTGCGGTGAGCTGAAATGGCGCCATTGCACTCCAGCCTGGTTAACAAGAGCGAAACTCCATCTCAAAGAAAAAAAAAAAATGTCGTGTTCTTGCTCTGTCCCCTAGGCTGGAGTATAGTGGTGCCACCATGTTTCACTTCAACGTCAAACTCCAAGGCTCCGGTGATTCTCCCACCTCAGCTTCCCAAGTAGTCGCATGTGCCACCGCGCCGGTCTAATGTTTGCAATTTTTTTTTGTTTTTTGCAGAGACGAGGTTTTGCCATGTTGCCGTGTTAGAGACTGGTTTCAAACTCCTGAGCTCAAGCAATCCACCCGCCTTGGCCTCCCAAACTTCTAGGATAACAGGTGTGAACCATTGTGTTCAGTGACAAATTTTCTTTCTTTTTTTTTCTATCTCTTTTTTTCTTTCCTGTTTTCTTTCTGTCTTTCTCTCAGAAGTAGCTGGGATTATAGGTGCACACCACTGTGGCCAGCTAACTTTTGTATTTTTTTGTAGAGACAGGGTTTCACCATGTTGGCCAGGCTGGTCTCAACATTTTTTTTAAACGTTTAGTAACTCAAGCCTGGCGTGATGGCTCACACCTGTAATCTCAGCGCTTTGGGAGGCCTAGTCAGATGGATCACGAGGTCTGGAGTTGAAGACCAGCGTGGCCACATGGAGAAACCCTGTCTCTTCTAAAAATACAAAAATTAACTGGGTTAGGTGGCCCATGCCTGTAGTCCCAGCTACTTGGGAGGCTGAGGCAGGAGAATTGCCTGAACCCAGGAGGTGGAGGTTGCGGTGAGCCGAGATGGCGCCATTGCACTCCAACCTGGTTAACAAGAGCGAAACTCCATCTCAAAAAAAAAAAAAAAAAAAAAAAAAGACATGTTCTTGCTCTGTTCCCCAGGCTGGAGTACAGTGGTGCCACCATGTTTCACTGCAACCTCAACCTCCAAGGCTCCGGTGATTCTCCCACCTCAGCTTCCCAAGTAGTTGTATGTGTCACCACGCCGGTCTAATTTTTGCAATTTTTTTTTTCTTTTGCAGAGACGAGGTTTTGCCATGTTGCTGTGTTAGAGACTGGTTTCCAACTCCTGAGCTCAAGCAATCCACTCGCGTTGGCCTCTGAAACATCTAGGACAACATGTGTGAACCATCGCGTTCAGCAACAAATTTTCTTTTTTATTTTTTTTCTCTCCCTTTCTTTCTTTACTTTTTTTTTCTGTCTTTCTGTCTTTCTCTCAGGAGTAGCTGGGATTATAGGTGCACACCACTGTGCCCAGGTAACTTTTGTATTTTTTTGTAGAGACAGGGTTTCACCATGTTGGCCAGGCTGGTCTCAACATTTTCTTAAAAAGTTTCGTTACTCAAGCTGGGACTGATGGCTTATACATGTCATCTCAGCACTTTGTGAGGCCTAGGCAGATGGATGACGAGGTCTGGAGTTCAAGACCAGCATGGCCAGATGGAAAAACCCTGTCTCTTCTAAAAATACAAAAATTAACTGGGTTTGGTGGCGCATGCCTGTAGTCCCAGCTACTCGGGAGGCTGAGGCAGGAGAATTGCCTGAACCCAGGAGGCGGAGGTTGCGGTGAGCCGAGATGGCGCCATTGCACTCTAGCCTGGGTAACAAGAGCAAAAATCCACCTCAAAAAAAAAAAAAAAAAGTGTTCTTGCTCTGTCCCCCAGGCTGGAGTACAGTGGTGCCACCATGTTTCACTGCAAACTCAACCTCCAAGACTCCGGTGATTCTCCCACCTCATCTTTCCAAATAGTTTCATGTGCCACCACACTGGTCTAATTTTTGCAATTTTTTTTTTTTTTTTTTTTTTTTGCAGAGACGAGGTTTTGCCATGTTGCCGTGTTTGAGACTGGTTTCAAACTCCTGAGCTCAAGTAATCCACCCGCCTTGGCCTCCCAAACTTCTAGGATAACAGGTGTGAACCATTGTGTTCAGTGACAAATTTTCTTTTTTTTTCTTCTATCTCTTTTTTTCTTTCCTGTTTTCTTTCTGTCTTTCTCTCAGAAGTGGCTGGGATTATAGGTGCACACCACTGTGCCCAGCTAACTTTTGTATTTTTTTGTAGAGACAGGGTTTCACCATGTTGGCCAGGCTGGTCTCAACATTTTTTTTTAAACGTTTAGTAACTCAAGCCTGGCGTGATGGCTCACACCTGTAATCTCAGCACTTTGGGAGGCCAAGTCAGATGGATCACGAGGTCTGGAGTTGAAGACCAGCGTGGCCACATGGAAAAACCCTGTCTCTTCTAAAAATACAAAAATTAACTGGGTTAGGTGGCCCATGCCTGTAGTCCCAGCTACTCGGGAGGCTGAGGCAGGAGAATTGCCTGAACCCAGGAGGTGGAGATTGCGGTGAGCCGAGATGGCACCATTGCACTCCAGCCTGGTTAACAAGAGCAAAATTCCATCTCAAAAAAAAAAAGACGTGTTCTTGCTCTGTCCCCTAGGCTGGATTACAGTGGTGCCACCATGTTTCACTTCAACCTCAACCTCCAAGGCTCAGGTGATTCTCCCACCTCAGCTTCCCAAGTAGTTGCATGTGCCACCACTCCGGTCTAATTTTTGCAATATTTTTTTTTTTTTTTTTTTTCAGAGACGAGGTTTTGCCATGTTGCCGTGTTAGAGATTTGTTTCCAAATCCTGAACTTAAGCAATCCACCCGCGTTGGCCTCCCAACCTTGTAGGATAACAGGTGTGAACCATCATGTTCAGCGACGAATTTTCTTTTTATTGTTTTTCTCTCTCTTTGTTTCTTTTCTTTTTTCTTTCTGTCTTTCTCTCTTTCTCTCAGGAGCAGCTGGGATTATAGTGCACAGCACTGTGCCCAGGTAACTTTTGTATTTTTTTGTAGAGACAGGGTTTCACCATGTTGGCCAGGCTGGTGGCAACATTTTTTTCTAAGGTTTAGTAACTCAAGCCTGGCGTGATGGCTCACACCTGTAATCTCAGCACTTTGGGAGGCCTAGGCAGATGGATCAAGATGTCTGGAGTTCAAGCCACATGGAAAAACCATGTCTATTCTAAAAATACAAAAATTAAATAAGTTTGGTGGTGCATGCCTGTTGTCCCAGCTGCTCTGGAGGCTGAGGCAAGAGAATTGCCTGAACCCAGGAGGCGGAGGTTGCGGTGATCCGAGGTGGCGCCATTGCATTGCAGCCTGGGTAACAAGAGCGAAACTCCATCTCAAAAAAAAAAAGACGTGTTCCTGCTCTGTCTCTTAGTCTGGAGTACAGTGGTGCCACCATGTTTCACTGCAACCTCTATCTCCAAGGCTCTGGTGATTCTCCCACCTCAGCTTCCCAAGTATTTGCATGTGCCACCACGCCGGTCTAATGTTTGCAATTTTTTTTTTTTTTTTGCAGAGACGAGGTTTTGCCATGTTTCTGTGTTGGAGACTGGTTTCAAACTCCTGAGCTCAAGCAATCCACCCGCCTTGGCCTCCCAAAGTTCTAGGATAACAGGTGTGAACCATTGCATTCAGTGACAAATTTTCTTTTTTATTTTTTTCCTATCTCTTTCTTTTTTTCCTTTTCTTTTCTTTCTTTCTCTCAGGAGTACCTGGGAGTATAGGTGCACACCACTGTGCCCAGGTAACTTGTGTATTTTTTTGTAGAGACAGGGTTTCACCATGTTGGCCAGTCTGGTCTCAACATTTTTCTTAAAGATTTGGTAACTCAAGCCAGGCGTGATTGCTCACACCTGTAATCTCAGCACTTTGGGAGGCCTAGGCAGATGGATCACGAAGTCTGGAGTTCAAGACCAGCATGGCCACATGGAAAAACCCTGTCTCTTCTAAAAGTACAAAAATTAACTGGGTTTGGTGGCTCATGCCTGTAATCCCAGCTACTCGGGAGGCTGAGGCGGGAGAATTGCCTGGACCCAGGAGTCGGAGGTTGCATGCGGTGAGCCGAGATGGTGCCATTGCACTCCAGTCTGGGTAACAGGAGCGAAAGTACATAAAAAAAAAAAAAAAGGACGTGTTCTTGCTCTGTACTCCAGGCTGGGGTACAGTGGTGCCACCATGTTTCACTGCAAACTCAACCTCCAAGGCTCAGGTGATTCTCCCACCTCAGCTTCCCAAGTAGTTGCATCTGCCACAACACCGGTCTAATTTTTGCAATTTTTTTTTTTTTTTTTGGCAGAGATGAGGTTTTGCCTTGTTCCCGTGTTTGTGACTGGTTTCAAACTCCTGATCTCAAGCAATCCACCCGCCTTGGCCTCCCAAAGTTCTAGGATAACAGGTATGAACCATCTTGTTCAGCGACAAATTTTCTTTTTTATTTTTTTTCTCTCCCTTTTTTTCTTTACTTTTTTCTTTCTGTCTTTCTCTCAGGTGTAGCTGGGATTATAGGTGCACACCACTGTGCCCAGCTAACTTTTGTATATTTTTGTAGAGACATGGTTTCACCATGTTGGCCAGGCTGGTGTCAACATTTTTTTCTAAGGTTTAGTAACTGAAGCCGGGTGTGATGGCTCACACCTGTAATCTCAGCACTTTGGGAGGCCTCGGCAGTTGGATCACGAGGTCTGGAGTTCAAGGCCACATGGAAAAATCCTGTCTCTTCTAAAAATACAAAAATTAACTGGGTTTGGTGGTGCCTGCCTGTAGTCTCAGCTGCTCTGGAGGCTGAGGCAGGAGAATTGCCTGAACCCAGGAGGCGGAGGTTGCGGAGATCCGAGATGGCGCCATTGCAGTCCATCCTGGTTAACAAGAGCGAAACTCCATCTCAAAGAAAAAAAAAAAAAAAAAGACGTGTTGTTGCTCTGTCCCCCAGGATGGAGTACAGTGGTGCCACCATGTTTCACTGCAACCTCAAACTCGAAGTCTCAGGTGATTCTCCCACCTCAGCGTTCCAAGTAGTTGCATGTGCCCACGCCGGTCTAATTTTTGAAATGTTTTTTTTTTTTTTTTTTTCAGAGACGAAGTTTTGCCATGTTTCTGTTTTAGAAACTGGTTTCAAACTCCTGAGCTCAAGCAATCCACCCGCCTTGGCCTCCCAAAGTTCTAGGATAACAGGTTTGAACCATCGTGTTCAGCAACAAATTTTGTTTTTTATGTTTTTTCTCTCCTTTCTTTCTTTACTTTTTTTTTTCCTGTCTTTCTGTCTTTCTCTCAGGAGTACTGGGATTATAGGTGCACACCACTGTGCCCAGCTAAGTTCTGTATTTTTTTGTAGAGACAGGGTTTCACCATGTTGGCCAGGCTGGTCTCAACATTTTTTAAAAAAGTTTAGTAACTCAAGCCTGGCGTGATGGCTCACACCTGTAATCTCAGCACTTTGGGTGCCCTAGGCAGATGGATCACGAGGTCTGGAGTTGAAGACCAGCGTGGCCACATGGAAAAACCCTGTCTCTTCTAAAAATACAAAAATTAACTGGGTTAGGTGATGCATCCCTGTAGTCCCAGCTGCTCAGGAGGCTGAGGCAGTAGAATTGCCTGAACCCAGGAGGTGGAGGTTGCGGTGAGACGAGATGGCACCATTGCACTCCAGCCTGGTTAACAAGATCAAAATTCCATCTCAAAAAAAAAAAAAAAAAAAAGACATGTTCTTGCTCTGTCCCCCAGGCTGGAGTACAGTGGTGCCACCATGTTTCACTACAACCTCAGCCTCCAAGGCTCCGGTGATTCTCCCACTTCAGCTTCCCAAGTAGTTGCATGTTCCACCAAGCCGGTCTAATTTTTGCAATTTTTCCTTTTTTTTTTGGCAGAGACGAGGTTTTGCCATGTTGCCGTATTAGAGACTGGTTTCAAACTCCTGAGCTCAAGGAATCCAGCCGCCTTGGCCACCCAAAGTTCCAGGATAACAGGTGTGACCCATCGCGTTCAGTGACAAGTTTTCTTTTTTCTTTTTTTTCTCTCTCTTTCTTTCTTTCCATTTTTCTTGCTGTCTTTCTGTCTTTCTCTCAGGAGTAGCTGGGATTATAGGTGCACACCACTGTAAACAGCTAACTTTTGTATTTTTTTGTAGTGACAGGGTTTCACCATGTTGGCCGGGCTGGTGTCAACATTTTTTTTCCAAGTTTAGTAACTCAAGCTGGGCGTTATGGTTGACACTTGTAATCTCAGCGCTTTGGGAGGCCTAGGCAGATGGATCACGAGGTCTGGAGTTGAAGACCAGCGTGGCCACATGGAGAAACCCTGTCTCTGCTAAAAATACAAAAATTAACTGGGTTAGGTGGCGCATGCCTGTAGTCCCAGCTACTCAGGAGACTGAGGCAGGAGAATTGCCTGAACCCAGGAGGTGGAGGTTGTGCTGAGCCGAGATGGTGCCATTGCACTCCAGCCTGGGTAACGAGCGAAACTGCATCTCAAAAAAAAAAAAAAAAAAAAAAAGACGTGTTTTTGCTCTGTCCCCCAGGCTGCAGTACAGTGGTGCCACCATGTTTCACTGCAAACTCAATCTCCAAGGCTCAGGTGATTCTCCGACCTCAGCTTCCCAAGTAGTTTCATGTGCCACCACGCCGGTCTAATTTTTGCAGTTTTTTTTTTTCAGACATGAGGTTTTGCCATGTTGCCGTTTTAGAGACTGGTTTCAACCTCTTGAGTTCAAACAATGCACCCACCTTGGCCTCCCAAAGTTCTAGGATAATAGGTGTGAACCATCGCATTCAGTGACAAATTTTCTTTTTTATTTTCTTTTCTCTCTCTTTCTTTCTTTTCTTTTTTCTTTCTGTCTTTCTGTCTTTCTCTCAGGTGTAGCTGGGATTATAGGTGCACACCACTGTGCCCAGCTAACTTTTGTATTTTTTTGTAGAGACAGGGTTTCACCATGTTGGCCAGGCTGGTCTCAACATTTTTGTTAAAAGTTTAGTAACTCAAGCGGGGCGTGATGGCTCACACCTGTAATCTCAGCACTTTGGGAGGCCTAGGCAGATGGATCACGCGGTCTGGAGTTCAAGTCCAGCGTGGCCACATGGAGAAACCCTGTCTCTTCCAAAAATACAAAAATTAACTGGGTTTGGTGGTGTATGCTTAAGCCTAAGATGCTTTTCTCTGTGTTTTTGCATGTGAAATTATCTCCGAGCTCCTTTGCCATCCAGCTAATCATCCTTATGTCCCCTTAGTGATTTTGCACAGCCCAAAATAAACCTTTTTAGTTTGTAAACGTCTTGGTTCCTTATCTGTGACGTTTCTGAGATATATCAAGCTCCCACCAAATAAAGAATGACTTTCTGTCCAGGTGAATAAGTGATCATGAACCCTAAAATGTGACTTTACAAAGATCATTTTACAGTCATTCTGTTGCAAACTATTGTCAGGCACATTGTCTTATTATCAAGAGCTCTGACCATTCCCCACCTTTATCTGCCTACATTTGTGAGTGACAGGAAAACCCAGACCCAGCAACTGCAGATACAGAGAATCTCAGAAAGATTGGTAAATCCAGTCAAATGATGGGAAGTAAATTGCCTTGGTCAGATCTACATAAGTCAAATTGTTGTACTATTCTTCCATAGTTTTATTTAGAAAAATCACAACTTTTTAAACAAGGAATTTGGAGATATTTTTACTTTACTTAATCAACTGAGAGCTAGACTTCATAGACCCTGAGAAGAAAGGAAAAAGGACATCAGATTCATCTTCCATATGAGCCTATGCGCCTCTGGAATATGTCTTCCTTAACTCTACATTGTTTTCACAGAGCTAGTACCTCCCTACTCTTTTCCAGAGAACTGTATTCAATTTTCTCTTAGTTGGGAAGAATTCCCATTTAGTTCTGAATCATGTAGAAGCATCAAAAAGATCACAAGGTCAGTCTATAAAGAATAATGAGTCTCTACTTCTTCAAAGTGTCAAGGATGTGGATATAGTGTTCTAGTATTTCATATATTCTGGTACACCTTGAATATATCCCCAGAAACTTAGAAGGTATTATATGTGCCTTTTAAATATAATAGAATATAGGAGAGAGAGATAAGTAGCTTCTAAAACTTAAACACCTGGTAAGTAGCAGCATTGAATTTAAAATCTGGCTGTTTTAGATATGAAAGTAGAAAGCTGTCTCATATTTTGTTTTATATGCATATACAGTTGTTTCTCATTATTCATATTAATTATGTTGTATAAAATCAATGCAAATACCGAATTAAGGAATACTCAATCATTACTCCTGGGAGAAAAACATGATGAGGTTCCCATAAGCATCTTGTCACAACATTTTATCAACAAACCAATAACTTTGTTTTATGTATATTTCTACTTAAAGTTACTTTATTTAATATAGTTAATTCATTAACATTGAATTTACAGGAGACAGAGTTATAACTTTTGCCTGATGAACTTTATTTAACATAAATATAAATGCTGCTTAACTTATAAGAGAGTTATCTCCAGATAAAGCCATAGTAAGTTAAAAGTATGAGGAAATTACATTTGATATTCTGATAAATCCATTGTAAGTTAAACCATTGTAAACTGGGAAGCATGTGTATTTTTCCATAAGGAACATCAAAGTCTTCTTTCACTTAGGAACCCTAGAAAAAAACTTCAACACTGTGCTAGTGGGCCACATTAAAACCACCAAAAACAAAAAACAAACCAAAAAAAAACCCCAGCAAAATGTGCAAAATGTGGCAATAAATAGATTATAAAAAGACACACTTTTATATCAATACAAGAGCTGATACGAAAGGCAGAGCACCATCTTGCTCAACCTCAGCTGGGAATATTTTAGGCAACTTACTCAAAATTTTCGTACTCTATTAGCATGTTGGTGAATAACATGAAATCACTGTGAGTATTGATTTCTGGGTCACAAACAAATTTTATTGAGTAGCAGAATTCACAAATACAGAATCTTTCAATAATAAAGAGAATATACACAAACATGTGTTTGTGTTTTTAGGTATTAATTTGAAGCCTCTGTTCCCTAATCTATATGAGAAGAAAGAATACTAACAATTATACTCATGCATTACTTAATGACAGACATACATTCAAAGAAACGTGTTTTTAAGCAATTTCATGATTGTGCAAACATATAACATATTTACAATGATCTAGATGGTGTAGCCTACTGCACATCAGGACCATATGGTATAGCCATTATAATCTTATGAGAGAATAATCATAGTCCCTCATTGACCAAAACACCATTATATGGCGCATGACTGTATTAGTATTATTATTAAAGTTGGTGTTTGAAGGGCTTCAAAATTAGCACCTTTCTCACAAATGAATGTGGAAGTGATTAAAAGATCCAGACAACAGGAGAATAAAAATTAAAATACCTTGATTAGTGTCAAATCCTTACCTGGAGGAGATGACTTAATTCAATGAAAAAATGGACTGATACTAAATCAGACTAGGAGCTCAGCCATGAAACACAGGCTAGAATGCCAGCCAGGCCTTGAAAAACATAGTATGAAAGGTATGAACCAAAGGGGTTCTCCAGAGTCAAGAGAGTGAATGAGGGAACAGTCACATACTGATTTCAAGCATTAACATGTACCTCTTGTTTTCAGAAACAAACATCAGATGCAATAAGCTAGTATTCCTGATATCAAGTAATAAGTCTTGTTTTCTAGGATTCTACTAAGGCATAAACTTATGCTACATAATGCTCAATGTGATTCGGAGACATCCATACAAAAATCCCATTTCACAGTTGAGTAAATTGATAGATTAAAATTTTTACTCAAATTTCACGATGAAAAATGATAGAAGCTGGATCTTTATAAAGATCAGTAAGGCTCTGAAGTCCACAAGCAGAGCTGCTTTGAATATAATCCTGTAAAAATCCATCCACTTGCTAAAATCAAACACAAATGTAATGAAATATGAATATGACTTCTAGGCTGATTCAATTTTTGAATGTCCAGCTTGGTTTATTTAAATTCCTCACAGTGATAATTCTGTATTCACTGATATCAAATGACATGTGAATTTCCACATCATTTTCTCACTCCATTTTCTGATTGACATTTATATTTTAGTCTAGACCAGATAGACCAGAATTAGAAATTAAGAAGTCATAGTTCTTCACACACACTGTTAAGTATTATTTAACTTGGTAGTGATAGGATATTCCCAGAAAGGTATACGTCAAATTCATTTCCATTCATGAAATAATTATTGTGCCCTTTGTTTTAGTATACTCCAGCTCCCTAATAGTTTTACTCCTCCATTGATTGTTCTCTGAAGTATATCTCTTGAGTAATTTGGTAGACCTACATCTTTAAAATCCTTTCAATGCCATCAAGTTTCTACCTAAGAAATACATTCATTTAAACCACTGTCATATTTTCCCTTACCTCCAAAAATATCCAGCCATTCTATGATTACTGAGTGTTACAAAATTTACATGTATTTTAACTATGTATATGTACACATAAAACACATATATATTCATACATGTATATTTTGCATGTTTTCAAAAATTATCTGAGTGTTGGTCGCTGATTTATCTCATTGAAAATATAAATAAACTCAGGCTGAACATGGTGGCTAGCACTGGTAGTCCCAGCAATTCCAGAGGCTGAGGCAGAAGTATCAGTTGACCCAGAGATTGAGGCTACAGTGAGCTATGGTGATGCTACTGCATGCACTCCAGCATAGACAACAGAAAAAAAAGTGTTCCTAAAAAAATTTTAAGTTCCATTTTTTAGCAACAGGTATGCTTTATTCTTCTTTGTCCTCCTCATCATGACTGTTAAGTAGAAAAAACAGTGAAAAGGAATGCATGCAAAAAGGAGAGGTTTTGGACTAGTGATCTTGGTGCAGTACTATCAAGACTTAATTGTTCATTGAGAGGTGCTAATTCCCTTTTCTTTTCTTTTTTTTAATTGTGTTTTAGGTTTGGGGGTACATGTGCAGAACATGAAAGGTAATTGCATAGGTACACACATGGCAGTGTGTTTTGCTGCCTTCCGCCCCTTCACCCACATTTGGCATTTCTCCCATGCTATCCCTCCCCAACTCCCCCTCCCCGCTGTCCCTCCCCTATTCCCCCAAATAGACCCCAGCGTGTAGTACCTCCTTTTCCTGTGTCCGTGTGTTCTCATTGTTCATCACCCGCCTATGAGTGAGAATATGCGGTGTTTCATTTTCTGTTCTTGTGTCAGTTGGCTGAGAATGATGGTCTCCAGATTCATCCATGTCCCTACAAAGGACACAAACTCATCATTTTTGATTGCTGCATAATATTCCATGGTGTATATGTGCCACATTTTCCCAGACAAGTCTATCATCGATGGGCATTTGGGTTGGTTCCAGGTCTTTGCTATTGTAAACAGTGCTGCAATGAACATTCGTGTGCATGTGTCCTTATAGTAGAACGATTTATAGTCCTTTGGATATATACCCAGTAATGGGATTGCTGGGTCAAATGGAATTTCTATTTTTAAGTCCTTGAGGAATCACCACACTGTCTTCCACAATGGTTGAACTAATTTACACTCCCACCAGCAGTGTAAAAGTATTCCTGTTTCTCCACATCCTCTCCAGCATCTGTTGTCTATAGATTTTTTAATGATCTCCATTCTAACTGGCATGAGATGGTATCTCAATGTGGTTTTGAACCCTCCTGTCTCAGATACCCCAGTGCAGCAGTTATAGAATAAGAAAAATCTCTGAAATACTAGAGCTACCCATAGGGGTTTAAGTGTTGCTCACCACCACTGCAATGACCAGTGATGATGAGCATTTTTTCATATGTTTGTTGGCCTCATGTATGTCTTCTTTTGTAAAGTGTCGTTCATATCCTTTGCCCATTTTTGGATGGGCTTGTTTGTTTTTATCTTGTAAATCTGTTTTAGTTCTTTGTAAATTCTGGATATCAGCCCTTTGTCAGATGGGTAAACTGCAAAAATTTTTTCCCATTCTATTGGTTGCCAGTTCACTCTAGTGACTGTTTCTTTTGCCATGCAGAAGCTGTGGAGTTTGATTAGGTCCCATTTGTCTATTTTGGCTTTTGTTGCCAATGCTTTTGGTGTTTTGGTGATGAAGTCCTTGCCTACTCCTATGCCCTGAATGGTTTTGCCTAGATTTTCTTCTAGGGTTTTTATGGTGCCAGGTCTTATGTTTAAGTCTTTAATCCATCTGGAGTTAACTTTAGTGTAAGGTGTCAGGAAGGGGTCCAGTTTCTGCTTTCTGCACATGGCTAGCCAGTTTTCCCAACACCATTTATTAAACAGGGAGCCCCTTTCCCCATTGCTTGTTTTTGTTAGGTTTATCAAAGATTGTATGGTTTTAGATATGTTGTGTTACCTCTGATGCCTCTGTTCTGTTCCATTGGTCTATATCTCTGTTTTGGTACCAGTACCATGCTGTTTTGATTACTGTAGCCTCGTAGTATAGTTTGAAGTCCAGTAGTGTGATGCCTCCTGCTGTGTTCTTTTTGCTTAGAATTGACTTGGCTATGCGGGCTCTCTTTTGGTTCCATATTAAGTTCAAGGTGGTTTTTTCCAGTTCTGTGAAGAAAGTCAGTGGTAGCTAATTCCCTTTTCAAAGAACTCTCCTGTTTCAGATACCCCAGTGCAGCAGTTATAGAATAAGAAAAATCTCTGAAATACTAGAGCTACCCCTAGGGGTTTAAGTGTTGCTCACCACCACTGCAGTCTTTTTTTTTTATTATTTTTTGAGATGAAGTCTCGCTCTGTCACCAGGCTGGAATGCAGTGGTGCGATCTCAGCTCGCTGCAACTTCTGCCTCCCTGGTTCAAGCTATTCTCTTACCTCAGCCTCCAGAGTAGCTGGGACTACAGGTGTGTGCAGCCATGCCCAGATAATTTTTGTAGAGATGAGGTTTCACCATGTTGGCCAGGATGGTCTCAATCTCTTGACCTTGCGATCTGCATACCTCAACTTCCCAAAGTTTCAGGATTACAGGCATAAGCCACTGTGCCTGGCCCATTACTGCAATCTTAGGGCATTGCTACCCATATCATCATAATAGCTGTGAACCAAGAGCTGTCCTACACTCAACCTCAGTTTAGACTTACGAATAGTCTTGTCCTTATTGGACAAGCTCCAATAAGGAATTTAATGACAGCAAAGAAGGAAAGACAAAAGCAACTTATTTCCCTCTCTAGTTCTTGATTCTCTTGTTAGGAAGTTGAGGGCATGCCTGTGAACTAAGTGAAATGATAGGGGCTGCTTGAGTGTGCTTGGGCTGCCAAAACAAAATACCATAGAATTGGCGGCTTAAACAAAGAAGTTTATTTTCTCACAGTTCTGGGTCTGAGAAATTCAAAATTCAGGTGTTGAACTATTCGGTGCTTGATGAGAACGCTCTTCCTGGCTTGCAGACTGTCTCCTTTGTTGCTGTGTCCTCACATAGCAGAGAGAAGGAGAGAAAGACGGAGCTCTCTGGAGTCTCTCCTTATAAGGATATTAATTCTGTTGAATCAAGGTCCCATTTTTACAGCCTCATTTAACTTTAATTACTTCCATAATGTCCTTTCAAATATCATCACATTGAGAGTTGGGATTTCAACATATGAATGTTTGGATGAACACAAACATTCACTTCTTAACAGAGGTTAAGTTATGGATCAGGAAGGATTCTTGAACAAGAAGGTATAAGATTTTCTACTCAGTTGGAGCAATGGCGACAACAACAGTTAATCAGAGAAATCAAAGTTATTACAATATTTGTCTGGTAGGCTGGTAGTGTGGGTCATACTACCTACACATCTATAAAAAGAAAACAAAAACTTACTACAAATACTGTTACTTTATCAGTCAGTGAAATTAAACTGACATTAATGCAGTAAGTCCATTCAGCTGGGTTGTAGATATAGAATCCCTTGAATAGTAATCTGATGTTTTGATTTGTATTGAACTTTTTTAAAAAATCAAAGTTATTAGATTCTAACTAGGGATGATGTAGTTCATTAATAAAATATTGTAATCTACAATACAATTTTTTTCAAGTGTTTACCTTTTCAATGTAGCATGAAGTAAAAGGCTTAGGTAATGAAGGACATCAACTTTGTAAGTCTTATGGTAATATTTTTATTGGCTAATGAATTTGCAGGTAGATCTTTGACGTTTTTCGTTTTCTCCATATAACCTCTCCATTCTTAAATGCATGAACAATTTCCTCAGCAGTTGTACCTTTGAAGATAATTTCTGTTTCCCAGGAATGTGGTGGAAATGTAGAAAGGCTATCCCCTAGAGAAGGTGGCAAACCCCTGAAAACCAAGAAAAATTATAAAATCAATCATGCTTTTTATAAAAAAATCTTTAGTTATATAAAGAAAACAAGTTTTATATATATGTAAATCCATGGAAATGTTTAAAGTATTAAATATATACAAATATATTTCACATTATTCTAATTTAAAACATTCCATCAGGCTTCATATAACCTAATATCCTCTATATGGTCATTAAAGAAGATCATATGATCTGTTTTTGAGAAGTAAAAGAATAGTGGAAAACATAATAATTGAAACATTATTTAAGGTGCCACTAAGACAGCCAGTCTTGTCAATCTCTGTTTTAAAAAAAATCATCACATATATATGTGTAACTGACACCATGCCCATTGAATGGCAGCTTCCCATTGTCCCCTTCCCCTAAGCCCCTGCAACCACCATTCTGCCTTCTGCTTCTATGAATTTGACTATTTTAGATGCCTCCTATAAGTGGATTCATGCAGTAGTTGTCCTTGTGTGACTGGCTTATTTCACTTAGCTTAATGCCCTCAAAGTTCATCTATACTGTGGCATATGAAAGGATTTCCTTCTTTCTAAAGACTGACTAATATTCCATTGCACATACATACCACATTTTCTTTATCCATTTGTCCACTGATGCACATTGGGATTGTTTCCACCTCTTGGCTATTGTGAATAATGTTGCAATGAAATTGCAATGCATGGAAATTATACAACTCCTACAAGAAAACACAAGAACTTTCTAATGAGTGGAAGAGTAGGTATCTTTTTGAGATCCTGATTTCAATGCTTTAGGATGATACCCAGAAGTGGGATTGCTGGATCATATGCTAATACTGGTTTTAATTTTTGAGGAATCTTCTTACTGTTCTCCATAGTGGCTATACCACTTTACATTGCCACCAACAATGCACAAGGGTTTCACTTTCTCCACATTCTTGCTAACACTTGGTATTTCCTGGTATATGTCTGTGTGTGTTTGATAATGGCCATTCTGACGTGTCTGAGGTGATATCTCATTATGGTTTTGATTTGCACTTCCCTGATGATCAGTAATGTTGGATACATAGTTTTTCATATAATTGACTTTTTGTATGTCTCTTTGGAGAAATGTCTTTTCAAGTCCTTTGCTCATTTTTAAATTGGGTTAATTTTATATTTTTTTGGTGTTGCATTGTATGCATTCCTAATATGTTTTGGATATTAGCCCTTCATGAAAAGTATGGTTTGCAAATATTTCCCTCCATTCTGTAGGCTGCCTTGTTATTCTGTTGATTGTTTCTTTTGCTGCACAGAAGCTTTTTGGTTTGATGTAGTCCCACTTGTCTATTTTTGCTTTTGTTGCCTTGTTTTTGGCAATGATATCCAAGAAATCATCGCCAAGACCAATGTTGTAAATTCTTGTGTTTTCTTTTAGGAGTTTTATAATTTCAGGTTTTACGTTTCAGTGTTTAAATTTGATTTTGAGTTAACTTTGTGTGTGATATAAGATAAGGGTACAATTTCATTCTTGTTCATGTGGGTAGGCCATGGTTGGTGTAGAGAAACAACTGGTCTTGTAAATTGATTTTGTATTCTGCAACTGAATTTGTTTCAGCAGATTTGTTTCAACTTTGCTAAATTTGCTAACATTTTTTTGGAGACATCTTTAGAGTTTTTCTATACCTAAGATCATGTTATCTGCAAATAGAGATAATTTTACTTCTTTTCTGATGTGATTGACTTTTATATCTTCTTGATTCATTGCTCTAGCTAAGACTTCATGTACTATGTTGAATAGAAGTGGTGAGAGTGGGCATCCTTGCCTTCTTCCTGATTAGAGAAAAAGCTTTTAGTTTTGCACTATTCAGTGTGATATTATCTGTGGTATTTTCATAAATGGCTTTTATTTTGTTGAGGTAATTTCCTTCTATTCTTAGTTTATTGAATGTTTTAATCATGAAATGGTGTTTGAATTTTGACAAATGCTTTTTCTGCATCTATTGAGATAATAGTATGATTTTTATCCTTTATTCTGTTAATGCTATGTATCACATTTATTGATTTTTAGACGTTGAACCATTCTCATGTCCAAGGGATAAATCACACACAGTCAGACTGTATGATTCTTTGTGATGTTGATTTCAGTTTGCCATCATTTTGTTGAGGATTTTTGCACCTATATTCATTAGGAATATCGACTTGTAGTTTTTTTTTTTAATGTAAAGTCTTTGTTTGGCTTTGCTATCAGGGTAATTCTGGCTTCATAAAGTAGAGAGTTTGAGAAAGATTGGGATTAATTATTCTTTAAATCTCTGGTAGGATTGTCCAGTGAAAGCATCTGAGCTCTTCTTTGTTGGGAGATTATGATTACTAATTTGATCTCCTTACTAATTGTGGGGCTGTTCAGATTTTCTGTTTCTTCATCATTTCAGCCCTGGTAGATTGTATGTTTCAGGGATTTCTTTAGGTTATCCAATTTGTTAGTGTATAATGGTTCGTAATCGTCTCCTACAACCCTTTTTATTTCTGTGCCATCAATTGCAATATCCTCTCTTTTATTTCTGATTTTATTTATTTGAGTCTTCTCTTTTTGTCTTGGTTAATCTAGCTTTGTTAATTTTGTTGACCTTTAAAAAAAACAATTCTAAGTTTTGTTGCTATTTTGTATTCTATATTTCATTTATTTTTCCTCAAATCTTTATTATTTCTTTCCTTCTGCTAACTTAAAGCTTAGTTTATTCATTTTCTAGTTCCTTATGTTATAAAATTTGATTACTTGAGATCTTTTTTACTGTAGACATTTACTGCTGTAAACTTTTCTCTTATTACTGCTTTTGCTGTTTCCCATAAGCTTTGCTATGTTGTGCTTTAGTTTTTTGTTTTTCTCAAAATATTTTCGATTTTTCTTTTGATTTCTTGAAAAACTCATTGGCTTTTCAAGAGTGTTGCTTAATTTCCACATATTAGATAACTTTCTGAAATTATTTCTATTAGCAGTATCTAATTTCATTCCATTGTGGTCAGAAAAGATACTTGGCTTGATTTTAATCTCTTTAAATTTGTTAAGATTCATTTTGTGGACTAGCATGTGGCTTTTTCTGGAGACTGTTCTATGTGTGTTTGAGAAGAATGCATATTTTGCTGTTGCTGGGTAGAGTGTTCTGTGTTTGTCTGATAGGCCCACTTTGGCCATAATATTTATTTTAGTTCTCTGTTTCCCTATTGATCTTCTGTCAATAGATACTAAAATCTGTCAGTAGATATTAAAATCTCTCACTATAATGTTGTTATATTGTTATCATCAGTTCTGTTAATATTTGCTTCACATTGTGTGTTTTAATGCTGGGTAAATATATGTTTATAAGTATTATATCTTCCTTGTGAATTGATGCATTGATCACTATATAATGTCTGCTTTTTGTCTCCTGTGACCATCTTTGGCTTAAAGTCCATTCTGTCTAAGTATGGCTACCTGTGCTCTCTTTTAGTTAACATTGGCATGAAATATCTTTTTCCATCTTCTCACTTTCAACCCTTAAATCTAAAGTGAGTCTCTTGTAGACAGCATATAGTTGGATCTTGTTTGTTTATGTATGTATGTATGCATGTATTTAGATGGACCCTCACTCTGTCGTCCAGGCTGGAATGCAGTGGCGTAATCTTGGTTCACTGCAACTTCCACCTCTTGGGTTCAAGTGATCTCCTGCCTCAGCCTTCCAAGTAGTTGGGACTACAGGTGCATGCCACCATGCCTGGCTAATTTTTTGTATTTTTAGTAGAATGAAGTTTCACTGTGTTAGCCAGGATGGTCTCAGTCTCCTGACCTCGTGATCTATCCACCTTGGCCTCCCAAAATGCTGGGATTACAAGTGTGAGCCACCATGTCTGGCCCTTTCATTTTATTTTTTAAAATTCATTTCAGCCACTTCATAGCTTTTGATTGAAGAGTTTATTCCATTTATACTTAAAGTGACTACTGATAGGGAAGGACTTACTGTTGCCATTTTGGTAACTATTTTTGGTCTGTCTTGTAGCTTTTGAATCCCTCTTTTCTATTCTTGCTACCCTTTGTGTTTCATGGATTTTTTTGGTGTGGGGGGGTAAATGATGAGATTTGATTCCTTTCTCATTTCCTTTTGTGTATCTTCTATAGGTTTTTTTTTGTGTGTGTAGTTACCATGAAGCTTACATAAAACAACCTGTACTTATAACAGTCTATTCTAAGCTTATAACAACTTAATTTCAATTGCACACAAAAACTCTACTCTTTTTCTGCCTCTCCCTTACTGTATGTTATTTATATCACAAATTACATTTTTTAATGTTGTATATTCATTAACTGATTTTTATAGTGATAGCTATTTTTGTAACTCTCTTTTAAGTTCTATTTTAGAATTAAAAGATTTACACACTGTCATTACAGTATTAAAATATTCTATGTTTGTTTATATATTTACCTTCACCAGGAACTTTATACTTTCATATGTTTTCATGTTGCTGCCTAGCATTCTTTTATTTCAACATGATGGACTCCCTTTAGCATTCTTATAAGGCAGATATAGTGGTAATGAACTCTTTCAGCTTTTGTTCACATGGGAAGGTCTTTATTTCCCCTCCATTTTTATTTTATTTATTTATTTATTTATTTGAGACTGAGTCTCACTTTATCACCCAGGCTGGAGTGCAGTGGCACAATCTTGGTTCACTGCAACCTCCAGCTCTGGGGTTCAAGCAATTCTCTGCCTCAGCCTCCTGAGTAGCAGGGATTACAGGTGCTCATCACCACAGCTGGCTAGTTTTTGTCTTTTTAGTAGAGACAGGGTTTCACCATGTTGGCCAGGCTGGTCTCAAACTCCTGACCTCAAGTGATCCACCTGCCTCAGCCTCCCAAAGTGCTGGGATTACAGGCATGAGCCACTGCGCCTGGCCTTCCTTCCATTTTTGAAAGACAGTTTTTCTAGAGATAGTATTCTTGGCTGGCCATTGTTTTCTTTTGAATATATCATCCAACTCCCTTCTGGCTTGCAAGATTACTGCTGATAAATTTGTTAATAGTCTCATAATGGCCCCCTTTTATGTGAAAAGTTGTTTTTCTCTTGCTGCTTTCAAAAGTCTTTTTTTATCTTTGACTTTTGACAAATCGATTATAATATATCTTGTATCAGACTTCTTTAAATTCATTCTAGTTGGAGTCTTTTGGACTACTTGATGCTGGATGTCTATTTTCTTCCCTAAATTTGTTCATTATTTCTACTTTCCATTGGGTTTTAATCTTATTCTTTATTTTAAATATTGGAACTATTAGTCCATTACCTGTGATATACATTGCAGTACTATTTATCGACATGTCAGTATTTGCCCCTAGTGATGTGAGATAACACTTTAATCAGGTATTAAATTTCCATATGTGCATGGGCTTATTTCTGATTCCACTTATTGAAAGCTATTCATATACCGGAACTCCACTGCCTTAATTACCACACTGTCTTAATTAGAGGAAATACCTCTAATATTTTGTCATTTAAGGCTTTCTAGTATGTTTTAGTGTCTGGTAGGACTAGTACCTCCATATAGTTTTATTCTAAAGTGTTTTCCTGGCTATTCTTTTATGTTTGTTTTTCCCATATAAACTTTAGTGTCAACTTGTTTACCTCCATAAAAAGTTTCTTGGTATTTTTTTATTGGAATTGCATTAAATTTTTACATTAACTTTATACATTAATTTAACTTGATACATTAAATTTAACTTTGGGAGAACTGACATTTTTATGATGTTAAATCATCTATCCAAGAAGAACTATGTCCACTTATTCAAGCTGACTCCTTGTCTTCTACAAGTGTTTTAGGGTTTATTCACTTGGGTTTTGCAGATTTCTTGCTAAGTTCATTCCAAGTATGGAAGCTTCTTTGTTGCTATTGTAAATGAGATTTTTTTCTTCTCCATTATGTTGTTTACTTATTGTTTGTGTATATAAGGGGCATTGATATATGCATGTTAATTCCATATCCTATAGCTTTATTGAATTCCTTTATTATTGAGTTAGTTTAATCATGGACTCTCTAGGGATTTCTGGGTATGATGGGGTATCATTTGAAAGTAGAATTGTTTTTCTTCTTCTTTGTCCACCATTGTGCCTCCAATTAATTTCTCTTGCATAATTGCATTAATAAACTTTTTAGTACAATGTTGAAGAGTAGTGGAGTATCTTATTCCTGATGTTAGTGGAAATACCTCTAATATTTTGTCATTCAGATTCTGGTTCCAGGGCTGTGTACACACACACACACACACACACACACACACACACGCACAATCATATATTTTATTATATTAAGTATCCTTCAGTTCTCATTTTTGCATGTTTTCTTTTTTGTCAAGAATGATTGTGGAATTTTGGTGTTGGTGAAGGCTTTCTCAGCATCTGTGGACATAATCACTTGATTTGCTTCTTTAAGTATATTAATATGGAATGTTATTTGAAGGAATTTCCTAATGTTGATCCCACTTGGTTTTCGTTTGTTATTTTCATAATGTGATGTTGGATTCTGTTTGGTAATATTTTCTTTAGTACATTGGTTTTGATATTCATAAATATTTCTGGTCTGTAATGTTAAAATTATTTCTTTAGATTTTCAGTAATGTATACATATAACATAAAATCTAGCCTTTTGACTTTTTAACTTTTTTTTTTTTTTTTTGAGATGGAGTCTTGCTCTGTCACCAGGCTGGAGCGCAGTGGCGCAATCTCGGCTCACTGCAATTTCTGCCTCCAGGGTTCAAGCGATTCTTCCCCCTCAGGCTCCCAAGTAACTGGGACCACAGGCATGTGCTACCATGACCAGCTAATTTTTGTATTTTTGTAGAAACGGGGTTTCACCATGTTGGCCAGGATGGTCTCAATCTCTTGACCTTGTGATTCGCCCACCTTGGCCTTCCAAAGTGCTGGGATTACAGGTGTGAGCCACCGCACCCGGCCCCTTTTAAGTATTTTTAAGTATATATCCAGTAACATTAAGTACATCCACGTTGTGGTGCAACCATTACCACCATCCATTCTCAGAACTTTTTTTCATCTTGTAAAACTGAAATGCTTTATTCATTAGGCCTCCAGCCCTTGGCAACCACGTTTTGGATTTCTGTCTCTGTGAATGAGACTACTCTAAACACCTCCTTTGAGTGGAATCATACAGCATTTTTCCTACTAGGACTGGCTTATTTCTCTTAGCATAATTCTTCAAGGTTCATCCATGTTGTTGTCCTTTGTGTTTAGTTGATTTTTTTTTTTTGTAGTGAAACATTTTAACTCCCTTTTCCTTTCTTTTGTGTATATTCTATAGCTATTTTGTTTATGGTTACCGTGGGGATTATATTTAACATCCTAAAGTTACAGCACTGTACTTTGAACTTATACCAGCTCAACTTCAGCAACATACAAAACTCAGCTCTTATACAGCTCTGTCCACATGGTGTTTCAGTTATTGATGTCATAAAGTCACATCTTTATATATTTTTTGTTCAAAAACATAGACAAATAGATATATATTTAATGCATTAGTCTCTTAAATCATGTAGAAAATAAAAGGTAAAGTTATAAACTAAGATTACAGTAATATCCAGAATTTTTGGGTTCCTTTTTGCAGTTTCAATTTCTTTATTGAAGTTTCCATTCTGTTCATACATCATTTTCTTGATTTTGTCTACGTCTTCTTTTAGCTCTTTGATAATTTTTAAGACAGTTGTTTTAAAATCTTTCTTTAGTAAGTCTACCATCTGGTCCTTCTCAGGGATAGTTTCTGCTGATTTACTACACAAGACAGATTCTGCCAGTGCTATTGTTGTCTGGGTGGGGGGAGACAGATTTTGGTGCTTCTTACTCCACCATCTTCCCTCTGTCTCCCACCCTGTAGGTCTTTTATGTTGTTGTTGGGGGCCAGAATACTGTCTTAATCTAGTTTAGATATCAGTGTTAAAACTTGTTTCATTAAACGCTTTAAGAAGTTTTCTCTCATTTTCAATACTCTGGAACGATTTATGGAGCATCGGGACTATCAGGTCTTTGGAAGGTTAGGAAAATTTCCTTGTGAAATCATTTGGGGTTGTATTTTGCTTTTTGTTTTTGTATTTTTGGTGGAGTAACTTTCTTTAATTCTTACTAACTTATTCTAATCTTTTCCTGTAAATTGGTATGCTTAAGATTTGTCTTCTATCTACGGGAGTTAATTTTGGTAATCTTCATTTTCCCAGAAATTATCCATTTCATCTAGATTTTCAAATTTGTTGTATAGGGGTCTTCAAAGTAGTCCTTTTTTTTAAAGTTGAAATTCGGTTTGCTTTTTGTTTGTATGTATTCTAAGGTACAAGTAAAATGTTCACAGTAATCTTTCATAGTACTACAAATTCTTTTTAAACAGTGATTTTTCTTTGTCATTTCTTAATTTATATACATGTCTATTATCTTTTTTTCTTGGTCAGATTAACTCATGATTTGTCTTTCTGGATTTTTTTAAAAATCAGGATTTCAATTTATTATGTTTACTGTTCTCTACTTTATTGATTTCTGCTTTTATCCTTGCTATTTTATGATTTATTTCCTTGAATTTTCTTTTAGTTTACATTTTGTGCTTTTCTATTTTGTTGGAACTGGGAATTTCATTCATTTTCATTGCTTTATTTTTATTGATAGACGTGTTTACTTTTATGAATTTTCCTCAGATCACTTTATATGTATCCAGTGATTCTGATATGTAGTATTTTTATTATTTATTTATTATTTTATTTTTAAAAGAAATTCTGTACTATTGGTTTTTATTGCCCCTTTCACTCAGGATTTATATAATACATTAAAGAAATTTCCAAGTATAAAGATCTTTTTAAACAATAATTTAAAAGTTTTTAATCTTATTATTCTCTGTCAAGACTTTTTTAATAACTCTACTTTATGGAAGTTACTGTTATTTTCTTCATTACTTAATACATGATCCATTTTTGTGAAGGTGTATTCTCTACTCTCAGGGTGTAGAGTTTGAGATCCCTCACTCTCTTCCTGCCACCCCTCCATGAGAACTACCTATTTTGATTTTATTGCTCATGTCTTCTATAGTTTTACTTACTTTGCTCATTTTATCTCTCTGGTACTGGAGGGGATGTATAGAAGTATCCTCTTATTAGTTTGTCTACCAATATCTCTTTGCTTTTCCTATAGCTTTTGCTTTATAAAGATAGTAGCTGTATTGTCTGGCGCATAGATATTCACAACTGTTACGGCTTCATTATGAATTATAGTGTTCAAAATGTGCTCATTAGTCACATTTAAACTTGTTTTGGCTAGAATTTTACATTGTCTGTTATCAGAATCTCCATCCCTGTTTTCTTATTGTCTCATATCCTTTTTTTGTTCCTTTACTTTAGCCTTTATGAATTTTAGTTATATAGCATATAGTTGGGTCTTGCTTTTGAGCCAAATTGAAAACCTTTTTGTTTTAGTAGACAAGTTAAGCCCATTCTTATTTATTGCCATCTTGTCTTTGATCTTCCTTTGCCGTTATATTTTGCAATTACGTTTGTTATATTTTTTTATTTATAAATGTGGTGATATGTCATGTATTTGGTGTCTAGGCAGGTTTATACTTTTGTTCCTGTCATTACCTTTGAAGTTGTACCTTTCTAAAATGCCTTCAGGCTCTTATTTTTAAATCTAATCAAGAAGGGCTTATGGGTACAGAATTCCATTAATTCCTATGTATTTAAAACTGTTTCCTGTAGTATTGATGCTAGAAGGACACCTTGACTGAATATAAAATTCTTGATTCACACTTTCTTTCACTGAATTTCTGAAAAATGCTGCCCCATAGTTGCCTTGCTTTGTATATTGCTTTCAAAAATTCTGATACCAATAAATTGTTTTTGTCCTTGTAAATTATTTGAGCTTTTTGCCCGAAGGCCTGGAAAATTTTTCCTTTATGTTTGAAGTCTAGTAGTGTACTGTAATAGGTCTCAGAGTTGACTGTTCTGGGTTAATTTTTCTGGACATCTGGCACATGATTCCCATACATAGATTTGGTTCTTTTTTGATTTCCAGAATATTTACATCAGTTCCAGTCTTAAGTGTTACTTCTGTTCCATTGTTTTGTTTTCCCTTTTAAGACTCCATTTTTCTTCCTGTCTTACATTTTCATTACTTTCTCTTTGACCTTTATATTTCCTTCATTAACTCATTTTCATTCTCTTGATTGGTTTCTTGCTTTTCTCTGATGCTCTTTATTAAATTTTTATTTTGATGTCATCTCCCTTGGGTCCTTGTAATTTAGTCTTTATTTCTGAGTTGACTTTGTACTTTTATTGCCCACCCCCACCAAGTTCACTAAATTCTACTTTTATTTATTCTTGTCTTCATTCATTTCTCTTCTTAGTTTTTGAAATTCTGATTCAAGGTGGTTTTCATTTTTGCAGATGTTCAAGTACATTTAATTTAGTTTGAGTGTTGTCTTATAGTTTTCTTCTGTGTCATCACATTTTGTTTTTTGTTTTTTTCTTTTTGTGGAATTTTCAATAGATGAGGAGTGTCGATTCTCATTTTCTGATTTTTAAAGAAGGTTTTATAGACTTGCTTAATCTTCTGTTCATTTTGTGAATTTTGGGTTTTTCAAGATTTCCAGTTCAGTAACCCCCTCTTGTATCAGTATAGAAAAGTCATTTCCGTAGTGGGGTGTGTGTGTGTGTACATGTGCACACTGGGGGTGTGTGTGTGTACATGTGCACACTGAAAAGTCATTTCCTTAGTGGTGTGTGTGTGTACATGTGCACACTGAAAGGTTGTGTGGCCTCTTGATTTTCCAGGTTTTTCTGCAGTCTGACTTCCTCTTTTGCTTCTTCTTACATCTCCAGTCACTTTCCAAGCACCTTTCCATTTTTTTTCTCCCAGCCCCCTCGAAACTATGCTTTTCACAATGTCACTGAATATTGCGTGTATCTTTAGCACCTGCTCTGGTCTCTGGGGGTACTTCAAAATATTTTTGCACTTAGGATGGGCGTTTCTTTCTGGTGGTGGTGGTGGTTACAGAGAAATTTTGGGCTTGCTGTCCACTCCCTTCTTCTCTCTTCTTTACAGTTTTCCTTGCTCATGACAAAGACTAACAGCTAGAGCATGAGAGATTTTTGCTGGGTGATATTTGGTGCTTTTTATCTTTTACTTTATTTACAGCTATTTTAAAGTTTGGGGATTTTCTTGTTTTCTAGTTATGCTGAAGGCATACTTTCATTTCATAGTAGTTTAACTTGTTCTTATTGTTTTGCATTGTGTTCGGAGGATATGTATCTCTCTACATATTTCTTTGCCTTATGGTTTATTTTATTCTCATGGCCATTGGGGCTGGCTCCTTGATTTGACAATATTAACAGCTGGAGAACCGGGGCCCACTTTGGCCACCTGGATGTCTTTTTGAACATTTGCATTTTGCTAACAATTCACTTTAGTATCTGGCATTTTTACATTTTGACAGTCAAAAGTTTTAATATAATATTCAATCACAAATATTTGTGTTGTCACTTAGAAAGATAATGAGTAAGAAGATGCTGAAGAAAAGGAGAGAGATGAGATAAAATGATTCCAGGAGATATTTGTGAGTGATATACTTTACCCTGTGATAATATTTTATAACTGTGCAGTAACATTTTATTACATAACTCTAATGTATTAATTTTTAATTGGTTCAACCTAACTTTCTTTATGTCCTGAACATTGGAATGTGTTAATATATGTGGCTTATTAAAGCTAATCACTAAACTGGAGTATAATGTGATGGTTTGTTGGGAGGTAATTTGGTATTCTGGAGATGGAGGGACCTCAAGTTTTAACATACCTACGACACAGCAGTTTACAAACTATTGAATTTCTTTTATGGCTTATTTGTAAAGATTTGGAGATCTGTTTGTTAGACATGCACATGTGAGTCATGCACTATTAGGCATTTCATCTACAGTGCAACTAATTCTCACAATAATACTAAAAGGTGTGTAATGCTTCTTTCAGAAGTTTTTGTAAAGCAGTTTTGTAAACCATCACATTATACTCCAGTTTAGTGATTAGCTTTAATAAGCCACATATATTAGCACATTCCAATGTTCAGGACATAAAGAAAGTTAGGTTGAAGCATTACACACAGAAAGGAACAACCAGTATTAGCCTTTCTAAAAATATACCAAAAAATAAAGAGCATCAACATAAAGAAGAATTTACATCAACAAATGGATAAAATAGCCAGTTAACATCAAATGGCAGTAACCCTAAATTTAAATCGACTAAATCCCCCAATCAAAAGATACAGCCAAAACCTAACAGTATACTACATCCAGACCCATTTTATATCCAAAGATACACAAAGACTCAAAACAAAGGGTTGGAGAAAGATTTACCAACCAAATGGAGAGCAAAAATAAATAAATAAACAAAAAGTAGGAGTTGCAATTCTCGCATTTGATAAAACAGATTTCAAAGCAACAAAGATACAGTGGTAAAAGGATCAATGCAGTAATAAGAGCTAAGGATCCTAACACCCAGGTACATAAGACCCATAAAGAGATTTAGACTCAACGAGACAGAAAATTAATAAGGATATCCAGAACTTGAACTCAGATCTGGAACAAGTAAACTTAATAAGTATTTATAGAGCTCTCCACTTTAAATACACAAAATATACATTCTCCACCTTAAATACACAAAATATTGATTGTATTAATACCCATTCATAGAATAAAGCAATATTCCTGTTCTCTCTCCCTCTTTTTCTTCCTCTTTCTTCCTCTCCTTCTCTCCTTTTTTTCAAAAAAAAAAAGGTGTGTGGAAACCCAGCCCTCCAGCACCTTCCATCACTTTCCCTCCTCCACTCCGCAAATCACTGCACTTTTCCAATCCTTCTCTTCCAAGCTCAAATGCCTTTACCTTAAGGAAAAAAAATAAGTAATTCATCCTGTTCAGACCTGAACTCAGCATGTTTTCTTCTTGTCTATCCCTCAAGGTCCTTATGTCAATGCATAGAATCATCATCCACTTACATGTCCTGAGTATGAACCTGCAATTGCCTTAGATAGTCCCTTTCTCTACCCAACCTCCATGTACAATCAACCTACAATCTTTTGTACCTGTCAAGTATGATTTTCTCTCAACCTGTGCTATCATGGGCTTCACACAAGCTCTCATTACCTCTCACCTGAGATAATATGATGGCGTGCTAATTTGTTGACCTGCTTCTAATCACACCTCTCACCTTAGCCTCAACCATTGTCCACATGGCTGCCGGAGAGTTTGCTCACTGTTTTGATGTTGTTTCACACCTGCTCAAAATCTTTCAGTGGTTCTCAAAGATCTAAGGAGATACACAGTGGCCTACCTTCTGTCTAGTTCATGTACCATGACACAACCTGTGCTCTAGTCATCCATATCTTTTTGCCATTCCTGGAGCACATCAAATTCTCTTACGCCTTTAAAAAATAATAATAATACTAAAAGGTATCTATTATAGGCCTGTTATGCAGAGGAGATAGGAGAGAATCACTGAAGTTAAGTAACTGATCCAGGGTCACAGTGCAAGGAAGTGAAACAGAAGCCAACCTCTGGTTTCTCTGGCCGTAAAGTATCCATTCCACAGTCACAGTTCATCTCAGGGTGGACAGAGCCATTCTCACTAACTTGCCATGTGTGAGTTAAAATCATTTCTTGGCCTTGTGATTTATTTCATCCTTGTGGCACTTGGGCTGACTCCTTGGCTTGATGATATCAACAGCTGCATTTTGGGGATCACTTGCGGTATAGATGTTAGTAAGCCAGTAGCATTCAGTACTGTCACTTGGAAATGACTGACTGCTCAAGGACAGAGGAGATTTTGAGTAGAAGAACTTCTGGGGAGGTTGCTTAGCTCCGATGGTGCACCCAGATCCATCCTTTGTCAGTGGATGAGCTGCTTGACAGTCACCCCCATAGGTAGAGGTTGGCCCAGGCTTGGCTATGAGTGAGGGACATTAGGGACGCCTCATTGCCCCGCTGAATCTGCGTCTCAGTTCTTGGGCATGTATTCACCTGCCTTTGTAGACGTGGTCATGGTTTGTCTGGAAAGCTCATCTCCAACTTTACTTAGGTCCAGGGTTAGCTTTCAAGTCATTTATGGCAATGGTGCCTTCAATGTGAGGGTTTTTACCAAATCATCTTATGTAGGTGCAAAACGATTAGTATTCACCAATAACATTTCAATAGGAACCTTGAGAATTTGCCAATTCTGTGAATGAATTAGGGTCAAGTGAGGGAGCATTGAGACCCAACTATTTTTTTGTGTGTGTGTGTGGCTCTGGAAATATTTCTCCCACAATCTCTTAAGGGATTAAGTCAACATGGCCACTCGTACCATTACCTTAGTCACTTGGCAGCTGAAAGGACACATGTGTCTTTAGGTGAATTTTCTTTAAATGAGATCATGAGCTCATAGCTTGCTTAGCTTTTCTTAATTTCAGCGAGTCGTAATACCTCTGGAACTTCACTTTGTTTTCTGGGCCAAGGCATCCCTGTAGAGCAGATCATTCACACTGCACATTTACATTTTTAAGAAGGGTGGTTCTATAATTTGCCATATTTTATGTAATATTTTAAACATTCTCCAGGGAAAGATTTAATGGGCAAGTGTTACTAACCTAAACCTCTCTACCTCTCAGAACCCCAGTTTCCTAATCTGTAAAAACAGAGGAAATTGGTCTATATGACCTCAAAGGGCCTGTTCCAGTCTTCACGGTATTTATCTGTGTGCATCTTGGTCACACCTGCCTGTCTGCATGTAGCAGGCATGGGGGTTTTGATAATGTCACATCCACCCTCTGTTCCTCCCTGTCCAGGTGTGTGCACAGGCAGCTCCACTCGGCACATCGTGACCTTTGATGGGCAGAATTTCAAGCTGACTGGCAGCTGTTCTTATGTCCTGTTTCAAAACAAGGAGCAGGACCTGGAGGTGATTCTCCATAACAGTGCCTGCAGCCCTGGAGCAAGGCAGGGCTGCATGAAATCCATCCAGGTGAAGCACAGTGCCCTCTCAGTGGAGCTCCACAGTGACATGGAGGTGAGAAGTGCTTTCTGTGGGTCCCGTGGCAAGGCAATAGAATGTCAGGGAAACCTGGTGCTCTTGTCAGGAGCTCAGCCTTCTTCTTAAGTAGAGGAGAAGAGTAGCACATTCTTAGAAGGGTTTATTGCCATCTTCTTGTCTTAACATGATTTCATGTTGTTCAAGGCTCAGATTTGCAAGACGGAATCACTTTTAGGTAGCATAAAATTGTGAATTTAGTGCCAGTTTCTGGCACTGGTAGAGAATCGGGATTGGCACCAGGATTGTTTACCCGGGAGGCATTTTGAGCCCAATGCCTAAGCCCTGTAAGCTTTCCAACGGGAAACATTTACAGCCTAAATTAGGTTCTTTGTAAATATTTGGGTCTACGTAAAATGTCAGGCTCCAGAATTTGAAAAGAAAACTGCAAAACTGATATATATATATGTATATATATATATCTCTCTCTCTGTGTATATATGTATATGTGTATATATATGATTGGTTAAATGCTTACAAAAGGTTACATTATGCCAACTTCTTTACTTGTTCATGTTGAAATCATAAATATTTCATTGTGCAAAAACAACTTGTAGACTAGATTTTCTCACTTTGCAAAGATTCCTGAATTTGAACAATAATTGCATAAAAATTATAGTTAGTCATTTATCAAGTAACTCATAGCCAAAAATTAAAAAATCAAAATGATAAAAAATCCTTCCAGAATTTTTACAGCAAAATTATATGCATCGTGGAATGTGAGTACATTTTAGTGTGTTTGATATGACAGATGGTGGGCCACCCAAGAAAGAGCTTCCAGTGGCACACATACACACAAAAAAGACAAACTGGTCCCATTAAAACACTGCTTCCCTGGGCCACACTGGAAGAATTGTCTTGGGCCACACATAAAATGCACTAACACTAACGGTAGCTGATGAGCTTAAAAAAGAAGTCTGTGCATAATTTTTGTGATATCCACCACCGCAGAGAAGCAAAAATGTCCTTGCATTCAAAGCACTGGACACGGCTACTAGATGCTCCTGGAGACACTGCCCTGATGAGTTGGCACCGAGGTGACTTTCCAGCCTGTCTTAAAGGCATGGCCCCTCCCTGTTGAGTCAGATAGACTCAAGGTTCCCTTTTATCTCTGGGCTTTCAGGTTCGTGGTGCATGGCCACCTGGTCAGTATTAGAACAGTCTGTTTTCTGGCCAAGCTCTGTGAAGTCAAGCTCTGTTTCCTAGTCAAGCTCTACTTTATCTTAGAAGAGCTGCTGACAGATACCAAGGTTTGCGGCTAATGTTGTGGTTGAGTGGGACTCTCAGTAACTTCACGAAAGACCTAAGGGTGAAGTTCTCTAGGATTCCTCATTGCTGGGACCCCCGATGAGCTCTTTCTTCTTTGCTCAGGTGGCAGTGAATGGGAGACTGGTCTCTGTTCCTTACGTGGGTGGGAACATGGAAGTCAGCGTCTATGGTGCCATCATGCACGAGGTCAGATTCAACCATCTTGTTCACATCTTCACATTCACTCCACAAAACAATGAATTCCAACTGCAGCTCAGCCCCAAGACTTTCGCTTCAAAGACGTATGGTCTCTGTGGTAAGAACATTTTTCATCTCCTCTTCTCCCCTTGCTATATGTTTATGAACCTTACTTGCTGTACTCTGAGGGCTCTTGGATGCTTATATTTCTGGGTCCAGTAGCAAGGGTCAGATTCTGGTGAGGAGGAAAAATAGCCTGTCTCTGGCATCAGTGTTTTTGTACCCAGGATGCTCTGTTTATCTTTTTTTTTTGTTTCTCTAGGGATCTGTGATGAGAATGGAGCCAACGACTTCATGCTGAGGGATGGCACAGTCACCACAGACTGGAAAACACTTGTTCAGGAATGGACTGTGCAGCAGTCAGGGCAGACGTGCCAGCCCATTCCGGAGGAGCAGTGCCCTGTGTCCGAGAGCTCCCAGTGCCCGGTCCTCCTCTCAGCACTGTTTGCTGAGTGCCACAAGGTCCTGGCTCCAGCCCCATTCTATGCCATCTGCCAGCAGGACAGTTGCCACTGGGAGCAAGTGTGTGAGGTGATCGCCTCTTATGCCCACCTCTGTCGGACCAGTGGGGTCTGCGTTGACTAGAGGACACCTGATTTCTGTGGTGAGTTTCCAGGTTACCTCTGAAAATCCTGGAGACCAGCTGACTGGGCTTGCTTAGCCTCTCTGTGCCCCACATTCTTTATCTGGCTAATAAGTATGAAAATCACTGTATGTTATATGACCTGGGATTCCAGTTAGGATCAAGTAAGATGGAAGATATGGATATATATCTAATGAGTATATCTCATATGTATTGTATGTATATATCTTCCATCTTATTTGATCTATGTATATCATGTTATTTGATATATATGTCATATTTGATATATATCATCTTATTTGATTATATATACACACTCTGCATGCAGAATTTAATGTAAATTAATGCTGATTCTTTCCATTAGTATTTCTATAGTTCGGACAAATGCGATTTTAATGTGTTAAACACATTAGACACATATAAGCATCTGCAAAGCGCTGTGTAACCAGTCACATTGAATTTGAAATTCCACCAAGCTTTAGCACATGCTCGCAGGGTAGGCCGTGCCTGAGCAGGATTTTGAAGTGCGAGTAGAATCTTGCCATTTGGCTGCCAAGAATCTTCTTAATTACAAACACTGCAGGATTGCTATTGCTTAAAGCTCCCCAAGATCAGCTTCCCTACCTGGACTTGGCATTTATTTAAAGTGTGGGGGCAATGGAAATGAATCAGATATGGCTCCTGTACTGCAAGTGTGCTAGAGAGAAAAGAACACTGAACTTGAAATCCTCAGTCATCAAATATTCTCTACTGTTTTTTGAGGGAAATCAATGTGTGCAAACACGTTGGAGTCTTAGAGTTTATCATCATAGAACTGTCAGCAGCTCTGAGCTGGGGCTGGAGGACTTGGGCATCCTAGTGCCAGCTCAGCCAGTGAATGGGCTGTTCTCTTAATCTTTCTGGACCTCAGTTTCTGCATCCTAAATGAGATAGTTGGCCTAGATAACCCCTAGGTTCCTTTGGACTCTGATTTTCTGAGTCCATGTGGATGATACTTTCTCCTCCCAATCAGCCTGCAAATCGAGTGGCAAATGTTAGTTTCCAAGTTACCGGAAACACTTTCTCTGCGTACTAATTTCTTTATGTGCCTCCTGGTTTACTGTGCACACAGAGGGAAATCCTTGGTGCTCCCAATCTTGGAAACTTCCTCTAACACCTGCCTGCCTTGGTACGTTGAGAATGTGAGGAAGTCGTTGAGCAAATTAGAATGAGGGAAATGAATCACCTCATAGCTTCTCTCCCAAGGCCATTCTTCATAGCTGTGGATTCCTAAATTAATTTTAAGATGCCTTTAAAGCATAAAGGACAACTGTATTCAAAAAAGGACCACAAAACCTACTACGGACACACAGGTTCACATCATTTGTTAGAACTAGATTTGGCTCCAAGTAGCAGAGAATTAAATTTTTCTGTTATATAGCTGATTGGAGGCAGTGGTTCCAGCTGATTCTGGGCCTGAAACTGGATTCTAGCTCTTTGCTCTGTCTTCACTTGGGTGTCGTAGTTTTCTCCATGGTTTAAAATGGAGGTTTAGCCATTACATTCATTCTCCAAGCAGCAAGCTGAGGGAAGGAGGGAAGAGGGACAAGGAGCATGCACAGCTGTCTTTTTAAATGAACTCCTGGAGGCTGCCATGGGATACTATACTTTCTTTTATAGTTCATTGGTCAGAACTAGTCACACAACTGCATTTAGCTACAAGAAAGGTTGGGAAATGTAGTTCTCATTCTGGGGGTCATATACCCAGCCTAAAGTTCTGTTTCTATGGAAGGTGGGGAGGATGAAGATTGGTGGAAAATAGCCATCTCTGCCCTAGCAAATTTGTCTGATGATTAATCATGTTGAATCAGCTGTGCCTTCTTCACGCTGGCTGGTGTGGACCTTTGTGAGTGAACTCCTTCTCTGTATATAGCTATGTCATGTCCATCATCCCTGGTCTACAACCACTGTGAGCGTGGCTGTCCCCGGCACTGTGATGGCAACGTGAGCTCCTGTGGGGACCATCCCTCGGAAGGCTGCTTCTGCCCCCCCAAACCAAGTCATGTTGGAAGGCAGCTGTGTCCCTAAAGAGGCCTGCACTCAGTGCATTGGTGAGGATGGAGTCTGGCACCAGGTAGGAGCCTTTTCCTTTCACCTCCCATGGGGCTGCTTTCTTCTTGGGTCAAAAGGGAGAAGAGTGTTCACCAATGATTGGCATCTTCCAACTGTGGCAGTAGGGCTGATTCTTAAGGGGATCATTAGGGATAGGGAGGCAGTATTGCATAGCAGCTTTGCATTCAGATAGCCCTTGGTTCAAATCCTGCATCTGTCGTGTGTTCCCTGTGGGATTAAACACCAAAGTGGTGTTACCACATTATTACTGTTTTATTACTAATGTCTTTATTATTGTAGTCATGTAAGTAGAATGATATAGGAACCCAGGAGGGAAAGGGAAATAATATTTGTATGGTAATATCTGCCATTATTAAGAGAAATAGTGAACCTTGACTGTACTAAATGCAATATATTCATTATTTCAGTATTTTTCAGAGGTGTATTTTGCAGGGTATTAACAGTTACCTGTGGTCAAGTGAGTTTAAAGAACAGTAGCTAACCATAGTTAAACAGGTTTCTTTATTGCAGAACTCTTCAGAGTTTTTAATATAATACTGTATATTGCAGCTATTTAGGAGGGTTTTTGTTTCTCATACTTATTTGACCATGGAGCCTGTGCGTGTGTGTGTGTGTGTGTGTGTGTGTGTGCACGTGTGCACGTGTGTGCGTGTGTGAGAATTCATTGGGACTGGGGTTCCACAGAATATACTAGTGTATCCTGTATCACTCATAAATACAAAAATTCTGTGAAGAAACTAAGACCTGAGGAGCTTAGTAAGTTGCCCATGGACACAATTTGTAAGTAATGGATTTGGTCTCAGAATTTGAAGCTTTATGTGACTCCAGAGATCTGGCTCTTTCCACTGTATGAAATGGCTCTTTTGCTGCATCTCTTTTGGGCTGCTTTGCTTGGGAGGCATCAATTTTTTTTTTTTTTTTTTTTTGCGCTTTGGGAGTTATTGAGTGTATTTTGAAAGGATATTTACCAAATTCCCCTGTCTTGGCCTCAAATGGCTATCATCTCTCTTCAAAGTTGACCCCATGTATATTTGTAGGATCTGGGGCAGTGTGTGTCTGTGCACATGTGAATGTGTGCAGTGGTCCTGTCCTTCATCCTTGACAGTGATACCACAGAGCGTGGTAGAGGTAGAAAGCATGTTTGCCTTCTAGGAAAGGAGAATGTGTTCCGTGATCACAGGCTGCACCCACGACCTAATGTCTTCATCACCAAGGAGGACCATTCTCGCTAAGTGGACTAACTAGAGGGACTTACCACTGTATTTAACCACAAATGGGAAGAATCACAGTAAATGTAGCTAACCAACCTGGAGAATCATGAAAACATTTCAGTAACCACACCCTTCTCTCCCTGATGTTGTAAGCCAGGAAATGGGCCATTTTATTTGATTCTCCCCAAAGCTCTGTGGGGTCATAATCGCACATCCTATTGAGTGGATGAGACTGACGCTCAGTGGCTTGAGGTGATAAAGCTGGGATTTATAGTCCTAGCACCAGTCATCCTATAGTGTCCCAGCCCTGCCTTTGACCTCACTGGAACTGTGAGCTGAACCATGGGCTAACTCACGTTCACTGGAGCATGGGTATCCATTAGGGCTGTTATTTACAGTGATCTCATCTGCTCTGGCTTAGTTGTTGGGCTTTATCCTAGAGGATCCAATTTGCCCTCACTGTGGAATAGGTGAGCTACAGTCCTACTCTGCTACCATATTTCAACTTGCCAGGTTAACTCATTGCCTGTTCTGTGATATTCCCAACTGATTCCCTAAATGAGTTGACAAAACCTTAGATTCCTCTCCCTGATTTGTATAGATAGCTCCTGAGCTCCTGCAGGGCGTCAAGGATGTGAACTGTTTACATAATGGGGCTAGCATCCTGTGCTAATTTCAGATTGGTTTTACTAGTAGTGGCAAAATGTTTGCTCTCGGAAGGAGACAGAAAGGGTCTCTTCCTTGGTGTTCTGTGATAAGAAGTGAGGTCAAGTTTGCAGCGTTTCCGACTCCATGGATGTCAGATGTCTGCGGGCTCCTGAGAGCAGGAAGCTTGTCAACTTTATCTTACTGTGTCCAAACCCCTGCCCTTGGCTTCCCCTCTCTGGCCCTATTTTCCTCTTTCACTGCCCTCCTCATCTTTGGTCCAACACATTAGAATATACATTCAAGTTGTATAAAGGGTTCATCCAAATATTTTGGATGTCGAAACCGTCTTGTAAATATATCTTAAAAATCAAGTAAAATAAAATTATTTAATTGAAAACTTTGAAAAGAACACAGCCACTTGTAGTGATTTCAGAAAATATAGTTTAAATGGTTGAAAACAAAGATCATATCCAGCACGTGCATTTTCAGCTTTTACTTTCAAAGCAGAGAAAGAATAAAAACCTAATATGAGAACATTTCCATTAAATAAACCTTTTTACCTGGAAAACAAAGCCCAAAAAACCTTTTATTCAAGGAAATAAACCAGGGTATAAAACTATTGTTGTAATTTCAGAAGAGGAAAATATTCACTAGTTTCCCATAGCTCTAGTTTATTTTACAAAACAGAGTCTAAAGAGGTGAGGCTTTGCAGCAAGCTCAGAAGGGACCAAGAGCCTGCACAGGCTGTCCCTGGCTCAGTGGAGCTGCTGGTAGTGGTGGGTGCTGTACTGACAGGCACAAGCTTAGCAGGAACCATGTCCATTGCCCAGAAGCTCTGGCCCTGGCCTCCTTTACTCTCCCAGAGTTTCTGCTGTCCCTATCTGGGGACAGTGTTTGCATTTCATTTGCATCTCCCATCACATTGGCTGGTGATGAGTGGTACATGCGAATTGCTTGTGTCCTTCTTTGACCTTGGGCCTTGAAGATTTCAGTTTTCCCCACCGTATTCTCTGCAGGCCGCTCTTTTGTCACCTTTGTTCAAGCTTTAACTCCTGCTGGCTCTCATACCTGTTCTGGCCTGGTGTTAGTTTCGCCTGGGCCCTGGAACCTGGCGATTGTGACAGACCTGCCTGCCATTGGCCGGGGGCTTGTGCAACAGTGCCATGTGCCGGCCGCCTCGCTGCAGAGCCTGGCCAGGCCCAGAGAGCTGCCACAGATGCTTTTAGAAGCTTGGCCTTACCTTGTTTTTTAATTTTTAATTTTTTAATTTTTTTTACTTTTATTATTTCCCCTGCCTTGGGTGGGCCTTAAACTTCCTGGGAAATGAAGATCCCCAGTGAAGGAGGTCGGACACCTGCTTTTGGTCATTTGTTGTGTGTCACCCATTCTCGGGATAGCTGGAAAATGGTGTGATTTATTCTTCAGTTAAAAAATCTGAGGTCTACATTTAAAGAGAGAGAAAAACTGAAGCATATATAAAACATGACCCTCTCCTTGCTCATCCCCTCACGTCTGCCATTTTGACCCTCTGCCCCAGCCATCTGAGACCAGCACCCCAGGCCCCTCCCTCTACCTTCCCAGATGGAATGGCAGCTGCTGCATCTTTTCCGTTTTTTTTTTTTAATCGGCTTATATTAACTTTTTTTAAAAAAATTGTATTTGGGCTCTGGGGTACATGTGCATGTCTTGCATCCTGCAGGATCGTTGCATAGACACATGCATGCCATGGTGGTTTGCTGTCTCCATCCTCCCAACCTCCGTAGCCTACATCAGGCATTTCTCCCAGTGTTATCCCTCCCATCTTCCCTACCCTATGTTGTTCCTCCCCCCGCCTCACCTAGCCCTGTAAGTGTTGTTCCCTTCCCTATGCCCATGTGTTCTCATTGTTCATCACCCACCTATGAGTAAGAATATGCGGTGTTTGGTTTTCTGTTCTTGTGTCAGTTTGCTGAGAGTGATGGTTTCCAGGTTCATCCATGTCCCTACAAAGGACACGAACTCATTGTTTTTGTATGGCTGCATAGTATTCCATGGTGTATATGTGCCACAGTTTCCCTGCCCAGTCTATCATCGATGGGCATTTGGGTTGGTTCCAGGTCTTTGCCATCATAAACAGTGCCACAGTGAACATACGTGTGCATGTGTCTTTATGATAGAACGATTTATAAGCCTTTGGGTATATATCCAGTAATGGGATTGCTGGGTCAAATGGAATTTCTGTTTCTAGATCCTTGAGGAATCGCCACACTGTCTTCCACAATGGTTGAGCTAATCTTTTCTGGTTTTCTAGTCCTAGTCCTTCCCTTTTGCATCCCTCACGCTGTCGCCAGGGTTATCTTTACTTAGCTCTTCTCTGTGAGGCAGGGTCCTGCTTGTGCCTCCAGACCCACACCTGCCGGCTGAGGTAAGGCAAGTTCTTGCAGTGAGCATACGGGGCCTCTTCCATTGTCTTCAGCCACCTGCCTCACTTGTGATGTGGGGCACCACACCAGTATTCCTTCGTCTGTGCTTTTTTTTCCAGACGAGTCTTGCTCTGTCGCCAGGCTGGAGTGCAGTGGTGTGATCTCAGCTTACTGTAATCTCTGCCTCCCAAGTTCAAGCCATTCCCCTGCCTCAGTCTCCTGAGTAGCTGGGATTACAGGCATGTGCCACCACACCTGGCTAATTTTTTGTATTTTAGTAGAGACGGGGTTTCACCATGTTGGCCAGCATGGTCTCAATCACCTGACCTTGTGATCAGCCCGCCTCTACCTGGCAAACTGCTGGGATTACAGGTGTGAGCCACCACACTGCACCCGTCCTCGTCCGTGCCTTTGTTAGCTGTTTCCCACCTGGAATTCCTCCTCCTTTCCCCTTCACTCAAGTCCTTCCCATGCTTCATAGGTATGCCTTTGTAAGACCTCTCTGGAGCACCCAACCTTATCGTACTCTCCTTTTACAGTCTTATTGCTCTTTAATTTTTTATGATTATAAACAGCTTTATTGAGGTATAATTTACATGCCACAAACAGCACATATTTAAAGTGTACAATTTGATAAGTTTTGACATACGTACACACCTGTGAAACCATCTTCATAACCAAGATAATGAACTTCCATTCCCCCAAAAGTTAGCTTATGCTCCACCTCCCCCCTCCTTTATTTTTGAGATGGAATCTCTCACTGTCACCCTGGCTGGAGTGCAGTGGCGCCAACTCAGCTCACCTCTGCCTCTGCCTCCTGGGTTCAAGCAATTCTCTGCCTCAGCCTCCCGAGTAGCTGGGATTACAGGTGCATGACACCATGCCCAGCTGATTTTTGTATTTTTAGTAGAGACGGGGTTTCACCATCTTGGCCTGGCTGGTCTTGAACACCTGACTTCAAGATCCACCCACCTCAGCCTCCCAAAGTGCTGGAATTACAGGCATGAGCCACTGCGCCGGGCCACTTAATGCCTGTTTTAAATGTATCCCTCAACCCTAAACAACCACTGGTCTGCTTTCCGTCACTATAGATTAGTTTACATTTTCTGGAATTTCACATAAATGGAACCATGTGTATACACTTCTTTTCTGCCTGGCTTCCTTCACCCAGCAAAACACTTTTTGGGATTCATCCATGCTGCTGTGCGTTTTGATAGTTTTCTCTTTCTTTTTGCTGGGTAGTATTCCACGCTGTCTGTGTATCACAATTTATTTTTCTCATTCAGATTTTCACCACTGAGTCTTATTTCCTCAACTTGACTGTCAGCCATTCGAGGGCTGGGACGGTGTGTTCAGATCTGTCCGTGATGGGCACTGTGTCTGCTGATGAGAAGCAGTTGTAGTGCAGAGGGTAGGCCTGTGGTGTCTGGGCCTGGAATGCCAGGTTCAAAGCCTGGATGTGCCACTTGGTCAAATTTCTTAACTTATTGGTTATTTGTAAATATAGATAATACTACTACTTACCTGGTAGGGTTATTATTAAGAAAATAAAGTAAAGCTCTTAGAAACATATCTTGAACATATTTTTTATTAGTTATTTATGGGGGGCAGCAGAGCATGATGGTTTAAAACCATGAATTTGGGCCGGATGTGGTGGCTAATGCCTGTAATCCCAGCACTTTGTGGGGGCTGAGGCAGGTGGATCACTTGAGGTCAGGAATTTAAAACCCAGCCTGGCCAACATGGTGAAACCCCATCTCTACTGAAATACAAAAGTTAGCTGGGTATGGTGGCTCATGCCTATAGTCCCAGCTACTTCGGAGGTTGAGGCAGGAGAATCACTTAAACCTGGGAGGCAGAGGTTGCAGTGAGCCAAGATCATGCCACTGCACTCCAGCCTGGGTGACAGAGCGAGACTCCATTTCAAAACAAAACATAATAACATAACATAACATAAACATAACACAACAAAGAAACAAACCATGGATTGAGGTTCACATCCTCACTCTGTCACTGTGACTGTGCAAACCTAGCAAGTGCCTTAGCTTTCTCATTGAAAAAGTGAGGGTAATGGTAAAAAATACCCTCACCATAGGACTGCAGTGAGGATTACAGGAGTGATTTAAATAAAGCACGCAACACAGTGGCACATTGCAGGTGGTATCTGAATGTTAGCTGCTATCATTTATTGAGTGAGTGAAAGGTGTCAAGGGCAGGACCAGAGGGGTTAATCCTGAAGGAGGGCAGGGCACTTTGGGGGAAGAGGGCCTTACTTGGGGGTCTTTGATCTTCCTTCTTAGCTGACTGATTGCTGACAGTGGAAGTAATAAGTAAGACCTTCTTGACCTGGGAACTTCTTAGAGGCCTTTGAGCTACTGGATAAGAATGTGTTTCTTCAGGGCAATTTCACTTGAATTTAATTTTAAGTTTAAATTTAACTTCATGGCTGAATCCAGAGGGAGACCGAGTCCTGACTCTGCTCCTTCTTAGTGGAGCTCTTTGCCGTGTACCCGAGGGAGACCGAGTCCTGACTCTGCTCCTTCTTAGTGGAGCTCTTTGCCGTGTACCAGAGGGAGACTGAATCCTGACTCTGCTTCTTCTTAGTGGAGCTCTTTGCCATGTACCAGAGGGAGACCGAGTCCTGGCTCTGCTCCTTCTTAGTGGAGCTCTTTGCCATGTGCCCTGTGCTAATCACAGTTTCTCACTCCTTACAACAGTCCTGCGAGGCTGGCTTGAGTACCCTCATTTTACAGATAAGGAAACGGAGGCACAGCAGAATGCAGCCTGCATTAGAGTTCGGGAGTTCCTGACTTCAAAACTTTGTGCTGTGGGGCTGTGTGTAACTTTGAGAAGGCTGGTCTATGCCCTGGGCCGTCTCTCATCTGAAAAGTCAGAGAACTGCACTCAGGCCTCCATAGTCATGGCTGGCATCAAGAATGTGATGCTTTTAAGAATTTTGCCGTCCTCCCCACAACTCTTCCTATCCTGTTGTCTAAAGTCAATTGCAGAGATGAATGGGATTTTTTTCCCCAGGCAACATCCCGATTTCTCCTTTGGTTTGAGAAATGACCAGCAGTGTGATCCAAGAACCCTTATTTTCTGTCTTTGCTTGGTTTTAGCGCTGCCGACAGAGAAGGCTGTAGTGAAAGTTCCCACATTTTCCAGTATCTGTAGTTTGTCACTTTCCTGAGTTTACAAAGCAATATGGTGACCCACCTTTCTGAAACCATTAGAACCTCACAACCTCCTTTCAACATGCTTTTGTTCATCTGTGAGGCTCCGTCAGAGGGCTGGCTCAGAAACTGGCCCTTGCTGGAGACAGGGAGAGCTGACCTCTATCAACTCTGGGCTTTCTACCTAGAATGTCTCATATCCTCTCTGAACTTCGGTTTCTCCTCAGTTCCTGGAAGCCTGGGTCCCAGACCACCAGTCCTGTCAGATCTGCACGTGCCTCAGCGGGCGGAAGGTCAACTGCACAACGCAGCCCTGCCCCATGGCCAAAGGTGAGAGAGTCCACTCCTCCCTGCCTTAATGGAGGAACGAGGGTCCCCACAAGTCCCCCCAGCCACCCATCTTCACCCCTGGCAGATCAGACCCAAACACTGGCATCTGGAGTCCTAGAGCGGGTGGGCTTCCTTGCCCAGCCTGCATTTCCCCTCACTGGACTTGGGAGCCCCATTCCGCACCTGGGGCAGACACTCTCAGATTAACTCTCCCATCCGGTCCCCAGCAGCGCTCAGACTTAGAGTCCCCTGGAGGGTAAATGCGAGAGTGTCAACAAGGACAAGGGAGGACACTCATCTGCCAGAGGCCCCATGGCCTGGATCCTTGTGCGATAACCACACAGAGCTTCTACTGGTTTTCAGGGAATGAGAGCATTTGAAACCCCTCTGAGGATGTTTCACTATGCACTTCTCTGACTTTTGTGGCTGTTCCTCTCCTCCAGCTCCCACATGTGGCCTGTGTGAAGTGGCCCGCCTCCGCCAGAATGCAGACCAGTGTTGCCCAGATTATGAGTGTGGTATGTGTCCCACTGTGGGGGGGGGTGTCTTCATGGTACAACCCCAGCTCCAGGGGGCAGCAGGTTGAGGGTGCTGAAAGGTGGCTGTGTTCCCAGGCACAGGGTGTGTGGCAGGAGGTGGGTAAAGACTGACTAGATATTCCAAAAATATAGGTAGGGTTGCCTCTGGAGAGGCAACCTCCTCTAGGCAAATCTTCTAGGATTTGCTTCCTAGAAGAATCTGGTGTAAATTATTAAACATAGGTTTGGCAGCATTAATACAAGAATGGGGTGATTGCTGGGGGCTACAGAGCTATGCTGAGGAAACGCTCATGCCAAAGCAACTCGTTTTCCTTTTCAATAAGACTTTGAGGCCACCAGATACAGAGAAGGCCACATACTGGCACCTCGAGTTCAGCAGGTTATTTGCTAGAGGTTTTTGTGCTAGCCTGACAGGCTACTCAGGGAATAGTGGGTTGATTAATGGTCGAAGTTCATGAATTCAGAGCTGATGGAATTGTGGTTAACATGGCGGGAAATCACTAGTGCCTTGCCCCTGTCCTGTCCCATGTGCTTATTGCTTGTACAGATGAAAACATAAAGCACAGGCTTGTAGCATTTGCAGTGACACAAATCTTCAAGGGAGAGCATCAGGGGACAGTCCAAGCAACTAAAAGAAAATCATGTAATGGGAGAAACTTATTTATACTCATGAAATTGATCAGAAATAAACAGAAGTCCTATGGGGAGGGAGATGTGGCTTGAGAACACTTTATGTAAAGGGGGACTTAGAATGTTTGCAGTAGAGAGAACTGGAGGACAATTTACTTCAAGGCCCTCATGTTATAGACATTAGTAGGCTCCTACAATGTGCCAGGCACTTTGCCCTCATTATTCTGTGAAATCCTCAGACTGACCCTATAAGGTAGAGTTCTCACATTCCAGAAGAGGAAGCTGAGGTCTAAAGGATCCAAGTAGACTTGGCTGAGATGTGGAAGCCCTAATAGATGATAAGAGTAATCAATATATGAGCTGAGTTGATTGATCTCTGTCTATCTACCTACCTATATATCTATCTATCATCTATCTGTCTGATCCATCTAACCTATGTATCTATTTATCATCTTATCTCTATCTAACCTATGTATCTACGTATCTATCATCTATCTATCTATCGATCTATCTCATGTATCTATTTATCATCTAATCTATCTATCTATCTATATCTCTCACCTGTTTTCTCTGTCTCTGACCCTAATCTCTGTCTCCATCATCACCACTTACCTAAAATAGTAGAAGTCTGCATGAATAGGAGTCTAGTGTCCCACTCACAGGTAATAAAAGAGTAACCTTGCTGAGCTCTGCATGGACGTCTCTCTGGCCCTCAGTGTGTGACCCAGTGAGCTGCGACCTGCCCACGGTGCCTCACTGTGAAGGTGGCCTCCAGCCCATACTGACCAACCCTGGTGAGTGCAGACCCAGCTTCACCTGTGGTAAGGCCTTACGGATGAGGAGGGGAGTTGTGGCCTCTCTCTCCTGGTGTGGGGAGGTCATCCTCTTTTTCAGGAACTTGTTCCAAGATCATATCATTTCCTGTTTTCCACCTAGCTGAATCTGGGTTTGGAGTACATCTAGAACAGATTGGTTAGGGTCACACCTGCACTGAATCCTATAAGAATTCTTCTGGCTGCATGCTACTGAAGGACACCAGGAGTGGGCACGGCCATGGGCACCTCCTTCTTGGGTTTATGAAGAAGCAGCTGGGGCTGAGATGAGGAGGCCTCCAAATATAATCTTTATTTACGCCCGTCCTCCTGTATGTCATTGAGGAGAGACATTGAGAATATTTCCTTGACTTCCCCTCATCATTGGATCTTTTTTCCAAACAAATTGATAGTTTTTTCCTTTCCAAAGATGTATATATTTAATCACTATGTACGATGATTTAAACATAGAGTTCGACTAACATAAGGCATGACAAGAAACCAAATTCTCTATTTAGGTCCTGAGAATACCCACTCTTACTCCATTGGTGTTCTTGCTCTGCTGATGTGGACTCTCACCTGATTTCCTAGATGTGAGACTTCAAGGGTGGGAGGAGAACACATTGTGTTTGAAGGGAGCTGGAAACAGTCAAAGGACACAGGGATGGGATTTGTTTTTTTAAACGTGACATTGTGGCTTTGACAAGATTGCTGGCAATCTTACATTCCACACTGATTGCTGGCTGGCCTAAAACTGAGGGTTTTGTTCGAGGTACTGAGGTGGGGATAGGATCACAAAAGCCCCAGGCATAGAACAGTGCTTAGCAGGGCATGGTGCACCCAGGCCCACCTGGCCTTAGGGATTCTACATCTGATGCCTCTGAGAATCAAGGAACCCACCCCTTCCAGACTTACATGGGAAAGTGATAGAGCAGGGATGGAGCAGCCTTCACTTCTCCTCCGTTCCTAGCTTCACACTTCCCTTTTTGACTAATGTTCATATTTTTCTGCAGATGGACTGCTTTTTTGGCAACACTGAATATCTCCCAGCCCCTGAGCTTGGCTCTCACACATTTCGGACTTAGTCTTCTGAGTCTAGCTCCCCAGCACCCTATAGCATAGCTGAATACTTATGAGCCCTGGCTGGGTGCAGTGCTCAGTGTGGCCTTGTCCTACCCTCAGCCTGCAGGAAGGAGGAGTGCGAAAGGGTGTCTCCACCCTCCTGCCCCCCTCACCATTTCCTCACCCTTTGGAAGACCCAGTGCTGTGATGAGTATGAGTGCGCCTGCAACTGTGTCAACTCCACAGTGAGCTGTCCCCTTGGGTACCTGGCCTCAGCTGCCACCAATGACTGTGGCTGTACCACAACCACCTGCCTTCCCGACAAGGTAAGGGCTGCTCAGCTCTGGCTGGGACGATGGCCAAACACATGCTCCTCATGGAAGGTTTGTATCTTACGCAGCCTTCCCTTCCTGCCCAAACCAAGTGCTGCAGGGCTTGGTGGGTGGGCAGTCACCATTCCAGCTCAGCCTGAATGGAAATTTAGTTAACTCAGGAGGCATTTCTTGTGAGCCTCCTATGTACCAAGCATGGCTAGATGCTGAGGTTTCAAATAATGTGTAAGACATGGTCTTTACCTTTATAGAGCTTATTTTCAGGTTAGCTAAGGAAATAATGTGATTGGATGAATTATGTAGAGATCAGTTAATTGTTGTACATATATACACTTATTTATTTGTTGAGATGAGGTCTTGCTATGTTGCCCAGGCTGGTTTTGGTTTTGGACTCCTGGGCTCAAGTGATCCTCCCACCTCTGCCTCCTGAGTAGCTGAGATTGCAAGTGTACTCTACCACATGTGGCTAAGATCAGTTAATAGTTTACTCACTTATTTATTGCTGTCAGTTTATCTATCTATGCACCCATCCATTCATCCATCCATCTACCCATCCAATATTTACTAAGCAATTACTATGTTCTAACAGAACTGGTACTGTGTTAGGTGCTATGGGAGAAACGTTAAGATGAGGTGCCGATGTATGCTATTATCAGTATATATGACAATAGTCTATAACCTGAATACAAGAAAGTGTCAACAAATGGTACAGATTTTCAATGCAAATAGCAGTCTAATGGGGAAAGAGCCACCAAGATGAGCAATCATTAAAGATTTAATTGGTGGGGTGGGAAGTGAAGGGTGTGAAAGTGGCAGAGTGAGAGCTGAAATGAACCCAAACTGCAGCAGGAAGACCTGAATGTAGTCAGAGCTGCTGCACTGAGGGAAGTCCCGACAAGAATGACAGAGAAGCCACAGTCCTCTTTCCTTGGAGCCTGTTGGGGCTGGAACAGATCTTTATTTGTCTGGAACGCTTAAGACCTCTGTTCTCCTCTGGATGCGCTTCCAGCTCAGGGGTTCTAGGCATGCAGTTTCTGGAGAAGTGGGAACAAGTCCACTGCTGCTGCTGTTTCTTTCTTATGTCTCTGTTCTCCTCATCTTCCTGCCCACCCCTACCACCTTGCCATTCTTCTATTAATATTTCTCTTTTTAATCTATAGTAATGCCACTGCCCGTTTTTATGCCTTTGATTTGTTGGGGAAGCTGGGTCATTTGTCTTGTAGAATGTCATGAATTTTGGATTTGACTAGCAGCTACCTCATGGTATTGTATAACATGTTCCTCTATCCCCCGTATTTCCAGTAAACCAGAAGTTAGACACAGGGGATTCATTATATTCAAGGTCAATGCAGTGCAGAGGCAAGATGACCTGATCAAGGGTGCCATGCACCTCACACCCAGAGGCACGCAATGGCTTGGCTTTCCCACTTTCAAAGACAAGACTGATTATGGGTTCAGATGAAGTCAATCTATTTCTGCATCATGAAGTTTATCCCTTCAACAATTCAGTTTATAGTTTTAATATTTACAGATGTTGTATAAGATTTAGTATGTCATTAGGAGTTTCAAAATTGTGACTTTTCTCTCCTTCTGTCATACTCATTGCATTTATTAACTGGAATTCTTCCATAAGAAAGAACTATCTCCTAATTGCTTTCAGTTACCCTGAAATAAAATTAATTTAGATAAAGCTGAATAAGTGCTTGACTTTTTTCTTTACCAGTTTTCAGAGCCATGAGTTGATGCCCCAGCAACTATCAAGGACAGCCAAAGAGTTTTTTTTTTTTTTTTTTTTTTAGCATCATTATGAACTCATGGATGCTTATGTATTTGATGTGTGTTGATTCATTGTAAACTTTATTTATTTATTTATTCGATATTCAAGTTGTCCTCCCTGGAGCAAATGAGGGCTCCTTAAAGTCAGCTCTGGAGCCTGTTGGCATGGCCTCATTAGTCTTTCACAGCTTTCTTGCTTTCTTAAACAGTAAGGGCATGCCAGGCTCACCCTCAGCATTTCTGCCCTAGTCCTTGGGTCTGTCATTGTGACAAAAGTCCCTCTACTTTTCAGTAAAAGTGGTGTTTAGGCAGTATAATCTGGGGGCCAGGAATATTTATGGCTCTTGGATTGCCATTGCCTTCAGACCTTTTTGGTGAACAGAGCTTAGAAATGCATAGATTAAGGGAGGATAAAGACTTGGAAGTTCATATTTCCAATTCAAAAAAAAATTTTTTTTTGAGATGGAGTTTCACTCTTGTTATCTAGGCTGGAGTGCAATGGGGTGATCTCGGCTCACTGCAACCTCTGCCTCCTGAGGCAATTCTCCTGCCTCAGCCTCCCAAGTAGCTGGGATTACAGGCATGCACCACCATGCCCAGCTAATTTTTTTGTAATTTTAGTAGAGACAGGGTTTCACCATGTTGACTAGGATGGTCTCCATCTCTTGACCTGGTGATCCACCCACCTTGGCCTCCCAAAGTGCTGGGATTACAGGCTTGAGTCACCACACCTGGCCTGACAACATATAATATTTAGAGATACATAAATAATTTTAAAATTTTAAATATGTACATAATTGTAATGGAAGGCAACTCAAATGACTCCCAGTGATCCCTGCCTCTGAGTGTTTATGTACTTGGGTAATCACTAGTTGAGTATGGGCTGGACTTAGTTATATGGTTCAGCTCCATATCCCCATGCAAATCTCATGTCAAATTGTAATCCCCACGAGTTAGGGAAGGGACCTGATGGGAGGTGGTTGGATCATGGGGGTGGTTTTCCCCCATGTTCTTCTCATAATACTGAGTTCTCACAAGATCTGATGGTTTAAAAGTGTGTGGCAGTTCCCCTTTCACTTTCTCTCTCTCTTGCCACCATGTAAGATGTGCCTCTTCCCCTTCTGCTGTAATTGTAAGTTTCCCCGAGCCTCCACAGCAATGTGGAACTGTGAGGCAATTTAACCTCTTTTCTTTATAAAGTAGCCAGTCTCTGTTAGTTCTTTATAGCAGGGTGAAAATGGGCTAATACTCCTAGTGTCTTGCGTCTAATAAGCAGAATACTACAAAAGTGTTGTGATGCCACTTCTCATATTTGTTTATAAAGGAGTATGATTTCTACCTTTTTGGAGCTTCTCTCGCTCATTCTGATGAAGCCAGCTGCTGTGTTTTGGGCTGTCCTATGGAAAGGACCGAGTGGCAAGTAAATGAGAACAGCTTCCATCAGTGACCAGCAAGAAACTTGGTCCAACAGCCTGCAAGATCCAGTCCTATCAGCAACCACCAGGAGAGCTTGAAGGCTGATCCTGCCTCTGTAGAATCTTGAGATAGCTGTGGCAGCCAAAATCTTGATTGCAGCCTTGTGGGAGACCCTGAAACCAAAGACCCATGCAAGTATGTCATACCCAGATTTCTGATCCACAGAACCTGTAAAAAAATACACAGGTGATATTTTAAGCTGCTAAATTATGGATAACTTGTTATGCAGCAATAAATAATATAATAATGTTTTACTATAGAATCACCTAATTCTAATTCTTTAGGGCAAAAACAATTTTCTGTTACATATAATGGTTACATGCTGTTGTTTCAGTGTTCCCTGTTCTCTAGCCCTTTGTTACCATATCTGCAAAGTAAGAATGTGAAAAAAGAATATCTCGCAGCAATCAAAAATGATGAGTTTTTGTCCTTTGTAAGGACATGGATGAATCTGGAGAACATCATTCTCAGCAAACTGACACAAGAACAGAAAAAGAAATACCACATATTCTCACTCATAGGCGGGTGAGAAAAATGAGAACACATGGACACAGGGAGGGGGTCTACTACACACTGGGGTCTATTGGGGGGAATGGGGGAGGGACAGTGGGGGGGGGCTGGGGAGGGATAGCCTGGGGATAAATGCCAAGTGTGGGTGAAGGGGAGGAAGGCAGCAAAACACACTGCTATGTGTGTACCTATGCAACTATCTGGCACGTTCTACACATGTACCCCAAAACCTAAAATGCAATAAAAAAAGAAAAAAAAGAAGATCTCTAAGATTGTTTCCAGGTCTAAATTTTATCTTATTTACATAATTCCACTATTAAGCTAACATACAGTTTTGATGGAACAATAGAAAATAAGGCTTGTAAAGATTACACGATACATGCATTAAAAAGTACCTAGCTCAGTGCTATTCACTGGTAAAATACTTAGAAGGTGTAAAGATACCAATGTTGGTTGCCATAGAATGGAATGCAGAGAGAGCAAGCCTGGGAGTCCAGTTTAGCTGCTATTTCTTGGTCAGTGTAGGTTTATCAAATGGGCTAGAGAAGAACAATTGGTGGCTAAAGTTTTGATACATCCAGTGGAAAATTTTCAGTCCTTCAGCATCTTTCACACAGATGTTTATTTTGGATTTACTTATTTTTAATGTTTTTGTTTTTGTACGATCAATTCTTAAACTTTCTACAGAAAAATGTTTAGAATGTCAGAATAAAAATAAAAGTGTGAAATACATATTCACAGCCTTAGGTTTTCAAGTTTAATAAGTACATGCTTTTAACAGAAATACAAGTTGAAAACTGAAAGGGTGGGTGGAAGATGATGAGGAAGTAGCTGCTTTGTTTCCTTTTTATATTATAAAATTCAAAAATTGAGAAGCACTAGTTCCAATGGCTTTTATGACTTCTCAGATATACATTGACCAGGGTCCCTCCATAGGATAGTTATGTGAGAAAAGGAATTTTGCAACATGATTGTACTACATTAAAGATAGCTGAAAATTCTTTGTGGTTCCTCCCATTGAGAGGCACAGGCAAAATTTACCTCCTTTTGCATGAAGATTGGACTAATTAATTAGCTTGACAAATGGAATACGGCAAAATGATTTTCTGGGATTTTCAAAGCAAAGAAGACTTTTAGCTTCCATCAAGACCTCTTGTAATACACACTCTGGGTGAAGCCAACAACCATGTAAGAAGTTTAGCTACTTTGAGACCACTACATTGGAGAGAACACATGTAGGTCAACAGTGAGCGCCACCTCCAGCTTTTTAGCTGTCCCCATCAGGTGCCGGACATGTAAGTTAAGCAACACCGGACCCTATATACCAGCCCTGCCATAGCTGAGTATCATTGCATGACACCATGAGAAGTCGGAAGAAATACCAAGCTGAACTCTTCCCCAATTCTTAGTAAACTATATTAAAGGATTGCTGTTTTAAGCTATTTGATTTTGGCAATAGTTATTTTACACAGCAAACAATAACAGAAAATACCATTTTATTTACCTAATTTTAAACCAAGTTTTTGATGTCTAACTGGATGCGTGGTAGCCTCTAAGTGTCAAAAAAATACTTTGCAACCTTATCTAGAATTGACAATTTGGGCCCAAAATTAGATGGTACAAAGATGTTGTTGGAGACCCCTAAAAAAATCAAAGAAAAATAACAATAAAACAGACATGGGGGATTTTCATATTAGAAGCAGACGGTAGTAACTTTATTGAAATTCTGTATTTCTGTTTGAGTTTCTATAAGAAATATAAAAATGAATTGGGATTCATGTATATGTGTATATGTGTGTATGTATAAACACATACATGTATACCTATGTAGAGAATGTATAATATATATTTATGTATAAAATACTGATTTAAAGAAAACTTCTATTTATTATTTTATGTAGAACAACTACATTGAATCCAATTTACCAGTTAATCATAGCAAAGCTTGTAATGATCACAATAGACAACACTAGGTAAATAATGTCCCCGAAAGAACTCTGTCTTGAAAGAACCCATAGCTCTTTATGTAGCACATACTTTAACATAGAAATAATTCTTACCTTCTGTACCAAATAAACAACAAAAAAACTTTAATTCATTTAATATTGAAAACAGAAAAGTGATAGCTTGACTAACAGATTCCTACTTAATTTCTTCCTCAAAATCCCTAATTAATAAATGCTGTCTTATACACTGAGCAGGACTCTGAGGTAGATATCCTCAACAGATAACAGTCTATTGGTAGTTTCCCATATGATATAGAAACATGGTTTTCCACAAAAGGAAAGCAAAACTAGTGGCACGTGGAAGATTTAACGAGAAGCATCCATCCGGCTGTTGCCTCAGCCATAATTCTTCTCAGAGGCAAACACACTGTTTCATTTTTCAAGTCTTCTTATGTTTACCTCCAAATCCTCTGTACCAAGCTCATACTGTTACTTCATAATTTATATTCATTAGATACCAACAAAATTTGTTTATTATCTGTTGAGATTTTTCTAGAATTCAGCTATGACATACTGATTTAGTTCCCTTATACCACCTCATTCCCTTTCCTCCCTCCTTGATGATTCTTAGTTTCTTAATTCTATTATTAAATTCAAGCTTCATGATTAATCTTTCTGCCCTTTCCACAATAAAATTGCATTTTTAATACAAAATACTTACAAAATCCTGATTTACTCACTTTTGATAATCAACATATTAAATAATGTTTGTGAAGATATCTCAGTTTTAAAATTAAGAGTTTTTACATATACTTAAAATCATTCAACGAACGTAATCATATAAATTTTACAACACATACTGATCAAATATATCTATTTTCATCCAGACTGTTCTCTTTTGCACCCCAGGGGTAAATTTTTCAGTGGTGCTTTTGGCATATACTTTTCAGAAGAGTCATATAGAAAAATATAATAAAAGAGATTTTACACTTAAAAAAATTCATTGATATGTCTTGTTAAAATACCGTCCTCTCAAATCCCAGAGGTTCACGCCTCTGGTGTGATACTTTGTCTCCACCTGTGTGAATCAGCATGATATCTCAGCACAGGAAATCTATAACATAGTACTCACCAAATGCCTTCAGAAAGGTAAATGTTCATACCAAATAAAAATAATAATAAAAAAAAGGCCTGTTTTCATTACAAAAATATTTGAAATGTGCTTAGGTATTTATCCTCCAATTATTATAGCAATTAATGATAGATTAAAAGGATTTAAATATCTTTGCAAAACTAAATAGTATATATTACAGGCTTGGCACAGTGAGAGGTTTTTTGTTCCCTATTCCAATGTCCTTATTTGCGGACCCAGAAAAGCTTCTAGGAAACCTTAACTGTAAAGAGGCATTCTTCTTCTCTTTCAGCTTAAAGGCAAATGTTTACTTTTGAATAACTAAAGATTATGCTATATTCATATTCTATTCAATAGTTAATAACTTTACTTTTATTGCAAAAGAAAATCAAATATGTTTCTATTTATTTCTCACAAAATGAAGGTAAAAAACTTCATTATCAAATTTTCTTTCTGAAGTGCTTAATGTCCAAATAAAGATACTGTCTTCTTGGAGATGACATAGCATTTGATTTCTTAGCTGCCTATTGTAAAACATTTATTGTTTCTTCTCTGTTTTAGATTTTGGAGCATAATCATTTTTTAGTTGCCTTTGTTACATTACAGTTTTAGATACGTTTTACAAACAAAAGACTCTCTAGGCTTTCATCAGATTGAAACTTCAGTTTCTGCCAATAACACAAATTATATGTCCTGAAAATATTCTCTATAAAGGCAACAAAATAAGATAAATAAAGTAGAATAAATAAACTTTAAATATGTAACCAAGATTACAAGTCGTTAAAGTAATTCTCTTCAGTGGGGCACCACAAAGATTCCAAAAGATGCCAAATAAAGACAGAGAAACTCCACCCTTCAACACATAATACTAAAACTATAGAACGTGAAAGATATCAAGGAGATTTTAAACACAGCTAGAGAAAAAGGAAAAATTACCAGGAGTAATAGAAGGCTTCTGAAGAGTCATTTTCAGAAGAAAATTAAATAACATCTTTCGAATTATGAGAAAAAAGTAAACAACTAAACTTATACATAGCTAAGGTATTATTTTAGAACAAAATCAGTTTACAGACATTTTCTGAGAGTCAAAACTCAAGTCTCAGACAAATTTCAAAAATGTCTTTTGGGACAAAGGAAATTATATTTGGAAGGATAAAGATAAAATACAAGACATAGTAACACCAAGAAAATTAGTAAACATGTAGAAAATAAAGAAAAATTAAAATAAAAATGAGTGTTAGGTAACTAATATATATATTTTAAAAAATAGAACAAATCCAAAGGTAAGTTATTTGTAATATTTAACAAAAGAGATAAACCTCTAGCAAGACTATTATAGAAAAAAAATTGGCATTGAATATAATTGGGCCCACAAAAAGGAGATATTGCTAGATATTAGTCAGGGTTCTCTAGAGAAACAAAATATATCTCATAATATACTATTTATATTATGAGATATATTACATTTATCTCAATATAAATAGTATATTATGAAATATTATTTATCTCATAAATAAAAGCAATATTTATTATGAGAATTGGTTCAAAAGCTGATGAAAACCAAAACCAACAAGCGCCGTGAATATGCCATTTGTCAGCTGGAGACCATAAAAGCCAGTGTTGAAATCAGGTCGAATAAGAAGTCCTGAGAACCAGGGGGCTACTGATGTAATTCCCAGGTCAAAAGGCCTGAGAACAGGAGCGCTGATGTCCCAGGGCAGGGGACGAGCATTTACCTCTCCTTGACCTTTTAGTTCTAATTGAGACCCCAACACTTTGGATGATGACCCACTTTGTTGAAGATCTTCTTTTTTTTTTTTTTTTTTTTTTAATTGAGACGAAGTTTCGCTCTTGTTACCCAGGCTGGAGTGCAATGGCGCGATCTCAGCTCACCGCAACCTGGGCCTCCTGGGTTCAGGCAATTCTCCTGCCTCGGCCTCCTGAGTAGCTGGGATTACAGGCACGTGCCACCATGCCCAGCTAATTTTTTGTATTTTTAGTAGAGACGGGGTTTCACCATGTTGACCAGGATGGTCTTGATCTCTTGACCTCGTGATCCACCCACCTCGGCCTCCCAAAGGAGGAAGATCTTTACTCAGTCTACTAACTTAAATGCCAATCTCTTCTGGAAACACCCTCCCAAGCAAACCTAGAAATAATACTTTATTAGCTATTTGGTCATCCCATTGTGGGACTGTGTTAAGAGACACTTCCCTGGTCGGCTGCAGGTGGGGGGAGCACTGTTTAGAGAGCAGGAATTCTCCCTTTGTTCAGTTTTCCTGCTGCAGGCCAGGTTGAGCTCTTTATTTCACCTTCCAGCCACTGGCAAGCCAGGTAGAGCCCTTTGTCTCTAATTTTCCCCTCTGCCTCTTGGAGGTGGGGGTTCTGTTGCTCAGGGATATAAAACAAGCAGCCAAACCAGTAACGGAGTCAAAGATAATCAATCCAGAAGAAGTTTGAAAGAACTTCTCTCATTGGACGATAACATGAACCCGGAAGGAATAACTCAAGGGTAAAAGCACCAGCCACCCCTACCTGGGTGGCATTCTCTTTCCAGATCACCTTCCACGAAAACGTGGGAGTTGTTTATCACTCTGCCTAATAAACTGCACTTTTGCACACTCTTTGGGCCCACAAGTTCTATTTGAACAGTAAAACTCACCGTGCCTCAGGGACCCCTTTCCTCATTCTTCCAGGTTAGGAAGACCAAGAACCTAAGCTCTAGCTGCAATGGCAGTTTTTGCTTCCACTGTGGTCTAGAGGTTAGGATTCCTGGTTTTCACCCAGGCAGCCCGGGGTACAACTCCCGGTGTGAAAACTAGGGAATGCACCTGCAGTTTTACTCCAGAAACACCATAATCCAGTCAAGTTGATGCATAAAATTGGCCATCACACTAGAAATACAAAAAAAATTAAAAATACAGATGATAATTATCCTGATTTATGTCCAATATACACATGGGAAGTAATAATTACCTACCTAAAAATAAAGGAGACACATACAAAGATTTGGAAAAACAAATGACAAGGGTACAGTTACCTAGAACACCAACAGACCCCACAGAACAGTTTTGAGTAAATAAGACTGTACAATAAGATTTCTGAATGTCATTTTTATATTTCATGTCTACTAGAAAATATAATTTTCAAGATAATTTTAGCGCCTTATAAAATGTACGTAGATGTCCACCAAATGTAGAAAAAACTCTAAAAAAAAAAATTGAAAGACATTACTGAGGAATTAATTAAAAGAAGATATAACACATGAAGATTAGAAATAAGAAATCTCCAAGTGTTAAAAATGCCACTTTTCTCCAAATTTATTTTCTAAATTAAATGCAATGCCAATTCTGTAATTAAAGAGCTTATTCTAAACACTGGCTTTTTTCCCATTGTAATGCCTCTGTACTAACTAGGGTAGACCTTTTTCATATATTTCTCTTGTAATCCTCACAGTAAACCTGTAACATTTAGGCACTATCATTATCCCCACTCTAGAGAAGAAAAAACTAGGGCTCAGAGAATTTAAGTTTCTTCCCTGCAGGCACACAGCTAAGATAAGTGTCAGGATTTAAGCTTAGGTTTCTCTTTATCTGAAACCTGTGTGCTGTGCCCTCCTTCCTAGTTAGGTTGTGACAAGTATATTGTTTATTTCTTTCTGAATTCCTGCATGAAATGGCACCAACCTAACAGAATATTCTGTTTATGTTTGTTTGTTTGTTTGTTTTTTGAGATTTCTCAATCTGTCACCCAGACTGGAGTGCAATGGTGCGATCTCGAGTCACTGCAACCTCTGTCCCCCGGGTTCAAGCGATTCTCCTGCCTTAGCCTGCCAAAGCTGGGATTACAGGCGCAAACCCCCACGCTTGGCTAATTTTTATATTTTTTAGTAGAGATGGGGTTTCCCCATGTTGGCTAGGCTGGTCTCGAACTCCTGACTTTGTGATCTACCCACTTCAGCCTCCCAAAGTTCTGGGATTGCAGGTGTGAGCCACCATGCCAGACCCAGAATATTATTATTATTATTATTATTATTTAATTTTTTATTTTTTGAGAAGGAGTTTCGCTCTTGTTACACAGGCTGGAGTGCAATGGCGCGATCTCAGCCCACCGCAGCTACCGTTAGGCATCTGCAAAACAATCAGAGAATCTATTAGCAATAAAGTTGCAAGTCTCTCATTGGCCCACATGCAGAAGAAAAGACTCAAAATAAAAGTGAGCCTTTCGGAGGTTGCGGTGAGCTGAGATCGCGCCATTGCACTCCAGCCTGGGTAACAAGAGAGAAACTCAGTCTCCAAAAAAAAGAAAAAGCCTTTATTTTATCCAGCTGAAACAAGTTTTTTTTTTTTTTTTTTGTCAACCGGATGAAATAAAGGCGTCACTTCTATTTTGAGTCTTTTCTTCTGCATACCGGTAAAGGGGAGTCTTGCAACTTTGTTGCTAATAGAGTCTCTCTTTTGCAGATGCCTAATGGTAGCTGTGCCGAGCTGAGCCGAGATCGCGCCATTGCACTCCAGCCTGGGTAATAAGAGCGAAACTCCCATCTCAAAAAAAAAAAAAAAAAGTGACGCCTTTATTTCATCCAGCTGAAACGAGTTGGTTTTTTGTTTTTTTGTTTTTGTTTTTGTTTTGAGATCGGGTTTCGCTCTGGTTACCCAGGCTGGAGTGCAATGGCGCGATCTCAGCCCGGCGCAGCTACCGTTAGGCATCTGTAAAACAGAGAATCTATTAGCAATAAAGTTGCAAGACTCTCCTTGGCCCACATGCAGAAGAAAAGACTCAAAATAAAAGTGAGCCTTTCGGAGGTTGCGGTGAGCTGAGATCGCGCCATTGCACTCCAGCCTGGGTAACAAAAGAGGAACTCGATCTCCAAAAAAAAAAAAAGCCTTTATTTCATCCAGCTGAAACGAGTTTTTTTTTTTTGAGATGGAGTTTCGCTCTTGTTACCCAGGCTGACTCTTTTCAGCCGGATGAAAAGGCGTCACTTCTATTTTGAGTCTTTTCCTCTGCATACCGGCAAAGGGGAGTCTTGCAACTTTGTTGCTAATAGATTCTCTCTTTTGCAGATGCCTAGTGGTAGCTGTGCCGAGCCGAGCCGAGATCGCGCCATTGCACTCCAGCCTGGGTAATAAGAGCGAAACTCCCATCTCAAAAAAAAAAAAAAAGTGACGCCTTTATTTCATCCAGCTGAAACGAGTTGGTTTTTTGTTTTTTTGTTTTTGTTTTTGTTTTGAGATCGGGTTTCGCTCTGGTTACCCAGGCTGGAGTGCAATGGCGCGATCTCAGCCCGGCGCAGCTACCGTTAGGCATCTGTAAAACAGAGAATCTATTAGCAATAAAGTTGCAAGACTCTCCTTGGCCCACATGCAGAAGAAAAGACTCAAAATAAAAGTGAGCCTTTCGGAGGTTGCGGTGAGCTGAGATCGCGCCATTGCACTCCAGCCTGGGTAACAAAAGAGGAACTCGATCTCCAAAAAAAAAAAAAAAAAGCCTTTATTTCATCCAGCTGAAACGAGTTTTTTTTTTGTTTGTTTGTTTTTTGTTTTGAGATGGAGTTTTGCTCTTGTTACCCAGGCTGAAGTGTCAGCCTGATGAAATAAAGGCGTCACTTCTATTTTGAGTCTTTTCTTCTGCATACCGGCAAAGGGGAGTCTTGCAACTTTGTTGCTAATAGATTCTCTCTTTTGCAGATGCCTAATGGTAGCTGTGCCGAGCGGAGATCGCGCCATTGCACTCCAGCCTGGGTAATAAGAGCGAAACTCCCACCTCAAAAAAAAAAAAAAAGTGACGCCTTTATTTCATCCAGCTGAAACGAGTTGGTTTTTTGTTTTTTTGTTTTTGTTTTTTTTTTTTTTTGAGATGGGGTTTCGCTCTTGTTACCCAGGCTGGAGTGCAATGGCGCGATCTCAGCCTGGCGCTGCTACCGTTAGGCATCTGCAAAACAGAATCTATTAGCAATAAAGTTGCAAGACTCTCCTTGGCCCACATGCAGAAGAAAAGACTCAAAATTTATTTGAGTGAGCCTTTCGGAGGTTGCCGTGAGCTGAGATCGGGCCATTTCGATCTCCAAAAAAAAAAAAAAGCCTTTATTTCATCCAGCTGAAACGAGTTGTTTTTTGTTTTTTTTTTTTGAGATGGAGTTTTGCTCTTGTTACCCAGGCTGAAGAGTCAGCCGGATGAAATAAAGGCGTCACTTCTATTTTGAGTATTTTCTTCTGCATACCGGCAAAGGGGGGTCTTGCAACTTTGTTGCTAATAGAGTCTCTCTTTTGCAGATGTCTAATGGTAGCTGTGCTGAGCCGAGATCGCGCCATTGCACTCCAGCCTGGGTAATAAAAGCGAAACTCCCATCTCAAAAAAAAAAAAAAAAAAATGACGCCTTTATTTCATCCAGCTGAACCGAGTTGGTTTTTTTTTTTTTTTTTTTTGAGATGGGGTTTCGCTCTTGTTACCCAGGCTGGAGTGCAATGGCGCGATCTCAGCCCGGGGCAGCTACCGTTAGGCATCTGCAAAACAATCAGAGAATCTATTAGCAATAAAGTTGCAAGACTCTCCTTGGCCCACATGCAGAAGAAAAGACTCAAAATAAAAGTGAGCCTTTCGGAGGTTGCGGTGAGCTGAGATCGCGCCATTGCCCTCCAGCCTGGGTAATAAGAGAGAAACTCGGTCTCCAAAAAAAAAAAAAAAAAAAAAAAAAATCCTTTATTTCATCCAGCTGAAACGAGTTTTTTTTTTTTTGAGATGGAGTTTCACTCTTGTTACCCAGGCTGACTCTTTTCAGCCGGATGAAAAGGCGTCACTTCTATTTTGAGTCTTTTCCTCTGCATACCGGCAAAGGGGAGTCTTGCAACTTTGTTGCTAATAGATTCTCTCTTTTGCAGATGCCTAGTGGTAACTGTGCCGAGCCGAGCCGAGATCGCGCCATTGCACTCCAGCCTGGGTAGTAAGAGCGAAACTCCCATCTCAAAAAAAAAAAAAAAAGTGACGCCTTTATTTCATCCAGCTGAAACGAGTTGGTTTTTTGTTTTTTTGTTTTTGTTTTTGTTTTGAGATCGGGTTTCGCTCTGGTTACCCAGGCTGGAGTGCAATGGCGCGATCTCAGCCCGGCGCAGCTACCGTTAGGCATCTGTAAAACAGAGAATCTATTAGCAATAAAGTTGCAAGACTCTCCTTGGCCCACATGCAGAAGAAAAGACTCAAAATAAAAGTGAGCCTTTCGGAGGTTGCGGTGAGCTGAGATCGCGCCATTGCACTCCAGCCTGGGTAACAAAAGAGAAACTCGATCTCCAAAAAAAAAAAAAAAAAGCCTTTATTTCATCCAGCTGAAACGAGGTTTTTTTTTTTTGTTTTTTTTCGGTTTTTTTTTTTTTTTGAGATGGAGTTTTGCTCTTGTTACCCAGGCTGAAGAGTCAGCCTGATGAAATAAAGGCGTCACTTACATTTTGAGTCTTTTCTTCTGCATACCGGCAAAGGGGAGTCTTGCAACTTTGTTGCTAATAGATTCTCTCTTTTGCAGATGCCTAATGGTAGCTGTGCCGAGCCGAGATCGCGCCATTGCACTCCAGCCTGGGTAATAAGAGCGAAACTCCCATCTCAAAAAAAAAAAAAAGTGACGCCTTTATTTCATCCAGCTGAAACGAGTTGGTTGTTTTTGTTTTTTTTTTGAGATGGGGTTTCGCTCTTGTTACCCAGGCTGGAGTGCAATGGCGCGATCTCAGCCTGGCGCAGCTACCGTTAGGCATCTGCAAAACAGAGAATCTATTAGCAATAAAGTTGCAAGACTCTCCTTGGCCCACATGCAGAAGAAAAGACTCAAAATAAAAGTGAGCCTTTCAGAGGTTGCCGTAAGCTGAGATCGCGCCATTTCGATCTCCAAAAAAAAAAAAGCCTTTATTTCATCCAGCTGAAACGAGTTGTTTTTTGTTTTTTTTTTTTTTGAGATGGAGTTTTGCTCTTGTTACCCAGGCTGAAGAGTCAGCCGGATGAAATAAAGGCGTCACTTCTATTTTGAGTATTTTCTTCTGCATACCGGCAAAGGGGTGTCTTGCAACTTTGTTGCTAATAGAGTCTCTCTTTTGCAGATGTCTAATGGTAGCTGTGCTGAGCCGAGATCGCGCCATTGCACTCCAGCCTGGGTAATAAAAGCAAACTCCCATCTCAAAAAAAAAAAAATGACGCCTTTATTTCATGCAGCTGAAACGAGTTGTTTTTTTTTTTTTTTTTTTTTTTGAGATGGGGTTTCGCTCTTGTTACCCAGGCTGGAGTGCAATGGCGCGATCTCAGCCCGGGGCAGCTACCATTAGGCATCTGCAAAACAATCAGAGAATCTATTAGCAATAAAGTTGCAAGACTCTCCTTGGCCCACATGCAGAAGAAAAGACTCAAAATAAAAGTGAGCCTTTCGGAGGTTGCGGTGAGCTGAGATCGCGCCATTGCACTCCAGCCTGGGTAACGAGAGAAACTCGGTCTCCAAAAAAAAAAAAAAAAAAAAAAAAATCCTTTATTTCATCCAGCTGAAACGAGTTGTTTTTTTTTTTTTTTTGAGATGGAGTTTCGCTCTTGTTACCCATGCTGACTCTTTTCAGCCGGATGAAAAGGCGTCACTTCTATTTTGAGTCTTTTCCTCTGCATACCGGCAAAGGGGAGTCTTGCAACTTTGTTGCTAATAGATTCTCTCTTTTGCAGATGCCTAATGGTAGCTGTGCCGAGCCGAGATCGCGCCATTGCACTCCAGCCTGGGTAACAAGAGCGAAACTCCGTCTCAGAAAAGAAAAGAAAAAAGATAACTTCCTGAAATTTGCAAAGCCTAGATTAAAGTTTTGACTGATTCGCCTGTTAATTACCTTGAAAGGTGGTGACAGTGGGGCATTCCATTGAAAGCACTGAAGGAGTTACAGTTTTACTAGTTTAACATTATTTATTTAGCAAGTCTGTGCTTGTTTTACATTAATAATTTGCCTAAACCTCTTAACCATTCAGTTTTCTACAAAGGTGGTTATTTTACTATGTCGTGTTTTATGGTAAGGAAGCTGAGTAGCTGAAGTTTTAGGTTACCAGCTTCAGTTAGACCTTTCTTGCTCTGTTTTTTGTTCATTTTGTTTTTAATCTTCTCTTTCCTGCTTCAGGATGAGATAGATGCTTCTGTGAAAGAATTTTTTTTTTTTTTTTTTAGATGGAGTTTTGCTTTTGTTTCCCAGGCTGGAGTGCAATGGTGCAATCAGCTCACCGCAACCTCTGCCTCCCAGGTTCAATCGATTTTCCTGCCTCAGTCTCCTGAATAGCTGGGATTACAGGCACCTGCCACAAACCCTGGCTAATTGTATTTTTAGTAGAGATGGGCTTTCTCCATGTTGTTCAGGCTGGTCTCAAACTCCTGACCTCAGGTGATCTGCCCGCCTTGGCCTCCAAAAGTACTGGGATTATAGATGTGAGCCACCACGGCCAGCCTATGAAAGAACTTTTAAGCATAAAGGCAAAGTATAAGCAAAAAGATGGGCAAGTAATAAAAACTTGAAGTCCATCAAGTCGGCCATCTTTTGTTCCTCTTGCCGTTTTTCTCTTGCTCAGTAGGTTGCTGCATTAAAATAATGGATCAAGCTGATAGTGTGAAGTACATAACAGAGTACACCAGAGATATAACAACACTGAATAATAAGTTTTTAAAAATTAAAGTCACTTTAAACAAGAGAATGGAACAGGTATTTTTCTTTTTGACTATTATACAGAATAATCAGAGTTATAGCAGAGTAGAAGAGAATGTAGAACTTCTCACCTTTTACTTTCTTAGTACTTATTAAAGTGCTAGGTTTCAGCGGGCACAGTGGCTCAAGCCTGTAATCCCAGCACTTTGGGAGGCCGAGGCAGGTGGATCACGAGGTCAAGAGATCGAGACCATCCTGGTCAACTTGGTGAAACCCCGTCTCTACTAAAAATACAAAAAAAAAAAAAAAATAGCTGGGCATGGTGGTGCGTGCCTGTAATCCCAGCTACTCAGGAGGCTGAGGCAGGAGAATTGCCTGAACCCAGGAGGCAGAGGTTGCAGTGAGCCGAGATTGTGCCATTGGACTCCAGCCTGGGTAAGGAGCGAAACTCCGTCTCAAAAAAAAAAAAAAAGAAAGTGCTAGGTTTAATGTAATTATTTTGTTGAGGTATGTGAGTGAAACAATGGAGAATGCAAATGCAAATACATTAAAATTTTTACCCAGTGAAAACTTGCTTGTAAATTCTAGAAAGAGACCATACTTTCTCCTGAATAATTGTTGATATTTCAAGAAAATGATTATTGTCTGAAACAGTTTTTTTATTGCAGACCTAGTTTAGTTTACAAGCATCTATCTCTGCAGCCTTTTTTCTAGTTAAAAGATAAATTTGAGGCTGGGTGCAGTGGCTCACACCTTTAATTCCAGCACTTTGGGAGGCTGAGGTGGGCGGATCATTTGAGGTCAGGAGTTCAATACCAGCCTGGCCAACATGGCAAAACTCCATCTCTACCAAGAATACAAAAAAATTTACCAGGCCTGATGGCACACCCCTATAATCCCAGCTGCTTGGAGAGGCTGAGGCACAAGAAATCACTTGAACCTGAGAGGTGGAGGTTTCAGTGAGCCAAGATCCTACAGTGCACTCCAGCCTGGATGATAGAGTGAGACTCTGTTTCAAAAAAAAGAAAAATGTATAAATTTGCCAATATGCACACATAAATGCATACGTGTGTGTGTGTGTTTATAGCCATTGTTTTTATTATTTTTTAGTGTTAATTCCAGTGAAACAGTGATGTTACTCTATACTTTAACCTGGCATAAGATTCTTCTTTTTTAGTGGGAGAATATGTGTGAACAGGCTATGTCTCTATTACAAGTACATTACCTTAAAAAGAACCTTGTTCTCTATTATAAGTACATTACCTTAAAAAGAACATCAAAGAGATGTCTGCATAGAATCATAGTTATGTTTGGCTTTGCTAGATTTTGTGAACAGTATCTCACAACTTTTTAAGAGATGTCTCTACTGTTTTTTTGTTTGGCTGTTTGAGGCGGAGTTTTGCTCTTGTTGCCCAGGCTGGAGTGCAGTGGTGCAGTCTTACCTCATTGCAACCTCTGCCTCCTGGGTTCAAGCGATTCTCCTGCCTCAGCATCTCGAGTAGCCAGGATTACAGGCTTGTGCCACCATGCCTGGCTAACTTTTTGTATTTTTCGTAGAGACAGGGTTTCTCCATGTTGGTCAGACTGGTCTCAAACTCCCAACCTCAGGTGATCTGAGCGCCTCAGCCTCTCAAAGTGCTGGGATTACAGGCATGAGCTACCACATCTGGTGTCTCTACTGTTTTTTAAGTTAAAAACATTATCTTAGGGGCTAGGCACGATGGCTCATGCTTGTAATCCCAGCACTCAGGGAGGCTGGAGCAGGAGGATTCCTTGAGGCCAGGAGTTTGAGACTGGCCTGGACAACATAGTGAGATCCTGACTCTACCAATAATAATAATAATAAAATAAGCCAGATGTTATGAGCGCCTGTAGTCCTAGCCACTCGGGAGGCTGAGGTGAGAAAAGCTCTTGAGCCAAGGAGTCCAAGGTTGTTGCAGTGAGACAGGTCACACCATTGCGTTCCAGTCTGGGTGAAAGAGGGAGACCCTGTCTCAAAAACGAAACATGAAAACAACATTGCTTGGGAATGAAAATAGAAGAGTTACACATATAGAAATAACTCATACTGAAGAAAGCTAATCCATTTTGACCTTTAGAGGTTTATTTTCATTTAACCTAAAAGCAATTGCTGAATGAAGAGATTTATCTTTTACTTCTCATATCTGCAGGTTGGGTCTTGAGGCAAAGAAAGAAGAAAATCTGGCCGATTGGTATTCTCAGGTGAGTATGCATTCAGTTGATTTTTACATGTTAATTCTCTCAAAGGCCACGTTGTTTAAAATCTCGGCACAAACTTTATAGTATTAATGTATAATTCCTTTAATAATACGTAATGTAGTCATTTAACATGAAAACTGTTTTTCAACATGTTCACATAGTCTTGAATAGTACCACGAGACAGTGATTGATTTTTTTTTTTTTTTTTGAGATGGAGTCTTACTCTCTCAGCCCAGGCTGTAATGCAGTGGCGCAATCTCAGCTCACTGCAATCTCTGCCTCCTGGGTTCAAGTGATTCACCAACCTCAGCCTCCCAAGTAGCTGGTATTACAGGGGCACACCACCATGCCTGTCTGATTTTTGTATTTTTATTAGAGACAAGCGTGACCAGCCTAATTTTTTTTTTTAAATGGTGAGGTAAAGGGATTAATTCAAAGCTGCAAAGATACAGTCAGTAGTGGAGGCAGGATTGGAATTCAAGTTTTTTTGGGTTTTTTTTTGAGACAGAGTGTCAGTTGCCCATACTGGAGTGCAGTGGCATGATCTTGGCTCACTGCAACCTCCGCCAGGTTCAAGCAGTTCTTCTGCCTCAGCCTCCCGAGTAGCTGGAACTACAGGTCACTGCCATCACGCCCAGCTAATTTTTGTATTTTTAGTAGAGACAGGGTTTCCCCATCTTGGTCAGGCTGGTCTCCAGCTCCTGACCTCAGGCATTCCACCTGCCTTGGCCTCCCAAAGTGCTGAGATTACAGGCGTGAGCCACTGTGCCCAGCGGAATTCAGGTTTTAATGAGAGTTTAGAACCCTGTTATATGTTGTTTCTCGATATAGTCAGTTCTGTTTTACTTCCATTATGACCTTCCACATTAAGGGGATATATCAACAGTGGAAGCCTCCAGATTTGAATTTTGGTTATGATACTCTTGCCACTTATACTAGAATTTTGGTTCAAGGTAGGCTTTAAAGACTGTTTCTTTTAAAAAGGTCATCACAAAGTCAGAAATGATTGAATACCATGATGTAAGTGGCTGTTACATTCTTCGTCCCTGGGCTTATGCCATTTGGGAAGCCATCAAGGACTTTTTTGATGCTGAGATCAAGAAACTTGGAGTTGAAAACTGCTACTTCCCCATGTTTGTATCTCAAGGTGCATTGGAGAAAGAGAAGACTCATGTTGCTGACTTTGCCCCAGAGGTAAGTGAGCTTGCTTTTTTATTTTTTGCAGTGTTCTCTGACAAACTCGAAAATATATTTTCAGCTTTTGAGTTTAACAACCAATTTTGAAAAATGGAAAGCTATTTTTGTTAAAAAAAAAGTTCTGTTTCTCCCTTTATAGCAAGTAATGATTTTGTTTGTCACATTAATTAACTGACTTTTCATATTTAGAAGGTCAGTAAGTGTGTACCTTTCCTCATCGTAAATAGCAACAACTATTTTAACTTGCCTAAATCGATATAACAAAAATTAAAACAGAGGAAAGTTGCCTGCATTTGTACTGTTGCTCCAAAATGCTGTTGAAAAAACATGTATGAAAAATGATTTTTTCTTACTAGGTTGCTTGGGTTACAAGATCTGGCAAAACAGAGCTGGCAGAACCAATTGCCATTCGTCCTACTAGTGAAACAGGTGAGAACAGGCCTTGTAGTGCAGGAGAATACTCACTGAAACATCAGAGGCAGCTTCTAGAGTTGAGTTTCAGCTTTTGCTTTGTGTTAGGTATAATCTCTGTTGACTATATAAAATTTCATGACTGTTGATAAAGATTGATTGTAAACTTGTCTAGAATTTTTTTTAATTTTTCTTTTCTTTCTTTCTTTTTTTTTTTTTGAGACAGCATCTCACTCTGTCACCCAGGCTGGAGTGCAGTGATGTGATCTTGGCTCACTTTGCCTTGTAGGTTCAAGTAATTCTCCTGTTTCAGCCTCTCAAGTAGCTGGGAATATAGGTGTGCACCACTACACTTGGCTAATTTTTTGTATTTTTTTAGTAGAGACAGGGTTTCACCATGTTGGCCAGGCTGGTCTCAAACTCCTGACCTCAAGTGATCTGCCCACCTTGGCCTCCCAAAGTGCTGGGATTATAGGCATGAGCCACTGTGACCAGCCAACTTGTCTAGAGTTTTATTCTCTTCATCATTAAATTATTGGATTTTTAATTTAAATGCTCATTTTTATGCTGTAAATTTTTAGAACTTTTCAAGGAATTTTCTTCTTAGAATAATTTTTATTGGAATTAATTATAATGCAAATACAAATGCTTCATGCCATAATTATTTTCAGATATTAATAATACACTTAGATTTTCATTCATGTAGGGTTTTCATAGGTTGCTAAATGCATCATCTTTTGTTCATCTCATAACAGTGTTGTGAGGAAGGTAGGGGCAGTTACTGTGATTTCCATTTTGCAGTAAAGAAAAGTGTGAAAGATTAAATGATTTTTCTGAAATTACATGTGGTAAATGGAATTGCCATTGGAAAATTTGAGGTTTTGGGTTTTAAAATGTCTTTCACAGTGATCATTCATCTGTAGAGTTCAGGATTGTTTGTTCTTTGATATTTCTAGTGATACTTTTGTATAGTACATTATTAATATTCTGATACCAGTTTTCTCAGACTGTTTGGCAGTTTTGTTTGTTTTGGTTTTACTAATTATAGATCCTGAGCAGGCTCTTCTAAGACATTCATCTTCACTTTGCATTTCAGAGCAAGAGCTTTCATACTCTCAATGGATGCATCAGATAGATGTAAATTAATTCTGCTTCTCATAACTGCTGGATTCAGCAAATTGTTTAACTTCTGTAAACTCAGCTTCCAGATCTTTAAAACTGAGATTATGATACCTACTTATGGGTTGACTATGAGAATTGAACAGGTTAATGAATGCAAAGAACTAAACATAGAATATGACCTTTATTAGTGTTTTTAAAAACAGAATGTAAAAACTGTCAAAGTACATCGTGTCATGTGAAGAATGTAAAATCTTATGTGAAGAATGTAAAATATGATTGTTTAGGTTGATACCCTTGAGTGATAATACACTTTATGAAATAGATAACAATACTATTATAAGCATTGGAAATATGTTTATACAAACATACATTTTATTTTTTTAATTTATTTTTTACATTTTAATTTCTATTAATTATCTTGCCGGTTTAGCTCTTACCAGCCTTGAAGGAGAAATAAAGGCATAAATGACTGTCTCTGTTTTCCCATGTCTTTCAGTAATGTATCCTGCATATGCAAAATGGGCGCAGTCACACAGAGACCTGCCCATCAGGCTCAATCAGTGGTGCAATGTGGTGGTAGGTATACACTCCCTTCCATTCTTTAATTATTATTCACCTTCTTTTTTAAAGCATATTTTGTTTTTATTTTCAATGGATTAGGAGTATGGAAGTATTTTTGAAGTGTTTAAGATCAATTGTGATTTTTGATTACCATATAAAATGGTAATAAAAATTAGAAAGTGGCTGGGTATGGTGGCTTACACTTATAATCCCAGGACTTTGGGAGGTCAAGTGGACAGATCATTTGAGCCCAGGACTTTGGGACCAGCCTGGGCAACATGGCAAAAACCACATCTCTACTAAAAATAAAAAAATTAGACAGGTGTGGAGGCATGCATCTGTAGTCCAGCTACATGGGAGGCTAAGGTAGGAGGATCACTTGAGCCTGGAAGGCACAGGGTTTCAGTGAGCTATGATTGCGCCACCACACTCCAGCCTGGGTGACAGAGCAAGACCCTGTCTCCAAAAAAATTGGAAAGCTCTCTGTAATGACCAAATTGTTTTCTTGCCTCTTCCAGCATTGGGAGTTCAAGCACCCTCAGCCTTTCCTACATACTCGTGAATTTCTTTGGCAGGAAGGGCACAGTGCCTTTGCTACCATTGAAGAGGCAGCAGAAGAGGTATAAAGTTATTTTCCATATTAACTATGTTCCATTTCTTTGTTCAGGATCTGCTATTTTGTTATTTAAAAATGTATGTAACACCTGTTAAAAGCCAAATCAAATTAATTCAAAGCAGTTACATGGATTTAGGTAACTGCTTATTGGAATGTTATTAATAAGGAATATAAGCTCTTTTAAATTTTCACTTGAAAATACTTCTGGGCTTTAATTTGTAGAAAATTATTTTTCAGGAAATTTTCATTTTGATACTATATATATTTTGTAACATTTATTTTTTTATATTCTAAACATACACATTTTTAAAAGTTATTTGACTTCTTTTTACATTGCATTGTTGAATATCTTTCTTAATACATTCACACTGGCTGCTTTAACCTTTTCATAAAAAGAGGTTTTTATTGTTTGAATTGCTTTTCCCACACAATTACTCTTAAGTAGTACAGTTTTATAGATCTTAGTGACTAAATATACCCCAAATTTGAACACATTTACATTTAAAATGTTACAGGTCTTGCAGATACTTGACTTATATGCTCAAGTATATGAAGAACTCCTGGCAATACCTGTTGTAAAAGGAAGAAAGACGGAAAAGGAAAAATCTGCAGGAGGAGACTATACAACTACAGTAGAAGCATTTATATCTGCTAGTGGAAGAGCTATCCAGGTATCAGACTGCCACATAGGATTCATAGGGCACTATAAGCACAGTCCACGGACAGATCCAGTAATTTATTCTGTCATCAAAGAAGTAGACTCTTAAAATATAAGTATTTCATGTACTTTCATATAATAATTTAAAGCAAATCTATCCCATTCTTCTGTCTCCGTGGTCCATTAACTCATGGTATGTATCCTGAATTACTAAAATATGAATTACTTTTTAACTGTTGTAAGTAAAATTACTGCTATAAAAGGGGCTGCCCAGAGCAAGACACTTGTAAATAGTATTTTTTGACTAATCTGAATCTCTTGTTATAGTAGTTATGCTTATATTTAAAAACCTCATTTAATGTAAGAAAGGGGAGAAAAAGAAGTCTAGTGCCATTTTAAGGCATGTGATCTTATAGGAATCATGTTCAAGGGCATAATGCGTTATTAAAATCAAAGCTTATATTTCTCTCTCCGTTTTAGGGAGGAACATCACATCATTTAGGACAGAATTTTTTCAAAATGTTTGAAATCATGTTTGAAGATCCAAAGACGCCAGGAGAAAAGCAATTTGCATATCAGAACTCCTGGGGCCTGATGACTCGAACTATTGGTGTTATGACCATGATTCATGGGGACAATATGGGTTTAGTATTGCCACCCCGTGTAGCATGTGCTCAGGTAAGGAAAATGTTTCTGTTTATCATTTGTTTTATAAAATACAGGCCATTATTTTACAAAAGGAAATTTGAAAGGATGATTTTCTGAATATCATTCAAGCAGATATCTCTGATAATAGAAACATAGAATGCAGCCTAGACCCTAGTGTTGTGTAACTGTGTGTATCATTTACATTATTTATTGTTTCTTACTCTTTTAATTTTTAAGCTACTTATATAAACATTTTTAGAAGTCATTTTTTAAAAACTATAATAGATTAAATGAGCTGGGCATGAAGGCTCACACCTGTAGTCCCAGCACTGCGGGAGGCCAAGGCAGGGCAGATTGCTTAAACCCAGGAGTTTTGATACTAGCCTGGGCAACATGGCAAAACCCAGTCTGCAAACAATTAGCCAGGTGTGGTGGCATGCACTGATAGTCCCAGCTACTAGGGAGGCCAAAAAAAATGTAAATATATATATATGTACATTAAATATAATAGGTCAGATGAAAATACATTTAGCATGGGTAAGTGATTTGCACGTAATTAGTAGACATTATGTATAGATTAGAAATCACACAAGCCGATTTGTGTTAAAAATAGTCACTAGTAGGTTTTGACTTCTGAGAGCTCATTGCTTCTGTATGCTGTTTCTTTGTTTAATTTTGGGACATTGTGTTGGATTCTAGGTGGTGGTTATTCCTTGTGGCATTACCAATGCACTTTCTGAAGAAGACAAAGAAGCGCTGATGGCAGAATGCAATGATTATCGAAGGCGGTTACTCAGTGTTAACATCCGAGTCCGAGCTGATTTACGAGATAACTATTCTCCAGGTTGGAAATTCAATCACTGGGAGCTCAAGGTAAATTTCTCAGTTTTATCTGTTACCCCCCCAACACCTGCAAATTGAGTTTAGATTTTCCTCTGCATATGTTTTTATAAAACTTAAGGCTTTTCGTTGCTTTCCTCTATTTTGATAGTTGTGAGTTTTTTTTCTTCTTCACTGAAACTGTTGAGCACTGACACAGCTCATAGCTTTGTAATAGTGATACCTAAATTTAAAGTAGTTTTGTGGAACTTATTTTTATTATGTTAGATTAAAAATGATCTTGAAGCCCTCATTTATGATTAACAAACATCATGTGGCTGGTATACTAAAATGTTTATGCCAAGAATTCATATAATAAATGTTATTTATATAGTATGACCACCAGAATAATGGGACATGGACATCTCTTAGCTTTCTGTTATCGCCAATAGTGAAACATTCGAGATTAATTTTATACTTGAGTTTTCACACCACATTGTTTCATACCAGTTTGTCGATTTTTATTTTGTGTATATAAAGCAGTCTAAATTCTGCTTTATTGTTTGCTATGTAACTTTCATTTGTTGCACATTGTCATTAATACATTATCTGTGCCCTTAATTCCATTTTATAAACTTCTGGGATTTAACATTTTTTCTTATGCTGAAAGAGGGAATCTTACTAGATCTAGAAATTAAGGATTGAGACTCTATAAACTCATATTATAGATGATGGGATGAGAGAATGTATTGAGATTGCAGCTGCAAGCTTTCAAATTACAGAAGCTCAGCAATATTGGATTTTTAAGGATTTATACATCTAGGATTCCCAAAGTTGCTAATATTTATCATCTTATTTGTTTCAAATGGCCCCTGATGTAAATCTCTTGTGCTGAGGAATAGTGATTATGTTGATAATAATACCTCTCTTTTATGTAATATAAATACTTCTTTACATGTTCTCCTAAACATAAATTTTTTTTCCATGTCATTTCCTTTTTAATTGCACTCTTTTTTGCTTACTTATAAATTGCTATTGTGTGATGCCAGTAGCAGTTTCTCTAAACTAATTTCTACTTAACTTAGGGTACAAAATGTTAAAGGAGAAATTTGTTGCTGGTTACTAGCATGATTAAAAGGAAAAAAACTGTCCACACTCATTCCTGAATTCCTCCTTTATTCATTTCCCATCCTTAGACTGACGTGGCTTTGTCTTTGCCACTCTTCTTTTAGTTCCCTGGTGAGCCTAGACTACGTTGGGGAGGTATTCTTAGTATGACCTGGGTCTGCTACAGCTTCCTTGTCTGTATTCCTCAGGAAGAAAAATAAAGGACCTACATTCTAAACTTGCCTCAAGTTAAATAACACTGAGAAAGAGTTCACTATCTAGTGGAAGATAATACTTTTTAATACCACTTTAGTTCCATTTAGTCAAAGAGTCTGAGAAAAAAATATTTTAGGAGATCTGGATTTATATGTATTTGACAGTGACTGACTAAAGCATGTGAGCGATGTATACATGTATTTTGAAACTTACTCAGATTAATAAATGAGGTATAATATGGTTTGGTTGTGAGGCCAGCACCCAGCAACTCCTATAATTCTGCTTTAGTACCCCTTCCTATATTATGAAAATATAAAGGGGAAAATAATCTGAATTAACTTTCCTTTTTTCTATGTGGAAGGATTAAATTTTGTGTTGCTGTTGAAACAAAACAAATCTTTTACAGTTAAATTTGTAGCTTGTTTTAGAACAAAACTATCAACAAAAGATTTGCCTATTCCATGATTTGGCTTCAGATTACCTTTCCAGCTTTCACTTTTCATTATCCCCTTTCATATGCCCTTTTCTGTCTCCTTCACAAACAGCCTGTTTTTTCCACCTCTGTGTCTTTGCTTGTGGTATTTCTTCTACCTGTGTTGTAAAATTTTTTATCATGTAACAGTCACAGACTTATAATAAAGCAGGTTCTGTACAAATAATTTTTCCTGCTTGAATCATTTGAAAATAAGATACTAACCCGATGCTGCATCACCCCACAAACATATTCTCCTCCGTAATCACAGCACAAGCAACATAGTACAACCAGCATATTCTCCTGCATAATACAAGTTCAGTGTAGTAATGTTCATACACTGCTATAGTCTAATTCTAGACCCCCATTCAGCTTTCAAAGCTGTCTGACAAGTGTTCCTTTATAGCAGAAGGATCTGGTTCAGAATTAGGTATTGTATGTAGCTATTGTATATCTTTAGTCTCTTTTAGTCTGTAATCATCTCAGATTTTCTTTATCATGATCTGACACAACACATTTCTTATTCGCCTTTCTATTAACTAATTTATATTTTTATGGATCCATGGTTTCCATTGTTTTGCACTGGGTTATAGAATCTGTTACTAACATTATTTGTTTTGATGCTTAAAGTGTCTCTGGCTTGACCAAGAGGATCCCTTAAAGCTGGGTTTTGTGTCCTTTTGGCATTCACCATCATTCTTTAGGTACTTCCTGGCACAAGATGTTGTAGGCTTATATTGTACTTTCTCTACCCTGGCCCAGGAATTAGCTATGTCTCTAAGAAGTTCTGGTTCTTTTTAGTGGAGAATGGTATTTAGTGCTGGGTATGCTCATTGCTTTTGAGCTATCACTTCTCCCAGGCCTTCTCAGTAGATGGAGCTACTGAATATGTATATGTAGACATCCATACACACATACAGATACATGTACACTTTTACTACCATATTTCTATATCTATTTATATATGTTGAAAACCAAGAGTCTATAGCTATACTTTGAATTCCAATAAAAAAACCACATGATGGACCAAGTGCGGTGGCTCATACCTGTAATCGCAGCACCTTGGGAAGCTGAGGCAAGTGGGTCTCCTGAGGTCAGGAGTTGGCCACCAGCCTATCCAACATGGCGAAACACTGTATCTACTAAAAATACAAAAATTAGCTGTGCATGGTAGTAGGTGCCTGTAGTTGCAGTTAGGAGGGTGAGGTAGGGGCCCAAAGTGGCTCTGGCCAGATGTCGTGGCGCTTGTGAAGGTGAGGCCAAGAGTTCAAGGCCAACCAACCTCAGCAACCTTACAAGCTCTCATTGATTGGCAAAAGAAAAAAAAAAGGAGGGTGAGGCAGAAGAATCACTCAAACCTGGGGGGCAGAGGTTGCAGTGAGCCATGATTGCACCATTGCACTCCTGCCTGGGCGACAAGAGTGAAACTCTCTCAAGGAGAAAACAAAAAACAACAACAAACACCACAGGGTGCATTCTAGTTTTTTCCCCATTTTGTGCTTGTAATTCCCTTTTCTGACAATGAAAAACCTAGCTCTAATTATCCTTAGTACATGAATTTATTTGATTAGTCACCAGTCTCTCATTGCCATTGTCACCCACTCCCCTGCTTGAATGAGCTCCTTATCCGTCATGGGTTCTGTCACTCCATGCAAGGCTGTTCTCATGCTGGATGTCCTCTCGCCTGACTCAAGCTCAGACACCCTGCTGCAGGCTACCAGTGGCTCTCTCCTTTTTCAATGTGGGATCCGGTCTTACTGCATTTCACTGTCATGTCCTTTTAGTGTTCTTCAATCAGAAGTAGTTCATCAGACTTCATTGTCATTTATGACATAGGCACTTCTGTAACTATAGGTCAGTTATTTTATAGAATGTTCTTTAATTCTGATGAATAATTTACTTATTAATTTTTACCTTCTCCAGTAACTTTTCTTCTCTCTTCCAGCTGAGGAATAGTCTCTCACTGCTGACTTTCTGTATTAATTTTTATTGTTTGCATCTATGCCTTACTTACCCTACAAAGCATGAAGCTTCTTGAGGACAAGATGTATTTCTTACTCATCTTTAAAATCTCATTGCACTTAGCACTGTATCTTACAAATGCATGTAATACATCCAGTATACTACGTTGAATGAATAAATGAAAATAATAAAATAATGTAATACTTAGCATACAACGTTTTGTTCCATAGTGGTTTTTTTTTTTTTACCTCATTTTATAAAATAAGTCTTCTCTAGGGGTAAAAGGACTTCTAGATTAATATCTTAAATTTTTCCTATGGTATTTTTGGGTATACCACCCAACATCTAAATTGTATGTAGAAGCACCTAACTTTTGAAAATCCCAAGTTAATTTTAAAGGATTATTTTTTCAAAAAAGTTATTTAAAACCAACTGTTTATCAGATATGGTTCTGGGCCCTAAAAATGAGGTGTTTCCCTAAACCTCAAGGATTTTAATCCCCTGATGGGATATACATTCACAAGGATTGAACCTTCACAAATCTTAAACTTGCAGTCAGTCCTTAAGTTGCTTTGGAAGAACAAAAGAGCATAGGGAAGTGGTTCTTAAACTGTAGTCCTAGGACCAGCAGTGTCTGTATCACTTGGAAACTTGTTAGAAATTAAAACTCTTGGCCAGGTGTGAGGGCTCACACCTGTGATCCCAGCACTTTGGGAGGCAGAGGCAGGCAGATCAGTTCAGTCCATGAGTTTAGCATCAGCTTGGTCAACATGGCAAAATCCAATGTCTACTAAAAATACAAAAATTAGCCAGGTGTGGTGGGTGCCTGTAATCCCAGCTACTCAGGAGGCTGAGGCATGAGAATCAATTGATCCTTGGAGGCAGACATTGCAGCGAGCCAAGATCATGCCACTGCACTGCAGTCTGGTCAACAGGGGAGACTGTCTTCAAAAATAAACAGACAAACAAATCCTCAGGTCTCATCCCCAACCTACTATAATAAAAAACTCTGGAGGTGGGACCCTGAAATCTGCTTTCACAGTCCTCCCAGGTGATCACAATGCATGATAAATATGGAGTATCCAGAATGAGGGCTTTGCAACCAGAGAACACCACTGTATCAGAAATGATCAAAAATGTGTCATGGTACTGATCCCCTCAGTGGCTTGTGGTAGATTTAGCCTCAAAAAGCCTTTGTGTAACCCCGTTACTATGCAGATACATTTTCTGGATGGTATTTTGTGAGAAAAGTTGGGAATGCTGGCCTAGAAACTACTCTCTCTCTCTCTCTCTCTCTCTCTCTCTCTCTCTCTCTCTCTCTCTCTCTCTCTCCATGAAGAACTTCCTTTCCTTAGAACCACTAAGGCAGTAGTAGATTTTTTTCTTTAGGTTTATGCCTTCTTACTGGAATAGGTTTCTATGGTATCTCAGCAGTATTACCTTGTTTTTTTCCCCCCTTGTTTTTCTATGCCTTTATTTTCTTATTATTGTTATTTTTTATATAATTTACTGTAGATAAAGCCATGAATTAAATCTGTATATTCAACTGGAGACACTCATATATCATTTTACCTGCCTTTTTTGTCTTATAGGGAGTTCCCATTAGACTTGAAGTTGGACCACGTGATATGAAGAACTGTCAGTTTGTAGCTGTCAGACGAGATACCGGAGAAAAGCTGACAGTTGCTGAAAATGAGGCAGAGACTAAACTTCCAGCTATTTTGGAAGACATCCATGTCACCCTTTTCACAAGGTAGTTGCTCAAAATTGCTTATGTCTCTCTCCAAATCCTCTACCACCTTTATACCAAGGAATATTTGGGGTTTTCCCAATTGGAAGCAATTGTTCCCTCCCTCGGAGCCCTCATGCTGCTTAATTCGCCACTCTGGGTTTTTACTTGTTATTTTTCTGAGTGCCATCTGCTTCTAACTGGCTTTGCAACAATGAAGTTTCTGTCCCCTGGATTAATTTGCATTGATTTTAGATCTAGGTTTATTTATTTATTTTTATTTTTTTTAATTTTAGAAAAAAGTGAAAAAATTCCAAATAAATAGATAGCTGCATACAGATCTAGGTTTTTATGAGACATAAATATGAGGGCTTAAGGCATTGACTGTCTCCTGGGTACACATTGGCAGCTCTGGGAAGCTTTAGTAAATACCAGTGCCTTCCTAGAGATACGAATTTAATTTGTCTGGAGAGGGCCTGGCAACTAACTATACTGTTAAAAGCTCCCCCAGGGGATTATAATATAGCCAAGGCTGAGAACCTCCTGATTGTGGTTGGAAATGAGGGATAGAGGAAGGCCTTAGGGCCACCCTCACCAATGGAGAGAGTCTTTTAGAATGACAGATCTCAAGGCAGAGGCACCAGGTAAGTGGCTTAGCTTTGGCACCTTATTTCCTTTTCTGCCAACCTGGAGCAGAAAGCAGAGAGGAAGGCCCACTACCACTGAGGACAGGGGCGCAGTTTGGGAGAGGGTGGGGTCTGCATCTTATATAAGGGCACTTACTGATGTAAGTTATATATAATATATATGTATCTTTTATATATATTTCCTCTCAATTTGGAAATGTTTAAGACCAGGGAGGTTTAAAAATAACACTCCCATAGATGATGTGTTAATGCCAGAAAAGAATGTTGGTCATTAGAGCTGTAACAGCAGTAATAAAAGTTATGATGACCTGTTGTGTGTAACAAATGTCCCATGCATTTAAGGCTCACAGTAGTGCAGTGATAACTGTGATATACTAATGGTCACTGTGAGTGACAGACTTGAGATTCAGATTGAGTCCTTCTGACTGCCAGATTATTATGTTTTCATTAATCATGTGTTTTACAAAACTTGGCCATATTTGTGAACAATTATGTATTCTTTTCTAATTTGTTTGGTAGGGCTTCTGAAGACCTTAAGACTCATATGGTTGTGGCTAATACAATGGAAGACTTTCAGAAGATACTAGATTCTGGAAAGGTCAGAGGCTTTCAAAAAGTTTTTAGTATAAAAATATTTCAGTAAATTGTATTTTAAGGCTCATTGCATTTATACATGATATTAATCCCTTTTTAAGTCAATCACATAGAAAGATAGTACATTACTCAACATTTTATATATATTTATATATATAAATATATAGTCTCATATATAGTCTTTATTTTATATTTAAATGTATGTTTTATATATAAATATATAGTGTGTGTGTGTGTGTGTGAGTGTATATGGAGAGAGAGAGAGAGAGTCAGTGAGTGTGTGTATTTGTTTTTTACTGATTTCCCCAAAGCATTACAACTTTATACCATTTTGGGGTAATACTTTGAACTGATTATGTGAATGTTTTTCCCATGTCTGATATGCTACTTTCTAAAGAACATCGATTCTGTATGCCTCCTAATTTCTTCATTATTGAAAATCTCTGTTATTTCAGTTTCATGTAAGTTCCTAAAGTAACCATTGCTTAGCTTTAGAGTATCATATGCGGCTGCCTAAAACAAGGTGAAAAGTCACTTTCTTTCCAATCCCTGACCATACATACTCAGCTCTCAATTGATTGAACTTTCTGAGTAATGAGAAGAAAAGCATTGCTCATTCTAAGCCTGTTTTTCAGAATGGGGCTACCTGGCTCCTTAGAACTCCATAGGCTTTCCTAATTGGTTTTATTTATTGGGGATATGTAACTGTTTCAAACTGAAACTTTACATTTCCATAAAGAATTTCAGATATGTAACATTTTAAGTGGTACACATGTTTGAATATACAACCAATCTTGTGTCTTCAGGTTATAAGTGAGAAAACCATGGGCTGTTGTCTAAGTGAATACCCCAAACTAGACAGAATTGAGTTCACTCTTCTGACTAGGTTTAATGCATTTTCCTGTGTATCTTTTTTGTTTTTTAAATTCATGCTGAGAATGAGCATGAATTTATTAAAGCTTTAATTTTTATGATCATAATGTATTAATATGTCTCTATTTCTTGAGCTGGGAAAATTAATCTCTCTGGCTTTCATTTTACTGTTCTGTAAAATGAGTACAAAATATCAAAATCCTCTTCAGAGCCATAATTCTTCAGTATTTAGTCTTCTGTCCTTATTGGATTATTGCTTTTATAATTTTTCACCTTTTCTGGGTTCTGTAATTTTTCCCTTGACTCAAACTTCCTTTTTTGTGGGGGGCTGTGGGGGACAGGGGACAGAGTCTTACTTTGCTGCCCAGGCCTGAGTGCAGCAGCTTGGTCTTGGCTCACTGCAACCTCAGCCTCCCGAGCAGCTGGGATTACAGGTGCCTGCCACCACACCTGGCTAATCCTTGTATTTTTAGTAGAGATGAGATTTTGCCATGTTAGTCAGGCTGGTCTTGAACTCTGACCTCAGGTTTACTACCTGTGTTAGCCTCCCAAAGTGCTGGGATTACAGGCGTGAACCACCGTGTCCAGCCTCAAACTTCCTACTTTTAATAGAAGGCTAGAGAAGGGGTAGTCATCTGTAGCACTGTGTTTTTTCTTTCACTTTATTCTTTTTTGTTCCATTAATTACTGAATTTAAAATTTTCCTTTATTGTAGAAATATGGTAGTCATGTTTGCAGCAGTCTATTAAAGACATTGCATAGGAGTTAATAAATCCATAGAGTAACAGTTAATCCATTGCTTTCAAAGAAATAAATGTTGGCAGGTATTGCTGGAATCATCTCTTTTATTCTAATTTTGGATAAGTTACTGTAGCAATTTCTTTTTTTTTATAATTTTTATTGAATTTTAGGTTTTGGGGTACATGTGCAGAATGTGCAAGATAGTTGCTTAGGTGCACACATGGCCACGTGTTTTGCTGCCTTCCTCCCCTTCACCCACATTTGGCTTTTCTCCCCAGGCTATCCCTCCCCAGTTCCCCTCTCCACTGTCCCTCCCCTATTCCCCCCAATATACCCCAGTGTATAGGACCCCCCTCCCTGTGTCCATGTGTTCTTATTTTTCTCACCTGCCTATGAGTGAGAATATGTGGTATTTCGTTTTCTGTTCTTGTATCAGTTTGCTGAGAATGATGTTCTCCAGGTTCATCCATGTCCTTACAAAGGACATGAACTCATTGTTTTTGATTGCTGCATAATATTCCACAGTGTGTACATATGCCATATTTTCCCTGTCCAGTCTATCATCGGTGGGCATTAGGGTTGATTCCAGGTCTTTGCTATTGTAGACAGTGCTGCAATGAACATTCGTGTGCATGTGTCCTTATAGTAGAACAGTTTATAATCCTTTGGATATATACCCAGTAATGGGATTGGTCAAATGGAATTTCTATTTCTAGGTCCTTGAGGAATTGCCACACTGTCTTCCACAATGGTTGAACTAATTTACGCTCCCACCAACAGTGTAAGAGTGTTCCTGTTTCTCTGCATCCTCTCCAGCATCTGTTTTCTCCAGATTTTTTAATGATCACCATTATAACTGGTGTCAGATACTCTTTCTACAGAATAGAATTGAAGGAGTTATAGAGACTGAACTTTTCCTTTTCTTACTAGATTGTTCAGATTCCATTCTGTGGGGAAATTGACTGTGAGGACTGGATCAAAAAGACCACTGCCAGGTAAACATAATTAACTGATAAAACTTGTGAAGAATTGCAATGGAAAAGAAAAGCAATGTGCAGCATAAATGAATGAAATTCTTATTTGTTTATTAATTTCAGGGATCAAGATCTTGAACCTGGTGCTGCATCCATGGGAGCTAAAAGCCTTTGCATCCCCTTCAAACCACTCTGTGAACTGCAGCCTGGAGCCAAATGCATCTGTGGCAGGAACCCTGCCAAGTACTATACCTTATTTGGTCGCAGCTACTGAGGGATGGAAGAAACCCCCTGTTTAACTCCCCTCACTTTTTAAAACATTCGTATTAGTATCTTCTCAGATACAGACCTTTTATGATTTTAAAAAAAATAGTTCTAAAAGGAAGTCACATGACACAATTATGCCTAAGTTAACAGTGGATAAAAGGCTTTTCTGTAAACAATCCCAGTAATAAATATCATGAACTCATATGGTGTTATGTATTTATTTGTTTCTGAAATACTTGCATTATGTACTATGAGGAAATTTCTACAAAGAGATGAAGACGATTGAAAGCCAGGAATCTGTTGATCTAAGCACTCCCCACATCTCAGACCCTGAATTCCCAGTTATAACCTGTGTTGATATGTCTTGAAGCACTTTCTTTCCATGGCTCCTAATACTGAATCTGAGTCTTTATGTTTAAAAACCAAAGCAAACCCACAAATGGAAAAAGTAATAATAAAGATTTCCCTTGAACTGGCAGAGGGAGCAAGAGATGCAAAAGAACAAAAGTACACACTGTATGAGAACACAAGAATTCTTAACGTTGGTAGGAAATTGTCAATTGAAAGCAGACTAAATAGAGCATGCCTTCAAGACTCATGTCTTGAGTATGTGTATTCCTGTACCTGTTAAATTTATTTCAGTTGACCAAAATATATAGAATCACATTTTTGTACTCAGAATCATAACTTTGTATTAATTTATGGCAGTTCGGAATGCTCTATCTTAGTATTTACATAAACTGCCTAAGTTCAGTTATAAAATGGAGAAAAGTCTTAACAGCTATCTTACAGTTACCCTACCTCACAGAGTAAGGCAATTCAAACAATGCCCAGCACATAATAAATAGCTGTTGTTGGTTATGACCATTATGCAGGGTCAGCTGGAAGTTGCCTCTAAGATGTAACTGGTTAGAGTAGTTACTTTAGCCGCTTGTTGTTTTTCTGCAAAGCAACATAAATGCTTTTAGGGGACAAGGCTTCTGTTTTTTAACCAGTCTATGGTAAAAGCCCAAAAAGTATGTTAGAGATTATTCACATTTTTCCCTGTAGCAACTGGCCATTTTGGAGAAGGTGGCCATATCTGGGTGCAAAGACAAATCCTCAGTCTTAAGTTTCGAAGCTTCAGATGAGCAGCACTAACCACGGAAAAGCTTGAAGTTTGCCGCTTTAAAGGAAGTCACTATTTAAAGAAACTACATTAAGTCATTTTGTTAAGCAGGTAGTCCTTTACCCAAAATGCACCTCTGGCAAATTGGCTTTTTTTCATAAATTGAGGTTCAGCTAAAATATCAAAGTAATTTCTTGAATGTCTGTGCTTTTGAAAAGAGTGCATGAACCTGAATGAATGAACACGGTTTTATTTGCAGGTGACAGCTGTAAACTAGATGTATGACAGTTTGTGATTATGTGCCTTGTGTTCATTGCAGCAAAAAGCCGGTCAAGGCATATTTACTCCTGGCTTCATTCACTGGGGCCAGTGTACTACATCACATCTTAGCAATGTCTAGTTCACCCATGAGAGTGTGTTTAACACAGTTTTTCATTATGCCAGTAAATCACATGAATCCTTTATGAGAATTAGACGGTAACAGCAAGCCATTGGTTGGCTTGCCAGTGAAGAGGATTTAAACCTTGATAATAGCAGCATCAGAACATGAAGAAAGCAAGGTGGAAGGCGTTTTGACTGGAGGGTGGACAGATCACCCTGTTTACATCTGTTTCTAGTTACTAATATTAGTTATGTGCCATATAACTTGTGGTGGTCAGGGGTTGCCAGTACCATCCAAATTTGGGGAGGTAGCTACCACTACCTTGTTATTTTCAAACACAACTTTGGTCTTTGCTTAGCACTTTCACTATGTCTGGAAAGTGCTACCCACTTAACGAATTGGAGTGCCTGCTCTGTGCACGGTGCCAGAGGATACAGTAGAGAGTAAAGCAAAACATGATTTTTCTTTTTCTTGGCTGTGTCTCCTTGCAGTAGTTCCATTTGAGATGCAAAATTAGGCAATCTGGTGGAAAGTGAGATGGGGCACTGAATAGTCTCACTGAATCATGAGATTGTCCCTGTCAACAGTAGCAGCATGCTGAGAACTTTGTAGTTGAGATAATGCCTGGAAAGTTACTCTGCCACACCGTCAGGCTTAAAATAACAGGTAGAACCACATTTATCTTGTGGCTCAGTAGGCGATTCTGAACCAATGTCTGTTCAGTTTTACTGGAAGATTTATTAGTTTGGAGCATCAATAGTACTGAAATAATAGAAAATATTTTATTAAGATTTAAAAAGCATCAGGTAATAAGGATATTTCAAAACATATTTGAAGTATGTCACCAAAACCAAATTTTGTGATGAAACACCTGTTGATGAGGAGGTTGGAGGGATACAGACCTGGTGGTGATGATAATATCGGTATTACTTTATATGTGGTGTGGGTAAATATGTAATTGTATCATATTTCCCTCATTCATTCTCTCACTCTTCTAGACAATTATTTCATACCTTTCTCTCTGCGAATATGAATGCCTCCTTTTTTTGACTTAGTTGATCATCTTGGTTTCTCTTTCACTGAGACAACAGAGGGAATAAGGATTAGAACATCTGGGACCTCCCACCACATCTGCCCACCTACTCATGTCCATACATTTCACCTTCTCTGCTGTTTCAGGTGACCTGTCTGTTCTCAGAGTGGATGCCAGCCCCTCCACAAGTGCACTCAATCTCCTTGTCTTCTCAGTCGTGGCACATCAACTCTCCCCTATGTATCATCAGGTTTTCTCCCCTGATTCTTTCTGTCAATGCTCACAAACATGCTGTTACGTTTTCCAACCTAAAAAATACCTGTTCTTGTCTCCACACCCCTTTCACTGTATAGCAAAACTCATTGAGAGGATTATCTGCACTTGCCATCTCCAGCTTCTCTTCTCCATTCTCTCAAACCCATGTCTCATTTGCCCTCAGCCACTCTCATGAAGATCACCCATAGCCTCCATAATGTGAAATCCCATCAGCATTTCTAGTCCTCAGTCCCATTGGCATTTCTAGCCCTCATTTTGCTTGCCCTCTCATCACTTGACTCAGCTTATTCTCCCTCCTCTTTGAAACACAGTTTGCTTGTGTTTTTTTTTTGAGACGGAGTCTTGCTCTGCCACCCAGGCTGGAGTGCAATGGCACAATCTCAGCTCGTTGCAACTTCTGCCTTCTGGGTTCAAGTGATTCTTCTGCCTCAGCCTCCTAAATAGCTGGCATTACAGGCTCAAGCCACCATGCCCGGCTAAGTTTTTTTTTTAATTTTTACATTTTTATTAGAGACATGATTGCACCATGTTGGTCTTGAACTCCTGACCTCGTGATCCACCCACCTTGGTCTCCCAAAGTGCTGGGAGCCACCACGCTCGGCCTGAAAGTACATTCTTCCTTGGCCTTCAGAACACTGAATACTCTATTTTCCCTTTTTTGTCTCTAATCCTCCTTCTCACCTCTTCATATTTTCTTCTCTTCACATTTTCTTGGTGACCTCATCCAGTCCCATGGCTTTCAATATTATAAGTTATCAACTCCCAAGTTCACCCTCCCCTGAACTCCAGGCTCACTCAACTCCCAAGTAGCATTTCAACTTGGATGTCTAATAGATTACCCCAAACTTAACATCATTTCCACCGCTTACCCCATGCAGCTCCTACAACAGCAGTCAACTTCGTCTTACCTTCATCTCAGTTGCAACATCACTCTTCCAGGTCAAAACCCTGGTTCCATCTTTTTTGTTGTTGTTTTGGAGATAGAGCCTTACTCTGTTGCTGCCAGGCTGAAGTGCAGTGGTGTGATCTCAGCTCACGGCAACCTCCACCTCCCAAATTCAACCGATTCTTTTGCCTCAGCCTCCTGAGTAGCTGGAACTGCAGGGTGCACAACTATGCCTGGCTAATTTTTCCATTTTTTGTAGAGATAAGGGTTTCACCCTGTTGCCCAGGCTGGTCTCAAACTCCTGGGCTCAAGCGATCCATTTGCCTCGACCTTCGAAGGTGCTGAGATTACAGGCGTGAGCCACCGTACCCGGCTCCTAGTGCCATCTTGACTTGCCTTTCTCTCCTACTTTATGTTTAATTACTCAGCACATGTTCACTCTAACTTCAAAATCTCCTGGATGCAGGCCAGCCTCACGTGTGTGTGACCTGAGATGTTGCACCAGGCTCTGTGCTTAGTTTAGTGCTCTGCCATTGCTGTCTTGAAATTATTAATAATTAAAAAAAATTGGAGTGTGCTAAAAATACATATAAAATTTACTATTGTAACATTTTTCAATTTACAGTTCAGTTATGTTAAGTATATTCACATAGTTGGGCAACCAGTCTCATCTTTTTTTATCCTTGCAAAACTGAAAGTCTGTACACATTAAACAACTGCCCCATGTCAATTTCAGATCAGCCCCTGGCAACCATCATTCTCCCTTCTGTTTCTGTGAATTTCAACTTGACTGTAGATACCTCGTATAAGTGGACTCATGCAATATTTGTCTTTCTGTGACTGGTTTATTCCACTTAGCCAATGACCTCAAGATTTATCTATTTTAGCATGCATTGGAAATTTCTTCCTTTTAAGGTGGAATAATATGTTCTTGTATGCATATAGACTTCATTTAAAAAATATTCTTTCGGGCCGGGCGTGGTGGCTCGAGCCTGTAATCCCAGCACTTTGGGAGGCCGAGGCGGGTGGATCACGAGGTCAAGAGATTGAGACCATCCTGGTCAACATGGTGAGACCCCGTCTCTACTAAAAATACAAAAAAAAATAGCTGGGCACGGTGGCGTGTGCCTGTAGTCCCAGCTACTGGGGAGGCTGAGGCAGGAGAATTGCCTGAACCCAGGAGGCGGAGGTTACAATGAGCCAAGATCGTGCCATTGCACTCCAGCCTGGGTAACAAGAGCGAAACTCGTCTCAAAAAAAAAAAAGATTCTTTCATCTGTCGATGGAAACTTGGATAGCTTCTGCTTTTTGGCTATTGTGAATAATGCCATAAACATAAGGTACAAATTTCTCTTCAGTACGCTGCTTTCAAATCTTTTCAACTTTTTTTTTTTTTTTTGAGACGGAGTTTCGCTCTTGTTAACCAGGCTGGAGTGCAATGGCGTGATCTTGGCTCACCGCAACCTCCGCTTCCTGGGTTCAGGCAATTCTCCTGCCTCAGCCTCCTGAGTAGCTGGGATTATGGGCATGTGCCACCATGCCCAGCTAATTTTTTCTATTTTTAGTAGAGACGGGGTTTCACCATGTTGACTGGGATGGTCTCGATCTTTTGACCTCATGATCCACCTGCCTCGGCCTCCCAAAGTGCTGGGATTACAGGCATGAGCCACCATGCCTGGCCACTAGTAAGTTTTTATTGTCTGCTGATTAGGTAGATAAATTGAGGTATCTCATTGCTACTTATTTTTTGCATGTTCTCCACATTAGAAAACAATTTTATTGATTTATTGGCCATTTGCATTTCTCTTCTATAAATTGACTTCATATTTATTTGTCTCTATTTCTGTATTCTGTTGGTAATCAATTTGTAAGAGCCTTCTGACTGATACGCATATTCATTTTCTTATGTGTGAGTTTTTGTGGCACATACTTCTTATCAATCTTTTTTTCTCGTGATTTTGTATTTATTTTGCCATATAACATTTTGTATTTTATGTTATCAAATATATTTATTTTATATAGTATTGCCTCTAGGCTTCTGTCTTGATTAAAAAGGTCCCTCTCTCCAAACCCTAGTTTACACATATATTTTCTTAAAATTGTTCTATAGTTTTTGTTTACATACAGAGTGTAAGTTTTCCTGGAAATTTATGTTTGTATATGGTTTGAAGCCAGGGCCCCAATTTTATTCTCCTCTAGGCCAGTTGTGTCATAACCAACTTAAAATAAACCATTGTTTTCCCATTAACTTGAAATAGCGCTTTGGCATATAGCCATGAATTGCTTAACAATGGAAATAAGTTCTGAGAAATGCATCATTAGGTGATTTTGCCTTTGTGTAAACATCACAGAGTGCACGTTCATAAACATAGATGATAGCGCCTACTACACATCTAGGCTGTATCTTCTATTGCTCCTAGGCCACAAACCTGTACAACATGTTACTCTACTGCTATTGTAGGCACCTGCAACACTGTGGTATTTGTGTATCTAAACATAGGAAAGGTATGGTAAAAATACAGTATAATCTTGTGGGACCACTGTCACATATGCAGTCCATTGTTGACCAGAATGTAGTTATACAGTGCCTGATTATTAAGTTATCATATATATACTGATGTCTATTTCTGGAGATTTCCTTCTCTTCTACTTTTCTTTTTGCCTATTTCTAGACCAATAGCATAAGGTTAATACGAAGGCCAAGAAGGAGAAAATGGAATGTACACTCTTTCTATGGCCCATGTCCTAGGTGCGTAGTAGGCTACACAATTTAGGTTTGTGTAAGTACACTGTGTGATGTTTGCACAATGACAAAACCACCTAACGATGCATTTCTGGAACATAGCCTCCTTGTTAAGCAACATCTGACAGTTCGCCAAAAGTGCTACTTCAAGTCAATGGGAAAACAATGGTTTGTTTTATATTGGTTAGGACACAACTGGCCTGGAGTAAAACAAACTTAGACCCCTGCTTCACACCACATACAAAACTAATTTCCAGAAAAACTTAAAATCTACATGTTAACAAAAACTACAGAACAATTTTAAGAGAATACATGTATAGGCTTGGGTTTGAAAAGACCTTTTTAACCAAGCTAGACCTAGAGGCAATAATAGATAAAAACTATTCTCTTTGAGGTGTAAGCTTCTTATATCACACGTGAAGTGCTGTAATATCACCCGAATGTAGACTGTGATAAGTTAAGGATGTACACCATAAGACGACCATTAAATTAACAGAACAAAGAGTTATAGCTAATAAGCCAATAAGGGAGATGAAGTCATACGTAATCCAAAAGAAGGAAGGGTCAGAGGAAAAGAACAAAAACCCAGATAAAATACATAAAAAGCGAATAGAACCCCAACCATATTAACAATTACATTATATGTAAATGTTCTATTCACCCCAATGGAAAGGCAAACACTGTCAGACTGATTGAAAAGTAAGACCCAGCTATATGTTGTCCACAAGAAACCCACTTTAAATATAAACACATTTAAGCCAAAGGAAAAACAGTGAAAAAAAAGTCATCTTGTACAAACTCTAATCAAAGCAAACCTAGAGTGGCCATATTAATATAGACAAAGTAGACATCAGAGTGAGAAACATTACTCGGGATAAAAAGGGTCAGTCATAATGATAAGGAGAAACTACCATAACATTTTAGTACCTAGATCTTAAAATGTGTTTTAGTGTCTGGAAAGGCAAGTATCTCTCATTCTTCTTCTTCATAATTTTTTAAGTCTTCAACATTTAGTTTTCATAAAAACTTTAAGATTATTTTATCTTATTGAAGAATACAACAGTGGCCACGTGCAGTAGCTCATGCCTGTAATCCTAGCACTTTGGAAGGCTGAGGCAGGAGGACTGCTTGAGGCCTGGAGTTCTAGACTAACCTGGCTAACATAACAAGACCCTATCTCTGAAGAAAAAAGAATAGAAAAGTGAATATCATTGAAATATATTGCATATGTCTATTAATATTTAGAAGACTATATTGTCTTCCTAACTAAAAGCATAGTTTTATATTGGTTCTTTTTTGATCCAACATTTATTTAGTATGCCATTTTTTTTCTTTGAGTCAGAGTTTCACTCTGTCACCAGGCTGGAGTGCAGTGGTGCGATCTCGGCTCACCGCAACCTCCACCTCCCAGGTTCAAGTGATGCTCCTGCCTCAGCCTCCCAAGAACCTGGTACTATGGGCATGTGCTACCACGCCCAGCTAATTTTTGTATTTTTAGTAGAGGTGGGCTTTCAATGTGTTGGCCAGGATCATCTCGATCTCCTGACCTTGTGATCTGCTTGCCTCGGCCTCCTAAAATACTGGGATTATAGGCATGAGCCACTGCACCTGGCAGGGCACTTCTTAATTTTTAATAGAAAACAAAATACAATTACCATCTTTTAGTTATTTATATTTAATGGAATTGATATTTGATTAAAGAATTTTGTCTGAAAAAAACTACTTTAAATTTTTTATTAACAACCTTTATGGTCAAGGTCATACAATTGAAAACTGGTGTTTTGGAAAATGCCTCATGAACAATAAAATAGTCCTCTATTTATGGGACATAAAACTTTTGACTTGCATTATTCAGTCCTCATATGTTTTACATGCTTTTTTTTTTTTTTGAGATGGAGTCTTGCTCTGTCACCCAGGATGGATTGCAAAGGTGCAATCTTGGCTCACTGCAATCTCTGCCTCCAGGGTTCAAGTGATTCTCCTGCCCCAGCCTCCTGAGCAGCCAGAATTACAGGTGTGCACCACCATGCCCAGCTAATATTTGTATTTTTAGTAGAGACGGACTTTCACCATGTTGGTCAGGCTGGTCTCAAACTCCTGACCTTGTAATCCGCCCACCTCAGCCTCCCAAAGTGCTGGGATTACAGGTGTGAGCCACCGCACCCAGCCATATGTCTTACATTTTTTACTACTGTATCTATTGATCTGAAAAACATGAGTTAAAATCTCTCAGAATAATTGTATATTTTTATCAAGATTTCACATTTTAATTACTTTTGGCTTCATATATTTAATGCAATACTCTTTAGTATATACATAATTATTACATATTTTCTTTGCAGATTGTGTCTTTTATTGCTATTAATGTTCTCCTTTATCCTGTTTCAAGCTTCTAAACTTACATTCTACTTTGTCTGACCCTATAGTTGCCATTCCTGATCTCTTTTCATTTGGATTTTGTCTAGCATTATTTGTCCATCCTTTTATTGTTAATCTTTGTCACCTTAAGAGTGATAAATTGATATATCTGACATTTATAATCAAATATACTTATTTTCAGTGTTTACTGCATCAAAAAGTTTCTATGTCTCAAATTGCTAGAATTATCCTGTTCATACATAGTAAAATAACTGATGTGCTTCTTTCTTTCATTCCATTTTTATTTTTATTAGTTACTTTGATTTGTGGCTTTTCTTTTCCCTTTTCATTGTTTTTGGTGGTGTAATAAAATTCCTGTATAATTCTTGTGGGTCTTTTTGTCTTTATTTTAGTGTTGGTTTTTGGGGAGACAGGGTCTCACTCTGTCATCCAGGCTGGAGTGCAGTGGTGCAAATATGGCTCACTCCAGCCTCAACCTGGGCTCAAGCAATCCTCCCACTTCAGTCTCCCCAGTAGCTGTGACTACAGGCATGTACTACCAACACCTGGCTACTTTTTGTATTTTTTCAGAGACTGGGTTTTGCTACATTGCCCAGGCTAGTCTCAAAATCCCAGACTCAAGCAATCCGCCTGCCTTGGCCTCCTAAAGAACTGGGATTAGAGGCATGAGCCACCATACTCAGCCTTTTCTCCTTGTTAATTTGAAATTTTTACTGTTTTCCCATTTCTGACAGTTATCTTCTCTTCTCTGACATTTATAATCAAATATATTTCTTGACTATTTCATCTAAAACAATGCCATCTGCCCCCACCCAGATGCCATACTTACCACTGTTCACCCTCCCAAAGAATATGAAATCTTTAGAATGTTATTGCTCATTCTACATTTTTTCCTGCCCCCAAAAGATGAGACCCAAGAGTTGCTTTTCTTCCCTTCTTTCTCTTCCCTGTATCCTTAGGTTTTGCTGAGATAATTTGGTACATTTAATTTTGACTTTTTAGTAAATTTTCTCTTGCAGAAAATATTTTCTATTTCAAGACTTCAAATTCTACCTAGATAATCCCACTCTATCATCATCTGTTTAAATTTAGTACATATTGCAAGGCTCATGTCTCATCATTGTTTCCATCTCTTTTCTTCTTCTCTCTTGAAATCTCCGTTTTGATTTTTTTCTTATTTGACTGGAGTTCTTTCAAACATTTTCTTCAGATGGGATACATGAATGATTTATTATCTAATAACTTTCATTTTCCCATCAAGTGATATTTTTGAAGCAGTAATAATGTTTAAATACTAAACCAGAGACTGGCCAATCAATAAGAAAGGTGTGCCAGGCATTAACTCCTTAGTTGCTGAATCCTGTAGAACAGGGGAGGAGTAGAAAGGGCTGGTGGTCTTAGAAAAGAAAAAAAGAGAAAGGGCTGGTGGGGAGATGATCAGGGACAAAGCTATTGCATAGCCTGTGTAGAAATACTTTAATTTTTGTTCCTTTTTTTTTGGAGATGGAGTCTCACTCTGTCTCCCAGGTTGCAGTGCAGTGGCACAACCTCAACTCGTTGCAACCTCTGCTTCCCAGGTTCAAGCGATCCTCCCACCACAGCCTCCCAAGTAGCTGACACTGCAGGCCAGGCACATGCCAGCATGCCAGTTAACTTTTGTATTTTTAGTAGAGACGAGATTTCGCCATGTTGGTCAGGCTGTTCTGGAACGTCTGGCCTCAGGTGATCCGCTCTGATTGTAGGCATGAGCCATCATGCCTGGCCAAAACTATTTTAATGTTTTAACAATAGGTGTGGCAAAACCATTGAGTTCTGGCTATGTAACATCCCTGAGTATCAATTCTCTTTTTTCCCCCAGGAAAATGGATGTTATTTCATTATTTTATAGTTTCTAGTGTAACAGATGAAAATCCAATGCCAATCTAATTTCTTTTTCTTTGTAAATAATTTTTATATTTGATGTTTTGTAAGGCTTTTCTTTGAAGATGGTGCCATAGAAACAGCTCGGGATTGCAGCTCTCAATGAAGGCACAGAGGGTGAGTCCTAGCCGCATTTTCAGATGGACCTTTGTTGCCCATGGAACGGGGAAGTTCCCAGGTATAGGAGAGACACAGGACAGCAGTGCAGCTCTTTTGGCTTGCATGGCCGTTTTGGCCAGTGCCGCAGCACAGTGGCACCGGACACAAAACTCACTGGTCTGGGTGCCCTGTTAAACTGGCAATCTGAAATTTTGGAGGGCAGATTGACATGTCCATCTGATTGAACAGGACTTGGACGCTGAGCCAGACCAGGAGATTTCTGGGAAGAGTGATTTGAGCTGGTGCAGTGGGCCATTGCATGGGAGATCACACAGATCCCAGTGCCCAATCAGCAGGCCACTGGGGCACCTGTGAGAGAGTCAACCATTTAACTTGGAGAGAAAAAGAGAGAGAGAGGAGGGACTCTGAGGCAGGGAGCCAGGCGATCGGGCTCAGCGGGTCCCACCCTCACAGGGACAAGCAAGGTGATGATTTGAGGTGCTTGGGGTTGAGAGTTTTGCCAAACGCTCAGCTGACTCCAGGATGGTGCAGCTCAGTGGGGGAGGGGCATATGCAAGTACGGACATCCGCCTCTACTGAGGTACACACCCATAGCTGACCTAGCCTGCCGCTGCTGAGGCAACCAGCCATAACAGAGAGACTCCGCCAACAGGGTGGAGCACACCACAGTAGAATGCAGCCCCGCAGCAGCAGGGTGGACCTGTGCTAGCAGGGCAGAGCCCCAGCAGTCAACTAGTGAATAGACTGCCTCCTAGCTGGGCAGGACAGTGCAACAGATACTCATAAAGAAAACCCCAACACCCTGAGACAGAGCATCTGAGGGAAAAAGGGGGGATTTATAATTTCTGCTGCAGCAGACCCAAACACATCCACCCAAAAATGCTGAATGAACAACGGAGCTCACAGCTCAGCACTGGAGCTCCTATAAAGTACAGACCATCTCCTCAAGCAGCTCCCTGACCACTGTATATCCAAAGAGTCACCACAAAAAAGGACTAATCAGACTGACATTTGACGGGCATCATTCTGGGACAAAGATAGCAGAAGAAGAAACTGGTAGCATCCCTCACTGTTCCACAGCTGCTACAGGTGTACCCCAGACAAGCAGGGCCTGGAGTGGACCTCAGCACTCATACAGCAGAGGGGCTAGACCATTAGAAGGAAAACTAAGTAACAGAAATACTTCATCATCAACAATCTGGGCATCCACTCAGAGACCCAATTGAAAAGTCAGCAACTACTAAGATGACAGGTGGATAAATCCACAAAGGTGGGAAGAAACCAGCGCAAAAAGGAGGAAAACACCCAAAACCAAAACACCTCACCTCCTACAAAGGACCAAAACTCCTCACCAGCAAGGGAACAAAGCTGGACGGAGAATGAGTGTGATGAAATGATGGAATCAGACTTCAGAAGGTGGATAATGAGAAACTTCAGTGAGCTAAAAGAACATGTTCTAAATCAATGCAAGGAAACTAAGAACCTTGAAAAAAGATTTGAAAAAAGATTCGAGGAAATGATAAAAAGAATGGACAACTTAGAGAGGAATATGAATAAATTGAAGGAGCTGAAAAACACAACACGAGAACTTTGCGACGCATGTACAAGTTTCAACAGCCGAATTGACCAAGCAGAAGAAAGAATATCAGAAGTTGAAGATCAAATCAATGAAATAAAAAGAGAAACAAAGATTAGAGAAAAAAGTGCAAAGAGGAATGAACAAAATCTCCAAGAAATGTGGGGCTATGTGAAGAGACCTAACCTACGTTTGATAGGCATACCAGAATGAGACGAAGAGAATGAATCCAAGCTGGAAATCACTCTTCAGAATATTATCCACAAAAATTTCCGCAACCTAGCAAGGCAGGCTAATACTCAAGTCCAGGAAATACATAGAACACCACAAAGATATTCTGCAAGAAGAGCAACCCCAGGGCACATAATCATCAGATTCTCCAGGGTTGAAATGAAGCAGAAAATACAAAGGGCAGCCAGAGAGAAGGGTCAGGTCACCCACAAAGGGAAGCCCATCAGACTCACCGCAGATCTCTCGGCAGAGACTCTACAAGCCAGAAGAGAGTGGGGGCCAATATTCAACATCCTTAAAGAAAAGAACTTTCAACCCAGAATTTTATATCCAGCCAAACTGAGCTTCATAAGTGAAGGAAGAATAAAATCTTTTGCCAACAAGCAAGAACTCAGAGATTTTGTCACCACCAGGCCTGCATTACAAGAGCTCCTGAAAGAGGCACTACACATAGAAAGGAACAACCAGTACGAGCCATTTTAAAAACATACCAAATGCTAAAGAGCATCAACAAAATGAAGAATGTGCATCAACCAAGGGACAAAACAGCCAGCTAGCATCAAAATGGCAGTATCGAACTCACACATAACAATATTAACCCTAAATGTAAATGGGCTAAATGCACCAATCAAAGGACACAGACTGACAAATTGGACAAAAAAACAAAACCCATCGGTGTGCTCTAACCAGGAAACCCATCTCACATGCAAAGATTCACAAAGGCTCAAAATAAAGGGATGGAGGAAGATTTACCAAGCAAATGGAGAGCAAAAAAAGCAGGAGTTGCAATTCTCATCTCTGATAAAATAGACTTTAAAGCAACAAAGATCAAAAGAGACAAAGAAGGTCATTACATAATGGTAAAAGGATCGATGCAACAAGAAGAGCTAATGATCCTAAATATATATGGACCCAATACAGGAGGACCCAGATATATAAGGCAAGTTCTTAATGACTTACAAGGAGACTTAGACTCCCACACAATAATAGTGGGAGACTTTAACACTCCACTGTCAATATCAGACAGATCAAACAGACAGATAATTAACAGGATATCCAGGGCTTAAACTCAGACCTGGAACAAGCAAACCTGATAGACATTTACAGAACTCTCCACCCCAAATCCACAGAATATACATTCTTCTCAGCACCACATCACACCTACTCCAAAATTGACCACATAATTGGAAGTAAAGCACTCCTCAGCAAATGCAAAACAACTGAAATCATTACAAACAGTCTCTCAGACCATAGTGCAATCAAGTTGGAACTCAGAATTCAGAAACTAACTCAGAACCACACAGCTTCATGGAAACTGAACAACTGGGTCTTCAATGTTGATTGGATAAACAATGAAATGAAGGCAGAAATAAAGAAGTTCTTTGAAACCAATGAGAACAAAGACACAACATACCAGAATCTCTGGGACACATTTAAAGCAGTCTGTAGAGGAAAATATATAGCAATAAGTGCCCACATGAGAAGAGTGAAGAGATCCAAAATTGACACCCTATCATCAAAATTGAAAGAGCTAGAGGAGTAAGATCAAAAAAACTCAAAACCTAGCTGAAGACAAGAAATAACTAAGATCAGAGCAGAACTGAAGGAGATAGAGACACGAAAAACCCTTCAAAAAATCAATAAATCCAGGAGCTGGTTTTTTGAAAAGATCAACAAAATAGACAGACCACTAGCCAGACTGATGAAAAAGAAAAGAGAGAACAACCAAATAGACGCAATAAAAAATGATAAAGGGGAAATCACCACAGATTCCACAGAAATTCAAACCATCATCAGACAATAGTAGAAACAACTCTGTGCACATAAACTAGTAAACTAGGAAGAAATGGATAAATTCCTGGACACCTGTGTCCTGCCAAGCCTAAACCATGAGGAATCCGAAACTATGAATAGACCAATAACAAGGTCTGAAGTCGAGGGAGCAATTAAGAGCCTACCACACAAAAAAAGCCCTGGTCCAGATGGGTTCACAGCCGAATTCTACCAGACACACAAAGAGGAGCTGGTACCATTCCTTCTGAAACTATTCCAAATAATCCAAAAAGAGGGAACCCTTCCCAAATCATTTTATGAGACCAACATCATCCTGATACCAAAACCCGGCAGAGACTCAACAAGAAAAGAAAACTTCAGGCCAATATCCATGATGAACATAGATGCAAAAATCTTCAACAAAATACTGGCAAACCGATTGCAACAGCACATTAAAAAACTTATCCATCATGATCAAGTAGGATTCATCCCAGGCATGAAAGGCTGGTTCAACATATGCCAGTCTATAAACGTCATTCACCACATTAACAGAACCAAAAACAAAAACCACATGATTTTCTCAATTGATGCAGAGAAGGCATTTGACAAAATTCAACAGCCCTTTATGCTAAAAACTCTCAATAAACTCAGTATTGATGGAACATATCTCAAAGTCATAAAAGCTATTTACGACAAACGAATGGCCAACATCATACTTAATGGGCAAAAACTGGAAGCATTCCCTTTGAAATCCGGCACGAGACAAGGATGCCCTCTCTCACCACTCCTATTCAACATAGTACTGGAAGTTCTAGCCAGAGCAATCAGGCAAGAAAAAGAAATAAAGGGTATTCAAATAGGAAAGGAGGAAGCCAAATTGTCTCTATTTGCAGACGACATGATAGTATACCTACAAGACCCCATCACCTCAGCCCAAAAGCTCCTGAAACTGATAAGCAACTTCAGCAAAGTCTCAGGATATAAAATCAATGTGCAAAAATCACAAGTATTCCTATACACCAATAACAGACTTAAAGAGAACCAAATCAAGAATGAACTGCCATTCACAATTGCTACAAAGAGAATAAAATACCTAGGAATACAACTTACAAGGAATGTAAGGGACCTCTTCAAGGAAAACTACAAACCACTGCTCAACAAAATAAGAGAGGACACAAACAGATGGAGAAACATTCCATGTTAATGGTTAGGAAGAATCAATATCGTGAAAATGGCTATACTGCCCAAAGTAATTTACAGAATCAACGCTATCCCCATCAAGCTACCATTGAATTTCCTCACAGAACAGGGAAAAAACACCATGAACTTCATGTGGAACCAAAAGAGAGCCCGCACAGCCAAGTCAATTCTAAGCAAAAAGAACACAGCGGGAGGCATCACACTACCAGACTTCAAACTATACTAGAAGGCTACAGTAATCAAAACAGCATGGTACTAGTACCAAAACAGAGATATAGACCAATGGAACAGAACAGAGGCATCGGAGGCAAATCAACATATCTATAACCATCCAATCTTTGACAAACCTGACAAAAACAAGCAATGGGGAAAGCATTCCCTGTTTAACAAATGGCATTGGGAAAACAGGTTAGCCATGTACAGAAAGCAGAAACTGGACTCCTTCCTGACACCTTACACTAAAATTAACTCCAGATGGATTAAAGACTTAAATATAAGACCTGACACCATAAAAACCCTAGAAGAAAATCTATGCAAAACCATTCAGGACCTAGGAGTAGGCAAGGACTTCATGACCAAAACACCAAAAGCATTGGCAACAAAAGCCAAAATAGACAAATGGGACCTAATCAAACTCCACAGCTTTTGCACAGCAAAAGAAACAGTCACTAGAGTGAATCGGCAACCACCAGATTGGGAAAAAATCTTTTCAGTTTACCTAACTGACAAAGGGCTGATATCCAGAATTTACAAAGAACTCAAACAGATTTACAGGAAAAAAACAAACAAGCCCATTCAAAAATGTTCAAAGGACATGAACAGACACTTTACAAAAGAAGACATACATGAGGCCAAGAAACACATGAAAAAATGCTCATTATCACTGGTCATTAGAGAGATGCAAATCAAAACCACATTGAGATACCATCTCATGCCGGTTAGAATGGTGATCATTAAAAAATCTGGAGACAGCAGATGCTGGAGAGGATGTGGAGAAATAGGAACACTCTTACACTGTTGGTGGGAGTGTAAATTAGTTCAACCATTCTGGAAGACAGTGTGGCGATTCCTCAAGGACCTAGAAATAGAAATTCCATTTGATCCAGCAATCCCATTACTGGGTATATATCCAAAGAAATATAAATCGTTCTACTATAAGGACACATGCACACGAATGTTCATTGCAGCACTGTTTACAATAGCAAAGACCTGGAACCAACCCAAATGCCCATCGATGATAGACTGGACTGGGAAAATGTGGCACATATACACCATGGAATATTATGCAGCAATCAAAAATGACGAGTTTATGTCCTTTGTAAGGACATGGATGAATCTGGAGAACATCAATCTCAGCAAACTGACACAAGAACAGAAGAGGAAATAGCACATATTCTCACTTATAGGTGGGTGAGAAAAATGAGAGCACATGGACACAGGGAGGGGGGTACTACACACTGGGGTCTATTGGGGGGAATGGGGGAGGGACAGTGAGGGGGGGAGCTGGGGAGGATAGCCTGGGGAGAAATGCCAAATGTGGGTTAAGGGGAGGAAGGCAGCAAAACACACTGCCATGTGTATACCTATGAAACTATCTTGCACGTTCTGCACATGTAGCCCAAAACCTAAAATGCAATAAAAATAAAAATAAAAATAAATAAAATAGAAATTTATAAAACAGGAAGAAAAAAACAAAACAACAACAAAAAATAAACAAAACCAAATGATTATCTCAATAGATGCAGAAAAGGCCTTTGACAAAATTCAACATTCCTTCTTGTTAAAAACTCTCAATAAACTAGGTATTGATGAAATGTATCTCAAAATAATGAGCTATTTTTGACAAACCCACAGCCAATATCATACTGAATGGGCAAAAGCTGACAGCATTCTCTTTGAAAACTAGCACAAGACAAGGATCCCCTTCCACCACTCCTGTTCAACATAGTATTGGAAGTTCTGGACAGGGCAATCAGGCAAAAGAAAGAAACAAAGGGTATTGAAATAGGTAAAAAGTGAGTCAAATTGTCTGTTTGCAGATGACATGATTGTATATTTAGAAAATCCCATTGTCTAAGCCCAAAATCTAATTATGCTGATAAGCAACTCCATCAAAGACTTAGGATACAAAATCAATATGCAAAAATCACAAGTGTTCATATACACCAATAATAGATAAACAGAGAGCCAAATTATGAGTGAATTCACATTCACAATTGCTACAAAGGAAACAAAATACCTAGGAATACAACTTATAAGGGATGTGAAGGACATCTTCAAGGAGAACTACAAACCACTGCTCAAGGAAATAAGAGAGGATACAAACAAATGGAAAACATTCCATGCTCATGGATAGGAAGAATCAATATCATGAAAATGTCGACACTGCCCAAAGTAATTTATAGATTCAATGCTATACCCATCAAGCTACCATTGACTTTCTTTACAAAATTAGAAAAAAAAGAAAAACCCTACTTTACGTTTCATATAGAACCAAAAAAAGCCCATATAGCCAAGACAATCCTAAGCAAAAGAATATACCTGGAATTATCACACTATCTGTTAAACTATACTACAAGGCTACAGTAACCAAAGCAGCATGGAACTGGTACCAAAACAGAGATACAGACCAATGGAACAGAACAGAGGCCTCAGAAATAATGCCATGAGTCTACAACCATCTGATCTTTGACAAACCTGACAAAAACAACCAATGGGGAAAGCATTCCCTATTTAATAAATTGTACTGGGAAAACTGGCTAGTCATATTCAGAAAACTGAAACTGGATCCCTTCCTTCCACCTTATACAAAAATTAACTCAAGATCAATTAAAGACTTAAACATAACACCTAAAACTATAAAAACCCTAGAGGAAAACCTAGGCAATTCTATTCAGGACATAGGCATGGACAAAGACTTCATAGCTAAAACATTGAAAGCACTGGAAACAAAAAACAAACTTGACAAATGGGATCTAATTAAAGAGCTTCTGCACAACAAAACAATCATCAGAGTGAACATGCAACCTCCAGAATGGGAGAAAATTTTAGCAATCTATCTATCTGACAAAGAGCTAATATCCAGAATCTACAAAGTACTTCAACAAATTTACAAGAAAAAACTAAGCAATCCCATTAAAAAGTGGGTAAAGGATATGAACACACATTTCTCAGAAGAATATATTTAGGTGACCAACAAACTTTTTAAAAAAGGCTTATCATCACTGGTCATTACAAAAATGCAAATCAAAACCACAATGAGATGCTAACTCATGTCAGAATCATAACCATTAAGAAGTCAGGAAACCCCAGATGCTGAAGAGGATGTGGAGAAATAGGAATGCTTTTACACTGTTAGTGGGAGTGTAAATTAGTTCAACCATTGTGAAAGTCAGTGTGGAGATTCCCAAGGATCTAGAACCAAAAATGCCATATGACCCAGCAATCCGATTACTGGGTATATACCCAAACAATGATAAATCAATCTACTATAAAGACACATGCACACATATGTTTATTGCAGCACTGTATATGATAGTAAAGACTTGCAACCATCCCAAATGCCCATTAATAGTAGAATGAATAAAGATAATATGGCACATATATACCATGGAATACTATGCAGCCATAAAAAGGATGAGTTCATGTCCTCTGCAGGGACATGGATGAAATTGGAAGCCATCATCCTCAGCAAACTAACACAAGGACAGAACCAAATACTACATGTTCTCACTCATAAGTGGAAGTTGAACAATGAGAACATGTTGGCACAGGGAAGGGAAGCTCATACACAAGGGTCTGTTTCAGGGTGAGGGTTAGGAGAGGGATAACATTAGGAGAAACAGCTAAAGTAGATGAGGGGTTGATGGGTGCCGCAAACCACCATGGCACGTGTATACCTATGTAACAAACCATGTTTTGCACATGTATCCTAGAACTTAAAGTCTAACAAAAACAAATAAATAAACACTCTCCATATTGTTTTGGGTCTTTGGTTTATTTCCAGAGTTTTCGGTGAGTTGATTTCATACTCTTTGCCAGTGTTCCCTTTGCTTTTCATGGCAGTCAGAATCTTCCATTATTTTAACTCTGCCATTGCTGATGTCCTTTTATTTGTTTCATCAGTGTCTTGTAGTTTTTCCCTAGAGACATTGCCACACTTTATTAGATTTATAACTAATATTTCACATTTTCAGTGCTAATAAAAATAGTCTTTAAAAGTTTTAATTTCCATTGGTTAATCACGAGTATGCGGAAATTGAATTATTATACATTTAACGTCTATCAAACAAAATTAACCAATTCACCTGTTATTTTTAATAGCTTTTATATACATTCATGGAAATTTTCTGAGTAGACAATTATGCTATCTGCAAATAGAAAATTTATTTCCTTCTGATTGTAGTGACACTTATTTAACCTTATTGCCATTTTTACCCTGATTTATATGTTAGATTACTTAGTCACAGTTTTTCCATTTAACTAATTTTGTTGTGCCACCCAGTCATAATGCAGAACGACTTCTTTCCAGTCATCAACTGTGTATTTTCTGACTAGACAATTATGAGGTCTTTCCTGTATGAGTCATGTCTATTTCCTTATCAGTTTATGTAAGTTAGATGTATCTTTGCCATAGGAATGTTTTTCAAATAATTTTTTATGGAATATTTACTCCAATGAATATCTGTTGTTAAAAACTGGCAACTACAAAGGAATAAGTAACAATTATTTCTATGACTGTCCTTGAGATATTTAATAGCTTTCTTACTTCAAATTATAACTCTCTTGTTTGGGATGGATGATTCACATTAACTCTAGGTCTTTAGAAAATTTTCTCTAACTCTTTTTTGAGAAGAATTCCTTCATAGCAGTGGATATGATTGCAAACTTCAAAATTTAAAACTAAAATGGTTTTTAAAGGTTGTAAAACCCAGTCCCTTTATTTTATAGATAATAAAATAGATTTCATTATCCCTCTGCAGCAGAGCTTCACTTTAGCTATTATTAAAATATAGGGAGTGAATTCTAATTTATCAGCATTGAAAGGTACACCTCCACTTCTAACACCGTGGTCTGACTGCCATCATTTTTCACCCATATGACTATAATATCCTCCTAACTGGCCTCTTGGCTTCTGCTCTTGTCTTCCTATATTCTAGTCTCAGAACTTTTAATTCTGAGATCACATCACTCCTCTTCTCAAAACCCTCCAATGGCTTCCCATTTTATTCAGACTAGAAACCAAATTTCTTACAATAGGCTGTAAGACTTTGTATATATAACAATCTGTACCTCCATCCTCCCCTCTCCCCCAGCCAGCTACACCTAATCTTCTAATAACCTCCCCTGTTTTATTCTGCTCTAAGATGCTAGCTCCTTGCACCTCCTCTAACATGCCAAGCATACTGATTTAGAGGTCTATGTGCTTATTAATGCCTGCCTGGAACATTTTGCCCCTAGATATATGTATGACTCATTCTCATTTCCCTGTCAATGCCACATTCTCAGTGAGGTCTCTCTTGAACATAACATCCCGACTAAAATCCAGCCATGCTGTCCAGCCTGCTCTAATTCTTCTGCTTTTCATAAAATGTATTACATGCTAATATATTATATAAATTACTCATTCATTATGTTTATCTACCTGAATGCAAGCTTCATAAAAACAAGGGTATTTTGTTGTTGTTGTTGTTAACTGATTGTACCTTTGGCACTCGTGAAAGTGCCTGGCACACGATAGGCTTCCATTAAATATTTGTGCATGAATCAATACATAAATAATGAAGCCGCCCTGATATTTGAAGCCATGGTTCAGGCTTTAACAACATCACAGCATCACAGTGTTCATCAATTTTGCTCTTTCAATTAGGGTAAGTCTTTCCAAATTATGAATGACTATCCCCTATTTGTTATGATCTGGGTTCTTTGAGATAAAACATTTCCCTACAGGTTATATATAAAACATTTTAGACAATTTTTCATCCTGAGAAAGCAAATTGGATAACTTGAATTACATGTAAAAATTTTTTCTATACATAGTTCATTATGTTGATAAAAATAGAAAGGGAAGACTGTGTCATTTTCCCAGGGCTGCCATGCAAAGGTACCACAAACTGGGTGGCTTCTCCCAGAGAGAGAATGCCTAGGACTATTGTGGGACACAGAAAGTTCCCCACAGGAGTATTTCAAAGCTGAGACATTAAGGGCTGTATAGAGCAGAAAAATTGGAGGCAGAGGCAAAATTAGAACCTTAGGGCTGAGAGAGCTTGAAGGTTATGGGCCATTAAAAATTCACACTATAGATCAGCAGCATGAGGTGCAAAGGATATTAGGAAAGGAAGAACTGAGCATGGTTAGGGATAGGTGAAGGTGAAGAACAAACAGGACACAGGCCTAGCTTCCTTCAGTCTTGGCAGACAGCATTATGTATTAACACACAAAGAAAATGTATGCTATGAGGAGGGAGTTTCCTATTCGTCTTACCTACCCCCACAACAAAAGCACATAGGCACAATGGCTTTGCTGTATTTGTGTGTATTCTTCTCATCTTTCTTCTAAGAATGACATGTCCATCTTTCTACAATTCTCTGCTTTAACTTTAGGTCCTGGATCCAGGTCAATTTATTATAAATCATGTTGCCTGGATCATGGCCACTTAACTCAAATAATATTTTATCATGTTTTCTTATTTCTTGTAACTATGCATTTTAGAACAATTTGTGTGGGAAATCTTCTAAGGATTTCTGTAAAGTTTTAGTAGATTTTGTTTTTATCTTCATAACACCACTTGGAGGAATGATTCTTTGCACTTGTGCCAGCTGCCTGTTCTGGGACAGAAAAAGTAGAGAAACTCCTCTTATGGGAAAGTCAGAGCAGGCGGCTGCCTAGAGCACACGTTCCTGTGGTCCTCAGCTTGTGCGGTGTGTAGAAGACTGAAAATATTGGGTAGAAAGGGAGAGCCTATAAGTGTATTTTTCTTAGAATATATCCATTGAGTATACACTAATGAAGAAATATTTATAAATAAAATATTTGGGTTATTTTCTCAAATATATTATTTAACATAAATATGACAGGTAAATATATGAATATGCACAAATATATGCATACATACACTCGAACACAGACACATATTCTTTGTAGGCTCCTAAGTCTCACACTTTGCTGTTAGTTTCTTCCTACTTCTAAGATCACTATCTCAGACTATTCTGTGTGCTAATTCTCCTCTTCATTTTGTATTCATCAGCCATATCCTCACTCTGTCCCAGTTTCCTCCAAGCAACCACCAAGAAGCAGCAGAAAACATAAACATCCTTTAAATCTCTATCAAGACAGAGTGAAAACTGAATAGTTAAAAGAAAAAACACATTGGGAAAATGGTAATTTGATGAATTAAAACAGCTCCAATTTTATTTTTATAAACTACTGAAATAGACAATTAACAACACAAATTTTGTTATTAAAAATATAACAAAAAACTTAGAGGTGGTAGTTTTCCTACTTTATTCTGTCCCCAATCTCTTGGGTTTGTCTGAGTAAGTTCTGAAAAAAAATGTTTTCTAAACAAATAAAATACCATGTGGATTAAGGTTGAATGCTACATTTGCCTTGAAGGGTCATCAAATTCAATGTAGATTGGCCTTTGAACCTGGTTTTCTTAGAATAAATTTTCTGAGGCAACAAAATTCAGAGAGTGAACTAGGATACACACAGAACTCACAAGTAGGAAGTATTTGATGTGTCCTCATTTGGAGATTTTCTAGAACAGACATTAAGTTTAGAGAGGACCCAAACAGATAGCCTGCAGCTTGGAGTGAGAACAGGTGGATGTAAGAGCAAGGAATCTTCCTTTTGGCATTGCAAATACTCTGGCAATTGCAATTGGAAGCCGATGACAATCAAATTTAGGGCTGATGAGACAATAGATTTATGGGTTTATAAACTAGAAAGAAATTTGACTTGGGAAGGGACTTCGGGAGAAACCCATGAGTTAGATGAGTAAATAAGCTGGCCAAAGTATTCACTTTGATTTAAGTCCTACAATGTCCATGGAGATAACTATAATTATTATTTATGTGGAATTAGCAAAATAGAGATTGATCTGTAAAAGCTTCAAAGAGCAGTGACATAAATATGTTTTTAAGCTTAACATCTTCCAAAGAATATCACTTAAATACTTGACAGGTGTCGCTTGGTAAACGGAGACTTCTTATATTATGTACATGTACGTATTTGCAGGTTTAGAACAGTGTGTCGGAGAATGCAGGATTTTCTTTTTTTTTTTTTTTTAGAAATTTTTGGAAGGGCGACCGTCGGCTCGGACTCGCGGGGCGGGAGAGGGCTGGAACACAAGCGGCCGCCCCCGCGCCAGCCCCTGGCCGCCAGCCCCAAGGCCCGCAGGGCGGGCCTCGTGGAACCAGGCCGCGAGGGAGACGGACGGACTGACGCGCCCGCCACGCCGGATATCCCCGCACACACAGCCTTGTGTCGGGGGCTGACTTTCAAATACAACGCAGCGAGGTAGCTACTCTGCTGCGTAAGAAACCATGACCCAGAAGCGGGTCGTCTACGAACAGCCTAGCGCCGGCTTCCCAACAAATGTGCATTACGTCCGGGGCCGCGATTGTACCAAGTGGCACTTGCAAACAGGTAAGCAGATATTGCATTGTAAACCTCAAGAACTGTAATGATACATGCTGGATTCACTGAAATAAGAATACTATGTAGATTGTAGCATTTTTCATCTTCATAGCATTTGGCAAACATCACCTACTTAATGTTTACAGTGTTTGCTTTGGCTTAGTCTATGGTTGTTATTCACTAGTGCTACTCTATTGGGTAACTCCTTGTAATATAAAATTAATCACATTTTTCCTAAGGATTTTCTATTAGAAAACTTGATATTGGAACATTTTATAAAATTTGGGATACATTCGTTTGAATTTTCTTTATAAAGTACTTTCTGTTGATACTTGAGAAACTTCTACATCTACCTTTTTAAGTTACCTTGTTGAATTTATACCTACTAGAGAATGTGGTACAATAAACATGATTAATTATTTTGATATATGGGAAATTCTCAAGAGACTGGTCTATTAGACTTGGAGACAAGAAGAATGAACATTTGGAGTACTGTGATATATTTTTCTATTTTCAGTGAACAAATAATTATATAGACTCAGGCTAGCTTTAATGACATAGTTCCTTATCTTGAGAGTGATGGGAAATCTTTCTTAGGGCTTCTTAAAGGCACACAGAATTTTTAAAAGTTTAAGTGAAATTCTGCTTAGGATGCCTTTTAACTTTCTTCTTCAACTTATGGTCCTGTGGTATAATAGTATATTGTTGTATGGATGAGTTGATCTTATTTACTTCTATTAAAGACCAAAAAGAATGCTCATTCATATTTCTTTAAGGCAGATGTAAATTAGTGTGGTGGGTTTCCAAATGACAAGAGTAGCCCTTGTAAATTTAGAAGCATTGTTTTTGCTGTGGTTCTCGGTCCATGGCAGATCATTAACAATGTAAAAATTCTTTTTCACCAGTCTGTGTAATCAACATATGCCTCAATAAAGAATACTGTAGCACTGGAACACATTGTTAGGTGCATTTATTGCCACTAGCCTTACTGTAATTTTAGATCACCTTTGTCTAAAATGCTGAAGGGCAATGTTGTAGTAATTCTTTGGGAATAAAGTTTTTCCATGGGGATGAAAGATTTTATATTGCATTCTAGAATGGTGGCTTTCGGTCCCATTCAAAACCTGGTATCAGTTGAAAAGTACTGATGACATTTAAAGAAGGTATGACTTCATGTGATTTAATGAATGGAAAAGCTGTCTGACTCCTTCATTGCTCCACTGGGGTCAGAGAGAAAAAGCCTTGTTCTCTGTAAGCCCTTGGTTACCAGTGTTGGCCTACCTGAAATGTCTGGGAAGGTGCTGTGTGGAAGAATGCCTATAAATAGAATGACTAATTCTGGTCTAGAACAAGTATATTGCCCTTAATGGAAAAATTAAATATATCTACCTGGAATTGGCATTCTTCTTTGACTGTTGGCAGCCACCATATGATCTGAAGCCATTGGAGCATTGTAGGATGCCAGGATCTGTACTGATGAGTCACAGGAAACCGTTGACAAATGGCCCTGGCCTCAGTCCTTCACTTAAAACAGAAGCAGATAAAATGATACTTGCTTTCTTAAGTCTTTCCCATGGATGAACTGAAAACGTTACCAATAGCTCTCATTATTTTTCACATATTATTGTTCACTCTCAGTAGTTAGTTCGGCAACTTAAGTAAATGTAACCTTTCTATATTATCACAAATAGACATAGTAAAATACTGTGGTATTTAAATAAGTATCTTAATAGACAAGGGCTTATGCATGCTTCTTGATATAAACAAAAAATTAAAATGTGCTGGTTTTGATGTATATTTTATCATAATGAATTTGTTTATTTGGTCAAAAGTAAATTTTATTTTATGTTCCATGTATACAATTATTACAGCTAAATGGATGCTCATGAAAGCACTAAACGAGTGACATTCATTTGTAACAACTCTTAGAAGTTCTGTTACTGTTAAGCTCTTTGTCCTTACAGTCTCCCTCTTGACTTCCACAGAGAGATTCTGGAAGTTTTTTCTGGTGATATTCTCAGATTGCATGTCCAGTCACATTGCCGCTGCCCTGGCAGCCACCCACGGGTCCACCCTTTGGCACAGCGGTACTGCATTCCTAACGATGCTGGAGACACAGCTGATAATAGAGTGTCATGGTTGAATCCTGAAGCCCATCCTCTTTCTTTTGTCAATGATAACGATGCTGGTACTTCATGGGTTTCAAACGTGTTTACAAACATTACACAGCTTAATCAAGGAGTGACAATTTCAGTTGACTTGGAAAATGGACAGTATCAGGTAATTAGAAACAATAAGGTGTACATTAATTTCCTGTGGTTGTTGCAACAAGTGACCACAAACTTCATGTCTTAAAGCAACAGAAGTGTATTCTGTAACAGTTCTGGACACCAGGAATATGAAAACAACATGTTGGCAGGGCTACACTCCATTCATAGGTTCCAGAGGAGGATCCTTCCTTGCAATTTCCAGCTCTTGGGGACTCTTGGTGTTACTTGGCTTGTGACACCACAACTTCAGTCTCTGCCTCTATTTTTACATGGCATCCTTCCTTGTTTCTCTGTGAGCATCAATTATCCCTTGTAAGGGCCACCCTACTAAATCCAGAATGATCTCATATTGACATCCTTAATTATACTACAAAGACCCTATTTACAAATAATGTCACATTTACAGGTTTAGACAGTAGTACTTAGACATATATATTTGGGAACACAATTCAGCATACTACGTGGTGAAAACTGAACTAGGCATTTGAACATTGCCCCAATAAAGCAATAAACACATCTGAAAGACAATATGCAGGGCCTTATGTTTTCAAGATTTGTATCAAAATGATATTTATGAAATGCTAAAACTGATTATTTTTATTAAGTAGCAAAAATTAATGCAAACTAAGATGCTTTTTCTAAATAACTACTTAAGAAGACTATATATGACATTTATTTCATGGAAGTTATGTTCTTTGTCTTTCTTTGCATATTAATATATAAAATCCTTCAGCAAAGGAAGAGATATACAATTACAGAATATGTTGCTTTTATCACAGAGCTATGAAGTTTCTGGATGTCTAATATATATTTGATAATTATAATTATGACAAAGTGAGCCAATATATTTGACTCTAACAATTCTATGGTTTGACATATGCTGATGGGTCAAACTTAAAATTTTAATTACAATAATTAACTTTCAATTTTCAGGTGTTTTATATTATCATTCAGTTTTTTAGTCTACAATCAACGGAAATAAGGATTCAAAGGAAGAAGGAAAACAGTTTAGATTGGGAGGACTGGCAATATTTTTCCAGAAATTGTGGTGCTTTTGGAATGAAAAACAATGGAGATTTGGAAAAACCTGATTCTGTCAACTGTCTTCAGCTTTCTAAGTATGAACATTTTTAAACAATTAATTTAATAGACTGATGAGTTAGTAATAATAACGTATGAGTAAGCTAGCTCTCTAGGCTGATAGAGACTTCTTTTCACCACCAGCTTTCTTGAGGCAGATTCTCCTAAGTCTTATCCCTAAATTGAGGTTAAAACTATGTTTAAAGTTATTGTAAGAGACATTAGAGTCACTCTTATTTCAATCCCACTGGTGTTTTTCAATCTGATTTTCAGACTGTTCAGCAAGTTATCTATTTTAATAGAATTTTCATTATGTTTTCAAGGAGCTGTTTTATTGTAAAACTCCTGTATTGTTTGTATCTGAAATGTGTGGAATATGTTTTTTCTAGAATGATTTAAGCTTTTATGACACTGTGTAATAATTTCTCAACATCTTGATTTCTGTTTTGCCAAAAATACAAATAGATTTTCATGACATCAAATTTCTTTCATTAACAGTTTTACTCCATATTCCCATGGCAATGTCACTTTTAGCATCCTGACACCTGGACCAAATTATCATCCTGGATACAATGACTTCTATAATACCCCATCTCTTCAAGAGTTCATAAAAGCCACACAAATAAGGTTCCATTTTCATGGACAGTACTACACAACTGAGACTGCTGTCAACCTCAGACACAGATATTATGCAGTGGATGAAATCACCATTAGTGGGAGGTATTATTATGAATTTTGTTTTCAACAAGGTTTTGTCATACTTATTTAACAGCACATTAAGATTTCAGAGCAAGCCAGATTTCAAGCTTTACATTTTGAAGTGATTTTGTACTCTATGATTTTAGGGGAAGATCTATATGTGAGTCTTTTCTGGATATAACATTGTTATGGAATTGATTTTCAAAAGCTTTTGCTTTCAGAGGTTATGACACTCTGAATCTGACTTAGAAATGATTTACCTAATATGTTTCTTGATTTGTTATATAACCTAATTTTCAAGTATTCTTGAAAGCAAGAAGAAGCATCTGGATTTGGTGTTGTAACTATAGTACCAGAGAGTTTTTAAGTATGGATCTTGGTCTACCCAAGTTCATAGTGCACAGTTCCATGAGGAATACTTGTATTTCTTTAGTGGAAAGATCTGATGTGCCCTAAGTAGTTTATAAATGTCTGATCATGATTGAGAACATGACTCACAATATTTAAATGATAGCTGCAAACCTAAGAAGCCTACTCTCTAATATAAAAATGTACATATAGAATATATTAAAATAGGTTGTTCTAGAGGAATGATAGGCCTTGTGAATAAAATATGTCTTTAAAAGCAGAACAGAATGCCAGTATATAAGTATTGTTTGTTTGCTAAGTCATAGCATAATGAACAAAGTAAAACTATTAAATATTCATCATCTAACTTTGGGAAAAAAAGAAAAAATGAAATGTGTTAACTGCATTCTGCAGTTTATTCTGAAATTCATATTCTTTTTATTGACAGGGTTTTGCTCTGTCACCGAGGCTGGCATGCAGTGGCACAATCATGGCTCACTGCAACCTTGACTTCTGGGCCTCATGTGATCCTCTCATCTCAGCCTCCCCCAAGTGCTGGGACTAGAGGCATGTGCCACCATGCCCAGATGATTCTTTTCACTTTTTGTAGAGATGGGTTTTCACCATGTTACTCAGGTGAACTCCTGACCTCAAGTGATCTACCTGCCTCGGTCTCTCAAAGTGCTGGGATTATAGGCATGAGCCACCATGCACAGCCTGAACTTTATATTCTTAACTGTATTTTAAATAGTTTAGTAAATGTCTTCCCTTGGTACATGGCTGATATAGATATAAAGAATTCCATTTCCCTTTTGAGGTTGGCTTGAAAATTGTCTTTATGATACAGTGGTTTGGATATGGGTGACAGTCCTTCTGATATTTCCAGATAAATTAAAAACTTACATGAATATGCACACAATTAAGGAAAAACTGATTTTGTATCAATTAAATATACAAAAATTATCTTTGTTGAATTCATACAATGTATATAGTCCCAGGGCCTTAAATACATTCACAGTTGAGTTGCTGTTCCTTAGGAGTGTGTGATGCTTATTTTTGCAGATGTCAGTGCCATGGTCATGCCGGTAACTTTGACACAGCAAGCCAGCCATATAGATGCCCCTGCTCCCAGGAGAGCTTCACTGAAGGACTTTATGTGAGTTCTATTTTATTCACAGAAATCTAAAAAAAGAAATAGTAGAGATGGTGACTAAATTCTATAAACTTAATTTTGGCCTAACTAATGAAAATAAATTTAAAAACTGATGTATGAGCTTAAAATGTCAATTATTGCAGAGTTTTTGTAAAGAAAAATAACAGCCATCAATTACATTGGAATTGCATTTTAAAAAAATAATTTCAACCAGAGAAATAACAGCTGAAACCAAACCCTAAGGTTTTTCTTCTTTTTTTGTTTTTCTTTCTTTGTTTCATCAACATTATCATATTTTATAAGACCATTTTTAATGTGTCTGGATAGCATGGAACTAAACAAAAAAATGGTTTGATTCCTACTAAAGAGAATTTATACAACGGCATCTATAAACAAGAAAAGAATCTGTAGATTCAAATCAATTTTTAGGTATTTATGTATTTTATTTATTTATGAATAAATGAATCAAGATTCATTTATTGCTAATATTAGGCATTTAAAGTAATTAACTTGAAACTCTGTAATAAAACAATTTATGAGTTATGTTACTTTAGTTTGTGATGGTTAGGGGAATTCCATAGTTGAGGTGCAAATTTAGCTTTGTCTTTATGGAAAAAAATCAAGAGACATTTGTTGGTAGGAATATCAAGCAACATCAGAAACAGCTGATGTGAAAGACAGTTCTGTAGCAGTAACAATCATACCAATAATGAGAGTAGGTAAGACAGACTCTTTAGTAAATATGTTTGAGATGATTAACTGCTAATTTGCAAGAAAATCAAATTAGAGCTCTGCCTGATGGTATGTACAAAAATGTATCCGGCTTAAAGTTTTAAAATAGAAAAGAACTATACGTATATTAGAATAAAGATTAGAAGAATGCTTCTATATCTTAAGTTGAGAGCTTTTATCAGCTAAACAAATGAAATATAAACAGAAACAAACATCTGGAGTTATGAAGGAAATTAATGACATATTCTGTTATATAAGTATTTAAAATTCTAAACAGTGTAAGGGCTAACATAAATGTAATGTCATAAATGATGGATTGTTAGAAAAAATATTTATGTCATGATAACAGGTGAAGAGTTAAGATTCCTAATATACAAGAAGCATTTATAGAATATTAAGAAAAATATGTCTGGTAAAAATAAGCAAATATATGACCAAGCAATTTACAAATGAACAAATTATAATTTTAATTAACACATAAAATGTTTCCCAACCTCAGTTTTAATCATATTCAGCAATTGTTTTTAATATTTCAAATTAGCAGAAAATATAAAGATTGGTGTCATTTAGCACTTGTGAGAATATAACCTTTACCGCATCACTGATGTGACTGCCAATGGATGCAGTTGTTTTGGAGGACAATTTGAACACACCTACTAAAATTAAATTTTCAAATATAGTGAACTGCATTATATAAGTGCTGTCATTTCTAAAAAGCAGTTCTTCAATGACAAGTGTATGGAATGGTGGGTTAGTCTGTTTGCATTGCTATGCAGGAAGACCTGAGACTGGGTAAATAGTAATGGAAAGAGGTTTATTTGGCTCATGGCACTTCAGGCTGTACCAGCATGGTGCCAGCATCTGCTTGGCTTCTGGTGAGGCCTCAGAAAGCTTACAACCATGGCAGAAGGCAAAGCCAGAAGCCAGGCTTTTTGAAACAGCCAGTTCTTGCATGAACTAACAGAGTCTGATCTCACTACTGAGGGGAGGGCACTTCATGGAGGATCCACCCCCGTGACCCAAACACCTCCCACCAGGCCCACTTCCAACACTGGGGATCACATTTCAACATGAGATTTGGATGGGACAAACATCCAAACTACATCAAATGCTTATATTTCTATCATTTTGTTACATAAATACGGGGTTATATGTCAGTACATTTTAGCTTTTAAGATAGTAACATTGTCTCATACACTCATGTATGACTTATAAACTTCTCTGCCTCCTGGACCTGGCCCTACGCTTGTTTTAGTTAGTTATTTCACTTCTCTGTGCAATTTACTTTAGGATATTATAGAGCATCTTGCTTTTTAAAAACCCATCTGTCAAGGTTTTGGTGAACTGCATTTCTGTCTTCTGATTCTTACTGTGCTCTAATTTGTGTTTGACTATAACATTAGTGAGAATAGTTCAATGGCATGAACATTACCCATAATGCAGACTTTCTCTAGCACTTTCATGATGTAGTTCTGTTCCTCAGTTTCAACTCACAGCCTTTGATTTGGTTATAGCCTACTTTCTTTCTATGTGCTCAAACCAAAACTGTCATGTTCTAATTTAGATATCCTTTTGAATTTATTTTCTAGATCACTGCTTTATATACATCTAGTCCTCATCATTAGTCAATATTTGTTTTGAAAGAATAAATCCTTTATGGTTTTCTTTTTGGATTTCTAATGTTTAGAGTCTGCATTCAATTTGGTTAGTATATCATGAGAAAAAATCTTTATAGAAGAACTGATTTTTTTGTTTGTTTGTTTGAGATGGAGTTTCGCTCGTTACCCAGGCTGGAGTGCAATGGCACGATCTCAGCTCACCACAACCTCCACCTCCTGGGTTCAGGCAATTCTCCTGCCTCAGCCTCCTGCGTAGCTGGGACTACAGGCACGCACCACCGTGCCCAGCTAATTTTTTGTATTTTTAGTAGAGACGGGGTTTCACCATGTTGACCAGGATGGTCTCGATCTCTTGACCTCCTGATCCACCCGCCTCGGCCTCCCAAAGTGCTGGGATTACAGGCGTGAGCCACCACACCCAGCCCAAAGAACTGATTTTAATATGCTTGATTGTATGGCTTACATTGTCACAGAAATGAAATTAATTGGATTAACTTGATTGATTCACTCTTTACTGAGCCATAACTATGTATTGAAATTTTTGCCAATTTTATTTGTTCTAGATTTTAAAGTTGAAGTAACATTTTATTCTGTTTTTCTACTGTCTTCTTTTGATCCCTTAAGATGGATGCTTACTTTCTTATAATCATGATTTCTTGCATTAACCTTGTTCTCTCCTCCACAAAACCACGAACACCCCAGTTAAAAAATGCTTTGGGATGAATTTAGTAGGGCACCTTGAACTGAATATATCTAGTATTTGCAAGCAATAATTTGGCTAATACCTTCATATGATATGTTATTTTCTGAGCTTCTCAGTCCATATTAGTCTTTCATTTGGTTTTGATGTCCTGTCTTGTTTTTTCTTTCTCTCTCTTTCATTGCTCACAGTTAACTGTTCGATATTTTCTGATTCTTGGACGATTTCATGCTTCCCCTTAAAAATAGAGCCATTAAATGAATGAAGGCTTATGATTGGTTTCTGAAGTCAAGTTGGGATTTTCAGACTTGGTCTCAGGTGGTGACTATCGGATTATGAACTAGTGAAATAATTAAATATAATTTGGGTTGAGAACATATTTTAATGCTTCTTATTTAGGCATTAAGTACCTTTTGAAAACAAAAATAAAGTAAACTTTTGTGTTGGTTCCTCCTTGACATATTTGAGTAATTTATGAATTTAGCCATACATTTTAAAAAGCAACAAATATAATTTACTTATCAAAGTTTGGCAAATGCAGCTTTAGGGAAAAAGTCAATAGAGTGTTAAGTTGAATGATTTCTCAATCCTATGATATTTTTAACAATGTGTTGAAAAATTATTTTATAGAAGCATTCATAGGCATAACATTCTGCTTTGTTATCATTCAAAGAGAAAAGTTGTCTTATAGTAATTGGAAAATATACCTCTTCTAATGCTTTCCGTGTTGTTCTACTTTTAAAAATAATATGTTTTAGTATAAGTCATTCATTTCCTATTGGGATCCATGTTCTTTTTAAAGACCTGGACATAATCCAAAAAGAATGTCTTCAATTCCACAGTATTATGCTATCCATTAATATTACTCAATAAACAGAGCTTTTGTGAATTATATTACAGACATTTGGCAAACATGAAAATGTAAGCATTGAAAATATGCCAGTTCTTGGCAATTGTCTTTCCTGTGAGAAAGTGTTTTTAGTAGAGAAAATGAATGAAGTTGAGAGAAAGTAGAATGGTGAATTCAGGGGCAGGTTCATATACTTAGCTATTCTAAGCAATTTTCCATATGAAATACTATTCATTTGTTTATAAGGTCAGTGTCAGAAATTGGCAGCCCACAGATCAAAACAGTATTTAAAGAGTTTTAATTTAATGTTCAACAAAAGTTTTCAATTTAAAATAATTATTTATTCTTCAACTCTTTTTTTTGAGAGTGAGTCTTGCCCTGTCACCCAGGCTGCAGTGCAGCAGCATGATCTTGGCTTACTGAAACCTCTACCTCTCAGCTTCAAGAGATTCTCCTGCCTCAGCCTCCCAAGTAGCTGGGACTATGGGTGTTCACCACCAAATGCAACTAACTTTTTGTATTTTTTGTAAAGATGAATTTCACCTTGCTGGCCAGGCAGGTCTTGAACTCCTGACTTCAAGGGCTCCACCTAACTTGGGCTCCAAAAGTTCTGGGATTACAGGCATGAGCCACCACTCCTGGCCTTCAACTTTTATTTTAAGTTCAGGGGAATATGTGTAGGATGTGCATGTTTGTTACCTAGGTTAAGGCGTGCCATGGTGGCTTGTTACTTAGATCATCCCATCATCTAGGTATTAAGCCCAGCAACCATTAGCTATTCTTCCTGATGTCTTTCCTCCTCTCCCACCATCCATGAGAGGCCCCAGTGTGTGTTGTTCCCCACCATGTGTTCTCATTATTTAGATCCCAATCATAAGTGAGAACAGGTAGCGTTTGGTTTTCTGTTCCTGCATTAGTTTGCTGAGGATAATGACTTCTAACTCTATTCATGTCCCTGCAAAAGCATTTGGTTTTCTGTTCCTGCATTAGTTTGCTGAGGATAATGACTTCTAACTCTATTCATGTCTCTGCAGTTCTTTTTATGGCTGCATAGTATTCCATGTGTATATGTATCATGTTTTTTTTTTTTTAATTTTTTTCCAAGATGGAGTCTTGCTCTGTGGCTCAGGCTACAGTGCAATGTACCTCATTTTCTTTATCCAATCTCTGATTGATGGGCACTGAGGTTGATTTCATGTGTTTGCTGTTGTGAAAAACACTGCAATGAACATGTATATGCATGTAATCTTTAAAATAGTATGTTTTATATTCCTGGTAATACACAGTAATGGGATTGCTGGGTCAAATGGTATTCCTGCCTCTAGGTATTTGAGAAATCACCACACTGTCTTCCACAGTGGTTAAACTAATTTATACTCCCACCAAGAGTGTAAAGGTGTTCCTTTTTCTCTGCAACCTTGGAGCTTCTCAACAGCAAAAGAAACTATCTTCAGAGTGAACAGACAGTCTATGGAATGGGAGAACATTTTTGCAATCTATCCTTCTGACAAAGGTCCCAGAGTCTAGAAAGAGCATAAACAAATTTACATGAAAAAAAAATGAACCTATTAAAAATTGGGCAAAGAACATGAACAGACAGTTCTCAAAAGAAGATACACATGGCCAACAAACATGAAAAAAAAAACAAAAAGCTCATGGCACGTGTTTATAATCCCAGCTACTCAGGAGGCTGAGGCAGGAGAATTGCCTGAACCCAGGAGGCGGAGGTTGCGGTGAGCCGAGATCACGCCATTGCACTCCAGCCTGGGTAACAAGAGCGAAACTCCATCTCAAAAAAAAAAAAAAAAGCTCAACATCACTGACCATTAGAGAAATGCAAATAAAAACCACAATAAGATACCATCTTATTCCAGTCAGTATGGCAATTATTAAATAATGATAAAAGGACTAGTCCAACAGGGAAACATCACAATTCTAAATATATGTGAACCTAACTCCAGAGTGCCCAAATTTATATAACAATTACTACTAGATCTAACGTGATATAGACAGCAACCCAATAATAGTGGGGGACTTCAGTAGTCTACTGACAGCACTAGACATGTCATCAAGACAGAAAGTTGACAAAGAAACAGGACTATACCCTAGAACTAATGGACTTGACAGATATTTACAGAACATTCTACCCAAAAATTGCATAATATACATTCTGTTCATCAGCCCATGAAACATTCTCCAAGATAGACCATGTGATAGGCCACAAAACAAGTCTTAAAAAGTGTAAGAAAATTAAAATTATATCAAGTATTCTCTCAGACCACCGTGAAATAAAGTTGGAAATCAAAAGGAACCCCAAAACCATGCAAATATATGGAAATTAAATAACCTGCTTCTGAATTATTCTTGGGTCAACGATGAAATCAACATGGAAACTTAAAAAATTTTTGAACTGAATTATTTGAAATAGTGACACAACCTATGAAAACCTCCAGGCTCCAGCAAAGGTGGTGCCAAGAGGAAAGTTCATAGCATTAAATCCCTATGTTAGAAAGTCTGAAAGAGTGCAAACAGACAATTTAGAGTCACACCTCAAGGAACTAGAGAAGCAAAAACAAACCAAAGTCACTATTCCTGACTTGGTAAGGAAAGGAAAAAAATGTATGCTGAGATTGCTAAGATATCTAATAATAATGAATCTTCTATCTGTGAAATAGTGAAGAAAAGCAAGAAATTAGTGCTAGATTTGCTGGCACACTACAAACTACAAAAGTTATTACTATAGTGTTAGGTAAGTGCTTAGTTAGAATGGAAGAAGCAATAAATTTGTGACTAGAAGACATGAACAGAAAATATGTACTACATAGAACTAAAATATGTAATACACAGTACACATACTACCAAACCCAGTTGCATATAGAGATCTGGCATCTATTAGAGGTGTTAAAATACATTCCTGTGGAAAAGAGGACTACTTACTATATTATTAAATTCAGATGTTATTAGTAAAGTGGAATATATATGGCAGTGTCTTGTTGCTAAGTTAAATGGTACACACAATAATACAATTCTTTGTTTTTAAATTATTCATAAATTTCTTCTTAATACTTCAGTATAATTTCTCAAATATGATATTGATTAATCTATTAGAAATATATCATCTATGTAAATACTCATGCTACTGCTAAAGACAGAGTGGAGGCGACTCTATTCACAATGGAATAACCATTACTAAATTCATGATTACTGTGTACATTTATAGTTTTACTGTGAAGATTGATCATTTGCTAGCTTTAGTCACTCAACAAATATTTATAAATGTCTTCTATATGTAGAGCATTATGCTAGTACAGCCATTATGTCTTGATTATAGATGCAAGTATTTGAAAATATTGAAGGACCTTCATTTTTGAAATTCAAAAAGATTCCCTGGCAGACACTAATTACTATAATAAATAGAGATGACTTCAGTGCAAACAAATGATTCAGGCTAACAATTAGTAATTAACAAATAATATAAATAGCATAGACATTTTAAATCTTAAAGAAAAATTTAAATGCAGCAATACTTAAGAAAGGGTTTTTTAATTTACTAATGTAGTAGTAAAGTCTAACACTAGACAAAATTTCCAATATAAAATACCTTTATATTTAAATAATCAAATACCTTTTATATCAGTTGACTAAGTTTAGAGGAATCTTAAATATTGAAAAACATCAATAATGCTAGTATGTGAATCCATATATGTGTGATGTATGTTATTTTGGAGAGTTGCATGTAAACAACATATTAATGTAATAAATCCAGCTTTTCTTAGTTGAATTTCTTTGTAAAATAATGCAGGTTATCATGTACAAATGTGGTCTTGATTCCAGGCCATATTTCCTGGAATTTCAATAGGGTTAAATTATTATGGTTGCAATAAAATAGAGTTGCTTTATTTCATCTACTACCTACAATCTTGAACAAACCTTAGAATCCTCCTATTCTCTTAAGGGAAGGTGGTATGTCCCCAAGTGTCTTTTTTGTTTAGTGCCCTGAACAATCTATAAATAAGAGGAAGAAGGAATAAAAGAAGGACAGGCATGTCAAAGTAGAAATCAAATACCTAACAACATACAGTATTGAAAATTAACAAATGAGAATCCAAGGCCTCTCATGCAAATGGTTCCATCTCATTCAACCACTAGACATAATTAGACAGATCTATATTCACAAGGCATACAGTAAGAAAATTCTGCTTAAAAATAAATGTTATCAGTTACATTTATATATAGACAATATGTAGACTGAATAATTATTTGAACAATCCTGCCTACAGTTTATATTTTTCCAAATAGGTTTCATTTCACATTATTACAATTCGTTTTATTGGACATTTTCCCAATCTTCCATTTCACTTTTCCCCTAGAGTTAGACTAGGCAATTACTTGAATTGGAATGTTTCTAAAAATAGCCACTAATATTAATAGTTGAGATATCGGGAAAACTTTGTATGATGTGTTTGTGATTATCGTATTGTCACCTATATTCGATCAGTATTGTCAAATGGTATTAGTAGTTATTTAATTTATGTTATTAATTTCAGTATCTAGAGAGCAAGTAAGTACATTGTATCTGTGAACACTTTAATTATGTAAGAATTTTTAGCCAAGGGAAAGACAACTACTGAGAAAGGAATATGTCATTGAAGGATAAACACGTCATTTGTCTGCTCAATGGTCAAGGATAATATTCATTTTTGGCTTTTCTAATTGAAATTACATAATCCATAGGTAAAAATTCACAAGCAAAGTATTATTGCATTTGACTTTAAACCTTTAATGTTACTGTTCATTTAAATGCTATTCACATTAAGGTACAGTACTGTAATGTGTCATAAATGCAAAGAGTCTGTTAGGACATTCACTCACTCATTCATCTAATAACTGTTGATCACTGTCTGTGTGCAAAGCACTGAGCCATTTTCTGTCTAGATTCTCTCTGTAGTTGGGCACTTTATCTGCGTCCCCCTCTGAAATCTATCACTGGCAATAAATTAACTAGTTTGTCTAACATTACCTTTGCCATGGGAACATTAGAGTTACCTAGGGACACTTCTATTGGATAAAAGATACCTGAGTACGCTAAAGTTTTTATGTTTATACAGATGATTCCTCTACCTAGTAGACAAATCATAGTGAAACTGGATCATTTAAATGACAATTGAATTGCTACAGCCAAAGGAAAGGGGAAGCCTTGAATATAGCCTGAGGACAATTACTGTTATTAGAGATTTAGGCTCTTAACATTTCCAGTGTTGGGGGCTGGTTTCTACTGAGGAGAAAGGGGAAATATACAGATTTTTAGAGGGTCTCCCTTTCATTCAGACCATCTGGGAACTGTTTAACAAATTACCTCTTTTATTCAGTGAGCAGTAATATAACAGTACTAAAAAGTGATCATTTTATAATCTCTCACTTTGAAACAGATTGTCTTTCTCCCCTGCTCACATAAGCAATGCTGCATCCATATCTCTAAATTTTATAGCCAGGAGTGGAATAAGTACATTTCTTGGTTTCTAGGACTCTGCTGTCCAGTTTAGGCTCAGCAGAAAGCAAAAATGGACTGAGCCAAAGTGACTCCAGTCAAACCCTCCCTCCTTCAAATACTATTTTCTATCCCTGGAGCCAGTATAATCATGGAAATTAGAAGTGAGGTTTCTGAAGGAGAACATCTAACTTATAAATTGAGTACCTACTATGTTCTAGAGCTCCTTCTATGCACTTCTTCACCATATTGAGACAAGTTGTTTTTGATGACTCATGGTGGTCATTATGAACTTATTAACCTTTCAAAGGTCATTGACACGGGGATCTCTCAGGACCTTGAAGGAAAATTTTCTCCCTAATCCCCAATCTTTTGCAAGGGCTTTATGTATCTTTGACTAAGAGTACATTTTTCTTCCTTGTTTTTTCAAAGATACATAATAGGCATTTAAGATTGTTGGGCAAGTGACTGAATAAATAAACTGTTCCTGTAGTTAAATTACTTAAACTCTTTATTTATACAAGTTTCTATTTCTCTGAAATGTGAAGGTGTTAAGAAATAAACAAAATTGAGTGCATGGCTGGGTAAGGTGGCTCATGCCTGTAATACCAGAACTTTGGTAGGCCAAAGAGGGCAGATCGCTTGAGGTCAGGAGTTTGAGACCAGCCTGGGCACTATGGTGAAATCCCGTCTCTACTAAAAAGGTACAAAAATTAGCTGGGCATGGCAGTGCATGCCTGTAGTCCCAGCTACTAGGGCGGCTGATGCATGAGATCATTTGAATGTGGGAGGCAGAGGTTGCAGTGAACCAAGATAGTGCCTGGGCTCCAGCCTGGGTGACAGAGTGAGACTCTGTCCTCTGTCTCAAAACAAAAACAAAAAACAAAAAACTGAGTCTATTGGGAGTGGAGTTGATAAAAATGCTTTGGAGACTATGGGTTGTCTTTGAAAGATTGTCTTTGCTGCTCTGTAATAGTAACAAAGGAAAACTATACTTCAGTTTAAGAATCCAGAAGAAAGAACTGTCATTGTGTATTTTTAGAATATAACATAATAAAATAAATTTCATCAGTGTCTTCTAGATTCAATGATTTTCATAACTGAACATGGCAAGGTATTTTGCTGCAACTAAGCAAAGTTGATTAGCAGCCTTTAAGAAACTATCAGAATGAAAGCAGTTAAATAAATCAGTGATAAAGGTCCTTGACCCTGATACAGCCATTGTCTAATCTCATAATTTGAGCATTCAGGGATGTATCGAGGGAATCCAGTTGTTATAGAAGAACCCAAAACATAATCGAAAGTGATGAATGATCAACTGGAGATTGGGAAATCATGAAATAGAAAACTATTTGCTTCAGGAGCTGCATAAAATATAAGATACATACAATTCTTGATTTTAAATCAATCTTTAAAATCACTGGTAGAAAAGATAGATGAAAATTATGAGAATTCAAAAAGTTACTTATGCATTTACCAATTATTATTTCTTCCATTTTGTCATGGTTCTCCTTGTATTATCTGAAAGGAGTTGTTAAGAAACAACTAGTCTGGGCACGGTGGCTGACGCCCGTAATCCCAGCACTTTGGGAGGCCGAGGCGGGTGGATCATGAGGTCAAGAGATCGAGACCGTCCTGGTCAACTTGGTAAAACCCCATCTCTACTGAAAATAGAAAAAAATAGCTGGACATGGTGGCGCGTGCCTGTAATCCCAGCTACTCAGGAGGCTGAGGCGGGAGAATTGCCTGAACCCAGGAGGCAGAGGTTGCGGTGAGCCGAGATCGTGCCATTGCACTCCAGCCTGGGTAACAAGAGTGAAACTCCACCTCATAAAAAGAAAAAAAAAAGAAAAAAAATGAAGACAACAACAACAATAAAAAACACAAGAAGTTTGTTCTGCGATGTTTTTGGGGTCAGAAATATGCCGTGGTAACTTAATTCTTGCTTATGTCGATTAGCCTATTGTTGTTATAGACCATTTTGCTTAAAGTCTTAGTTTCCAAGAACCTATGAACAACATTAAGACTTCCTATATTTGAAACACAGATATGGTAGACGGCAGGCATTCGATAAGTGTAAGTCAGACTAAACTGAAGTCAGACTTATTTCAGTATCACATTTATTAGTATTAAAATACCCAACAAAAGTATCTGCCCAATTACCAAAGAAACTTAGTTTTTTTTACCCACAGGCTGACTTTTCATAACCTTAACAGGGTTATTTTATGAAAGCGTGATATAACCCATTAACCCAATAGGATGGGTGGTGAATTCACAGTTGACCGTCACTCCAGGTATAATGGCTGCTGCTGTTACTATTCCACCCACAATTAAGCTAACCAAAAACTGGCACAGAATCTCAATACATGCTGCTTAAAATGAAGAAATTTGAAGACCAAAGGCCTTCAAATTACACCTAGAGAGGAGTACATATTTAGTGTCCAACAGATACAGTGCAAGATGCTCCTAACCTCCCCATGAGGTAGGAAACATCAAGAATTTATATCCTAAATTCAAACATCCAGCAGCATTTATTCCTTGAAGCAAAGTTGTTTTAGATAATCATGGTTCTGCAGGATCTCAACAGGCTATTTAGATAGAGCAAAAGTAACTGTTGTTTTTGCCATTAAAAGTAATGGTAAGAACCACAATTAATACTTTTGCACAGACCTTATAAAGGATTTCTTACAGTTCACAATGGAAACACAGAAAAATATTAACTCCTCGTGCAAGATCTCAAAGTATGAGGCCAAATATTCACGAATGAAAATATCTTGTCAGATGCCAGCAACTTACTGATGAGTTTAAGTTTCTTCCTACCCTCTCTAATTAGAAACGTATACTTTAAGAAACAATGGCTCAAGCCCATGTCTGCGATTTCCCTGCCTTATTTTTCTTCCCTCTTTCCTTCTGCTTGCCTTCATCCTCTGCTTCCTTCTTAACAGAGATGGGGGTACCTGTTAATGAGAATATTATTTTCCTGCTGATACCATCTTTGGGGTGTTGCCTATGTATCCACAATTCCTTTAGCTTTATAAAACTCACTTCTGTAACACATAAATGAAAAGGAAGCAAACTTACATCTCATAAATAGAAAAAACAGCCAACACTGATTTAATATATTAATAATTGTCACAAGTTTCAGAATGATTCTGGAGATATACTTCTTCTAGAGACCCATTGCTCTAAGCTTTTGCTTTTCTAGAATTTTTTGTCTCACCTTTATCTAATGACATATCTCCTTTTCTCTGCCTTGCTTCAATCTGTATCTCAAAGAAAGTTCTTCCTTGTTGTTGCCAAACAGAACTCATGATCATGTAAATTACTCATAATGAGTAATTGAAGGTTACTAAGTATAAATGGAAATAACAAAGTGATTGTTATATTTTATTTATAATCATGTATGTGTGTAAATATTACACATGTAAATTATATTTTATGTATATACACATGTACATACACACATATATACACACACACATAGAAATATAACTATATTTAGTTCCATATTCAGTTCTGCCCTGGAAGTTCTCCATACCTGCCTTTTCTCCTTTCACCTGGGATTCTCATCATTAAACCCACACCAGTTTCCACATATTTCTTTCATTTTATTGGGGAATTCTTTCTTATTTAATTACCACTACATCTCTCCCACAATTTTCATTTAAATTACAAAATGTACCCATTTTTTAAAGCAGAGTCATTTTCGGAATGTAAGTAAGGTATTGTAACTTCTTTATTTTTAAATATTCCAGTGGTTTAGGATTATTCTTAGAATAAATTCCAGCCTCTTTACGGTGACCTAAGTGACCCTTGCCTCTAGCTCTGTCTCCCGAGAACCCTCAGCTATTGGTCCCCTTCTTTTGAAAGTCCATTTGCACTGGATCCCTTTGTTTTCTTTTAACTTCTAAGCCTCTTGTGGCTTCAGGGTCTTTACGTTGGCTACTGCTTGTGCACAGTATGCTCTTCTGCAAGTCCTCTGCTTCCTGGGCCATGCATGTGCTACCTCAACTCACATGGAACCTCTGAAGAGGAAATTTCTGATCACATTCTAAAGAGGGCTTCTCACACATTGCATACTTATATATAGAATTTACCATAACATGTAATTAAGCTATTATATATTTTAATCTATTTTGTCTCAGTATGTAAGCTCTATTATAGCAAAATTCAAAATTCTTAATTATCTTTTCACTACTGTTTTCATATCTGCTATATGTATTCACTTAAAATCCAATCAAGAAAAGTTGCAAGAATTGTAAACACCTGTATACCCTTCATCTAGATTCACCGTGTGTCAATATTTTGAAATATGTGTGTATTAGTCAGGTTTTCAAGAGAAACAGAGCTAATAGGATAGTTATCCATATATATAAAAGGGAGTTTATTAAGTATTAACTCGCACGATCACAAGGTCCCACAGTAGGCCATCTGCAAGCTGAGGAGCAAGGAAAGCCAGTCCCAGTGCCAAAACTGAAGAACATGGAGTCTGAGGTCCAAGGGCAGGAGGCATCCAGCACAGGAGAAAGATGTAGGCTGGGAAGCTACTCCAGTCTAGTCTTTTCACATTTTTCTGCCTACTTTATATCCTAGCTACACTGGCAACTGATTAGATGGTGCCCACCCAAATTAAAGGTGGGTCTGTCTTTCGCATCCCACTGACTCAAATGTTAATCTCCTTTGGCAATGCCCTCACCACATACCCAGGATCAATACTTTGCATCCTTCAATCCAATCAAGTTCACACTCAGTATTAACCATTACAGTGTGCTTCTTTCTTTCTATGAATACACATAAACATATACACCTTACATTAGTATCATTTGTTGCAACATTGTAGACATCCTCACATATTATTCAGTGTGCATTTCTTCAGTGGAATCCAATACAGATGAGAATTCAGGACATTTAATATCAATATAATATTATTTTTCTATAATATACTAACAGTAATTGTATTTTCCTGATACAGGGCTATGCATTTTCATTTTATTGCTCTGTGTTTTAACTTTTTATTCTAGATATATTATATATTGGTGTTTTGAAAGGTACAGAAAATAAAGAGGTTGCAAAGATTGTAATAACCTACCCTGGGCTAACATCACTGACTCCATCTTAGCTGTAAACTCCAAGCTGTCTTCTCCCTTCCTACCACAGCCCCTTTGGGTGCGTAACTGGGTCATGCTGCACTTGGAAGCATTGAAGCTACTGTTCCTAACACTTATAATAGCATCATGCTTGGCATACCTCCCCGTTGCTATTGTAAGAAAAAAAATTTCCCTTTGATCATTGTGAAGAAGGAGGCTGATCACCCCTCTTTTTGGTAATTGTATGGAAACCACCTGTGCCTGCAGCCCCTTCCTCTAACCTGCTTTACTCCTTCTGGAAAATTCTAATTCTTCTAGGTACTCTCTCCCCTACCTAAATCAAGGTATAAAAGATAATCAAGCACCTTCCTAGGGACCTAGAGAACTTTGAGCATTAGCCATCTCTCAGTCACTGGCTAATAAAAAGTACTCTTAATTTGGGACTCAGTGTGTGGCTCATTCTAACTCACTTCATTATTACAGATAAGCTGCAGAGTTGGAGAAGATATTTGCAAAAGAATTATCTGATAAACACCGTTATTTAATGTATACAAATAAATCTTAAAACTTGATGACAAGAAAGTGAACAGCCTGATTAACCAATGGGCAAAAGACCTTAACAGTCACCTCACCACAGAAGATATACAGATAGCAAATAAGTATACAAAAAGCTGTCCAATATGATACATCATCAGGGAAATACAAATTAAAACAACAGTGGGATAACAGTGTATATGTATTAGAATGGCCAAAGTCCAGAACAATGAAAACAAAATGCTGGTGAGAATTTGGAGAAACAGGACGTCTCACTCATTGCTGGTTGGAATGCAAAGTAGTAAGGTTACTTTGGAATAAACTTTGGTGGTTTCTTACAAAACTAAACATAACTCTTACCATATGATCTAGCAATTGTAATCCTTGGTATTTACCCAGAAAAGCTGAAAATTTATATTCACATAAAAGACTGCACACAGATATTTAAACTAGTTTTATTCATAATTATTAAAACATGGAATCAGCCAAGATGTCCTTCAGTCGATGAATGAATAAATAAACTGACATACATCTACAGAATGGAATATTATTCAGTGCCAAAAATAAATGAGCTATCAAGCCATATAAAGACATGGAAGAAACTTAAATGCATATTTCTAAGTGAAAGAAGCCAACCTGCAAAGACTACATGTCGTATGATTTTAAATAGATGACATTCTGGAAAAGGCAAAACTATGGAGAGAGTAAAAACTGGTGTTTTCTGAGGGTTAGAAAGTAGAGAAGGAATGAATAGAACACAGAAGATTTTTTAGGGCAATGAAAATGCTAAGTATGATGCTATAATGATGGATATTGTCCATCATTGGACAAATATGCAATTATATATTTGTTCACACCCATTTAATATTCAACACCAAGAGTTAACTCTAACCTTGACTGTGGACTTTGGGTGATACGAATGTGTCAACATAGGTTCATCGCTTGCAACAAACTTACCACTCTTTTTGATAATGGAAAGACTGCAAGTGTTGGGGGGAAAATATATTTATCTCTGTACCTTCCTCCCTCTCAATTTTGCTATGAATCAAAAACTGCTTTAAAAAATTTTAGTCTTCAAAAAAATAAACAGTTGTTTTGTAAAATCTCCTGTTTGGGTTTATTGATTGTTCCACTTGATTAGATTTAGATATCAAATATTCATCAGGAATACCACATAATTGGCAATATGCTCTTACTGAATTGCATTAAGAAATGTTGGATGCCAGCTTGTCACATTATTGGTGATATTAACTTTGATCAGTTGATTCAAATGATGTCTGCCAGATTTCTACCCTGTGAAGTTAGTATTTTCTTCTTTGTAATTTATAAATAGTAAGTGGTGAAATATTTTGAAGTGTTATAAATATCTCTCTTCTCTTTAAGCTTTTATCTGGTGATTTTAACAGCTGTTTTTATAATTACATTATTTCTTCTACATTTATTTGTTAACATTCTACTTTAAGAATTAGCCCTTCTCCCATTTTATGTATCTGTATTATATGTTTGAAAACATTATTAGTTTTATACTTACAAATATATTATTTACATGAGAGTAGTTAGTTTTCCAGTAAAGAAAGTAACATGAAGTATGAAAAAATGACAGAGAAATGACCCAAGATACAAAGCAGGTATAGAGACAAAGGAAACTTCAAAACTGGCAAAGAAAGTTTAACCAGCATAATAAATAGTCATGTTACTTAAGTCAATTACATTTAAGGAGAACAAGACTTGTAAGTTGTTTAAAACTTTGGGAACAAAGGTTTTCAAGGAAATTTCAGCTGGGTCAAATGTCATAGACTTTTAAAAGATAATAAGGTTATGAAAATAGTTTCTCTACTCAAGAAGTACAGCTGCTCTACATATGCAAAAGTAGACATGTGGATTTGTGGGCATGAAAATAGATTTAGGGACACCATCAGCAGAATCAGTAAAGAAGAATTAAATCTATTAAATGTAGCCTCATTCTCCAGGGGTTAATGAGGTGAAGGTAGAGGAAATAGCCATAGCTAACATAAGTGAAACAAGGTGAATTTTGTTTCTTTAAACATGAAGAAATAAGAATGTATGTTATCAATTTCTAGGTGTCTGTAGTGTAAATGAAGAAGTAGAAGAGAAATGCAAGAACAAAATCCTAAAATGTAATGTAATAAGCAAATAGCGCCCAACACTGTGCCAACCCTCTCGTTATTTCAATCAAATTAGTAAGACATTAAAATATTACACAAAAACTAGATATTTAAATAGCACATTGTAATTTAATTGATGTTTTATTTCATGTATATAGTCATATTTTATTACCATAAATACATAGTGAAGGGGATATTTTATTCTTATTTTACCTATAAGGTTCCTAAGTTTTCCAGAGGTATGACCTATACCCTGTACATACAGAGGACCTGGAACTTTATTTCTATTCTAGGAGTTACATGTGTGCATGAGTTGGACTGCACGGAGAAATCCTGTGTAATTTTGTATTTTAAATTGCCTTTTAAATATAGAAAAATATTGCTGTTATTATACAATGATGAAAAACACATTATGGAATTAGGATACTATTGATGAAAGGTGCAGAGACAAGCATGTGAATGGTGTATTGGAGGAAAGACAGGGTGACAGTGGGGGTCAGGTGCTTCAGCCTCTTTTGTGTGTGCCCACATGCTGGGTATACAGGACATGTCACACACAGCCCTGACAACACTGCCTGGTCAGTCATCCTTGTGCAACCCCCACCAGACCATGCACTCTGCAAACAGGGGCTGTGTTCTTAAAAAAAAAAGGAAAGAAAAGAAAAGAAAATCTGTACTGCCTAGCACAGTACTTTGTACCCTACATGTATTTGTTGAATAGATGATAGAAGCAAGAGATGAAGCTGAAAAAGTAATTTGAGGCAAGGGCAAAGATTCAAGCTTTCAAAGTGATTATGTCAAAGAGTCACATACTTTCCAGTTGTCTTAATTTAAAAGGAGGTATTCATTTTAAACTTTACAAATTAGATCTATGCCTTGAGAATTTATATCCATCAAAATGTAAGTGAAATGTTCAGGACTGTGTCCCTGCGTATCTTAGAGGGTTTTAGTGGATTAATAGGCTGATGAATTTAGCTCAATTTTGCTAGAATTCCATACTGACTGAACATGGGGAAATGCAATTTTTAAAATGATACCACATTAGAGTATACTAGTATAACTAATAATAATTTTGGAAGAAACACATTTCCTTTTGCCTTCTAATTATTTTTTAATAAAGAACCAGGCCAGTGTTAAAAAAATAATAATTAACAATTATGCTTGCCTTTTCAAAGATGGGGATGAAAGATGGGGAATTACAATTGAGTTCCCCCAAAAAAATAACATTATGACTGATCTTTCCATAAAGTGGAGACTTCAGTTTATTAGGAATTTCTGACTTGCATTGATAAAATTTAGGATTGCATACCAAGGACTAGTATTCCAATCCATCCTAGGGGTAATGAAGAGGACAGGTAACATTTTGAGCAAAAATATACTTAGTCCTACCAGATAGGCTCTCTTAACACTGTTGTATATCCCTGTGAAATTATAATGTGAGCTCTCCCAGGGTGAGATATTCCAATGCATCTAAATCAACACAAGCTGTTAAGAGTGTACTTAGGCATTGAAGATGATTTAAGTAGTTACTTTGATTATATTAAATATATGTGAAGTCAATTAGCTATCTATGATTAGAGAAAGGAAATGACATTTTTAAATGGAGTGATTAGGTACCTTTGAAATTAACATAGTCAAGTTCCTTCTAACAAAATATGTAATTTGACATGCTTCTAATTTGACATGCTTCTGGTGCAGATTTGAAGATCAATGAAAAAAAAAGTCCTATAATTGAAGAATAAAAAGAGATACATATGTATTTACAACTCCAGTTAAAAATAACAACTTTCAACCAACAATTAAAAGTTAAATAATGAATTAGTAATTTAAAAATTTTCAGAGTCATTTTAAACATGCATACATTAAAATTTATTATCATATTCATATATTAGTTGTAAGTTGAGTGTGACCAAAAATACTATTTTGACCTATTAGCAGAAAATGTGAGCAGAATTACTTTTTGGTTACTGTGGTAGCCATAATTCCAAATATGTTATTCCAAGATTCTCATCTTGGAATATGAGATATGATACTGCTGTGGTGGGACTTTGCAGATGGAAAGAAGGCTGCTAGTTAGGGGATTTCAAGATAGGGAGATTAGTCTTGATGATTCAGATGGGTCCCAAACAGTCTTGCAGACCCTTAAAGATAAGAAATGAAAGTAGCAGAATTAGAGCTAATAATGTCAGCTAAATACGAAGCATGAGAAGGGTCCTATCCTTATTAATGGCATTGAAGGGGGCCAGGAATCAGAAAATGCAGTCAGCTTCTAGAAGCTGTAAGTGAGCCCTGGACAACAGTGAAAAAGAGAAATGGGGTCCTCAGTACTAGAATTGCAAAAAATAAAAACCAAAAACGAATGTTTTCAACAACTTGAATAATTCTGTTAATCAAGCATAGTCCTGCAGGGGCTATGACCTTACAGGGACGTTCTACCAGAAAAGGGAAGAACACCTCAGGTGAGCATGCATACAGTTCCAGTAAACACTTAGTCAAAGCCTTGGTAAAATAACCAATTTCTTCAATGTTGATTTCAACTTTGTGAAACTCATTGAGCATGTTAATAGTGGGTAGCCAGTCAGAAAGGAATAGGGTAGGGTAGGGTCCCCACACCCTATCTGGAATGCCAAGTAATCATCAACTGATTATCAGGCAGTTAACACAGTACCTCTTTAAAATAAGAACTGGTTGCGGCCAGTGCCAGGAAAAGGCAGTTTCCCAGTAAATGAAAAAACCTAAACCTGGTGATCAGCAGCTTCCCAATAAGATCTCAGGAATTGGGCATGTGGGCTCAAGCCTGCACATTAAGAAGGAAAATGGTGCAGTTTAACTGGTATGTGACCTTCCAGGGGCATTCCACCAGAAAAGGGAAGAACACCTCAGGTGAGCATGCATACAATTCCAGTAAACACTTAATCAATGCCTTGGTAAAATTACCCAGTTTCACCAATTATGTTCTGTTACAAAAAATGGATTCTTATTGCACGTATGCAAATAACTATATTGCTATAAGAATACTCACAAGTAGTTTCCAAATTCTGGAGAAATCAGAGAGAGAGAAACAAATATACTCCACATTTTCTCATTTTGTTTTCAGTTCCAGAGTACATGTGCAGGATGCACAGGTTTGTTCCATAGGTAAACGTGCCATGGTGATTTGATGCATCTATCAACCCATTACCTAGGTATTAAGTATGCCATGCATTAGCTATTTTTCCTGTTGCTTTCCCCCATCCTCCACCCCTGAACCCTAACAGGCCCCAGTATTTGTTGTTTGCCTCCATGTGTCTATATGTTCACCTTGTTCAGCTCCCACTTACTTACAAGTGAGAACATGCAGTGTTTGGTTTTATTTTCCAACATTAGTTTGCTGAGGATAATTGCTTCCGGCTCCATCCATGTCCCTGCAAAGGACATGATCTAATTCCCTTTTATGGCTGCATAGTATGCCATGGTGTATATGTACCACATTTTCTTAATCCAATCTATCATTGATAGGCATTTGGGTTGATTCCATGTCTTTGCTATTGTGAATAATGCTGCAGTGAACATACATGTGCATATCTCTTGATAATGGAATGATTTATATTTCTTTGGATATATACTCAATAATGAGATTGTTGAGTCAAATGTTATTTCTGGTTCTAGGTCTTTAAGGAATAGCCATACTGCCTTCTACAGTGGTTGAACTAATTTACATTTTTACCAACAGTGTAAAAGTGATACTGTTTCCCTGAAGCCTCACCAGCATCTGTTGTTTTTTTGACTTTTTAGTAATTGCCATTCTGAATGGTGTAATATGGTTTTGTTTTTGTTTTTGAGACAGAGTCTAGCTCTGTCACCCAGGCTGGAGTGCAGTGGCATGATTTTGGCTCACTGCAACCTCTGTTTCCTGGGTTCAAGTGATTCTCCTGCCTCAGCCTCCCAAGTAGGAGGATTACAGGTGCCCACCACCACTCTAAATTTTGTATTTTTATTAGAGATGTAGTTTCACCATTTTGGCAAGGGTAGTTTTGAACTCCTGACCTCAAGTGATCCACCCAAAGTGCTGGGCTTACAGGTGTGAGTCACTGTGCCTGGTTTTCATTGTGGTTTTGATTTGCATCTCTTTAATGATCAGTGATGTTGATCTTTTTTGTCATGTTTGTTGGCCACAGAAATGTTTTCTTTTGAGAAGTGTCTCTTCAAGTTTTCTGCCCACTTATTTATGGGGTTGTTTCTTGTAAATTTGTTTAAGTTCCTTGTAGATTCTTGATATTAGACCTCTGTCAGATGGATAGATTGCAAAAATTTTCTTCCATTCTGTCAGTTGTCTGTTTACTCTGATGATAGTTTCTTTTGCTGGCTCCTCATTTTCTTTACATGGGTTTATTTTACTCAATTATTAAAATCTGTAAATAGCTCAAAAGAAAAGTCTCCTCTTCATTTCAGGCTATCAAACTCTATATAATCTACATTGAGGGGTACCATCCTCTCAATAGTCCCACCTGTCAGTGGGACATGACTAGAGGTGAAATCCTGCCACTGTCTCCCTTAGACCTAGCTGAACACTGCTTTCACCAACCCATGGAGCCAACCCTGTCCTAACAGCTAGCAAGAGACCAAGACCCACAGAACCACCACCACCTCCCCTCTATCAGCAGGCAGCAGTTACAGAAGACTGACCTTCATCCATTTTCCCCAAAGAATTGGAGTTTTGGACTCTTGAGGTGGGAAAGGTTACATTGGGTAGCTGGTTCAGACAAGAACACGGCAGGAGAGGACCTCCACACCCCACCAGGAGTATCAGGTGATGATCAGACAGTTGTCAAACTACCTCTCTAAAATAATAATTGGTTGCAGCCAGTGCCAGTGAAAGGCAGTTTCCTGATAGATATCAACACTTGGAACTGGTGATTGGAAACTTCCTGATAAGGTCTCAGGAATTGGGTGAGTGAGCTAGTGCATGCACATTAAGAGCAAAATGGCAGAGTTTAACTGGCATATGACCTTCCAGGGGCATTCCACTGGAAGAGGGAAGAATGCCTCAGATGGACATGGGTACAAGTCCAGTAGGCACACTGTGATGCTTACCTCCTAAGTTCTAGAAGGCTACCGCATATGTGGGCAGCTCACCCTAAGGGAAGAATCAAGGGAAGTGGGATGCAAGATGCCAGAGTAGCACAGTGTATAAAAATGTAAATTAAAAGGTCAAATTCAACAGTTGTCCTTCAAGTCCACCACTTGACCCTCTTCCGAGTGGACTTTCCTTTCTTATTTTCCTGCTTAAAGCTTTTCAATAAACATTCACTCCTGCTTGAAAACTATCTTTGGTCTCAAAGCCACTCAGTCAGATCCTTTCTTCTGAGGAGGCAAAAATTGAGGTTGCTGCAAACTAGTACAGGTTCACCACCAGTGAAAAGCCCCCTGGACTTTAGACTTGAAGAAACTGTGAGACATCAATTTGTGTCATTCTAAGTTGCTAGATTTCTGGTTATTTGTTATGGAAATAATAGAAAACTAATGCAGTTACTATTTTATTCACAAAGGGAGGTTAATATTATAACACTTATTTCTTAGGACAAATGTAGAAACTACATATGACCTCTGTCAGATTTACTCCTATGTCAGGGAGCTAACTGCCTGCGTAACGTTCTTTTGAGAACATACAATTGATGTTCTCATATGCCATAAATTTTGACATCATTCTTTCTGAGAAACATTTACTAATTTCAAAATGTTCCCTAATATTTTTATTATGTTTAGAGAAGAGATGAGAGACCAGATGACACTTCACATTTTAGATTTAACCAATTACGAAACCTGGCATCAATTGGTGGTTGCATTTACCTACAGTTTTAGAGTGCAAGGTAGAATAATGAGTTGCAACATGTAGAATATTGTTTTAGTCCATTGGCCTGCTGTAACAAAATACCACAAAGCGGGTAGCTTATAAACAGAAATTGATGAGGCTACATCCAAGGGGAAATAGTTTGGGCTTCTAAAAAGAGATACACTCTCCTCTTCTTGACTGATTATTAAAATATGTGCCTAAAGTTGTCATCATACAGAGCCTGACAATGGAGCCAACCCAGAGAGGCAAAGCCAGTGTGTGCGTCCTGGTAACATTGGCCTCCTTTGACTTCTTGTTTTGCTTTATATTTTACCTAAATTGTTTATGAAACAATGTACCTTCAAGTTCTCAATTGCTGAAAGGACAAGATAATTCTAATTGTTTGTAGTGATAAGCTCTGTGATAAACATCTGTGAACACATGCCATTTTCTACCATATAGCATTGCTAACTTTTGAAGTTACAAACTTAAGGTAAATTTCTAGTAGTATTCATGTCTTTTAAAATATAATGTGATTGCTTTCACATTGGTGAAATAATGTCACTAAACTCCTCCCTGTACTATGTATGTTGTAGTTTACAGTTTCTCTAAGTATCAGAAGCTTTGTCAATTTTATATGAGTTTGCTTAATCTTTGTAATTTTTATAGAAAGTTTATATTATCAATATAAATATTAGAGCATTTTCTCTTTGAAGATATGCCCAAATTATGGTGATTCACTTGATAATTTGGACTCCCTTGGTGGCAGCAACACTTCTTAACTACATGTAGTTAGCCATCTCATCCATCCCTACTCCTTCAAGAAATATTTTAAATTTTTTGAAAACATTATTCATTGATCTATTGGTAGTTCAGGAGAATATGTTTAACATTTGTGGATTTGTAAATTTTCTGAAATTTTTCTCATGTGATTCATTTCCAGATTTATACAATTGTGGTCAGAAAAGATACTATTATTTCAGTCTTCTTCAAGTTATTAAGACTAGTTTTGTTACTTTTTGAATGATATATTGCAAGAATATTTTATACGCAGTTGAGCAGAAACTGTATTTTATGGCTGCTGAATGGAATATTTTATATATGTCTATATACCAGCAGAATACTACTTTTACCTATAGTGTAGTTTATTTAGTCTATAGTGTCTCTAGTTCATTTTGTCTACAGTGTGGTGTCAGTCCAATATTTCCTTATCAATTTTCTGCTGGATAATCTTTCAGTTGCTGGAAGTGAGTTGTTGAAATCCCTATTATTGTTTTGCAGTACATATCTCTGTTCAGATTTATTGATATTTTCTAGAAATATTTATGTGCCCTGATGTTGTGTGCATATATATCTATAATTGTTATATCCTCTTGCTATATTTACCTCTTTATCATTATATAATGACCTTCATCTCTTTTTGCAGGGGGGCTTAAAAGTTGTTTTGTTTATTGTTAGTATAACTACCTCTGCACTCTTTTGGTTTCTTTTGCATGACATGTTTTTTTTATATGCCTTTACTTTTAGACTATATGTTTCCTTACCAGTAAATGAGTATTTTGTAGGCAGCATATACTGGGGTCTCGATAACACTGATTATTATTCCTTATAGCCTTTGGTGTGGGTCTTTAGCCTCATGGTGTTCCACTGCAGGAGCACGCAAGCTAATATGTAGCTCACACTTAAATGATACTCTCAGATTACTGGAATTTCTGTCTATGTGGTTCTCTTGTTTGCTGTAATTAGCCTTGTTGACTGTTGCTGCCTTGTTTTATCCAGACACTTTGATTCATCTTCTCACCTTAGGTAGTATGCTGGTTCTGCTTTTTGAACCAAAGCCTGGACACTCTCTCATATCAGTATTTTGGTACAATGGTAGAGCTCACCTTGTTTGCTTTCATTATATATTTTCCATCATGGCTTAGTGTCCATTATCTTAGAAACTATTGTTCTGTGCATTTTGGTTTGGTGGTTGTTTTAGTTAGGAGTAAAACCTGTCACTGCAATTTCATCTTGAACAGAAGGCTCCAAGTGACTTCTACAGTTTCAAATTAATAAAATTTGACATTAGTGATTCTAATATAAACATTCATCAATAGACACAATCCCACTTTCTTGCAATTACTAGGAAAAGAATCAGGAGAAGGCTTAGACACCTTATAATAGATACCACTGAAGTTTAACAGTATCAGAACCTTATCGTGCTTCTCACTTAGGCAACAGACAATTCTGTGTTGAGGTATCTTGCTTGAAGTATCTCAAATCATAATGCTAACAATGTACTCTCCATTTTATATGTTTTAATTTCTAAGACTCACCACAAATGTTTTGGGAAGGCATTATTATCATTACTGGTTTTCATTTTGAGTAATTCGTGTTTATATTCATTTGGATTCCATCAGCTGCTATTAAGTGCCAGATTTAAGACAAAAGATTAAAAGCCATGGCATTCCTTTTTTATTTTTTTATATTTATTTTATTTTATTTTTGATTTATTTATTTATTTTTTATTGTACTTTAGGTTCTGGGGTACATGTGCAGATCATGCAGGATTTATTTATTTTTTATTGTACTTTAGGTTCTGGGGTACATATATAGATCATGCAGGATTGTTGCGTATGTACACATGTGGCAGTGTGGTTTGCTGCCTCCATCCCCCCATCACCTACATCTGGCATTTTTCCCCATGTTATTCCTCCCTGACCTCCCCACCAGCCCCCCACTCTCCCTCCCTTGATCCCCCAACAGACCCCAGAGTGTGATTCTCCCCTTCCTGTGTCCATGCGTTGTCATTGTTCAACACCCACCTATGAGTGAGAACATTTGATGTTTGATTTTTTGTTCTTGTGTCAGTTTTCTGAGAATGATGGTTTCCAGATTCATCCATGTCCCTGCAAAGGATACAAACTCATCATTTTTTATGAATGCATAGTATTCCATGGTGTATATGTGCCACATTTTCCTTGTCAAGTCTATCATCGATGGGCATTTGGGTTGGTTCCCGGTTTTTGCTATTGTAAACAGTGCTGCAATTAACATATGTGTGCATGTGTCTTTATAATAGAATAATTTATAATCCTTTGGGTATAACCCAGTAATGGGATTAGTGGTTCAAATGGAATTTCTATTTCTAGGTCCTTGAGGAAGTGCCACACTGTCTTCCACAATGTTTGAACACTCCTGACATTCTTTTCTAAAGGGTAGTTCCTACCTCAGATTATGCAATGCAATTGTGACATTCTTATTTGGAGATATCTTTAGAATTAGAAGAGTCCTTTTTGAACATATGCAAACAACTGAGGACAGAGAAATAGCTGGCTAGGTGGTATGATATTTTCAGTCAACTGTCGTTCTATCATTGTCTTTCCCTGATGAAAACATCAGCAGGATTTCTGGGAACACAGAGACAGTGTGAATACAGATGTTTTCTTATGTAGTCCTTCATGCTGCCAGGTTGCCTTTTTAAACTTGAAGGACATTTTTGCAGTATATAAAATAAAATACCCTGCTAACACCATGTATGCTAAGTTTACACCTGTGATGTTTTTGATGCTGAGTTACAAACCCCTGGGAATATAACCTTAATGGAAATCCTGAACAGTTTTCTATCTTTAACTAAGAGAATGCTGTCAATGTTAGATGGCATTCTCCAGGTAATACTGATGAGGTCAGTTCTATATAGCAAGTAAATTGCAAGATGTCTTTCTGCTGACAAATTCTAAATTGTGCTTATACATGCTATACAAATATAAGGTAGTTCAGAGTATTGAATGGTTGCAGAGCTATCAGTAAAAGTCATTGTTTATATTGAATGAATAGGAAATCTCTATTTCTTGCACTTTTTAGATTACTGACATGAAATGTACATACTGTATCATATATATCCCTGAGAAAATAGGATTATATTTGCTTCTGATTTTTTAAAAAATGAATTTACATCAAAATTAAGCAATTTCTATACTAGAAAATGGCAAATATAGAACATAAGTTCATCAATTATAATCAACTTTAAGTTAATCATAGTATCAGAGGAAAAATGTTTCCTTTAATAAAATTCCCAAGGAGTACAACAATCATCTGTTGAGCCTATTTGTTTTATATTTCTGTCAAAAATTTAATTATTTCTTTCTTTTAAAATTTGTTTTAGTTTCCTGTGATAAAATAAACTTAAATAGTCAAGTTTTTTATGCTCTTCTTTGTGCTACTCACCTCGTAACAGGTATGGAAAATCAGGAATGAAAAAAAAAGCAAAGGTGACACAAACATTTAAAATCTAAATCCTGATTAATTGAGATTTGGTAACACTTGTTTTATTGCATTTATCGTAATCATTCTAAGTAGCAGAAAGTTTCTATTTGTGTTAAGGTAGACTAAGTTACTCCTATAGTCATAAATATGATAGAAAAAAAATCTCCTTCCTTTAATGTGTGTAGAGTGGATTTTTTTCTTATTTGCTTCTGTTCCCTATATATCCAGTGACTTTCAAACTTTTTTTTTTTTTTTTTTTTTTGCCAATCATTGAGAGCTTGTAAGGTTGCTGAGGTTGGTTGGCCTTGAACTCTTGGCCTCGCCTTCGCAAGCACCACGACATCCGGCCGGAGCCACTTTGGGCCCCTCAAACTTTTTTTAACCAAGGATGTGAAACTATTTTTTTCAAAAATTCCACTATACACACTTGTATCTATGTTAAACAAAAGTATTAAATGAAATTCTTATACATACTGTGTGCAATATAGTATGTTTTTTATATACTATTTTATTCTATCTTGTTATATTTTAATTATTCTCATATTTAAAAACTGTGATGTATTTCATCAGTTTGATTAAGTGGAGCCCTGGTTTGAAAAATGTTATAGGGTATGTAGAGTGATTTTTTTCAGGGAGTTTTCTGATATATTTACAAAAACAGGCCAAGCTCCATGGCTTATGACTGTAATCCCAATAATTGAGAGGCTGAGGTGGGCAGATCACCAGAGATCAGGAGATCAAGATCAACCTCACCAACATGGAGAAACCCTGTCTCTACTAAAAATACAAAATTAGCCAGGTGTGGTGGTGCATGCCTGTATTCCCAGCTACTTGGGAGGCTGAGGCAGGAGAATCCTCCCAGGAGGTGGAGGATGCAGTGAGCTGAGATAGTGGCATTGCACTCCAGCATGGGAAACAAGAACAAAACTCCATCTCAAAAAAAAAAGACAGATAAAATTTTTTGAAATAAATAGAATGTAAGTTTGTAATGTGCACCAAGTCTGTATTACTTTACTAAGAAATGTAACATCTGTTGGTTTTTCCAATCTCAGGTAGTTTGATATAGTTTATTGATTTTCCATGAATTTCCATAGACTTTCTGTTTTATAATCCTTAGTTTATGATTTTCGTATATGAATTTAACTTTTATTTTCAGTAATATGATGATAAAGGCTATCTTAACAAAATGGTTCCATTAAAAGGAACCAAAAATGCAAAATTCGATGTTTACATGTTTCTTAATTCCCAAAAAGCTAACAAGATAGCAAAAATCAGTCTAGATTCAAAGTAAGAGCAGTACCCCAAATGTAAAGCAGATAAATAAAACTTATTTTGTTCTGGAGTGTTTGTCCAACTGCTTAATTTCAACTTTATATTTGATAGAATTGTATGCAAGGGCCTGAAAATGAGGAAACAGAAGTCAAGGTCTGGGGCTACTCAAGCAGAAATTTTAATAAGGTGCTCTCCATGTCCAGAAAACTTTTAACATGAAAGGTGAAGTCCACAGACCAAAAGGAAACCAGTAGTAAATACATATCTTTTCTACTTTGTTTTGTTTTCTTTTTTTTAGATAGAGTCTCACTCTGTTGCCTAGGTTGGCATGCAATGGCCTGATCTCAGCTCACTCTGCCTGCTAGGTTTAAATGATTCTCCTGCCACAGTCTCCCAGGTAGCTGGGGTTAGAGGCACCCACCACCACCACCACAGCCAGCTGATTGTTGTATTTTTTGTAGAGATGGATTTCAACATGTTGGCCAGGCTGGTCTCGAACTTGTGAAGTGATCCACCAGCCTTGGCCTCCCAAACTGCTGAGAATACAGGCAGTAGCCACCATGTCTGGCCAACATTTTCTCTTCTTCTAATGGCTGCACAGAGGGATATGCTATTGGCTTATTTAGGCAAAGTAATGCTTAGATGAAAATAAATTAGAAACTACAATAAAAAACTTGAAAAAGGAAAAAAAATTCTTATCTATAGAAATAAAAATTATAATAATCAAAGTTAAAAACTAATCTACAGCTAATACATTGTTGACAATCATAAGTTAATTGGAAGTTAGGTAAGATGAAATCATTCAAAATGTAACCAAAAGGCATAAAAACAGAGGAACAAATTTAGTTTCATGCAGGAAATAAAGGTTTAATCAAATTTAGAAAGTATTTGTATTAGTCTGGCTTGTACTGCCAAAACAGAACACCATGGGTAAATTATAGCTTGAGTGATTTATAATGAGTAAAATTTTATTTTTTACAGTTTTGGGGGATGAGAAGTTCAAAATACAGGTGTCAGCATCTGAAAAAGACCTTCTTGCTTTATCATAACATGGGAGAAGGCATCATACAGGTAAGAGACAAAAAAGAGCTGAACTCATCCTTCTATAGGAAACCCAGTCCTGTGATAACAAATACATTCTTGCAATAACAGCAATAATTTATTCATAAGGATGTAGCCCTCATGGTCTAATGACATCTTAAAGGTTTCACCTCTTAAAACTTATAAAGACAATCAAATTTTAATATGAGTTTGGGAGAAGCCTTACATTCAAGCCATAGAAATATTCAATTCCTTACATTAATAAATTAAAAGAGAAAATTATGATTTTAAATACTTTCATTTATTATGTATTTAATAACAATTTGATAATATACCTAGTATGCTGTGGGGAAAAAAAAAACACATTTCTTTAAGGTAATAGAGGTGCAGTATGCAGAGAAATGGTTTTCTCGGGTTTGTCTTCAAGGAAATACTTACTGCCCCAGCTGCTAGGGATGCTCTCAACAGATCACCTACACTTGTTAGATTCTTCAATGTTTGTCCTAGCTGCAGATACTCGAGTAGCTTGGACATTTAGGACCTATGTGAAAACAAAAACCAACAACAAAAAACTCTGATATACTAATTCTCTCTAAAAGACGCTAAAGAATCACCCAAAGTTTGTTTGACTCACATTGCAGTTTGATATATTCTGCTCAATCCTGTTTTCTTCAACTCTCAATCACTGTATTGACACCTCAAATATCCTGAATATCAAACCCTGTCTCAGGAATTGCTTCCAGGGAACTCAATCTATTACAATAGTATATCAAATAAGACTGCATTCTGTAGTAAACATCATACTGAAACATGAAAAAGTTAAACTTCAAAATTGCTAAAAACAAACATGTGTTTGGAGATTGTATTAACGGCTCAATTCTCCATTCCTTCCTTTATCCATAACCTTTGCCAGTGAGCTTCCATTCTTTACTAACTAGATGGAATATATTTCCCCATAACTTAACCTCATTTTGGCTATGTAATTTGCTCTAACCAATAGAACAAGAAAGAAGTGATGACATGTCACTTGCAAGCCTAAGATCTTAAGTCCTGGAGCAATCAGTATTACTTTTATTTTTCTTTGAGATAAAGATTTTAGCCAGTTTTATAAGGAAAAACATTAGGAAAAAAAATTTATTATTTGTAGATGATAATACAAATATAAGATAAAATATTAAATATTCTAAAGGGTAGCTTGGTGTATAAAATAACAATATTCAAATTTATATTGATGCATACCAACAATATTTCATTTAATTTATTTATTTTGAGAAAGGGTCTCACTCTGTTGCCCAGGCTGGATTGCAGTGGTGTGATCTTGTCTCACTGCATTCTTTGCCTCTCAGACTCAAGTAATCCTCCCACCTCAGCCTCCTGAGTAGCTGAAACTGAAGTCATGTGTCACCATGACTGGCTATTTATTTATTTATTTATTTATTGAGACAAAGTCTTGTTCCATCACCAGGTGCCAGGCTGGAGTGCAGTGGCACAATCTCGGCTCACTGCAACCTCTGCCTCCTGGGTTCAAGCAATTCTTCTGCCTTAGCCTCCTGAGTATCTGGGACTATAGGAGTAACTGGCTAATTTTTGTATTTTTGTGGAAACAGGTTTCTGCCATGCTGCCCAGGTTGGTCTCAAACGCATGAGCTCAAGCTATTTGCCCACCAAGGCCTCCCAAAGTGCTGGAGTTACAGGTATGAGCCACCACACCCTGCCCCAAAGATATTTTAAAATTAAGCAATTTTATTGTATTTCAATATTAAATTTAGAAAATATGTTATTTATAAAAACATTGGAAATGTGGTTGAATTTGGGATATAGTTTATGAAGTTGTAAAAGTCCTCTATAAAAAAAACTAGTGACTACTGATGAGTCAAAACTTGGAAACTTATAAGATATTCACTAATTGGAAAATTCTGAGTCAAAACTTGGAAACTTATAAGGTATTCACTAATTGGAAAATTCTATATTATCAGCATAAATTTTCTCCAAATTAATCTGTCGATTTAATGTAATCCCAATCAAAGTACAAAAAGTTCATTCAGGAATTGGACCACTGAGGAGCTGATTTTAAAGAAGTACAAAGGGTCCAAAATAGGCAAGCACCTCTTGAAAAATAATTATGAAATGCGGGAACTCACTCTATCTGACATCAGTATATATTATGTGGGTGCTATGTTGCTGGAGGTATAAACATGTGGACTAAAGTTAGAAATTTAAAAAGTGAATCCATGTTTGTCTGTGCATGATATATATATAAAATCATATATATCTGATTATAGATATATAATATATATATCTAATTATATATATCTGATTATATATATATCTGATTATATATATATCTGATTATATATATATACACATATATATATACACACACATATATATATATATATACACACACACATATATATATATCCATATCAGAAATGGCATTGAAACTCAAGGGGGAATAAACATGTCAATTAATTGTGTTTGAATCACTAAACAATATTAGTAAAATAAATTGAATCACTACTTTTCATCCTGCATAAAAATAAATTCATGGATCAATGAACTAAATAAAAAAGAAAATACATAAACTTTGAGTAATATAGCAAATATTCTGTATTTAATACATAATCTTACTTTCAAAGTAATACCAATGAGAAATATTTTCCTAACCAAATCAGTGATGTTTTAGGGCTTCACATGCCTAGTGTCAAACATGTGACCAATATGCTAATCTTCATTTTATTTTAAAGTTGTGTTTAAGATTATAACTGGCAAAGCTTTATAAAATAATTCCTTGAATCATCGCAGTATTCATTGTTTTCTAAAAAGGGTAATTGATTCCATTTTTATTGTATTATTACTGATGGGTAATTTTCCTATCACACATTGGTGTAGGGTAATGATTAGTTACATCTTTGTAAAATAGAAAAGTATTTCAAATATCTAGCTTCTCTCAGCTCTAAATTGTCTAATAATATCACAATTTTAGTGTTAAAGAAAAAATATTTTTTGAATCTATCATAATATTTCACATAGTTCTCATTGAATCTTACCTTTTTCACTAAACTACACTCTTCTGGTGGCAACAGTGTGTAAGAATTAGGAAATATGAAGACTCAGTTACCTTAACCTGATAAGCTTTTCCTTTTTTTTTTTTTTTGTACTGTGGTCCAGAGAGTGCTCCCAGGGGTGGATGTGGAGTCACCTGTGGGTTTCCCTTGTCTCAAGGATCACAGCCCTGTGTCCCTTGGGGTCTAATTCTTGGAAACAATTGTCTTGTCTATTTTGCCTATTTTTTCTTTAAAGAAAGAAAGGAGTGAAGAAGAGGAAGAAAGAGGAAGAAAAAGAGGGAGAGAAAATGGGAATGTAGCTTTATTCTAAAAGTGGGTATTAATAATGGCCAATCAATATTTTGTGTATTTAAGGTGGAGAATGTATATTTTGTGTATTTAAAATGGAGAGCTCTATAAATATTTATTGAGTTTACTTGTTCCGGATCTGAGTTCAAATCCTGGATATCCTTATTAATTTTCTGTCTTGTTGAGTCTAAATCTCTTTATGAGTCTTATGTATCTGGGTGTTAGGGTCGTTAGCTCTTATTGTTGCATTGATCCTTTTACCACTATATCTTTGTTGCTTTGAAATCTATTTTATCAGATGTGAGAATTGCAACTCCTGCTTTTTATTTATTTATTTATTTTTGCTCTTCATTTGGTTGGTAAATCTTTCTCCATCCCTTTGTTTTAAGTCTTTGTGTATCTTTGGATGTGAAATGGGTCTGGATGTAGTGTATTGTTAGGTTTTGGCTGTATCTTTTGATTGGGAGATTTAGTCGACTTAAATTTAGGGTTACTGCCATTTGATGTTAACTGGCTATTTTATCCATTCATTGATGTAAATTCTTCTTTATGTTGATGCTCTTTACTTTTCGGCATATTTTTAGAAAGGCTAATACTGGTTGTTCCTTTCTGTGTATAATGCTCCTTTCAGAAGCTCTTGTAAAGCTGGTCTGGTGGTAATAAAATCTCTGAGTACTTGCTTGTTCATAAAAGATTTTATTTTTCCTTCAATTGTGAAGCTTAGTTTGGCAGGATATGAAATTCTGGGCTGAAAGTTCTGTTCTTTAAGGATGTTGAATATCGGCCCCCACTCTCTTCTGGCTCGTAGGGTTTCTGCTGAGAGATCTGCTGTAAGTCTAATAGGCTTTCCTTTGTGGGTAATCTGAGCTTTCTCTCTGGCTGCCCTTAGTATTTTCTCCTTCATTTCAACCCTGGTGAATCTAACGATTATGTGTCTTGGGGTTGCTCTTCTTGAGGAATATCTTTGTGGTGTTCTCTCTATTGCCTGGGGTTGAACATTGTGCTGCTTTGCTAGATTCAGAAAGTTTTCCTGAATAATATCTTGAAGAGTATTTTCCAGCTTGGATTCATTCTCTTCGTTGTATTCAGGTACACCTATCAAACATAAATTAGGTCTTTTCACATAGTCCCATATTTCTTGGAGACTTTGCTCATTCCTTTTTATCCTTTTTTCTCTATTCTTGTCTTCTCATTTTATTTCATTAAGTAGGTCTTCGACCTCTGATATGCTTTCTTCTGCTTGATCAATTCAGCTATTCAAACTTGTGCATATTTTGCTAAGTTTTTGTGTTGTGTTTTTCAACTCTGTTAGTTCATTTATATTCCTCTCTATATTGTCTATTCTTGTTAGCATTTCATCAAACCTTTTTTCAAAGTTCTTTGTTTCTTTAAATTGGGTTAGAACAAGTTCTTTTAACTCCCAGAAGTTTCTTATCATCCACCTTCTGAAGCCTACTTCTGATTATGGCACACAGTCCTTTTCCATCAGGGCTTGTTCTGCTGCTGATGAGGAACTGTAATCCCCTGTAGAGGGAGACGGGCTCTGATTTTGGGTATTTTCAGCCTTTTTAGGCTGGTTTCTTCCCTTTATTATAAATTTATCCATCTGTCATCTTTACAATTATGGCCTTTCTAGTTGGGTTTCTGAGTGGATGCCCAGTTTATTGATTCCCAACACTGGAATCTGAGCAACCCACTGCACTGGCCAAAACAGCAGTGATAAGACTGATGGTGCTCTTCTGCCCGGGAATCTCCTCCTGTTTACTCTGCCCAAAGAGCTGCCATGCCGAGGTGATGCCAAAACCGCTGTGCTGGCCACAAGAGTCGCGCTGGTGACCTGTGGGGCCCTTCCACTGGGAATCTTCTGGTCCATGAGTGACAAAAATTCATCTGAAAGTGTGGCATCCTCTCGTTCTCTGTGCTTTCACTGGAGCTACAATCCCAAGCTGTTAGCGATCAGCCATCCTGGATCCTGATAATCTTTTTCTTCTCCATCATAGCCAGTGTGGAGAGGAACTAAAATGTGTTAGTAAAGTTTGATGAATACAGGAAGTTTTTAATATTTTGAAATACATTTCCCTTCATAACTCCAAGCAATCTTACTAAAAAATCTGTTTTCCTATTTATTTGATATACCTATCTAAGTAGACCAGTTTAGTAGAAAAAATAATTCTTTTATTTGTTTTCAATATTTATTATAAATCAGACAACAGAGCTATCATGTTTTGATAACCAGGCATTTTGCTGAAATTTTATATGTTTTATCTCAGTGAATAATAATTAAATTTTTAATAGAACTTTTCAAGGAACATATTAATTGTGGTAAAAAAGAGACTAATCTGAATTATCAAAGGTTAAATTCTAAATCACAAAGCTACTATTAAAAGTAAAGATTTCCAAAAAAAGTTATTTTTATTTTTAGTTATTCAAATATTTATATTTCCACAAGATAAATTATGTAAATGTTCCAATTAAAAGAAGAAAATGACTGATGTAAATATATTATTTTAAGTAATTGTTAAAATTGGCCTAAACCATAATTTTTTTAAACATATAATCTCCTATTGGGTTTGAACTTCTCGGATATGTTGTACAATGTAACATTCAAATAAATTATTTATTTAGAAATATTAAATGATGTAACTTAATTATTTTTCACATTTTATTGAAGATTAAATCATATGGTTGACTAAACATAATAAGAACCAAATGATTAAACACACACATGTGTATAAGATCTTTGTGGAAGGTAAATTGGGTAGCCAGATAAATTCTCATATGTTGATACATCTTTAAATACACTTAAGAAAAGCACCTTGTTTACCTCTCCAATGTTTGATCTCATGTGGAAATAGAAATGACAATAACTGATTTCCAATTGACATGCTTCCGCTTGGCTGACTCTAAGTTCATTAAGGTAAAAAGGTATCTGGAAGGTAAGCTAGATGATTTGATTAAGTAATTTAAATATTGAACTTTTTAATACAGAAAGAATAAAATAGTATGTCTTTAGTGCTGTAAAAACTCCCGGATTAAAAATTTTGGGTATGAAGAAGAGTATTTCATTTTCAGTTCACAAAAAACAAATAAATGGTTAGAGTGCATGTACATTTAAAAGTGTTAGAAAAGACACAATCCATAAAGAGGCAGTGTCATCTAATAAACAATCCTTAGCCTTATACTCAGAGAAAACTAGACCAATTATTGTATATTAAATAATAAAATTTGCATTATATTCTAAACACATTTTTAATGTACCATATATTTCTACTTATATTAATTTAAATGAGAAAGGGCTACATATATATTACAGGAGTGAAGTAATATATTTAACACAGCCTTTTGTTATATAAAATCTTCATAAACTATCATTCACTATATAGAAATACACATATGCATATTCACTCATCTATTTTTTCAAATAAATATTACTTGAGTGCATACCATGTGTCCAACACTGAGGAATTATCAGTGCAAAAACTGTCATGATTCTCAAATTTAATGAATTTAGAGTTTATTTTTATTCCATTACATTTTCTGTTTTCTAAAAATTGCATGTGTGTTTCCATTTTTTAAACTTAGAAGTCAACAAGGGTCTATCCTAAAGGCATTTTGTAGATGTGATGAAAGTCCCCAATTAATTGACTTTTAAATCGGGAGACTGACTATACTATACCATGTGAGTATTCTTGCTTTAATCAATTAAAAGACCTTAAGAGCAGAGCTGAAGCTTCCTTTGATAACGAAATTCATTCTATGGACTATAAGCAGCAGCATTTTAAAAACCAACCTTTGTGTGTGTGTGTGTGTTTGCATGTGCAGAAGATACATATACATGCACACAAACTCCTCACTATAATAAAATCGAAGGGTCAATGTCAGAGTCATATATATATGAAATATATATGTATGTCACATACATATATATGATATATGTGTTAGATGTGTCAGAATCATGTATGTGTGTGTACACACGTGCATTCATTTTATACATACATATATATTCTAATTTCATTATTTCTGGATTCTCTATTTTTCTATTTGTTTGCTCACTAAAATTAATTTATAACCACAAAATTAATAATACTTATGGTGCTTTCATGGTTATGGGCATGTACAGCACAATGAAAAAATCGAATCACCCTGTACATTCCCAGCTGAGGTTCAAAAACATGCCACTCTACCTTTTGGTGAGAACAGTAGAATTGCTTGAACGATCGAAAGATGCAGTGAATTGGGTCAGATAATCACCCTTTTTATGTCAACTCTATTCTGAATGGTTGTAAACTACCTGGCCTAATTGAGCTTCTGGTAATAACAGCATTTGTAACAGGCTTCTAAGGCAAGATGGAGTTAATTCCATTAGTTTTTAGGAAATCTGTTTATTCTTTGTAAATGACAAAAACCAAATTAAGCTATATGTACATTCCTTAGTTCCCAATAATGGGGACATTTACATTATATCTGTTCATATTCCATATTCCTATCATAATTATTTTAATAGTGAACAGTACTCTTATTTTATAGTATAGAGATGAAGTGAAAACAAGTAAGTGGAAAATAAAAGAAAGAGAAACAAACTCCTACATGGTATTATCCAATCAACCTAATCAACTTACTTTGTTGTCTAAGAAATCTACTTTCAAAAATAGAAGTCAATACTAAAATCTTCCAAAACCACACAAATGAAAAATAAACAATTTCCTTATGAGCAACTTTTGAATTGCTCATCAAATTAAGGCAGAAATCAAAAAGTCTTAGAAGTATTTGAAAACAGTCACAACATACCAAAATCTCTAGGATACAACAAAATCAGGGTTAAAAGGAAAGGTTATAGCAGTAAATATCTACCACAAAATGTTAGAAAGAACTCAATTTAATGACTAACATTACACTTAGAAAAACTAGAAAAATAAACTAACCCCAAAGCAAGCAGAAGAAAGAAATAGTAAAATCACAGTGGCGCTGAATGAAATTGAGACCCAAAAATTTACACAAAGAATCAATGAAGCAGAAATCAATGAAATAGAAAGTTGGTTATTTGAAAAAATAAACAAGATCAATAGACTGCTAGTGAGATTGACAAAGTGAAAAAAAAGATCTAAATAAGCCCCATCAGAAATGCCAAAGGTGACATTAGAACCAATCCAACAGAAATAGAAAACATTCTCAAGGACTACTATGAAAGTCTCTATGCACACAAACTAAACCTAAAGGAAACTGATAAATTCCTAGAAACACACAAAATTCCAAGATTGAATTTGGAATAAATTGAAACCCTTAACAGACCAATAGCAAGTTTGAATATTGAGTCAATCATTAAAAACTTATCAACCAAAGTCCCACATCAGATGGACTTACAGCCTAATTCTACCACATGTGCAAAGAAGAGGTAGTACCAAATTCTACTAAAACTATTCCAAAAAAAAATCAAGAAGAGGCTTCTACCTAAGTCATTCTATGAAGCCAATATAACTCTGACATCAAAAGCTGGTAAAGACACAACAAAAAGGAAAGCTACAGGCAAATATCCCTAATAAACATAGACATGAAATCCCTCAACAAAACCGTAGCAGACCAAATCCAGTAGCTCCTCAATTCACCTACAATTATGTAGACCTGAGATACAATGCTGATTCAACATATGCAAATAAATATATTCAGTTAACTATAAAACAGAATTAAAAGCAAAAATTGTATGATCATCTCAAAAAAGATGAAAAGGCCTTTAATAATATCAAATATCTTCTTATGATAAGAACCATTAAAAAACTAGGCATCAAAGGAACATAATTCAAAATAGTAAGAGCCCTGTATGACAAATATACAGCCAGCATCATACTGAATGGGCAATAGCAGAAAGAATTTCCCTTGAGAACTGCAACAGAATGGCAATACCCACTCTCATCACTCCTACTTAATACAGGACTGAAAGTCCTAACCAGAACCATCAGGCAAGAGAAAGAAATAAAAGATATTCAAACAGGAAAAAAGAGAAATCAAACTATCTCTCTTCTCCAAAAATATGATTCTATAATTAGAAAACCCTAAAGACTTTTCCAAAAGATTCCTGGAATTGATAAATGACTTCAGTAAAGTATCAGGATACACAATCAATGTACAGAAAGCAGGAGCATTTATGTACAAGAACATTTAAACTGATATCCAAATCAAGAATGCAATCCCATTTACAGTAACTACAAAGAAATAGGAATACATCTGAACAAAATGGTGAAACCTTTCTATGAGGATAACTATGAAACACTGCTGAAATAATTCATAGACGACACAGCAAATGGAAAAAGATTCCATACTCATGGATTGGAAGAATCAATACTGTTAAAATGGCCATACTGCAGAGATACACTTACTAAAACAGTATGGTCTGATACAAAGTCAGACACATAGACCAATGGAACTGTACAGAAAACCCCAAATTAAAGCCATATACCTACAGTCATCTTATCTTTGACAAAGTTTGGTAAAAATAAACAACAGGGAGAGGAATCCCAGACAGCTGTGATAGCTGGCTAGGTATATACTGTTTTCAAACAGTATGGCAAAGCGTGACCCAGTATAATGGTGTTTCTTGAACTCTTTTCAGCTAAATGCCAAATTTTGAAGGATGTATAACATGTATTTTGATTTTAAATGCTTTACATCTGTTTTCATGACCACATTAAATGAAATGGGAAAACTACCTTTCACGATATACAAAAATTAACTCAAGATGGATTAAATATTTGAATATTACACCTCCAATTATAAGAATCCTAGAAGAAAATGTAGAAAACACTATTACAAATGTCCACCTTGGCAATTTATGATTCAGTCCTCAAAAACAACAGCAACAAACCAAAAATTGACAAATGGAACCTAATTAAACTAAAGAACCTCTGCTCAGCAAAAGAAATCAGCAACAGAATAAACAGACAGCCTACAGAATAGAGGAAAATATTTGCAAACTATGTATCTGACAAAGGTCTAATATCCAGAATATAAAAGGAACTTAAACAAATAAACACCAAAAAACAAATAGCCCCATTAAAAAGCATGCAATAGACACACACAAACACTTCTCAAAAGAAAACATACAAGCAGAAAAAAATATTTAAAAAAGCTCATCATCACTAATCATCAGAGAAAAGTAAATGAAAACCACAGTGAGATACTATCTCACACCAGTTAGAGTGGCTATTATTAAAAAGTCAAAAAATAACAGATGTTGATGAGGCTATGGAGAAAAGAAATCACTTAGTCATTGTTGGTTAGAAGGAAATAGTTCAGCCCTTGTGGAAAGCAGTATGGAGAGTTCTCAAATAAATAAAAACGAAATGACCATTTGACCCAGTAATTCCATTCCTGGATATATACCCATAGGAATAGAAATCATTCTATCAAAAAGACACATGCACTCACATGATCATTGTAGCATTGTACACCATAGCAAAGACATGGAATCAACCTAGGTGCCTATTGGCGTTAGATTACATAAAGAAAATATGGTACATATACCCCATGATATACTACACAGCCATAAAAATGAGTGAAATTATATCCTTTGCATATACATGGATGCATCTGGGGGGCGTTTCTTTAAGGGAATTAATACAGTAACTGAAAACCAAACACTACATATTCTCACTTATAAGAGGAAGCTACTTTTGTTACTCATAGATAAAAAGATAGGGGAAAAAAAGACACTGGGGCTACTAGAGCAGGGAGGAAGGGAATGGGTATCATCTATACTCCAAACCTCAGCATCACGTAATATAGCCATGTAACAAACCTGCATATGTACTCACTGAATGTGAAATAAAAGTTGAAATTATTTAAAAAAAAATAAAGATAAGTCTACATAATAGCATGTTAATATGCTAATTTTTGTTTCTTTTAGACTTTAATAATTGAAATTTATGTAGATAACATTAAAAGTACTGAAAGTCATGATTACTTAATTTGATAGGATGAATTCAAATATAGATTATTATTGATTATGAATCATATCAATTCTGAATTGGAAGGAACACAGGTAAATGGTATACAGAAGGTAGAATCATTTATCTAGATTTGCATTGTCTAATGTAGTCAAAAATCTCATGAGACCATAAATTTAAGTTACTTAAAATTAAATAAACTTAAAAATTCAGTTCCTTACCTATACCAGCTACATTTTTAACACAAAGATTAGCATATAGTAGACAGATAATATTGATTTGTTGAATGATGAGGGAGACAGCATATTTGAATTTCTGTAATTAGGCCTTAGTGTAAATGAATGAAATTATCCTAAACATCACTGAGTTTATACTGAGAGTTTTAATCTCTTTAAATCTAAGAGCTAATTTAGATCGTACCAAGACCTTGATATTTTTTAATCATTTGCTGAAAAAAAATTAGTTGCATTTCCCTGTGCTTCTTTTTCTATGTCTAGTTGAATCTCAATGAATTAAAACTGCTGATCATACATCTGAAGTATCCAAGGGAGTTCTTCAGAGGCACCTGTTTACCCATTGTAGCCAAATGTTCACAAGCTATGTATTCAAAAAACATCACTGTGGAGAATACAGTAATTTTATTGATGGCGTATGAGGCTAGAAAAGGAGAGACAGGTGAGATGTATCAAATTTGATTCAATTAATTTTGTTGATATTCCAAGAACTGTACTAATCCTTAAGACTACAAAAACAAAAAAATCATTTACCAACATTCAAGAAGTCCTCTGTCTTAAACAGTGGTTTTCAAACAGTATGGCAAAGCATGACCCAATATAATGGGATTTCTTGAACTCTTTTCAGCTAAGTGCCAAATTTTGAAAGACATATAACATGTATTTTGATTTTAAACTCTATACCATTTCTTTATGACCACAACTGTCAGGCTGAATGCTACACGATTTGCTGAGCAAGGTACAACTTGCTTTGAGTCAGAGGTAAGAGACGAAGTATAAAATTAAACGAATGTCAAAGAAAGTGTTTTCTATGACATTGAAGAAGTTGGCCCCATGAGAATATAAGAGAGGTTATTCCGTGAAGTAAACATCACTTTCTAAAAGAAACATGGTGTTCATGGCACATATATACTTGTATGACAAACCTGCATTTTCTGCACATGTATCCCAGAACTTAAAGTATAATTAAAAAAAAGAAACATGATGTTGAATGACTAGCATTAAATAGTGCAGTAACTCTGAATTATTTTATAGACCCTCTGAAATGCTGCATTGTAGAGATGTTGTTATATTTTTACTTACTTGTGGGTAATATCTTGTTTAGTCTTAATTTTGCTAAATGTGCTGCCAAATTTTTAGTACAAGATTTATAGGTAGCCCATAAATATAAAAATTGTAGGAAACACAGACATATGAATACAACCATAAAATCCAATTTTATATATATGTATATATATATATATATATATATACACATTTAATATATAGTTATACACATACATCTAATATATAATTATTATGATATACATTATAAACATATTACTATATGATATCTTTGGGCTCAGAGAGAGCATGATAAAGGCGGTAATAATGTTCTACATGGACAATAATCTATAAATTTCTATATATATAATCTATATATTCAATAAATAATCTATTATAAACATATTATAAAAAATATTATAAACATATTCTGTGCAAGAGTAGGCTTAATCCAGCAAAAGAGGAAAGAAGATAGCTATAATATAATATTACAATAATTATATTACCTAATATCTATATTATAATTATATATTTATAGAAATACAATATTTAATATATTATACTATATTTTAATAATATAATAATTATAATATGTTTATAATATTGTGTCTCAGAGAGAGAATGATTAAAAAGGTAATAATGTTCTACATGGATAATAATCTAGAAATTTTAAAAAAGAAATAGCATATGATTATAAATGAAATTGAAAGACCTATATTACTTTTGTATGAAAATAATTTGTAATGTGAGGGTGCTAGGGACATGAGAAATGAGGCTGCAGAGATAAGCATGGAGCTGACCATGATACACCTTGAATACCATGTCAAATAATTCTATGTATCATAAGAGTCTAAGAATTCTATGTATCATAAGAGCTGAAGCGGTTTTAATTGAAAAATGAATATAAATTATGAAACAATAGTTTAGGTTTGGTGGACCTAAAATGGTGAAGATTTTGAGGTGAGCCTTTTGAAACAGCTTATGGAATAAACAATTATTTGATGCAATATATTGAAAGATGGAAGGTTTTTTGGGGGGTGGTTATTTCATCCTCTATAATGGTCGAGTTTTTCTCTTTTTGTTTTATGACTATTCACTACAACATTTTATAGTATAAGAGCTGCACAGTGGTATTTATAACAGTGGAAATCACACACCTAAATAGTGCAATACATGAAAAATCAGAAAAATTATCTCAGTCTATAGTCTACTTCTAAGCCAGTACTCAGGAATCCCCCCTATCAAACCAAAAACATAGATTCTATTCACAATCCAAAGTGACCTGAGTCAGATATAGTTATATTATTCAAAATAATATACCTAATTATTTTTTTTTGTTTTTTTCCCAGACATTTTGTTTCTTTCACAGATATTTCATATTAAAGATCCTAGAAAGAGATGCATGGATATGGGCACAGAACTCTTTGTCTAAAACATGCTCTGTTCTTTCTTGAGATGCCAATATGCTAGCTAAAAAGGCTCTGTTCTGAATCATTGCCGATTCACTTTCATGTGCACGTTCATTATCTAGTACCCTTTTTCTTTTCTGATATATCATGTGCAATGTCCCCATCCTCTGGGACTCCTTTAAAGCACAGAGTGATGAGGCTTGAGGAAAGAGGAAATTAGACTAGAATTCCCTTTGAAGGGTTAGAGTTTCATTTCTGAGGATGAGGCTGAGTGTTGTAATGGTGTAGCACTGCTCATCTGGAATGTTTTGATCATAGAAATCAAAAGTTTTAGAATAAAGATAAATAGATTTAAAGCAAAAGAGAAGTAGTGCTTCTTGCACATAAAATCAGTAAAAGGGAGATAAGTCTCCAAATATACACCATCTGTTCTTTAATCCTCCTCCAAGTTTTATTTCTATGAAAGTTTATTTGCCAACAAGTTAAAAAAATCTAGCTCCTATGAAAGGTTCTAGAGTAGTATTTTGAAAGAGACAAGAGCCTCTTTTTCCAATTATGAAGCAATAGAGAATTTTAGATTTCTGGCTGTTTGGCCTGTTGGGGTGTATGCTATTTAAAAGTTACCTAATGTTTGAGTCAGTTACCCAGAAAACCAACTAATTTATCACAAGTAAATTATACCAAGGTCAGCTAGGTGGCTCCTGAAGGAAAACCAATCCACCAGTCCATTGTGTTGCATTCTTTAGCTAGTTCACAAATAAATGGTGTCCAAATATTGAATTCATAATAAAGAGTAACTAAAGATGCAAAATGAAATATTAAGAGTGGAGGCCTTTTTTATAGATAATCTACTTAAGAGTAGGCTTAAACCAGCAAAAGAGGAAAGAAGATAGCTAGGAAAATAAAACAAAATGTCTGAATGATGATAAACTGTCTTCTTGTTCATGTATCTTAACCAAACACTGCCTACATTTCAAAAAGCAAAGTAGTTAATTCAAAAGTCATGGGTGAAGCTATCTTTTCATGGAAACTGATTCCAGAAGGATCCTGACTTCTCAGAGGTCTCTGGTTGCGACCGTCTTCCAGTGATTTGAGGATAGTTTTGTTGTTTTTGTTGATATATGAAATATAAATGTCAATTCTTTGGAGTTTCACTGCCCAGATAGCTAAGAGTACCTGATAGAAGTCTTTCCATCAGTATTTAATAAGTGTGATTTTCTACTGCCTTATCCAACAGACCAGATCTCCAGGGAATAAGTTTTGCAAAGATGATTTAGGAGGACATTGAGGAATGGGTGCCTATGCCTATTGATAAGAATGGATGCACTGCATTCGTCTTTTAAGTAGGTGGCCATGTCTGCTTGTATAAACATGGGGTTTAGAATAGATGACATTGCTGGGCACATGTTTATCAAATTATAAAAGGAAATTTGAAGCATTTTCTAAAATAATAATAAATACATATATTGGACTCTGCCCTGAGTTGTTGACAGAGTTCTTAAGACCTTCGTAATGTCCTGAGTAAAGGACCATCTGACAAAAAGCTTCTAAATCTCTTAGAATTTCCTGGGTAATAAGAGCATCTTTTCTTCTAATGAAGCCATACTTTGTGTTGTCTTGGATAGCTCAGGGTGGAGGCTGGCTGTCAGGGGTTCCAACTATGTGATTAAAAGACTGGTACCTCCAGCCCCAACTATGACCTCTAGGGAGGGGAAGGGGCTGAAAGCTGAGTTTATCACCTATAGCCAATGATTTAATTAATTGTTGTCTAGTTTTCTGTGCATCTTAAGTCTCTGCATTGTCCCCACCTAATTCCTTCCCCAGATTTGTGGGAGTCTCTGCTACTGATAGTTGGATGAATGCTGGGGGCCAGATCTTAGATATGAATTCTACCTAATGGCAACATTGCTCATTACTGCCATCCTAGGAAAATCGTATAGCGATTCAATCTGTACTTATTGCACTGGTGTATCTCTTAGGAATTTTCCCATTGGCCTCTTTTCCTTCTTATCAGCATGTAGCTAGCAGCATTCTGACAGTGTGACTGCAGAATAAGTGATTATTGAGCATCTTACAAGGTGCTCTGGGGCATTCCTTTCTGCTTAGGTATTTTCCCCCCTCTCTGCTTATATCTGGCAGGCATTTTTTTTTTTAATTTTTATTGCATTATAGGTTTTGGGGTACATGTGCAGAACGTGCAAGATAGTTGCATAGGTACACATATGGCAGTGTGTTTTGCTGCCTTCCTCCCCTTCACCCACACTTGGCATTCATCCCCAGGCTATCCCTCCCCAGCCCCCCCCACTGTCCCTCCCCCATTCCCCCCAATAGACCCCAGTGTATAGTAGACCGCCTCTCTGTGTCCATGTGTTCTCATTTTTCTCACCCACCTATGAGTGAGTATATGCGGTATTTCTTTTTCTGTTCTTGTGTCAGTTTGCTGAGAATGATGTTCTCCAGATTCATTCATGTCCTTACAAAGGACACAAACTCATCATTTTTGATTGCTGCATAATATTCCATGGTGTATATGTGCCACATTTTCCCAGTCCAGTCTATCATCGTTGGGCATTTGGGTTGGTTCCAGGTCTTTGCTATTGTAAACAGTGCTGCAATGAACATTCGTGTGCATGTGTCCTTATAGTAGAATGATTTATAGTCCTTTGGATATATACCCAGTAATGGGATTGCTGGGTCAAATGGAATTTCTATTTCTAGGTCCCTGAGGAATCGCCACACTGTCTTCCACAATGGTTGAACTAATTTACACTCCCACCAACAGTGTAAGAGTGTTCCTATTTCTCCACATCCTCTCCAGCATCTGCTATCTCCAGATTTTTTAATGATCGCCATTCTAACTGGCGTGAGATGGTATCTCAATGTGGTTTTGATTTGCATCTCTCTAATGACCAGTGATGATGAGCATTTTTTCATATGTTTGTTGGCCTCATGTATATCTTCTAAGTGGTCCCTGGGGTGTGAGATTTTCCAGAGCTTCCTTTCTCTTGAGCTCCCCTTCCTGTTCATGTCTAGCTATCTGCCTACTCTAATAATAACTCATTTCAAGAGAAAAGTATAAAAAATCTATTTGGAGACATTTGAAATGGTTCTGAGGTTTAGGCTTCTGTGTGTCACACCTTCATGATTTATCAGATTATCATGGTAACAGGTACACACACCAGAAACACATTTAGAATTTTTAGCATAAATGTTTATCAAAAAAATTTGTTGAGTACAATGGCCAATTCTTGCAGTGGTGGTAATTTTACATATGATGTTTTCAAGGCTCCATCTGAGGTTCTCCAGTGCAACTTAGCAGCCAACTTAAGGTGCCAAGGATTATTCGCTTGCGTGATGTTGAAATTTCTCTTAGTATCTGTTTTCTAATAGGAGATAATTATGGGGATTTAAAATTTTCTCTGTAAACCTCTCCAAAAATTTGTCTTTTTGGTATATTATGAGTACTAAGATCTTATTATAAGAATCTGTCTGTGGAAATAGTCATGCAGGAAATTTCCTTTAGCTTCTCTACATCTATCCTTTTCTTCATGAGTTTCAACATTTATAACAGTCATCACTATAGACTGTATTAGAGAATGCAAGGCTTGTTTAATATGAGGATCACTCCTAACTGGGTCAATGCTGAGGGCAGGGAACTTTGTTGTTTCCAATAATTTTTGAAATTATGGATGACCGCGAAAGAAGTTTCCGTTATCAGTGTATACACAGGACTTCTTTCCCAGCTAACCATCAAACCCTAGAGAGCTTGATTTAGTTCTGATATCTTGGCAGAATTTTCCTGTGATGTTATTTTTCTATGTTACAGCTTTAATATTCTCCTTTTTCATTCTTAAGATATGACCCAGCCACAGAAAATAAGTTTTGTTTTAATTTTCTAAAGGGATTTCTAATAAGTCTGAGTGGTGTTTTATGTTTTTGTTTTGGATTAATAAGATAGTATTAGGAAGATTGAGAAAAAAATACGAGTTCCTTTTCTACCAGTCTTTGACTATTGATTTTAAATTCTCATTTGAACGGGTATAGTTGGTAATTTTAAAAAGTATCATCCTTTTAAATTTTATTATTATTTGTTTTTTGAGACGGAGTTTCGCTGTTGTTACCCAGGCTGCAGTGCAATGGCGCAATCTCGGCTCACCGCAACCTCTGCCTCCTGGGTTCAAGCAATTCTCCTGCCTCAGCCTCCAAGTGGCTGGGACTACAGGTGTGTGCCACCATCCCCAGCTAATTTTTGTCTTTTTAGTAGAGACAGGGTTTCATTTTGTTGACCAGGATGGTCTCAATCTCTTGACCTCGTGATCCACCCACCTCGGCCTCCCGAAGTTCTGGGATTATAGGCATCAGCCACCGCGCTGAAATTAAAAAAAAATTTTTTAAATTATTTATTTATTTGCTTCTGGTTTTAAAGAGTATAATACAAGTTTCCGTAGAGGATTTGTTAGGTTGATCTGAACCTTCAGGGTTTCAGCCCAATAATTCTACCTGTGGTATGACATTTTTGCCTACACATTACTTAGCATATTCTTTAGAGCTTCAATTTGGGTTTAATGTAGACACACAGGTACCTCTCAGTAAACGTCCAAATTAGATATGACCATTTATGAGTATGAGAATTCTCAAGGATGTCAAAAAAGGGCATTATAAAAGGAAAATTTTATTTATATTGTAAGTTAATCCTTATTAAGTTAATGGTTGTGATGTAAGAGATGAAGAAAAAATACGCCCTGATTCAGGTGTGAGCATGAGAGACATGGGCAAGGATATAGGTAATGTCTGAGAATTCTTGGAGATAACTACTTCCTGAGTAATTTGTTGACTCTGAGAAAAAGTTTGTGTAACAGTTGTAAGGTTAATGTCAGTATTGTAGCACCATATCAACTTTTTTTTTTTGCACACCTGATCTCTAGTATTTAAAGAAATCTGTGTATTTATAGGAGTTTATGGGTAATGTGGGAAACTGAGTGCTTGATTTGTCCTTGGTAACATCAGTGATTATTCCACTTTTTTCTTCCAGTTTTTCAGCTCATATAGACCTATCGGGTTCAAAATCCTTTTTCTTTAAAGTATTTAAAAGTATCTTTATCAAGATATTCTGTCTTTTGACGCTTAATGCCTGGAGTAGATTAGCTAATTGTTTTATTAGAAAAGCCAGCAATTTATGCTGAGTCTTAATCTGTTTTGGAAACAAAGCTTAGTTCAGTGAGAGAATGGAGGTCAGGCAATTAATAAGCTTTATTTACAATAACGACCTAAAAATGTAATTTTACAACTGCATAAACAGAATTTTAGACAGTATTATAAACACTGATGCAGTCATACAAGGCTTTTTTTTCTAATATTTCTTATATTTAAGACTGTACTTCACAGATTCATTTTTTGTACCTTATATTGTGAATACATTAGTATTCATGATACATTGCAATGTTTTTTAAACTGTGACTACACTTGTTTGTCATAAAAAAAAACGAGATGCATGCCCAAGTGTAAACAACTAACTAAACATAAAAAAGGAATATATTTAGAATTGAGCATGTTGCATATAGTAAATATATACACATAAGTTATGTAAGATATACTTATTCTTGAGGAATGTCAAGAAAGTTGGAAAGCCAATTATCTACTAAATATTCACTTAATATGATGTTCTGTTAAATGACTTTTTTCTTTCTTTTTTCTCTTTTTTATTTTATTTTATTTTATTTTATTTATTTTTTGAGACAGAGTCTTGCTCTGCCGCCCAGGCTGGAGTGCAGTGGGGTGATCCATCTCTGCTCACTGCAACCTACACCTCCCAGTTCAAGTGATTCTCCTGCTGGGATTACATGCTCCCACCGCAACACCTGGCTACTTTTTATATTTCTTAGTAAAGATGAGGTTTCACCATGTTGGCCAGGCTGATCTCAAACTCCTGACCTCAAGCGATTAGCTCGCCTCAGCCTCCCAAAGTGCTGGGATTATAGGTGTGAGCCACTGTGCCTAGCTGATATATTTTTGTTTCAAATAAAAAATCAATTCAATGTAATTGTAGCTAAATTAATATAGATCCCATCAAACATATTACCTATACTTTGATCATTCTCTGATGATTACTATCCAAAGTATCATATGTATAACTCAACCTATACAATGTACTTGCTTTGGGTAGATATTTGGAGATCATATTCCCATTGGGTCAGTAAAATCAGGGAGAGATTTTTACAGCAAATAGCCTAAGGATTTTGGCCTCATGTTGAAAATTCTTTATAAACCTCAGTCTGTCTAAAAAAACTGACATTGTCACTGTTTCTATATCTAAGTAAAAGTATCCATAGCTTGGAGATAGGCACAAGAGATCTGTGGGTGCTTTTCAGAGCAGTGCTAACCTTGCATCTTTGATGGACTTTTTTATTGACTAGGCTATTTCATAATTCTGTATGGATGGAGTTTAGTTTGTAGGTTTTTTGTTAGTAGAGAGTCATTTCTAAGTGGAAAACATAACCCAAAGTTTGTGATTTATTGCCATTTTGAACATTGGTCAGTTTGTCTCTATCTTAGAATTCATATATTATCATTCTTTTATCAAATTACCTATTAGATACATAGATTCTGAAATATTTGGACAGGCATTAACAATTTATTGGCTTTTGCTTTAACTGGTAAATAAAATGGCTTACATGTATTTATTTTATATATATGTAAACTATATATTTTGGAAACTATAATTTAACATATTATTCTAAGTCAGTGAATTTTCAGCCTTTATTTATTTTTTCAAATACAAATTAGATTGTATATTCCTTGGTGATTTCTTCTTAGTTCTTATAGGTATCAAACTTTTGTCTTCTTTGTTAATGATTCAGTTTCAATGGTCGCTACTACTCTAAATTCTATATATGTGTTAAGAGTAAAGATGAATGGCATTCATCAGGTCAACACCTTATGAGATCTACTTTGACATTTGCATTGTTAGTGTGTTCTCTTTCCATAAAAACTAATCTTGGTCAAAGACATTCTAAGACAAAAAATCTCACTGAAAATAATTGTATATCATATGATAATGTCCATACACATGGTGATAGCATGTTGTGTGTGCTATCTAAATTTTTCTGAAATACTGGTCATGGCTTTCTTGAATTTCTAGTTCCCACCAGAAAAAGGATATGGCATTGAAATTTAACAAGATGTTAGTCTTAAAACAATCTCATTAACATAAATCATTTTGGAAGTAAATGATAAAAGCTTTTCCTAAACTTTTCAAATATAATGGATTATTGTAAAAGTTATATTGCATTAAAACAACTGACAAAAATAATCTGCTGAATTGGAAGCAACACCAAAGAGATAAATACATAGAGGCTTTTTTGGAGCATTGGCTTTTTTTCATGCTAAAATGGAAAAAGTATGAACTTTGAAAGCAAATGGAAATGAATTCCAGTCCCAATTAATTTTTATCATTATTTTTTTGAAAATAAATAATAAAATTTATGGTTTATTTTATTAAAAAGTTATGGGGGCAAATTCCAAGTGAAATAAGATATGTGAAAGTCTTGTTTAATGATAAGATTTATACAAGTTGAAGAGTTTACTAAGTATATATGTGTATGTAATACAATATAGTAATGCAATATAATATTATGCCTATGTGTATTATTACATTGCCCTACAACTGGATAGTTTGCATGAAACATGGTATTCATCTATAGTGGATTTGCTCAAAATTAGAGTTACAAAAACAACAGAAATATAACAGACCTCGGTAGGTCAAAATAAAAAATGATCTGTTGAAAACAAATATACGTGGGTGCTTGGAAATCTATGTAGTTATTAAGAGTCTTTTTATGTTGGTAGGTTATGACTAGAAAAAAATGAAATAATTTTCTCTTCTACTGGTTTAAGTTCAACATCTAAATTCACAAACTTCTTTTCATTATTGCTTTAAAATGATAATTTTATACATTGGCATAAGTTTTTCTTTTTTTTTTTCTAGAGAAAGAAAGAGAGAGAAGAAAGAAAGAAAGAGAAAGAAAAAGAGGAATGAAGAAGAGGAAAAAAGAGGAAGAGGAGGAGGGAGAGAGAACAGGAGTGTTGCTTAATTGCCCAGGCTAGAATGCAGTCTAAAAATGGGTATTGAAAACCTCCCTTATGCCATCAATTGTGCTTAATAATGGCCAACCAATATTTCATTTAAACCTGTGAGTAGGTGTGATGTGGTACTGATAAGAGCGCATATCTTGTGTGTTTAAAGTGGAGAGTTCTATAAATGTTTATTAAGTTTACTTGTTCCGGATATGGGTTCAAGTCCTGGATATCCTTATTAATTTTCTGTCTCATTGATCTATCTAATATTGATGTTGAAATCTCCCACTACTACTGTGTGGGAGTCCAAGTCTCTTTACAAGTCTTATGTATCCTGTATTGGGTGCATACACATCCAGGATCGTCAGCTCTTCTTGTTGCATTAATCCTTTTACCATTATGTCCTCTTTTGATCTTTGTTGCTTTCAAATCCATTCCATCAGAGGTGAGAATTGCAACCTCTACTTTTTATTTATTTTTGTTCTCCATTTGATTGACAAATCTTTCTCCATCCCTTTGTTTTGACTCTTTATGTATATATAAAGAATATAAGGAATATAAGTGCTATATGAGTAAAACTCCCAAAGCCTGTATATTTAATATTCTGACAAATAAAGTAGGTTCTTGTAAACAGAAATATTTATCTTTTTTGTTATTCTTGGCTTTTAGAAGAGTACTACCAACTTGGCAGCAGCATGGTGGCTCAGGCCTGTAATCCCAGCACTTTGTGAGGCTGAGGCAGGTGGATTATGAAGTCAGGAGTCTGAGACCAGCCTGACAAACATGGTGAAACTCTGTCTCTACTAAAAACACAAAAATTAGCCGGGCATGCTGTCCTGTGCCTATAATCTCTGCTACTTAGGAGACTGAGGCAGGAGAATCACTTGAACCTGGGAGGCGGAGATTGCAGTTAGCCGAGATTGCACCATTGCACTCTGGCCTGGGTGACAGAGCAAGACTTTGTCTCAAAATAAGTAAATAAAAATAAATGCATGTTGAAGATGAACCAAACAAAAATAACATAGCACACAAATGTTTAGGTGATGATATTGTCTGGCTCTGTGTCCCCACCCAAAATCTCATCTTGAATTGTAATCTGAATTGTAATCCCCATGTGTTGGGAGTGGAACCTCATGGGAGGTGATCAGAGGGATGTTCTCCCATGCTATTATGGTGATAGTGAGTATGTTCTCACAAGATCTGATGGTTTTATAGGGTTTTTCCCCCCTTCGCTCTACACTTCTTTTTCTCCCTCCTGCCACCAAGTGAAGAAGGATGTGTTTGCTTCCCCTTTCGCCATAATTTTGTTTCCTGAGGCCTCCCCAGCCATGCAGAGTGGTGAGTCAATTAAACTTCTTTTCTTCGTAAATTACCCAGTCTTGGGTATTTCTTTATAGCAGCGTGAGAACAGACTAATACAGATAATTAGAATTTAGTGTAAAGAAAAGATTATAAAATAAAATAGATAAATATGTAGTAGAAAGTCTCCATTTCATTGTACAGTTTTATTATTTTATTTATATTCCAATATTTTATGCTGTATTTATAAATTTATATATGTTTGTGTATATATACATACACACAGAAACATATTAATCATAATAATTAATGGAAATATTATTCTAAGGTGTTGCAGTAACTTGAATTACCCAAGAAATATGCTTGTATTGATTTTCTTTTCAAAAACTTCCTTTCAAGAAAATCATGCTTTTGAAAACTACAAAATAGTGTGATTTCATTAGCAAATTCTACAGTGTTATGCCAGATATACTGGGTGGTATGTGGCCATTCTAAAGAAATGCCTACACAAAATTGGGTTCATTGTAGACACAGATTACACCACACATACCAAGAAGGTATGAAGAGTTTTATTATTTTTGTAGTGTTGCTTTTCTGATGAGAGCAGGGTACGTATCTCAAGCAGTCCAAAAATGGCTTGAGAGATTAGGTAAAGGAGATTGGTTTGGAGACTTTTTGTTGTGGTTAGGGCAGAGGATTACAAAGTTGGAATTTCCTACAGGGGCCAAAAGACTAAGAATTTGGGGTTTCTTATAAGCTTGATCAGATGTGGGACAGAAGGAGAAAAGGAAGGTGTGAGTTCTAAGAGCAGGCCATAGTCAAACATAAAAAAAAAAAAATGGAGTCAGACTCCATGTGATAGGAGACAATAGAGTGTTATAGTTAATAATACTGTCTTGGCAACTGTTATTAACTCTCTTTGAAGGTTTGCAGATTTCAATTTGAATGCTCAGCCCCAAATTCTGGCTTTTCTCTGACCTAAACTCTCTGTGATTTTGAAAATTTAAACAACCTCTCTGAGCTTATTTTTATTCTTTTTAGTAATGCAACTCAATAGGTTATTGTGAGAAGTAAAAATAACCTAGCCATGAATATGACCAGTAATAAGTATCTGGAAAGTATTAACTATTATATTTCTGACTAAAAATATATTTAATGTTATATTTTCAACAATTTGAGCAATTTTAATGAGCAATGTAAATAAATACAATTATGCATGGCAATATACAGCATTTTCATTGTGGTCCTGACCTTTTTCACTGACAAGGATGCTATACATGTTTCAGGTATCTTATAGGACAGAAGATATAGCCAGTTTTCTAAGGAGCACAAGCTCTTATTTTTTTCCTTTTATTTATGGGCTTATTTCTCCAGTGCACACAGTAACTTAAATTTAGAATTTTTAAAAGAATATTGCTAAAAAGAAAGACAGTACATAGTCAAATTTCACAAATATATAAACTAAGTATTTTTGGTTTTTTAGGTGGAGATATTATTGTCTTTCTTTGTCTTTCTTTTCTAACTAAAAGCTAACCTGCCCCACAAAGAAAGAGATGCCAAAATGTCTGTAATATTAAATTCATATTATTAATTTTGTTTTGACAACAAAGATCTGCAAAAGTTATCCCTGAGATTTGGTTTTCCTTTTCTCTTATTTTTCACTTGTGCAACTTCCTTTCTAATTGTCCTATGATTATATCTCAAAGACATTGTATGCTTATATTACAGTCCATCCTGTATTTGTCAAATGATTTAAGAAATAATTTTTTTAGTTTTTTTCAGGGTGCTCCCAAGCTCAATTAGAAAAATTATGGCCACAATTGTTGATTTACAAAGAGTCTTCCAAAAAGATGAACCCCTTAAAATTATTGGGTTAACTCAAGAAAAATATTTAGAAGATTGATGCATAATAAATGCTCAACAAATATTACACATTATTTTATATTGGAAAAAATCATATACACTATTTTAGAAGTTGCTTAGATAGTTCTGAAGGTGTATAGTTTTGATTTTAATATTATGCTTTGGGTCACTAAAAAACAGTAACTTTATATCTCTAAGGATATAAAAAAGATAGAATTTAGTAAAATATGTTCATAAATCATATCTGAATCAAAATGAAGATAAATAAATAGCCTGTTCAACTTTATCCCTGTAAGTGGTAGAGAAGAGGTCAATTTAAAAATGATATTATAACTGTAACATCGCAAGAGGGTACTCTCAAAAGAAGAAGGGACCAGCTGAAGGACATTGTACAATTGATGCATATTCTACTGTTAGAAGAAAAAAAGTTGAAAAATAAAAAAAAATCACTTTTCTAAAATGGCACAAGATTCATAAAGCCTGTTAGGTTTTAAATGCAAGGTACTGGCAAATTCATAGCATGAACACATACCCATCTTTAGAAGGATTGGAGGATGGAAACTTTGGAATTACCAACAATAGTCTTCTGTTTTAGAATCTGCTCCGATTGATTATTCAGGAAAGTGGAAAGTGAACAACCATGGAATTTCCCCTAGAAGGCAATGATCTACAAACCTACAGAATACCTGAACAAAATAGTGGTTACTAGGACAGGTTACCAAAATTGTCTTAGGTGTCTTGTTCATAAGGGAATAATATTAAGGTGAGTTTGTGCTTTTTTAAACCTAAGAAAAATATTTAACTGGGCTTTCTGGTTAAAATTCCATATATATTTCATCATGAGAGTGCCAGAAATAGGAAAGTAAATGGAACAATGGAAAATAAGGATGTTAACATATTGTTGCCTATACATGGAAGATGGAAATCTCAGAGTTAAAGATTGGGGATGCACATTGTAAATTTGTTTAAGAAAAAATTAATTTCATGCTACCTTTTAAGAAGGAACACAATATCTTTCAGCCAAAAAATTATATCTCTCTATCATCTATCTATCTATCTATCTATCTATCTATCTATCTATCTATCATCTATGTTGTTTATGCTTTTGGGAGACAATTCTCCATGGAACTCTCACTTTCCACACATACTGTGACAGAGAAACTGTGCTTCATTCCAAACTAACTTTTCAAGGGATGTCTTTATGGCAAAGAGCATTGAAAGACAAAGTCTCCGTTCAAATCAAAGGGCATATTTGCTTAAATCCTTGAAAAACCTAGTGCCTCTCTGAGATGCAAATAGCAGGCATAATTAATCTTCACTCTGAAAAATGTAGGTTCCTAAGTTCAGGGTTCCTCTTATATAACTCAAGCCACTGTTTGTGCTGGTATCATCTGGCTTTCTTTGTGTCACTCTATATAAAAATTGCTGATACTCTAGCTATTGCTATTGCTCTAAATATACTCTTTTGACCTAGAAGTCTTACATCTTCTGCCCAAATCCATAAAAGTGTGGCAGGCTAAATTGGTATTCTATAAGTAAGATAAAGCTGCAAACCCTTACCAGTCTTACAAGTACTGGATGTGGCTTTGAGAATGAGGTTTTGTGTGAATAATTGTTGCAATCCATAGGGCTTGGCTTGTGTTTTCAATATTTTCAAGCTTAGGGACACTGATGTGATAATTACACAGCACCTAGTGGCTCTTTGTACTATTTGTAGAAGAGGTTATCCTGAGAGATTTCTAGTTATGTTAATACCAATTTTGGAAATGTTATAGTAACTACATACATTCTAATTTAGCTAGTCTCAAGTGATACACAATGAAGCAGAATTGTTTTTATAGAAAAATCTCAAGGGGCAGGGCTGGCCGCATAATCTGCTGCTTTCTTGCCTCAAAGTAACCACCATACTATTGGTTGACTACAAGCTTGTTGTTAGGGTAAAAATCATAGGACAATAACAATTGGGGTATTTCTGGGGAAAAGCCTGATTCTCAAGGTCTTATGGTGCCTTGAAAAAAATTTTGTCCTAATTTTCAAAAAAGAAAATATTTAAGGGAATGTTTAAGCTTCTCTTTTCTTCTGTGAGAAACAGCATCTCATTTGTTTAGTGAGAATGAATGCCTAAATTTTCGAAGCAATGTCGATCAGGAGAGAGGACTCGTGCATGAAAAAAGTTCGTCTTGAAAACCAGCTTCCAGACATCGTCTCATGAACTCTTATGCGGTATATCTGCATGTAAGCAGGGCAGCAGAAGCTCCAGCTGTGTCTCTGCTCCCCAAGTTCCAGTTTCTCAGTCTGAAATTAAATATAGTAAGTCAGGACTGAAAAGACACCAAAGTTTAGGCTTAAGGAATAAAAAAGAGATAAGAGATTCTGCTAAGATTTTGAGTTATTCTTTATTAATTGAAATCAAGCAGATGATATAGGTTGATCCATAGATGGACTGTACATTAGTTTTTAATTTATCATAAACCCAGAAACTACAAGTGATTAATACCATAATCAACCTTCAATTATGAGGAAATAAAGTCTTGAAATGTAATTCTTTTTTATGCTAAATAAAAGCTTCCTATGATTAAACTCTTGCACTTTTCTGATGGGATCTCCACGCTATATACAGATTAGTAATTCCAAATCACAAAATGATCTTCTGATATTCTACACAGAAAGTTTAAATTGTTCCCTCCATTTTTTTTCTTTTTCTTTTTTTTTTTTTTTAGAATAAAGGCCAGTTTCCTTAGAATGGTGTGGAAAGTCCTTAAGCTTCTGAGATCTGTTTATTTGTTTAGACTTATTTCCCCCTCCTGCTTTATTAAATGTCTTACCCTTTCGTTTCAGCTTTAAGAATCAGCTCAGTGTCTGGTGTCTTTCCTTTAGGAACATTCAATACTCTTCTCTTCCTCAATTTAATTTAAATACTCCCCGGGTACACTCACATAACACTTATAGTATTACATTGTAAACATTTGTCTACTTGTCTATTTCCTTCAGTGGACTGAGTCCTTTAAGGACAGGAAGCTTACCATTAATTTGCTCTCACTTCACACCCCAACCCTTAGCATATGGTACTTACTGGATAAACACTTTTGAAATGTGAGTCCCTCAATGGCATAATGCTCAAAACACTAGCCTGTGTCCAAATCCTAAGGAAGTGGTAGGAGTGAACAGAGAGATTTTTGAAATAGAATCTATATAAGATGAAACCTGGAATCTGTAGTCTTTAAAACATTATAGTTTATTATAAAAACCCAATTGAAAACCTCTTCTCTAATTCCTGCCTTAAGATTTATTTAGCTTTTGATTTTAATTTTCATTTCCTACATTGCACTCTTCTCATTAATTGTTGACTGTACTGACTGTTCTAGGTTAAATAACTAAAATTCCAATAATAATAATATGACAGATTAAATACTTGTGTTAACATGGTCATTATAAAGTTTATTTTCCTAGACTATGAGAAATGCATTTTTAGGGCACATTATTATATCTCTTTCTCTGAGCTAAATCTTTGAAGTGATTAAGCCTCCTTTGTGCTAGTCCAATTGATGTAGGGAAGCTGAAGTTACATTGTTTGTTGCCCAGTATTGTTTTTTTTTAGTGGAATATTTTGCATAGTAAACAATAGGAATATTTAACACTTTGTTTTTTAAAAATATCATAGAGGCTGTAATGATTTAAAGTATACAATGAAATTATAAATTATCAATTCTTTTCTCTTTCTTCCAATGTCAGACTTAGTACCACACACAATATTTATGTAAAAATAATGTGGTATGGTTTGGCTCTGTATACCCACCCAAATGTCATCTTGAATTGTTCTCCCATAAATCCCACATGTGGGAAGGATCTGTGAGAGATAATTTGAATCATGGTTTCCCCATACTCTTCCTAAGGTAGTGAATAAGTCTCATGAGATCTGACAGTATTATCAGGGGTTTCCGCTTTTGTATCGTTCTCATTTTTTTTTATGCCACCACCATGTAAGAAGTGCCTTTCACCCCCTGCTGTCATTCTGAGTCATGTGGAACAGGAAGTACAATTAAATATCTTTTTCTTCCCAGTTTTGGGTTTGTCTTTATCAGCACTGTGAAAACAGACTAACACAGTAAATTGGTACAATTGAAGTGGGGTGTTGCTGAAATGACATCCAAAAATTGAAAGCAACTTTGAAACTGGGTATCAGGCAGAGGTTGGAACAGTTTGGAGGGCTCAGAAGAAGACAGGAAAATGTGGGAAAGTTTGGAACCTCCTAGATACTTGTTGAATGGCTTTGACAAAAATGCTGATAGTGATATAAACAGTAGGTCCAAGCTGCGATGGTCTCAGATGGAGATGAGGAGCTTGTTAGCAATTGCAGCAAAGGTGACTCATGTTATAGCAAAGAGGCTGGCGGCATTTTGCCCCTGCCCTAGAGATTTGTGGAACTTTGAACTTGAGAGAGATGATTTAGAGTATCTGGTGGAAGAAATTCCTAGGCAGCAAAGCATTCAAAAGGTGACTTGGGTAGTGTTAAAAGCATTCTGTTCTGAAAGATAAACAAAGCACAAAATTTCAGAGAATTTGCAGATTGATATTGCAGTAGAAAAGAAAACCCCGGTGTGTGCGTGTGTGTGCGCAGCGCGGGCGACCCCGCCGTGGGCCGGTGGCCGAGCCAGCGAGCGGCCTGCCCCGCGGCCGGGAGTTCGCTTCTCTGGGCCTCCCTCCCTCCCGTCCCGGTGCCCCTCCTCGGGGCCTTCTATATGGGCCACCCTCTCGAAGGAGCCGCGTAACCGCCCGAGCCAGAAGAGGCCTCGCTGTTGCAGTTGGTGCCGCCGCCGGCGCCCTCTCCTCAGGCTGCCCCGCCGGACCCCAGCCAAGGTGCCCCCTCAGCCGGCGGCGCCCCGGAGCCGGGACTGCTTCTTCCGCGGGCCCTGCATGCTCTGCTTCATCGTGCACAGTCCCGCGCGCCCGCCCTCGCCGGCCCAGAGGAGGAGCTGCCGTTTTCGTCGCCCGCCTCTTGCTGCAAAGAGCTGGCGCTGGCTGCGGCCGCCGCCTGGGAGCAGCAGGGCCGAAGCCTTTTCCTGGCCAGCTTGGGGCCAGTGCGCTTCCTGGGGCCGCCCGCCGCTGTGCAGCTCTTCCGAGGGCCGCCGCCGCCGGCCGAGCCCCTTACGCCCCTCGAAATGGTGTGCAAGCGGAAGGGGGCCAGGGTCCCCGCCTGCACCCCCTGCAAGCAGCCCCGCTGCGGCGGCGGGGGTTGCTGCGGCGGCGGCGGCGGTGGGGGAGAGCCTGCCGGGGGAGGCGCCTCGCCGACCAGATCCCCCGACGCCGGCTGCTGCCAGGGTCCGGAGCAGCCCGAGCAGCCGCTCTGCCCCCGTCCTCTTCTCCCACTTCCGAAGGTGCCCCCACCGAGGCTGGCAGGGATTGTTGTCCGAGTCGGGGGCAACGTCCCCTCGTCCGCCCAGCAGCAGCGTGAATGTGGCGACGCGGACTGTCGGGAGCCCCCCGAAAACCCCTGCGACTGTCACAAGGAGCCGCCCCCCGAAACCCCAGACATCAACCAGCTGCCGCGTCCATCCTGCTCAAGATATTTTCCAATTTGTCACTGGATGAGCGTTGCCTTTCTGCATCATTGGTTTGCAAGTACTGGCGTGACCTTTGTTTAGACTTCCAGTTTTGGAAGCAGCTGGATCTTAGTAGTCGTCAGCAGGTCACTGATGAATTATTGGAAAAAATTGCATCAAGAAGTCAGAATATAATTGAAAAAAAACATTTCTGATTGTCGTAGTACGTCTGATACTGGCGTATGTGTTCTAGCATTTAAATGTCCTGGACTTCTTAGGTATACAGCCTACAGGTGTAAACAACTTTCTGACACCTCTATTATTGCGGTTGCCTCTCACTGTCCTTTACTTCAGAAAGTGCATGTAGGCAACCAGGACAAACTTCCTGATGAAGGACTCAAGCAGGTAAATTTTAGCATTTATAAAGTGATTTTACTTGAATTAATTCAAAATGTTTCCTAGCAACAACATTTTGAATGGTTATGTTAAAAATAATGCTGAGATTCAAATGAGTCATCTTTTTTAGATATTAATGAATATTTGTTTAGATTAGTGAACTAGAGTGCCGTTGTTATAATCAGTAAATGAACTGCTGTGTTTTGTAGTGAGAGCCTGAACTTCTTTGACCAGCCATTTTATTAATTTGTGCTTTTGTTACTTAAATTTTGTACCACATTTTGCTTTAGGCAACTGTGTACTTTAGGTCAGCATGAGGTTTTAAAAATTAACTTGTAATTTCTTCTTTATTATACTAGATGACATACATGCGTAAATTTAGGGCATAAATGGAAGTTCAAATTGAAGAGCATAAAAGTTAGAACAAAGGGCTAATTACCTATATTTGGCTTAATAACTGGATTAAAAATAGTATTATACATTCCTTCTGTTTGTTATATTTCCTTTGGAAGTGACATTTGAGGTTTCTTGGCTCAGAGTGGATCATCTATTCAACAGATGAAGATGCTTAAATTTAAACCTTATATATGAATTAACTGAAAGCTTAGTATGAGAAGAAATTTGGGAAGATTATCCTAAATAGTGAGTACTGGGTGTGTCAGTACAATTTATCTATTAAGAATGCTACCAACTTAGAAGGTAGCCTATTTTGTTTGTCAAGGCATATTGTGCAAAAAGTCTTATTTAATATTTTTCTTGATTAATTCCTGCTGTACAGGATTATTTACTAGCAAAGCATTTTATGAAGTTCTTAAACATATCAATCTTTTCTGAAGAAATGTATATTTTGTGTATATAGCATGATTTTATTTGATCAAAATTTCTCAGCAATTTATCTTTTACAAAGAGACATTTTTAAAACGTGTATGTGTTTATTAAGAACTAGATTAAATCTATTTCATATTTAATTCTGATATAACACAAATAGTAGTTTAGCAGCCTTCTTAGGGTATAGCTAGTAATCTTTGTGAAAAAGAAAATGATCATAGTCATGGGTGAGTAGAAAAGGAGCAAAATTTAATATGCCAATCAAGTATTATGAATTTATCTTATATTTACAACTTTGAGACTAATTATGTAAATCTTCCTTAGAATGTGAGGTATTTTGGAGTCTGTTAACTTACTTAGATTAAATGTTTCCTTCAGATTTTTATGATTTCTGAATTATGAATTAATTACATGTCAGGTAATATTCTGATAAAAGTGGCAAAAACAAGCAAATTTTTTCCCTCATAGGTAGTGTTCTTTTTAAGTAATTTCATAGGATATCATTGCAGTGTAGAGAATATTATCCTCTACTTAAGACTGCTGTAGCAGGATGTGTCTGACTTCATAATAGACTATTTTCCTCTGATGGAAGTGTTATGGATATTGTAGAAAGAGAATGGCTTTCATATATGCATAAAATAGAAGGGTGTATTAGAAAGAGAATGGCTTTCATATATATATGAAATAGAAATAAAGTTTTATGAAATAATACACACACACAAAAAAGAAAACCCCAGTTTTTAAGAAGAAATTCAAGCTGGCAGCAGAAATTTGCATAAAAAAGAGCTGAATGTTAATCCTTGACAGTGGGGAAAATATCTCTAGGGCATGTCAGAGGTCTTCATGGCAGCCCCTCCCAACACAAACCCAGAAGCCTAGAAGGAAAAAATGGTTTTGTGGGCCAGCCCCAGGGTCCATATGCTGTGTGCAACCTAGGGACTTAGTGCCCTGTGTCCCAGCCACTCCAGCCATTGCTAAAAGGGGCCAAGATACAGCTCAGCTCATGTTTTCAGAAGGTTGCAAGCCCCAAACCTTGGCAGCTTCCGTGTGGTGTTGAGCCTGCAGGTACACAGAAGTCAAGAATTGAGGTCTGGGAACCTCTGTCTAGATTTCAGAAGATGTATGGATCAACTGGATACCCAGGCAGAAGTTTGATGCAGGGGCAGGGCCTTCACGGAGAACCTCCGCTGGACAGTGCAGAAGGAAAATGTGGAATTGGAGCTCCCACACAGAATCCCTACTAGGGCACACCCAGTGGAGCTATGAGAAGAGGGTGGCTGTCCTCCGGACCCCAGAATGGTAGATTCACTGACAGCTTGCACCATGCACCTGAAAAAGCCACAGACACTCCATGCCAGCCTGTGAAAGCCACCGGTTGGGGTGCTGTACCCTGCAAAGCCATAGGAGCAAAGCTGCCCAAGACTATGGGAACCCATCTTTTGCATCAGTGTGACCTAGATGTGAGACCTGGAGTCAAAGGAGATCATTTTGGAGCTTTAGAATTACTACTCTGCTGGATTTCAAATTTGCATGGGCCCTGTGACCCCTTTGTTTTGGCCAGATTCTCTTATTTGGAATAGCTGTATTTACCAATAGCTATACCTCCATTGTATGTAGAAAGTAAATAGCTTGCTTCTGATATTAAACAGGCTCATAGGTGTAAGGGATTTGCCTTGTCTCAGATGAGACTTTGGACTGTGGACTTTTGAGTTAATGGTGAAATGAGTTTAAGACTTTGGAGGACTGTTGGGAAGGCATAATTGGTTTTGAAATGTGAGGACATGAGATTTGGAGGGGCCAAGGGTGGAATCATATGGTTTGGCTCTGTGTCCCCACCCAAATCTCATCTTGAATTGTACTGATAGTTCCTATGTGTTGTGGGAGGGACCAGTGGGAGATCATTTGAATCATGGGGCAGTTTCACCCATAGTGTTCTCATGGTAGTGAATAAGTCACATGAGATCTGACAGTTTTATCAGCAGTTTCCAATTTTGCATATCTCTCATTTTTCTCTTTTGTCACTGCAATGCAAGAAATGTCTTTCACCTCTCACAATGATTCTGACACCTCCTCAGCCATGTGTTACTGTAAGTCCAATTAAACCTCTTTTTCTTCCCAATTTCAGGTATGTCTTTATTAGTAGTGTGAAAAATGAACTAATACATAATGATACGTATTTAAGGTTACTTTTTGGCACACATGAAAACACATAAACATAATTTTGTGGACATGTGTCAGTAGAAATTCTACTTTGTTTTGTTTTCTTGATTTTTTTCCTTATAGTGTCATTATTTTATCTTACACGTCTTCTATAGCTCTGTTAGCCAAAAATATTACATGGTTATTTACATGTTAGATGAGGACAGAAATCATGGCTGAGAGCATGATGGGCTGGTTTTATTACCTTGGATAATTCTGCTTATTAGTCCAGTAAAGAAATGTTTCTTCATAGGGCATCAGAAATTGTAGGTGTTTAAGTGTAACTCTCCCCTATTCCACCAAATTCCATCTCTTTTTAAAGTTTTTTTTAAGCTCAACTTAATTAATCTTCAAAGCTTTTAAAAAACACTGACTCTATTAATGAGCCATGTAAAGTACATTAAATCAAACCAACTTCATGTTAATTTTCCTGAAGTTAGAGATTTATAAGAGTTTAGTGTAGCTAACGTTAAAAAGTTTCTGTATGGGTTCTAGAACCCTGAATAAATGAAGGAATTTCACTTATTCTAGTAGGGGTCATATTGAGCAGTACTTCTGCCCTACATAATTTAAAAGCAACTAAGGAGTCAAAAAGAAAATAGATTGGACAGTAAACTGTAAAGAAGCTGTGGTGAAAGGAATCTCACGTTTTTACTGAAGTCCTTGCATGATAATACTTAAAGTACCACAGCCATCTTTGGGTTATCAGCAGTGTGATAATTTCTTTAAGAGAAACTGACAGTAATATTATTTAATATTATCCCTTAAAGTTGTGAAGTTTATGTTTCTTATCCTTGAATTTAGGTAAAGTGACTTCTTTGAGCAGCAGAGTATGATGGAAGTGACTTTATGTGACTTTCATGATTAGATTATAAAGGGGATGCAGTTCCTGTCTTGTTCTTTCATTTTATTTTTCTTTGACACATGAAGATTTTATACATTTCTGGGGCACATGTGATATTTTGATACATGCATATAATGTGTAGTGATCAAATAAGCGTATTTAGGATATGCAGTGCCTCAAACATTTATTGTTTCTTTGTTTGGGGGAGATTCTAAATCTATTTCTAGCCATTTTGAAACATACAATAGATTTTGCTAACTGGTTATCTTAGTATGCTATTCAACACTAGAAGATATTCTATCTACCTGCTTGAGATCAGATCTGGGAAATTTAGCTACAATAATGAGTATAAACAAGTCAAGCCATGTTCAGGCATCCTGATGACAATCTGAAATAAGCCCAGTTGTTTCTATCATTCTGAACCAACTGGCTGAAATGTGTTTGAAGAAACTTCCAGATAAGTCCAAGTCCCATACATGAAGTTACTCAGTTTTTTAGTCTTCACAGCTAAGGTCTCAGCCATAAGGAGAAGAGGCAAGCTATCTCTTTGACGGTGAGTGCCTCACTCATAGATCCTCTTAGCTTAATAACATGCTTGCCTTATGCTACCAAATTCTGGGGCAGTTTGATTACTGAAGAAATTAGATTCTAGGAGCAGTAAAATTCTTATCATAAATAATACTGTGTCTCTAAATAATGTTTTCCATAGTCATCCCCAACATTATCATTTTTGTCTCTTTAAGTGTATGTAAAAAATGCTTATAAATAAATACAGAAGCATATCTATCTTTCTAATTATTTATATTTACCAAATATTTATATTCCTGGATGAGGTAAATTAATAATTATTTTAAATACAAATATACAGTTTGAAACAGGAATTGAATGTTCATAAATGTATTATTATTTGTATTGTCCACTTGCTCAGTCCCAAATGATTTCAAGTTCTGAGAATTAGTTTGGAAACAAAATAACAGGTAAAGGTTCTTGTAACTGCATTAAGTCCTTCCTTTTCCACAACATGGTATAAACACTTGCCGTATTAATGCCTGTTTTTCCAAAAATCTTTGATACAACAGGCAGGGAGCAATTGTTTGCCAGTTCTTATAATCACAGGTTTTTAGAAACCAGTGATAGAGATGTAACTGTGAAGCAGCTAGGAAATATTCACAAAGCAGTTCTCTAGAACTAGAGTTTCTACAGAATGAGAACTTAGAACAAGCTTTTTTGGCCTTGTAAAATATATTCATATACTTCATATGTTCTCACCAGAAGATTTTCTGTATCTAGACAATTTGAATTACATAACTCAGAATTAAAGCCCTGATCATTAGTTTTTGTATTTGTACCTCAAATCTCAGCTGAGTGGCTACTGCAGCTTAAACCATAGCATTTGCTCTGTTTTGACTCTAATTTTAAGACACCGAACAACAATGAAAGACAGTAATCTAATTTTTAAAGATTATTTAATTGTTTTATTCCAAACTTTGTTCCTGCTATCAGAGTTGTATTTCCTAATTAGTGAAATAAAAAACAATTAGGATACATTTATATTTTACTAAGTAATCTACCTCTACAGAAAAATTTCAGAGCATCAGAGATTTAAAACTTTTATGCCTCATAGAACTACTCTATTAAAGCATGTATGACACCAATAGACATACAATTTTCACTTTTTTTAACTATAGTAAATATATAGACAAACCAGAATGGTTCAATTTATTATACACCATATGATTTGTTGATTTTGTTCAACCTCTGTTCTCTTCTTTTATGAAAATGAGAACGAGAAGGATTTCCTGAAGTCACTTCTTTGTTGAATAATCTAAAGCTATTTATGATGATTTTTCCTGCTTCGAGCTTGTTTACCCTAGCCTAAGTTAACAACCCTCTCTTCTTTGAAGACAGTCTAATTACTGTAGTGGGAACTTTCATCAGCCATCACGTATTGCATCTAGAAGTGCTGGAACAATAACTCAAAGCGACTGATGGACAGCAACTGCTGCCAAATTAGCATTTCCATGGAAGCCAGCGTCAGTTATCGTCAACAGACATTATCCTCTTCTGAGATTTTCTGAACTGCTTTTCAATAGAGGCCAAATCACTCTGTATGCGATAAAACAAAAGAAACTGTCTGAATACTGTATTAGGACAGAAGCAAGTCTCTTCTGTTATTTCACACTATATGATGTTTAAATTATATGAGAAAAAAACAACAGATTGTTCCTGTTAGACGTTACCTTTTGTAGTGAGATGATTTTAATTTAGCATATTTAAAAAAAAAGTACATGCACTGAATTGGAATCTTTAGTTTTAAAGCTGATTGATTAATGCAGTGTCAATACATGTCATGAAAATAACATGTCTTGCTAGGATTAGGTCTGAGTACATTTGACACTGCAAAAAAAAAAAACACACACCTCATGAGAGATGAAAGTAGATCACTTGTATTTTATAGCTTTCATTATTCAAAATAAAACACATTAATATTTAAATGTTGAGTCAGAAAGCTAAAAGATTTTAGATATGATCTAGTGAAGATGTCTGTATAAAGATAGAAACTAAAATCAGAGATCATGACTTTCTCAGTATTAAATCATAAAATATTTTTAAAAAGCAAGACTACGACCTGATTATATAAACTCATATCTCAGTGTTCCTCAGAGTGTCACATGGACAAACACAAACAACACACACACACCCCCTCCACATCTGTCTCCTATGCTTAATGTTATGTTCTTTTCTATTCTTATTTATTCTCAGTGTTATTTAACTGCATTTGATAACAACGAAGTTCAAGGTTACCTGATTTAAAAATTTCAGTCAATATTAGTACTTAGAACATCTTTTCAATTGACCTCTGTGCTGTCAAACACCTCAATGATTTTTTTTAAGTCTGCACAATGCCTGGCAATTCTGAAACTACTTAACCCATATCATGTAATTGACATCTGACAAATGAGGTAACTAGTTACAATTTACTATAGGTAACTGAATTTTGGATCAAATGTTAAAGATAATAAAGTTTTTATCATAATTGCCTGCAATTTTATGTATTTTTGGTAGCGATGCTTCATCATTAATAGATACATTGATTTGAGTTATATTCAAATGAAGCTAATGACTATTACCATATACATGCCTACTACCAGTTTTTATATAAATATACACACATATATATTCAAAATATATATATGTATTGCTTTTATGAATATGAACATATGTATCTCATAAGTGGAGATAGTTTCCGTACCACTGAAATGTAACCACAATATTTATGATGTGCACTGTATACTATTCTACACTCACAAGGAAAAAGTTATATTTGAACAAATTGCCTAGATTGATCCATTTTTGTACTAGATAGTTTTGACTTGGATAATTGGATGTCTTATCACCACCTCAGCATTGGCACATCCATATTATTTAATCATCTTCACTATGAAATACTTGATTTTAATTAGTTTACTTGATTAAAATTTTCATTACTTTTTCCATGACACTAGAATTTTGAATTCTTGCTTTTTTGTTTGTTTGTTTGTTTTAATTTATTCTCACTTTCTATGATGGTAACTCTCTTTAGTCATCACATTTTCAAACGACTCTCAGGTGACATGTCATAAAATGTGAACAGTTTTTGTTGTTTGAAATGAAAACATATCTAATTGTATCTATTCTGTAATTATAACTTTTAAATTGCATCTATACACAGATAAACACTGTAGTAAAAAAAGAAACATTAAGAGAGGGTAGCTCATTAGAATGCCTAAAGTTTATTTGAGATTTTCTTTTTGTTTAGAATTTTTAAAGTTTGTTTTTTCATTTTTGGTACTGTTGCTCCCATTTTTATGTACAAATAATAAAGAAAAAAAGATGGTTTTTATTCATAAGCAACACTATTAATCCTTATCACCTCCAGGAATTTCTAACTAGACTATCCCTTCAATGTGGCTAGGGTAATGTTGAAATGCTTGTATTAGCCATCTAACTTGTATGACCAGATACATCTGATATGACTGTAAATAAATATGGCCACATCTCTTTTTCTTTTGTAATTAATTGCCAACCATATACATGTCTTCAATAACAAGAAATCCCGTATTGCTACCATAAATAATCCAGTAAGCCTTAGATTTACTCAGTTCAAAGGAATATATCCCAGATTTATACACGGACAGGTGGATCGTTGTGTTGCCAAAACACCGCCCTTGACAGTGGCCCTGCTTATTCTGGTTAGAGGCTTCTGTCTTCTGCTTCCTCGTTTCTCTTACATCTCCATGTGTCTCCATCAATTGTACTGATTCTCACATATGTGGCTCACAAGGTTATCACCGTAAAACACAAGTTGAATAATGATTGATTGATTCAAGAAGCCAGAGAATGAAGTAAATCCCAAAGAGAAATCAGATGAATAAATGGGAAATTGACACAGAATATGAGAAATGAGAGAGGAAAATTGATTAATATTTCAAAATGTTTTTACACTTATTTTCCTTAATGACTAATTTGACAATTCTACTGCAGATAATATAACATCCTTTCATCTGAATTCCTTATGTTCACTTTATTTGCCAAAGATACTCTTCCCAGAGATAATCCTTTCCACCTCTGCTACTCCTATGCTTTCTTAGGTATGTAGAAATCTTAGAAAACACTTTTTTTTTTAGTTCTCAGAAAATACTGAATAATGCTATGGTTTGATAACATAAAAAATATATCAAAATAAAATTTATTCAGTTAAACACAATACTCAATTATATTCTCTGTTAGTTGAGAAAAATTGTGATAAACATTAAGAAAAAAGTATCAGTAAAGCCAAATCCCTGTGCTTAAAGTGTACATAATCTAGATAGAAAGTACGGAGAACATTTACATCTATCATACTGATTAGATTGATTTGGTGCCATGAAAATAATACCACTATTTACTAGAGGAAAAAAGGCTTTATAATGAATAATGAAAATTCATAGTTTATTAAGAAAAATATGATGTAAAAGCCAGGTGTTTGTGTGTGTGCACGTGCATGTGTGTGTGTGTGTGTCTGTTTTTATGAGGATAAAAAAGACATCTATCTAGGCAAAGATGTGGGCAGAGCTGGTGAGATCCCTCTCCTTGGTTTGCAGAATGCCACCTTCTCATTGTGTTTTCACCTGGCCTTTTTTCTGTGTGTGCATGCTCTCCTGGTGTCTTTTTCTTCTTATGGGGACATTGTCCTATTGAATTGGGGCCCACCCTTAAAAGCTTATTTACCATCCATTGTGTCCTTAAAGGCATGTCTCCAGTTACATTCATACTGGCAATTAGGGCTTCAATCTATAAATTTTAGGTTGATACAATTTGGTCTATGATACCTAGTTTGCAGATTTTTCTGACAATATAGTGGATGGTGAATTGCAAGAATATAGGCAACAGAAGCAGATGAAATGGATGAATTCCAGATTTGATGACAGAGTGTAAACTGGAAAGGAGTACAGACATAACAGTCCCATGTAATTCACAGATTTCTACCTGCATGGCCCAAGAAACCTTTTACAACCATATGCATTTTAGTATGTGATCAACTGTGAAAGAAGATACACTAAAAAAAATTATTTTTAAACAAGTAAATAACATTATGCTCTTAAAGTAAAATGCACCCACCAAAAATATATGGATACACAAAATAGATCATTCAAGATCAGCATATTTTACTTTATGTGGGTTTACTGAACAATTAAATTTTTTAAATTATTGGATGAAGTTCATCTGGATTTCAGAAAGGCATTTCACAAGGTCTCACATGATGTCCTTGAAAACAAACATTCATTTTGTTAGAAGACAAGGCATCTGGGTGGCATTGTTAATGGTTGATCATGTTCAGAAAGAGATATAATTACTGAGTCTGTCACAAGAGAATACAGATTCTAGCCGCATGCAACAGAAATTTTTGTCCTGCTCTGTTTTACATTTTTATCAATGACTTGCATGATTACAATTGCAGCCAACAAAAAACTGGAAGTGATAGCCATTATGTTGGATGACAGATATCAGATGCAAAGAAGAAACAAAGGATATAAGATGTCCTATGAGAGTTATATTGGAAAATCAACACAGTGTATCAGAGGCGATTTATACAAAGTCACCTCAAAGGCAGACAAGGTCCCAGACTTCAAAGGCATAGTTGTAATTTGGCTGAATGCATTACCTTATTTCCAAAAATCATATGTCACTCAGAAGCATGAAGTATCCATCATGGGAGTGTGGAAAAAAGGGACTTACAGAAGCAAACGTTGGTTGTTTCAATTCTATTTCTGATCAGGGAAGAATGAATCTTAGACAATATATTATAAATATTAATATTTCATCAGCAAAGTTGACCTAGTAATATAATGCATAAAGTATTAAGCTTTCTTATTCTTGATGCCAAAATGTATGAAATTAGTCTATTAATTTAGTTTATAAAATGCTCATTAAACAGTCAGATTCTACTATTTTTCCTTATCTGTATCTGCATTAATGGAAAGGATGAACTACTAATATGGGTAAATGATTTCCTTCACTTAACAGTTATATTTCTATTTTGAATTGGCAAATTGTTGTTCTGGCTTCATAGATCAATTTAAAGAACTTGACTAAGTTAGTTCACAAGTGAGACATGGATCCATCCTGCATGTAATTATACAATCAGTTTTCTGGCTCTGCAAATAAAGGGTCAGATCCTGAACCACAGTAAATTCATGAATGTATGAGTGTCACAGTGAGAAGCCTATTGAAGGACAACTTCTGAACATTGCCAGGAGATACACCAGGCAGCAGGATCATTAACTATTCAGGGTCAGCATTTATTCTTTTTAATTATTATTATTTCTAGCTTGTATTAAAAATCAGTTGTAGAAAAATAGTCACAGGTAGTAATACACATTAACATGCATGAAAAATGTTTATAAATATTTTTAATGGCAAGATCAATAAGAATAACACAACATGAAAGAAAAATGTATTTCACTTTTAACATATTTAATGGAATTTATGCATGCAGGTACAAACATGACATATTTTAAGCTATTAAAAGTTGTATTGTCATATGTAATTCTTGTAAAATATTTTCAGAGAGGCATTGAATGGAATCATGTTAAGAAAGGAGCAGATAAAAATAGCTAGGGGAATGTAACATATGTAACTAAAGCTTATGGGTTATAAAAAATTAAGGACAAGCAAAATACATCAGTAATAAAATAATATACAATTGTATGTCCATCAGCCAGATTAATAAATTAACATTGCCAGTACTATTAAAATCTTTCTGATCTAATTCCCTACTTACTCTGCAGAGATGTCTCCTCTACTTAATTTTATGTGTATCACTCTGATTCATTCTCTCTAACTTTACTGTATATGTATACATTTATAAGCATGCTGTGATGCTATTTTGTATGTTTTAAAACTTTAGGGAAATGAACCCATTATATATACTTTCTGAAACTTATCTTTTCCTAGCAAAATTATGTATGTAAAGTTCATATCCATTGTTATGTGCTGTGCTATTTCATTTATATTCACTGCTTCACAGTATCTCATTATATGAATATGTATAAAATGTTGTTATAGTTTTTCAATAATCTCTGTCAATAACTATATAGGTAGGTTTCCACTTTATTTCTTTCACAAAAAACAATGCCATGAACATTTGGGTACACATGTCCTGTGCATACTTCTGCTTCACTAATATACACACTTGGAGTACATAGTTGACTTACAGATTCAAATGATCTTTGATTTTACTACATTTTGCCAATCATCTCCTCTGTATATTTACACTGAGTATTTTATCCACAACTAAAGAGGTTAGTGTCCTGCTTTCTCACAACATATGATATTTTATTTCCTGTCAGCATGATGGGTGTGAAAATATATCTCATAATGGTTTGAATTTATAATTTTATAATTACTAATGGGGTTGAACATCTTGTAATTTGTTTATAAGCTTTTTATGTTTTGTTTTTGGTGTAACAGTGTTCATAGCTTTGTACCTCTCTACCTGACTTTTAAATGCATACTACATATGGCAACATGTTGCCATTTGTTTTTTTTCTTTTTGTTCTTGGCATATGATGTCAGGATTCAATTTTTAAAAAATAAATATTTCATTGTTAAATAAATTTATATTTACAGAAAAGTTGCAAAGGTAGTTCAAAGAGATCCTATATACCCCTCATCTAGTATCCTTATCAATATCTTACATTACTATGATACATTTTCCAATATTAAGAAATTGACATTGACACATTACTCTTAACTAAACTCTAGAAAATATTTGAATTCAGCAATTATTTTCATTAACACCCTTTTTCTGATACTAGGTTCAATCCAGGGTAGCACTTTGCATTTAGTTGTCATGTTCTCGTGTCGTCTGGTCTGTGAAAGTTTCTCAGATTTCCTTGTATTTCATGATATCAACAGTGTTGAAGAGTTCTGGAGTTGGAGACATCACACCTCCTGATAACATACAGTAATCAAAACAGTTTGGTAATGGAATAAGAACAGATATATAAATCAATGGAATAGGACAGAAAGTCCAGAAATAAATCCCAACATTTATGATCAACACATTTTTTTTCAAAGACAATAGAAAAAGGATAGAATATGAAAATGACAGTCTCTTCAAGAAATGCTGCTGGAAAAACCAGACTTCCACAGGCAAAAGAAGAAAATCAGAGCCTTATCTTATACCAGACACAAACATCACCTCAAAATGGAAAAAGTTTCTAAATATAAAACCTGAAACTATGAAATTCCTAGAAAAGGACACAAGAGAAACAGCTCCTTGACTTTGGCATTGGCAATGATTTTTTGCTATCACACCAAAGGCTCAGGCTGCAAAAGCAAAAATAAATAAATTGGACTACATTAAACCAAAAGCCCTTTTCACAGCAATGGAAACAATCAATAAATGAATCACCAACCTACAATATGGAAACAAATATTTGCAAGCCATGTCCACATATCTAATAATATGCTAATATCCAAAAGGTATACATAATCTTTACCACTCAATAGCAGAAAAACAAAGAAGTCAGTTTAAAAATGGGCAAGAACTTGAACAGAGAGTCTGCAAAGAAGATATAAAAATGGTTAACAGATACATATAATACTATGTTATACATACAATATTGTGTCAATATCATATGTCAAAAAATGGCAATGAGTTGTCATATGCAATATGCATTAAAAACTCAGAAAGGCCAAAGCTATGAACAATATAATGCAATATCCCCAAAATCAGAAAAAAAAATGTATATTAAAACCACTGTATTACTCCGTAACAGGTTGGACAGCTGTTAAAAGACAAGAGATAATGAAGGTTGCTGAGGGTGTGGAAAAAGGGAACCCTTGAACACTGTTGGTGGGAATGTAGATTGGTACAGCCATTACATAACAGTATGGAGGTTTCTGAAGAAATTAAAAATAGAACTACTATATGACAGCAATCACTCCTCTGGGTAAATGCCCAGAAAATCACCACCACATAAAGATGTCTGCATTTATGTTTATTGCAGCTTCATTCACAATAGCCAAGGTATAGAAACAATTGTAATTAATGGATGAATAAAGAAAGTGTAGTTTGTGTATATATATATATATATTTTCACACATACATACATTTTCTTTATATACTCAAATGTTTTATACACACACACACATATATACACATATAAACACACACACACACACACACACATATATCTATGAATATGTAAATACTATTTAGTCTTAGAAAAGCAGATTCTGGGCGGGTGCGATGACTCACGCCTGTAATCCCAGCCCTTTGGGAGGCCGAGGCGGGTGGATCACGAGGTCAAGAGATCGAGACCATCCTGGTGAACATGGTGAAACCCCGTATCTACTAAAAATACAAAAAATTAGCTGGGCATGGTGGTGCACGCCTGTGATCCCAGCTACTCGGGAGGCTGAGGCAGGAGAGTTGCCTGAACCCAGGAGGCGGAGGTTGCGGTGAGCCGAGATCGTGCCGTTGCACTCCAGCCTGGGTAACAAGAGGGAAACTCTGTCTCAAAAAGAAAAAGAAAAAGAAAAGCAGATCCTGCCATTGGCCACAACATGGTTGACCTGGAGGACATTATGAAATGTGAAAGAAGCCAGACAAAGAGAGAATACTATGTGGTATCACTTATATGTAAAAACTGAAAAAACAGTCAAAGTCAAATATATACAAATACATAGAGATAAAAAATAAAAAAATGGTTACCGGGGTGGTGAGGCTGTAGAAAATGAGATGTAGGCCAAAAGGTACAGGTAGCAGATACAAGTCTTGAGCTCTAATGTAATGAGGATTATAGTTTATGAGATTCTAATGTATTAGGGATTTTCTTTTAAATAAATAAATATTAGCTGTTATTCTCATCAGCAAATGTAACTCTGTGAAATGACAAATATATACATCTGCTTCACTATAGTAGCCAATTTACTATCTACATGTATGCCATAACATCGTGTTGTAAACTTCAAATATACACAGTCAAATTTATTTAAAAATATAATAAAAATAGAAAAAAAATTCACTGACATGATCTATGGGTTTCTCGCTTACATTATTTTGACAAATTACATGCACAAATAGTGTGAATATGTTAAGAAATTTACTTGCATTATTACACACAACTTGTTCTTAATGCATATTTTATGTAATTGTGCATTCAGTTTGCTAGTATACAAGGTTTTAAATCTGAGTTTATAGTTTACACTGTGTAGTAACTTACCTTTCTTATAATCTGAGTTAAGTAGTAAACTGTATTTTCATTTCAGACAATGCATTGTGAATTTCTTTTTGTCTTATTCTCTAAAATAATTTGAAAACTAATCAGAGTTATTATTTTCTTGAATATTTGATAAACACTTCTCTGAAAACTATTTATGCTCAGTGATAACTAGAAATTAAGTGTGTGTAAGAGTCATAAAACGATTTAGGGCTTCTGCTCTACATTGAATATTATTAAATAATTATGCTATTTTATAACATGCTTTTCTAAGTTTTCAGATTTATTTTTATTGCATTTTAACCTGAAATAATGATACCTCTCACATCATTATTATTGTTACTTCTACTAATTTATATCTCAATTTTTATTGATCAGTATTGTTAAAAGGTTATCTATTAAATACATTTTCAAATATTTAAATATTTATTATATTGAAGCTCTGTACAGGAAAACCTCAGAGATCTTGTGGGTTTGGTTCCAGACCACTCTAAGAAAGCCAATGTTGCATTAAAGTAGGTTACATGGATGTTTTGGATTCTCAGTGCATATAAAAGTTATTTTTACACTATAAACTATCGAGTGTGAGTAAGGATTATGTTCAAAAAATGCACACGCTTTAATTTAAAAATGCTTCATTAAAAAAATAATAATGATTAAATGACCCTTTAGCCAGTCATATTCTTTTTGCTTATGGGAGGGTCTTGCCTTGATGTTAATGGCTGCTGACTGATCATGGTGGTGGCTGCTGAAGGTTGGGGTGTCTATGACAATCTATTAAAGTAAAACAATGAAGTTTGCTGCATCAATTGACTCTTCTTTTTACAAAAGATTCCTTTGTATCATCTAAAGCCACTAGCCTTTTATCCACCATAGAATTTCTTACAGAATTGAAGTTAATCCTTTTAAAACCTGCCACTGCTTTATCAACTAAGTTCACTGTCTTATACTGACATGATACGGTATTCAGAAACAATTACAAAAATCGTGTCAATGATCACTGATCCAACATCACCATAATAAATTTAATAATAGAAAAAACTGTAAATATTAGGAGAATTAACAGATCTGTCAGAGAGACACCAAGTGAGCCCATGCTGTTAGAAAAATGGTGTTGATAGACTTCCTTAGTGCAGGATTTCCACTCTACTTCAGTTTGTAACACATGCAATACTATATGCTAAGTACAATAAAGTGAAAGCAATAAAGTGAAGCATTCCTGTATTTTATATTTTATTATATTATATTAATATCTGGTGTTTATTATTTTCTTCTTTTTGTTTATTATGCAAATAGTGCAAAATACTCTTTTGTTTTGATGTTTGGCTTGTTGATTTTATTCTTTAATTGTTCATGAAGACATATGAATGATTTTAATGTCATTCTCAATATTGTGTTGGCCACATTGTTCATGTTTGGAAATGTAAAACCATGCCTGCTGATGTTACTGAATAGATTTTAAACTTCTGCTTATATTACATTATAATTTTTCTAATTTTAAAGAAATATCCAGTATAATTTATCATGTTTTCTTTGACTGACTGGTTACTTAAAAATAGGTCTATATATTTGTAATTGGTTTTTGTTTTTATTTATATAGTTATTGCTGTCATGGATCACCACTTGAATCACATTATGTTGAGAAAATATAGCCTAATTCTTTAAAATTTATTAAGACTGGCATAGTAGGTATTCAATTATTATATTTTGTGTGTTTTATTATTATAATTATGTTCATTCTTTTGATTGTTCAATCTTCTGTGTAAACTTTTCTCTTTGGTACAGACTTTTTGGTTTTGTATTCACTTGTTCTATAAATTACTCACAGACATGTTACATAACGTGTGACCAATATTGTTGCTATTACAATGTCCATTGCCTTTTCATTATTGTTCGATTTATACATGGCTTAATTAACAGTTTTTGTTAATGTAAAAACATACAAGAAGTGTACAAATCATAAGTGCATAAAAGTGGTTAATATTTAACCATCAAACATGATTAATAGAATATTACCATTACCATAGAAGCCTACACACCACTTCTAAAAAGGAACCATTATTCCAATTTCAGTTGCATAGGTTATTTTTGCCTGTTTTATGAAATTCATAGATTATGCATTTTTCCATAGCTTGACATATTATGTTTGTGAGACTCCTCTATGTATTATATGGCAATAATTTGTTAATTTTAAATTTTGTATATTATTCCAACAGTAAATGGATTGATATATCATAGGTTATCTAGCCTTTTGCTGAAAATAAGCTTTCAGCTAGTACACATAATGCTGCTATAAATATTCCTTTAAATATTTTTCGGTGCACATATACACGCATTTTATTTAGTTAGTGACAGGCCATTAAAATGTTCAAATATAACAAATATTGTCAATTAGCCTCTGAAAGTGACTTTTAAAACTTCATTTCTGTGAGGAATATATGAAAATTCTCATTATTTCCCATCCACACTTAATCTTGGTACTACCATTCTGTGTAAATTTTCAGAATTTGATGGGTGTTTTCTTATTCTCATGGAATTTTCTTTTTATTTTCCTGAAGATTAACAATTTTGAGCATATGTTTGAAATATTTATTGGCTTCTTAGATTTCCTCTCACATGAAAACCTTGCTCAAATTCTCCTAATTTATCATCTGGGTTGTCTACTGGTTTAAAAGAACCCTAACTTTATTTTAGTTATAAATTTTGCTGGATAAATGTGTGGCAAATAATTTATATTACTTCGTGGCCCATTTTGTGCTGCCTTTAGGGGTGTCTTTGATCGATTAATATTACTAATAAGATTTCTTAGCAGTGTCCAAATTTGTTTTAATTTAAGTATTCTTATGTTTGTGCTTCTGCTTCTGAAAATTAATGTTTGGGTCATTTATTTTAAAACTATGTTAAGTTTAAACATATTTTTAAATTGTCATTTCGTGCTGGCATAGTCAAACTTTGACATATAATAATATTCTTTATAACTAATACAATTTTGCCCCAATTAAGTTATATGCTACTTTGTTTAAAAATACCTAAAAATCTTTTGTGCTCTATTTTGACCTATTAAAAAAAAAACTCTGAACATATTTTGTTTCAGTTGGAGAACTTTTTATTTTACATTTATATTGGTTATTGATGCATTTGAATTTTCTCTAAGTTTGAGCTTTTCTTAATAAAAAACAAACATCATAATTATCAGTTTTTTGTACAATGGATAATTATTATAATTATACATATTTTATTTTCCCACCATATTTGTCTCTTGTATCTTCTATTTGGGGTCAATTCTCAGTTTTCTAAAGTAACTATTATGTTATTGACAATATGTACTTACAGTTAATTCATTACTTCTGGAAAGGCCTTTCTTACACTCTCATAAGTTAATATTTTTAACCTAGGGTAGATTTTCAGTTTTACAGTTATTTTCTTTTCACAACTTGAAGAATTTATTTCAGTCTTTTCTATTGGTCTTGCAAATTCCCATGTTACATCATTTATTGTTCTTTGTACCTAGAATTAATTTTGCTGGTTGCTTTAAACACATATTTGTTTTCATATATTTTGGGCAGTTTTCAGACTTTTTTTTTTCGATGTCTTTTCATGTATTTTGTCTAGCTTTTGGTGTGTTTTCCAGTGACTTTCATCAATGTGGAAAATCCTCAGTATTTTCTCATCAACTGTGATTTATTTATATCTACATCATCTATCCGTCTGGCAATCAAGTTAGACCCATAATGAATGTTCTCATTTTTGTCCTCCATGTTTGTTAACTCTTCTTTCATATTTTCTTTCACTTTTGTATCGTCATTGAATTCTTAGTGAATTCTTCAGATTAATTTTTGTTTCTGTTTAGTAATGTTCTTTTGCTTTGTCCAGGTTGCCATAACCCTATCTATTAAACTTTAGAAAATCTCTCTCTCTCTTTCTCCATAGTCAGGTAGGCACATAGTTAGATGTAGATTTAATTATAGACAGAAATATTTACATGCACATAATTTCTAGAAGCTCTGCGGTACTTTTTCAAATTATGCTTGATTCTTTCGACAACATTTTATTTCTGGATTATATTTCTATTTATTGTTTGCCTTTTAAATTAAGTATTTAAACTTCAATATCAATTATCTCAATATCGGAAGCTGCCTAGCCAGCAGGAAGCATTTTGCCATGCTTGAACTTAATATGAATTATTTTAAGCAGCATAAGTATTTGTTTCCGACAGCAACCTAAGGTGTCAGTAATCGGGGATCACTTTAAATTTGTATTTCATATTAGAGGATCTTGAACCAAGCATGCAGTATAAATTCAAACATCTAAGTCAGTTTTGTAACTGGAAAACATACTTATATTTGCCAATCCCCAGGGCAGAATTATTTTGTCCTATTTGGAACTGAGGCCAAAATAGTTAATTAAACATATTGTCTTTGCATGTGGGCTGAATGTTTTTCTTTTTTCCCCAGCCTACCCTTTCACAGGCTCCACCACCCTCCAAGGCTCTGGCTCCTTGTGGAAATCTTGATTCCTACTTCACTTTGACAAGGCTTAACTCCTTTTCAGGAGTCTCCATGTGACCATAAAAATTCCTGACTTTTAGTTTTATAATCAGCAAATGTCCTCAGGATGGCTCGGATTTTGCTTACATGTGTAATAGTCATTTTCATTCCACTTTTGTCTCCAGGAATTTCTCTCTCTCTCTCTCTTTTTTTTTTTAAGTTTAGCCATCATTTGAAAATATTTCATTTTTCCCAGTATGAATGACTAGGTTTAATAAAGCAGGGAAGCTTCTAAGAACATTTATTCAAGAACATTTTGCATTGCAAATATATTATTAAACTTGTAGGAGGTAGCATTTCCTCCAGCATTTTAGCCAACTGAAAACACAGAGCATTGAAAAATCACGTATTTTCATATGTTGTATTAAAAAATAAAGAAGAAAGAAAAAATACATAGTTGTCCTGTGAAGTCAGTAAGATATCACCTGAAGAACATTAGAAACAGAATCCTCACCCAGAGAATTTCCTCTGCAGGTGGTAATTACGCGGACAGGTGGTAATTCAATAGTCAGAAAAGCTACAAAGTGACAACAAAGCACATGAAATTTCAAAAAAGTTCTCCTTGCAAAAATCGATTCCTTTAGGCTGATCACATATCTGATTGCCTGAATGAATATACATAGAAATACATGTTTTTCTTCCTTGTTTATTTTTTAGTACAACATACATATGTACAGACAGAATCCTATAGTGAATCTCTGTACATTGCTCAGTTTCATCAATTATTATCTTAATGTCCAGCATTGATTCTTTTAGAATTTAACAACTAATTCACTTGTTCTTAAATATTTTGAAGCAAATCCTACACATATCTAATCTACTTGTATTTCAGCATGCATCTCTATGAGAGAAGACTTCCTTTCCAAAAAGCATACTCATAATAATCATTTTAAACTTTCTTTGCAAACTTGTGCTGAAGGAATTCTATCTGTCTATCTATCTATCTGTCTATCTATCTATATCTATCTATCTATCTATCTATCTATCATCTATCTATCTATCTATCATCATCTATCTATCTCTCTACTTATCAATAATCTATCTACTATAACACTGACTGAATAGCAGTAACAACAGGGTATCAGATATGCCACCAATCTAAAGGAATTACATCCCACAAGGAGAACTTTTCCAAAATCACATGTGCTATATTGTCACTTTGAAGGTTTTCTAACTTTTGAATTACCACCTGTCAGCATAATGCAGAGGAAATTCTCTGAGTGGAGATTAATTCTGAGTCAGGTGTTCTTCTCATGACATCCTACTGTCTTCACTGGACAACCTAATGAGCCAAGTTGGTGGTAAAAGTGAGGTTAAACACCAAAAAGTGAAGAACGTTATTGAAGATTTTTGAACTGGAAATCATGTGTACTAAGTTATAATCATTTCCAATTTTGACTCTTAGGTATTTTATGTAGAAGTTACATGGTTATGAATTTTTAACTTGAAAACTCAATGTAAAGGTATCTCTGCTTTCTAAAATAAGACTATTCTAATGACAATTATAACAAATCAGTCCTATATCCAAATGTATCTGCTCTACAAATGTTTGTCAGGTGTAGTCTGGATGCAAGTTTTTATTCTTTCTCAAGCATATTTACTTCAAGCAATACTTTCAATTACTACATTAATTTTAATGTTATTTGTAACATAAAAACAACTTTTCCCACTACTTTAGTTCCTCTTTGATGTATTTGTGATTATTCACTCTTTCTAAATGAATGCATCTGAGGGAAAAATGAGATGCAACTATTCTTTATATTGCTGTCATTACTATGTCACATATTTAACATAATCTTAATCCACTTGATGTTCCAAACACTAAGTCCAGCAATATAACTTTATTGTTATAAACATCATATAATACACTTATGTTAACAATTGCTTCATTGTTACAAAATGTTCTTCTGTGTACCTATGTGTCTATATATTTATACACCTATACATGAAAACCTATATATATATACACACAAACACACACAATTATATATATGTATATATACAAACACACTACTATATGTAATATATAGTTATATACATAAAATGTGTGTGTATAGAATATATATATATATATATATGCACACACACACATATATAGTTACAACCTCTGCCCGAAATTAACTATCTCTTTCACTCTTTAGGTATCAAGTTATTATCTTACTATATACCTACATGCTTTAGCAATTATGCCAAATTTCCCTTTTTACTAAATGTGAAGATAGTTGCAACACCTGTCATTAGACAAAAATCACTCCCAATCTCATTTGAACATTTTTAATAGTTCCCATTCATAAAATTTCAAATTTATAACTATATGTTATCTTTCACCACTCAATATTCATAGCCATAACATGTATGCAGATAACACCTAATTCTAATTCAATTTATATTCTACCTATCTTTTAAGATTTTAATGTCTTTTTTCTCCATGAAGTTTACATTTATCTACTCAACTACCAACAATCCCTTTATTTTCTGAATTTTAAAAACCTGATTTTATGATCTACTTTACTTAGCTTAATTTATAATACTAACATCACATTATTTGTAGCTGATTTGTTATACTTAAAACATTAACGGAATTGTAAATTCGTTTTAAAGTTATGTATTATCTGTTTTCATATCTGTATCTACTATCAATGCCTCACAAGTGCCTTTAAAAAACCTGTTCAAAAGATATATAGTATATATAATATATAACATATAATAAGATATATATAATATATAATGTATATCTTATATATAAGATATATAATATATGATGTATATCTTATATATAATGATATATAATATATAATGTATATCTTACATATAATGATATATAATATATAATGTATATCTTATATATAATGATATATAATATATAATGTATATCTTATATGTAATAAGATATATATTATATAAGATAAGATATAATGTATATCATATTATATATAATAAGATATATAATATATAATGTATAACTTATATATAATGATATATATAATATATATCTTATATGTAATGATATATATTATATATCTTATTATATATAATAAGATATATAATATATAATGTATATCTTATATATAATGATATATATAATATATATCTTATATAATAAGATATATATTATATAAGATATATATTCAAAATAAGATATATAATATATAATATATAATAAAATATATATTATATAAGGTATATATAATATATATTCAAAAAATATATATAATAAACATATTCAGAAGATATATATTGTATATATATAATAAATACTTGTTAAATTACATTGACCTTAAAGGGTAACATTTTTTTTCAATAATAAAGGTCATTTTTCACCAATTTCACTAATTTTGCTGACACAGGCAAAGCTTTAGCTTTCCTATTTGGACAATGCAAATTTATTTAAGTATATGTCAGTTAACTCATGGGGATCAATACAGTTTTAATTGAAGTGAATAAGGGCATTTGTAAGACAGAAATAACTAGATTGAATGTTAAATTTCTCTCAATACTCTTAACAGTTCTTTGCCATCTATTTCCCTTAAGATTATCAAATTAGAAATACCTTTATTACAACAAATTGCGTAGTATCCACAACATTCAAAAATGTGTATTTTCATTTGATCTTAAAAGTAGGCTAAACTCTACACTGTTTTGTATATGAAAAAACATATTGGCCTCATTAAGATTAGTAATGAGAATTGATTTTACAGAGAGTAATCTGAATTTTATGCGTGTCATTCTAACTGGGCTGATTAAATGATTTTGGTTGCCAGAAGCATTGCAGTCTGGGTATCTGGAGAGCAGCATTTTACATGAGCTGCCAAAAATAAAACTATTCATTTGCACTTCTAGACAGAAAATGTGGGTGTCTACAGACTGCCATACAGAACTAGAGAAATCCAATTGGACAATAAAAACCTTTAAAGCATCTCTCCAGATGGTTAAGCTGCTGCTCCTTCACGTGGAACTGCAACACCCTACTTTAGGTAATGGCATTTCTGCCTATGTGTGAAAATTCAGAAGAGAAGTTTAGAATTCAAAGAACAGTATTCGGCTTTGATGGTGATCAATATTTTTAGCATGAGTTTTTAGGTGTGATGTTTACCATACCACTGATGACAGGAATATATAAGTTTCTTCAACTAACTGAGTAAACATCAGCATTTTTTATAAACAGAAGCAAATACATCTAATGGCACACAAAGGAAGAAAATATGGCAAAGAGATACTATGATTAGCAAGCTTGATGTCCTGTCGACAGTCAATAGTCATTTTTTAGGAGGAATGAATTGAAGATTTCTTCCTTGTGCTTTGTATGATAAACATTACTTGGGTGTCATTCTAGCTTTTATAAAAAATGACTACTGGCTATACAAATATTAGTCTCAGGAATCATCTGATATGGCAGCCAATAGCTTCTGGATATATTAGATTTTTATTGGTATTGTACAGATATGTATAATTACTGCTTTGCTTTGCTTGAATAGAAGCCATCTGTTTATCTTAGGATGATTCAAACATTTAGCAAATTTAGTTTCTTTAGCAGAATCTGAATTCTGATTTATTTGTTTGTTTGTTTTCACTTCTTGTGATTTAAGTGACCGCTATGAGAAAGACTCCCTGGATACTTCAAATTCAAAAACACCTTGAACTGTGAAGAAAAATATTGACATTGACAAGTAAAATGTTGTTTGTCTTACAAAGGGCTGTATTAAATTCATTTTGCTAAAGTGTTATATTAAATATGAATTTTTTGTTGTATATGTATATTAAACAGATCAATTTATTCATTGTTATACATTAATGGTGAAGTTTATCCACTCCTTTGGTTTAATATCTATTATGGTAAAAAATGAAAACTTGTCTGGCTTCCATCTTTTAAGGTGGTTGACTACTTTGATTTTCCGATATTGACTGAGTCTCAAATTTGTAAAAATAATTTTATACACACACATACATATATATACACACACATAAAGCACTGCTTGTTCCAGTTATTCATTACTCCATAGTGACATAGCCCACAAGGTTAAACAACAAGTATTTAAATGTATCTCAACATTTTGTAGATCAGGAATTTGAGAAAGGCTCTGGTTAGTAATCCCTATACTTCAAATGGTGCCAACAGACATTAGTGGCATTTAGCTGGAGGATAAATTGAACCTGAGGCCTGAGTTGGTTTAACTAACATTCAGATTCTGGTGACTTTGTAGGGATGTTTGCAAATCTGAAGCTACCATTGGAGCATCTTCACTTGACTTTTTATGTACCTTGGGCTTCCTCAGAGCATGTTGCCCTTAGTGGGTATTCCAACTTCTAATACTCCCAAAAAGCAACGGTAGTACGTACCTGCTAATGCTGTTAGAGTTGTCAAAATGTTACCTTCACCTTTACTAGGGTACAATATTTATCCTATTTTTAAAATTTATTAAGTTTTATTTTTTGTAATCATGGGTTAAATTCACCAACAAATTCTGTCAATATCTGAGCTTCAGCTTTTTGATTTTGCTATTGTTGCATTTAATTCCTTCCTTTGTATGCCATTTTATTCTTGTAGAAGTCACAAGAACAATCAGATTTAAAAATGGTCAAAAGAACCGAATACACATTTCTCAAAAGAAGACATATAAATTGCCAACAGGTATATTTCAAAAGTGTTCAAATCAGTAGTTATCAGGAAAATGTAAATCAAATCACAATGAGATATCTCCTCACTGCAGTTATAATGACTACTATAAAAAACATAAATAATAACATTCTGGAGAAGATTTGAGAAAGGGAATTCTTATACCCTGTTGATGGTAACATTAGTTCATATAGTCATTAGGAAAACAACATGGAGTTTCCTCAAAAATAAAAATGGAACAGCCATATGATACAGCAGTCTCATTACAGGTTACATGTCCAAAGGAAATAAAATTAGTATGTCAAACAGATACCTGCATTACAGCCTCATTTACAATAGCCAAGATATGGAATCAACCTATGTTTTCATCAGTGGATGAATGAAAAAAGAAAATGTGACATATATACCCACTGGAATACAAATTGCACAGTAGGGTGATTTAGTTAATAATTATGTGTTGTATAGTTCAAAATAGCAAAAAAAGAGGATTTTGAATATTGTCACCACAAAGAAATGGTACGTATTTCTGAAGATGGATATGTTAATTCCTAATTTGATCATTACACTGTATACATGTATGAAAACATCACACTGTCTGCTAGAAATAGGTACAATTATGTGTCAATTAAAAATAAAATTAAAAAAACAAATTGAGAAAAAAATGTAAGCTTAAGAAACATATCAGTAAAAAACAAAAAGTTGATATTTATCCTTTTTTCTTTTTTTAAAAAATTTTTATTGCATTATAGGTTTTGGGGTACATGTGCAGAATGTGCAAGATAGTTGCATAGGTACACACATGGCAGTGTGTTTTGCTGCCTTCCTCCCCTTCACCCACACTTGGCATTCATCCCCAGGCTATCCCTCCCCAGCCCCCCCTGCTGTCCCCCCCTTTCCCCCAATAGACCCCAGTGTATAGTAGACCGCCTCTCTGTGTCCATGTGTTCTCATTTTTCTCACCCACCTATGAGTGAGTATATGCGGTATTTCTTTTTCTGAGAATGATGTTCTCAGAATGATGTTTCCAGATTCATCCATGTCCTTACAAAGCCTTTACTATTTCTTTTGGTGAATATCTATATCCTAAAGTCTTTTTATTTTGCCCTTATAATGAATGCTAATTCACCCCAACTTTAAATTCTAGACTAACCATGATTTTCCTTATTATTTTCATGTTAGTTTTAATTGTCTTTTGGCATTTAGTTTTGATTTTTTGATTAAAGAAGTACTGCTAGGACAATTGCCATCTTTTGCATATATTGTGTATTTTGCCCATGCTGACTTCTAACGTATTCTCCTTAACCTTGAATAGTTTCTTCTTTTACTCTCATGTGTCTGTATTAGAATTACTTTATTTGCTTAGCACTGAAATGTATTTCAGTTTAAGAATCTAAATTATCAAGTTTCTGTGGTCTTTCTTTTTTTAGCAACTTCTATTGAACATTAAAAAAACCTTAATCTAGTATTCATAATTTTACATTGAACTTTTATTTATTTAACATTTACCTACCTCTGTCTTACTTCTTAATTTCTCAGCATCAGCACATTCCCATTTGGAATATTTTTACTGTTCTTGTTGATAATAAACTAATCGTGTTTATTGTTTTCTGCTTCTTTTGCAAGAATTAATTTCTACCTCTGTTACCCCTCTGCTTATCTCTTTGAACAAACCAGCATACTCATATTAAAGTGTATTATACACATCTTTGATCTGGAATTCACATATATTCTGCTGCTAATATATGTCCTTCTTAACATTAGGTATGTTTATATATTATGCACAGTTGGATTTCTTTGTGAGAAATTATATTTTGATCATTTTTCCATTACTTGCTGTCTCTTTCTATACCTTCATCTTGTCCAGCTTCATGCTTTCTTTTTCAGTTACCTCTTCCTGTGGCCTTCTCTCCAAAATATAGGTCTTTAATACTGGTTTGGCCTGATGCTGTGTGCTTATTTTGGGGATGTAGGGAATCTATTCTTCAAAACAGTAGGTGGTTTGACTCAATCCCTGGTCAAGGGTTTGTGATTTTTCTGTTCCCACCAGCCTAGTCTATAGGTTCATAAAAGCTTGTGTTTTCAGAGGTCAGTGTTAACATTCTGAAGCTTTCTTTTTGAAGCATGGGAGGAGAATATGAACTACACATTTGACCTCTAGTTTCCATCTGTGAACTTGATTCCAGTCATTTTTGAATTGAATTTTGAATGAAAGTTTTTTTTCCGTTTTTTCCCTCATGGTTACCTTGCATGGACAGAACTTCTGGCAACTCCTACCTGATTTTGGACCAATAGAATAAGCTGTGGTGTTAGCCCTGTTCCCTGCTCTCTAGTTTGGACTTTTAGTCTCAAAGATCTCATTTTATACAGCTGACTTTTGCGTTTTTATTTTACATTTTATCCAGGATTTCCATGATTTAGAATAAGAATGGGGTACTTACAGTTATAATGTTACAATGACTAGAAGTTGAAACAAATTATGTAAATTATATAATTATTAATTGAAATATTTCAATCTTCCTGCAGTTTGTTTCACAGAGTTATAGAAAAAGATAACTGATCAAATGTTTGTATAATGCTTTTATTGTAATTTTAAGTATCACAATAGAAAACTACAGTTAGGCCAGGTACAGTAGCTTACACCTGTAATCCCAGCACTTTGGAAGTCCGAGGCGGGGGGATCATGAGGTCAGTAGTTTGAGACCAGCCTGGTGAACGTGATGGAAACCCATCTCTACTAAAAATACAGAAAAAAAAAAAAAAAAAAAGCTGGGAATGGTGGCACATGCCTGTAGTCGCAGCTACTCAGAATCACTTGAACCTGGGAGGCGAGTTTGCAGTGAGTTGAGATCATTCGACTCCACTCCAGCCCGGGTGACAGAGTGATACTCTGACTCAAAAACAAAAGAAAAAATGGAAAAGCAGAACTACAGTTTTTTTTCCCCTAATTTCCACCAAAGTAATGAGAATCTGATTTTTAAACACACACTCACATATATTGCACAAATATATATAGTTCAAAAGACATTAAACTAGGAAAATAATTAGACGACAGAGTGAAATGATTAGGAATATTGTGACGTTTTATACAATATCATGGTTTGAATTCACTCAAGAAGAGGCAAAGAATTGATAACAAATCTAGGGACTGGACATTGAAAAAGTACTAATGAGATCAAAGGATGCACACAGATATCTGTTTTTGAGGACAGACTTTGGCCAATAATGCCAGAGGCACGAGATAATCCATACTCTCTTACTCATCTCCAGACTTAAGGGAATCGTCACTCCATGACATCTTGGAAGCTTCTCATTAAGTGGAACCACATCAACTCCGAATGACTGCATGGAGGACAAATCGACCAATAGGTCTACCTGTTGAGTGTTTTTATGTGAACAAAAAATAAACGTTTATTTTCTTTGAGACATTTTACATTTTTGAATTATTTATTAGAGTAGTAAGTCTACAGTAAGCAATATTCTACTTCATACTACTGAAATGGGAAAAGTTCCCTTGTCCCCCTTGCAGGATGTGTGATGGGCATGTAACTGGCTTCTTCAGTGCCCTGCTGCTCAAACCTCTAGGGGAGCATAGAGATGGGCAGGCTGTGGGGCTCCAACCCCATGGCAGTGTCTAGGAGCATTTACAGCTGAAGCTCCAGTGTGCATGGATTACAGGGTGCCCGTTTAGTTTAGCTGTCCATAGGTGGCTTGTGTTAGTCACTTCTATTAGACCCCTGCCTTATGCAAGGACAGAGGGCTTTCTGAATCCTGGTGTTCTTGCCTTGGTGTACCAGAAAAATTGGATCACACATGGGCTAGGAGAATGAGTGCAAGGTTTTATTGAATGGAAGTAGCTCTCAGATGGGGGAGCCAGCAGGGAGTTGGGTTATCCCCCGGCATTCTCTTAATGTCCAGTCGCATGTATGTTCCTCCACTGATGTGTTCCTCTTGATGTCGGCCACTTGTATGTCTGCTCACTAAGGTCTCAGTGTTTTATAGGCACAGAATGGGGGCATGGTGGGCCAGAGTGGTCTTGGAAAATGCCACATTTGGGCATGAAGGCAGGAGTGCCTGTCCTCACCTAGGTCCATGGGCACAGGCTGGAAGTGGGGCCCTCATTAGGGACCACACTATCCTCCTCCCAGCACATCCCTGCTCTCCTTCTGTATCACAACCAAACATAATTAATATAGGAAACACGATGTTAAGCATTTGTCTGAACTACCACTTATGTATAACTTTTTAAAACAACCATAGTTACATAAAATATGCCTAATGTCAATTTTCCATTGCTCAATGAATTTGCATACTTATGAATCACACAGATAAATTAATAAAATAGAAAATCAGTTAATGTTCAGGTGCTATAATTCTATTTATATGAGGTAGTAGAATGGACATATAAGTAACATAAGTAACTGGTCACTGATAAACTAGTTTCTACATAGTAAGTAGGTTCTTCACAGTACTGAAATCATATCCTGCAAATTTCTTCACTTTTTAAATCTATCCTTATTTTACAGCTCTGATTGCTATAAAACATTACCATGAATAAAATTATATAGGATGACCATTGTGTATTGTTGGTTTTGGTTTGTTTTCCTTTTTCTATGATTATGTGCAGAATTTGGAAGAGAAAAATATTTAGAAAGGAAGAAAAGATGAGAAAGCATTTTTATAGTTTAAATGTGAGGTTGTTTATTCGCTTATCTATACATTCAAACAATATGTTAATTATTTTGGAGGTATTGCAATGGATGAATGGAAGCAGGAATATTAATATGAGGAATGATTTAAGAAGTAATCATATAGGGACATTTGACAAAGCATAAAACCTGCTTAAAATTATAGAAAGGTTGGTTTTTGTTGTTGATTTTCCAATTTGTGACTTAATGTCTAACTTCTGTAAAATGTAAATATCACTCATCATGGTGGCTCACGCCTGTAATCCCAGAACTTTGGGAGACTGAGGCAGGCAGACCTCAGTCACCTGAGGTCAGAAGTTTTAGACCAGCCTGGCCAATATGGTAAAATCCTGTCTCTACTTAAAATACAAAAATTAGCTGGGTGTGGTGGTGGACAACTCCAGTCCCAGCTATTTGGGAGGCTGAGGCAGGAGAATTGCTTGAACCTGGAAGGCAGAGGTGGCAGTGAGCTGAGATCACACCACTGCACTCAGGAAAAAAAAAAAAAGCAAATATTTACGTCAGTGGGAAGTTATATGATAATAAACTTGGCTAAATTATAAAACAGTAGAAACTGAATTTTCTCATGTAAATTTTGTCCTCAAAACACAATTTGTGCCAAAAAATTAAACAGATTAAGACAATCTTTTCCAGAAAAGTTTGTATCAATTTGGACATGGTGCATATCTAAGAAGCAGAAGGAAGCCAATGTTGAAATTCTTGAAGAGAAAGAATCTGGTTTTAATCATAGAGGTGATGGTTAAAGTAAATTAGTTTAACTCAATGATGGAGTCCACAAATAAAAGAGAATGGATTGTGAAGGCACGAATTGATATCTTTATATTTAAAATAAAGGACATATCCTACTTTATATGTATGTGACCTACCTAATCTTATTTGTAACATTTGCTTTGGAATAATAGCACAGCAAGACGTTTTTAAATTACCTAATACATATTTTTTGAATTCTATTGTATAATGTTTAAATAAATCTAGGCTTTATCATAGTGTACATATAGCAGTTTCTCAGGTGGATTAGAGTAGTGTTAAGTTCCAACTCAGTTATAATTTTTTAATCTTTTAAAATATTTTAATCTTTAAGAAATGTATTTTCTTTGTTGTGTTTTCAAAGATGAAGAAATAACAGGTTTTTTTGCTTGTGACCTAATGAGATCATTTTTAATAAACATAAAGACCACACAATTTTATCATTATTTTAAAAATACCTAATTTGAATTGTCAGTTTCAGTTGTTATAAATGATTGAGTTAATGAATTCATGAATATTTCTTAACTGTCCATTTACACATATCAATTACTGTTATTTTCATTTGTTTTTGATAACCAAATTTATATCTACTTATAAAATTTGAAAATATATAAGATATAATTTAATTCTAAATGTAGGAACATGGAGGAATTAAATTCTAAATGAGGTAGCAAATGTCTGGAATTAGAATTTATAATATTATTAATTATGTTAATTCTAAAATTTTATCATATGATTTAATTTTCCAAATATTTGTATTTTTTTTTTTTAATTTTTATTGCATTATAGGTTTGGGGGTACATGTGCAGAACGAGCAAGATAGTTGCATAGGTACACACATGGCAGTGTGCTTTGCTGCTTTCCTCCCCTTCACCCATACTTGTATTTTTAAATATTGGCTTTCCTTGCAATTTTCTAACCAATATTTTTGCTTTCAGTAATTACTCTTTTTTTTTTTTAATTTTTAAGTTGATGAGTACATTTGCAGGTTTGTTACATAGGTGTGTTTCATGGGGTTTTTTCTATAGAATATTTCATCACCCAGGTTTTTATTTTTTTATTTTTATTTTTTTGAGACGGAGTTTCGCTGTTGTTACCCAGACTGGAGTGCAATGGCAGGATCTCGGCTCACCGCAACCTCTGCCTTCTGGGTTCAAGCAATTCTCCTGCTTCAGCCTCCAGAGTAGCTGGGACTACAGGCACACACCACCATGCCCAGCTAATTTTTGTATTTTTAGTAAAGACAGGGTTTCACCTTGTTGACCAGGATGGTCTCGATCTGTTGACCTCTTGATCCACCCGCCTCGGCCTCCCAAAGTGCTGGGATTATAGACGTGAGCCACCGCACCCGGCCATCACCCAGGTTTTAAGCCTAGTACCCATTATGTATTCTCCTTGATATTCTTCCTCCTCCCACTCTTCTCCCACTAATAGGTCCCAGTGTTTGTTGTTCCCCTCTATGTGTCCAAGTGTTCTCGTCATTTAGCTCCCACTAATAAGTGAGAACATGCAGGAACAGTTGTTATTCTTATTTGGTGTTTTGTTTTGCTTTTGAGTCAGTGTCTTGCTCTGTCACTCCATTTACAGTGCAATGGCCCAATCATAGTTCAGTACAACCTTGAACTCCTGGACTCAATTGATCCTCTCACCTCAGCCTCTGGAGTAGCTGGGACTACAGCCATGCACCACCACACATGGCTAATTATTAAACATTTTTTTGCAGAGAATAAAAATGTTGCTCAGGCTGGTTTTGAATGCATGACCTCAAGCAGTCCTTCAGCTTCGGCCTCCCAAAGTGCTGTGATTACAGGCATGAGCCACCATGCCCACCCAGTTGTTTTTCAGTAATTCATTTTCCAGAGCACTTCTTCATAATTCTAATATCATGATTTTGACTTACACATTGCAAAATTTTGTTTTCATCTTTATAGTGCTGCCTTAGACCTGCTGAGTACAAAAGCCTGTTGATCTATTCAGGTCATAGAAGGCTGAGATATGTGGTGATATTTGTGTGTTCTGCCAGGACAAAGCTAACTTGTAGGAAACTATTCCTCGATAAAAATATATTATGGGCCGGGCGCGGTGGCTCAAGCCTGTAATCCCAGCACTTTGGGAGGCCGAGGCGGGTGGATCACGAGGTCAAGAGGTCGAGACCATCCTGGTCAACATGGTGAAACCCCATATCTACTAAAAATACAAAAAGTTAGCTGGGCATGGTGGCGCATGCCTGTGATCCCAGCTACTCGGGAGGCTGAGGCAGGAGAATTGCCTGAACCCAGGAGGCGGAGGTTGCGGTGAGCCGAGATCGCGCCGTTGCACTCCAGCCTGGGTAACAAGAGTGAAACTCCGTCTCAAAAAGAAAAAGAAAAAGAAAAGCAGATCCTGCCATTGGCCACAACATGGTTGACCTTGAGGACATTATGAAATGTGAAAGAAGCCAATCACAGAGAGAATACTATGTGGTATCACTTATATGTAAAAACTGAAAAAAAAGTCAAAGTCAAATATATACAAATACATAGAGATAAAAAATAAAAAAATGGTTACCAGGGTGGTGAGGCTGTAGGAAATGAGATGTAGGCCAAAAGGTACAGGTAGCAGATATAAGTCTTGAGCTCTAATGTAATGAGGATTATAGTTTATGAGATTCTAATGTATTAGGGATTTTCTTTTAAATAAATAAATATTAGCTGTTATTCTCATCAGCAAACGTAACTCTGTGAAATGACAAATATATACATCTGCTTCACTATAGTAACCAATTTACTATCTACATGTATGCCATAACATCGTGTTGTAAACTTCAAATATACACAAATTTATTTAAAAATATAATAAAAATAGAAAAAAATTTCACTGACATGATCTATGGGTTTCTCGCTTACAACATTATTTTGACAAATTACATGCACAAATAGTGTGAATATGTTAAGAAATTTACTTGCATTATTACACACAACTTGTTCTTAATGCATATTTTATGTAATTGTGCATTCAGTTTGCTAGTATACAAGGTTTTAAATCTGAGTTTATAGTTTACACTGTGTAGTAACTTACCTTTCTTATAATCTGAGTTAAGTAGTAAACTGTATTTTCATTTCAGACAATGCATTGTGAATTTCTTTTTGTCTTATTCTCTAAAATAATTTGAAAACTAATCAGAGTTATTATTTTCTTGAATATTTGATAAACACTTCTCTGAAAACTATTTATGCTCAGTGATAACTAGAAATTAAGTGTGTGTAAGAGTCATAAAACGATTTAGGGCTTCTGCTCTACATTGAATATTATTAAATAATTATGCTATTTTATAACATGCTTTTCTAAGTTTTCAGATTTATTTTTATTGCATTTTAACCTGAAATAATGATACCTCTCACATCATTATTATTGTTACTTCTACTAATTTATATCTCAATTTTTATTGATCAGTATTGTTAAAAGGTTATCTATTAAATACACTTTCAAATATTTAAATATTTATTATATTGAAGCTCTGTACAGGAAAACCTCAGAGATCTTGTGGGTTTGGTTCCAGACCACTCTAAGAAAGCCAATGTTGCATTAAAGTAGGTTACATGGATGTTTTGGATTCTCAGTGCATATAAAAGTTATTTTTACACTATAATCTATCGAGTGTGAGTAAGGATTATGTTCAAAAAATGCACACGCTTTAATTTAAAAATGCTTCATTAAAAAAATAATAATGATTAAATGACCCTTTAGCCAGTCATATTCTTTTTGCTTATGGGAGGGTCTTGCCTTGATGTTGATGGCTGCTGACTGATCATGGTGGTGGCTGCTGAAGGTTGGGGTGTCTATGACAATCTATTAAAGTAAAACAATGAAGTTTGCTGCATCAATTGACTCTTCTTTTTACAAAAGATTCCTTTGTATCATCTAAAGCCACTAGCCTTTTATCCACCATAGAATTTCTTACAGAATTGAAGTTAATCCTTTTAAAACCTGCCACTGCTTTATCAACTAAGTTCACTGTCTTATACTGACATGATACGGTATTCAGAAACAATTACAAAAATCGTGTCAATGATCACTGATCCAACATCACCATAATAAATTTAATAATAGAAGAAACTGTAAATATTAGGAGAATTAACAGATCTGTCAGAGAGACACCAAGTGAGCCCATGCTGTTAGAAAAATGGTGTTGATAGACTTCCTTAGTGCAGGATTTCCACTCTACTTCAGTTTGTAACACATGCAATACTATATGCTAAGTACAATAAAGTGAAAGCAATAAAGTGAAGCATTCCTGTATTTTATATTTTATTATATTATATTAATATCTGGTGTTTATTATTTTCTTCTCTTTTTGTTTATTATGCAAATAGTGCAAAATACTCTTTTGTTTTGATGTTTGGCTTGTTGATTTTATTCTTTAATTGTTCATGAAGACATATGAATGATTTTAATGTCATTCTCAATATTGTGTTGGCCACATTGTTCATGTTTGGAAATGTAAAACCATGCCTGCTGATGTTACTGAATAGATTTTAAACTTCTGCTTATATTACATTATAATTTTTCTAATTTTAAAGAAATATCCAGTATAATTTATCATGTTTTCTTTGACTGACTGGTTACTTAAAAATAGGTCTATATATTTGTAATTGGTTTTTGTTTTTATTTCTATAGTTATTGCTGTCATGGATCACCACTTGAATCACATTATGTTGAGAAAATATAGCCTAATTCTTTAAAATTTATTAAGACTGGCATTTTAGGTATTCAATTATTATATTTTGTGTGTTTTATTATTATAATTATGTTCATTCTTTTGATTGTTCAATCTTCTGTGTAAACTTTTCTCTTTGGTACAGACTTTTTGGTTTTGTATTCACTTGATCTATAAATTACTCACAGACATGTTACATAACGTGTGACCAATATTGTTGCTATTACAATGTCCATTGCCTTTTCATTATTGTTTGATTTATACATGGCTTAATTAACAGTTTTTGTTAATGTAAAAACAAACAAGAAGTGTACAAATCATAAGTGCATAAAAGTGGTTAATATTTAACCATCAAACATGATTAATAGAATATTACCATTACCATAGAAGCCTACACACCACTTCTAAAAAGGAACCATTATTCCGATTTCAGTTGCATAGGTTATTTTTGCCTGTTTTATGAAATTCATAGATTATGCATTTTTCCATAGCTTGACATATTATGTTTGTGAGACTCCTCTATGTATTATATGGCAATAATTTGTTAATTTTAAATTTTGTATATTATTCCAACAGTAAATGGATTGATATATCATAGGTTATCTAGCCTTTTGCTGAAAATAAGCTTCCAGCTAGTATGCATAATGCTGCTATAAATATTCCTTTAAATATTCTTCGGTGCACATATACACGCATTTTATTTAGTTAGTGACAGGCCATTAAAATGTTCAAATATAACAAATATTGTCAATTAGCCTCTGAAAGTGACTTTTAAAACTTCATTTCTGTGAGGAATATATGAAAATTCTCATTATTTCCCATCTACACTGAAACTTGGTACTAACATTCTGTGTAAATTTTCAGAATTTGATGGGTGTTTTCTTATTCCCATGGAATTTTCTTTTTATTTTCCTGAAGATTAACAATTTTGAGCATATGTTTGAAATATTTATTGGCTTCTTAGATTTCCTCTCACATGAAAACCTTGCTCAATATTCTCCTAATTTATCATCTGGGTTGTCTACTGGTTTAAAAGAACCCTAACTTTATTTTAGTTATAAATTTTGTTGGATAAATGTGTGGCAAATAATTTATATTACTTTGTGGCCCATTTTTTGCTGCCTTTAGGGGTGTCTTTGATGAATTAATATTACTAATAAGATTTCTTAGCAGTGTCCAAATTTGTTTTAATTTAAGTATTCTTATGTTTGTGCTTATGCTTCTGAAAATTAATGTTTGGGTCATTTATTTTAAAACTATGTTAAGTTTAAATATATTTTTAAATTGTCATTTCGTGCTGGCATAGTCAAACTTTGACATATAATAATATTCTTTATAACTAATACAATTTTGCCCCAATTAAGTTATATGCTACTTTGTTTAAAAATACCTAAAAATCTTTTGTGCACTATTTTGACCTATTAAAAAAAAAACTCTGAACATATTTTGTTTCAGTTGGAGAACTTTTTATTTTACATTTATATTGGTTATTGATGCATTTGAATTTTCTCTAAGTTTGAGCTTTTTTTAATAAAAAACAAACATTATAATTATCAGTATTTGTACAATGGATAATTATTATAATTATACATATTTTATTTTCCCACCATATTTGTCTCTTGTATATTCTATTTGGGGTCAATTCTCAGTTTTCTAAAGTAACTATTATGTTATTGACAATATGTACTTACAGTTAATTCATTACTTCTGGAAAGGCCTTTCTTACACTCTCATAAGTTAATATTTTTAACCTAGGGTAGATTTTCAGTTTTACCGTTATTTTCTTTTCACAACTTGAAGAATTTATTTCAGTCTTTTCTATTGGTCTTGCAAATTCTCATGTTACATCATTTATTGTTCTTTGTACCTAGAATTAATTTTGCTGGTTGCTTTAAACACATATTTGTTTTCATATATTTTGGGCAGTTTTCAGATTTTTTTTTTTTCGATGTCTTTTTATGTATTTTGTCTAGCTTTTGGTGTGTTTTCCAGTGACTTTCATCAATGTGGAAAATCCTCAGTATTTTCTCATCAACTGTGATTTATTTATATCTACATCATCTATCCGTCTGGCAATCAAGTTAGACCCATAATGAATGTTCTCATTTTTGTCCTCCATGTTTGTTAACTCTTCTTTCATATTTTCTTTCACTTTTGTATCGTCATTGAATTCTTAGTGAATTCTTCAGATTAATTTTTGTTTCTGTTTAGTAATGTTCTTTTGCTTTGTCCAGGTTGCCATAACCCTATCTATTAAATTTTAGAAAATCTCTCTCTCTCTTTCTCCATAGTCAGGTAGGCACATAGTTAGATATAGATTTAATTATAGACAGAGATATTTACATGCACATAATTTCTGGAAGCTCTGCGGCACTTTTTCAAATTATGCTTGATTCTTTCGACAACATTTTATTTCTGGATTATATTTCTATTTATTGTTTGCCTTTTAAATTAAGTATTTAAACTTCAATATCAATTATCTCAATATCGGAAGCTGCCTAGCCAGCAGGAAGCATTTTGCCATGCTTGAACTTAATATGAATTATTTTAAGCAGCATAAGTATTTGTTTCCGACAGCAACCTAAGGTGTCAGTAATCGGGGATCACTTTAAATTTGTATTTCATATTAGAGGATTTTGAACCAAGCATGCAGTATAAATTCAAACATCTAAGTCAGTTTTGTAACTGGAAAACATACTTATATTTGCCAATCCCCAGGGCAGAATTATTTTGTCCTATTTGGAACTGAGGCCAAAATAGTTAATTAAACATATTGTCTTTGCATGTGGGCTGAATGTTTTTCTTTTTTCCCCAGCCTACCCTTTCACAGGCTCCACCACCCTCCAAGGCTCTGGCTCCTTGTGGAAATCTTGATTCCTACTTCACTTTGACAAGGCTTAACTCCTTTTCAGGAGTCTCCATGTGACCATAAAAATTCCTGACTTTTAGTTTTATAATCAGCAAATGTCCTCAGGATGGCTCGGATTTTGCTTACATGTGTAATAGTCATTTTCATTCCACTTTTGTCTCCAGGAATTTCTCTCTCTCTCTCTCTCTCTCTTTTTTTTTAAGTTTAGCCATCATTTGAAAATATTTCATTTTTCCCAGTATGAATGACTAGGTTTAATAAAGCAGGGAAGCTTCTAAGAACATTTATTCAAGAACATTTTGCATTGCAAATATATTATTAAACTTGTAGGAGGTAGCATTTCCTCCAGCATTTTAGCCAACTGAAAACACAGAGCATTGAAAAATCACGTATTTTCATATGTTGTATTAAAAAATAAAGAAGAAAGAAAAAATACATAGTTGTCCTGTGAAGTCAGTAAGATATCACGTGAAGAACATTAGAAACAGAATCCTCACCCAGAGAATTTCCTCTGCAGGTGGTAATTACGCGGACAGGTGGTAATTCAATAGTCAGAAAAGCTACAAAGTGACAACAAAGCACATGAAATTTCAAAAAAGTTCTCCTTGCAAAAATCGATTCCTTTAGGCTGATCACATATCTGATTGCCTGAATGAATATACATAGAAATACATGTTTTTCTTCCTTGTTTATTTTTTAGTACAACATACATATGTACAGACAGAATCCTATAGTGAATCTCTGTACATTGCTCAGTTTCATCAATTATTATCTTAATGTCCAGCATTGATTCTTTTAGTAACAACTAATTCACTTGTTCTTAAATATTTTGAAGCAAATCCTACACATATCTAATCTACTTGTATTTCAGGATGCATCTCTATGAGAGAAGACTTCATTTCCAAAAAGCATACTCATAATAATCATTTTAAACTTTCTTTGCAAACTTGTGCTGAAGGAATTCTATCTGTCTATCTATCTATCTATCTGTCTATCTATCTATATCTATCTATCTATCTATCTATCTATCATCTATCTATCATCATCTATCTATCTCTCTACTTATCAATAATCTATCTACTATAACACTGACTGAATAGCAGTAACAACAGGGTATCAGATATGCCACCAATCTAAAGGAATTACATTCCACAAGGAGAACTTTTCCAAAATCACATGTGCTATATTGTCACTTTGAAGGTTTTCTAACTTTTGAATTACCACCTGTCAGCATAATGCAGAGGAAATTCTCTGAGTGGGGATTAATTCTGAGTCAGGTGTTCTTCTCATGACATCCTACTGTCTTCACTGGAAAACCTAATGAGCCAAGTTGGTGGTAAAAGTGAGGTTAAACACCAAAAAGTGAAGAACGTATTGAAGATTTTTGAACTGGAAATCATGTGTACTAAGTTATAATCATTTCCAATTTTGACTCTTAGGTATTTTATGTAGAAGTTACATGGTTATGAATTTTTGACTTGAAAACTCAATGTAAAGGTATCTCTGCTTTCTAAAATAAGACTATTCTAATGACAATTATAACAAATCAGTCCTATATCCAAATGTATCTGCTCTACAAATGTTTGTCAGGTGTAGTCTGGATGCAAGTTTTTATTCTTTCTCAAGCATATTTACTTCAAGCAATACTTTCAATTACTATATTAATTTTAATGTTATTTGTAACATAAAAACAACTTTTCCCACTACTTTAGTTCCTCTTTGATGTATTTGTGATTATTCACTCTTTCTAAATGAATGCGTCTGAGGGAAAAATGAGATGCAATTATTCTTTATATTGCTGTCATTACTATGTCACATATTTAACATAATCTTAATCCACTTGATGTTCCAAACACTACGTCCAGCAATATAACTTTATTGTTATAAACATCATATAATACGCTTATGTTAACAATTGCTTCATTGTTACAAAATGTTCTTCTGTGTACCTATGTGTCTATATATTTATACACCTATATATGAAAACCTACATATATATACACACAAACACACACAATTATATATATGTATATATACACACACTACTATATATAATATATAGTTATATACATAAAATGTGTGTGTATAGAATATATATATATATATATATGCATACACACACACGTATAGTTACAACCTCTGCCTGAAATTAACTGTCTCTTCCACTCTTTAGGTATCAAGTTATTATCTCACTATACACCTACATGCTTTAGCAATTATGCCAAATTTCCCTTTTTACTAAATGTGAAGATAGTTGCAACACCTGTCATTAGACAAAAATCACTCCAAATCTCATTTGAACATTTTTTATAGTTCCCATTGATAAAATTTCAAATTTATAACTATATGTTATCTTTCACCACTCAATATTCATAGCCATAACATGTATGTAGATAACACCTAATTCTAATTCAATTTATATTCTACCTATCTTTTAAGATCTTAATGTCTTTTTTCTCCATGAAGTTTACATTTATCTACTCAACTACCAACAATCCCTTTATTTTCTGAATTTTTAAATCCTGATTTTATGATCTACTTTTCTTAGCTTAATTTATAATACTAACATCACATTATTTGTAGCTGATTTGTTATACTTAAAACATTAACGGAATTGTAAATTCATTTTAAAGTTATGTATTATCTGTTTTCATATCTGTATCTACTATCAATGCCTCACAAGTGCCTTTAAAAAACCTGTTCAAAAGATATACATTATATATGTTATATATCTTATTATATATAATAAGATATATAACATATATAATGTATATCTTATTATATATAAGATATACATTATATAAAGTATATCTTATTATATATAATAAGATATATAATATATAATGTATATCTTATATATATGATATATGATATATAATATATATCATATATAATAAGATATATATTATATAAGATATATATTCAAAATAAGATATATAATATATAATATATAATAAAATATATATTATATAAGATATATAATATATATTCAAAAAATATATATAATAAACATTCAAAAGATATATATTGTATATATATAATAAATACTTGTTAAATTACATTGGCCTTAGAGGGTAACATTTTTTTTCAATAATAAAGGCCATTTTTCACCAATTTCACTAATTTTGCTGACACAGGCAAAGCTTTAGCTTTCCTATTTGGACAATGCAAATTTATTTAAGTATATGTCAGTTAACTCATGGAGATCAATACAGTTTTAATTGAAGTGAATAAGGGCATTTGTAAGACAGAAATAACTAGATTGAATGTTAAATTTCTCTCAATACTCTTAACAGTTCTTTGCCATCTATTTCCTTTAAGATTATCAAATTAGAAATACCTTTATTACAACAAATTGCATAGTATCCACAACATTCAAAAATGTGTATTTTCATTTGATCTTAAAAGTAGGCTAAACTCTACACTGTTTTGTATATGAAAAAACATATTGGCCTCATTAAGATTAGTAATGAGATAGCCTGGGGATAAATGCCAAGTGTGGGTGAAGGGGAGGAAGGCAGCAAAGCACACTGACATGTGTGTACCTATGCAACTATCTTGCACACTCTGCACATGTACCCCAAAACCTATAATGCAATAAAAATTTAAAAAATTTAAAAAATTAATAAATAAATAAAATAAAATATCACATCAATGCCAAAAAGAAAAAAAAAGATTAGTAATGAGAATTGATTTTACAGGGAGTAATCTGAATTTTATGTGTGTCATTCTAACTGGGCTAATGAAATGATTTTGGTTGCCAGAAGCATGGCAGTCTGGCTATCTGGAGAGCAGCATTTTACATGAGCTGCCAAAAATAAAACTATTCATTTGCACTTCTAGACAGAAAATGTGGGTGTCTACAGACTGCCATACAGAACTAGAGAAATCCAATTGGACAATAAAAACCTTTAAAGCATCTCTCCAGATGGTTAAGCTGCTGTTCCTTCACGTGGAACTGCAACACCCTACTTTAGGTAATGGCATTTCTGCCTATGTGTGAAAATTCAGAAGAGAAGTTTAGAATTCAAAGAACAGTATTCGGCTTTGATGGTGATCAATATTTTTAGCATGAGTTTTTAGGTGTGATGTTTACCATACCACTGATGACAGGAATATATAAGTTTCTTCAACTAACTGAGTAAACATTAGAATTTTTTAAAAACAGAAGCAAATACATCTAATGGCACACAAAGGAAGAAAATATGGCAAAGAGATACTATGATTAGGAAGCTTGATGTCCTGTCGACAGTCAATAGTCATTTTTTAGGAGGAATGAATTGAAGATTTCTTCCTTGTGCTTTGTATGATAAACATTACTTGGGTGTCATTCTAGCTTTTATAAAAAATGACTAATGGCTATACAAATATTAGTCTCAGGAATCATCTGATATGGCAGCCAATAGCTTCTGGATATATTAGATTTTTATTGGTATTGTACAGATGTGTATAATTACTGCTTTGCTTTGCTTGAATAGAAGCCATCTGTTTATCTTAGGATGATTCAAACATTTAGCAAATTTAGTTTCTTTAGCAGAATCTGAATTCTGGTTTGTTTGTTTGTTTTTTTTCACTTCTTGTGATTTAAGTGACCACTATGAGAAAGACTCCCTGGATACTTTAAATTAAAAAACACCTTGAACTGTGAAGAAAAATATTGACATTGACAAGTAAAATGTTGTTTGTCTTACAAAGGGCTGTATTAAATTCATTTTGCTAAAATTTTATATTAAATATGAATTTTTTGTTGTATATGTATATTAAACAGATCAATTTATTCAATGTTATACATTAATGGTGAAGTTTATCCACTCCTTTGGTTTAATATCTATTATGGTAAAAAATGAAAACTTGTCTGGCTTCCATCTTTTAAGGTGGCTGACTACTTTGATTTTCCGATATTGACTGAGTCTCAAATTTGTAAAAATAATTTTATACACACACATACATATATATATACACACACATACATATATATACACACACACATACATATATACACACACATACATATATACACACACATACATATATATACACACATACATATATACACACATACATATATACACACACATATATATACACACATACATATATACACACACATACATATATATACACATACATATATATACACACACATACATATATATACACACACATACATATATATACACACACATAAAGCCCTGCTTGTTCCAGTTATTCATTACTCCATAGTGACGTAGCCCACAAGGTTAAACAACAAGTATTTAAATGTATCTCAACATTTTGTAGATCAGGAATTTAAGAAAGGTTCTGGTTAGTAATCCCTATACTTCAAATGGTGCCAACAGACATTAGTGGCATTTAGCTGGAGGATAAATTGAACCTGAGGCCCGGGTTGGTTTAACTAACATTCACATTCTGGTGACTTTGTAGGGATGTTTGCAAATCTGAAGCTACCATTGGAGCATCTTCACTTGACTTTTTATGTACCTTGGGCTTCCTCAGATCATGTTGCCCTTAGTGGGTATTCCAACTTCTAATACTCCCCAAAAGCAACGGTAGTACATACCTGCTAATGTTGTTAGAGTTGTCAAAATGTTACCTTCACCTTACTAGGGTACAATATTTATCCTATTTTTAAAATTTATTAATTTTTATTTTTTGTAATCATTGGTTAAATTCACCAACAAATTCTGTCAATATCTGAGCTTCAGCTTTTTGATTTTGCTATTGTTGCATTTAATTCCTTCCTTTGTATGCCATTTTATTCTTGTAGAAGTCACAAAAACAATCAGCTTTAAAAATGGTCAAAAGAACTGAATACACATTTCTCAAAAGAAGACATATAAATTGCCAACAGGTATATTTCAAAAGTGTTCAAATCAGTAGTTATCAGGAAAATGTAAATCAAATCACAATGAGATATCTCCTCACTGCAGTTATAATGACTACTATAAAAAACTTAAATAATAACATTCTGGAGAAGATTTGAGAAAGGGAATTCTTATACCCTGTTGATGGTAACATTAGTTCATATAGTCATTAGGAAAATAACATGGAGTTTCCTCAAAAATAAAAATGGAACAGCCATATGATACAGCAATCTTATTACAGGTTACATGTCCAAAGGAAATAAAATTAGTATGTCAAACAGATATCTGCATTACAGCATCATTTACAATAGCCAAGATATGGAATCAACCTATGTTTTCATCAGTGGATGAATGGAAAAAGAAAATGTGACATATATACCCACTGGAATACAAATTGCACAGTAGGGTGATTTAGTTAATAATTATGTATTGTATAGTTCAAAATAGCTAAAAAAGAGGATTTTTAATGTTGTCACCACAAAGAAATGGTACGTATTTCTGAAGATGGATATGTTAACTCCTAATTTGATCATTACACTGTATACATGTATGAAAACATCACACTGTCTGCTAGAAATAGGTACAATTATGTGTCAATTAAAAATAAAATTAAAAAAACAAATTGAGAAAAATATGTAAGCTTAAGAAACATATCAGTAAAAAACAAAAAGTTGATATTTATCCTTTACTATTTCTTTTGGTGAATATCTATATTCTAAAGTCTTTTTATTTTGCCCTTATAATGAATGCTAATTCACCCCAACTTTAAATTCTAGACTAACCATGATTTTCCTTATTATTTTCATGTCAGTTTTAATTGTCTTTTGGCATTTAGTTTTGATTTTTTGATTAAAGAAGTACTGCTAGGACAATTGCCATCTTTTGCATATATTGTGTATTTTGCCCATGCTGACTTCTAACGTATTCTCCTTAACCTTGAATAGTTTCTTCTTTTACTCTCATGTGTCTGTATTAGAATTACTTTATTTGCTTAGCACTGAAATGTATTTCAGTTTAAGAATCTAAATTATCAAGTTTCTGTGGTCTTTCTTTTTTTAGCAACTTCTATTGAACATTAAAAAAACCTTAATCTAGTATTCATAATTTTACATTGAACTTTTATTTATTTAACATTTACCTACCTCTGTCTTACTTCTTAATTTCTCAGCATCAGCACATTCCCATTTGGAATATTTTTACTGTTCTTGTTGATAATAAACTAATCGTGTTTATTGTTTTCTGCTTCTTTTGCAAGAATTAATTTCTACCTCTGTTACCCCTCTGCTTATCTCTTTGAACAAACCAGCATACTCATATTAAAGTGTATTATACACATCTTTGATCTGGAATTCACATATATTCTGCTGCTAATATATGTCCTTCTTAACATTAGGTATGTTTATATATTATGCACAGTTGGATTTCTTTGTGAGAAATTATATTTTGATCATTTTTCCATTACTTGCTGTCTCTTTCTATACCTTCATCTTGTCCAGCTTCATGCTTTCTTTTTCAGTTACCTCTTCCTGTGGCCTTCTCTCCAAAATATAGGTCTTTAATACTGGTTTGGGCTGATGCTGTGTGCTTATTTTGGGGATGTAGGGAATCTATTCTTCAAAGCAGTAGGTGGTTTGACTCAATCCCTGGTCAAGGGTTTGTGATTTTTCTGTTCCCACCAGCCTAGACTATAGGTTCATAAAAGCTTGAGTTTTCAGAGGTCAGTGTTAACATTCTGAAGCTTTCTTTTTGAAGCATGGGAGGAGAATATGAACTACACATTTGACCTCTAGTTTCCATCTGTGAACTTGATTCCAGTCATTTTTGAATTGAATTTTGAATGAAAGTTTTTTTTCCGTTTTTTCCCTCATGGTTACCTTGCATGGACAGAACTTCTGGCAACTCCTACCTGATTTTAGACCAATAGAATAAGCTGTGGTGTTAGCCCTGTTCCCTGCTCTCTAGTTTTGATTTTTAGTCTCAAAGATCTCATTTTATACAGCTGACTTTTGCGTTTTTATTTTACATTTTATCCAGGATTTCCATGATTTGGAATAAGAATGGGTTACTTACAGTTATAATGTTACAATGACTAGAAGTTGAAACAAATTATGTAAATTATATAATTATTAATTGAAATATTTCAATCTTCCTACGGTTTGTTTCAGAGAGTTATAGAAAAAGATAATTGATCAAATGTTTGTATAATGCTTTTATTGTAATTTTAAGTATCACAATAGAAAACTATAGTTAGGCCAGGTGCAGTAGCTTACACCTGTAATCCCAGCACTTTGGAAGTCCGAGGCGGGGGGATCATGAGGTCAGTAGCTTGAGACCAGCCTGGTCAACGTGGTGGAAACCCATGTCTACTAAAAATACAAAAAAAAAAAAAAAAAAAAAAGCTGGGAATTGTGGCACATGCCTGTAGTCCCAGCTACTCAGAATCACTTGAACCTGGGAGGCGAGTTTGCAGTGAGTTGAGATCATTCCACTCCACTCCAGCCCGGGTGACAGAGGGATACTCCGACTCAAAAACAAACAAAAAAAAAATGGAAAAGCAGAACTACAGTTTTCTTTCCCCTAATTTCCACCAAAGTAATGAGAATCTGATTTTTAAACACACATTCACATATATTGCACAAATATATATAATTCAAAAGACACTAAACTAGGAAAATAATTAGACAACAGAGTGAAATGATTAGGAATATTGTGATGTTTTTTACAATATCATGGTTTGAATTCACTCAACAAGAGGCAAAGAATTGATAACAAATCTAGGGACTGGACATTGAAAAAGTACTAATGAGATTGAAGGATGCACACAGATATCTATTTTTGAGGACAGACTTTGGCCAATAATGCCAGAGGCACGAGATAATCCATACTCTCTTACTCATCTCCAGACTTAAGGAAATCGTCACTCCATGACATCTTGGAAGCTTCTCATTAGGTGGAACCACATCAACTCCGAATGACTGCATGGAGGACAAATTGACCAATAGGTCTCCCTGTTGAGTGTTTTTATGTGAACGAAAAATAAACGTTTATTTTCTTTGAGACATTTTACATTTTTGAATTATTTATTAGAGTAGTAAGTCTACAGTAAGCAATATTCTACTTCATACTACTGAAATGGGAAAAGTTCCCTTGTCCCCCTTGCAGGATGTGTGATGGGCATGTGGCTGGCTTCCTCAGTGCCCTGCTGCTCAAACCTCTAGGGGAGCATAGAGGTGGGCAGGCTGTGGGGCTCCAACCCCATGGCAGTGTCTAGGAGCATTTACAGCTGAAGCTCCAGTGGGCATGGATTACAGGGTGCTCATTTAGTTTAGCTGTCCATAGGTGGCTTGTGTTAGTCACTTCTATTAGACCCCTGCCTTATGCAAGGACAGAGGACTTTTTGAATCCTGGTGTTCTTGCCTTGGTGTACCAGAAAAATCGGATCACACATGGGCTTGGAGAATGAGTGCAAGGTTTTATTGAATGGAGTAGCTCTCAGATGGGGGAGCCAGCAGGGAGTTGGGTTATCCCCTGGCATTCTCTTAACGTCCAGTCGCATGTATGTTCCTCTGCTGATGTGTTCCTCTTGACGTCAGCCACTTGTATGTCTGCTCACTAAGGTCTCAGTGTTTTATAGGCACAGAATGGGGGCATAGTGGGCCAGAGTGGTCTTGGAAAATGCCACATTTGGGCATGAAGGCGGGAGTGCCTGTCCTCACCTAGGTCCATGGGCACAGGCTGGAAGTGGGGCCCTCATCAGGGACCACACTATCCTCCTCCCAGCACATCCCTGCTCTCCTTCTGTATCACTACCAAACATAATTAATATAGGAAACACAATGTTAAGCATTTGTCTAAACTACCACTTAACGTATAACTTTTTTAAACAATCATAGTTACATAAAATATGCCTAATGTCAATTTTCCATTGCTCAATGAATTTGCGTACTTATGAATCACACAGATAAATTAATAAAATAGAAAATCAGTTAATGTTCAGGTGCTATAATTCTATTTATATGAGGTAGTAGAATGGACATATAAGTAACATAAGTAACTGGTCACTGATAAACTAGTTTCTACATATTAAGTAGGTTCTTCACAGTACTGAAATCATATCCTGTGAATTTCTTCACTTTTTAAATCTATCCTTATTTTACAGCTCTGATTGCTATAAAACATTACCATGAATAAAATTATATAGGATGACCATGGTGTATTGTTTGTTTTGGTTTGTTTTCCTTTTTCTATGATTATGTGCATAGTTTGGAAGAGAAAAATATTTAGAAAGGAAGAAAAGATGAGAAAGCATTTTTATAGTTTAGATGTGAGGTTGTTTATTCGCTTATCTATACATTCAAACAATATGTTAATTATTTTGGAGGTACTGCAATGGGCGAATGGCAGCAGGAATATTAATATAAGGAATGATTTAAGAAGTAATCATATAGGGACATTTGACAAAGCATAAAACCTGCTTAAAATTATAGAAAGGTTGGTTTTTGTTGTTGATTTTCCAATTTGTGACTTAATGTCTAACTTCTGTAAAATGTAAATATCACTCATCATGGTGGCTCACGCCTGTAATCCCAGAACTTTGGGAGACTGAGGCAGGCAGACCTCAGTCACCTGAGGTCAGAAGTTTTAGACCAGCCTGGCCAATATGGTGAAATCCTGTCTCTACTAAAAATACAAAAATTAGCCAGGTGTGGTGGTGGACACCTCCAGTCCCAGCTATTTGGGAGGCTGAGGCAGGAGAATTGCTTGAACCTGGAAGGCAGAGGTGGCAGTGAGCTGAGATCACACCACTGCACTCAGGAAAAAAAAAAAAAAAAGCAAATATTTACATCAGTTGGAAGTTGTATGATAATAAACTTGGCTAAATTATAAAACAGTAGAAACTGAATTTTCTCATGTAAATTTTTTCCTCAAAACACAATTTGTGCCAAAAAATTAAACTTAGAGTAAGACGATCTCTTCCAGAAAAGTTTGTATCAATTTGGACATGGTGCATATCTAAGAAGCAGAAGGAAGCCAATGTTGAAATTCTTGAAGAGAAAGAATCTGGTTTTAATCATAGAGGTGATGGTTAAAGTAAATTAGTTTAACTCAATGATGGAGTCCACAAATAAAAGAGAATGGATTGTGAAGGCACGAATTTATATCTTTATATTTAAAATAAAGGACATATCCTACTTTATATGTATGTGACCTACCTAATCTTATTTGTAACATTTGCTTTGGAATAATAGCACAGCAAGACGTTTTTAAATAACCTAATACATATTTTTTGAATTCTATTGTATAATGTTTAAATAAATCTAGGCTTTATCATAGTGTACATATAGCAGTTTCTCAGGTGGATTAGAGTAGTGTTAAGTTCCAACTCAGTTATAATTTTTTAATCTTTTAAAATATTTTAATCTTTAAGAAATGTATTTTCTTTGTTGTGTTTTCAAAGATGAAGAAATAACAGGTTTTTTTGCTTGTGACCTAATGAGATCATTTTTAATAAACATAAAGACCACACAATTTTATCATTATTTTAAAAACACCTAATTTGAATTGTCAGTTTCAGTTGTTATAAATGATTGAGTTAATGAATTCATGAATATTTCTTAACTGTCCATTTACACATATCAATTACTGTTATTTTCATTTGTTTTTGATAACCAAATTTATATCTACTTATAAAATTTGAAAATATATAAGATATAATTTAATTGTAAATGCAGGAACATGGAGGAATTAAATTCTAAATGAGGTAGCAAATGTCTGGAATTAGAATTTATAATGTTATTAATTATGTTAATTCTAAAATTTTATCATATGATTTAATTTTCCAAATATTTGTATTTTTAAATATTGGCTTTCCTTGCAATTTTCTAACCAATATTTTTGCTTTCAGTAATCACTTTTTTTTTTAATTTTTAAGTTTATGAGTACATGTGCAGGTTTGTTACATAGGTGTGTTTCATGGGTTTTTTTCTATAGAATATTTCATCACCCAGGTTTTTTTTTTTTTTTTTTTTTTTTTTGAGACAGAGTTTCGCTGTTGTTACCCAGACTGGAGTGCAATGGCAGGATCTCGGCTCACCGCAACCTCTGCCTTCTGGGTTCAAGCAATTCTCCTGCTTCAGCCTCCTGAGTTGCTGGGATTACAGGCACACACCACCATGCCCAGCTAATTTTTGTATTTTTAGTAAAGATGGGGTTTCACCTTGTTGACCAGGATGGTCTCGATCTGTTGACCTCTTGATCCACCCGCCTCGGCCTCCCAAAGTGCTGGGATTATAGACATGAGCCACCGCACCCGGCCATCACCTGGGTTTTAAGCCTAGTACCCATTAGTTATTCTCCTTGATATTCTTCCTCCTCCCACTCTTCTCCCACTAATAGGCCCCAGTGTTTGTTGTTCCCCTCTATGTGTCCAAGTGTTCTCATCATTTAGCTTCCACTAATAAGTGAGAACATGCGGGAACAGTTGTTATTCTTATTTGGTGTTTTGTTTTGCTTTTGAGTCAGTGTCTTGCTCTGTCACTCCATTTAGAGTGCAATGGCCCAATCATAGTTCAGTACAACCTTGAACTCCTGGGCTCAATTGATCCTCTCACCTCAGCCTCTGGAGTAGCTGGGACTACAGCCATGCACCACCACACATGGCTAATTATTAAACATTTTTTTTGCAGAGAATAAAAATGTTGCTCAGGCTGGTTTTGAATGCCTGACCTCAAGCAGTCCTTCAGCTTCGGCCTCCCAAATTTGTGATTACAGGCATGAGCCACCATGCCCACCCAGTTGTTTTTCAATAATTCATTTTCCAGAGCACTTCTTCATAATTCTAATATCATGATTTTGACTTACACATTGCAAAATTTTGTTTTCATCTTTATAGTGCTGCCTTAGACCTGCTGAGTACAAAAGCCTGTTGATCTATTCAGGTCATAGAAGGCTGAGATATGTGGTGATATTTGTGTGTTCTGCCAGGACAAAGCTAACTTGTAGGAAACTATTCCTCAATAAAAATATATTATGGGCCAGGCGCAGTGGCTCAAGCCTGTAATCCCAGCACTTTGGGAGGCCAAGGGGGGTGGATCACGAGGTCAAGAGATCGAGACCATCCTGGTCAACATGGTGAAACCCTGTATCTACTAAAAATACAAAATATTAGCTGGGCATGGTGATGCGTGCCTGTAATCTCAGCTACTCAGGAGACTGAGGCAGGAGAATTGCCTGAACCCAGGAGGCAGAGATTGGGGTGAGCCGAGATGGCGCCATTGCATTCCAGCCTGGGTAACAAAAGCAAAACTCCGTCTCAAAAAAAAAAAAAAAAAAAAAAAAAAAAAAAATATATATATATATATATATATATATATATATGACATAAAAGAATTATTGGTCTTGTAATGCATAACTTTGTTTTTCCATATACATATGGGATATTATGTTAAATATTCACCTTAGTTTTAACATGAACAAATTATCTTAATACCTGAGTTTTCTATGTGATGTTTTAGCCAATGTACATGATGGAGTAGATCCTAGATATCAGAAACACTATAGAAACACTATAGTCAAATCATAAAACTAATATTAATAGAAACAAACAACAAATCAATATTGGGTTTATATAAAGCAAATAGAAATATATGAAATTTAATTTACTTTTTTATTCTATGTATTTAAAGCATAAAAAATCATTTTTTAATATGTATCTATGTCTTGAAAATAATGCTACAGGTTAACAGAATACCCTTCACTTGAAAACTATAATCTATTCTAGTTTTATATTTCTTTTAAGATTTTATTTTTTCACTCATTTGCATAAATTTATGTATTTGAAAATAATTATAATTTATGAGGATTACATAATAGGCTAAAATGGCTTTAAAAAGTTGTTGATTCTAAGAATATAAAACATGCAGGTAATACTAATGAAACTTAACATAATAATCTGCCTTTATCATTGCTCTAACAAGAAAAACTAGTCATTGCCAGTATTCTACTATAATTTTAGAGGTATGGAATTATATGAACCTTTTTTTTTTCAGGGCATATAAAAGTTATTTTACTTTTAAAAATATATATATTTTATTGCATTTTAGGTTTTGGGGTACATGTGAAGAACATGCAGGATTGTTGCATAGGTACCTACATGGCAATGTGGTTTGCTGCCTTCCTCCTGATAACCTATATCTGACATTTCTCCCCATGTTATCTCTCCCCAACTCCTCACACTCCCCCTGCTGACCTTCCCCTAGTTCTCCCCGACACAGACCTCAGTGTGTGATGCTTCCCTCCCTGTGTCCATGTGTTCTCATTGTTCAACATCCACCTATGAATCAGAACATGCCGTGTTTGATTTTCTGTTCTTGTGTCAGTTTGCTAAGAATAATGGTTTCCAGGTTCATCCATGTCCCTACAAAGGACACTAACTCATCATTTTTTATGGCTGCTTAGTATTCCATGGTGTATATGTGCCATATTTTCCCTGTCCAGTCTATCATCAGTTGGCATTTTGATTGGTTCCAAGTTTTTGCTATTGTAAACAGTGCTGCAATGAACATTCCTGTACATGTGTCCTTATAATCGATCAATTTATAATCCTTTGGATATATACTCAGTAATGCGATTGCTGGGTCAAATGGAATTTCTATTTCTAGGTCCTTGAGGAATCGCCATACTGTCTTCCACAATGGCTGAACTACTTTACACTCCCACCAACAGTGCAAAAGTGTTCCTATTTCTCCACATCCTCTCCAACATCTGTTGTCTCCAGATTTTTTAATGATCGCCATTCTAAGTGGCACGAGATGAAATCTCAATGTAGTTTTGATTTGCATTTCTCTAATGACCAGTGATAATGAGCATTTTTTGATATGTTTTTTGGCCTCATATATGTCTTCTTTTGAAAAGTGTCTGTTCATATCCTTCACCCACTTTTGAATGGATTTGTTTGTTTTTTTCTTGTAAATTTGTTTTTGTTCTTTGTAGATTCTAGATATTAGCCCTTTGTCAGAGGGTTAGATTAGAAAAATTTTTTCCCATTCTGTTGGTTGCTGACTCACTCTAATGATTGTTTCTTTTGCTGTGCAGAAACTCTGGAGTTTAATTAGGTCCCATTTGTCTATTTTGGCTTTTGTTGCCAGTGATTTTGGTGATTTAGTCATGAAGTCCTTGCCTATGCCTATGTCCTGAATGGTTTTGCTGAGGTTTTCTTCCAGGGTTTTTATGGCATTAGATCTTATGTTTAAGTCTTTAATCCATCTGGAGTTAATTTTAGTGTAAGGTGTCAGGAAGTGGTCCAGTTTCTGCTTTCTGCACTATTTATTAAACAGGGAATCCTTTCGCCATTGCTTGTTTTTGTCAGGTTTGTCAAAGATCATATGGTTGTAGATGTGTGGCGTTGCCTCCGAGGCCTCTCTTCTGTTCCATTCATCTATATGTCTGTTTTGGTACCAATACCATGCTGTTTTGGTTACTTTTATTTTTATTTATTTATTTATTTTGAGATGGAGTTTCGCTCTTGTTACCCAGGCTGGAGTGCAATGGCATGATCTCGGCTCATCACAACCTCCACCTCCTGGGTTCAGGCAATTCTCCTGCCTCAGCCTCCTGAGTAGCTGGGATTACAGGCATGTGCCACCATGCCCAGCTAATTTTTTGTATTTTTAGTAGAGACGGGGTTTCACCATGTTGACCAGGATGGTCTCGATCTCTTAACCTCGTGATCCACCTGCCTCAGCCTCCCAAAGTGCTGGGATTACAGGCTTGAGCCACTGCACCTGGCCTGTTTTGGTTACTTATATGAACCTTTTACAAGACATTGAGATCCTGATACATGTGCTATTTGTTTATTTAATTATTGATTTTAGTAATTCTAAAAATACTAGGAAATGTTCACATATGAGAATAGGTTTTAGTTATTCACATTATAATTGGCTTTATGTACAAACTTATAATAGACATTTTTTAACTATGGCAGTTCTAAAAGCAGATGTTAATCAGCCACAAGCAAGACTGTATGTACCTTACAACTCAGGAAAAACACAACTGGCTTAATTTCTGTATCTTTGGACAATACACGGGGCAAGGCTGCACCAGGCTAGAATACATGCCAGATGCTGCTGCTGCACAGATCACAATTTGAATGTTGAGGTGCTAGACTCTCTACTTTCTCAGTTGCCTCATTTTGTACCCAGTAAATATATATATACCTAAAGTTATTCTGTGTACTTCTTACATAGACACACCTAGAGCTTAATATAGTGGAATCCATAAGGCTTTAGTGAATAGTTGAGGAATTATATCATGATCATTATATTCAAGACTGTAAGAACAATTATACAGTTTAGATTTATCTTCCTTCATCTACCTTAGATTTAGAGGAGTCCTGAAAAGCATGTATATTTGGGGTTACTTATGAAAATATAGTTGTACAAAATATAATGTTGCAGACTAGTATTAGTAACTGATATTATTAAAAGATCATATCATTCAAATTAAGTTAATAGGCAACTGGATTTTCTTTATAACTTTTGCTCAAACAGGAGAAAATTCTTTGATAAATGATGAGGAATGTTAATACTGAAAGCCAAACAAGGCATCAGCCTCTCCCAGCACAAATTCAAGTACTTTAAACACTTCCATGAAGGCCTCCAGAAAATAGAAAACTGGCTCTTATTATCAGAAGGCGATTCATTATTGAGTACCTCATTTGCAGAAGTCATCATCTGCTACCCACCCAAAAGTATTTCTTCAGTATTCCTATAGTCATTGCTAAACATTTTTGTCACGTTTGTTGTTTCCCTTGTGAACCTCCTGGTCTTCCCTTTACAATCCTTTTGTGCTGCTCAGCCTATTTACACTCTCACACCATTCCAGCCACATTTTGCTAACATCACAGAAAGCACTCAAACTTCAGCATGACTACTGTCTCCAGTGGATTTTGTTTCCTTCATATTATCAGCGCCAGAATTATCTCCATATTATGGGTTCCTGTATCCTGTTGCTTCCATTAGCTCCTGAGAAAGTCAAAAGTAAAAGGCAAGCATTACAAGATTCTCTGATTTAACAACAGGACAAGTTGAGCCAAAGTAGTGGTAGTGAGATTCTTCATAGCACTTAGTTACAGAACTGATGTTTTCCTTATTACCCATGGATTTTTTGACCCTCTTAGTAACCTACATTAGGAGATCAGAATCCATACTTTTTAATCTCTATTGGAACTTTATTCTAGCCTCCACTCCTTCCCTATATGCTCTGTTATATGTTTCCTTTTTCCATTTTGTGTATTTTTTCTTTTTTTTCTGAATAACACAGTTCCCAAAATCATACACTGATATTGTTTTTTCCAACTCTATGTTCACAAAAATATTAATAGTCTTCAAGAAAATATAAAAATAAAATCATGCCTTTTAAATGCATTGTTTGGCACTACTCCAGGGAATTTCCATCCAGCATGCAGCTGCTCTTTAAATATTTCACTGCATACAAACAGCCGCTAGGTGTCTAAGTGCATGGTATTAGAATATCCTTTGTTGATGAGAAAATAAGGACAGAGAAGTGAGGTAGGGCAAGGGGAATTATTATGGATGGATGTTGAAAATTGTTTTTTAAATGAATTAGTCAAATAACTTCTAAAATAATATTCAGTATATAAAATTATTTGTAAATAATGCTGACAAACATAAATATTAAATCATCCCTGCATGCCTGGTATGACACTCACTTGTTTATGATGGATTATTTTTTCATGTTTTATTGGATTCAGTTAGCTAGTATTTTGTTAGGGATTTTAGCATCTATGTTCATCAGGAATATCGATCTGTAATTTTCTTTTTGGTTATGTCCTTCCTGGTTTTGGTATTAAGGTGATGCTGGCTTCATATAATGAAGTAGGGAGGGTTCTCTCTTCCTCTATCTTGTGGAATAGTGTCAAAAGGATTGGTACCAATTCTTTGAATGTCTGGTAGAATTCTGCTGGGAATCCCTGTGGTCCCGGACTTTTTTGTTGTTGGTGGTAATTGTTTATCATTTTAAGTTCATTGTTTGTTATTTGTCTGTCCAAGGTATCTAATTCTCCCTGATTTAAGCTAAGAGGATTGTATTTTTTCAGGAATTTATGCATCTCTTCTAGGTTTTCTAGTAATAATAATTGATCTGGATGAGACTGGAGAATATTATTCTAAGTGAAGTAACTCAGGAATGGAAAACTGAACATCATATGTTCTCACTGATATGTGACAGCTAAGCTATGAGGATGCAAAGGCATAAGAATGATACAATGGACTTTGAGGCTTTGGGGGAAAAGGTGGGAGGGGTGAGGGAGAAAAGACTACAAATAGGGTGCAATGTATACTGCTCTGGTGATGGGTGCACCAAAATCTCACAAATCACAACTAAAGAAGTTACTCATGAAACCAAACACTACCAATAATCTATGGAAAATAAAATCTATACTTTTTTATTATGCTTTAACTTCTGGGATACATGTGCAGAATGTGCAGGTTTGTTACATAGGTATCATGTGCCATGGTAGTTTGCTGTACCCATCAACCCATCATCTACATTAGTTATTTCTCCTAATGCTCTCCCTCCCCTAGCCCTCCTCCCCCTTACAGGCCCAAGTGTGTGATGTTCCCCTCCCTGTGACCATGTGTTCTCACTGTTCAACTCACACTTATGAGTGAGAACATGCAGTGTTTGGTTTTCTGTTCCTGTGTTAGTTTGCTGAGAATAATGGTTTCCAGCTTCATCCATGTTCCTGCAAAGGACATAAACTCATCCTTTTTATGGCTGCATAGTATTTCATGGTATATATGCACCACATTTTCTTTATCCAGTCTATCATTGATAGGGATTTGGGTTGGTTCCAAGTCTTTGCTATTGTAAATAGTGCTGCAATAAACATACATGTACAAGTGTCTTTATCGTAGAATGATTTGTAATCCTTTGGGTAAATACCCAGTTATGAGAATGCTGGGTCAAATGGTATTTCTGGTTCTAGATCCTTGAGATATCACCACATTGTCTTCCATAATGGTTGAACTAATTTATGCTCCCTCTAAAAGTGTAAAAGCCTTCCTATTTTCCCCCATCCTCTCCAGTGTCTGTTGTTTCCTGACTTTTTAATGATCACCATTCCAACTGGCATGAAATGGTGTCTCATTGTGGTTTTGATTTGCATTTCTCTAATGACCAGTGATGGTGAGCTATATTTCATATGTTTGTTGGTCACATAAAAGTCTTCTTTGGAAAAGTGTCTGTTCATATCCTTAGCCCACTTTTTAATAGGGTTGTTTGATTTTTCTTGTAAATTTGTTTAAATTACCCTTATAGATTATGGTATTCGCCCTTTTTCAGATGGATAGATTGCAGAATTTTTCTCCCATTCTGTAGGTTTTCTGTTCACTCTAATGATAGTTTCTTTTGCTATGCAGAAACTCTAGTTTAATTAGATCTTATTTGTCAATTTTGGCTTTTGTTGCCATTGCTTTTGGGGTTTTAGACATGAAGTTTGCCCATGCCTATGTGCTGAATAGTTTTACCTAGGTTTTCTTCTTGGGTTTATAAGTACAGTTAAGTTTCTATTATATTTGTAAACAATACTTTTTACATACTTAAAAGTATCTTGGGACATTAATTAGATATAAAGTTAACAAATCTCTTTTGCTCTTTCTCCCATTCTCCTTGTCTCATTTATAAGAAATTCTGTATTTTAAATGCCTAAGTGCTAATGCTGATTGCAATAC